>JAPVLO010000010.1:7091500-8484500 GCA_027257055.1 Cephalopachus bancanus | reverse complement strand
TACCGAGTTACTTGGTACCTTGATCACAAAACAGATAAAGGTATGGTAATCTGTTAGATAAAAATCAAAACTTTAAAGGTATTAGACCAGGAGCAGCAATTTAATACCTTATACAAGGCTAACTATAGTAACAGAATCATATTTTTTGAGAGTGGAAATCACCAGAATGTGGAAGTAAGTCTTATTAATATGCCCCAAAAAGCCAATACCTTATTAACTCAAATTGTAAAAGTAATAACAAAATTTTTTTTTGTCATAAAGTTAATTTTCTTACTCAAAGATACGTTTATATTTTATAAAATCTTGATATGTAAGAAAAAGAAAAAATCATCTTTCTTTTAGATTGTATTAGGAAAGTCTGTTCTGTATTTTTTTTTTCCCCCCTTTGGCTCGGTGTGGTGTGTCAGCTTTCCTGCTTGAGAAGACTGAAGGGATATTTTAAATATAGTTTTTTGTATTACAAAATAAAAATGATTCTCTCCTGTAAGTGAGGTGCCGGAAAAAGACACCTGCATATTTGACATTGGCAGCTGTGTCATCAGCATCAATTCATTGCTTGATCATATGATTAAATAATAAATGTAATGAATCATACAAAGCCATTATATGTAAAAAAAGTGTAAAAAGACTCATTAGAAACATTCAGTGTCACAGTAAAGCTATCTTATTTGAAAAATACGATATGGGAAAAATCGTGAGTCAGCCGCTTGTTATAGCATATAATGACTTTGTGTGATTCATTACATTTATTATTTAATCATATGAGTGGCAATACTATACGAATTATAAAATGGCCAAAACTGGCACCCAATGGCCTATCTCTTTTTTGATTCTAATTTGTTCATCTTAGGAAATTATATCATACTGTAGGAAAAAATGCTAAATACTAATATGAAAAGCTAGCAAGTACAACATGTGATAACTAGGGAATCTTGAAAAGAGTCAATGCAACAACAAGATTAAAGCCAGTTTGTATTATATGTGTTTATTAGGAGTCTTTGAAATATCCAGAACAATATGATTTCACTTTTACTGCAATTCCTAAATTTTGGTTCAAAGACAAATGTGAATTCCGACTCCCATTTTTTCTTTCTTTTTATTTTAGTCTAAGTTTTTTCTAGAATATTCATATAGTTTCTAAAAATTCTTTTTTCCCATGTCGTATTTTTAAATAAGATGGCTTTACTGTGACACTGAATGTTTCTAATGAGTCATTTTACATTTTTTTTTTAAAGGTTTTCTTCAAACAACTGCTGATGAGTTTTGCTTTTACTATGCAAGAAAAGACGGTGGATTGTGCTTTCCAGATTTCCCAAGAAAACAAGTGAGAGGACCGGCATCTAACTACTTGGACCAGATGGAGGAATATGACAAAGTAGAAGAGATCAGCAGGTTCATAAAGATAAATGCTCTTTAATCTTTAAAAAAAAAAAAACCCAATTGAAAAATCTTGTGGGTTTGACAGTGAATCAACTGTCTGTACGCACATTCAACAGATATATCTTTCCGATGCTTTATTTCTTTTCTTTTTGATAGTTTGTTTCTCTAAAATCATGGTGTAAATACTTTTAATACTTAAACTACTAATCTTATATTATGAGCTTGGCTTCTCTGTGACTCATGTGTATTTTATGGGTATAGTTTTAAACTTGAATTTTATGATTGTTGTTAGCTTATGGTACTATGGAAATAATCAACCCAGTTATTATTAGCAAATCCGATTTTTAGAAATAGATCTTAGGACTTTCTACGTGCCTTCTGCAAAGTTTAATTATTGTGACTGTGAGTAAAAGCTAATTTTAATTATAGGCACTGAAAGATGAGTTAATGAGCTTATGAAATTATAAATCCATACATGTTTTGATTTTTACTTTCTGATAGAAGACTGTTTTGTTGTTTTCTATTGAAAGAATTGAGAAGAATCACTTGAAAGAATTGTATTGTGACCCTTGAGTTAGCAGCACTTCATGATTCTCAAAATCATTGATCCTAGAGGAAATATGTTTTGAAAAGGATGCTAAGTGCATCCCTTCCCTCCTTCATCTCCAGAAAAGCTTACTGGTTTTCTTTAATTTGTTTAGAAAGCACAAACACAACTGCTTCTGTATTCAGGAGGTTGTGAGTGGCCTACGGCAGCCTGTTGGTGCCCTGCATAGTGGGGATGGCTCCCACCGTCTGTTCATTCTGGAGAAAGAAGGTTACGTGAAGATACTTACCCCCGAAGGAGAAATTTTCAAGGAGCCTTATTTGGACATTCACAAACTTGTTCAAAGTGGAATAAAGGTTGGCTTTTTAAAATTTTATTTATTTTTGCTCTGGCAATGTTAATTTTATTTTAGTGTTATCTTCCTCACCGAAGGTATTTCTTTGTAATAAAAAAGAAGAATATTGAAGGAGAAAATGAGAGGGCAACACGGAAACAATAATTATGGCAAATGAATTGGGGCAATGACATTACTTTTTTATGTTATTTGCTGACTATTGAGCAATGCAATCAGATTGATATTTTCACATGCTTTCCCTATGTAATTTACACATTTAAAATAATTTTTGACTTCATAAAGCATTTGTTTAAATATTGGCCAGTGGGTGTAGCGTTTAGGATTATGTACCAGCATTTGTAGTAGAAGAAGCAAAGGGGTCTTTTGGTTATTTTGGCAATTGCAATTCATTCTTTTCCCATATCTGTTTTTGAGTCTGTGTCATAAAAAATGCTACTTATACTATGACTTTCTTGTACAATGTTCTTACAGGTAAGTCAAATATTATTTTATCTATAATTAGCCATCTAAACTATATATATGTAGAGCCTTCTTTCTCACTTCTCTGATTTGATTCTCATGTTAAATAATCTAGGTATATAAATAAAATTATTGTCAAGTTTGTTTCACAAGAGTAACATATTGCAATATTAGCAGTACTAAGCTATAAAGCAAATTGTGGCATTCCAAAATTAAAATATACCTAACAACTCATGACTGTTTTAGAATGAAACAGAGTAACAGTATGATTTGGGAAGAATTGGTTATCTTTTTCATTGCTTAACTGGAAAAAAAACCACAGGAGAGTTTATACTCTTCTACTCATGTAGAAATGAACTCCTTCTGGCTGTGTTATGCTCTACTTAAAGGTAAGAACACAGAAGAAACGAGTATTGATGTATTCCTGATACATATTTAGTACCTACCAGGTAAAAATAATTAGAACAAATCAATTAAAATACAGGTAATGCCATATTGTTGGGACCGCTCAGCCTCAAGCTCATGGTGTGACATTGTCGCCAAGACTTAAATGCTGCATAAAAGTAGAGAAACTTTTATGGAAAATGATTTGGCACCAAGACACACAGACTGTTTGAAAAATCTTTTTATCTCAGTAGTTTCAACTTTCTCCCAGTAAAACTCTGTATTAGAATTTACAGCAAATAATCAAAAATTTTCTTTCAAATAAAGCATTAGTGTTTTGCACATCATTGTTTAAAAAATACATTCTGAAGCATGTCCTGCTAACTCTCTGCCAAGCGTACCAATGCACAAAGAGTAAGATGCAGCAAGAAATGCATTACTCACTAGCAGTGTATTTTTCCTTCCCATGGAAGTTAAACATGCTGTCTATAAAAGATAAAATCAGGCACATTTTAAAGATCATCATCTAGAACGCTGTCAATGTCTATAAAAACTACTGTTAACATTTTGATACACCTTTTTCAGCTTTTATATTAAAAACGATGCTTCTCTAAACCACAAACTAATAAAGATGGTTATGTAGAAGGCTATGGGGAAAAAAATAAATAAATAAAACTAGACTTAAACAAACAAACAAAAAAATCCACCTTAAGGTCAGGCATGGGAGGTGGTGATGAGGGGATTGCCTGAGTCCAAGGGTTCGAGACCAGTCGGCAACTTGGTAAAACCCTGTCTCTACTATAAATCAAATATTTAGCTGGGCATAGTGGTGTGCACCTATAGTTTCAGCTAATTGGAAGGCTAAGGTGGAAGGATCACCTGAGCCCAGGAGGTCGAGGCTGTAGTAGATGTGATTGTGTGTCTATACTCTAGTCTGGGTGACGGAGTGAAACTCCAACTCAAAAAAAAACCCCAAAAAAACCTAAATGAATTTTTTTCTTGCTACAAAGGTAATATGGGTCTATACTAATAAATGTAAAACCTAAGAACAGGTTTCCTTTTGGCTTTTTTTCATAAGCAGCTTTAAAATAAAATTGAAATCAATTATATATACATCTTTTTCGCCTTTTTTTTTTTCATTTAGCAATATGCCATGAAGATTTCCTCAGATTTGGAAACTTTTCCTAAGATCCTAGTTTTTAATCTCTTTATGGTGTTCCATTTCCTTATTGTGACACATTTAGGATGATTCCAGCTTTTTCTTTTTACTGTTGTAAATAATGTTATCATTCTTGTGTGTTCTTATTTAATCTGATCACGAATGACTTCCTTAATATTCATTCACAGAAAAGGCATTACTGAATTGAAGGATATATACCATAATACATATTGCCAATTTACTTTCAAATATTTGAGAGAATAATATGTCGTTTTTAAATATTTTTTAGTAAAAATGTGGGTATTAAAAAGATATGTATAATAAAGTATAGATGCAAAGAGTGCTCAGATTACCAGAAAATGTTTTGTAAGATGTAAAAGTCTGACATTCTTATTTCTACTTCAATTTAGCTACCTCAAAGAATGACTGCCTTTAAATCAGGGTTCCTTCAGAGTTCCCCTGTTTTAGTTTATACCCTTCATTGGGATAGTGAACGAAATATGCACTGGAATATTTTGTTCTGACAGGAAGACATGTCATTATGCAATAAAATAGATTTTTCAGGAAAGAATATAACAGCACCCTGGTTCTGCAGTGTGTGTGTTCTGCAGGCCTCTAGGAATTCTGTAGAACTTAGCCAAATTCTGCAAAAAACTTGCAGAATTTAATCCTCCTTTTCCAGAAGAGCTCTATGGCTTCTAGGATTTAACATAAACTTTGAAATTCATTGTTCTAGTGATCTGATATGACATAGTTTAAAGTGCCATGTTTTAAATTCCTTTGATATTTGACACTAATGATGTCAATAAGGTAGGAATACATCACAGGGGCATGGCATATGTTTATTGAACAATTAGACCACATCCTTCTTACCTCAAGTAGGTTATGCAGCACGTGGGCTTTATCTCAGTCTCTGGAACTCCCCAATTGGAAGTGCCACAATCTGCCCCAGTTGGAAGTGCCACAATCCCATTTGTATGATGGGGCAGATGCCAACACATTCATGAGTTGATCATACCACTGATTTGGTGATATGCCCTTCAGAGATGTAGGAAGTGAAAACATTTTCACATCTATTTCACGGTCATTTTTTCAGGCTTCTTTGACATATGAATAGTTAATGTCTTCATAGCAGTATTCTGTCTGTCAAGAGTCATTTTGCATAAATAATGCAAATAAGAATTTTCATAAATTATTACACATATCAACTCTTCTCTGTTTTTTCATCTTAAAAATCCTGAGGGCATAAAGCTGTTTAACAGATCAAAGTATTAACTGCAATACTCAAATCACAGAACTAATAATACATACTAAACCCAACTTCCACTTGTTTTAAATGAAAATGCTACAAACCATAGTGGAAACCCCTCTCACAGTGACACTATTTAATGGTCAGTAGGAGTAAATCAAATCAGACACAAAGAGAAATTCCTGATTATAAGAGTTTCTAAAATCTAGAGCTGGCTATAAAAATATTTGGAATTCCTTTTCTGCTAACTGTCAATTAAGAATTGACAGTGATTTCTGTTCCATGGTAAACTGATGTTTCTTGTGGCAAGGAGCTGGACTTACTGATCTCTTTAAACTTCTACCAGCCCTGATTCTTACAGCTGCCTGGGGAGGGACGCCACAGCAAAGAGTTAATCAGTGGGGAACTTGGACAACTCTTCCCAAAATGGGTCCTGACTGAAGCTAGACATATGATGTCTTATTTTTAAACATCAAGATTGTACTACCTAAATTGTAGGAGATTGTAGTATCCCGGAGGCAAAAGTGTCTGTGGTTCACAGAGCAAAACACAAGCTAAAGAATTGACTTCCTTTTGCTGTAGAAAAGAAGTTGTGGCATTGAGATTCAAGAGTAAGTCTTTAAGAGTAAATGTGTCTTTAAAATCTATAGTGATTTGGTAGGTCTTTGATGATAGTACACACTACAAGCTTAGCACTAGCAACTGTGATGATAGGCCCAAGTGTCAAACTGATGAGCAAGGGTCATCACGTTCGTTCTTCATTTTGTATGTGTGTGCATGTGCATACGTGTTGTTACTATTGTTGTGTTGTTGTTGTTGTTGAATTCCAAAAAGGAAAATTATAAAAGTTGTTCTATCTCCAGGGAAAACAAACTTCTTTAAGATACTGGGTGATTTGAAATACTGAAATTGAGCTTGTATTTGCGTTTTGAATCAGAGCTTCTGGCAAGTACCAGAACCAGCTTCATCTGTCGACAGCCCTCAGGAATGATGGACCAGCGGTTCTCATGAATGGCTACACAGTGAAATCACCTGGAACTTTAAAACATTTTAATACCTAAAAGAAATTAGAGCATCTGGGGTTGGGACCATACATCAATATGTTTTTAAAGCTTTCCCGGATTTTGATATGTAGCCAATTTGAAAACCACTGATCTTGACTGAGCCAAACTTCTGGGTCATTTACATTTGAATGAGATACATTTTGTCTGGCCAGTCTACACCCAAGTCCTATTCCTGTTTTGTTTTGTTTTTAGTCAGGGTCTCACGCTGTTGCCCAGGCTGGAGTGCAGTGGCATGATCATGGCTTACTGCAGCCTTGACCTCTTGGGCTCAGGCAGTCCTCCCTCCTCAGCCTACCAGGAGGCTGGGACTACAGGCATGCATTACCGCTCCCAGCCAATTTTGTACAGATAAAGCCTTGCTATGTTTTCCAGGCTGGTTTCAAACTCCTGGACTTAAGCAGTCCTCCCATCTCAGTCTCCCAGAGTGCTGGGATGACAAGCATGAGCCACTGCATCTGGTCCCAAGTCCTGTTCCTAACATATGACTGAGAGCAGATGGTTGGACAGCAGTTGTCAATTGCCCTGTATCTTTTTTCATTTACTTAGCTTATATGTATTACTTGTCCAATTTGCGTGAGGAACTGAGTTAATTGTGGTAGCATGTAAAACACTTGATAAAAAGTTTTGAGCCGGGCTCGGTGGCTCAGCCTGTAATCCCGCGCCTTTGGGAGGCTGAGGTGAGTGGATTGCCTGAGCCCGCGGGTTCGAGACCCGCCTGGGCAGTGAGACCTCATCTCTACAATAAATCAAAAAATCAGCCGGGCGTGGTAGCGCATGCCTGTAATTCCAGCTGCTTGGAAGGCTGAGGTGGAAGGATCGCTGGAGACCAGCAGGCGAGGCTGCGGTGGCCGGGAGCGGCCACTGCACTCCAGTCTGGATGACAGAGTGAGACTCCAACTCAAAAAAAAAAAAAAAAGTTTTGAAAAATTATATTTAAAAATCTCAGCAGTTAATTCTTATTGGGAAATTTCTTTGCCTGTTTATTTTTAATTTTTTTCCTATTTTTGTTCTATTTCGAATCTGGTGCTCGGTTTTTGGCAAAATTATTATTGTTCCTGTTTCTAAAATAGGTGTTTATATCTATAAACCCTTATTTTAAATGACAAGGACACCAGAAGATACTCTAGTACAATTTCACCAAAGCACCCCTGACTACCAGGGATACGAAAGTCAACCTTAGCTTTGCATGTGTGCAGCAGGAAGGACACACCTGCACCTGTCACCTCCGGGGTGGCCCCTCAAGAAAACTAACAAGCACCCTTCTCTGCCACTCAGTTCTCATGAGCGGTCAGGGGACAGAGGGGTTCACATCCTCAGCAGCCCTCTCAGCTGGCAGCGCAGCAGACAAAGCTGAAAGGGTTGTCTGTCATTGGAACAAGTGTCACTGGACTCCTGTCCCCCTGTCCTTCTCTATCTACTTCGATCCTCGTTTCAAAAGATGCTTTTCGCAGCAGTCCTTTTACCAGGGGAGGAGAGGACGTAAGGCTGAAAGCTGCCAATTGTCCGGGTGACTGAGCCCATTGAGGTAGGGCTCTTGAGAAACAGTGGTCCCAGTGCCCAGGAGTCACAGGGGCATGTGGAGAAGAACCCAGGGTCCACCAGGGCAATTCCCAATGGGGCAGCCTCTGGTTTCACATGCTTGTAAATCATATACGTAATTATAAGCATCGAAAGTTTCATGAAATGCAAGGGCTCATCAACCCATGGGCGCTGGTGTTCTGTAACTTTTTCAGAGACCTAACCTTTCACATTTTTCTCTGCTTTTGACTTGCAAACTAAAGGGAGCCCATGCAATGTTAGTGTCTTTTTGCTTAAGTGAAATGAGTCATGCACAAGCACACACACATTCGCGTATGCATACGCATTTGCCTTTGCATACAGTGATGACTGCTGGGTCATGTAGCAAATGCTTCCTTGGAAAATTTGTTTAAAACTTTGCTTTTAAACATGCTTTAGGTTAGAAGAAAGCATGTGTTAACTGAAAGAGAGCAAAAAATTATATTTGTTAAATATTATAATAGAAGACTCACTATTCTAGAATGCTGTTGCATACTGTATGGCACTTTTAAACTTTTTAACCTAATTGTGCTTAGAAGTCATTAAACCTCATCTTTTTTTTTTAAAGACATATGGCCATGGCCATCTTTATTTTTTAGAGAGTACAACTCTGCATCATAAATATATACAAATTATGATTCGCTATTACCTTGTTTAACAATCCTGTCTCTTTGCCTTCCTTCCTCCTTCCTTCTTCTCTTTCTCTCTCTCTCTCTCTTTCCCTTCCTTTCTTCCTCCCTCCCTCCCTCCCTTCCTTTTCTTTTGCCATGTCCTCAAGGACTTGGCTTACAGTCCAGACTTACAGATATAATACAAGTTACAATATACATCATATGGCTAGATCTTAAATAATGTAATATAAACTCTGTAACGAGACCGCTGGCTGTATTATGTCTCTATCAGATTTACTCATAGTCTCAGTGAATATACTGATCGAAACCTCAAAATGAATGACAATTCATGACTTCAGAGAGGATGTGGGATAGCAGGTTTCCTCCCATTCTGTCATTAACTTTGATTAAAAGTGTACATTGAAACAACCGATGGGTAATACGTATCACAAGACCTGCAAAAGTCACGTACTCAGCAACTAGCAATTCCACTCCTACAGCACTAATCACCCAGGTGAAAAAGTATATATGGACTGAGGATGTTCATGACAAGTTTGTTTAACAGGGGGGAAATGCAGTCATCCTAAGTATCTAAGAAAAGAAGATTTGTGGCCAAGCTTGGTGCCTCATGCCTGTAGTCCTGATCCTTTAGGAGGCCAAGGTGGGAAGATTACTTGAGCCCAGAAGTTTGAGACCAGCTTGGACAACATAGTGAGACCCAAAAAATAAAAATAAAAAAATAGCCAGGCTTGGTGGCATATGCCTGTAGTCCTAGCTACTCGGGAGGCTGAGGCAGGATAATTACTTGAGCCTAGGAGTTTGAGATGATAGTAAGCTATGATCACATCACTGCATTACAACCTGGGAGACAGTGAAGGAAAGGAGGGAGGGAGGGGGAAAAAAAAACAAAACCTCATCTTAAAGAGAGCAGTAATGGTGGCGGAAATAAACACTAAATAAATTCATCCAAAATGTGGTAGGAATTGTCCTCCCCAAAATAAAAACTTTCAAGCACCTTCTTTCTTTATAGTTTAAATTTCTGATCCCAAATCATTCAGTCAAAATGTCAATAAACTGTAGATCTGCAGTTTAAAATTTTTGACTGAAGTTATTTTTAATATCAAAGTATAGTGGCATGCTTTGAACCCAACTCTCCTTATTTTATTGAATGTTGCTGAAACTTTACATCAAAATGCTCTATACGCTGTGAAAAATGTCATTTTCCAATTTTTACATAAGATTAATCTCATTTTAAATTTATAAATGCCCACAGAGAAAAATGATTTCTTATGAAGCAAAAGGTCCCTTATGTGAAAGAATCTCAGTGTCATTTTCTGTTTGATTAAGGTAGTTTTTGTTTCTGGTATTCTTTCATTATTTTGGAATTTGTTATTCTATTGATAAAGACTTTTAGTAAAAATAAATGTATATATATGTGGTTTGTACTGGTTTAAACCAGTTTAATCTATAAATTATTTTCTGTCATGTGTTTTACTGGAGTTGTAGATGCAGTGTTCCTTCAGTTGACTAGAAAAAGGCTGCCTTCTCCATTTTAGGTCCCGTAAGTCACAGCTGAGGTGAGGAAAGTTTTTACATTAATGTCTTTATATTTACCTAAGACTTGAAGAGCAAAGGAAATAGAGGCTATAAATCTGAGAAATCTTATGGTAATCATTTTAAAAAGTGAAAAACCAAGAAATCTGGATCCTAGAAAATGTCTCTGCCATCTTTATAAAGCATCTTTCTATGTATAATATCCACCATCCCCTACCAATTACCTCTGACTAGAAAAAGAAAAGAGAAAATCTATTGGTGATAACATTTGTCATTGCTTTCCAGTAGTTGTATTATCTCATGAAAAGGAAATATTAAGCATCAAAAACGCCCTATAAGTGACAGAGGGTGGCACAGCAACCCCCCCCCTTTTTGAGTCAGAGTCTCACTCTGTCGCCAGGCTGGAGTGCAGTGGTATGCTCACAGCCACCCCAGCGTCAACCTGCAGGGCTCAGGCGATCCTTCCACCTCAGCCTTCCAAGTAACTGGAACTATAGGCGTGCACCACCACACCCAGCTTATTTTTTGATTTATTGTAGAGACGAGGTCTTGCCAAGCTGCCAGGGCTGGTCTCGAACCCCTGAGCTCAGGCCGTGCTCTCGCCTCGGCCTCCCAAAGTGCTGGGATTACAGGCTTGAGCCATCACGCCCAGTCTGCATTCCCCTTTAAAGAAAATCAAGAGCATTCCTTTCCTGGCACTGCATTCGTGTGCGTGTTTGTGTGTGTGTTGAGAACACTAGAGAAGTCTACTCTCTTAGCAAATTTCAAGTATACAGTGCAGTCCAGTTTAACAGTTGCTAATCAAGCCTATCATTAGCAGGAATACTCTGGTCTTTCTCATTAATCATAGCCATCGTTTTTCAGCACTTACTTTGCTAAGCATTATGTAGGTATTAATATCCTATTTTACAGATGAAGAGACTGAGGCTCAGAAGTTAAGTAAACTGCGCAGATAACACAGCTAGCAAATCCAGAGACAGTTGTTAAATGCAGGTAGGCTGACATTAGGCTCTCTACCACAAAATTATGCTGCCATATACCCTTGATGAGCAGCACTGCATGAAAAGAAAGCCTGCCCAGCACATTCAATAAACAGTAGTTGGTGACAGTTTGCTGTCAGCATGCTCAGTGAATTGGCTGAAGGCCTAACGTCTAGAGTAGGGGACCTGGGTTCTAGTCACTTCTCTGCCATTATGTATTGGTGGTTGGCCCTGGGCAAGTTATTTAACCTCTCTAGGCTTGGTTTCCTCATCTGTTGAATAGAGGTAATAAGAGGTTGTACCTAACATGTGGCATGCACCATCTCACATAAATGTGAAGTGCTTGGTAAGCTGTTGCCATCACCTACCATACTAACATGAAAGGAGGGAAGGGGCTGGGCGCAGTGACTCACGCCTATAATCCCAGCACTTTGGGAGGCCGAGGTGAGAGGATTGCCTGAGTCCGTAGGTTCAAGACTGTCCTGGGCAGCTTGGCGAGACCTCATCTCTACAATTAATTTAAAAATTAGCCGGGTTTGGTGGTGTGCACCAATAGTCCCAGCTACTTGGAAGGCTGAGGTGGGAGGGTCGCCTAAGCCCAGCAGATCGAGGCTGCGGTGGCTGT
The DNA here is from genome assembly GCA_027257055.1 of Cephalopachus bancanus. Classification (NCBI taxonomy): domain Eukaryota; kingdom Metazoa; phylum Chordata; class Mammalia; order Primates; family Tarsiidae; genus Cephalopachus; species Cephalopachus bancanus. Next base: position 8,472,576 of record JAPVLO010000010.1, on the reverse strand, counting down.
GAGCGTGCCACTCCCTCCAGCCTGGGTGACAGAGTGAGACTCCAACTCAAAAAAAAAAAAAAAATGGAGGGAAGGAAGGAAAACATGCCCAGCTTCCAGAACGACTCACAGACTCCAGTGATCCTTGTTAACAATACTTCCTAGTGTTTAAACAGTCCCCCTTAAAGTGGGTCTGAATGATAACTTATGGAAAATTTGTGATAGTGTTAGCAATCGCACCAAAATGATGCAGCCATCCCGTGAAAACACGTTTACATTGATGTAGTGGGTGGAGGGGTCTTTACCCCCAAAAGATAGACTGGGATATATTTTTTTATTTAAATATGTCACCAGAGCAAAACAGCACCTTCTATTTAGAGCCTCACCTTTTGACATTAGGTATATGGTGTGGCTACCCACCTCACTATGCAAAAGTCCCTGGCTCTGGAGTTTCTCAGAGCACATTGCCCAAAGATGACTAAGCACAGAGCAGCTGACCCGTGAGTACCACGGCAACCTTTCATCAGAATTTCCCTGCTTTCATAGCAGTTTTTCTCAACCTGGATATAGTAATGTAGGTCTTTCTGTGTGTTTATTTTGGAACGTGGTTTGTGTCAATCTGCCATAGAGTTAATAAATTGTAGGATTTGCAGAGGAAATATACTGGGACTGAAAACTAAGAAGGTGCATATTTTTGCCCACTACCCATTCTGACTGCTCAAAATGTAGATTTGGAATGTCAGGAGTTGGGAGGGCAGCGATTGGGTCAGGCTGCCATAAAATTAATATGTCATGTCATGTTACAGAGAGTGTATTGCTCAAGAAATTATTATTTTTTTAATTGTAATCAGTAAAACATGCCATGAAGTCAGAACAGAGAGAATTTTAAAAGAAGGTTTTAAAGTTAAACAATAGCAACAGTAGACATCAGTAAACTTACCAGTGAAATGTGCAAGAATTTATCAATGGAATGGCCTGGGCTACCTTCCTCTCAGACCTCAGGTGACAACACACCCTCTTCCTGTCATGTTAACCCAGTATTTTATAGAAAGTCTAAATCTGTAAGCAAATTCACTTTTTGCCTTGTGTCTACCTGTCTGTGACCAATTTTGGAAGTTTGTTTATGTAGCATATTGCTTTTAACAGACTTCTTTCATGTATACTCTTATATAATAAATATATACACAAATTAATTTTATATGAAATATGTCTATTGATTATAAATATGTATAACATACATTATCAATGACTACAATACATTTTAATTTATTTGCTGCTAGTATTCATCAATTGACATTTAATTATTTTAGCATCTGTAATTGTATTGATATAATATTTGATGTCATAATATCAAAAGAAATATTTGATATGATAATGTCAAAATGGCCAGAAGGTGGAACATATAAAAAATATTTTAAAAACTAGATCATTGGTTAGAAATTAATTATCTTTGGATTTTTCAGTCAAAATATGCTTTGAAAAACAAGATGCTATTTATCAAGTCTATCCTATAATGTGTTATAATGAGAATTTTTTTCCTAGATCCCGTAGTTTCCTATCCCAGCATGACCTTGTGATTCCAGGTGATGAGGCATGTGGTCACAGTTGTGCTTAGGAATTACCATCAAAAGGGAAGTAAAATTTGACTCCTTTGTGAAAGGAATCTCCATTTTACTCTATCTGCACATGCCATGTACAATTTAAAGTTTATCTACTCACTCTTTTTAAATATTGTACAGTTCTTCAGGCCTCAACTTCAAATCACAGAAAATCTTTAAAAAAAATAATACTTTAAGATAAAACAAGCCCTAATCACGCTATCGTATCTCTATGTAGTAAGGCAAAAACAAAAAAGAGAACGCGCCAATGAATTTGATCTAAATTAATTCCATCATTACTAGCAGTGGAAATTATTTAATCAGATTATAGAACTAAATTTGGTAAGCTGAAGCTCACAGAAAAATAAAATATTATTTTTAAAAAAGGATCTTAAAGTTTTATATATGGTCACAAAATTCTTGAGGAAAAATGTTCCCTTCAAATATTCAAATAAGAATATTCTGACTTTCTCCTTACAGATAGTTAAATTATTTACTTTTTTAAATTCTAATAAGCTGTTTCTAAACCAGCCTTTTATCCTAAAGCACCTTTGATTTAAAGGACCACAAACTTAAATAAAACAACATCTGTCCTCAGGCTATTTCTAGATAGGAAAAACACATCTGTTCCACAAGAGCCCTTAGCCAACAGCTTGAAATTGTTGTGAAGAATTTTTCTTAAAAAAAAAAAAAAAGGATTGTGTGTGAATGGAAGATGCTTGATGTTAGAAAAAAAAAATTGAGAAAGCACTACTCTCTTCAGAGAATATAAAGAGAGCCCAAATTTAATTTTCATTAAATTCTTAGGCTTCCACAAGCACAGACATCTTTGTGGATGAATGTGAACACACCTGTTCAAGAAAAGTGAAACAAAACCTGAATCAACTTCCCTCCACACACTGGTCACCAAACATCTGTCATAAGTTATCAATTACTACCCTAGACTGGACTCAAGCCTGTGATCTGAGGCTGAAAAAGCCACGTAGCTCATTCTCTCACCATGTCTGTGATTTTTGTCTGTGTCACCGTTAAACCTTCTGTTTAAATCTCCAAGGATTTGGAAGAGCAGATGACCCCGTGACGTTAATAATATATTTACACCCGAGGTTTCTATGTCCATCACCCTGAGGCTGATCTTAGTTAGGTTTCTGTGACTTGCAGTGATAGGGCTTGCTCCACCAAGATGCTTTACCCAATAGTTGACATACTTTCTTAATTGCATAAGTTCCTTAATTGCAACCTACAGACAATGTCTCCTTGTCCAAGGTTTTTTTTTGTTTGTTTGTTTTCATCTTTGCTTTTTAAGATTTTGACTTTGATTAAACACTAATACATATAAAACTTCTGGGCAAACAAACAGGCATACAAAAAACAACACAAAGCTTCTGGGCATGACTGGATGAGCTTCTCTTTCCCTTGGGGAGAATTAATTATTAGAGGTACTACTAAGTAAAACTTATGGTGACAGCATCAATTGCCAGCGCCTTTGATCTCAAATGGGTCGCATTCCTGTAATAGCCCACCTCCTCAGCCGGGTGTATATGAGAACTAATCGCTACATGGCCACAGCACTTGTCCACTGCCTATAAGACAACACCGGTTTTGCCACAGAGTGATGGTGTGACTTGGAGCGATCTACTTAACCTTCTGGTCTCTTCATGTCCTAGTCTTTGAAGTCAGAGGGCTAGACTAAATAATACCTTAGGTCCTTCTTGCCCTACCGTTCTGTGAAATGGAAAGTAGCACAAGCCTTCAGCTGTTTTCAAGAGAAAATGGTCAGTGTGATCAGGCACTGGTGAACTCCATGCCTGCCCAGACTCAGAGAGCGTGAGACTTACTTTGGTCTATTTTGATATTTTTTTCTTTGCCATGATACAGAAGTAGCATCTACCAGCGCAGTGTCCAGGTGGGTACTTGCCTCATTTGCCAATAGGTGCACTCATCTTTCCATATGGTCCTCATCACTCCAGTTAAACTTGTACAAGCTGCAGTAACTTGGCATGTAGTGAGACTCCAGGTTTAAGTTATGGCAAGACGATGTCTTGAATGTGCAGAGATAACAGGGTAGGGATTTTTCAAATTCGGGTTTGAAGGTGCAGATATACCGTGACCTCAACATGGAAGATGTTTGGTGGGCTGGGGCAAAAGACCAATCTGGAGCTAAGAGAAAAGAATACTAGTTGGAGAGTACTAGGAAAGGATGAGATTGCAGAGTGGAGCATCTGTGTGTTGGTGGGCGTGGGAGGGGTACAGGTTCTACTGAGGGTTTTGGCTTTTACATTGATTGAAGTGGGGAATCACCAGAGGGTTTTGAGCAGAAGACTGACATGATCTGACTTAAACTTTGTGCCGAAGATCAGTAGCAGCATCCGAGAACAGACTCAGAGAGTCAAGGGCAGAAGCAGGGATGGAAGGCAGAATACTGCCTTCGGATTCCAGCTCTGTTGTGATTGTGCTTTGTGCCCATGAGTCAGTCCTTTTACCACACAAGCCTCATTTTTTCACCTGTAAGATAGGAGGTTCATTCATGTCTGAGGTTCCTTTCAGTTCCATCTTCCGGGGGGTCAGTACTTGGAAGAACATTGAGAAATTTCTTCCCGTTCAACATAAGCATTTTTACACATGGTGTCTCCCAAATTTATACCTTCTTTCTCATAGCTTTAAAGTGCAAATTTTGAAACTCAGTACATTAGCAGCATAGGATGTGTAATGGGTTCTGGTGACAGGTTGTAAATTCAAGGGAAATATCAATTGTGGAAATATAAAGAAGAGGGCTTATGCTGCACTAGTTATAAATGGTAATTCATGAAAATGGTAATCACACCTAAAAACAGTTTAAATGATACACACATATGTGTTCCTCCTAGGGAAATGCACATTTCAAGAGGGAAAGGGGGTCAGATGATTACCTTTTAAAATAACAGTTATACTTGGATTCATCATAAAAGGTCAAAATCTGAGTATCCTGAAGTCAGGATTAAAATGGTAATCGAATTCAAAAATATAGACCTCTAATGAGGGAAATATGGAAAGGTTGTTGCAGCGAATTTCTAACTTTTAAAATTAGAAAATAATGAACTTACTAATAAAGTGCCTATAATGCACTCTCAAAAATAGAATATTCCCACATATCCAGTGTGGGTTTCTTCTTTGTTGTTGGCATTTGAACAAATAACCATTTAACAAATCAGTCTTTCAGGCTGTATGTTAGGCTGGCAAAGAACTGTCCCCTTTTCTACCTGCATCTGTATCCACAGAAGTTAATTTGGTTGTGGATGGAGTAAATTAGATGAGAAAAATTGAAAAGGGAAGGGGGTCAATGCCTGATGATTTCACTCACACATGTAGAGATTCCAGTGCTCTGTGTTGCCTTGAGAGAAATCCCATGGTGCCAATTAACCTAACTTATTCCAAAACAATTCTCTGTTTGGAAAGAATAATTTTCATTGTGGGTGTTCCTTGAAATTGTATGCCACATCCCCTGTCATTACTGAGATGTGTGCTGTGCAATTGAAAGTACCAGCTTCGTTTCCATGCACTGTATAGATTAGAGCTATATCCCACACACAGTGTCAAATAATCGGTTTTAATTTTGTTCAATGCACACATATTTTAACTTTTAACAGTTTTCTAAATGTGCAAAAGTCGCCTCTGCCTAATATTAAACCCACTATTCATGTCAAAATGATAAAAAAAAATACACATACATCTAAATAAAGCAGGAGATATGTTTTAATCAGGAAATAGCTTTCTTTGCACCTTTTTTTTTTTAAGTCAACCTTCTTGACTTGTTTTAAATGGCATCTTCATTTTCTTTGGACTAATGTGAATGCCTTTTTCCTCCACTGTAAGAAGAAACTAGACTAGAAAAGATTGAAAAGAGTACAACTAGCTTGGTAAATACGTTCTCCTTTTTTATTAGGCTGTTGTCTATTTGGATTTCTGGAGTATTTTTTTAAAACCTAATAAATCAATTAACCAGTATTCATTCTAAGTTTTAATTTGGTGAATAGAATATATGTGCTTTTCATCAAGGCACACATCTTTTTAAGTCCGAAACCACCACACACAAAGAATTTAATTCTGACAGACATTTGTTCTCAGCATAAATACTTGAGGGCTAATAGTTGTCCCCACTTAATCATGCTTCTTAAAAGTGAATTCCAGAAGACTTGAGGCCCCAAATGACCCTGGTAAGGTGAGTTGTCAGTAAATTACTTTTATGATGTGCCCTAGGGAGGCAGGTCTGCTAGAAACTTGGTAGGGAGCTGGCCCCCTCTTGCCTGCGGGGGATGACCTTTAACTTTATCTAACCTTTGTGCTTCTAATTCTAAATTTCTGGGAGGCAGTTAGTCACATGGTTGGATAGCATATTAAATGAGCCTCTCCTGTACTCAGAAGACAATATTAACCACAAATTTGTTGTTTAACCCCCGGATGAAGCATACCAATAAGCATCTTATTTCTACAATTTAATTTTAAGTACCAAACATTTAATAAGTTGAAATAGAAATAAGTTCAAAGTGAACTCATATCTAAATTATGACTGCCTGGGTGACATTTGGAAAACACTATAGAACATTTAATCCTTCTAATTTTGCTTATTTGAATTTTTATGACACTTTAAAATTTATAAGAATGACTAGAGAAGATATGTGAAGATATATGAAGATATCAAAACAGAATGCTTATTTTTTTTCACAAAGTAGTTATTGAAGACAAATCCTGTCCATTTTTTGTTGTCTTCGTTATGAGGAAGTTTTTTTAATGGTGCTTTTTGGGGCTAATCATGTACGTTGAAATCATCAAACATAGGAATTGAGATTCAGTTTTAGATGGAAAAAAATACACTTATTTGGCTATATTAGATAGAAATCATTGAGAAATATGTTTTTTATAGAACATAAATAAAATACAAAGGGATTATTAATTTCCCATTAATTCTAACTCACATTGAATGGGACAGAATTTTTAATTCTTTCCTAAAGAAAAATAGTCCATGGTTCAGTTTTATTGTATATAAGTATATTATTTGATTTAAAACATTTATGTATATATTATATAAAAACATTATATGACTGAATGAAATATTATTAAAGATAATAAGCTTTTTCCCCAAAAAATGGGACGCCTAATTTTTAATCAGAAAATGTTTAGGTATATGAATGCATAGACTAAATGTAGAATATTTTCATAATCTCTTAGGTTTATATTTCAGATTGCAGTATAAGCAAAACTGGGCGGTCTAAGCTTTGCATTTGATATTAATCCTTTTGAGGAGTTCAACAATAAGCACTTGTAGAAGCAATTAGTGTAATTTCAGTCGATTTTTTCAGTGAGGAGGGAAAGAGATCAGCAAAAATTCTTTCCTATAAACCAAAGATTCTGGCTCAAGAATGTATGTAAACAAAATGTAAGTTTTAAATATAGTTTAAATATCACCCAGGAGAGAAACCCAGTGGTGAAAGAATTGTCAACAGACGGAGTAGTCTTTAAATGATGGGGAACATATTATGTTGGTGACACATGTTAGGAATACACAAGCACATTCTTCCAAAAAATTCAGTACAAAATGTCCTCTTCCCTCCCGCCCTGAATTGTATATAGTTGGATCTGATTGAGAAACTGATAGTAAGACAGAATATAGACATACCTTGTAGATAACCTTAAGGTTTTACTTGAGATAATGGCAACCAACTCACAATTTTGAAATGAATTTGGAAACAATAGTTAGAATAAAATAGATGATGTATCAAGGCACTCACATCTAAACCTTCTCATGCCATTTGCTTGTTTTAATCCTGCCAAAAGTGTTTGTCATCTTCCACTTACATGTTGTTAGGTGTGTTTTTGTTACTTTGTTTTTGTTTTGTCAAAAAAATTCATGATCTTGCTGGTTTTAATCATGACAGCATGTTTCCCATTGTCATTCTCTGGAGACTTGCTATTCAGTGACCGTTAAACCTGGATCGAGATACACATTCAGAATATATTATTGCATTGAACAGTACCCATCTCTGGAGCCGTCTGAAACCAGTCCAAAACACAGGTCTTGGACCGTTGAAGGTTGCTCCCCACAGGGAAATCAGAGTGCTGTGACCCAAAGAAAATAGACTTTGGTCCGGAAAAGAAACAAGGATATGGGAAACTCAGATCTATTGAGGAAAAGGAAATTGAAGCAGAAAAACTATACATGACCTGTTACATGCTATAATCAAAATATAACCAAAGTCTGGGAGATGCCAGAGGAGAGAAAGTAATTTCATCCACCTGAGGATGGCTGTTCCTCACATAAGTCATGACTCTTAAAGGGCGTGGGCAGAAAGGAGAAAGAGCCTTCATGCAGGAAACATCTTGATGGGATTGAGATCAGGCTAACCATGTTAGCTGAGGCAGAGAGGGTACCTATAAAGCATCTTATATCCTCATCCTAGGGATTCTGAGTTTCTTTCTGTGGTAGACAGACATCAAGGAGCATTACGGCCAGTCCCTCGGTGATGTGTCAAATCTTTGTATGACCAGTTGGCTTCTTAAAGCAAACGTCACTACTTAGCTGCTGTGACAGCCACACATCTTGCCTGGTGAGCAAGGCAGCTTGAGAACTAAGTCTTTACAACATTGAAAAAAATGAATGCAAGAGGAGATTTAGGAAAAAGAGAAAGTCCATTTGGACGGGCTTAATCAAAAATCAAGATAACCTTACAGGCTTTCTCCCTGTGGCACAGAGTGTAGCAACTCCAGGCTTGCGTCCTGCCAGCCTAGCAAATCCGGGAGAACAAGGGCTGCTTCTCCCTGAGTCCAACAGCGGTTTCGTAATGGATGCCTCTGGCTTGGGCCCCACATTCACCTTAAGACCACTCATGTGCTACCATGATTGGCCAGGCCTGGGACAGAGTCCAAAGCATGGAGCTGCAAGCATGGAAGGCATAACACCCCAAGGATATCGAGGTGGTGTTAGCAGAGGAATAGGAAGTGGACACTGGGTAGTCCTAACAGCAGGCACTCACTACTTACTTAGCAGATAGGAGTACTCAGTCAGAGTTTGGGGCACTTAATATTCAGTCCTGTCTGCCTTTCTCTCCATGCTTCTGAGTACTGTTTCCTCTGTGACATTTTTAAGATCATTCAAGGGTTATAAAACAACCAACTAAGCCTTTCATTTGATAATCAGGTGGCGTTCTCATAATGTTCACACAATACTCATGTTTTGCTTATCCTTATCTACTTTCCAGATATTTACATTTAATGTACCAGTATAATATGCCTCAGGAAGCATTGCTGAATCACCACCAGCAATGGGGGCCAAAAGACTGCCTTAATAACTTTGAAGTTGCAGAAAAGGCTCTTCTCCTGAAAAAAGGGTAGCTGAGGCTTTGTCAGAAATACAACTATACAACTGTGGTCTTGGCCCTTGTTTTAAAAGCCTTTTGTAAAATTTCTATCTCACTTCCATTCATTAATCACATTTATTTGTGAGTCACTTTAGAGTTTGCATCCAAACCTGCAAGAATAACAAAAGTCTATTGGGAATGGCCTCCAAATTGCTTAAATAGAGAATATAAAACATCTAATGATAAGGTTTGTGTTTTGTAACATATAATTTTGGCATATTTTATACCCTGCGGCTCTGAAGTTTGCATTTTCCCTCCAATGATGTTGAGCTTCATTATGTGCAATTTAATTAACTTTGGTAAACAAGCATGACATGTTTTAATTTGTCTTTAGTCATAATAGTATGATTAATGTGCTGCGGACTACTTAAAGTGCAGTAAGCATCAGTATTTCTTTATACTTTGGAATATGTGGGACATTTCTGAATATTCTCATGAGTCTGTTAGTATGCCTTTGCTAGGTATTTAATAGCATATTAAAATCTGTTTTTGTTTATCCACTTAAATGAAAACAAGAGAAAGTTTGAAAGGCACAAATCCTGACTTTACCCAAGAATGTATGTGCTTTTATCTCTAACAGGAAAATTTTTAAATTAGTCGTTTTTTTCCCTCATTGACAGCCTTTGTCACATTTAAGCATATCCTTGAAATTAATGCTAACTACATACAATCAGCATTCAAAAATAAATAATTTCTTATTTAATAAAAAAAAAAACTAGTCTCTATCTTACGTGTCTGAGTTTTAAATCGGAGTAGTATTATATAAGTATAGGACAGATTTTTTGTGTTTTCTGTCTAAACACATGGCTGTGTACTCACTATGCCTTACTAAAAAAGTCTTTTTTTTTCCTTAGCATGTATTATACCATTGTATTCCATATCTGTTCCTTCTAAAAGCAGTATTTGATTTGCTCATGTAGAAAGTTGACATAATTGACTTTTCTACTTTATTTCAGCATCTTGATGTTCATTCGGCCACTTGATTATGTCAAATAATAGGAAGACACTTTTCTTAATAGTGGTTTCTTACCCATGGAAAATGCAGGTGGGACCTAGCTAGAGTATTTTTACCAGAAAATGGCTATAAAGCTACTTTCCATTTGATCAGAAAGTTGACAGATTTGTGGCATTCAGCTCAAATAATCTGTTTCCCATAGGTACCTGTGTAAGGAACTTTTCTGTGCTTTGTAGATCTGCAAAAGTAATACGGTTCAGCTCCACATAGGCAATCTGGCTATACATTTGCCATTCATTGATGGATTCATTCACCAAACAAATGTTCATCGGATTTCTTCTCATGGTGGCAGAGGAACTAGGAAAATCCAGAAACTCTATCTATACATGATAATGGATTATGATAAACTAATTGTAAACATTCAGGTAGAAATTTATGGGATTAGAAAAAGAGAAAGATGGAAGGAATAAGGGCTTTTGGATTTGTGTCCAGGATTACCTTCTAGGTCCATGTACTTGTTCAATTTCAGGGTGAAAGACTGTCTCAACGTTCCAGTAATGACCTGCAGAATGCCAAAATGTATAGAATTACCACTTATCCCTAACAAAGAATAGGAACTTCTCATTAACTGAATATTTTGATTAACTAATTTTTTTTTTTTTTTGAGTTGGAGCCCAGACTGGAGTGCAGTGGCCGCTCCCAGCCACCGCAGCCTCGACCTGCTGGGTTCCGGCAATCCTTCCGCCTCAGCCTTCCAAGTAGCTGGAACTACAGGCGCGTGCTACCACGCCCGGCTAGTTTTTGATTTATTGTAGAGATGAGGTCTCGCCAAGTTGCCCAGGAGGGTCTCAAACCCGCGGGTTCAAGCAATCCACTCACCTCAGCCTCCCAAAGGCACGGGATTGCAGGCTGAGCCACCAAGCCCAGCTTTTATTTTTAAAAGGCATGGTGAAAATTATCAATTTTCAAAGACTGTACATGAAAGTATCATGAAAATGTGAAAACAACTTATTCTTAGATGTAAAATATGAAATACTACAGTAGTCAGGTCATGATTACAAATATATCAGGTTCCACTGACCAATCTTTATGTGAAACCCTTTGAGACTAGATAAGTTTCAGAATTCAGAGATTTTTCAGGCTTTTGTTAGGTCAGTATGGTTCGTATGTTATAAATTACCTGACTACCATGCTGCAGTCTGGGATGGCACCTCGTAATCAGACATATTAATATATTTGCAGAAAAACATCTGAGCTTTCAGTCTAAGTGGAATAAAGACTATACATTGTTTGTTTGTTTGTTTTTTGAATTGGAGTCTCACTCTGTTGTCCAGACTGGAGTGCAGTGGCTGCTCCCGGCCACCGCAGCCTCGACCGGCTGGGCTCCGGCAATCCTTCCGCCTCAGCCTTCCAAGTAGCTGGAACTACAGGCGCCCGCTACCACGCCCAGCTAATTTTTTTAAAATTTATTGTAGAGATGAGGTCTCGCCAAGTTGCCCAGGCGGGTCTCGAACCCGCGGGCTCAGGCAATCCACTCACCTCAGCCTCCCAAAGGCGCGGGATTACAGGCTGAGCCACCGAGTTTCACAGCAATTCAAGCATAGTTTTGTGGGTAAATAAATTGGCACTAAACTTTTAAAAAGCTTTCACTATTCAAAACTTTTTGAACTTCAGAATTACCTATGAGAGATTGTGCTCAGGTGCTCATCGTGTTTTAGCAACCCATTTACCTGCCATCAGATTTCAACACCGACTGTTGGGGACAGAGCTGGGAGAGCAGAATTGGCTTCTGAGTTTTAAAGAAAAGAGCTGTCACTAAGTGCCATGTGCTTAAATTAGTGGAGGTAGAAGGAAACTTTGGAATCATTTAACCTAGCTCTTTGCTTCTGCCATTGAGGAAGCTAAAGCCTGTAGAGACAAAATAGTTTGTTTCAGATTGTCTAGCCTCTTTCCCCCCTACCCCCCAAGTCATACTGGTGTTGAATTGTTTGTAAAATTAATCTTCCTTATTTAACAAGCCTGATGTTTTGCTGTTATTTTTCCTAGAATGCTCATGTTTCTGAGTAATAGTGATCAGAACAACAGATTCACAATATGAGGGATACAGAAGGTGCTTGGGAGATGAATTTACTGATAGCAGGGTGGGAAGCAGCAGATTTGCAGGACAGCAAAAACTTCACAACCTTCTCTGAAAGCTAGATAGCCTAGCACGATTAACAGATTCTTTTCAGGGCTGGGCATGGTGACTCACTCCTGTAATCGCAGCACTTTGGGAAACCTAGGCAGGAGAATTGCTTGAGCCCAGGCATTCAATACCAGCCTGGCAATATAGCAAGACCTTGTCTTTACAAAATTTTTTGAAAATTAGCCAGATTTGTGACGTGCACCTGTAGTCCCAGCTACTCAAGATGCTAAGGTGGAAGGGTTACCTGAGCTTGGGAAGTCACGGTGAGCTGTGATTGTGTCACTGCACTCCTAGGTAACAGAGTGAGACCCTGATTCAAAAAACCAAAACAAAACAAAGAAAAAACACAGATTCCCAACAATCCTTGTTGGTTACTCAGGTGCTCTTAACCAAAGGAAATACAATGCTTTTCCATGAAAACACGGTAAGATCCATATGACACCACTTTTTGCCAACCCATTTACCCCAGGTTGATTAGATTTATTTTCTTCAAAACATCATCAAATACCAAAGTAAAAAAGAATTCTAGGAGGCTGGGGTCTATGGAAAAATCTCTGTATCTTCTGCTTAATTTTCCTGTGAACTTGATACTGCTCTAAGAAATAAAATCTGTTCAGAGAGAGAAAAAAATTGCATTCACTTCTCAATTATATTTCAATTAAATGAGATTTCTTTTTTCATTCTAAAAATGTGGGGTACAATTCAGGATTAGGTACACCAGTGCTTATTGATTTTTTAACAGATCACTTTGGGAAGAGAGACTGAAAGAGCAGTTACTTTCCGGAAAATACAACCTCTGTGTGTGAAACGAAATACAATATACAGATGGGTTTTTTTTTTTTTTTTTTAAGAATGACACTAAGACATTAAGAACAAGTCAAAATTGTAATTACAAAAGTAAGGCTATGTGAAACACATGTTTATTTGTCCAGGCTGAGTGCAGTGGTGGGATAATAGCTCTCTGCAGCCTCGAACTACCAGGCTCAGGCTATCCTCCCCTCTCAGCCTCTCTGGTAAGTAGGATTCAGCTAATTTTGAAATACGTATTTTTAAAGACCATCAACCAAATTTGAATCTCTCTTAAAATGCAAATGTCCTTGAGAAACCTGACTCTTATTCTTATCAGTCTTTTTAGTTTAGTGAGAATAGATTTAAGCTCTTTTTTCAATGCAGCTTTTGTTGGGGAGAAAACTTGAGAATCCTTGGGTTTGGAGAGAAGAACTAAAGAGTTTTAGGCAGAAAAAGACAGACAAAACCTGGGAGGGTTTGGGCACAGAAAACGGGTCTCTGGTTTTATCATTTGACCTACATTGAAGTAGTAACTTCTAGACTAAAGCTCTATTGTCAGGCAACAGGATTTTATGTACGTATTCAGTAATTTTGGAATCTTACTAATCCATGTAGACTATTGATATGCAATCTGATGTTTCTCATTTTTAAAAAATAAACTTGGATCAAATTGAATAGAGATAAAGTAATTTCTTAACCTAAGTCCTCACTTGGGATAAATGATCAGAGCTAAGCTATTTACTTTAGTCTTCATTTTTTTTTTTAGATTAGAAAATGTAGTTTATTTGGAAAGTAAATTAGAAAGAGAGTGAGAGAGAAGAAGAGGAGATTCACCTTCCCAAGGTAGTGAAGGGGGCCAATGCCAGGAAGAATGGCAATAACCATGGCTCAGAAAGCACATGGCCACACCAGAGCAGAGTCTAGTAAGGCAATGGCGGTGGCAATGGCCTACTTTAGTCTTCACTTTTACTTTAAAAATAAAGAATAAGTATGGCACATTTATAAGGAGTTTCTGAAAATTAGAGTTGAGCCATAATTTGAAAAATGGAGACTAATTACTACATTTCCTTTTGTTTTAGGAATGTTAAGGAATTAACAAAAGATCACTGTGGTTACAGTGGTTGGTTCTTAGAAATTAAATTTAAGATAATAACAAATAATTGAATTTAAAACATAATAAATTACAATATACCAACTGCTTTCACATATGTGGAGATTGTATAGCTTGTTTACCAGACTAAAGTGTGCTTAAGACGGGCTATGTGGTAATGATTTAGATTAGGGGTTAACAAACTACAGATTCAGTCTGGCTTACTTCCTGTTTTTATAAATAAAGTTTTATTGGAACACATCCACACCATTGTATATGTATTTTCCGTGACTTCTTTTGTGCTACAACTGCAGGGTTGAATATGTGCCTTAAAGACTGCATGGTTCACAAAGCCTTAAATATTTACTCTCTGGCCTCTTAGGAAAAAGTTTGCTGACCCCAGATTTGGATGGTCAGTTACTGATTCTCAATACCCTCCTCTCTGAGAAGTCATGTTGCCTAAATCTTTGAAAATACTGAAGTATCATTTGTACAAGGATATTTTAACAAAATTAGGAATATTTTGAAAAAGTTTAGCATATTTCTCTAAATATACATTTTAGTCTTATCTGAGGAATCCTAATATTTTTATGGTTTATATTTCCTAGAGCTTTGAATTTTTTAGGACATCATTATAAAAGACTATTTGAGTTTCATATGCAGAACTAGTGAAAAGAAAGTAGCATTGGTGCTTTTGACTGCATTTTGTAACTTTCAACAATAAGTTATTTGTGCAAGATTTCTATCTGTCACTGGCATGTCTGAGTTTTGTACATATCTCTCAGACCCCAGCTCCATTGTCTTAGTTCCCTGGATATACCACTACTCTTCACCTCATCAATGCAGCATTGTCTATGTACTGCATAACTGTAAACTTGTACATGATACGAGATAGCCCAAGAACACTCTTTATGAGTTGCATTCTTTACTGTGACACTAACCACTTTATGCCACCATTTCCTCCTATTTGGGCCATAAGCTCCTGAAGAAGAGGGACCCCATTGATGTCATTTTCCTGTCTGTCATCCTTGGGCACCATTTGATACACAAAACTGACATTTTTACCAAAAAGTAAACTTTTAGAATTTTTCTTCTCTACTCAAGCTCAGTAGTTGAAGTATGTATTAAAGTAAGTTGTCCATTTAATTTATCGTTCAAATTGGGATAATCTTGAGAGCAAAAGAGAATTCTCTGAATAGTTTTTCTAGAACTAGTAAAACTAGTTCTAATAGTTTAAGTTCTAGTAGACTGGTTCTAATAACTAGTCAGATAGTTACACTAGAACTATGTCCAGGCAAACCAGGATACAGTCACCTTAACTTTTGTAGATTTTGAAATCTACACCATGTCTGGTAACTATACCATATCTGATCATTAAGCAACTGTTCATTATAAAATTGATGTTAAAATGACCTTTATATTGGCAACAAAATGACCAAAACCAAAAATATTTTTAAAATTGAGGGATTTCAGTTAACTTGGACTTATTATCGTGTGCCTGACAGAAGCAACATGATGCACCAGCCTCCTCCTTTTGCTCTCCCACTTCCATTGAACCCTCTCCTTCTTTCCATCATCAAGAAAAGCAGGTGGCTGTCAGTATGGACAACTACCAAGAAAAAAAGGAGAAAAATGGAGTAAAAAGGGGACTGATCTAGGGTTATGTCAGGATTCGGAAACAGTATCTTGCACAAACCATCTTGTTTCATTTTTTTCCCCTTTTTAATCTTTTTTTTTTTAAAGCATAATCAGGCATGCAATGATCTTACAATAAGCTTTACTTATAGTAAAACCTGAGCACATTTTAAATTATGCAGTTCACTATATTAAGCCAGAACTTTCCAGTCCACCCAAATTTTCCAGTAAAGTTCTGTTTGACCTTGGTATAAAGACCACCTTTACTAGGTGACTTATTTTTGCTGCCCTCTTGGGTGGTCGAATGAGGCAAATTTCCCTGTTCACCAACATACAACCTCCTTTTTTGCCAACTGAACATTACACTGGGATGTGGCTTGGAGGAACAGTTTCTCAATACTATAAACAACTGCTTTCTTGGAACAGCTTGTTGCTGAAGCATAAAGAAAGGTTACTCTTGGTTTAGCCTTGAGTAGCATATGAATTGGTTAAGGAAGTAAATGTGGCTCACCCACCAAATTACAGTGGCCATAATATAATTAAGTTCAGTATCCTCCCTAGAGCCTCTAACAAGCATTATTATGACACCAAACTCAAGGAAGAGGAATTTTTTAAGAGCCAGGAAATTAGTGAGAAGCAGTCTTTGGGGAAAATGCTGCAATGGTTTAAAGAAATTTTTCAGTGGAAACACTTAAAAGTTGTTCAAGAATAAAGGCTGGCTAAAATATAGCAGTTTATCTGTGATCTCAAGGCCTCTTAAGTCAGTATTGCGCAAAATAATAGGGTGTGTGGAGATGAAAGATGTTATTGGTATTAGGATAGAGAAGAAATGAGAGATTTAAGATCTGCTAGAAATACTGAAAACAAAACCCCCCAAAAAGGAAATGTTACTAAAAGAAATTATGGGGAATGCATTTACTCTCTGCTTATCCAAATTAAATTGTATTCATAAACTAACATTTCTAATAACAATGTAGACTATATTCAGTTATAGACTTAATATAGACTATTGGAATATTATTAAAGACACAAATGAGTCCGAGAGGAAGAGGAGGAAAAGGAATGAGAATGCAGGGCCATTGACTAGCTCAGTATGAGGCCACAGCTTTCTTAGCGAAGCAACTTGTACAGTTTCCAGAATTTTCTGATAGGACCCTAGGGTGCAACAGTCACAGGGATAAGACGTTTCTGAGGACACATATGAAAGTTTAAGCACTTAAAAGACAAATGTTTAACTTGTATTTCTTTCCAAGTCACTGCTGTTCGAGGAACTGTCCTTTATTTCTTAGGCTGCACGAAAAAGTGGCTTAAAATAAATGATCAAGTCTTCAGGGAAAGGGTGATTTTTTTTTTTTTTTTGGTAATACACCACAAATTTGTTACTCTGTTTTCACTGAGTCTGCTTATCACTGGCTAAAGTAGCAGGTAATCCTGCTTATATCTGTCTATTGCATCAGCCCATGCAGTAACTCCTATCACGTGCTAATATTCTTGTCGTATGTTCTGCACAGAAGCTATATTGCAATAAGCATTGTTTTCATACAAGTAGAGTGTTTTAGAGTAGAGGAAAAGGGCTGCCACCTGTTGTAAAGTGTGACCCCATGGATGGTACTGGGCAAACAAATCAAAGGACTGGCTATAATATCCGGTAAATCCATCTTATACAGCAATTCCTCTACGTACCTTTGCTTTAGAGTCTACATTAGTGAACTAGCTCTAGCTAGCACCTAAGCTCTAAGCTTTATGCAGCATCCCTGCTTAATTTCTACCAACCTCACAGAGAATATTTCAGTCTCCTACAAATAGGATTCAAGTATATTCGTTCAGTGAGCCTTGCCTGGAGAAGGGAAGCCAGCATCTTTCAGATCTCTGATTCTGTGTGGAGTTGTCCTAGATTAAGCTGATGATCAGTATCTTCGTTGGTCACACAATCAATTGCGTCTTGCCCCACTTTTATGAGCCATCAAAATTATATAGTCTGGTGAGTGCTTTAGACGTCTGGGTACCTAGTAACTTTTTGGCAACTTTTTGCTAATGACCTTTAAGCCATCTTAGCATTATCAAAGCTAAATGTGATACCTTACATTCTGTTTGCAAATACCTTTTAACTTTGTAGGAAAGGGGATCCACCTTTTTGAAGGTCTACTGTGTTTCAGAGGCTTCACAAGATAAACTCCACTTAATCCTTGCAAGGGTCCTATAATCTAGGTATGAGTATCCCTCCATATAGATAATGGAAAGTTATGTTCCCAGTAACTGGCAGAACCAGGAGTCAAATTTATGTCTCTCTGACTCAAATAATTGTGAAAAATTCATCTACTAACCATCCAAAATCCAGCACATTTGAAGAAATCTTCCTCCAGAGTCAGCCCTGATTTCCAACTCTGCTGTCTTTTATGAGCATTACATAATAAACTAATACAAAGTTAAACATAGACAGCATTCTTGCCTTGGTTCCCAAGCATGGGTCAACCTTGAAATAGCATATTATTGAAACAGAAAAAGAAGCTATGCTTGATTTGGCTTCGAGTAGCAATATGAATTGTAAAAGAAGTTAAGTATAACTTGCTAGAAGAGTCCCAGCTTGGTGCTGTTTGACAGAGTGTCCTTCTGTAGAATTAATTGGAAATTCTTTTTTTTTTTTTTTAAGTCCCAGGCAGCCAACAGGTGAAAATGCATAATTCATGCACATCTTGGGGAGAAAAGCACACCTGTGCCAAGATAAGACTTTTCCCATGCTGGATGAATGGGAACCTTGATTTTTTTGCAAAAATAAATTGAGAGTTTAAACATTTTAACTATGGGGAAGAGTTATACCTTCTAATGTATTTGAAGAAACCGGAGACTCTTTTGTTCCTTTTCCTAGTCCATTTCAGCCTTTAAAGACACATGCCAGGGGAAGCATGTTCAATGTCAAGAAACTGTGTAAACTGGTAGACATTCATTACCTGCCATATGAAACAGTAGCAGAATAGGATAAATGAAAAAATAGATCATCTCAGAGTCCTATACAAAAATCAGGGATGAGAACCCATTCTTCTACACACAGAACTCCTCCATTCCCGTGTGTCTGGATGAAGGCCACAGACATTTTATAGGTTGAAAGTGTGAGTACCAAAAACCCTAACTATAAATGTCATTGGAGCACTCATTTCTGCAAGTTTGGTGTGTTATAAATGTCATCTAGGACCCACGCCATACCAGTAGGCAGATATCATTTGGAGCTTGTTTTAGGTACTGACAAATAAATACCTTCCCAAGGGTTTGGACTGAAAAACATTTTTTTAAAATCCTTTCATAAATTGCTGCATCAGGTCATAACAATGATTTCAGTCCATGGTGATTAAAACTATACCTGCACACATGCAATTTACAAAGATAGTTTGACTTCAGAGAGCTTTTCTTAATGTATTTTATTTCACTCAGAAGGTGTTCTTTATAACAAACAGGAAACTTCACTAAATATAATCCAGAGTTTGAGCAATGGAAAGGCACATAGATGATGTCGTACATTATAAATATTTTTTGTACTTGCTAGTTTATTTCTAAGGAAATTATGAGAATGACATCATAATGATGACTGCTTTTATTAGTGTTCTCTCTGTGGAGCTCTAGACAAGTAGTTATAAAGAAAAACAAATCGTCTGGTGTTATCCCTTAATACTTTGCCTGATGTTTTCTAGTGACATTAACCCTGGAAAGTGATTCCAGGACTACTATGCTGCTATTAGTTCTCTTTTACACATTTCTCATGAAAAAGAATATGGTGATAGAGCACAAAATTTCTCAAAATTCAGAATGGGGAATAATTACCTTCTATTTTGTCTGAACCGCTCCTTGGATTAGTCTACAATGCAAAAAAACCCTTTAAACTAGTATTTTATAGGCCCATTACTTGTTACTATCCAAGGAAGGTTTTTCATAACTATTTATTATGTATTTTAGCAGGATGCTTCTTTGTTCTACTAATATCAAGTAGAAATCATTAACATATTTTTATTAAAGCTCTACTATAGTATTTTTCTAGGTAAATATTATTAAATGACTAATTTGATAAAATTTTGTCTTAAAAGAGAAGATCATTGGGTAAGGGATACAAAATACATAAAATGTATTATTTATCCACACAATGAATAAAGGAATGCCTAGAAGTGTCAACTATTGGGCTAAGTGCTAGGATGCAATCAAAGAATGATAAAACTTGATTTCCATTCAGAATTTCGTCTTTATGGGGAAGGGAGACTGGTAGGTACAATCAACACAAAATATGACACTGGCGTGGTATCCTAGGAAAATGGGGAAAATGCTTGGAAGAAAAGAGAAAGGCATGCTGGACTCTGGAGTCAGGAAGGACTTTGCAGAAATACTGGAACTGGGTCTCAAAAGATCAGTAAGTTCCTCCAGAGAAACTAGATGGGAACAAACAAGTCTCTGAGTAGAGGGAACAACCAAATGCAAAGTCATCAGGATGTGAAAGCCAAGGGAACATCAAAGTTGGCTGTAGACTGTAGCTAGGAAGATGAGAACACGAGATGGAATGGAATGGCAGAAGTTGAGACTGGAAAAAGAAGTTAAGGCCATATTGTGAAGGATCTTATGGTCCCTGCTAAATAATTTAGGCTTATTTTGAAAGTGATGACAGTCAAAAAGTTTTGCTTTGTTATTATTTTAAGCAGGCAAACTCAAATGATCAGATTTGTTTTGGACAAATCTGTGTGAAAAATAGACCCATGTCTTATCATCAGACATGGCTGACAGAAACAACAACAACAACAAAACATTTTGCAGCCAAAGAAGAAGAATCAGCTGTCCATGGATGTTAACTCCATTTAGATTTTTATCATGAAATTGCTTGATTCAGAGAAAACTTAACTTTATCTGTGTTTTAATGGATGACAAAGTCACTTCAGCATTAATAAAGGCAGCTCTATCTTAGACCCTATTCCTGCTTCTAGACTGTTCTGGAATGATATATAGTATTTTTTTTTTTTAAGTGTCATGGTACATTGAGGGGTCCCCAGACAATCTTATATGTATCTGTGATCATCTACCACTTATTACAACAATGAAAAGATTGCCAGTTTTCCAACAGGAAAAAAATAAGAGCTTTCTTTATCATTTTTACAGTGATAAAATGTGGGCCTCCAGATAGCTGGATTTCTAACATTAACATCCATATGGCTTTGCATTTTGCTTATAAGTGTAAGACAAAAATTCTCAAGTTGTATGCTGTGCATACTAATTTTGATAGGTAATTTCGTATTTGAGTCCCTGATTCCTGCAATGCAGGCTTATAGGTGTGACATAAAAGAAAACATGTTTTTTTTTTCTGGAAACATTTAAGTGCAGGACAAGGCAATGTTGGTGATATTGCTGATATTTGTGTCCATAATTAGGTTAATGGATTGCTGCTTCCTGAATTTTGCTTTTTGTGTGTGTGTGTGTGTTGGAGTCTCACTCTGTCACCCAGACTGGAGTGCAGTGGCCGCTCCCGGCCACCGCAGCCTCAACCTGCTGGGCTCCGGTGATCCTTCTGCCTCAGCCTTCCGAGTAGCCGGAATTACAGGCACGCGCTACCACACCCGGCTAATTTTCTGATTTATTGTAGAGATGAGGTCTCGCCTGCCCAGACGGGTCTCGAACCCGGGGCTCAGGCAATCCACTCACCTCATTTTAATCATTTTATGATGCTTGAAATAGCTATGTAGTTTTTGCTAATGTGCTCCTGTTTCTATTTCCTTTGTTTATATTCACACACAATATATATAAGCTATTTTTATATTTTATTATATATATTAACTAATGTATATTAGCTATTTATTTACTCAAATAGTTCTATGTAAATTTAGATTTCATATATATGAAAGGAGATGCCTTTTAAAATTAATTTTAAATTTGATTTTAATTCATTCCAATCATCCAGTAAAACAAGCAGCTTGACTACAAATACCCCGCATGAAAAGCATAAGTACCAACAGCATTGTCCCTTCCAAGACCCTCACCCTAAAATCACTTTGTCACACATGGCATCAAATGAGGGGAAAAAAATAAACATTTTATCCAGTTATAATTTTTCACCTGAAACCATCCAAATTTTTTAAAAAACTATTTTTATAATAAAATGGAAAAAGTATACAAGTGCTAAGGAAGAATCATTGAATTGTCATTTCTGCTAGAGCTGACCTTGTACACTTTGAGGGTGACACCTTGGTTTGGTTCCATTTCTCTAAGAGAGTAATTTGATGAAGAACTAAACGACTATTCATCGCTGGGTATGATCTTAACTCTCAACCCTTCAGTGCAATTAGCGATAGATCTCCTGTTGCCTACTGTCACGTGCACGAACAGCTAACCTCCGCCCCCTAGCCACCCATCCCCATTGTGATAAAGTAGAAAGCTGGTTAGTGAGCAACTAATATGTGCCAGCTGACTACTCGTCACTTTAAATGTTTGTGTTTTTCATTTTTTAAAAAAAGCATCTTGTGAAGTACAAGTTTTAATGCCTTCGTAGTAGAAAAAAACTGAAGCTCAGGGATACTAAACTATTTCCCCAAACAGCCTGAAAGTCACAAAGCAAGGATTCAAACCCAACTCTCTTATTATAGAGCCCACATTCTTTCCACTTTATGTATGTATGTATGTATATATGTATGTGTGTGTATGTATTTATGAGTCGTAGTCTTACTCTGTCACCCAGTCCCACTCAGTGGACTCAGGCTATCTGTCCGCCTCAACCTACCAAGTAGCTGGAACTACTGGCACATACCACCACACCCGGCTTCCGCTATGTTTACTTGTGTCCTCTGATAACTAAAATTCTCCACAACCAGAAAGCAAGAATGGAAGGACCCACATATTTTTGTACTCTTCCATGTCTCTTTTCCCAGAGAATCACACTCAGTATTCATAAAGTAACTCTCTGGGAAATGCTGTTCTTTCTTTCTCTGGAACTTTCTTTCTCATCTCTGGCTCCTTTCTCATCCTTGAAGTCTTGCATGCACATGTTTCAAGAGGCTTTCCCTGACCCCCTAGTCTAAATTAGATTCCCCCGATATTCTTTCCAATAACACCCTATTCTGTCCTTTATAGTCCTCTCCAAAATTGAATTGTGTACTGATTTGTAACCTTACTTGTGTCAAGTCTCTTTCCCCAACTAGAATACGATAGCCTCGGTCATGGCGTATAGTAACCATGCCCAACTTTTATTGAGCGACAACAGTATGGCAGGAAACATCCTCCTACCTTTCCATGCACTACCTCACAACAGCCTAAGAGATAGGAAATGGCCCTGATTTGAAGGTGGCAAAACTGAGACACAGAGAGGCTAAGGTGACTTTCCCAAAGTCAAAAAGTTAGCAAGCAGGAGGGCCAAGTTGCAAGTCTAGATAGCCTAAACCCCTAAGCCCATTCTCTTATACATCATGCTATGAATAAATAGGAATTTGATACACAAGGACACTGAAGCAACTGGCTTACCATATTTGTCCCTTGATGACTGCGTAAAGTGCTGGAATCTCAGAGCAAGAGTTGTGCAATGAGCAAGGATGCATGCTAATGACATTACAGGAGTTGAAGAGAGTGGGTGCTGACATTCACGAAAGTAGGTGCAAACACTGAATTTGTCCTATGATTTAGAACCAGGAACTTGTCTGTGCATGGTGATTCTGGAAATTAAAACAGAAAGCATTAATTTGCATCAGTCTTGTCCAAATTGCTGCATGTGTTGATTTATGAACACACTAGAAAACCAATCAGTCTTTCTAACTAGTTCTTTTCTCAGTTAACTAAGAACACAGTCTCAGGCAATTTTAATATCAGAAATTCCCCCAAATGCTTCCCTTTGGTCCAAAATTATACTATCCCTAGGTAATTGAAGTTTCCATTATATTAACAATTATAGGGAACAGAACTTTTTTCCATTGTAAACTGTCTTACTGGGGAAACTTCTATGGAAAAGGAGTCCAAACAGATGCTGTCCTCCTTCAGATAAACCCTCAGGTACTTAAGGAAGGTTACTCGTACTCCTCAGTTTTTCTTCTTTAAACTTAAGAAATACAAACCCTCCTTTTAGACGTGCGTTATTTATAAGTATTCTTCTGATTTTATAATCACTTTTCTATCTTAAATCTGGACAAAGTCCAGATTTTTCAGATATCTAGAATATATAGTTCCCACATTTATTCTGTCTTAATCAAAGAGTATTAGAATTTTCTGATTATAGAGAACATGGAACTTTAAGGTTTTATGTTTTAAATTGTTACATAATTTAATACTAAAACTGCATTTACTCAGAAATGTATATTAATAGTTTTTATTTAGAATTAGTGTAAATGTGTTAAATCTCAAATATCAAAAAGAGTTGCCTAATTTAGATATGTGAGGCATGGCAAATGTTTATTTTCTAAATATTGAGTTGTAACTAATGATATTTTGAAATAAGAATAATTTGTAAATATAAAAAAGAATGTTTAGATTGATCATATTTTAATCTTTTAATGTTGCTAGAATTGGGCATTTGATCATTTAGTAAAGTAGTGCTTGATGAAATTATCAAAGATTCAAAGAATCAAATTCTGCTACTTTGGTACATTGCAAGTTTAGTTGACATATAAATCATGTAAATACAAACTCTACTCAGAAAATAAATTTTGAAGTACCATAATTTTTATATGACCTTGAAGTTCCAGCAATCTGTTGCATAACTTTTCAAGAGAAGTCACATGAAGGAAACCTCATATTTCCTTAAATTTATTAGTGCTCCTTGGTGGTCTAAACTGTTGAGGTTTTTTTCAAGGTTTCTTTTCAAAGCAATAATCTTACTTAATTGCTTAATGTTTGTTCTCATATAAGTCAATTTGAGTTCTTATTTAGAGTAACAATGGGAAATATAGAATGGCCAAGAGTAGTGAAACATGACTAGGAAACTCAAGTCCACCAGTATTGTATTTCTATATAATGATGTGAAGATAATGCTTTTAGCTGCATGACCACCATATTAGCCACACATCATAAAAAACAAACTTTATAAAAGCAAGAGGTCAAATTCATTAAAAACAATTTTATACCCTTTGCTGTAGTTAAGTATTTATCTTTAACATCAAAATTTTTTTTCTTTTATTGAAAAGGACCTGAATCTCCTATTTTCTGACAGGAGAACAAAGGTTTTTCAAACTACAGAGGTATAAATCTCTCTCTCTCTCTCCTTATATATAATTCATGAAATTATCAAGGAAACTCACTTTATATTACTGGGTTTAATGTTTAAAATAAAATGGTGAGACTTTATGCCTCAGAGATTCTAGCTTTCAAGATGGTAAATGAAATCATATGAGTCCATTTTCTTGCATTAGTTTTAAATTTAAAAATATAATATTCTAAGAACTCCATAAAATTAACTTTTATTTTTATGGAAGTTAATAGTCCTTGTGTCCTTGTGTTCATCAGATTATTATTATTACAGTATGAAAAATTCCTTGTCTTTATTATAGACTTATAGACTAAATCATTCTAATAAAGATACTTCCAAGTTGCAAGTCAATAGAAAGACATTGTTACCAGTATCATAAATTATAAGGGGGTCTGCAGAAGTTAATGTGTTTTCTAAATTGCCTTCCTTATCCCTAAGTAGTTATTCTCATTTATAACAAGATTTGCCCAACATTTGTCAATTTAGTAATTTTTCTAACTATTTTTGCTTTAAGAATGATCCTAAGAAGGAAATCGGTGAAAGAGTGAGAGAAGAAAGAATTGAATCTCTCCAAACACAAACAAATATGACATCATCTGTGACATCATCTAGTCTTTGGTGACATGTATATTTTTAATGGAAGTGCATATTTTCACATACTTCTTAAGTAATCTTACATTCTTCTTTAGTTTATAACTGAATATCCAAATTTGAGTCTAAATTCAGTATCTTTTACTGTTTATATAAATATGTGTAATATTAGTCAATATTGCTCTGAAATAACTTTCACAGGTGTTTGCCACTACCAGAAATGCAAATTTTTAATAATAAATATTGGAAGTGCATTTTTATAGAGGATTTATTTGGGGTAAGGAGAAATGCCTTGCGATTTGCCATTAGAGGACATACAAATACTGGGTTTTGTTTCTCTGACTCTTCATCTTTGTTTACTAAATAAATTGCTATATATTTAACTATAGAATATACAAATTCTCTCTCTCTCTCTCTCTCTCCTTATATATATATATATCTTTAATTGGAAAAAAAACTATATTCCTACAGTAGCCTAGTAAGTATGTTTCAACTCTTGAATAAAAATTTAAATGACCTCAAGCCTTGCAAATCATTCATTAATAAACCGCTGGTAACACATACCACCTAAATCTCCTGAGAAGATATATACACAGATCTTTATCAAAAGTATGTGGTGGCCCTGGTGCTAAATATAAGTTTTAATGTGCCTTTCCATGCCTGCAATTTTCTGAAGTCCAAAAGTTCCTTGGATGGCAGGCAGCAAGATAATACTTCCTCTACATAATATACATGCATTCCTCAACTGATTAAAATGTAGGACCTCACATTCTCTACTTCAAAATCACATTCCCTACTTCAAAATCTTACTACTTTGTAACATAATTGAAGGCAAGGATAGTTCTTACCTCTTTGTCCACTGTAATAACCATATCCTCAATTCAAATAGTACTTTGGAATTCATAAAGTAATTGTACCTTATCTTCTTTGATTATCTAAGCAGCCTTATGAGATGGAGTCAAGATATTTACAAAGGCACTATCATTTGCCTCGGTGAGAATACTTACATCATGGAAATTTACAACAATCAGGACTTTTTTCCCAGGGAGTTCATTTACCATCAGAATACTACTTTAAAGCTTAAAGTAATGTTTGTGTCAAAATTACTGAGATATATACTTCATTATAGCCCACATAAGTTAAAATAACTGAGCCATTTACATTAGCATAACATATATAAGTTAGAATAACTGAGAGATAAGCTTTGGTTTATTCCCCTGTAGAACTTCACAAGACTAAGACTGTTTTAAAACAGTCTTCCTGTTTCACAACTGTAAGAAAAGACTATATATCCATTCATGTACAATGAATGCTGATGAGAGAATACGATCTATTCTTCACTTGTTCATTTCTTCACTTGGAAAATATTTGGTGGGGCAGTGTAACATAATAGTTAACATTATTTGTCTTCCAATCCCAGCTGATCTCTCTTTTGCCACTTCTAGTTGTGTATTTTGGGTATTCAAATCCTCTACGCTGCTTTTCCTTATACAGGAAATAAGGATAATAATAAAACAGTATCAAACGCTGGAGTTATTATAAAGTTTAAACAAAAGAATGCTTGCAAATTACTTAGCACAGTCTCTGGGACACAGTGAGGGCTCAATACATGGTATAGTATTTATATTATGGCAAGGAGGTACAGTCTGTGCCTCCACAGTCCATAAGGTACCATGTAAGACACCAAAAATACTAAGATGTAGTCCCTACCCTCAAAAAGCTTACAGTCCATTGCAGATTTGTTCTAGTTCCTAATTTACATATCTGACATTTTGTTGTGTCTAAATTTTAGTTACCCAAAGTTTTACCCTTTTACAATTCAGTCTAGCAATGTATACTTTTTAAAACTAAGGTGCAACAACAATCTAAGCTGTAGGTTGTAATCGGACAATTTAGTGAAGTTACAAAGCTTTATTTTATTGTCATTTTTATTCATTTTTAATTCCCATGGATATTCATGTAGTTTTTGTTAAACCTTTGTTAATTGATTTTCATTTAACCTAAACACACAGTATAAGAGCTTTGATTATGCTAAACATCATCAATATTTCTATAAATGTCTTTCTTCAAAAAAGTGGTTAGCACTAGGATGTTGTTTTTGAGAAGAGTTTATGCTTTTTATAGGTTTACCATTTCATTATTTCAGATCGATGCTTCATGCAATTTAATTTGAAGCGCTTTGTCTTTTAGAGGAGGTATTTAGAAAACTTTGGAATACTACTTATACTATTAGCATTGGACATATTGAGGCAGATACTCCCTAGTATTCAAGCCATTCTAGAATATTATTTGGATTCTTTGGGTGCATATACTGCTGCCTGGGCAAGGTAAAAAGTACAAGTCAAAGTCAAACCCATCTCTAATACACCATAATGTATCAAATGACACAGTTCAAAGAGGTAAAAGACCTAGGAAAGAAATAGAAATATGAACACAATAAACTTAATTCCATGTGAGAAATATAAATTTCATATAAAATAAATTATATACATACATAAAATATTGTGACTGTGATAGCTTTAAGTGTATAACTAAATATGTATATATGTTTTCCTCATAGGTGAAAATGTCAGAAGAACATTAGTGTATGGAATAGGGAGATATGAAGCTGAAAATTCTAGAAAATAGTCATTTCTAGTATCTTCACTCTGAGTAGGCTATAACTTTAAACTGGTGTGACTGATTTGTTTGTTTGAAGAGAATAGAGAACTGTGACTTTCAGGTAGCTTGTCTCCATGTGGAATATCTTTTTTTACCCATTTACTTTTCTAGTCTGTCTTTGCATTTGCAACCTTAAGAAGATAAAATGTGCAGTCCTAAACACAGACTTAACATGGACCAATCGCTACATACAGAGATTATGTACTCCATGAGACACGTCCCAAAATTAAGAAATGTTAGATATCTTCTCGTAGCTCTCCAACTTCATCTGAAGCAGGCAGATTTCCTTGTCAGATGTAACAGAGTATAACAGAGGTGAGCTTGCATCCCCCCCACATTTGAAGACTGTAGATACTGTCATGAGTAATGACATTTTGGTCAATGACACATTAGTGGTCTCCAAAGACTATACTACCATATTTTAACTGTACTTTTTCTGTGTTTAGATAACAAATACCACTGTGCTACAATTACCTACAGTATTCAGTACAGTAACATGAAGTACATGTGTGTAGCTATGAAGCAACAGGCCCTACCATATAGCCTAGATGTGTAGTAGGTTGTGCTATCTAGGTTTGTGAAAGCACACTCCATCATGCTCACACAATGATGAAATTGCCTATTGAAACATTTCTCGAACGTAGCCCCAGTGTTAAGCACCACATGCCTATACTTTCTTGGAGTACTAAAAAAGTGGGCAAACATAATTAAGTGGAAGAGACACCTTGAGGCTCAGCCTTCATTTAATTGTAGTAAGTTAAAAGAACCACCAAATCTAGAAAAGTAAAGGAAATTTTAACAGAAAGAGGAGAATTAGTACTAGAAGTGATAGGTTCTCAGTATATTGTGGCTGGTTTTATTCTCAGAGAAGAGTAAAGGCAAGAAAAGCCAAAAAAAAAATGAGTAACAAAATGGCACGAGATATTTTACATCTTTCCCAAATTTAACTTTAGGGGAAAAAGTTAAGTTCAAGAGTATGGTGTGTATGAATGAAAGACTACCAAATTGTTCCAAGTATTCTTTGACTTTAACTTCTTCAGTAGACTTGATGATGATCTCCTTTTCCCTAGAAAAAAGAATGGGCTAAGTAACTTTTCGGGTTCTTCCTGGGGTGTTTTCTGACACCAGATGAGAGGTCCTCTTTTCTCACACCAACCAGTTCTCCCTTACCAACTGGGTGTCCAACAGGTCGAGTCAATTCTGACACCAACTATCCGAACTTAGTTCAGAGCCCACATATTAAGGGTTCAGTCCTATAAGACTGTTCCTACTTCAGACACCAGCCACACATGAGGTGCCCAGACTACCCAAATTTCTGCCCAGAAAGCTACAAATTTGGGGGTTCCTATAACCCCCTTTTAGGCTCAATAAGTCACAGGAGCAACTCACAGAACACAGAAAAGCATTTTACTTACTATTACTGATTTATTGTAAAGGATACAATTCAGGAACAGCCAACTGAAAGAGATGCATAGGGAAAGGGGTGCTGTGCAATGCTCCCATGATCTCTCTGGGTGTGCCACCCTCTATGAACCCCATTGTTTAGAGTTTTTAGGAAGATTTCATGACATAGGCTAGCTTGATTAACTCGCCATTGGTAATTGAACTCAACTTCTAGTGCCTCTCCTTCCCTGGGGGGGATGGGGCATGAAGGTTCCAATTCTCTAATCACATGGTTGGTTCCTCTGGCCACCAGCCCTCATCCTGAGGCTGACTAGGGGCTCACCAATAGTCAGCTCAATAGCATAAACTCAGGTGGGATTAAAGGGTTCCTTATGAATAAAAGAAAAGACACTCCTATCTCTCAGGAAATTCCAAGAATTGTAGGAGCTCTGTTCCAGGAACTGAAGAGAGAATACAAGCATATTTTTATTATACAACAGAACCAAATCATGCAGCCCCTCCCATAAGCCTACTCAGGGTCTTCAGGGGATTGACTTCTCTTCTGAAACCAAGTTAGACTTTTGGAATCATTAAAAAAAAAAAAGCATTGTTTCTTATCTTTTTGGGGAGTTGGGGGAAAAAAATCAATACTCTCCAGTGTGCTTCACCGCTTATAAACAAAGCAAAATAATACAGTTTTAATAAGCCTAAAATGTAAAAATTGTTCTCCAGTTGTAGAAATGGTGTATACAGATTTAATTTCACCTTTTCTGTGTCATGAATACCCATGTCATTAACGTGGGAATTTTGCTCTTAATTGAATTCTTACATGAGAGTGTCATATGCCCACATTATATCATATGGTCTCCTCCTTCTCCTCAGTACATGGGGATATTATCCTGGATCATCTGAGTGGGCTCAGTGTAATGACAAGTCCTAAAAAGTAGAAGAGGGAGACCAAGAAGGTCAGAGTGATGTGAGACAAGAAGGACTCAACAAACCACTATAGTTGGCTTTGAAGATGGAAGGAAGAAGACACACACTGGGAAATACAGGTGGTTTCTATCAACAGGAAAAGGAAAGGAAGTGGATATCGCCTAGAACCTCTTGCCCTCCAGAAAGGAACTCAGCTCTGCCAACATATTTATTTTAGCCTCTGAGATCCATGTTGAACTCTAACCTACAGAACTAAGATAACATATGTGTGTTGTTTTAAGCCACAAAGTTAATGGTAATATTACAGCATCAATAGAAAACTAATATAATCTGGTATTGTGTGTGAATTAACAATTCCCAAACAAACCTGTTTTTCCCATTTCTGAGTAGCAAAATGTTGTAGTCTAAGAGAAAACATAAATTTGCATGAGGAAGGGCCCATGTTAGTCTTCAAGTCCTCTTTTTCTTTTTGTGGTATATACCAGGAAAACAGAGGCAAACGAATGACAATTAATAAAGGAAATGTGAAAACCTGCCTTAAAGTAGAAGTATATATTTTATGGAGAATTAAAAAAACACCACTCTGTTCTTATGTTAATTCTCAGAAATTCCTTTGGTATTAAGAGACCAACAATTTTTCTAGAGGTCTTCATTCATACCTGTGCACCTGTGCACCTGTGTTATGTCCATAAAAAATAAAATAAAATAACTAGTTGTAGAAACTGCCTAATTCCTCATGTAACCAAGCTTTTTTCCCTCTTTTTCTTATCAAGTTGTAGAGTGGAGAAACCTCGGGTGCTAATATATGAATTAACCTTTATGTTCAAAACTAACCAAGAATGTTTATTTCTTCTCTTTAGCACTTGTTCTTTGGTCATGCACATTTCTAATAGTGTGGAGTTGTTTAACCTCCCCAAAAATGTACATCATAAAGAGAGTTGTGAGAACAAAACAACTCAAAACTAGACTTTGTTATCTGTTTCCTCATATAAATTTACAGAGGGCAAGGATTTATTCTTTTTGATTGTCTTATGTCTAGGACCAACCATCATGCCTAACACATAATAGGAATTTAATAAATATTTGTTGAATAAGTGTTCAATTTAAAAAAACAATTTAACAAAGCAGTAGCAAATAGTATCTTGACCACAGTATTGCATTATTTACTTTAGTTTGTTTATTTGCTTTCTTAATACCATGGGGCCATGTTATGGACAACTGAATTTGAAGTTAGTCACTTGCCAAAAAAGGTCACTGAGAAAACCTGTGTGTCCTCAAATGTAAAAATTGGCATTCCCTGAAGGAGAAAAAGACAAATTTAGAAAAAAACAGAAATCAGAAAAAATTAACCACATGCAAAGTCTGAAGGGAATGTTGTCTCGAATGTCACAGTGGAAGACTGTGCCCTACAATGTCTCCCAAAAAAGAAAAAAAACTTTCTGTTATAATCATTTTATGATTACTGCTCTCTTTTAAATGAGTACTTTATTTTTTTTTTCAAAGAAAAGAAATTTCTTTTTCTTTTCAAGAAAAGAAATACAGTATTCTTAATGGCAGGGATTTATTTTTATTGTCTTAGTTGGTTAGATCTTTGATCAGCTCACCAGGGAAGAGTTTATGCCAAAGCCACAGGAGTAGTTCTGATCTTATACTGAAGTCACCAGTACTCTTCATTTAGGGGTTTTATCTATTTTCTGTGGATCCTATGAACTTGCTATGAGCTGAGTGGTAACTAGAATGGCAGACAGTCTCTGAGTAGGGTTTTGTGATTTACTCTGAAACCAAGCATCAATCTCCAGGTGGTAAAATGTGTAAGTGTAAGGACATTACTCTCAAGTCATTCAACATTCCAAATTTGAGCAGTTATTTGTTCTTGGCTTGGGGCTGTCCAGAAGTTGATATAGCATTGGGAGAGCTAAGCATAGGGGTAGGGAAGTATTCATGGTAGCCTATGATGCTTGGGTGAGGCACCGGTCAGTAAGTTAAAGGAAAACAAAAAAGTGGTTACCCAAGCAAGGAAACCCTAAAGTCTTGTGTAGAAATTACTTTTGCCCATTTGGTTTTGAGCTCGGTTCTAGCAATGCTGTCTGTGCGTTTCCAGAAGTATAACATGCACACAAAGTGTTCAGTATTTAACAAAGTTCAAAATATAATGTGAATATTTGGACAAATCACTGCTTTTCACATGAGTAACAATAAACATTTTGAACTTTGTTTAACAGTTTTCAAAAGTAGAATGTTAGAAGTAAATGTCTTTTTGAAAGGCGTGGCTCCCTGGATCAGGAATCTTTCATTTGCCATTCCGTTTGTTTTTAGCCAGCTTGGCACAACTAATCACTAGAAGCTTATTCTCCCCAGATGCTCCCTAGACTCTGTTCAGTAGTTGACATTTCTGGAAGGAGCACATGATTTTGATTCCATATACTCTGAGCCATAAAGCCACACATCATGCAGAGAAAGCCTGGGAAGGAGTAAGAAGGAGAAGTGTCAGTAACACTGGCATCAGGGCTTTGGTGGTTTTTTTCTGCTGAGCCTCTAAAGCTGGGTTATCATGTTTTGAAACAGAGTAAAGAGAATAGAACATTTGGGACAGGGCATAGACCAATGGTACCAGACTTTGAACACAGACATTAGGAGCTAGGAAAAAGGGGACCATAGAAAGAAAACATACCAGGCTCGGGGGCGGGGGGCGGTGGGATCTGGTCTTCTGGCCGGTGCTGGACCCAGGTGCTGATGTTCAAGCTCTCAGGTTGGACCAAGGTATGCCCTAGTGAAGACTATAGTTGAAGCAACCTTAGATGATCTGGTGGCCTTAAGTGTCTGGTAGTGTTTCTGATGTTGTGGCCTTTAACTGACTTTGGTTCAAAGTTAACCCTTCAGTGCCCAATCAACCTATTTCTTTCTATAGACCTTGAAAAATGACCTAGACCTCAAAGACAGGTTTGCATTTTAGAGTTAAATAATGATCTCTCAGTAACATATTTTAACTTAATAGATAGCATAACTCTGAAGACAAATTCAAATGAAATGCGAGCCTATCAATACTTTAATCTCCTGGGTATGTTTCCTTCCTAATCTCTGAACATTTCGGAGTCCTGTTATAAAATGTTAAAAGCTATATTTGAGAGACAATCTAGGATATTTACATAGTATATTAAATTTTTATCAACATAGTTATGAAAGTATTTCTCTGAAATGACTTAAGGGTAGTCAAGTTTCTAAATCAACCAGGACACTATGTTATACCCAGAAACTGAATTTTTTTTAATGGGATCATTTATAATGAGTAAGCAAATGTAAATTCCATAATCTGAAAAAGTCAGAATTACTGACATTTTAAAATTACTTTTTAAAAAATCTATTTCTCTGTCATTCACATGTCTCATTCTGTTTGGATATTTGGCACTGTTTAGTAAATGTGAATGATACCCCAAAGTCAATCATGTGATAGGTATATCCCTGAAATGAACAATTGTCTTCTGTCACTTGTGGATTTGTTTAAATCTCTTTTCCCATCTGTCTTTCCACAATGCATTAATTCTACATTCCTAATTCCTGAAAAGCAACCAGCACAGTTTTAAACCATGTCGCTATCCAGTTCAAATTGTATTTCTGATGATTTGATTAAAAACTACAAAGAACTACTTTCAATAAAAGCTTCTTACAGTGGAACACAAACATTTGTGAAGCAGGCATGCAGTACTTAACCTGCAGTCTCAGCTTTAGAGGGAAATATATTCAAGAGAAGAATTAATCACAAACTAAATCCCACCCCTGGGCCCCCTTAGACAATCCATCAAGGAGGTCTAAATGTGCAATGGCTTCTCTACAATCGAATCTTAGTTACACATCCTGGCTTCTGATATCTGATAAGAAAGCCAAGAGATTTTTTTTAAATTTAATAAAGATATAAGAGAAAAAACAGGAACATCAAGTCAATATTAAAATCCTCATAACAAGAAAATCTGAAAGACAGACACTCATTCATAAATCAGTCATTAGAATCTTACCCTGATGATTAAAATTAAAATTACACATAGTGTGATGTGCAAAAAGTGGACATTTTCAACATTTAAATAACAATTTGGTAGTTCTGAGATATTTGCAGCCACTGTATTATTTATATTCTCAAAGTTTGGATGCTATATATCTATTTGGGGTGGTGTATATCTAAAAACAGTTTACTCTAAGCCAGGAAACAAATCAAGCAATCTTTATTCAAAGTGAACTTCTATGCCTAAAATGTTGAAATTCATGTGGAGTAACTACAAACAGTTCTATGCTTTGCTAGTAACACGTGCTAACATTCTGTGGGATGAAAATTTTAAGAGCACTTCCATTACTAAGCACAGCTTTGTGAAGAAGTGGCAGTATTGAAGATTTTTTTTCCTCCTCTAATACTTCTTCTCAGAAGGAATAGCTTCTCCTAGCCTTTTGCCATAGAAGGTGCCATAATGTTTAATGGAATAAATACGGTGCTATCCTGTCAGCAGTTGCAATGTTCAGTCTGTGCCATGTTTTTCACCATTGTGGATAACGCACCAGACTCCAGAGAAAGTGCTCCCTGGCTTACTAGTGTATGAACTTTAAGGTTCTGATCTAGATAATTTTAGATCCTTGGCTTCATTATAGAAATTCCTAGACTACTTGTGGGATAAAACAAAGGCTAAGACCATATCGAATTTCAACAAGCAGCAGAAAATAAAGATAAAATGCCTTTCTATTTAAGAACATGATGATGTTTTAATTGTTATAGCGTTTGGCATGCCTAATGTATACAGTCCTTGACATTTATATAATAACAAAAGAAAGTAGTGTGGGATTTTCCTTTTCTTTCCTAGTGTCCCCTTTCCTCTCCAGCAATTTCTCTCACCTCTACCACAGCCCTGGCGGGTAGCCCTCCTCCCTCTTCATCCTTCTATAAAGAAAAACTCTATGTAGCAAAGGGATCCATGTAAAAATGCCTCATTCTATCTAGATAGGCCAAGGCTGTCTGTTACTCAGCTATGATGAACAGACCACCATCGTTGGGACAACTGGTGCAGATGCCTCTAGGGTAAAGCAAAGGTTTATATATTACACAAGCAATTTAACTGTTTTCTAAACATATTGCCAAGACAGTGGGAATTGGCAGCCCACACTGGGTTTTAGGTTTTGGAGACTTGGATTAGAAGTGACTGTTGATTATGAACCTTTTTATTTGTCTTCTATGAACTACAAGCAACCTAGTAACCCAGAAAAGAATTCTTCACAGCACTTAAACTTGTCTTCCTAGCGTCCCAAGATTACATACACAAATCACTTGACAAAAGTGGTGTAAGACCCTTGTGCATAGATAACCACACAAGACAATTGTCTTGTTCTAACCCTTAAAGAGTTCCACAAAGTGAAATGTTTTATAATCCTTTTTTGTGCAGTAGGCACAGAAGAAAAGAAAAGAGGTTGGGCAAAGATTATCCAAAAGAAAGAAAGAGACTCTTTTGGGGGTTCCAGTTGAAATACAATAAAGAACATAATTAACTTCACAATTCTTTGTGTTTTTCATTTGACTGCAGGGAGGAGATGAAAGAGGACTGCTAAGCCTCGCATTCCATCCCAATTACAAGAAAAATGGAAAGCTGTATGTGTCTTATACCACCAACCAAGAACGGTGGGCGATCGGGCCCCATGACCACATTCTTAGGGTTGTGGAATACACAGTATCCAGGTATCACTCGAATGCATCAGAGCATACCGTTTTTTCACCTTATTTTCTCATCATCTCTTCACTCGCTTTTTATTTAAGTGTTGCAAGTAATTAGCCATAAGATGGCAAGAATTCAATCATCATTCCCATCTTGCTTAAAACCCCCTATGTGTCTTTAAAAGAAATTGAGAAAATGATGGCTTTGGCATTTGTCCTCAATTATCTTTCAACGTAAATGCTACTTGGGAAACTTAGAAAGTATGTAATTTGTTATTAGTTTTTATCAGCTCCATTTTCAAGGATCTATTTCCTTATTCATGGCTGGGTGTTTGCTCCCTGTCTGCATACTGTTTACTTGCTGGTGGATTCCCCCTTACATCTTTCACAATGATGGTGTTTTTTTCTTCTCCCAATGTAGAAAAAATCCCCATCAAGTTGACTTGAGAACAGCCAGAGTATTTCTGGAAGTTGCAGAACTCCACAGAAAGCATCTGGGAGGACAACTACTCTTTGGCCCTGATGGCTTTTTGTACATCATTCTCGGTGATGGGATGATCACCCTGGACGATATGGAAGAAATGGATGGGTTAAGGTAAAAGTTCAACAACAAACAGTTCCTCTTGGTGTTAAAATGTCTTACATACCAGAAGAAAAGGTCAGAGCCAGTGAGTTCATTGCATTGTTGAATTGCATCGCCTTGGTTAGATATTCAACTTTTGTTGTCAGTATCAGCATTTATAAAACGAAGAGGAATTCAATCATTTGCTGCTGTAGTATTCCAGTTTGTCACAAAACAAGTTACTGTCATGTAGTTCTGTGCTGCGTGGCTGTCCCCACTGCATGTAGTGCCGAGAATCCGCAGAACCCGTGTCTTTGAGTGGCAACTGCCATTCAGCTGCCCTGCAAATCCTTTTGCCTCTCAACACTGTATACTGGATGAACATCATCCAGTGGACCTTTTGGGGGCCGTGAAATACCACAGATCGGCAACAAAATAAAGAAGACTGATGCAAAAAAGCAGTGCATTACTTAGCCCAGTCGTTGGCCATCATCAAGCTGTGTCTTGCTTCAGTCACTTGTCTCAAACCAACCCGCCCCTGGTTTCATTTCCCATGATGAGGAATTTGGAACTTCAGTCATTTGATTTCAAAGAAGGAGATGATTCTTTTATCCATAGAGCAACCTCCTCGCATTTACTTTAGGGGAAATACATAACCAAAAACATAAAGCACTGATGCCTTGCTTATGTTCTCCAATTTCTCAGTGATTTCACAGGCTCGTGCTACGGCTAGATGTGGACACAGACATGTGCAACGTGCCTTATTCCATCCCGAGGAGCAACCCCCATTTCAACAGCACCAACCAGCCCCCAGAAGTGTTTGCTCATGGTCTCCACGATCCAGGCAGGTGAGAACATCTGAAACATGCATAAGCCAAGTGGGAGCGGGGGAAAGAAAGAGGATACAAAGTAGCCCTAGGTGGTATCTAAGGCTGTGTCCCAATCACACCAGGTCGTTATCCAAGTCAGTATTTGGCATTCTGTCTTCTAGTAAAGCGAGAAGTAGTTTAGGAAAAAAAAAATGAACAGATTCATGGAGAAAAATTTACCTTAAAATGTGAAGTTAACCAGATAGACACTGCTGGGCTAGTCTAATGACAGAGACTTCTATCTGAACAAATTAGAGAAATACACTTTTTGGTCTCCTTAAACCCCTCTAAATCCTAAGTTCCTTGTATATTAAATGGGTGTGATAATGACTGCCTTGCAGGGATGCAGCCATAATTAAATAAATATCTATACATAAAGCGCCAAATAGTGTATCTGACCCCCGCCTGGTAGGTTATAAATAAATTAAAGTTCTTATTATCGTAGCTTCACTTAACATGTTCATGTTAAGTGTAAATTTGCAAGGAGGTGAGCTGAATGTCTACTTGTTTTTCACTTTGAAAAAAAAATTGTGAACACTAAAGAAATTCATACTGACTGTCTGCTGTACTAGAATGAACCAAAAGAAAGGAAAACTAAAAGGTGTGTCAAGTGAGAAATTTGGGCAACATTTTTTAAAATGCTACAAAGTATAACATAGCGATTCAGTGATGAAAGCTTCATCCAGCCTATGGTCTATTATTCATACTAAAGGGTATCAGGCCACGTGCACTCACTAGCTAAGTTATTATTGCTATTTAGTGTTTATTGAGTGTTCACTATGTGCAAGGTGAATACTTCTCGAACTTTTTATTTTTATAATCCCTCATGCCCTTCGCCTCCCCTCCATCAAAGCCCAAGTCTACAGTTCATTTCCTTTTTGGCATCTCAGCAGATCTTAAAATCTGTGCGACAGGGAATACTTAAGGTGGGTTCAGGATGTGGAGGAAACTGTCACATTCCATTCCCATAGCTCAGAACTCACAGATACCACCACAAAGCAGCACTTTGAAGTCGGGCAGCCTGAGTCACCGCAATCCCACCGGAGCTCTCTCGAAACTTTCCTAGGGGTCCTGAACCTCAGTGCAAAAACACGGGATGAGGTGCTTTACAGACCATACGTGTGGCAAGATGCCTGTGCTGTGGTGAGGAGTCTTACCTCCTCTGGTGGCAGAAGGGAAAGCTGGTGTTTCTTATTCTACTTCCCTCCGAGAGTATTTTAAGCATGAGACGATTTTAATCACGCAGAAAGAAAACTAAGTTAGTTATTGACTAAAAGTAAAATTAACTTTTGTTAAGCACTTTGCTGCAGGGTGCTGAACTAAGTATTTTGTGTATGTTATCTCTTTCATACCTCTCAGCAGGACTCAGCATCAGCCCCCTACGTCCCACCCCCTATTTTATTTTGTTTTATTTGATTTTATTGAGTTGTGGGATACAAGTGAGGATTTACTGCATAAGTAGGTGGCATGCAGGTGCAGTTTGGGCTTCTAACGGGTCCTCTCTCTCCCTGATAGTGGCCCAGGAACCCAGTATGTTACCACATGGCCCCCTCTCTCCTCTGTCC
The DNA here is from genome assembly GCA_027257055.1 of Cephalopachus bancanus. Lineage (NCBI taxonomy): Eukaryota > Metazoa > Chordata > Mammalia > Primates > Tarsiidae > Cephalopachus > Cephalopachus bancanus. The sequence goes on along the minus strand of JAPVLO010000010.1, from coordinate 8,433,517 downwards.
CTCTGTCCCCTAGCAGTGCCTGCCAATCCCACCCTTGTGCTCATGTGACCAATGATCAGGGCCTGCTTATAAGTGAGAACATGTGGTCTTCAGTTCTTTGTTGCTGTGATAGTTCACTTAGTATCATGATCTCCAGCTGCATCTATATTGCTGTAAAGACCGTGATTTTGTTCTTCTTTATGGCTACATAATATTCCATCGTGTATATGTACCACATTTCTTCATCCAGTCCACTTTCGAAGCCACCTCCCTTTTTTAATAGACTGCTTTTAGATCAGTTGTAGGTTCACAGCAAAATTGATAAGGTATAGACATTTTTTATATGACCCCTACCTCTATACATGTACAACCTGTGCCGTTATTATCATCCCCCATAGAATGGTACATTTGATACTGTTGGTGAGCCAAGATTGACATGTCATACTCACCCAGAGTCCATAGCTTGCATGATAGTTTGCTCTTAGTGTCCTACATACTAGGGGTTTAGACAAATGGATTATGACATATACCCACCATCCTAGTATCATACTATAGTTTCCCTGGCAGACCCCTTTTTTACATTAGAAACTGAAGGTTAGAAAACTCAAGCAGTTTTCAGTGGACCCAGCTAGAGCTCACAGTCCCTAGCAACTCCACCTCTGGGAAACCTAGCCTTTTTTCCCGATTTGCTGTTTCTTATTGGAAACAAGTCAACCCTCTTTTTGTCACAAGTTTCTCCATCTTCAAAAGGAAAGTGATTCAAGAAATGTTTCTCTCCTCCACCCCCCACCCCCCACCCGCACATGGATTTAGTTCCACCTTAAGTCACAGCATGTCTCTGTCATGATCCCTGCCAGGCATTGTGTTCTGTGAATCATTGAACTAAAGCGGACAATAAAGGGACTGTGTCCACAGAACAACCACCCCATCTTTGGCAGGTCAGCCTTATAGTTTCCCTATCATGAATGGGATCATTTGGAACCAACAGTTTTTGTTTGGGATTTTGTTTGTTTTTTAATCATTGTTATGTGGCTCTTATGTCTCTTGCCTACTCCCGATTGTTTTCATTTTGTAAATTAATTTAGTAGCCAATGGTTTGGTTTGGTTTTTAAGTAATTAATGTATTTTGTGGACCAAGAACAGTGATTCTCAATGGGATGATTTTGCCCCCAGGGGACGTTAGGCAGTGTCTGGAAACATTTTTGGTTTTCACAGCTGGGGTGGGATGGAGAGGGGTGGGGTGTGGGAGGTAGGGGGGTGACGCTACTGTCATCTAATGTTTCTACACATTAGAGATGCTGCAAAACATCCTATAATTCACAGGACAGTCATCCCAAACAAAGAATTATCTAGCACAAAATGTCAATAGTGTCAAGGTTGAGAAATGTAAAAACAATGCAAGTCTGTTTTCCACATTTTTGAGAACTTCAGATATTGTATTATTTAACAATATGAGCCTAAAAAGATTAGTTTAATAAGAATAAAATAATAAAAATTATTTTTTTCTTTCCACCAACAAAAACTCCCCACACCCAGTCTATTAATGACTTACATAAATACAAATATTGAGCCTCTCTGTTCTTCCCGGCTTTGAACCAGGTAATAGGAAGACTGTGATGAAGTTGAAAGTGGTACCTGCCCTCGTGGAGTTTACAGTCAGGGACTTAAGTCACAGAGATACTGTAGCCTACAGATTAGGTGTGGAGAACATGAAGATAAAGTCAACGTAAAAGACTTCCATGTTGTGAGGACCTGGTTTACCATATTACCTGAATTAGAGCATATGTCTTTCTTTGTTACAACAGCCTAAGTTTTAGAATGTAGAGATTTTATGGAAAAAAAACCAAAACTAATACTGTAACTAATATGTTGTATGGCACAGATATGAGGTGATGATGACACCAATTCTTATAAAACTTTTCCAATGTATTATACATGTGACATTCCTTAACAGCAGACCAACAAATGTTTTAAGACAGCATGCACATTCCTAACAGAAGGAGATACCAAGAGAAATTAAGAAATAGACTCCGGAGATCATTAAGCTTCAGCAAAGTAAACAAATACATCAGAACATTTCCTTCAGCAGTTTCTAGAGTATCCAGACTAAATTGCTCATAAGATCCTTGCCAGCCTGTGAAGGGTCCCTAGCCATGTCAAGAATCTCCAGTCTGAGCCTGGAAGATACTCCAGTAGGGATTAACATGTGTGTCCCTGCTTTTGTTATGCAGATGTGCTGTGGATCGACATCCCACTGATATAAACATCAATTTGACAATTCTTTGTTCAGACTCCAATGGAAAAAACAGATCATCAGCCAGAATCCTACAGATAATAAAGGGGAAAGATTATGGTACGTAGAGCATAATTTGCTGATTTTGCTTCAGTTTGAGTTTTATTTTAGTCGACGTAGTAGTTGAGGAGAAAAGGATTTCTTAAAAGTGAGCATTTGGGAAAGCATAAAAACACAGACCTAACAGGGATAAGAGAGTGAAATGCTCACTTTTTAAAGGTCCAGTGACTCTTACAAGCCCTAGGGGTTCCATCTGGTTAATTACTGTGGAATGAATGGTTCTCGGTAGGTCCAAAAAATTTAATGGTCCTTCAAAAGTCAGCAGCTTATACTTTACTCATCAGAGAATAAAGATGAATGACTTCTATTTATTTAATATAATAAGGTAGAACTTGTCCTAACATCTTATATACAGAGAAAAAAACAAGTGTTAAAGGTGAGAAATTTCTCAATACTCAACATGCTAATCTCAGCAATTAGGAAAATTATAAGTGCTTCAAATAAGAATGTAATTTTTTTAAGTGTTTATTTTAGAGAAAACAAAGTAATCAACTTGTAAAAACAAGTCGTAGGATTGGACATTTGAACAGTACTTTTAATGACATGATTACTAGAATATTTGGAGAGAACACAAAAATATAAAGTTGGATAATATTGAAGTTCCAAACACTTAGTATTCTTCAATATTTTAATATGTATTCCTTTCGAAGGAAGCAATATATCAACTATTATTATAATTCAGGAAACATAGTAGATTAAGATTATTAAATTGATTGCTTCTTCTATTTACTCATTCAATACAGATATTTATTTAATGCCAAGAATGAAGCAGCTGTGTTAGTTCATGTGGTATTCAGTTATTTTACTTTTCTTTTCAGGTATTTGTGTGTGTGTGTGTGTGTGTGTGTGTGTGTGTGTGTGTGTGTGTGTGCATATCTTGTAAAAGCCAAACCAAAGAATAATGTGCCTTGAAAAAAGATGTAATTAAGCCACTAGCTCAACAGAATTTTGACTATATCTGTAGATTAAATTCAACAATCACGTTAATTGAGGTTCAGCTAAAACTGTTTGCAATATTAACAGTCCTACACTTATGTATTTAAAAATACATCTACAATGCATATGACATGCCAGACCCTTTACTCACTTCCTCCACAAAACAGCTCTGTGTGATGGGAGCTATCATTGGCCACGTTGTTCAGATGAGGAAACTGAAGCACAGAAAGATGAATTATCATACAACATAAAGTGGCAGGTCCTGGATTTAAATCCGAGCAGCCTGACTCCAGAGTTTTTGACCTTAACCGTTTAATGATGCTGCCTTCCAGTGTGCTGATTATTTAAAACTTCTCTTTTTTACTTTTTAAAATAGTATCATATTCATCATAATCACATGGGAGGGAAAGAAGTGCTAAAATTACTGTCTTTCTACAAGAGCTTTTGCATAAAATACTACCTGTTGATAGTTACTTATTTAACAGTAAATACATAAAAATTATTTTCAGATTAATCTGTCACTGGCTTTAGAGCTTTTTCATTGCAGTTAACATACACATATTCAAGTGTATAATGGCATTCACAGAAAGCTAGAGATACAGGGCTGTACATTCAAAAGGAATTATTGGAATAGGCTTTGTTAACCACACAACTCTATAAGCAAAACTATTAAAATATTTCAAATGAAGATATTAAGTAAGTTACAGTGTTTTTAAATATACAATAAATGTGTTTTTAAAGACTTTCTATGTACTATGTTTTTATTTTCATTAAAGTATGGACTTTCAAACATTTTATATATTTTGACAGAGTTCTGTCTCAACTTACTAAGTTTATGCAGAAGCTTTTGTACAAAAAATTTGATACTTAAAAGTTAAGGGTTTTTTTTTAAAGTATTTGGATTCTAAAGTAAATAATCATAATTTCTGAAATATCCAAATCTTGATTTCATTGAAAACTTGGTACATCTTGACAATTAAAACAACAGCAAGCATTTGTAGAGCATTCTTCTTTTGTTAATCTGTGCATGGAGGTTCTTTAAATTGTGATTCTATTTAAGCAAAGACAAATTATTTTCATTAGATAGTTATAGCAAGAATTTATCTCCTGCATCATGGGACATATTTCAGTTAAATTACTGTAGTAATTGTTGCTTGGCCTACATGAGTTTTACTTTATGAAACTATGTTTCATTTGATCTGATACTATGTTTCTTTCCAGAAAGTGAGCCATCGCTTTTAGAATTCAAGCCATTCAGTAACGGTCCTTTGGTTGGTGGATTTGTGTATCGAGGCTGTCAGTCTGAAAGACTGTATGGAAGCTATGTGTTTGGAGATCGTAATGGGTGAGTTTTCAGATACTATAATTTAATATACTAAATGACATATACATTGATCAGTTGGCAAACTACCACAAACATTCAAATGATTGTCTCCCTTTGGGCATCAGATTAGGAACACACATAAATACTATCTACTTTTAGTTCTACTATATGTAGTGGTTTCATTGAAGAAATTCCAAAAAGACACTTTTTCAACAGCTTTGATCAAGTTCATAAAATAATTTTTAAGGGCAGAGATATCTTCAGATGGACTTTTTAAAATATCATTTAGGCTCTTCCCTTCATCCTCAGCATAACTTTACCATAACAATGGATAATCTGAAAACTATTGTTTTACATGAGTTGTATAAATATTTTTAAGTCATCTGAAAAGGCTAAAGATTTTAGTTTTTACCAAATACTTAGGACAATGAGCAACAGAACAAAATTAAATTGTAGCCTAAATTTTCTAGGTCCCATTGTGGATAATTTCAAGAAACTCTGTGATGAAATCCAAGTTGAGATTCTGGTTTCCCAGGTTGCTGGCATTCAGGCATATGGCCGAGCTGATATGCTTGGTCACTGCAAGGAACTAGAACAGTATACTGACCCCATGCTCTCCCCCCGTCCCTCTCTCTGATTAATAGCACAGCATGGAGTCTAGTCCTGGCGAGGAAGTATCATTCTCTGGATGAAGGGGAGGGCTTTTCTCATACTCAGGTACTTTTAGTGCCCCCTCCAAACAAAATATTATCTTTAAGTACTTTCTTCACATATGGGGATTGCATAGTACTCACACACATTATGGGCTCTATTATTTTTCCCTTTAGAAGCCAGGTCTATGACCAAAAAAAAAAAGTTTTTTGTGAATTTTATTTTAACATTTTCTTGTAATCTTTAAGCAAAAGCATCTTTTCATTGTGGGTTTATGGTATGCTTTTGTTGTAGGAATTTCTTAACTCTCCAGCAAAGTCCTGTGACCAAGCAATGGCAAGAAAAACCACTCTGTCTTGGTACCAGTGGGTCCTGTAGGGGCTATTTTTCCGGTCACATCTTGGGATTTGGTGAAGATGAATTAGGTATGGTACAGACTCTTTCTGTTAAGTTCCACTCTCACTTTCTTGCTCAAGTGACTTTGTTCTGTCCTGAAGAATAAATATAATAATCTCATCCTCCATTTGTTGGGAAATGTGATCTACAGCAAAGATAATCTTAACTAGAGAGATAGAAGGTGATTCAGTTATATATTCTTTTCTAGTAACCTCTCTCTGAGAGTCTCTATTACTTATTTCCATACTAAAAATATTAAAGTAATAAAACAGAAAAATTGGAGGCAGGAACAAGTGATAATTTTTAATCCCAAAGAGAGAATGTGTTAAATGTTTACTGATATTTCTTGTTATACATCTGAGTAATTTGTTTATGTTCTCTATCTAAAAATCTTTCTACTTTTCCATGTCTCTTAGAACAAATAAAAATAAAATTGTTGGAATCTCAAACTCACCTTACCCTCTATTTCCTAGTGTGGTTTTTTTGGGGCACGAAATTTGTGCAAGATAATGAGTTGTAGGGCTTCTTTCTAATACAATTTAGGCTCTCATTGGCAATCTGTGGGATAACATATTTCTTGGTATGTTTATCAAACTGTATACAGCTCAACAAGCAAAAAGAAATTGAAATTGAAATGTGATCAATTAGCAAGTTTAAACTTTATTCTCAACTACATTTAAATTTTGGGCATAAATGTAGCTTTCATAATGACTCTCCTTAAAGAATAATATTCAGGCTGGGCACCATGGCTCATACCTATAATCCTTGCACTTTGGGAGGCCAAGGCCAGAGGATTGTTTGAGCCTGGGAATTTGAGACCAGCCTGAGCAATACAGTGAGACCTTGTCTCTAAAATAAGTTAGCCAGGCCTGGTGACCCATGCGTGTAGTTCCAACTACTCTGGAAGATCACTTCAGCCAGGAACTTGAGGCTGCAGTGAGCTAAGAACGCTCCACTGCACTTCAGCCTGGGTGACAGAATGAAACCCTGACTCTTAAAAAAAAAAAAAAATAGAAATTTTTTAAAAATGAAGAAAAGAATATTCCAAACCATCCATGGCTACTATGCTTCTTTAGCCTCAGAGGTGAATTTCTAAAGAAAAGTATATTTTCCATCTAAATCAGATATATTCCCTAAAAGTTCAGATTTGGTTTCCATACATCAAATGAAGAATTCATGAGAAACAGTTCCATGCCATTCACTTAGATTATTAAGGGACTCAGACAAGATTCTTGAAACATAAGACATATGTCAGAGCACGGGAATAGAACAGTTCAAAGAAGAGAAGTCCAATCTGTTCTTTTCTTGTTCCAGCATTAGAAGCATTTCACAATTATTTTTTCCTTGATATTCTTCTATCTCATTCAAAGGAACCAGAAAGATACCTTTTCTCACATCCTCTGTAATATTATTTTAATTTCATTGGAAAACTCTGATTTTAAAAATAATTGAATTATCTATGGCAGAGTTAGAGATGAATGTTTAGATGTTATGACTGAATCATTTTGATTTTCCCAGACTTTACTACAAATGACTCATCATCATATTAACATTTCCACCATTGGTTAAAATATCCCAAATGTCTGTGTATACTTAATAATATGTTGGGAGCGGAATCAACAAATAAAGCATATATAATCTTGACTCTTCAAATGCTGCAACCCTGTATACACCTCATAATTAAAATAAATACACTTTCAGTGAATTAAGTTTTAACATGAAACTCTTTAGCTTTAATTAAAGAGCCATATAAGAAAATGAAAATGAGCCTTCTCAAATAAAAAGTGTTGAGTCTAGTAGTGTGTGTGTGTGTGTGTGTGTGTGTGTGTGTGTGTGTGTTTAATTATAACATTAGGATGGATTTGTTGTGAGAATTAAGTGAGGTAACCTATACAAAGTACTTGACAAAATAAATATTAATTATTTCACTTACATTTCTTTGTTTTTTACCTTCTTTTTTTTAAACTTCATTTTTATTATTTCTATTGTGTCTATGTTTTTAGTCTAAACCTCAGAACATTCTTTCTACTACTTTTCTTGAAGGGTGTGCTTAATGCATAATAATAGAGTGGGTATAGAGAAATATGGATTAAACCAAGGACTATTTCATGAGGAGAACAAAATATAAACCAATAGAAACCTTCAAATGTTTAATTATAAATATAGCCTCTAACTTCCCATTCATGTCATCCATTCTATACATTGAATTATATGAAAGTAATAGTAATATGGGAATATACCCAGAAGAACTCAAATCATTCTACAAGAAAGATACCTGTGTACGCATGTTTATTGCAGCAATATTCACAATAGCAAAAACATGAAGCCAACTGTGCTTCCCATTGAAATTGGACTGAATTTTTAAAATATGGTACATATACATGATGGAATATTATGCAGCCATAAAAAGGAACAAAACTATAGACTTCACAGCAACTTGGCTGGATATAGAGTCTATCATACTCAGTGATCTATCATAGAAACAAAGAACTGAATACCACATGTGCTCACTCATAAGTGGATCCTGAACACCTAATCAAAATACTACAAGAAAGGAATTGGCTGTAGCAGGACACTGCTGGGGGGTGGGGGAACACATAAAATCAATAAGGGTGTCTGATCCTAATCCAGGTGAAATGAGGGCCAATGGGAGGCCCAAATTTCACCCGTACCTAGTCAACTAAGTATCCAATCTTGACTTGTACCCTACATCTTTAAAAATTAAAAAGATACCTGCAGAAAAAAAGAAAGTAGTAGTAATAAACAGGGTGTTCCTCTCCTAAAAGGACACCCCATCTATTGTATTTCATCATTATGAAGACAGGGTGGCACCAAGGGTTAGAGCTGAGATTGAGCATCAGAGTCTCTCTCTCTCTCTCTCTCTCTCTCTCTCTCTCTCTCTCTCTCTCTCTCTCTCTCTCTCTGTCTCTCGTGCACGCGCGCTTTCTCTCACCCTTTCTTTCTTCCTGCAGTGTTTATTTTAAAAAGGAGTACCCCAATTCCATATGATCTCAAATTGTCGTTAATAGTAGCAACTTTGTAATCAAAACCTTTCAATCTTGTGCAGAAATAAATCAAGATGAAGCTTGTCTATTCAATACTCATTGTACAAATATGTCTGAGCACCTTCTCTGTGCAAAAAAGTCTGTTCTAGGTGTTGGGGATACAGCAGCAGATAAAGCGACAAAAAGTCTATACTTATGTCAAGAAATTTATATTGTAATAGAGGAGCACAATAAAAACAATTTATTTTAATATACTGCATAAATCGGTAAAAGTGCTTTGAAGAAAAAGAAGAGTATTGAAGAGGGATTGTTGGGATTGGGGAGAGAGCAACTATAAATAGTGCAGTCAGGAAAAGTGATATTTAAGTACAAACTTAAAGGAGAGAGAAAGCAAACCTAGCAGACACCCTATGGGAAGACAAAGCTCGAGACAGAGCCTGAGACAACAAGAACCTGGAACAGACCCTGTCTCACATGTGGAAAGCCAAGAAGCTAGTGAGGTTGGAGAAGAATGAAGAAGGCAGCAAAACCTTGCATATGAGTTGACTGCAGTAAAGGCGGATGTCGTAGCTACCGTTGGGACTTGCTTTTGCTCCAAGTGAGATGAGAAACTAATTGAAGGGTGTTAGAACAAAGGAGTGTGACCCAGTTTATGGGATTTAACTCCTTTGAAAAGAATCGCTGTGATGAGGACGTTGAGAATAAACACAGAAGAACAGGAGTAGACACAGGGAGCTCAGCTAGAAGGCGGTTGCCACAATCCAGGGGAGAGTTAATATCCACTTGCACGGGAGTAGCAGTGGGATGTGAAAATCATTTGCACACCCTGCATGCACTGTGAAGGTAGACCTGAAAGACACATCAATCTTTTTCTTTATTTCCATAGCTTTAGGGAGTACAAATAGTTATTGATCTGGGTTTTAAGCATACCTACCACCCCCACCATTGTACCTGATAGGTGATTTTTCATCCCTCCACCCTTTTTCCCCTCACGCTTCTGAGTCTCCAGGGTTCATTATATCATTCCCTAGGTCTTAGCACAATTCACAATTGCAAAGATGTGGAATCAACTTAAATGCCCATCAACCAATCAGTGGTTAATGAAAATGTGGTATGTATACACTCTGGAATATTATCCAGCTACCAAAAAGAATGAAATAATGTCTTTTGCAGCAACTTGGATGGATTAGACACATCATCCCAAGTGAACTAATGCAGAAACAGAAAACCAAATGCTGCATGTTAAGGATCTTTCATAATCTTTAGAGAAGTGATTTTCCTGAGGATGGATGGAGGTAGACAGATAAAGATATAGTATTTCTGCTGGGCAGTAGGAAGTAAGGACTTATAAGGCTGTGAATTTACTTACCGTTATTTCTCTCTTCGACAGGTGAAGTTTACATTTTATCCAGCAGTAAAAGTATGACCCAGACTCACAATGGAAAACTCTACAAAATTGTAGATCCCAAAAGGTAAGATTTATTTTTACCTGTATCCTTTAAGTCAGGTAAGATTCTTCTTCAAGTTATTTTAGCGCATTCAAATTAGTAACAGAAAAGTTATAATTAGCCACCAACCAAGATGAACACTTCTGCCCTTTCCATATGCTTAGGGAACCCTCTCAAGTCCAGTCTACGAAGGCTAGACTTGACCACCGGGGACTTTCAGAGCACCCATGGCCCGTGTCATTCTTGTTGTCATCACAGAGCAGCATTATCTTTGTGAATCAGAATCCTCAGTTAAAAGCCAGAGGAGAACCCTGATGTGTGAGGCAGTGGCTTAGCCTCTCGTGTTGGAAACAATAAACTCTATTTTTGAGAAAACAAGAAACATCCTGGCAGACATGACCGCTGCTTAGTATGATTTTTAGTTAGGTAGTCGGGATAAGTTATTGTTCCACATCTGAGCCTCATTTCAGAACCATCTGAAAGCTCAAAACTCTCGTGAAGACTGTGACTAAACAAATGAAAACTGAAGAAGTGTTGTTATTTGCCTCAGCAAAAAGAATACTGGAATGTCTTAATCCTTTAAAGAATACGTTTAGCTCTCCCCTGCTCCTTCCCACCCACCCATCACAGCATTTACACACACACACACACACACACACACACACACACACACACACACACACACACTTACTTTCCAACCCTCTGGAATCATCATTAGTCAATTGTTAATTTCATGGATACAACATAAACTATCAGAAGCTTCTAAAAGTATATGTTGGCAAATAGAAATGGGTCATAAGTTGAGAAACAACTGACTGTAACAAAACCTATGGATCTTCACATTCACAGATACAACTACTGTTGAACATGAGTAGTTGTTTGGGGGGGGTTGGGTGTTTTTTGTTTGTTTTTGTTGTTGTTTTGAGTCAGGTTCTCGCCATGTCTCAGAGGCAAGAGTGCACTGGCGCAATCATGGCTCACTATAGCCTCGACCTCCTGGGCTCAGGCAATCCTTCCGCCTCAGCCTTCCGCATTGCTTAGTTGTTACTTTGTAGCCATGCCATGCTAAAATGCCACATTCCTTCTATATTAACTTATTTTCAGGAGTCCATTTGCAAATATGAATTCCTGAACTTCCAGTCTTTTTCAAAGGAATAAATTCTAGTAATCTGAAAGACACTTAGTTCCATTTTAAGTAGTAGTTGAAAATTGTGTATATTTCTCTGAGAAAGTCACTGGCTAACAACATGGAGAGTCTTACCCCTTTCCTATACCACAAAACACCTTCCTGAGGGAAATATAGGTTGACATTGGCTACTGCAGAACAAAAAGAATAATCCATTCTAAATGATCTCTGGGTGGTATCACATAACACACATTGATAACATTTCTTCTCTGTTGAACGGTATACATTTTTTTATAATAAGGGAAATACTCATCTATATTTGTGATTTTTTTTCCTCTGTGAGTGTGAAATAAGTGTCCTCTGAGAAAAGCAAAGAAATGAGTGAAAAAAATCACTAAGTGATTGTTGTAGTTGGCAACATTGAGAATAAAAGTCAAACTAATGTTAATTCATCAAATAGCAGCCTTCCAATGATTCAAAATGAAGTGTAGAGATTTTACTCAGATCGAATGCAATTAGTTGCAGAGTAGACATTGTTACTGCATTATGTCGTCAGAGTTGATATGCTTTTGCAAACTTCCCGGTTGTACTGAAATGAATTCTCTCTCTTCACAAAAATCTTTCTCTCCATCTGGATTGTTTAGTCTGTGGGGCAATGGAGGTGAATTTTACACCTCCAATCTATTATTAGTGTCTAATTACCAGGGTTGCCATAAGGGACCTTGGCTTTGTGATCTCAGTGCTCCTCTAGTAGGGTGGTCTCCGAGTGACATACCTGAAAGCCTGACTTCTCATTATGGTGCCTGTTTCTGGTGAGTCATGTCATGTGGGGGGCCCGGGTTAAGATTTGTGTTTGCTTTTCAGAAGGTGGGGGAAGTAACAGAGTCCCAAAGACACCGTCCTTGTACACAGGCATAGGTATAAATTTCAGAATTAAACTGACTGTAAGAAAACAAATGTTTTCATAAACATTTGTTGGGAGCCTCATGCTGTTTTGATTTGGACATCAACTTTTATTATTATAGTATTTCTTCCTAGATGAGTTGAAGTTCTATATAAGCAGACACTTAAGTATGTGAACGGGATTATTTTGGAAACACGAGCTAACTACTAGCATAGTAGTGTTCAGGATATCCATGTCAGAGCAAAACTGTTTTTCTAAAACTTTTGAGGCAGCATTTGAAGAAAGAACCTTATTGACTAACAAAACAATATATAGGCTGTTTTGTTATATCAAAAATCTAACTCAAATTAAACTCTTAAGTTGATTGTATTCTTGTGGAAAAAGTCCCAGACTTGTTAAAGTAATGTTTTCAGAATAACTTCAAACATCAACTGATTTATGACTCAGGAAGAAAAAAAAACAACATCAAATTATAAAATTTGTATACTCTGTATTATATGTCATAGGAGTTACATTTTTACCATAGGATTTATTTTTTAATTTTTCCCCTATTTTTTACTATGCACACATGGACACACATAAGATAAAGGGGTTTAGAAACCATGTAAATTACCTAATCATTTACATAAGTTATAAATCATTCGCAGCCTTCTCAGAAATGGATGGTGAGATAACCTGTTACAAAATCAAATGCCATTATTTATAATGAAAAAAAAAAGTAGAAAATACCTAGGACTTGGGAGTTAATTAAGGGGTAAAAAACTTCTCTAGGGAAGCAGAAAAGGGATGAATTTTGCCTCCATGTTAGAACGCAGGACTTGCCCCTGGGGTGTCTTCGTGAGTGCTGCAGTGTCATCTCATGGCAGAGTAGAATTAGGATCCAGTCAACACCAATCACCCAGTGGGCTTGGCCAATTCACAGAGTCCCAAAAAGTCTCTAGAGCTGGGTCCAGCATGCCCTAACCTGGGGGCTCCTTCACAGTTCTTCTGGCAGTTACAGAAAACAGATTTAGGTACAAACTCTGGGCAATCATTTTAGTTTCACTCAGAAGCACCATCTGAAACTAGTCAAGACAAGGAACTAGTCTCCCTCATCAGACAGGGAGGGAGTCAACTGGTCTGTTCTCTGAATCTTCCTTACTGTGAGACACAGCATAGGTTATTTCACCATCCTATGCCTGTCAAAAAAATACAGATGATCATTCTGTCCCTGCCTCATTTCTACAGAGGGCTGTGAAGGAAATTACATAATATATTTTAACTATATTAAGTGATTTAGTATTGTTGGCATTTATTCCATGCATTTCAGAATTATTTTCAGGTGATTTCTCAAACTTTTAAGGTTCTCTCAGTTCCAGAATTGGGATAAAGTTGTCTATGGAGCTTCAAAGAGCAATTAGTAACCATTTTTTCAAGTGTCCAAGTTATATCTTGGATGCTTGCTCTCACCTAAATCTCTTCAGAATTAAACAAATGCTCCTGGGAATGGAAGTTGAAGAATTCTGACAGTTATGCAACTTCCAAGGTTTATTTTCCTAGAACACTTTTTTTCTTCACACTATTGACAAAGATTCTTTAATTTTTGTTTCATATGAATTTAACCAAATGACCTTTTTTTGATTTTGAAACATTTCAGGGTTTATTTCTCCAGGCGTTTGATTTTTTTAAAATCCTCAATCATGTTGATTTAGTTACTGTGTATCCACTCCTCCCGTATTTTAACATATTGCTTATCTGTTACCCAACCAAGTCACACAGACCATTCCCTTAAGAGGTCTATAAATTAACAATGCAAATTCCAGGCTCAAGAGGTCATTTTACAGAAACGTTGTATCCCCGAACTCCTCTGTGACCAATATCAAAAACTGCCCTTCATACCTTCTCTCCCCATGGCTCCATCCCCTTTGTTTACTTTTTTCTTAATATCTTCATCCTACTCCTTATTACACTGGATGCTAATGAGTGCTTCCCCCCCAAAAAAAAAATCACTTCATAAGAGGAAATCGGTTCTGTTTACCCTTCACATATGTGTCAGGGAGCCCGGCAGGCAGCTCTGCCATCCTAAAGAAAGTCATACATAATAGAGCGGCTTTAGCCTAATAAGCCAGTCTAGTCCCAATTCATCAGTCAAAGTTTTATGCAAGTGGCCCCCCTAAGTTGATAAATTCCCACAGTGCCTGTTGACCCAGCTGCCAAGTCCTCTTGCAGCAGGTGGTGTTTTCATGGCCACCCTGACAGTAATACAAACTGTTTAGCAGTTCCATTGACCTCTCAGCTATTAACAGGGATACAGGCTGCACTAGGGACTAGTTTTCAAACATGACAGAATTTCTTAACACTAGAGGTCATGAACAAGTATATGCCCTATAAAAATCCATTCAGCATGGTGAATTTGAAGTCTAAAAGGCAAGGACGCATTTTCCACATTTTTGCTATCATTAGTATTCTACATATCCAGTAACCAAAAATAGATAAGACACTTATCTCCCATTTATATTTTATTCTTAATATACCATATTTTGTGCTGTGGAACGCAATACCTTTACAACTAACAAATCCTTCCTAAGCTGTCATACAGCATCTGAAATTTTAAAGATATATTATGAAAGGATTGGGCAAGATTGAAGTCAAAACTTCTAATGAATGGATGAGCATACAGACATAATATATGATAATGACCTAAGTATAACTAGGATTTTATTCATACTTCACCAAGATTTGCATATGTGTATAAGTGTACAGGCACACTTAAACATACTTAGGTGACACACACAGTGTTACACACAGCCACCATCTATTTCAAAATAAACAGAAAATATTATGTCCTATTTATGAAAAATGTTTTATGAGACTGTGTTATTTTTAAATGTTTATGTCTTATTTTTTTAAACAACCATATGCTTTTACTGAAAATGTCAACAGATTTATATTTATAAAGTGCAAGGAGCATTGAGCAGTGGGATCCTATGAGTGAGGGTGGAGAAAGGGGGATCAGGGAGAAAGGGAGTGGGGAAAGGCGGGGGTGGAGGGGAGTTTAAAATTTAAAAATAAATAAATAATAAAAAAAGAAAAAAAATTTTTAATGCAAAACTAATTCTGTTTATCCCCCCCAATTTAAGTATTTATTTCCCACAGCCATTAAAAAAAATCTAAACTCTTTAATTTTTTTCCCCAAGCTTTATAAGGGCATAACTGGCAGATAAGAATTATATATATCTATAGTGCACAACATGATATTTTGATAAATGTCTATGTTGTGAAATGATTAGATCAAGCTAATTAACATATTCATCACCTCACACATCTTTTTTTCCTATGGCAAAAACACATATGAGTCTTCTTATATGTATGGCCTATGTCCCAGAGATGTGACATATAACTGCAGAATTCAAAAGAATTTTCTGGTTTGTACTAAGTATAGTCTTTTAATCTGTCAATTTTGAATCTTGGAATATCAGCTCCTATAGTGATTGTACAGATTGCCATGAAAACTTGATTGAATTACCACTTCAAGCTGGTATTCACTGAAAACAGAAAATGTGAATAGTGAAGAATATAGCCTTCAAAATGAAACTTGTTTATTGCATAAAAAAATTCTTAAACTTATTTTCTTTTTAATTCCCATGTCTACCACCACTACCACCCTCTGTCCCCTCCTACCACCACTGCCCTCTTCTCTGGGACAGTGCTAAGAGTCTGATATTATTAGACCATTTGAATATCTTATACTCCTGTTCTAAGGTAGTTTATCATCAGATATTGCAGTACCTGAGATAAAAGCAGATTTAATGTTGCATTAGATATATCTAAAATAGCCATGCAAATTTTTTTAAAAGATATTTTCTAGAAGAAAGTATAACTTACAAAGAAAAAAACTACATCTTAGCATCATTTTGTTACTAATTCATTTTAGTTGAGTTTAAAAATGTGTTGCTTAACTGATTTATTTTTGTCAACATTGACGTATGATATATGAACATCAAAATTTGGGAATTCATCACCCTAGTCATCTTCAAAGAGTAATTACATTGATATTTTTGTGCTTTTCTTTTAGGAGAAAAACTTATTTTAAATTTTTCTTCCTTTTTAAAGCATTTAATGATATTTGTAATGTCTACTCTCTTATGAGACTGAAACATTGGTAGATCTATTGCTTTATACATGGGAAAAAGGAGATAGCAATTTATTTTTAGATGATTTCTAAAAGAAAAATACTTCATTCATTCTTTAAGTTTTTAAAATTATATTGTAATCAAAGTGTTAATATATTTATTCTGCTTGTTAATATTAGTTATCACTCTTCTGAGCTAATTTTGTCTCAATGAAAATAGACAAATTCAGAAAAACATTCACTGGTTAGATTAAGTTACTTAAGCAATATTTAGTATCTAACATTTTTATTAATTTTAATTTATGAATAAAGTTCTTAAGTTAAAAAGTTGATTTTGAACACAAATTCTGAGCAGAATATATTTTCTTCTTTATATTTAGAAGCAAATGCATTGGCTTTTTATTGAACCCTAATTTTTCAGTTTTTATTTTTGTGTCACAGCAGAGTACATACAGATACAATCCAAGATTCTGATTTCATCAGTCTACAAGTATTTTTTGCATGTCTCCTGTATTCAAGATACTGTATTACATAGTGTAAGGGGAGAAAATGAATGAGAAGTTGGTCCCATCCTTTAAGGAACTTGTGTTTACTTTAAATCAGGAGATTACACACATTGAAAATGTAAAAAATATCATGAGATAAATAACACATTAGAACAAAAAAATTATACCTGAACAATGTATATTCTAAATTGCCAAATTGAGGTCCAGAGATACTGAGGTAGCTAAAACCATGATTTTGCTTTCTGTTCAAATCTATTCAGCTACAGTGTGGTTTTCTTTAAAACTAATGACCTCGTATGTAAGAGAGAATGATATATGCTTAATGTGAAAGTTATGAAGCTTTTCAAGAAATTGTAGCCAGAATTATAAGGTAAGGAACATGCCTTCGGCCTAGCTGTTACACAGGCAGAAAGAGCCTTTTCAGCTGAGTGGTCAAAAAAAAAAAAATACAAGCCTGCCCAGGGTTTCTCTGCTCTGAGAGACACCCCCATCCCTGCAAGGCTCTTGCAGCTTGCACATCCTCTTTTCAGGCCACTTCCATCACCATTTTGTTTTGTATGTTTCCAATTTCCCCAGAAGTAGCCACCAGCTACTGGTAAACTTACTGGGTTGCCCACACTATCGCCCAAGGTGCCAACTTATGTTTTTGTTAGTTCAATTAGTTACAAAGCTGCATAGCTCTTGAGGGGTCTTCTCAAACCCACTGTTTCTGTAAAGCCTTGTCTTAGTCAACTTAAGTTGCTATAACAAAATACCTAGGTGGCTTAAACAACAGACATTTATTTCTCACACTTCTGGAGGAAATCCAAGGTCAGGGTGCCAGCATGGTCAGATTCTTGGTGAAGACTCTATTCCTGATTTCCAGATAGCTGCCTTTTTGCTGTGTATTCACATGATGGAGGGAGAAAACAGCAAGTTCTCTGATGACTCTTCTTAAAAAGGGCACTAACCCCATTATGCTGTGTCTCCCCTCATAAACTTATTCAAGCCCAATTACCTTTCAAAGGCCCCACCTCCTAATACTATCACATTGGGAATTAGGGCCTCAACCTATAAATTTGAAGGGACATAAATATTCAGCCCATTGTTTTTAGTATGCAATTTGGTGGAATACAAAATTTTCAGGAACATGTACATTGGATTCTAATATAAATACCTATATTTCTATATTCATTGCCAATAATTATATTAACCAGTTTCTAAAGTTAGGGCATTGCACACATAATATAAAAAAATACCTAAGGCAGTTTGATAAAACTGGACCTTGTTGTTTTATCTGAAAGTAAATGACATTCTAATTTCATTAATCATTTCTCCTAGGTTTTCCCTTTAAGAAATTACATAACTTTCCATGTCCTGATTTCCACGTGGAAATATATAAATTGAGTTAAGCCGATAAGCCAAAGTCAAATGCAGGTGATTCACATGCCCTTTTAAGATATTTGTGTATTGTGGTGTTGATGTTTGGATAATGAGATGAATAAGGCCTAAAATATACCTTGCTATTCTTTATTTCTAAAGTAAGAGGACCCGTTGAGTGGAAAGAATACTGGAATAGGAAAGAGTTCCAGAACTCTCTGTAACTAGCTGTGTGAAAGCCATTTAATCTCTTGATACATTTTCTGATCTTTTAAATTTGAGAATAACAAAGCTGACCAGCTCTTATGAGGATAAAGTTAAATATGAAAGTGACTGAAAAATATAAGTGGCTTTGTTATTCACTTTTATTATTGCTGCATCTTTCATCATAAAATCAAATCAAATGAGTATCAGTGAAATTTCTGATAGTGTTATTAGCAGTAGGCAGTTAAGCCTGTGACTCAGTTCGCCAAATTACTGCTGCTTCTGCCTCCTTTGAAAGGCTTAGCACCAACACAACCCCACACTGCCTAGGTATTAAAGCCAATCAACACTATTTCTTTTTTTTTTTTTTTTGAGTTGGAGTCTCACTCTGTCACCCAGACTGGAGTCAGTGGCCGCTCCTGGCCACCGCAGCCTCGCCTGCTGGGCTCCGGCGATCCTTCCGCCTCAGCCTTCCAAGTAGCCGGAATTATAGGCATGTGCTACCACGCCTGGCTGATTTTTTGATTTATTGTAGAGATGAGGTCTCGCTGCCCAGGCGGGTCGCAACACTATTTCTTAATGAGCATGTGAGGGACGTGTAAAGCAAACAAGTGAGTTCAAAATGTGAGGGATGAGACTTCTAAATCTCAGAAAACCTCAAAATAAAGGCAACATTGATCACAAAGAAGACAGCCAAAAACCAACCCTTTTTCTTCAGTGTTTCAGAACAGAGAATTTTCTAGACACTATGTAGAGATGGGAATATTGGTTTTATCCATCCTAAGTCAGAATTTTAGAAATATACTATACAATTGAAAAATTCAAATAGGATACATAATGTATATAAGTGCAGTTATTCTTGAATTTAAGTTCTCTTTCTCTTTATTCTAATATCAGGATGTCTTGGGAAATATGTAAAAAGATATTTCTGAAGGCTTCATATAACATAATGTCAAGGAAGGCATTTCTGAAGGATGAAATGGAAGCAGTAGCTCTTAAAACATTCAATTTTTTGGTATGCCTCAAATAGTACTTGAAAAATGCCTTTAGGCAAGGTGTACTGCCATTAGTCCTGCTGTGACGACCCAATGAGGTCAATATTGCAGGGTTACACGGGACTAGGTTCCATTTTCTCTGCTCTTCTATCTAGCATAAGGTTCCTTACAGCCAAATTGCATCTGTATAATGCATTACTGTTTTCAAAGCTGCTGCAAAATGGCTGTGTGTAGTCACAAAACATGCCATGAATCCATTGGAATCCGGAATTCTACTCCTCGTGAGTAAACTGACACTGAAGAGAGAAAGACAGAAATGTGGACATGGCCAGGAAAAATTCTACGAACAGCCAAACTAAAGACAATTATGAGAGGGGAAAATATCCATTTGTGTATTGACCTTGGAGAATGGCACTAAAATTAGTAATGAAAAGATGACACAGCAACTAATATACTACTGCTTATTCCTATGCCTCAAGCTCTCAAGACAGAAAACAGTAAACTCTAGCCCATCATAAGAATTTTCCACAGCCTCCTCCTTTTTTAGGTAAAAGTGCTGTGTATTGACTTTAAAAATAATGAATGATAAAGAATGATCACTGTGTATCAAACTGCTTATAGCGTGAGGAAACTCATTAAACCATAGAGTCTGCTGTGGTATTTGAAGACTGACTCCCCGTGTAAGGGAGAGGCTCCACTCAATCCTGGATTTCAGAGCATTCCGTACTTGGAAGCTCCTGAACACGCTAATTAATGGCCTCATTAATTGCTCCTGGCTGGGAAATGGTCCTAATTTGGACTGGTGCCTCTCAAACTTGAATATGCATGTGAGTCACCTGACAAACTTGTTAAAGTACAGATTTGAATGTGGTAGGCCTGGGGCAGGGCCTGGGATTCTGCATTTCTGATAAACTCCCAGGTATTCAACATTCTGGGAGGAATTTGACACTGAGGAATGAAGGTTTAGACTTACCGGTTTTTCCCAACTCATGAGAATGGGAAAAAGCATGGAAGAAAAGTAGCTTTTTAAATGTTAGAGGTGCAAGGGGACACTTTTTCATGTGTTTCCTTTTTGGAAAAGGAGTAAGACAGCTCTTATATTCCTTTTCCCCTTAGCCAGAGAGCTGTCTAAGAGATGCCACAGAATGATCACATCTTCTAAAACCTCCAGTGAGTCAGGATCATATATATGAGTATTACTCGTGATCTATGTCTCATGTTTTACAACAAAATGAATTTAAAATCTGGACAGCTAACAAAAACTTCAGAATGAATCCTTTTACTTTTTTTTTTTTTTTTTTTGAGTTGCAGTCTCACTCTGTTCCCAGGCTGGAGTGCAGTGGCACGCTCACGGCCGCCACAGCCTCGACCTGCCGGGCTCCAGCGATCCTTCTGTCTCAGCCTTCCAAGTAGTGGGAACTACAGACGTGCTACCACACCCGGCTAATTTTTTCATTTGTTGTAGACACGAGGTCTCACCATGTTCCCCAGGCTGGACTCAAACCTGCAGGTTCAGGCAATCCTCTCACCTCGACCTCCCAAGTGCTGAGATTACAGGCTTGAACCACCATGCCTGAGCCCCTTTAACTTTTTGTAAAAGACAAAATAGATATCTCTGCAACACTCATTTGGAAGGGCATGCCTATTCAGACAGGACTTAACCCTGTCCCTCTGCACAGATTCATAGAGGACTTCCCATTTATTGAGGTGTTTGTTCATTTGTTAAATTAAATATCATTAAATTCAAGCCATTCATAATCCCACTCACCAGAGACGTTCACTGTCAGCCTTCGCTCTTCATAAAAAGTCACCACACATGATGTGTGTTAAAAATTACTTACACTTCTCAACTTCTCCCTTTATTTAAAAAAAAAACTTCAGAATGGGCCCTATTGTTGTCAAAGACAAAACATATTTCTGCAATGCTCAGAATCTTGTGGATACTTTTCAAAAAAAGTATACAAATCTTTAAACTATTACACAAAGCCACTCAAAGTGAGTTTCTAAGAAGATGTCTTAAATTTCTGAAAACAATGCTTTATACACTAAAGAATGTTGGGCAGTTTTTGCATTTGCCCCTTAGTGTTTCATTATTCATCATGTGTGAGAGGACCAGGAAATATATTTTTCTGATTTAAATTAAGTTCGAGGGCTGTGGGGATAGCTGTCAACAAAGGGGTTCAATATATTCTTTATTACAAGTCTAAACACCCTCTTGGGTGCGTTTTCTGTTTTGAAAACCACTTCTGACTTCACTTAGTAGAGCAAAGGGTCCAAAAGTTTAAAAGGTAATTATTTAAAAGAAGACTACTTAAATGATTCTTATTAGACCATATGTTAAAGCACCCAATTGTCCAGTTCAATAAAAATAAGTATGAAAATTAGTAATTCTATCCCAAATATATACTCTAGAGTTTTGTTTAAATCCCATCTCGGTGTATATATGTAGAATTATGCATACATAAGATGGTCTGGTTCAATATGACAATAATGATAAGGTTTCAATGTACTATTCCCCTCCTTTTTGTCTTGTAAAGGACTCTAGTTTTTCAGTGGACAAGAGAATGTCACTATAACAAAGAGTGATTGAAGGGGGATGGTTGGAATTACCAAACATCTTCGTCAGACTTTACCAAATATATGTAGAAAATTGAATTTTAATGTATTTGACTTAATTCCCATCTGGAAAAGAAAACAATCTTATTTCTTTAACTCATGCTGACTTTGACTTCTTATCCTTTTATTTACTATAATTGCAATTGGTATAAAAATCCATCTTTTAAAATGAATTTAACCATGCTTTAGAAGACTTTTGTAAAATTGAGTTAATTTAGGCAATAGAAATAAATACAGCAAGTGTTTTATGTTTATGATATGAAACTATAGCAATTAAATTTTAACAATAACTCTCCCTTTTCTATTTTTCTAATATTTTCACCCAATAGCTTAGAAAGGAGAAAAACACCCTGTTAAAATTCCATTCATTCATTCAACAGATTTTTATTATGTATTTTCCATGTGGAACACACTTTTCTTGGGGAGCCACAAGAGAAGAGAAGAACTCCTTGTGGAGTTTCTTTTCCAGAGAGTCTATTTGAGAAAGTTAATGTTATATACAGTCAATGTGATTTAATAAACATTTATTGACTGTCTACAGTATTTTCCTATGCACATAAATAGTTGAAGAAGATCAAATACAAATACTTTTGGTGGCTTTAATGTCACTCCTCTGTAAGATCCCTCAATCTTAAACTAGTTGCCCCCTCATCTTTATTTCCGTGACCCTTCACGTGCACCTGTATCATAACAAAAATCACCCTGCATTCTAATTTGTGTTTGTGAGGGGTCATTGTGAGGAGCAGAACCCTGTTTTATGTCCTATCTCCCTAAGGAGCACGGTACTTGTCTGAATCGTTGATTGAGTATGTAACTTCGCCCTCAGAAAAGTTTCGGTGGAAAAGGAAAGAGAGAATTTAAGAGAAATGAAGTCCTGTAAAAGACAGGCAAACTTTTATGTGGATTTTTATGTCAAGGAAGTCCCACTAAAATAACAGCTTAAAAGAGAGAGAGAGAATTGATTTAATATGCTAAGTGAGCAATACTATTTATCCACTTTGTAAAACAAAACAAAAAAGATAATTCCCCCAGGTATTTAAATAAAAACTTATAATGTTTATATATGACAGCCACAGTCTTATATAAGCTAGAGCAAACAGGACAAAATAATCATTACATCCATGGATAGATAGGCATTTACTAAGTCTTAGGGGGGAAAAATATCAGTTTAGAATCCCCTCCGTAATCTGAATTTCCACATACGAGCTCTTGCACGTTTGGTAAAAACCAATGTATCAGCAAGGAAACACGGCTCAAATACGCTACCCTAAAGAACCACCCTTCAGTATGGGATTCCTGTCCATCACGTCCTCAATCTTTTCCCCAGTGTACATGAATCAATGTCCCTGTACTTTGCCTCAAACAAGCAGCATCTTCTAGTTGTCGTTTAACTGAATTCACCTATATTCTTAATCCAAACAACGTCATCTCTTTAGATTCGTCTGCTCAGGCATACACCGTCTTGTGGCGTACTTGAGCCATGGACCTGCACATTTTTCGTTGCTATGACATGTCACATATTTTTGACACACTTTACTTCTGGGTCTCTTGAATGAGTCTGAAAGAGGGTGAACAAGTGAGTAATAAGTAGAAATCAGATACATAAAGTTCTACAGTTTCAATTAGAATAGTATCTGCTTACTGAACCCCCCTTAGTCAATGAGCGTGGCCCATGACTCAGAAGAACTTCATGGCTACTGAAAAACTTTTCTGGTGGTCAAAAATGCCACCATCATCTCACAAACATAATGAGAATTTTACTTGAGAAAGAAATAGAACTTGGGGTATTCAACAGCTATTCTTGGCACAGCCTTTTAACATTTTTTTCTTCCATCCCATGCTGACTGTCAGAATGACTCTCTTGGGGATGACATGGAAAATATGCGCTCATGTTTTCTGAATGAAACTCCGCTTAGGCCATGGGATGCCTTAAAAACCTTTTGCATAAATTGACCATTTCTAGATTTAAATAAGAGACCAAGTATGTTTAAGGGAGTTTTCTGAATTGTCACATTCGTTGCAGAAGACAGTACAGTCAGCATAGAGTGGAGCTCTTATTGGGGAGGGGAACTAGAGAAGCCGTGATACATTTTTAATATTTTGATAATTAATATATATGGTTTTGAGTCATTGTAGAAACAGCCTGAGGTCAGGCCTCGAATCATTATCACTGTTCATATTGCCTAGAGACATAATAAGGTAAGCTATCTCTCAAGAACATGGAGACTACAGGGCTTAGTTATTTGCTTATCTCAGAAAGCTCTGTAATTTATCTCTTGTGGTTTTGACCTATAATGATCACCTTCTTTGTTAAGGTATTTAAAGTGTCCAGTTGCTTTGGCCATCCTAACGCAGATGATATGACTGGTGATGAAAACATTTGTTTACATTCCTTAACTGAAAATAGTCTTCTCACAACACTGTGGCACAGGTAACAGTGACTAGTCAGAAAGTGCCATTGTACAATTTTCTCCAAAAATTAGGTCATGAGCAGTTGTAGCCATGTTTCTAGCCTGACCAAGCTTGAATGACGACATTGTATTTCAAAAACAATAAGAACCATAAAAATCTTCTGAAGATATCTTGGTTTCCTCTATACATAATGGCAGTTGTAAAATAATTAAAACAAAATCTTTGACTTTTTACATTGTATATAAGTTGTTTCTGTTTGCTACTACTAGCATTTTTCTAGTATATAAGTTGTTTCTGTTTCTAGTATATAAGTTGTTTCTAGTATATAAGTTGTTTCTACTAGTAGCATATTTCTTCATAGTGGGGCAAAATCAAATTTCATATATATATATAAAAAAAGTCAAATTATATCAAATACATACACACATATCTTTCTTTGCACGAAGAGTTTAAACTCTGACTCAGTAGTATACACACACCATATATCATGATAACCTTTCAAGAAAAATCAGTCTGAAACATTATCTCAAAAGAAATATACAATTGAAACAAAAACTGATTCCCAAACTTTTTAGGCTACAAGTGTCCACCTTGACAAATGCCTTCAGTCCTGTGACGTTTTCAGCTATGTGAATAACAAGTGAAACCATCTCAGATACCATTCCCAAACATTTTTGTAGACCTGGAAGGGGAAAAGTTTTTAAATAGCTACATCTTTATTTTTTAAATTGCTAGAAATTCTTAGTTGCCAAATGTAAAATATCAACACAATTAAACTTACAGTTTTCACCTATGAGTTTTGATCATAATAAAGTTTCCTAGAATATTTCAATGTTCCCTTTGGTTCATATTAAACAAATGGTTCATTTGTTTTCTCCATGGCATGCATTTTCTCTCCCTAGAAAATTGTGCATCTGACGGAGTCACTTAAAAGATGGGTCTCTTTAGAAAGCAAGAGGCATGCTTTGTAAGCTTCAGAGTCACTGAATTCTGTTCCAATATTGATTTGCCTTATTTTTTTATTTTAAAGATGTGGGGTGCAATTCAGGGTCATCATACAGGTAAAGTTTGGGCCTCCTTTGGTCCCCACTTTGCCTGGATTGAGGTCAGGTACCCTTATTGATGTCATGCATCCCCCCATATTGATTTTCACAAAAACACACTTTCAGTGATTTGTCTCTCAATGCAGACCTTTAGTGCCTGAGGATTGCAGAGCCACAGTACAACCTGCGCAGACACTGACTTCAGAGTGCTCCAGACTCTGTCGAAACGGCTACTGTACCCCCACAGGAAAGTGCTGCTGCAGTTCAGGCTGGGAAGGAGACTTCTGCAGAATCGGTCAGTATTTCTGTTTCTACCAGAAAAGCCTGGGGATGGGTCAATCCTTAGGTACTCAAGAACTCAGTACCTCTTGTTTGCTTCTAGAATTATCTAGTGTTCAAAAGTGTAATTAGCTGGGTGTGGTGGCTCATGTCTGTAACCCTAATATTTTGGGAGGCCAAGGTGAGGCAGGAGGATTGCTTGAGCCCAGGAGTTTGAGACCAGCTTGGGCAACATAGCGAGACCTTGTCTCTATGAAAAAATAAAAGAATTAGCTGCGCATGGTGGTGCATGCATGTAGTTCCAGCTACTCAAGAGGCTGAGGTGGGAGGATCACGTGAGCCCAGAAGGTCGAGGCTGCAGTGAGCTGTGATCGAGCCACTGCACTCCAGGCCTGAGTGAGACCCTGACACAAATAAAAAGTGTTTAGCCATTTACGGTACTATTAGTGCTCATTTGTTTCTGAAATTGTAAGTGAAATCTTTCTCATTTTCTTAATGTAAACAATTTCGCTTATATAAGTTGATCAGAAACAATACAAAACCTTTACATGATTGAGTCCTTTCAAAAAGTAAGAAATGAAAACAGCATAGCTAGATCATCTTTATGGGGTGCTCAGTTCTGGGCTCCGAGATTTCACATGAGCCAATGACTTTGTGTTTGCAAAGCCCCTCTACAAGTGCTAGTACTTTCCAGACACCTCATAAATGCCCTCTCTGGCTTTACTGCTTGCTTTCTTGCTACAGCACACTAAAAACAGGGCTTTTCAGTGGGTGTTATTAAATAAAAGGGGAAAATGCAATTATCTAGAGGCATATTATGTGATTTTTTAATTCTTTTTGCCACTCCCTTGTGAACCATCAACTAGGTGTGCAGCTGCTCACCAACAAGGAGGGAGAAATCTAAGAGAAAAGGGGATTTAGTCCAGCGTTATTCTATCCTTTTCCTTGAGAGTTCCTCGATTGTGTGCAATGGTGTTTAAGTTCCACTTGGTGTGGAGTAAGAAAATTAGACACATTTAGAAACCTAGAGTTTAAGACGTACATGTTGAAAATGCATGTTTTATGTTGAAAATGCATGTCTAACAACTAACATATACATGTCACTTAGGAGAGTATTGATCTCTGCTATCTCGAATATTAAAATAATTCTTGCCAATGAAAATTCAAGTCTCAAATGAACAGTTAATATAATTCTAAATTCATAAATGCTATCTTTTTGCTTATTCTAAAGATATATTTGTTCCAAAAAATTTTAGCCAAAACTTGACTACTTTATATATTGTCTAATAAAATAGGCAACACTTAAAGTCACATATACAGTATATATTTCAAGCTTAAAATCTTCTGCATGTGATTAATACTATGGTTGCATATCTAGGAGTTATTAAAATTAAAACTAAACAGAAATTAAGTAATTATTTAAAACAAATGCTTACATTTTGTTGATTTAATTTTTTTGTTAGCTGACCCCCAAAAAGTGAGAATCGGTGTTCAAATATAATAATATTCAAATTCCTGATAATGTATCATTCCTCTGCTTCCTTTGATGGCTGACAATGTCTACTCTTTTCTGCTTCTTTTAGACAGGGTCCGTTCTGTTCTGTTCTCTGCTTTGCATTTTGCCCAGCCCCTATGTTACCTCAAGCCTTCAGTTAACAAATGTTTATTGAGTGCCTTCTCGTGACAGTATGTTTAAACTGAAGGTGAACAAATTATTTTGAATACAGGTAGCATTATACTATACTTACCTTAATAGATAGAACTAATACTATGTAGTATAAATGAAAATAGATATTCTTTGAGTTTATGTGAAGTTTAATTTTGGTATAGTACTTTACTCTTTTTGCTAAATAAATTTAAATAGCTTGACTATGTAAGATAAGCCAAAACCATGTAATAAAAGTAATCCATATGGGATATTTTTAACACAAAAAGAACTTTGTTCATGTACCCACATAATATACTCATCTCCCACGAATTTAAAAGAGGAAATAGTCTGTTTATTTTCTTCTTGTTCTTTCTTTTTCATGTGTCAACCACAGACCCCTGGATTTTGACTAATGTATTTGCAGAGGTGAAAATGACCCTGTCCCCTTAAAGTGTAGGAAATCTAGTCAGGGATTTTGATTCCATCTACAGTGGCTGCACTCCCCAGGTTTATCGGTAAATGGCAATTAATTTACTATCCAATTTTATGTCTCCATTTTATTTTAGCAGCAGATCTTCCCCACCTGTATTTTAATGGTAAAGATTATTTAATGGAGAAATTCTGTCCCATAGAGTAACCCTCAAAAGATTGCTCCAACACCTTTTGTTGGCCAATTGCACTGACTCCAAAAACGGACTTCAGAGTGTAATCCGGGAGCAAAGCATGTGCCTTGCACCTCCAGAAGCTAGAGGAAAGAGGAGTCCAAGGGAGTTTGTATGGTGGCTGTTCCACCAACAAAATTCCAAACTGGCTGACCCTTTAGGTAGTATTTCAGATGCTTGAACCACCACACCTCGCTCCCAGCCAAGCCCTTCCCATGCTGAGGTTCTCCCTTGAAGGAATCAGGACATAGAGCTTGGAAGGCCCTCTGTCAGAAGAACTCTAGTGGAGCAGAGATTTAAAGGACTCAAATCTGCATTTTATTTTATTTATTTTGAGTTGGAGTCTCACTCCGTCGCCCAGACCAGAGTGCAGTGGCCGCTCCCGGCCACTGCAGCCTCGACTTGGGCTCCGGCGATCCTTCCGCCTCAGCCTTCCAAGTAGCTGGAACTATAGGTGCGCGCTACCACGCCCAGCTAATTTTTTGATTTATTGTAGAGATGAGGTCTCGCCAAGTTGCCCAGGCAGGTCTCGAACCTGCGGGCTCATGCAATCCACTCACTTCAGCCTCCCAAAGCGCGGGATTACAGGCTGTCAAGTCTGCATTTTAAACTGAGTCGATTCTGCAGAGGATTGCAGTTGTTTCCCATGGTCTCTGTTTCGCTAGAAATGTCTGTCATTGTCTGCTGAGTTTGGGGCCCTAGATAACTGTGGGTGTGAAAGCTTTCTTTCTTACTTGCATATCTTGCATATCTTCTCAATTGCAGATGGTTCTGTCTTCCTCCTTCACTTCCCTTCCCTTATTCAGCAAATATGTGTTGGTCTTATACTCGATGCTGTTTGTGACCTACAGAATGAGAATGTGATGGTATTGCTTTTTCTCCCCAGCAAAATGTGAGCCAGCATGTCGTCATGGAGGTGTCTGTGTGAGACCAAACAAGTGCCTCTGTAAAAAAGGATATCTTGGTCCTCAATGTGAACAAGTGGACAGAAACATCCGCAGAGTGACCAGGGCAGGTATTCTTGATCAGATCATTGACATGACATCTTATTTGCTGGATCTAACAAGTTACATTGTATAGTTTCTGGGACTGTTTGAATATTCCTTTCCAATGGGCATTTATTTTTTATCCTGTCATTAAAAAGAAAGACTGTTATCCTGCTACACACTCCTGTGATTTCATTTTTCTTTTCTTAATTTAAAAATAATTTCCAGAAATGTGCAGAAATACTCTGTGTGTATGTTGGCACGTTTGTTCACATATGCACATACACACACACTCATAACTTCTATACGCATGGTTACATAGCAGATGGGTTTTAAAAATATATACTTCCTTGTACAGAGTAATTTACACAGAAATTCCATTGTAAATTGATAAAGGAATTTTTATGTCACCAGAAGAGATTATTTGACTTCCCAGGAATTTTCTGTCTGTATCACTAAAGTCAGCTTTAATGGAGTTTTGAAACATTACTGTGCAATCTGATGGATCTAATAAAAAAGGCAATATTTTTATATTAAAAGACTATACTATGAGAGAATGTTTCAGAACTCCCTGATGAATTTCTAAGTGAGCAACTTGATATAAAATTGTCATCTTCATTTTTATCAGTGTATCCAATTACGGAATGTTACGCACTTACCTTTTTATTGGCAGAGAAATCTGGTTACTTCAGCTTAATCTCAAGATTGTTTTCAAGTGTTTTATAATTAAATCATAACAGCATATTTTAAAATCAATCTTCCTAAAAGATCTGCTTTTATTGTATATTTTATTTAACAATAGGCACTGGGTTTGTGTTACATATTTATATTTTTTATTTTATTTTTATAATATAGACATCACCTAGATGAAACACCTTTACCCTGTCCTGTAAAATACTAAAGTTACATTTTTCACCAACTTAATTGGAAAGAAGGGGAGTGAGAAAGCAAACAGTCTTTAATGTGCTGTGGATCTAATCTAGCAATGTATCCTTGTGCCAACATGTAATCATTAACGACGGATGAAAAAAGCAAGAAAACAGCCAATCCTTATAAAATTCCAGCATTAAACGTTTGTAAAGTGCTTTTCACCATAGCAAGACTGTTAGAGGATATGTGATTAGAATGTTGCAGATTTCAAACTCACTGGAGAAGAGCTCACTTGCTTTTTTTTTTTTCTTTTTTAATCTTGGCTATGTAAGCTATCACCTGTACTCACTTTTTAATACAATAATTCTTACCAAATATGACTTTAATGTATATGTTCCTTCAGAACGCAATGAAAATAATCTTTGGGTAATGTATCAATAAATTTTCTGTAATGTTTTGTTCAGGTTTTTAAAGACTTGACATGTTCTAACTTAAAACTGCAAAAAAGTCTAGCAGATCTTTTTCTTAATGGTTTTCAAGGCCAGCTCTTCCTGTTTGGACTTTAACAAAACTGTAAGGTCTTTGCACTACTGAAAAAACACATCTACTCATGACAAGCGCTCATGCACTACAGAGGTCCTCCTTTAAACATCTATTTCTCTCACATCTAAATTGTAAAGTGGTATAGATTATGCACTGCCAGCAGACTTTCTAAACCTCCCTACCTTTAGGAATATGAGCCTCAATTTAAAAAAAAATCTTATGGCTAGTACTTCTCTATTGTTTTAAAGTGAGAGATCTGCAATTAAAGCCCAGTGAGCATTTATATTGACACCACAATGTAGAGAGATTGGTTAAGTACACTGCTCTTGTCTTCCATATATGATTACTTAAGTTTCAAGTGACCTCATGCCAAATGGATGGAAATGGGTTGAGAAATCTTGGTTCAGTGCTTAGTGAACAATAGCCTGCATTAAAAAGTGCATGCATAATTTTGCACAATTTAGATTCAATTGACAGTCTATTCAAAGAAGTCTCAGGATTAAATGAGCATGGAGACCAAATTGCCCTCTTACCCCAGGAAAGGGGTGGTCCCTTCTAGTCACACGAACACTTCATTGGCCCAACAGTGTGACAAATCTTGCAATGAACCATGCAGTAGTCTGCTTCTGTAGGTTAATAGCAATCTTTTGTCTCCAGTGCTTTCTCTTCATAGCCCTTTTACTGAATTCCATCACAGAAAGTTTTACAATTAAAAAAAAAAATGTCCTGACAACCATTTTTGTAAATGGACCTTACCATCTAATCGTCCCTTATTCAACGTGGGTGACATTAGCAAAATGTGAACTTCTTGTGAGGGAGCCAGCTGTCTCAATCTGTCAAGTTGTGCAGTTTTATTACACATTCTCCTGTTCCTAGTTTCCCTGAAAACAATAAGGATACTGATATATATATTCAGCAAAATCTGAAAAATCCAGTGTTTCTTCATACGTCTTTAATCTTTCCATCTCTTCTCCAAAATAAAAGGTCCTCGATTGTCATTAGTTCTACTGTTTTGAAATATCTAAATTAAGTTGACCCGACTCAGATTTTTTTTGTATGACTTTTTCTCAAGTGAAAGAGTTTCAAGTGACTTAGAAAAACATATGTGCCCCAGGTGTCATTGCCTTTTCTATTGTGAGTCGCTAGAATAAAAGACCAAGTTCTTCTCAAAACAAGATAGCAAGATCCATGAATATTAAACCCAAGCAAAGAAAGTAAAATCATTGGAGTCATTTCTTTCTGTGCTTAGGAGAAAAGTAGATAGCGTTGACTAATTGATGGCTTCATATTTTAAATTAAGTGATAAGTTCAAAAAAAGCTCTTTGATCTTTTCTTTCAAGTAGATTTTTCAAATGCATGGCTTCAGTGATTCATAATGAAAAGCAGGTAGGAATTGGTTAAGAAATATGAGTTAGGAAATAATTATTGTTTCATCACATAAAAGTCGACATCTACTCAGTTCATAAAGCACACAATTTAAATGGAAGAAAAAGGTCCTTGGTAAAAATCCAGTATGTAAGATAAAGATGAAATAAAGAAATAGAAAGATGTATGTTGTTAATTCCCTTGTCCGTTCTCAAACTTAAGATTTGTGTGTCAGTTGAAAGTGGAATGACGCTATGGTAGTTTTAAGCTGTTGAAAATAACTTCTACCATTGTTTCTGCCACGTTTTTTTCTGCCTGGTTCATAGAACCTTGTTTTCATGCCAGTTATTGAGTGTAATATGAAAAAAACAAACAAACACTCAGTTGACAGATGATTTAAGTGAAAAGGAGGAAAAATTTAAGCAACTTGAATGATAGCAAAAAGTACTTCCATCCATATCTTTTCTCCTTGGATTATATTTCAGTGTAATTATTGTAAAATATATAGTTTATTTTATCACTAAGAATACTCAGAAATTTTCTCAGATTAGTGAGCTATCTCATAAAAAGCAGAGAAACCTATACATATAATGTGCACACACAACCTAAATAGAAAACTGTTCCCTTTGTCATTGGGACGGCTCAGAGAAGTTACTTCCCTATTTATTTCTTTGAAAATAATTACATAATAATGTACTAACAATGTTTAATCTCTTTGCTTTTGATATTGTTTTTAATCTCTGGATCATAAACTATACAGCAAGCCTCCTAGGTGTAAGATATGAGGTTAGATGCTACAGCTAGTCTTTCAAAGTACACATAAATTTAAATTTTTATTAGTATAACTTTCTGTTACATCTCTCAGCTTTAAAACATAAAAGAGAAATCAAGCCCAAATTTTTAAGAGGAAAACTAAGGTATACAATTGTAGTTGTAGTTGATTGATTAACACATTAGTTTGAGCATCTCTATAAAGTGTCACCTATGATGTCTGTGTCCTCTTCTTCTCCCTCCCTCCCCCATATATATGTTATTTTTCTTTTAACTTCTTCCCTCTTCTCTCTCCTCTATTTTCTGTTGTTTGGGAACAGACATGTTCTCAGCATGCTCATATTGAAGGTATCCTGGGGTAGGTACTCCTGATTTTTCTGATTATGATTTTTTTCTTTATTTTCCTTAAAAATACCCTCTCTTGGTGCCACATTTTCTCAAATTCTGTATCATGAAGAATAGTAGACAATAACGTACTAATATATTATAAGCATTGAAAGAATTAAGGAAAAGCATAAATAACTACCCGTCCAGATGCTCCAGTTCAGCTGTCCTAGCAGAAATACAGGAAAGACACAGAGAACAACCCCAGTAAAGAGCTTGTACTAACACTAGGGAAAGTTAGTAGCTATTTCTTAGCCAAGCAACAACCATCTCCGTGGAATCTACTTGAAGATTATTTCAAATCTATGGGGGGAAAGTAAGAAGTAGTTCCTCAATGGAGAGACTTCAGAATCTTCATTCCCCACCCCCGGGATAAGATTTTAACTTCTAGAGAACACCAACCAAAGTCCCATGGCCAGAATATGTATTTATTTTTAAATTACCCCCAAGAAATTGGTGGGCTTATTACTGTAAATGCTGGAAATATCATCAGAAAGTTCCTCTCTAAAATATCTAAAAAGAAATGTTTGCTGTCTTACCTTCTTGCTCTTCATCCACCAACACAAATTGGCCACACCTCCAATAATGAATACAATGTCAAAGAAGGTGGTTAAAAACATAACCATGGAAACTGCCAGACAGTAATCCTAGCCAACTTCAATCCTTCTTTCTCTGAATTCTCTTCTCTGAATAAGTTACATTACTTTAAGATAACTTTTTAAGAGAGTATACTCATGAGATTGTGAGGAAGTGTGGTAGAGCTTTTTTCTTCTCATAGTGATGGCTTTTTTTCCTAGCTGCTATAAAGAAGTTTGTTCATGGATAAGATTAGCACTTTTCTTAAATTCCTCATCAAATATGAACCCAAGGTGCACGATTCATTTACTTTGCTTTCCTGTATCATTTTTATAGAACATATGTAAGTCAGTTGACAAAATAAAAAACAAATAATGGATTCCCTGCATCAACATAAAGCCTTATGCTTTATCCTAGAAGCACCTGTTATTCTTTTTCTAGCCAGACTGCACAGTAACATGAAAAAAAAAAGATATCAACTCAGTATTAATTCTAAGGTTATCTCTCACAAATATCACAAAGGTAGACTTCATCTTTCACTCAGATTTCTTAGATTTCCCTTTTGCATATGTACTTTTTGTATTACTTAAATCCAAAATATATGTATACACATGCAGGCAAGTTAATTGTATATTACTTAAATCCAAAATACATGTATACATATGCAGGCAAGTTATAACATAAATGTATGATGAGTTACCTCAAGTGACTATAATCTTCTAAGTTAAAAAGAAAATATATTTTAGCACATAGTATAGAAACAATTGAGTATTAACAGCAATGGGAAATTCATAATGACCAAATATAAAATAAGTTTTGTCTTTACAGTCAGGGACTAATTCTTGTACCTTAAAAAAGTCAGGCTCGGTGGCTCAGCCTGTAATCCCAGCGCTTTGGGAGGCTGAGGTGAGTGGATTGCCTGAGCCCGCAGGTTCGTGATCCATCTGGGCAACTTGGCGAGACCTCATCTCTACAATAAATCAAAAATTAGCCGGGCATGGTAGTGGGCGCCTGTAGTTCCAGCTACTTGGAAGGCTGAGGCGGAAGGATAGCCAGAGCCCAGCAGATCGAGGCTGCAGTGGCCGGGAGCGGCCACTCCAGTCTGGGTGACAGAGTGAGACTCCAACTCAAAAAAAAAAAAAAATTAATTAATTAATTTTAAAAAATAACTAGTTGATAGTTTCCATTCTCATAAACAAGGTGTGATCAGGTTTGGTATCATCTATGCCCAAAACGTATGTTGCAGGTTTCTTTACTTCATTGTCTTAAAATCTGAGACATGACTTTTCTAGAATATATCAAGATTTCATGTACAATACAGCCTCTTTCCTAATACTGCTATGGAAAAACCAAATTGACAACCTTATAAGAGATCATATATTTCCCATATCTCAGTATATTCACAGGATATATCTGGACATGTATTCTACCAAGAACCATGTAACGAGATGGTAACTGAGATAACAGGTACTATGACATTTTTGGAACTTGATTCCTAGAACATGCTACAGTAGACTACTTATTTTTTAAAAAAACACATCTAATTTAAATTTTAAAATTAGCAAATCATTATAATTAACAAGCACAAAAGAATCCTGAAATGAAAACCCTGTGTCTTTCCTGGTTATATCTATGATTAATTTTGCCCAGTTTCAGGGGATGATTATCTTTATCATTCTTCTAACATGTTTTGGTTTCTCTAGTTGTTCATTTTCCTATAAGTTTTTGAAAATGAGGGTAGTTTGTCCAGAATCTGTCCAGAAAATACCAGAACTAGTCCATTTCTGTTCATAAGAAGCAGAAGGCTATAGGAACAAGAAGGCACAACCTTAAGGGAACAGGGTTAACATATGTGCTAGTTGGGATTTCTACAAAGGATCTCCTGAAAAGTAACATGCAAAGTCATTGGCTCAGATAGCCCTCTGAGTTGAACTAATCTGATTTATTTAACCACGTTATTATAACATGCAGTTCTCGTTGATGGATCTTCTATTATTAAGCTATCCACCCATTTCAAATATTTATTGAAGTGCCTACCGTGATTATGTGCTGCAGAAAAGACAAGGACATTTACTAGGGGGGTTGTGAGCCCAGTGGGTATAATACGCATGTTTGAAGCAAAAGACAATAATCACATCTAACAGCTCCGATTCAGCTCAACATTAGAATTCAGCAGTCATAGTACAGATGGCCTAAAGTACACCTGTGTGTATCTATACGCGTGCACACACCCATGTATATATATTTATCTATCTGTACAAACACTACATATGTATACACACTATCTATGTAATATATAATATATGTATAATGCATATAAATTCTAACAAGTGTATTTGTGTTATCTTTAAAATAGAACAATTGTATCTTGAAGCGGTAAATGCAGAGAATTGGTTTTATTGTTGATCTGTGGATTTAATGATTTTTAGGTAAAAAGGATGTTTAAGTGTATAATTTCTTTTCTTAATTTAATATATTTATGTAAATGCATGCCTGAAATTTGGTTAGATTGGCTGTGTTTTGTGTCTTTTAACGTGATCAAATGTATTAAACTTTATCTTATGACTTGATGTACTTGTGCTATTTTAAAATTTTTTATTTTAGAATTTTAAAAGATTTTTTATAAATATTCAGACTGATTATATAAATACTAATTTTTTAAATATTCTGTACCCAAACATCTTCGAAATATGCTTGTCTCTTGTCATTTTTTATGTCCTAATTTTTAAATCTCTGTTGAATATATATGACAATGTTAAGTGTCAGTTTCGTTGTGTAGATATGTTAGGCATCCATGAAGACGTTACATTGATTTAAATTTGTTCTAGTTGTAAATGAATTAAATCTGATCTTTTCAAGTAAGTGGGAATAAGGGAAGAATATAGAAGAGCAGTTAGGAATACTGGGTGCCCAAACTGAAGGGAAGAAGCTTATAGAAGGTGAGGGACATGAAAAGGTTGATTGCAGACACCCCAGAACTTTGCTGACTTCATCGTTTTGCTTCCAGTTAATTCTACCAGGAGTATTTGTACAAAGTCTAATCTGCTGATTTGAACATGAATTTAAACATCTGCCAATATTCTTTAGAAGAGCAAAATGCTTTCATCTAAGTCCCTTTTCTTCCTGTATAAATGCATCTCCTTTGACTCCTTGGGGGGAAAAAAAGCTCCCTTTCTGCAAAAGTGTCTTGTTTCTAAGACGATAAAATGTGTTCCAGAGTACTTATTCACCAAGTGTCCCTGAGCTCAGATTGCTTCCTGAAGGTTCAAGTTAGACAAAGTGACACCAGGAAGAGTGCCCTCTGGCTGATTTTCACAGTGGCTCAGGAAGCACCTGGGTTCTCTGTCAAGCTCCACCCTTCCAGCTCCCAGGATACATCCATGATCACCCTCTTTGTTACTCGCAGGTGTGTCTTCTACTTTTCAGATCCCTGACAGAGCTAACACAGTTCCTACATACTTAAAGAAAGATTACATGAATATAGTCTAGCAATGAAAGTGGTTTCTTGCTGTTGCAAATCTCTCTGGGGTGCTTCACTGTCCCTTGTTTGGCTTCTCAGCCCTGCCATCACCATGTCATCAAGTCCCCTTTGAACTCCCTCTGTTGTAAACACTTGGCAGGAAACTGCCAGGGGAGGAGGGTGCACCTCATCAACAAGGGTATCTGCATAATGGACATTTGTATACCTAGCCCTGAATTGTACC
Source organism: Cephalopachus bancanus (assembly GCA_027257055.1). Classification (NCBI taxonomy): domain Eukaryota; kingdom Metazoa; phylum Chordata; class Mammalia; order Primates; family Tarsiidae; genus Cephalopachus; species Cephalopachus bancanus. Next base: position 8,396,361 of record JAPVLO010000010.1, on the reverse strand, counting down.
CCACATAATCAAATTTTTAAAAAGTTTTTAAACTCTTGAAGTGGCTTCCATTTCCCATCTTTCAGATCCTGATGGGTCCATATATTAATAAGAGTGACTAGGACACTGGCAAGAAGAGAGAAGGGCCCTGATAAGATCTTCTTTAGGAGAACACATTAAGAATTATCATCTTAGATCTCGTGAACACAAGGAAATGAGGTTAGAGGGATCCTACTCCCAAATGTGTAAGGTAACCTTCAATTTCTAAGGCAACTATGTATGGAAAAGATCATTATTTCCACAGTTGTCACTAGGAATTTTCATAGCTCACGTTTGTATTATCACAACACTCAGCTGCCAGTTTCCCCAGGAGTCAGTTAATGGGACTGATATTTCTAAGAGATTATTCTTTAACACTCACTTTTTCTAAAAGAAAATTTGAGACTAATATACTGTTTCCAGTGGAAATGCAGTTTAAAATACCAGCTACACTTAATGTCTCATCAGAAAAAAAAAAGTTTTTTCTTTTTGGAGTTCCAAAGAAGTCTCTCTGGAGATTATATCCTACCATCATTTAAATAAATGAAGATAAGCAGAAGGAAAACAATTTGGATAGAATATTTTGTATTTTCATAATTTGGCTTATACTTTATCTCGATGTGATATCAGCTATGATTAAAATAAACAATTGAAAAGGGGGGAAGAGGAAGCAAGAAGAGGGAGGGAAAAGGTTGGGTAGCTCCTGCAAATAAACCTCATTCTTTTGGGGATTATGCCAGCATCAGAAACTACTCGAGCTCACTCTTACAATTTAGTAAGATATTGTCAGATCCCTTTGACATATTATAATCTTATAATTGGTGCACAATCCATGTGCTTCAAGTAAAGCAACTTTGCTTCTTGTAGACACTCTGTTCTACACAGGGGGTCCCCAGCCCCTGGGCCATGGACCAATATTGGTCTGTGACCTGTTAGGAAGCAGGCCGCACAACAAGAGGTGAGTGGTAGGAAAGCAAGCCAGCAAACTTCATCTGTATTTACGGCAGCTCCTCATCACTCTCATTACTGAGCTCCGCCTCCTGTCAGATCAGCAGCGGCATTAGATTCTCATAGGGTAGTGGACCCTCTTGTGAACTGTGCATGGGAGAGATCTATGCTGCACACTTCTTATGAGAATCAATTGCCTGATGATCTGGAATGGAGCTGAGTTGGTGATGCTAGCCCTGGGGAGTAGCTGCAAATACAGATTAGCATTAGCAGTAACATTTGATTGCACATTCCCTCCCACCCCTGTCCGTGAAATAACTGTCTTCTATGAAACCAGTCCCTGATGCCAAAAAGATTGAAGACTGCTGCTCTACAGCCACCAAAAGCCACACATGCCTGGTATACAGGCAAGAGACCTAAGCCAGAGCTCTGAGATGTGGATCCTAGACCTGTGTCTCCAACCAGTTAGCCAAGTGCTATTGGGTACATCTGCCACTGCACTGGGACTCATCTTCCCTATGTATTAAATGGGAGACTTGGGTTCCTTCAGCTCTAACAGGTGTTACTATTAGATATTACCACTTCCAGAATCCATGTAGATTGCAAATTTGAAATTGCAAATCCTAGGTAGAAATACATTACTCCATTTCTTGAATTTGTGGTGGCTACATAATCATAAAAGATGCTCTTGCTCAGTTTTTCTCTAGTTCCTCGGCTTTCTCTTTACCCTGGCAATGAGAGCAGTTTCTTGCTGTTGCAAATCTCTGTTGTTGCTTTCTCTGATATGTCCTCTGAATCTCTTTTTCTGTTCCTCCCATCCTGGAAAGTTTCATTCTTGAATCGATTCATGTCTCCTACTGCTCTCACTCAATTCCTAAGATACTGTCTAATCTATGATCAGCATATTATGCTAAAGAAGTGCATGTTACAAGGAAGCTGCCACTCCTTCTAGGGTCCTTAATGTCTGGTTTTGCAACTGTCACAAATATCATTATTGTCTTTTCCATGAACAGTAGGTAGCCTACCTGTCAGCCAGAACATTCTGGGCACATACAAGAGAATCAATGCCTGGTTGATATCATCTAAAACATAGTCAATTTAAGATAAGAAGAAGGCATAATCATGGATAGTAGTCTGCTCAGGCTGCCCTGGCAAAGTGTCACACACTGCAAGGCTGAAACAGCAGAAACTTATTGTCTCGCAGTTTTGGAGGCTAGAAGTCTGAGTTTAAGGCATTGGCAGGGCTAGTTCCTTCTGAAGACTGTGAGGGAAGGGTCTGTGCCAGGCTATCTCCTCCCTGTGACTCTTAACATAACCTTCCCTCTAGGTGTGTCTCTCTCTGTGCCCAAATTTCTTTATCAAAGACACCAGTCATATTGGGTTACAGCCTGCCATCATGATCTTATTTTAACTTGATTGCCTCTGTAAAGACCCTCTCTCTTCAAAGAACATCACACTCTGAGGTACATGTAAATTTGGGTGAGGAGAAGGGAAGAGGACCCATGCACAATATCCCATATCACCATACCCCAGAAATGGCATCCAACTTACTGAGGTCTCATTTTCACTGTCTAAATCAGTGTTTCTCAACAGTGAAAGACACATCTGATACAACATGCAACCAGTTATAAACACATCTTACACTATGTGCAACAGTGATAGATCTCATACAACGTGTACCCAGTACAAAAATTTATTCTACAACATACAACACTGAAAGGCACATCTCATACAACATGTAGCCAGTTATAAACACATCTGACACAATGTGCAACAGACATATCTCATAAAATATACATCAAGTATAAACACTTCTTACACAATGAGCAACAGTGAAAGACACATCTCATACAATATGTACCCAGTTATAAACACTTCTTACACAATGTGCAACAGTAAAAAAAAAAAAGCAGTGCTTCAGTCACAATTGGACTTTGCTAAAAAGACAGATTCTGATTCAGGAGGTCTGGGGTGTGGCCTCAAATGATCTGTAACAACTCCAAGGTTATGTTCACACTGCTGGTACATGGCCACACTCCGAGGAGCATGGATCTAATTCAAGGCTGATAGGTTGTTTTAACCTCAAGGAGGTGGTACTGGAAAAGATTTGAGGGAAACATGACCTTCTGCCTCCAAAAGGGAAATAGTGATATGGCCCAAATCTTAATTCCAGGCTTGTGCTCAGTTGAGTAGGCTGTACACCACAGCACTGAATCAATATTTGTGCCTGGCAGTCAGTCCCCTTCATGATGCTGGGCTGCTTGCTGCTGTTTCTACAGCTGCTGTTCTTATTTTCAGTGATAGCATCATATAATCACAAACAAGTGAAAATTCCCACGTATGTTGGAATTCCTTTATCTGTCCAAACTAGAACTGGGTTGCTAAAACAATATGTACTATAAGTAAAATGGACATTAACTTTAAGCTGTGTACCGTGTGCCAAGAAAGTATATAGTAATAGCAGAAAACTGTGAAAGACTCCTGTTAAAAGAAAAAAGTTAAAAAGGAAAATATCACTATGAATAAATGTATTCCAATGAAGAGATAGACCTTGACAAAATAGAAAATGAACTTCTGTGTTATATTGAATTTTTATCCTACCAATTTTTTTTAGTAGACTTTTTTTAGAGAAGTTTTAGGTCCACAGTAAAATTGAACAGAAGTTATGTAGATTTCCCCTGTACCCCCTACTCCATACACACAGCCTCTGCCATTAACATCTCCTACCAGAGTGACACTTTTTTTTTTTTTTTTGCCATTGATGAAGTACATAGACTCATCATAGTATCTCAATACTCATAGTTTTAGGGTTCGCTCTTAGTGTTGTACACTATTCATTCCTCTCTCCCCCACACCCTGGCAACCACTGATCTTTTAAGTTTCCATAGGTTTGCCTTTTCCAGAATGTCATATAGTTAGACTCATACAACACATAGCCTTTCACACTGGTTTCTTTCACTTAGTAGTATTCATTTAAGTGTTTTCAAATCTTGTCATGGCTTGATAGTTCATTTCTTTCTAGCATCAAATATTAATCCTCAGTTTTTGTATTCATTCACTTACTGAAAGACATATTAATTGTGTCCAAGTTTCGGCACTTATGAATAAAGCTATAATACCCAACCACATGCAGGTTTTTGTGCGGACCTAAGTTTTCAACTCCTTCGGGTAAACACCAAGGAGCTCAATTGCTGGATCGTATGATAAGAGCATGATTAGTTTTGTAAGAAACTTCTACTATGTCTTCCAAAGTGACTGTACTATTTTACATTCCTACCAACAGTGAATGAAACCTCTCCACATCCTCACCCATGTTTGATGTTGTCAGTGTGTATTGAATTTTCAGACATGATGTTTTATAACTTTATCCTAACACTGAGGTATATCATGTTACTTGGAGTTGCAAATATATCTGGAATTATGTCAAAAATTCTATGAAAGCAAATTTAGTGTTGTTTGTTAAAGAACAATTCTTACTAAAAATTGTTACTAAAGAACAATTACTTACATAAATACCCAAACATACATATGCATTTTAGAGCAGGGCTACCCAATAGAATTTTCTGGGATGATAAAAATGTTTTGTGTCTGCACCGTCCAATATGGTAGCCACTAGTCATGCAACTATCAAGCACTTGAAATGCAGTTGGTGTGACTGAGGTCCTGGATGCTTAATTTTATTTAATTTTAATTAAATTTAAATGTCAGCTAGCAATATAAAAACAGACATATTCTTTAAAAATATTGACTGCTTCAAAAATCAGAGCCAAAAGCAATTCAGACAATTCTAGTTAAAAAGTTTTGGTGATATGCTTGCTTGATAATCCCTTATATATAACTCATACTGAAATGTTTCACATTCCCTTTAACTTTGTTCTCTTTTGTTCCTGTAACTTATCTCAAATAGTATATGATAATAGTATTCTTTGATCTGAATTTTTTTACATTGGCCTTTGACCAAAACCAGTAAAATTCTTAACTCTAAGTATAGTTTTATCATGTAGCCAAATTCATTATGCATATGTGGAAAATATGCACTATATGGTCATGTGTGTGCACATTTCTGCATGAATACAAGTAAAGAAATAGCACTATGCACACAGAATTGCTGGTGGGCAGAAAAAAGGGAGTGGGGGTAATGCCTTTCGTGTGCCAAACTCTCCTCAATTAGAGAAAATAGAGAGAGAGGAGCCAGAGGCATAAGACTGCCACCACATGCCTTTACATTTACTTCTACACAATTTTCATGGAAGAGAAGAATTTTGGAGCAATAAGAATATTAGAGAAAGAAAATCAAATCCATTACACTGATTTATAAGATTCAGCTCTAACAGTGTTACCACATGCCACCTGAAATAACTGTAAGAGATTAGCAATAAAGTAGAGCCGGGGGGATATCAGAGGTCCAAATAAAGAATGGAGAAAATATCTCTCCCTAAGTGGAAGTGGACATAACAGGTATAAGACAGTGGTGAGTCAGCTGAACAGAATAAAAACAAGTAGGGGTAATAGTAATAACTGCTTACACTTATACAAAGTTGTGTACCAGGCACCAGGCACCAGGCACTAAGAACTGTCAAGAACTATGAAGAGTCTGAAATTCACTCTACTTAGAAGCTAACAAGTTAGCTTGTCACGATTTTGTGGATGTTGCCAGAAGTCATGAAACTCCTAGGTCAGAGACAGAAGACCGCATATTACTCACAGCAATAGCTGTAACCAGTAACTAGTTCCTTGAGCTCCATTTCCCATAGAGTGACACAGAAAGGGCCAGGTTATATCTGTACAGACTGTGGGTTGAGTTACAGAAGATTACCTTTGAGTTTAGGGAGCCCAAAGCTTTTATAGTGGACAGTAGGCAAACGTACCTGACCTTTGCTTTAGAGGAAAAGCTCTCTCTGTCTTCCATGATGTTTGCTATATGTGTGTCCTTGAAAAGGTAGTTCAGAGAAAGACATTTAGCACTTCTGTTTACAAGGTATGCAGAAACACAAAAGGCCCATGGAAAATTGCCTCCAATGAGCACTTTACATATATTAGTTCATTCAACCTTCTCAACAGCCATGAGGTAGGTCTTCTTGTGCCACTTTACAGATAAAGAAATGAGACATGAGAGTTCCCACAGCTATTAAATGGTAGAGTGAGGATTTGAACCCAGACAGTCTGGCTCTGGAACAGCTTTGTCCAACAGAAATAGTACATGAGCCACATAAATAATTTTACATTTTCTTGTAGCCACATTAAAAAGGTTTACCTTTATATATATGTAATATATATATTATTTATTTATTGAGTTGGAGTCTCACTCTGTCGCCCAGACTGGAGTGCAGTGGCCGCTTTCGGCCACCACAGCCTCGACCTGCTGGGCTCCGGCGATCCTTCCGCCTCAGCCTTCCAAGTAGCTGGAACTACAGGCACGCGCTACCACGCCCGGCTAATTTTTGATTCATTGTAGAGATGAGGTCTCACCAAGTTGCCCAGGCGGGTCTCAAACCCGCGGGCTAAAGCAATCCACTCACCTTGGCCTCCCAAAGTGCTGGGATTACAGCCTGAGCCACCGAACCCAGTAAAATTAGTTTCATTTGTTTCTTTTTAAAGAAACTTTTCTGTTTTTTAAAGAAACAAGTGAAACTAATTTTAATAATATATTTTAGGTAACCCAGTGTCCCAAGGACATTACCATTTCAACATATAATCAATATAAAACTACTAATAAAATATTTTACATTTTGGTTGGGAGCAGTGGCTCACACCTGTATCCCAGGACTTTGGGAGACTGAGGTGGGACGATTGCTTGAGTTCAGGAGCTCAAGATCAACCTGGGCAATATAGTGAGAGCTTGTCTCTACCCCCCCCACCAAAAAAAATCAAAAAATTTAGTCAGGTGTGGTGATGCACGCCTGTAGTCCCAGGTACTCAGGAGGCTGAGGTAAAAGGATTACCTGAGCCCAGGAAGCAGAGGCTGTAGTGAGCCATTATTGCACCACTGCATTCCAGTCTGGGTGACAGAGTGAGACCCTGACTCAAAAAAAAGAATAATTTTGTTTACATTTTTATACTATGTCTTTTACACGTTTTTATACTAACTCTTCTACATTTTATACTGTCTTTGAAAACCAGTTGTATTCTAGCACATCTCAATTTAAAAAATAACTATAGTTAGTTTGCATAAAATTCACAGTAGAAAAAGTAGAGTCGCCTACTCAAGTTACTCCAAACATACCTAAATGCTTTCTAATGCTTGAACTGAGTGTCACCCATTAAAGTTAAGCTAATTAAAATTAAGCCATTTAATAAACTGAGTTTTTTAGTCACAGTAGCCATATTACAAGAGATCAATAGCCACGTACGAGGGGGAACCCCCCCCGAAAAAAGCTGGGGTTATCTTTTTGGAAGGCGGGCCCCTTGTAGTACACTTGAAATTTGTTCTTCCACATCAAACCGTCAACCAAAGTTGTTGTTGTTTTTCTTTTATGAGTACTTTTTTATACTTGCAAAGTTTTTTAAAATTAAATTTTATTTTATTGTAGCAATATGGGGTATGAGTAAAGATTGACTACATAAGTAGGCTGCTTGCAGGTGAAGTTTGGGCCTCCAACTGGCCCTCACTACCCCTAATATAGGGCCAGGCAGGCTTTGTGCTGTAACTGCCTCTTTCCCTTCCTCCCTCCCCTAGCAGTGCCCAGCAACTGCCAATTCCTCCTTTGTGCTAATGTGATTAATGTTCAGGTCCCAGTTATGAGTGAGAACATGGCGTTTTCAGTTCTTTGTTTCTGTGATAGTTCACCAAGTATTATGGTCTCCACCTCCATGCAATTTGCTGCAACGTCCATGATTTTGTTCTTTATGGCTGCGTAATACTCCATCATGAATATGTACCATGTTTTCTTTATCTGGTCCAATTTCAATGGACAGTGAGCTTGGTTCCATGTTGCTACTCTGAACAGTGCAGGAATAAACACGTGTGTGCAGGGGTCTTTTTTTTTTTTTTTTTTTGAGTTGGAGTCTCACTCTGTCGCCCAGACTGGAGTGCAGTGGCCGCTCCCGGCCACCGCAGCCTCGACCTGCTGGGCTCCGGCGATCCTTCCGCCTCAGCCTTCCACGTAGCCAAAATTACAGGCAGGCGCTACCATAGCCCAGCTGATTTTTTGATTTATTGTAGAGATGAGGTCTCGCTGCCCAGGCGGGTCTCGAACCCGCGGGCTCAGGCAATCCACTCACCTCAGCCTCCCAAAGGCGCAGGATTACAGGCTGAGCCACTGAGCCCAGCTTGCAGGGGTCTTTTTGATAGAACAATTTATGTCCCTCTAGGTATATTTTCAGAGAGGGGCTGCTGGAGCATACGGTAGGTCAATCTTTAGTTCTTTTAGGAACCACCACACTGTTTTCCATAAAAGTTGAACTAGCCTGAACTCCTACCGACAGTGTAGAAGCATTCCTTTTTCTCCACACTCGCACCAGCATCTGTTGTTTCAACCAAAATTTTTATCTGGGAGTTTTGAGAATTTGAGAGGGTCATGTCACAGTTTGCAGAAGAAATGCCCCAAGTTGGGACAAACAGATGACTGGTTCTTCCACCATGACAATGCACCTGCCCAAACCATTCTTAGTGTTCAGCAGTTTTTGACCAAAAACAGCATGACCCTGGTGCCCTACATTCTCTATTCACCCAATCAACGGCAATCAACTTTTTTTTGATTCCCCAGATGAAAACAGTCCTCCAAGGGAAATGTTTTGCTGATCTGGAAGAGGTGAAACAAAAAACAGCAGAAGCACTAAAAGGCATCAAAACTGACAAATGCAAAAACTGTTTTGAGCAGTAGACAAGGTATCTTATAGGCGTACTGTATCAAACAGAGAGTACTTTGAAGGGGACTGAAGTTTAAGCATGTAACAATAAATACACAATTTTTAATAAATAAATTCCAGGGTTTTTTGGGTCTCCCGTCGTATGGCTGGTGGTTCCTGTATTGTACAGAATAGCTCTAGAATCTGTGCACATAATCACTGTGCTCTCCTGCCTTACAAAAATTGTGCATTAGGAACATACAGCATTTTAGTTTAATTCTCTTTTCTTCCATTTTAATTGTTTAATGGAGTCAGAGCTGTCTACTTCCTTTCACCTGCAATGGAGGGTTGACCTGAGAAGTAGGGAGAAAGCAGTGCAGAATGGAGGAAGGCTCAGAGCACAGGCTCACAGTCACACAGACCTGGTCAGACCCATTCTCCATCACTTCCTGTCCCTTGTCAGCTGTGTGACCATAAACATATATCCTGACCTCCCTAATCCCGAATCTCTTCAGGTTTAAAGCAACACCTCCGAGGATAAAATAAGGTAATTCACGTGAAGACATGGCATGGTGTTCGGCAAATATTTTGTGCTACGTAAATGTCCGTCATTATTTGGTAACTAGAGTACATTTAACACAAAAGACCAAACAAATGTTTAAGCGTAGATGGTTTTAAGATGCCCATTTGTTTTCTGGAGAGAGGGCTTGCTCAATTAGTTGTGCAGCCCAATGTTACCCTCTAGTGCCAAGAACCTTGAACAGCAGGAGTCACCAACCAAAACACCAGAACTGCAAATCTCAGAAAGGTCTCAGTTTCCTCAACTCCATCCATGGGGTGTGTGTGTGTACACCAGAACTGCAAATCTCAGAAAGGTCTCAGTTTCCTCAACTCCATCCATGGGGTGTGTGTGTGTGTGTGTGTGTGTGTGTGTGTGTGTGTGTGTGTGTGTGTGTGAGAGAAGAGAGAGAGAGAGAGAGAGAGAGATCCAGATCCCCAATCCTCAGCCCCATGAGTTAGTACTGTTTTCTTTGGGGTGGGGTCAGGACAGTGTTTCTCAAACTTCAGTGTCCTTTCTTAGCAGTTATCTGAGGCTTTTGTTGAAATGCGGTTGATGATTTACTAAGTACAGAGTGAAGCCTGAAAGTCTGCTTTTCTAATAAACTCGCAGGTAATTCCAAAGCTGCTGCTCCACAGGTCTTTTTTTGAGTAGCAAAGTCTTAGGCAATTCTATTTATCATTTAGACTCTTTCAAAAGTAACCACCAACTGTTAGAATAAGGAATTACAATATTAAGAAAGATACTATCTTCTTTTTCCTGTAGAAATATACAAGAAGAAAAACCCTAAATGTATACTAAAGCTGAAACACATCTGAATTTTAAGGATAGCTTCAGAGAGAGCATTTTTCTGGGCAGTACTGGGGTGGATGGGCCAATATGATCATCCTTCCATTCCTTAGACCTCAGAATGTAATTTAAGATCATGTGCTAGACTGTGAATTAATGTGGGCTTTAAACATTAACCTGTGCTCATAGTTTGAGACCCAAGGTAATTTGGACTGCAGAGTGACACGGTGGCAAGATCCTGGATCAGTGGGAGAAACTGAGTCAGAGTCTCAACAGGCATTGTTTAGTGGCCTTTTTAATGCCTTGTAGTCAAGAGATATTAGAAGATCAGCATGTGGAAGAAATTATTATCTGTGCTTTATTTCATATTTGATTAAATGGACATAATGATAACTGCCACATTTTTGTAAATGTCAAATGAGATAATATACAAAATTGTTTTGAAAATAATGTTCCTTGGAGACTAATACAACTCATTAGAAATCTGATAGGCCAAACTGGTCTCACATCTCACAGACATAATAGACAATATTGATTGTTTTTGGTAAGGAGAAAAGGGGGAAGAGAATTTAAAGTTTATTTAAATGTATTCTTCCATTTAATGAAATTAATTAAGGTTACAATGACTTAATTACTCCAGATTTCTAGGTATTTGTGTTGCCTCCCACAGTAAGTCTACCAAGTTAATGATAGTATTTATTCTTATCTTATTTTCAAACATTTGCTTCTGATGATGAGTTTAAGAAATGATAAAGCAGTCATGCTTTGTTGGTAAGTTTCCTCATTATGTAGCTAGACTCATTGAGGTGCTGGCTTCGGTAAAAACAAAACCCACAGAGTTTTCCAAAGGCATGCTGAGCATCTAACACAGTGATCATGTAGAGGGTCTCCTGCACTCATCTCACAAAGTATCACAATCTTCTGAACATGAACTCAAGTTTTCACCTACTTCTAACATTCTCTGCTCTCCCTGGATATGTGTGCAGACTGGGCTTCATACCTCCTTGCTGCATGGTAAGAAATTACTTGATATATTTCTACTGGTGACTTACAAGTTTTCTTTAAAGTATTTCACTTCCACTTGCTTTGACTTAAGACCACACCTTAATGTGCTTCCCCTAATTGATTATCCTCTCTACAATATTAGGCTTTTTAAAAAAGCATTTGTATCAATGTGCTGTAATTACTACAAATGTATAGGGAGAAAGTGTAGTTTGATTGCCAGAGTTTGGGGAAAAACAAAAGCCAAATAAGCACAGTCCTATATTTCTACAATGAAAGAGATCAAGGAAGAAAGGAAGAAAAAAAAAGGAGGGAGGAAAAGCAAAAAGGGAGGAAAGTAAAGAAAAAAAAAGAAAGGGAAAAGAGAAGAGGGGAGAGAGGAAGAAATACAAAGGGTTTTATATACTTTCTTTCTTTTAATTTACAAGATGAAACCCTACGGGACCTTAAATTATCTTCAACAATAATCCACCAGCCAGTTGATATAATTAGTCTGGACCCTATTGAGAAGACAAAGGCATAGAGAGAGGTTCTTCTTTCTCAAAATGCTTAGACTCTGGGAAAATAAATAATCCAGACATGAAAAGTTAACATTATAGTCTAAAAGTGCTTACCAGGCAAAGCAAAAATTTTGAATTAAATTCAGTCTACCTTGATGACTTGGCTAAAGCCTACTTTTAGGGTTTGGGACAAGAGAGATGAATGAAATCTTACTTGTGTCACAATTAAGATTCCAGGTGAGATTTTCATCTAGTCCATTAAATGAACCCATCATCACCTATCACCCTGGACATTGTTAGGATGATCAGCTATTGCCATATCCCATATCCTGATCTACTACTAGACTCTGGCCAGTCAAGCAACATCTTCTCACCATCTCCATGAGTATCACAAGCTCCTAATTTTAAACTCTTTGATCAACCTATCTAAACTTCTCTTCAAGATTTCTGCTATTCTTTTAATTATTTTCTTTATAAACAACTTCACTGGAAGTAGAAGCAGTGCAATAATATATATACAGGCATACTTAAGAGATGTTGCAGGTTTGATTCCAGGCCACCTCAATAAAGCAAATACTCAATAAAACAAATCACATCTTTGGTTTCCCAGTGCATACAAAAGTTATGTTTATACTATACTGTAATTATTAAGTGTGCAAGAGCATTATGGCTAAAAAACAACGTACATGCCTTCATTAAAAACAAGTTATTGCTAAAAATTGCTAACATTCATCTGACCTTTAGTGAGTCATAGTCTTTTGCTGGTGAAGGGTATTGTCTCGATGTTGACAATGCTGACTGATCAGGGTGGTGGTTGCTAAACTTTGAGATTACTGTGGCAATTTTTTAAAATAAGACAACAATGATATTTGCTGCATTCACTGACTCTTTCACAAATGATTTCTCTCAGCATGTTTTGCTATTTATAGCATTTTATCCACAGTAAAATTTCTTTCGAAATTGGAGTCAAACCTCCAAAAATCTGCTGCGGCTTTACCAATCTGTTTATATAATATTCTAAACCCTTTGTTGTCATTTCGACTATGTTCGAGCCCCTTCACCAGTAGATTCCATCTCAAGAAACTACTTTCTTTGCTCATCCATAAGGAGAAATTTATCAAGTTTTATTGTGAGATGGTAACAATACAGTCACATCTTCAGGTTCCACTTGTAATTGCAGTTCTCTTGCTAATTCCACTATATCTGCAGTAACTTCAGTCACTGAAGTCTCAAACACCTCAAAGTCATCCACAAGTGTTGGAATTAACTTTTTCCAAACTCCTGTTAATACTGACATTGAGTTGCGAATGTTCTTAGTGGCATCTAGAATGGTGAATCTTTTCCAGAGGTTTTCAATTTACTTTGCCCAGAGCCATCAAACAGATCAACCATCTACAACAGCCCTACCAAATGTCTTTCTTAAATAATAAGACTTGAAAGTTGAAATTTCTTCTTGATGATGGGCTGCAGAATGGATTTTGTGTTAGCAGGCATGAAAACAACCTTAATCTCCTTGTATGTCTTCATCAGAGCTCTTAGGTGACCAGGTGTATTATCAATGAGTAGTAATATTTTGAAAAGAATATTTTTTTTCTGAGCAATAATTCCCAACAGTGAGCTTAAACTATTTGGTAAGCCATGCTGGACTAGATGTGCTTCATTCGGGCTTTGTTGCTCCATTGACAGAACACAGGCAATGTAGATTTCACATAATTCTTAAGGGCCCTAGAATGTTCAGATGCTAAATGAGCACTGGCTTCAACTTAAAGTCACCAGCTGCATTAGCTCCTAGCAAGAGAGTCAGCCTATTCTTTGAAGCTTTCAAGCCACATCATTGACTTCTCTTCTCTAGCTATGAAAGTGCTAGATGGCATTATCTTCTTCCAGTAGAAGGCTGTTTTGTCTACATTGAAAATCTGCTGTTCAGCATAGCCACCTTCATCTAGTGTCTTAGCTACATCTTCTGGGTAACTAGCTGCAGCTTCTGCATCAGCACTTGCTACTTTACCTTGCTCTTTCATGTGACAGAGATGGCTTCTTTCCTTAGATCTCCTCAATCCACTTCTGCTAGCTTCTAACTTTTCTTCCAGAACTTCCTCATCTCTTTCAGCCTTTCTGGAACCGAAGAGAGTTAGGGTCTTGCTGTAGATTAGGCTTTGGCTTAAGAGAATGTTATGGCTTGTTGGATCTTTCCAAACCACTCATACTTTTCTCATATCGGCAATAAGGCCATTTTGCTTTCTTATCATTTGTGTGTTCACTGGAGAAGCACTTTCAATTTCCTTCAAGACCTTTTTTTTTCAGTAGCTTTAGGGGATCACACTTTTTTTGGTTACATGGATGCATTGCATGGTGGCAAAAAGGCTGGGCTCTAAGCTGGGCTCGGTGGCTCAGCCTATAAATCCAGCACTTTGAGAGGCTGAGATGAGTGGATTGCCTGTTCGAGACCCACCTGGGCAACTTGGCAAGACCTCATCTCTACAACAAATCAAAACAAATTAGCCGGGCATGGTAGCGGACACTGCACTCCAATCTGGGTGACAGAGTGAGACTCCAAATAAAATAAAATAAAAAAAGGCTGGGCTCTAAGTGTATCCACCTCCCCCACCCCCATGCACATTGTGCCTGATAGGTGATTTTTTTTCATCCTTCCCTCCTTCCCACCCTTCCCTTTGAGTCTCCAATGTCCATCACACTATTCTCTGTGCATTTACAATTCCTTAGTTTATCCTGTGGTATTTGGTTTTCCATTCCCGCATTACTTCACTTAGCATGATGGTCTCCAATTCCATTTAAGTTGCTGCAAAAGACATTATTTCATTCCTTTTTTTATAGCTAAATAGTGCCTCATTGTGTGTATGTGTGTGTGTGTATCACACTTTCATTGTCCATGGACCAGTTGATGTGTATTTAAGTTGAATCTACATCTTTTCAATTGCGAATTGTGCTGCAATAAACATACAGGTACAGGTGTAACAACCTCTTTTCCTTTGTGTAGATACCAAGTAGTGGGGTTGCTAGATCAAATAGTAGATCTACTTTTCATTTTCTGAGAAATTTCCATACCTATTTCCATAGAGGCTATACTAGGTTATATTCCCACTAACAGTGTATAAGTGTTCCCTTTTCACAACAGCCATACCATCTTTTTTTTTTTTTTTTTTTTTTAAAAAAAGGTAATAATGGCCATTCTGACTGGTGTAAGGTGGTATCTCATTGTGGTTTTAATTTGAATTTTCCTGGTGATTAGTGACGTTGAGCATTTTTTCTCATGTTTATTGGCCATTTGTATATCTCTTTTTTTTTTGAGAGATGTCTGTTCATGTCATTTACCTACTTTTTAGAAGGGTTATTTGCTTTTTTTTCTTGCTGATTTGTTTGAGTTATTTGTAGATTTTGAATATTAGTTCTTTGTGGAATGCATAGTTTGCAAATGTCTTCTCCTATTCTGGAGGTTGTCTATTTACTCTGTTGATTATTTCTCTTGCTGTGCAGACGCTTTTTAGTTTTATTAAGTCCCACTTGTCCTTCAATAACTTTTCCTTTATATTCACAGCTTGCAAAGTATTTGATGCAGGAGGCCTAGCTTTCAGTCTACCTTGACTTTTGACATGCCTTCCTCACTGAGCTTAATCGTTTCTAGCTTTTGATTTAAAGTGAGAGACATTTGACTCTTCCTTTCACTTAAACACTTGGAGGTCACTCTAGGGTTATTAATGGCCTAATTTTGATATTGCTCTGTTTCAGGGAATAGGGAGGCCTGAAAAGAAGGAGAGAGACTGCGGGGGAGTAGCCTATCTGTGGAGCAGTCAAAGCACGCACACTTTTTTTCAAGATACAAAACCTTACTGTAGTGCAGGCTGGAGTACAGTGGCACAATCATAGCTCACTGCAGCTTCAAATTCCTAGGCTCAGGGTATTCCCCCACCTCAGTCTCCCAAGTAGATAAGACTACAGATATGTGCTACCACACCCACTTATTTTTATTATTTTGTAAAGACGAGGTCTTGTTATGTTGCCAGGCTGGTCTCGAACTCCTGGCATTCAGTGATCCTCCTGCCTCAGTCTCCCAAAGCACTGGGATTACAGGCATGACACTTACTAACTTTGGCCACAACACTTACTAACTTTGTCATCTTACATGGACACAGTTCATGGCACTCCAAAAGAATTAAAATAGTAACATCAAAGATCACTGATCACAAATCATCATAAGAGATGTTGTCATAATGAAAAAGCTTGAAATATTGTAAGAATTACCAAAATGTAACACAGAGACACAAAGTGAGCACATGCTTTTGGAAAAATTTCACCAAAAGATTTGCTCAACACAGCATCTCCACAAATCTTCAATTTGTTAAAAATATAATATCTGTGAGATTCAATAAAGCAAAGCACAATAAAATGAGGTAAGAGGTATGCCTGTGCCCAGATTCTTCAGTTTATTTGCAAGCAGGTAGCCTGGGTCAATAAGAGTATGGCATTGCCATATCGTTCCAAACAAAATACATTCAGTTATCATTTTCTATAGTTAAATCCCTTAATGAAAAGATGCATACAATCATTGCCACAGAAACAAAACAGAAATACACAGATCTTCAAGATCAGTACCTCATTCTACCAGGCTTACTTTATGATCCAATTTGCTTCTGTACCTATAACAGGAAAAAGAAAAAACAATAGCAATGTTAGCTAGTATTTGTAAGAAATCCACATCTAAAAACTACCATGTGCCAGGCACGGTGGTTCACGCCTATAATCCCAGCACTTTGGGAGGCCGAGGTGAGAGGATTGCCTGAGCCCACAGGTTCGAGACCAGCCTGGGCAACTTGGTGAGACCTCATCTCTACAATAAATAAAAAATAAATAAATAAATTAGCCGGATGTAGTGTCATGTGCCTGTAGTTCCAGCTACTTGGAAGGCTGAGGCAGAAGGATTGCCTGAGTCCAGCAGGTCGAGGCTGTGGTGGCTAGGAGCATGCCACTGTCCTCCAGCCTGGGTGACAAAGTGAGACTCCAACTCAAAAAATAAAAATAAATTAAACGAAAAACTGTCATGTGAGGATTCATCTTTATTATTCCTTAGGGAGACAATCAAAATGCATTATGTACAATATCCCCAAGAGCAATTCATGGGATTCCATATTAGATATATTTTTTTTTTTAGTTAGGTTCTCACTCTGTCTCTCAAACTGAAGTGCAGTGGTATGATCATGGCTCACCACAGCCAAAACCTCCTAGGCTCAGGCAATCTGCCCTCTTCAGCTTCCCAAGTAGCTATAGGCACACACCACCACGCCCAGCTAATTTTTTTTGGTAGAGATGAAGTCTCACTATGTTGCTCAGGCTGGTCTTAAACTCCTGAGATCAAGCAATCCTCCTGCCTTGGCTTCCCAAAGAGCTGGGATTACAGGCGTAAACCACTAGGCCTGGCCCCAAAGTAGAATTTTAAAACTCTACTTGAACACCTTTGTCTAGACCTATTGAGTATCAATTCTACCTTTCCCAAATGCCTTTCCAAGCAATTTAACAAAACACTTGAGATGTGTAGTCAAGAGTTGAGCAAATTGAGGATTTTTTAAAAATCACCTAGATAAAGCCAAAAAAACACTCAGAAAATATTTCCTTATTTAGACCTGAAATTTTTATTTTTATTTTTAATTTTGATTCTAAAGATGTGGGGTACAATTCAGTGTTAGGTATACAAATGGTCATTGTACAGGTAAAGTTTGGGCCTCACTTTCAGACCTGAAGTTTTATATGCAAACCTAATCAGTGGCCAAACGTCGCACTATCTGGCTAGGTAAAATGTGATCCAAAATACATTGAATCTGGTAACTATAGTAGGGAATTCTCGGACATATTCATTGTCCAGTATAGGAGGGCTTGGAGTGATGCTGGAAAAATCAGATTGGGCAGAAGAGTGGAGGAAAGGAAGTACTTATTATCAGCAATTGCATCACTAAGAAGTGGGTTTGGGTGAATGTTTGGCTCCTAGGGCAAGAAGGCTAAGGAACACAGGAAGAACCTTGGAATTTTTTTTTTTTCAAGTAAAAACTGAATAGTACTAGGGAAGTGCCAACCTAAAAGGAAGAAGTAACGGGGAAGCCTTCTTACTGCTGCTATGTAGCTATTACTGCATCATTTAGAAAGTGGGTAGATTAAGGGGAAAAGGTTATTTCAGAAACGTGTTTTGCAAAGATGGAAATAATAGACACTGGGGACAACAATAAGGAGGAAGGTGGGGAGGGGATAGGGTTCAGAAACTGCCTATGGGGCACAATTTTCACTATCTGGGGAATAGACCACTTGAGACCCAATCCCCACCACTACACAATATATCCATGTATGTGTACCCCCCAAACCTGAAATTTTTGAAAAGTGATGTGTTTTAGTTTCGTGGAAGAATTGAGCTGAAGCATCAATTTATCCTGGCATTTGGGCATTCATTCATTCAGCATTCAACTAAACAACAATTGCACACCCACTTTGAGCTAGTGGAATAGGAATAACCAAGACAGGCAAGAATCTAGCCTTCAGAGAGCATATATTCTAAGGAGGAATACATACTAGAGAAATCAACAATAAAACTACACTTAAATATTGCAATAAGTGACATTGTAGCGAAATACATTTTCCAAGGTTGTCTGCAACAAGATCTCCCATCCCACACGTTTCCTAGAGTCGTCACACATGAAGACATGGCATCTTCTTCCTCCATCCTTGAATCTGGGCCAATACGAAGTAGAAATGAGGCTAAGTGATTTTCAAGGGTAGGCCATAAAAGATGATGCAACTTGCACTTTGCTCACAGGAATATTTAGCCCTTGAAGTCTTCGGCTACCATGTAAGCAACTGAACTACCCTGAGGCCATTATGCTGTGAAGAGGCTGAAACTAGCCCTTCTGGAGAAACCATGAGACCGCAAGAAGAGAGAGTCATCCCCTTGACTCTGCCCCAGCTGCTCTAGTCTTGTGCTGCTCCAGCTCCAGTCACCTCCTGATCGTGATGGCATGCGACACCCAGAGCAGAGGCTGCCCTGCCAAACCTTTTATCAATTCCTGTCCCAAAGAAACTGCATCAAGTGGTCAAATGATTGCTTTTGCTTTAACCCACTAAGTTTTGGAGTGGTTTGTTGTCCCGTCCTTAACTGTCCATCTTGATAAAGAGTATATCTTGATGAGTCCTTCTCGGTGAAGTATTTCATGTTCAGGACCTTCAATAAATCTTTCCTGGTTGCTGAGGTAATCGATAAACAGAGCAGTTAAGAAGGAAAAGAATGGAGACATGACATACAGTGTAACTGGAAGTAAGAATTACTCCAAACACTAAGGTCACAGAAATCCCATGTCAGAAAGGTATAAGAGAGTTTGAGAGAGGACATCCCTGGCAGAAGCGAAACCAAGACCTAAAAAGAGAAGAGGACTGGTCAGGGACACCAGAATGGTTTAAGTAGTGGAAGCAAAGAAATGAATGAAATGGAAAGGTGGACAGGAGACAGTTATGCAAGGTCTTGAAGGATGGATTAAAAGTTGGGATGCGGCCGGGCTTGGTGGCTCAGCCTGTAATCCCAGCGCTTTGGGAGGCCGAGGTGAGCGGATTGTCTGAGCCCACAGGTTCAAGACCCTCTGGGCAGCGAGACCTCATTTCTACAATAAATCAAAAAATCAGCCGGGTGTGGTAGCGCATGCCTGTAATTCCAGCTACTCGGAAGGCAGAGGCAGAAGGATCGCTGGAGCCCAGCAGGTCGAGGCTGCGGTGGCCGGGAGTGGCCACTGCACTCCAGTCTGGGCGACAGAGTGAGACTCCAATTCAAAAAAAAAAAAAAAGTTAGGATGCATTTTAAGTGCATTAGAAAGCCCTTGGGTGGTTTACAGCCACTCACAAACACCAGTATATTATCATTACACCAGCTACTTTGGTTCCAAGACTCCCTCCAGGCCACAACTCCTTGCTGTAACATAAGTAATCCAAATGAGGGATTTCAGTGTCCATTGGAAGTTGAAATTGAGTGACATCAAGCCACAATTCAGTCACTACCTTTCACCCATGCTGCTGCGGCCCATGTGTCCTGCACCTCAGAGAATGTCACCCTATTCTATACAGGGTTTCCTAGCAACCAAGACATCTGGTCCTAAACTCTCTCAACTTTGCACTCTGCTTTTTTTTCAAATGTCCAAACCAATTCCCCCGCCAAGAAGCCTCATTTTTGTATTTCTCCACAGACCCTAGCACTGAGTATATACTTGTAGAATTAATGACTTGTTAGAACAATGCAAAACAATGAAAGACACACCGGAATGTTTGATTTAGGAGTAAAGTCTGCACATTTAAGTAAACTGTAATCTTCAAATCCTGTCCTTAACTGTATATATTGATGAGTCCTTCTAGGTGAGGGCTTTTGTATTCAGGGTCTTCAATAAATCTTTCCTGGTTGCTGAGGCTTGTGGAGTCTATTTCTTTAAAACAATAGTGGCAATTCTGAAGACACTCCAGGAATTCCAGCTCTGTGAGCAAAGAGGGGTGGAAGAAATGGGGGCATGAGTTGGGAAAGTATGGACTGGGTAGCCAACTGGTTCTTATCATAACTGTTTAAGTTTCGCTTACATTTTTCTCCAGGTTGCTCAGGTCCAGGGCAGTGTTACTTGATATTAAACACCTGCCTCCACACACAGAGTGCTGCAGCCAGCCTGGCCAAGAACAGCATTGATACTTCCGCTTGTGCAGAATGGCATGATGGGACCAAAATGTGGACACCGACCACTCCATCTGGTTCGTGGGATTTGGGCTCAAAAAGAGTCACACCATTCGTGATTACAGAAGTACTTGAATCTCTCCTTTTAGTTACTGTGGTAAAAGCAAATTTTCCACTGTTCTTAGGTCATCTGATTTTGTTCATTGGCCATTTTTACAGGTCTCAATTTACTCTTTGATGAGACATGAATGAGAGCTGAGCAACACCCTAGACAAAAGGTCCCCAACCTTTTTGGCATCAGGGATTGGTTTTGAGGAAGAATTTTTCCACCGACCAGTAGGTGGGCGGTGGGGGGGATCATCAGACATTAGATTCTCATAGAAGTATGCATCCTAGATCCTTCACATGCATAGTTCACAATAAAGTCCATGCTTCTGTGAGAATCTAATGCCATGCTGATCTGACAGCAGCCAGAGCTCCACTTGCCTGCCACAAAGCTGGTTCCTAACAGGCCCAGGGGCTGCAGACCTCTGCCCTAGACCACACGGTGCTAAGCTGATTCTCAGGAGATCCTTGGCTACATTCAGTCAGAGCTGTATTCAAACTGAAAATTACATGGCTCAGGAAGCTCCCTGCAGATTGTTGGATAATAACAAATACACAGAGACCTCTGGAGTGGTGCTTCTCAAACTTAATGTGCATTCTAATTGCCTGGGCTATCTTGTGAAACGCAGATTCAAATACAGTAGGTTTGGAATGGGGCCTGAGACTGCATTTCTAACAAGCTTACCACTGATGTCAATGCCCTGGTGCAACACCATACTTTGTGTAGTAAATGTCTAGTCTAAACCCAAGATTCCACAGCCCATGTTCCTAACACAGTTTCTTAAAGTGCAGTTCCCAGACCAGCAGCATTAGCCTTGCCTGGAAACTTGTCAAGAAATGCCAATTCTCAGGCCTCACTCCAGACCTGCTGGATTAGAAATTCTAGGGGTGAAGTCCAGCAATTTGTGTTTTGATGGGCCTTCCAGGAGATTCTGACTGATGGATGCTGCAGTTTGACGACCAAGGCACTATCAAGATTCCCTCACTCAGGTGAGCTAGAGAATTTTGACCACTGTCTCCAAATTTTGACCCTATAATCAATCAACAGCTATAGAATCGGAAGGTTAGAATATATCTAACACACTTATAGTGTTTAGAGTTTAAATCCATATCAAAATGTATGTTCATCATCAAGGTACAATTTCCATATAAAAATCCTCAGCATTTTTTACATTTAAAAAGATTAATCTCTTTAACCCTCATTTAAAGATTTGATTCATGCTGGGCAGAGTGGCTCACATCTGTAATCCCAGCATGCCTATAAGGCCAAGGAGGGAGGATCACTTGAAGTCAGGAGTTTGAGACCAGCCTGGGCAACATAGCAAGACCCTATCTCTAGAAAAAAAAATAATAAAATAAAGATCTGGTTCAGTAATATGATATTTGTACAAGTCCCAAATCCTGAAAGCTGAGCTGTTAATGCTCAGATGTAGATATCGGGCCGAGGGGCGCTGGAATTCTTGAAGTGGCTTGTGGTTTTATCCATGAAGGGAGGTAGATAGGAAACTCAGTATTGTCTCAGACTGAAAAATTATGGGCTTCAGAGTCAATTTCTTCTACTCAGATACAGTAAGTTAAATGAATACTAAAATGATCGGCAGAATCAGTAAGTAAGGCTAGTAAGAATTAGACTACCCTCCCAGCATAGGCTAGAAAAACATCTCTGACCTCAGATCTTAAGGCAAAATTTCAAGGACTTCTAGGACCCTGTTAACTGTCTATCACCTCTGAAAGTGCAAAAGGGCAGGTTACTCCACAGGTCACCAGAGAAGGTAGAACCTGGAGCCTGTCCAAGCCACATAACACCACCTGGGATGCCTGTGAACCAGGCCTAGAGCCTTCATACCTACTCTGGTTTCAACTTTCACAACTGGGACCACTTTGCAATTTCAGTTTTAAGAGTAATCTTGGGGAGACATACATAAACCCCTGACTAATACTTTCTCGACTATAACTGTGCTCCTACAAGACCATGCAGCAATTTGAATAGCGCTGACTAATAACATGTTAGACTACTATAACCCTTTTCATCTGAGGACCTCAAAGTGTTCTGCCCATATGACCTCACTAATCCTTGAAACAACTTCTGTGAAATATATGGGAAATATTATTATCTCCATTTCTCAGGAGGAAAAATGAAAGCATCTGCGAATTGGCCAGCCGCCACTCCACTCTCATAACCAAGTTCAGGGCTCACCAAGAGCAGGCAGAGAGATTTGGGGTATTGAGGGGGCTCAGGAGGAAGGGGGATAGAAAAATGGCAATCCAGAGAGGAAACAACTTTGGTTGTAATGTATGTAAGCAATATTCATCTTAGAACCGATAGAATTACTAACAAACAGAAAGAGTATTACTTTTGAACGCCCTACCCAGGGTTGAGTTAAAAATATTTGTTTGTTAAAGTTTTATTTCAGAACTTTTTTACATCTCCATGTTTTGATTCAGTCTTTATTTGCATTAATGTAGCTTTAGGGGATGAGATGAAGGGGAGGGCCTCGCTTGATCTCAGCCTGTTGCTCAAGTTCATCCTGTGACATTTACTCCATGGTAGAACTTAGTTCTGCCCAAGCGAAGCTCACACTTGAGATTTCATCCTTAGTTTCCTGATGATTACCTTGACTTCAACTTCTTTTCCCCGATACTACTTTTTCAATCCATATTTTATGTATGCAACAATTACAGAATTCTCTCTAGGAGGTCACTGAAGACATTATCAAAAACACCTCAGAGTTTCTGAACTGAAAAGTTAACATTTCAAACTTTTTAGAATGGTACAACTGCCTTTCTTTCTTTTCTCTCCTCTTCTTTCCTTCTTTCCTTCTTCCCTTCTTCTTTCCCGTTTTAAAATGTCAAAGGCTTCCTGACATGCTTTGGCCGTGGAAATGGAACATATTTTCTCATTAGGTTAATTAATGGCTCTGCTTGGGTGGCATAATTTGGTGTAAGTTTCCTTTTAGAATTCTGTCATAACTAAAAAGGATCTTATTTTTGTTATGTTTTGTGGTGTCTTTAAATTTTTATGACTTCTACTTTGTTTAGTCTGTGTGTAATCCTTCTTTTGAAACCTAATGTCCTAGAAAATTTACAGTTTTCTTTCAAAACTGGCACTTTTTACATTTTACGGAGATTCCTGTTTCTTTAGTTTCTCCCCAGGACTTCATTTAAGTCCTTAAAGTGTAATTCGCAGCTCAGGGAATTTATGATTACATCGTCAAAGTAAACTCCCCAAGAGCAATATATTAAACCTGACAAGATGCTGTTCATTAATCTTTGAAATATAGCCAGGTGTGATGTAGTGAAGTGAAGCTTCCAACTAAGAACAGCTGAAGAACTCTGAGCTGCCCCATCGGGAGAGGATTCCTTCCCTATGGCTGCCAAGGCCACCTGGGTGGACACCGAGAAGGCCAAATGCTTTTCCTTCGCCAACCATGGTGTTCCCTGTCTCGGCAGCTTCTCACCTTTTTACGTGTTCATTCATTCAACAAATATTTATTGAGAGCCTACTACGGGCCAGGCACCAGGTGGGCCTGGAAAGATGGTAGTGACCAAAACAGACACAAATCCTTCCCTTGCCTCATGCAGCTTATAGCATGTCTGGCTGTAAACAAAGGCCTCAAGACTCCTTGACCCAATACCCCAGACCCCTGTGATGAAAACTTACATTGCCTTGATCTGAAACATTTCTTCTCTACCCTAGCCGTAGCTTTGATGCAAAATTATTTCTGTTGTCTGTGAGTGAGACTGCAGTGCAGCCTCGTAAGTGCACAGATAGAGGTTTACAAATGACACTATCAAGAAAAAGTAGCCAAATCCACTCCAGGGCAATTAGTGCTGGATCAGAAAAGCAGAGTTCACCTAACCAGTGTGCAACACTACCTCTAAAAGGATGAGAAAAAATCCAGATACCAGTCAACACCCCTTAAAGGCATCTATGGCTCTTTCCCCAGACCTGTTTGTCTACATAAAATAGTGGGTGAATGCAGCATGGGTCCTAGATTGGATTCTGGAACAGAAAAAGAACATGAATGGAAAAAAATAGGTAAAATCTTTTAAAGTCTGTAGTTCAGATAACAGTAAAATGTCAATATCGGTTATTGAGTTTTGACAAATATACCATGGTAATATAGATGGTAACACTGCAGAAACAGGGTGAGGATGAAGGAGCTCTCCATACTATCTATTCAACTTTTCTGTAATTCTAAAACCACTCCAAAATAAAAAGTGTATTTTTAAAAGTTTGCTTATGAAAAAGAATTCTTCAAATAAATAATAAAAAGCAACTAAAACAAAACAAAAGCATAGAGTGGGCATGGGGAAAAGGTGTAACTCTTGATGACAAGCTCAAATCTTTCTTGAAACTAAGGAAAAATATATCGAGAAACTCAAGACCCAGAAACTGATATCCTATAAAGACAATATTCTCACTGGATTTTTTTTTTTCTTTCTGTTCCATGCCACTTGAAGTTTGCCCAGGTGGTTTAAAGTTCTCCTTTTAGCATACGTGTAAAAGAAGCAAGTGTCTAGAAGAATCATAGTCCCAAGTTAAAGAAGCAATATTCTTACCATTTCATTTTATAACTCTAGGGACACACTTGTTCTTTCTATCATTTCCACCTCCCTTAATTCTCATGTGCACGCACACACACACGCACACACACACACACACACACACACACACACACACACTCCCTCTCTCTCTCACACACACACTGAATCATTGCTGAAATGTACCTAGCTTGTCCTCCACTATCTGCATACCTCTTCATTTTCCTGCATTTGTCTGACCATGGAGACACTTCTTTTTAAGTACCATACCAAGTATTTGTGTGTGCAGATTAAAGATATTCTCGGCTTAGAATTACATTCAAGAAGACTTGGCTTACAGCATCTAATAAGTGATTCTTGTTTTTGTTAGACTTGTTACACTGTGGGCTAGTTACACAATACATGCAATCCATGCACCCATTCAAATCTTTTCAGGGAGAATTTTTTGTTTCAAAGAGAGATGGTGGTGATGAAAGCATTATTTTCTTAGCTCGCTGCATGCTCAAAAGCATAATAGTTTTGTAAACCAAGTGTAAACCTCTGAACAAACTACTGGCTGTAGTAAGGGGCTTTCTCAAAAAACAAAGTCAGTCTTTCAACATTCAAATGGTGCCTTATTTAAGATGAAAACTGATCCCCATCCAGGGAAATAGATCAGAGACTTAGAATACTAGAGCCAGGAGAATTCTTAGAGATCATCTAATATAATTTTATCTTATTAAAGATGAGAAAAACGGAGGCCTGGGGGTTTGTGCCGTATTCAAGGCTTTAGAGACTGAACTGAGCTCAAAACCAGATACCAGATGCCAGGCTCTTTGCCTCTCCCTTGGGCCAAACTGGCCCACGTCCTGGGGCCCACACTGGGGATTTTAACATGAATACGCAAAAAGTTCATTTTGCGTTCCATACTTTACTTAAATAAAATAATGTGTGCAGACAACTGAGAAGTACCACCCACATGCCATTTGTAATTGTTGCTGTTGCTATTAACGTCATTATTCCCTATGCGGGCTGTAATTGAGATGCATGCAAATTCTACAGAGTCTACTCTGTAGAACTGTCACATGTTGACGATTGCCTTCTGCTCTACCCCTGCTGATTCCACTGCATTCTTGTGGAGTCTCCCATTCTCTTCAAGAATCTGCTTTTTAAAATCCCTTTCCTTCTTTGGGACTTTCCCTCTTTCTTTCTTAATATATATAAACCGACAAGGAGGACTCACTGAAGAACAGAGCCCAGGTTTCTAGAAAGGCTCTGCAAATAGGAAGTAAAACCACATCACACCATTCATCTGCCAAAAGTAATAAACCCAGCCAGCCTCAGCGCCCTCTTGACTTCGTCAGCAACTAACGTTCCTCATTTCTCCCTTTCCTTGCAAAGGAAGAGGAAAAGATGCCAAGCGAAGAATGCCAGGCAAATCAAACCATGGGAAAAATAACACCTTCAGACTCAGGGCAAAATTCTCATTTCCAGTCCTTGCTGCTGATGTCCCATCCGGTATGCTTGGCAGCAGACTCGGCTCTTAGAACAAGATACAGAACACAGGTTAGAGAGAAGATCTGGGCCAGAGACGGTTTGTTGACTTGTAATTCCTGGTTACAAAGCTTGAGAAATCTCACTATAACTTAGCTTCACTCAGTAATCAAAACAAATCCACGTACGAGATGTTTCCTTATACCTATACAGCTTTAAGAAACATGCCTTCTAATGTCTCACAAATTATCTTAATTAGTTATTTCCCAAAGGAATCAGTCTGTGCTTATCATGAATCAGTAGGAAAAAACCTGATCCACTCAAGATTCAGTATTCCGCTATTTGCCCCAAGAAGAAACTGCTGTGGGAATTCCAGTCTGGAAAGGCAATTCTTGATTCTTTCCTTCCTTTAGTTCGACTTGAACCCATCTGCTTCCTCTCTTCAAAATCAGTGGAAGATTATTTGAGGACAAATGAAAAAGGCCCACCTCCTAATGTTGGCTCCCATCTTTCTAGTCACTGGGGAAAAGAATAAAGAAATAATAACTTTTGATGAAACACCCTTTCTGAAATACAGAACTTTGGATTAAAAGTCAAGACACTTGAATTTTTTTGTAAGGTGTACCATGTGATGTATTTTTAAAAAAATGTTTTAAATGTGGATCAACACATTATAGTTATATATTTTTATGGAGTGCAAAGTGATGGTATAATGTACAAATATGGCATTAAAAGAATGAGTTAACATGTCTGTCATCTCAAATAGTTCTCATTTGCTATTATGAGAACTTTTGAGGTTTACTCTCTTAGTGATTTTGGAATGTATGGTGTATTATTATTCACTATATTCACTACACAGTGCAATACAGTAATATATTTCAAAGCTAAAAAAAAGTGCTCTTCCTGGGTAAAAGGCTTTGTTCCCTTTGACCATCATCTTCCCATCTCTCCAATCTGCTGCCATTCTTCTCTCTGTTTCTTTGAGTTCCATTGTTTTATGTTCCATATATGAGTGAGAACATGCAGAATCTGTCTTTCTGTGCCTGGCTAATTTCATTCAGCACGATGTTCTCCAGTTCAATCCATGTTGTCACAAGTGACAAAATTTATTCCTTTGTAAAGGCTCAATAGTATTCCATTGTCCATATACCACATTGTCTTTATTAATTCATTTGTGGATAGACACTGATTTTGATTTTATAAAGACAAATGGGTTTTAATCCCTGTTTATCCATAAGCTCATTGTGTGTCACTTCTGCCTTCTCAAACTCCTGCTGGGTCCTCCAACAAACTCTTTTTTTTTTTTTGAGTTGGAGTCTCACTCTGTCGCCCAGACTGGAGTGCAGTGGCCGCTCCCAGCCACCGCAGCCTCGACCTTCTGGGATCCGGCGATCCTTCCTCCTCAGCTTTCCGAGTAGCCAGAATTACAGGCACGCGCTACCACGCCCGGCTAATTTTTTGATTTATTGTAGAGATGAGGTCTCGCCTGCCCAGGCGGGTCTCAAACCCGTGGGCTCAGGCAATTCACTCACCTCAGCCTCCCAAAGGCGCGGGATTACAGGCTGAGCCACCGAGCCCAGCTACAACATACTCTTTTAATAAGAAGAATGGTCTAGGCCCGCAGAGGTCCTCAAACTTTTAAAACAGGGGGCCAGTTCACTGTCCCTCAGACCGTTGGAGGGGCGGACTATAGTTTAAAAAAAAAAAAAAGGAATTTTTTCATAGTTTTTTTTTTTTTTAAACTATAGTCCGCCCCTCCAATGGTCTGAGGGACAGTGAACTGGCCCCCTGTTTTAAAAGTTTGAGGACCCCTGGTCTAGGGAGTAATGGATGCTGGTGAGGATGTGGAGAAAGGGGATCACTGGTGCACTGTTGGCGTGAATGTAAAACTCGTACAGCTACTACGGAAAACTGTATGGAGGTTCCTCAAAACCCTAAAAACAAAACTACCATATCATCCAGCAATTCCATTACTGGTTATATCCAAAAGAAAAAAAATCAATACAACAAAAAGATAGCTGCATTCTCATGAGTATTGTAGTCCTATTCACAATTGTCTCAATGTGTAATCAACCCAGGTGCCCTCAATGGACAAATGGATAAAGAGAATGTGGTGTACATATACACAATGGAATATTATTCCTCCATTAAAAAATGAAATTCTGTCATTTGCAGCAACATGAATGGAACTAGCAGTCATTATGTTAAGTGAAATAAACCAGGCACAGATAGACAAATATAGCATGTGGGAGTTAAAACAAAACAAAACAAATGGATCCTATGAAGAGTAGATTGGTGGTTACCAGAGGCTGGGAAGGGTGGGGGACCACGAGATGAAGAGAGATCGATTAATGGATACAATTACACAGTTTGATAGAACAAATAAGACCTAGTGTTTGATAGATCAGTAGGATAACTATAGTGTATGATAATTTGTTGTATATTTCAAAATAGCTAGAAGAGAATAATTGGAATGTTTCTAGCATAAAGAAAAGACCAATGTTCAAAGTAATGAATTTGTCAATTACACTGATTTGAACTTTATATATGAATATATTAAATAGTTACATGTACTCCCCAAAATACACATATATTAAGCATCCATTAAAAAACTTAAAATATAAATATAGTATCTTCCAGCTCTAATATTCTGATTTTATTATCCCTGAAATCAGATCTCTATCAAACAGGCAGAAGTACATCAATCTCTTCAAAAATAACTGTAACATGTGGAGAAAAGCATGTGTTTATATCTCTAGAGGTGGGTATTATTGGGGGAAAAAGTTGTATGACTTTTTCATGGAGGAAGAAAATCTGATATCACTCAAGTGATATCAATTATAATATCACTCAAGTTTCTATTTTGATCTATTCACAAAACATTGTCTTTAACTGCTGTTTTCTCTGCCCAGGATTTCTTCCAGGAGAGAATGCCATCAGAAGAAAACTCAAATGCATCCAGAGAAACTTTTTCTACAGTGATTAAAAATGAACCAAGATGACATTTTGGAAGGATTCCGTCATGTTAATCCTTGTTTTGAAACAGATTCTACCATGGACTGTGGAATGAAGCAGCTAGCATGCATTGAACCCTCATTCTGCATCTGAATGAGTGTTCCATGTTTAACATTCATTGATTTATCTAATCATCACAGCACAAAATATATTCATATTGACTTTCTACAGAGGTGGAAAACCAAAGCACAAAGTCCATATTACATATGTGTCCAAAGTCACATATGTAATAAATGTTGGAACAGAAATGTAAACCAAACTGGGTCCAATTCCAAAGACTTTCCTCTACAGAATGTGAGTATATTTATATATATAGTGTTTTGTCACTTAGAAAAAAAAATTTCACTTATTAATGGAATCTAAGTTAAGTTTCCTTACTCAAGACAAAATGCATGCAGAGCTGTGTAAGTATAACACTTTATTTAAACTGTCAAGCACAAACTATTGGATCTGGTGAATACTAACATAAATCCAAAATAATGGAAAGGATATTCTTATTTTACAAGTGATTAATGTATGATGTTCCTTGTGGAAGAAACAACAAATATTTCAAAAGTCATCAATGGGATTACACACCAGACAGAGAAGTCTTCACACTGGACGTTTTCTCTACCACAACCTGGCTTCAACCCAGAGAGTTTCAAGCAGCAAAAGAGACAGGAAGGAGAGGCATGGCTGGCAGGGCAGTGGGTCAAAGGCATGCCTAGAGAGTAAAGGTCACATAAGTGAAAAATCAAAGAACCACCCCTGGTAGCTTTGTTTTCAGCCATGAGACCTCTTGATGTTCCTTGGCTAGGATTAAACTCCCCGCACATCCCTTTATCCTATCTCCTGCCCATATAAACACACTATTTATTTACTTCTCTTCCCCCTCCTATATTTGGCAAAACCAGGGCTTGAGGCAGAAAAGGCAGGAGGAGCTTCCAGGTGTCCTGCTCCAAGGTATTAGAGTAGCTCAGGTTTCAACTCACCACCATCCCACCCATCCACTCCTTCAGGCTTCACCCATCACTCACCCTGTCAGGAATACCTTGCACCTTTGACTGTCTTCATAGAAGGTATTTATAAATAAGAGCACCTGTCTGTAAAAGCCAGACATTAATAGGAGTGGCCGAGGAGATAATAGATTACATGTTTGGGGAGTTTCTGTGCCAGAACTGTTCCAACAGCTTTATCCTATATCCGCACTACACAGGCTTTTGTGTTGAGAGAGAGAGAGAGAAACAGGTTCCTTGTCTTTGTGTTGGAAACACAGCTACAAACCTGTCACACTCTACAGCAAGTGAACCAAAGGTAAACATTTGATAGTACTTGGAACTCCACCCCTTCTCCACCAGGAAGGTTAAAATATGTTGGTTAAATAAAAGGTTTGGCTGAAATGAGATTCTTCTCCAAACACCAAAAGAGGTTGTAATTTCAAGCATTTTTCTTCTTGGATTTAATCATGAATATTAAGTATTGGTACCCAAGTGCCAGAGTAACAAACTGAAGTAAAGACCACCCATTAACTTAATTCCAAAGGCTTATTTCATGTAACTCAAGCTCCAGCTATCTGAGAGTGAATGATTCTATTCACAACTGCCTATAACAGAAACCAAAAGGGTTTATGGCAATTTGACCTTTTTCGTTTTTCACCAGTTTATTTTCAGATAGCTGGGAAAATATTTTCCACTTGTATTTGATGACATGATTTCAAAAGCTTCTTGACTAATTTCTCAATTAGCCAGGATCACCCCAAATGCCACTCACATTGAATCATGAGCCAAAAAGGTCATTATTTAGTAATGAAAACTTAGCAAAACATAATTTGGACCCAATGATCCACAACATTCTAAATCATGGAAACAATGGACTTTCTCCTATGTTCTGCCACATCTTAATACCAGTCCTTTTATGTGTTTTCATCCTTTCCAGGTTCAAACATTCCAACTCTCCCCATCAACACCAACACTCCATCCTCATCTCTGGCCATTTTAGATGGAAATAAAAGACTCTATCCTTTGCCGTTTCAAGTCTAGGGTGCACCTCTCTTTCCTTCCAAAAACAAGAAACCATAGTTGGTTCAGTCTAAGATCTGTGATTAAAATCACTTCTGCAATTGAGACATAATGCCAAAAGTAAAGACACATTCTTAATGCATTGTTTGCCTGGAAAAAACAAACTACATTTCAAGGAGGAATGTGAAGCAAGGTAATCATAGAAACCCAGCAGCATAAGAAAGTTAAATTCCTTGACCTGTGTCAAATGTTTTTATTTTATTTTATTTTATTTTTTTATAATTAATCAGTATTTTTTTTTATGGTTTTGTGTTGACAATTCTAACTTCTCTGTTCCAAGAGGACTTTCTAGGACACATTGCTTAAAAGTCCTGCCACCTAGTGGAAGAAGTAAATAAATAAACTAGCCCTTAGGTAACCAGCCAGATGGAGAGAGACCCTGAGAAAAACAACTCCTCTATCAGTACACTTTCCCTGAAACTCATATTTTAGAATTGATTTTCATAAATTGTCAAGATTAATAAAAATTGGTCTTTTTATGTTTTCTTATTCAAAAGCATCACATTCAGATAAGAAAGACGTGAATTCAAGCCCTGAGAACTCTGGGTGGGATCCCCAATAGCTTATGGTAATTGTTTTGTTGGCAGTTTTCAAAATGGACTCCTGGTTTTAAAAATAAAACAGCTTCCCCTTATAGAAGGCACTTAACTAGGCAATTAATCCAAAGGCTCGGCTGTAGGACTCTTTATAAAAATGATTTCTTTGGTTGACTAAGAGAAAATGTCTTGCCTGAACAAGAAGACAGATCATTAGTGGCTATTCCTCACAGATAGCCACCAAGTTTCTGAGAAAACTTCCTGATGAGTCATGCTGAGAAGGAACTCCCCAAAATGGCTTTGAGCAAAGTTCTATTTTTGAATAAGATCAACATTGCATGCTTGGTCCAAATGATACCAACAGATGTGTTATGACAGCAATCAGTACCTCAGTGACCTGAAAAAGTAGTCTTGCCTCCCCGCCTACCTAGGGACCTAGCTAAGGAAACATGAATATCAGGAATAGTGTGGATTATTGCACACTCCAGATGGACATGTTTCTACAACAAAAGGCCACTAAACACACTTACCATATGCCAAAGGCTATTTTAGAGTCTATTTTGTCAATGAGCAAGTGCATACAGCACCAGGCAAATGCCTACTAGCTTTTTCTAAAGTCCAAGCTTATTCAAAAGAAAGAACATTTGTTTCTGTTAGAAAACTATGATTTCAGATTCCACCAGTTATATCTTCAATTGTATCTCCTATCTCTGGCAGATACTTGTGGATAAATAATACACAGATGAGCACATGTGAGGTTTAAGTTAATACACACAAAAACACTTTGAAAGGAGTTATGAAAGACAATCTTACTACTCAGTATTCAAGAATTAATGCTCTGTGCCTTTATCCAAACTTTCCATTATTTGTTCAGTTTTTTTAAACAAACACCATTGTTTACAGATCCAGATTTGATTTCACAAAGAATCTATTTCATAATTTAAGACCAAAGTGCTTTTTGTAATTTAATTATTTGTATTTCTACATTCTGGAAACATTTTTCCATCACTCTAACAGAAAAATAATTTGTTTAAAGTTTTAGAAACAAGAGAACCTTTAAAACTTGCTTATAATAAAAGAGCTACAGTATTTCCAGAGAAGGTGAAATATTGTAACAAAGAGTAATTATTGCTTTATTATTTTATCAGTCAGTCCTAATGATTTTTGTAACTACTTATATGGTTACATAGTCTTGTTTCTACAGAAAATAAATGAGAAACCAATATGTGAACCCGAGACCTGCCCTACAAGAAATACTAAACAGAGGCCTTCAACGTGAATTTAAAGGACACTAGACAATAACTCAAATCCATATGAAGAAAAAAATGAGCACCGATGAAGGAAATTATGTAGGCAAAAACAAAAGAATAAATGGATTTTATTTGTGATTTGTTTATTTCTCTTGTCTGTTTTCAAAAAGAATTGTATAAAACAATAATGTGTGAAAATGTATTTTGTATGAAAATAGCACAAGATAAGGAACAGTTATATAGGAATACTTTTTTATACTATTGAAATTAAATTGGTATTACTCTGAACTACGTTGTTAAAATGTATTGTGTTAATAGTAATCTCCAAGAAAAACCACTAAGAATATAACTGGAAAATATAAAGTAAATGAAATGACAAGGAAATTAAAATAGTGCACTAGAAAAGATGTGTCTGACACAAAAGAAAGCAGGAGCAAAAGAGGAGGGGAACAAAAAAGTATGACATATTAAAAACATGTAGCAAGTGGCAGATATAAGTTCTATCTTATTAAATGCAAATAGATTAAACAGTCTAAAATGCAGGGATTGGAAGAATTGATCATGTAAAAAGTTTAGCTATTCATTATCTACAAGAGACATACTTAAGCTTCAAGACAAAGTAGTATGAAAGTAAAAGGATAAAAAATGAGACATCATTCAAACAGTAACCAAAATAGACTGTAATAAAAAGTTGTTAATAGAGCAAACAAGGACATTTTATGAAAATAAAAGGGTTGATCCATCAAGAAGATATAACAATTATAAACATATATATACCTAACAACAGAGCACCAAAATACACAAAGCAAAAACTTATTGGATTAAAGGAAAAAACAGGCAATTCAACAATAATCATTGAAGACTTTAATATTTTACTTTCAATAATGAGTAGAACAACTAAACAAAAGATCCCAAGATGAAACTAAAGACTTGAAAATAAGCCAACTACATCTAACAAAGATCTATAGAAAGCATTCCACCTAACTCACCAAAATGTATATTCTTCTCAAGTGTAGATAAAACATTCTCCAGGTTAGATCACAAATTAGGACATAAAATGGCTCAATAAAGTTAAAAGCACTGAATTCATACAAAGTATGATCTTTAATCAAACAGAGTAAAATGAGAAAGTAACAGCATGAGAAAAATTTAAAAATTCACTAATATGTAAAACTTCAGTAACACGTTTATTTTTTTTTTAAGTTTCAAGAAAGCAATCACAAGGAAATTTAAAATGCTTTGAGATAAATGAAACTAAAATACAACATTCCAAAAAATTATAAGATGTAGTCAAAATCATTAACAGAAAGAAATCTATAGCTGTAATACCTATACTTAAGAGAAGAAAGATCTCAAATCAATAACCTAGCCTTCCATCTGAAGGAAATAGAAAAAAGAAGAGCAAACTAAACCCACAGAAGCAAAAAAGATTAGAACAGAAATAAAGAATAAAAAAAAGTGGAGAAAGTTAACTAAACCAAAGTCGGTTCTTTTAAATGATTTTAAAAATTGACAAACATTTAGTTACACTGACCTATGAAAAACAAAAGAGGGCACAAATAAAAAATAAAGGAGTAGACATTACTACATCCTTATAGAATAAAAAAGAATTATAAGGGAATATTATGAATAATTTTATGTTAATAAATTAAGATAACCTAGATGAAATAAATTTCTAGAAAAACAAAAACTAGCAAAACTGACTCAAAAGAGATAAAATCTGACTAAACTTATAAGAAGTAGATATTGAATTAGTTATCACAAACACCCCACAAAGAGAAGCCAGAAAAGATGACTTTAGTGATAAATTCTCCCAAATGTTTAAAGAATTAACACTTATCCTTCACTAACTCTTTTAAAAATTGAAATAAAGGGATCACTTTTTAAATTATTCTATGAATTCAGATTTACTCTGATACCAAAACCAAACAAAGACATCACCAGAAAACTATAGATCAATATCTCTTATGATATACAGGCAAAAATCCCCAACAAAATGTTAGTAAGCTAAGCCTAACAAAGTATAAATTATTCAGAATTATTCACCATGACCAAGTGATATTTATCCCAATAATGCAAGCTTGGTTGAACATATGATAATCAATCAAGGTAATATCCTACATTAACAGAAAAGAACAAAAAACATATGATCATCTCATTTGACACTATGACAGTTGCATATGTCTACCGGAATGAGCCACGTAGTTCCCAGATTAAATACCGTTTCTGGATGTGTCTGTGAAAGTATTTCCTGATGAAATTAATATTTGAATGGCAATACTCAGCAAAGTAGATTGTTCTCCCAAATGAAGTTGGACATCATTCAATCCACTGAGGGTCTGAATAGAACAAAAGGCAGAAGAAGGAGAAATTTGGCCCTTTTTTCCCCTGCCTCACTGCTTCAGCTGGGACATTTCAGCTCATCTTCTCTTGCCCTCAGACTAGGATTTACATCATCAGCTCCATCCAGGTTTCACGCCTTCAGACTTAGACTAATTATACCAGTGGCTTTCCCCAGTTCCAACTTATAAATGGCAGACCATAGTATTTCTCAGCCACCATAATCTTGGGAGCCAGTTCTGTGTGTGTGTATGTGTGTATGTGTTACCAACATAGGAGTAGACAGACACATATGGTACAGAATTGAAAGTTCATAGATAAAGCTACACATTTATGGTCAATTGATTTAGACAAGGGTGCCAAACAATTCAGTGGAGAAAAATCGTCTTTTCAACAAATGGTACTGGGACAACTGCATAGCCACATACAAAAGATTAGATTTGGACCTCTATCTCATACTTTACACAAAAATTTTTTTGAGTTGAAGTCTCAGTCTGTCGCCCAGGCTGGAGTGCATTGGCACACTCACGACCACCCCAGCGTCGACCTGCTGGGCTCTGGCAATCCTTCCGCCTCAGCCTTGCAAGAAGCCGGAACTACAGGCGCATGCTGCCACAGCCGCCTAATTTTTTTTTTTTTTAATTGTAGAGATGAGGTCTCACCAAGTTGCCCCGGCTGTTCTCAAATCCATGGGCTCAGGCAATCCACTCTCCTCGGCCTCCCAAAGTGAGGGGATTACAGGCTGAGCCAAGCCCGGTCCTCAAAATTTTTTTAAAAACCTAAATGCAACAGCTAAAATTAAAAAAACTCTTAGAATAAAACATTGGAAAAAATCCTGAACTTGAATTAGGCAATGGTTTCTTAGATATGACACTACAAGCATAAGCAACTCCCTCTCCCCAACAAAAAGACAACCCAGTTTAGAAGTGGGCAAGGGACTTAAGGAACCGTTTCTCCAAGGAAGTAGTATATGATTTGCAAATGTTTTTGTTTTTATTGTTCATTTAATTTAGAAGTGACAGAAACCCCAATCAAATAATTTCAGCAATAAAAGTCATTGATGAGTTCATGGAACTATGAAGCCCAAGCTTAGGCTTGAGTCCCAGGGATCAAAAGTACCATTCTAGAGGGTTTCAAGATGGCTGACTAGTGGCATCCAACTCTCTTCTCCCCCACAAAGAATGAAAATAGAGAGTAAGATACATTTCAAATAGAGCATCTAAGAGACAACTGGGGAATTCAGCAGAAAAATGACAGGAAACACCTCAGGCATGGAAAGAGTGGGAAGAGAGGTCATTGGCCCAGCTGGGATAGGCTGGGAACTCAGAAAGCCTCTCCAGTGTGAGAAAGGGTAAGAGATCCCAAGCAGTTCTCATTTCTGCAGTGGGCTCCTACAATCCTACTCGTGGGAGAGCCCCTCAGCCCTGGTGGGCCCTGAGACTAGCATAAGGAGCTCCCTGGAGTTTGTGTGACATCATTGCTCCAGAGAGGAAGCTCACAGTAGGTCTCACACACCCCCAGGACCCAAGAAGCTACAGCATAGTGTCATTTTGAGACACTACACAGCATCCTGCCCTGGGACCCAACAGTCCCTGCATCTCCATATCCTAGGAGTCCCACTGAAGCTGCTCATATCCACCTGGAGGGCTGCAGTGGTATGACACTATCTGTAGTAGCAGGGTTCCCATCACTTCGGGTCACATAATGTCCTACACCCTGGGGAATGGGTAATGCAGTTCATTGGGATGCGGCGGTTGAGACAAAAAGACCCAAACATATGCTCTCTAGAGTTTAATGTTGCTGCCTGGGGCCACTGTCAATGACAGAAACCCCACCCCAACCAGCAGCAGGGCTGTCCTGCATTTGCAGTCACCCTGAGGATAGGCTCTCCACACCAGCCACAGTTGCTGCCACTGAGACTACTCAGAGCCTGACAGCCACTTGCGTGGGGCCATTGCTAATGACAGCAACCCTCCCCTATTCAATAGCAGGGCCACCATGGACTTACATATGCCCTGCAGACAGGCTCTCGCCAAAGCCTACCCTGGCTGGCATCACTCCTCCTGGAGACCCGGAATTACACCACCCCATCCACCATTGCTGGCATCAGTGCACTCCTCCTAAGGGCCCTGAGAATGAACCCAACCCAGCTCGCCACCAACACCGCTGCCAGCTTCCATCCATATGTACCACTTATCCAATTTTTTGGAAGAGTTTCAGTATGATTGGTACCAGCTCTTTGTACATCTGGTAGAATTCAGCTGTGAATTCATCTGGTTCAGAAGTTTTTCTTCATTTACAGGTTGTTGGGTTTTTTCTCATACTGATTCAATGTCATAACTTGTTTTTAGTCTGTTCAGGGTTTAAGTTTCCTCCTGTATCAATCATGGAAGGTTGTATGTTTTCAGGAATTAATCCATTGCCTCTAGATTTTCTACTTTGTGTATATAGAAATGTTTGTTATAGACTCTGAGGATCTTTTGTATTTCTGTGGGATCAGTTGCAATGTTACCTTTGCCATTGCTGAATGTGCTCGTTCGGATCTTCTCTCTTTTTTCTCTGTTAATTTAAATAGTGGTCTCTTATCTTGCTTATCTTTTCAAAGAACCAACTTTTCATTTCCCGAATCCTTTGTATGATTTTTTTTTTTTGTCTCAGTTCTATCTGGTTCTGTTCTGATCTCATTTTGGTAATTTCTTTTCTTTTGCTAGCTTTGGGTTTAGTCTTGTTTTTCTTTACTTTAG
Source organism: Cephalopachus bancanus (assembly GCA_027257055.1). Taxonomy (NCBI): domain Eukaryota; kingdom Metazoa; phylum Chordata; class Mammalia; order Primates; family Tarsiidae; genus Cephalopachus; species Cephalopachus bancanus. Next base: position 8,357,997 of record JAPVLO010000010.1, on the reverse strand, counting down.
ATGCAACGTTAGGCTGTTTATTTGTGATCCTTCCATCATCTTGACATAGGTGCTTAGCACTATACATTTTCCTCTTAACACCACTTTTGCCACATCCTGGTTTTGGTATGTTACATTCCTAATTTTTATTCATTCCAGATAATTTTTAAATGTATGCCTTAATTTTATTGTTTACCCTTAAAGTCATTCTGGAGCAAGTTGTTTAGTTCCCATGTATTTCTGGTTTTTGAGAGTTCTTCTTGGTTATTTATTTCATTTTTATTTCACTGTGTCCCAACAAGATGCTTGGTATGATTTAGTTTTGTTTTTTTGTTTTTTGGAATTTATTGAGACTTGTTCTATGACCAAGCATGTGGTCAATCTTAGAGTATATTCTATGTGCAGATGAGAACGTCTGTCGCTACTGAGTGGAGTATTTTGCAGATGTCTATTAGGTCCGGTTGGTCAAGTGTCAGGCTTATGTCCAGAATTTGTTAGTTTTCTGCCTCAATGATTTGTCTAATGCTACCAATGGATCATTAAAGTTCCCCACTACTGTTGTGTGGCCGTTCAAGTCTTCCATTAGGTTGAGTAGTAATTGTTTTCTAAATCTGGGTGCTCCAAAATTTTAAGTCTTTTGGCTGAATTTAGCCATTTATTGTTGTATAATGCCCATCATTGTCTTTTTTATACTTTTGTTGGTTTAAAGTCTGTTTTATCTGATATGAGAATAGTGACCCCTATTCTTTCTGCTCTTTGTTTTCCATTTGTGTGATAGATCTTTCTCTATCCCTTTACCTTGAGTCTATGTGAGATGAATCTCTTCAAGACTGCAGAAGGATGAAAAAAAATCATTTCATCTTTATTTTTTTTGACTGAGTGGATTCAATAGAACAACCCTTGAGCTCTGAAATTCTTTCTTTTGCTTGATCTAGTCTGTTACTAAGGCTTCAGACAATACTTTAAAATTCCTGTAGTGAATTTTTAAATTCCAGAAGTGTAGTTTGGTTCTTTTTTATTATGGCTGTGCAATCTCTTAAATCTTGGATTGTTTTTTCTGGCTTCATTGTATTGGATTTCAACTTCCTCTTGTATCTCATTGAGTTTCCTGCTATCTGTATTCTGAATTCTATATCTGTCATTTCAGACATTACAGTCTGGTTAGGATCCATTGCTAGGAAGCTAGTATGATCCTTTGAAAGTGACAACACACTGTGACTTTTTGTATTGCTGAAGTTCTTGCATTTGCTTCTTCTCATTGGATGGAGCTGATGTTTCTTTTTTCGAATTAGCCATCATTTAAGTGGGACTTTTTTATTTTTCTATTCTTTCCTCTCTTAAGGGTATTACTGTGATGTATCTTATGTATGATCAATTGGCTTAATTTCTGGATGCTTTCAGAGTGCCAAGGCTCTGTATGAGTTTCTTCATTGCAAATTGGTTCATGTGGTGGACTTCCCAGACGTTGTTTGCAACAATGTTATTTTTGTCTGGTGGTGTAATTCAAGCTGCATTTCAGTAGATGGTGCTTAAGAGTAAAAGCCAGCAGGTGGGCTTCTATTCATCAGCTGATCTGTGGGAGGCAGGGAGGGAGGAGCGGAGAAGTGTTAAAAGGAAAGTGTCCTCCATTAGCAAATGATTACCTTCAGAAGGTGTAGAGCCCCTGGAGAAGTGCGAGAATCAGCCTCTTGGCATATGCTCTCCCAGCCTCAACAGGAAGAACCACAGCTGTATCTACAACAATGCGTTGGGGGAAGAAGTGAGGTGTGAGAGATGGTCCCCTTTCTGAGTCTGTTCCTAGGCTTTGATGTTGCCATCTTCAGTGGCTGGTGTTGCACCCATGTTTCCTTTGTCCCAAGTGTGGCTTTGGTGGGCTGTTCTCTGCCCTCCCTTAGCAGGGTCTGTGCTGGATGTCTGCGCTCTACGGTTCCACTATTTCTCAGAAACCCATGGTTCCCCTGTGGCTGTCAAAGGCCAAATGAGTTGTGGGAGAAGTCTGTGGGTGTTTTGGAAATGCAATGGCTCAGCAACAGAGGATCCCCCAGCAGGACTGTGGTACCACAGGTGGACAAAGAGTATGGCCCCTGCCATTTTCACCTGGGCCCGAGGTGGGGGGTGCAGCATGGTTGGACGAGTTGGCCACTCAGTTCTCCGTTTCTGGGAAAATCTCCAATTGCCCCTGACAGCATTGTCCTGGTTTGCAGGGACAGAAGGGCTCCCCAGCAGTTTAGCAGTCAGCAGAGTGTCAGAGGGGAGAGGGAAGAAAAGAACGTTCCTTCCTCCCCTTTCCATTTGGCTCTGAGCTCCTCAGGAGTCAATTTCAGCCAGACTTTAATGTTTTTTCTGTGTGCCCTAGTCTCTTCATGTGGTTGCTATGAAAGGTCTTGTTTTTCCTCCCTCCATTTTTCACTCAAAATAGAGCATTCATCAGCAACTCTGATCTTCCTTCTGAGAAATGACTTATGATGTCCCTAGTCAGCCATATTTAATCCTTATCTTCCACTGCTCCTGCCTCTGTCTTCATATATAGTTATTTCAATAACTCAAAGTTCTCCCTCAATTAGTAGGAGGTCTTGGGGGAACATACATCTTCCCCCTTTTGCTCTTGAATGCATTTGAAGACTTTCTTCAAAGCCTTCTCATATTGAGTTTCCATGCATAAAAAGATGGTATATGCTGTTAAACAAGGCAAACAGCCTTGAAGGTATGATTGGCCCCAAGCTTCTCTGCTTATGCATAAAGGTTATCTAGGGTTCAAACTGTCACATAGGCTTTCTTCATTCTTTCTTATTCTGTATTATTTGTTTGTTTGACTGCATGATTTCAAAAGACCTGCCTTCTGGCTCTGAAATTGTTTCTTCTGCTTGATCTAGTCCATTGTTGAAGCTCTTGATTGTATCTTTCATTTCATTCGTTGAATTCTTCAGTTACAGGATTTCTGTTTGGTTCTTCTTTGTGATATATATTTCTTTGGTAATTTTTAAGTTTATATTCTGAATTGTCTGATTTATTTTTAATGTTTATCTGTGTTCTCTTATATCTCATGGAACTTTAATACTATCACTTTGAATTGTGTTTTAGGCATTTAATACATTTCTTTTTTATTGGAATCTATTGCTGGAGAATTATTATGTTCTTTTTTTTTTTTTCTTTGAGCTGGCATCTCACTCCACCCAGGCTGGAGTGCAGTGGCATGCTTGCAGCCACCCCAGTGTCAACCTGGGCTCCAGTGATCCTTCTGCTTCAGCTTTCCAAGTAGTCAGAACTACAGGCACAAGCCACTGTGCCTGGCTAATTTTTTTAAATTATTATTTATTTTAGAGACAATATCTCACCATGTTGTCCAGGCTGATCTCGAACCCACAGACTCAGGCAATTCTCTCACCTTAGCCTTGCAAAGTGCTAGAATTACAGGCTTGAGCTACCATGCCCCGCCTACTCTTTTAGAGGTACTATATTTCCTTATTTTTTCATATTTTTCTTATGTTTTTACATTGATATTTGAGTGTGTTGTTTAACAGTTGCTTCCGATTTTCTGTATTGGCCTTCATATGCTTTTTTTTTTTTTTGTAGGTGGATGAATTCCTCCCTAACTCATTCTACAAAACCAGTACAGTATCATCTTGATACCAAAATCTGGCAAAGACACACCAAAGAAAGAAAACTACAGGCCAATGTCCCTGATAAGCATAGATGCAAAAATCCCCAACAAAATACTAGCAAATCAAATCCAGCAGCACATCAAAAAGATAATTCATGATCAAGTGGCCTTTATTCTTGAGATGCAAGTATGGTTTGACATACGCAAATCGATAAACATGATTCACCACATAAGTGAAATTTAAAGCAAACACTATATGTTTATCTCAATAGACGCAAAAAAAAAAAGCATTCAATAAAATCCAATATCTGTTCATTATAAAAACTCTCAACAAACTAGGCATTAAAAAAACATACCTCAAAATAATAAGAGCCATCTATGACAAACCCACAGCCAATATCATGGGCAAAAGTTGGAAGTATTCCCCCAAAGAACTAGAACAAAATAAGGATATCCATTCTTACCACTACTATTCAACATAGTACTGGAGGTCCTAACCAGAACAATCAGGCTAGAGATTAAAATAAATGACATCAAAATAGAAAGATAAGAAGTCAAATTATCTCTCTTAGCTGATGCTATTATTCTTTGCCTAGAAAACACTAGACATTACACCAAAAGACTCCTAACACTGACAAAATGACTCCAGTAAAGTCTCAGGATACAAAATCAACATTCAAAAATTAGTAGCATGTTTATATACCTATAACATTAATTCTGAAAACCAAATTAAGAAGATTATCTCATGTATAATAGCTATACACAGAGAAAAAAATACCTAGAAATACATCTAACCAAGGAGATTAAAGACCTCCATAAGGAAAACTATAAAATACTGATGAAATAATTCAAAGACGACACAAACAAATGGGAAAATATTCCATGCTCATCGATTGGATGAATCAATATTATTAAAATGTTCGTACTGCCCAAAGTAATCTATATATTCAATGCAATTCCTATCAAATTACCAATGTCATTTTTCACAGAATTAGAAAAAAATTCTAAAATTTGTATGGGACCAAAAAAGAGCACAAAAAGCAAAAATAATCCTAAGCAAAAAGAACAAAGTTGGAGGCATCACATTATGTGACTTGACTACATGGCTATAGTAACCAAAACAGCTTGGTACAAAAATAGACACATAGACCAATGGATCAGAGTAGAGAATAGAGAACCTAGAAATAAAGCTGCACCAACTGATTTTCAACAAAGTTGACAAAAATAAACAACAAGGAAAGAACACCCTATTCTATAAATGGTGCCAGGAAAACTAACTTGTTAACCATATGCAGAAAAATGAAGCTAGATTCATTCCTCTTATCGTTTACAAAAATTAACTGCAGATGAATTAAAGATTTAGATGTAAGACCTCAAACTATAAAAAAATCTCAAATGAAACCTTGAAAATATTCTTCTGGACATTGATCTAGGCAAAGAACTATGGCTAAGTCCTCAAAAGCAAGCCAAACCAAACCAAAAATTGACACTTGGGACCTGAATGAACTAAAAACTTCTTCACAGCAAAATAAACTATCAACAGAATAAACAGATTATCTACAGAATGGGAAAAAATATTTGCAAACTATGCATCTAGAAAGTTTAATATTAGAATATATAAGGGAACTTAAACAAATTGACAAGAAAAAATAAATAACCTCATTAAAAAGTGGATAAAGGACATGAGCAGATATTTCTCAAAAGACATACAAGTGACCAACAAACATATGAAAAAGTGGTAAGCACCACTAATTATCAGAGAAATACAATCAAAACCACAATGAGATACCAAAATTAGTAGAAAGAAAGAAATAGTAAAAGTCGGAGCAGAACTAGACAAAATAATAATACAACAGTTCAATAAAAAACAATTTTCTTCAAGATAAAAATCAATAAACCATTAGTTAGACTAAGAAAGAGAGAAGACCCACATAACTGAGATCAGAAATGAGACAAAACAACAACAAAAAAGGGGCATTACAATTGATGCTGCAAAAATACAAAATGTTATCACAGACTAGTATGAACTACATGTTAACAAACTGAAAAAACTTGAGGAAACAGATAAATTTCTGAACACATACAATCTGTTAAGTTTGAATCAGGATGGATAAAAAACCTTAACAGACTAATAACAAGTAATAAGACTGAATCAGTAATTAAGTCTCCCAACAAGTAGAAGTTCAGGATCAAATGGTTCACTGCTGGAGTCTACCAAACATAAAAAAGAAATAACACCAATTATTTTCAAACTATTTGAAAAAATTAAAGAGGAGGGACTTATCCCAACTCATTCTATGAGACCAGCATAATCCTGATACCAAAACCAGACAAGGGTATAACAAAAAATAAAATTACTGGCCAATATCCCTGATGAACATAGATATGAAAATCCTCAGCAAAAGTCCAACAATAGCACATCAAAAACATAAGATACCATGATCAAGTGAGATTTATCTCAGAGATGCAAATATGGTTCAACATATGTAAATCAATAAACGTGACACATTGTGTCAACAGAATGGAGGACAAGAACCATATGATCATCTCAGCTTTGATAAAATTTAATATCCCTTCATGAAAAAAAGTCTCAACATACTAGAATGAACATAAATAAGGCTATACTCATATACGGCCAGTCCACAGCCAACATCATACTGAATGGGAAAAAGCTGAAAGCCTTTTCTCTAAGAACTGAAACAAGATAAAGATGCCCGCTTTCACTACTCCTAGTCAACACAGTATTAAAAGTCCTATCCAGAGAAATCAGGCAAGATAAAGAATCCAAAGTCATTCAAATTGGAAAAGATGAAGTCTAAGTGTCCTTCATTGCAAATAACATGATCTCATATTAAGAAAAACCTAAAAACTCCACCACAAAACTCATATCTGATAAACAAATTCAGTAAAGTTGCAGGGTATAAAATCAACATTCAAAATTCAGTAGTATTTCTATATACCAATAATGAGCTAGCTGAGACAGAAATCATGCAGGCAATCCCATTTACAAAAACAACAACAACAACAAAATAAGATAAAATACCTAGGAATAATTTTATCCAAGGAAGTAAAATACCTCTACAAGGAAAACTACAAAACACTGATAAATCAATTTAAATTTAAAGAGAGGACTTGAAATGTTCCCAACACATAGAAATGTTAAATACTCAAGGTAATGGATGCCTTAAATACCCTGACTTGATCATTACACATTCTATGCATGTAACAAAAGATCACACCTACCCCATAAATATGTACAAGTACTATGTATTAATAAAAATATATTTTTAATTTGTCTTGAACTTCTGGACTCAAGCAATCCGCCTGCCTTGGCCTCCCAAAGTGCTGGGATTACAGAGTGAGGCACGTACACACACACACACACACACACACACACACACACACACACACACACACCCCAGATGCTAGTCAGGATACGAAGTTAAGAGAATTCCAATACATTGTTGGTGGAAATGTAAGTTAGTTCAGTCACTATGGAAAACAGTATGAAAATTTCTCAAAAATCTAAAGATAGAACTACCACATGATTCAGCTATCCCACAACTGGGTGTTTATCCAAAGGAAAAAAAGTCAATATATCAAAGAGATGCTTGCACCCCAATGTTTATTACAGCACTACTCACAATAGCAAATATACATGTTCAAATTAAGTGTCCATCAATGAATGACTTGATTTTAAAATGTGCTATGATTATACAATGAAATATTATTTGGCTCTAAAAAGCATGAAATCCTGTCATTTGCAGCAACATGGGTGGAACTGAAGGTCATTATGCTAAGTGAAGTTATTAATCAGGCACAAAAAGACACACATCCTATGTTCTCACTCATATGTGGAAGCTAAAATTGTGGTAGTGGAATGATAGCTATGAGAGGACGGGCAGGATGAGGGGGAAGAGGAGAGAGGTAAAGAGAGGTTGGTTAATGAGTAATAATGTGCAATAACCAAGTAGTGTGACTATAGTTAACATAGTGCATATTTCAAAACAGCTGAAAGAGAGGACTTGAAATGCTCCCAACACAGAAATGTTAAATACTCAAGGTGATGGATATCTTAAATACCCTGATTTGATCATCACACATACTATGCATGTAACAAAAGATCACATCTACCCCATAAATATGTACAAATTCTATGTATTAATAAAAATATGTTTTTATAAAAAGCACATCTTGGTCCAGTGTGCCCTCTCTTTCTCAGCTTTTCTGTATGGTAACTTCAGATTTGGCCAACTCTCCTCAACTGGGGCTAGAGGAAGCTATTGTCAGCTGTCACCTTCATCAGCTTTGCAGCTAGAAATCCAAATGTAAAGAGGGAACCTCTTTGCAGATAAAGGTCCTGAAAGGAGGGCTCTTTTGGCCAGGCTTGGGACTTGAGAAGCAAATACTGAAATCATGGGGATGTAGCAGCCTGATTGACCAACTCAGGTCAACTCAGCAGGCCAAGTCATGGATCTACGGTGAGAGGTACAGGGTGGATCTATACTATATGCATCACGAGGGCTGAGAGTGAGGGAAGGCTGCCTGCTAAGAGACTCTAGCATACAGAGAGGATATGCATAACACGCATCAGTGCCCTGCCTACGTCTCCTAAGCTCTCCTTGTCCAATGCAAGCATGAGAACTGACTGCAAGCAATTGAGATTTCCTGCCTGAGGACTCTCTGGCTGTGGAGCAGGATAGGCAGGGCTATTAGGGAAGTGGAGTTCACAGGTCCAGCTTTCAACTAATGACAAATGGATTTGGTGGATAAATATTCCAACTTTTCAACTCCCAAAGAGCAGCAGCTCTGAAGCGTGGTCTACACTCTTTCCAGTGAGAGTGATCCCGGTGAGGAGACAGCCTGTTTTTTAACTCAAGTTTTCGACCTCACTTACCCACCCTCTTACCTCACTTACCCCAAATCACTTCCCAATCAATGTACACTCCAATTCTTGTCTGAGGGTCTGATTCTGTAGGAACTCAAATTAAAACAACGCGAGTATCACGGTTAGTGAATTCACACTGTTGTCTGTACATTTCATATGTGAAAAAAAGGTGTAGGAGCTTTTTTGGGTATTGTCTCTTTGTTTCCTTTATACGATTCAGCGTAAATGTCACAAGGCATATTTGATGATTAAAAAAAAGCATTTTTTTTAATAGTCCATTTAAACTTAGTGAAAGTATTTATTCATCCAGAAAAATATATCAAAGCGTATGTGAGTATATTAGTTTCCTAGGACTGCCATAACAAAGTACCACGGACTGGGTGGCTGAAACAACAGAATTTTGTCACATCACGGTTCTAGAGGCTAGAAGTCAGAGTTCAAGGTGTGTCCACAGGGTTTATTTCTTCTGAGGCCTCTCCCCTTGGCTTTTAGGTGACTACCTTTTTTCTATGTCATCACAAGGTCTTCCTTCTGTGTGTATTTGCGTCCTAATCTCTTCTTTTAAGAACATCAGTCCTATTTTATTAGACGCCATCCTAATGACCTCATTCTAACTTCATTGCCTCTTTGAAGGCCCTATGTCCAAATACAGTCACATTCTAAGTGACTGGGGTCAGGACTTTAACATATAAATTTGGGAGAGACACAATTATATATGTTGTGTCATTTTGGCCTTATAGGAAAAATGCTTTATAAGCAGATGATTTCTCTGCCTTCCTCCTCTCTACAGTTCAGTACAATATGGACTACAAAATAGTGTTTTTTTCGAGGTTCAGTATTAATGTGGACACCTGCAGCCATACCACCCTGAATGTGCCTTATCTCAGAAGCCAAGGCTCAGCGTTACTGAGTAGGTCAAGACTCCACTCCCAAAAGAACTAAAGGGAAGAGATACGGAAAACAAGGAGGAACCAAAAAACTCTAACAGGAAGAAATCTATGAGCTTTCTGAGTAATATGACCAGGTTCTTGACAAATAGCTCTAAACCATGGTGCTAACAATGAAAGGCATTCTGATCTGATTTTGAGTCTCCACAAGAAATACCAGACTTCAACTTTGGTGGTCTTCACCTCAGCACCACTGGAGATTTGATATGACAGATTCATTCTGTATCTCAAGATTGCACTACCCATTAATTCTTCTATGACTTAAATGAGGACACCAGAGACAAGTGGACAATGCTAGGCTCTCTTCATCATGTAGATGGATAGGGAAAATTGCAATTGGCTCTAAATGATCAGAGAGTGTGATAACAGCATGATTTATGACCAGGAGTGCTGATGTGACTGTTTTTCAGTGCTAAGCTATGAATACACTGAGAAAGATGTTCTTTTATGCCACATCACAAGTCAGTGTCATCTGAACAATTTGGTGATGGCATAACCCAAGACCAAAGAAGACATTTCATTGAGATGGGTGGAATGCGAAGACATGAATGAAGGGATTAAAGGGGCAATAAAATTTGCTTTTTCTGCCTAATAAATTACCTTCCAATTACAGAGACCATCTCCACTCAACTCTGGTCCTTTTTGTATTTTCAGTAGTGCCATCTTTCCTTATCACCATTTCTGGTTCTCCTAGGCTTCCTTCCTGCACATATTTTACGGCTCAGAAAGTATGATTAAATACAAATAGAGATTTTGGGGTCAGGAAGCCAAACCAAGTTTGTATGCTTCCTAGTGCATGTCACCAGGGTACAGGGGTCTTTTTTTTTTTAAAGAACTTTCTCTAGGCTCCTAATCTTTTAGATCTATGGCAATTTGCTTCCTGTTTTCTCTCCCCCAGATGCACTTTTAGTTGTGGGCTTTTTTCAATAAATTTCCAGATGTTGTTGCTTATTCATTTTATTTTCAGCACAGTTTATGCTTTCTGTAACTTCTGCACAACCCCCTTCCCTGCCACCCTTCTTCCCCATACCCACCCGAACCAGGCAAATTCCTGAAACCTGCTGCAGTTACACCACATTTAGTTGATCCTTTCATGCCTCAACTGACTGTGCCCTGACTCTGAAGATGTAAAAGATCATGGGTCTGCAGGAGGAGGAGTCTTTCAGAATGAGCTCCCAGCTGACAGCCAGATGCTGTTGAGGTCAAGCTGACTATTGTGTGAAGTCTCTGTAGGGAGGAAAAACGTTCACTGGGCCCCTGAAGTCCAAACCGCAGTTTGTTTTAGAAACTTTAAAAAAAAATAATCTCCTTGTGCAAATAGCAACCTAGTAAGCCAGAAATGTTCTGTAAATTATTATTGAACAATATAAAAATTGTAAAGAGGTTTTGCCTTTCTGTAGCACTTCATTCACTTAGCACTATTTGGAAATGAGCTCTGCCACATAAGTTAATTTTTTAGACAATTGGAACACATATTTAAGTTCCAAATTGTTGCAAAACTTAACCATATTTATATAAATATTTCTAGAATGTTTTGCATGTTAGAGTGTGCTGATCATAATCTCATGTTTTCCTAATGATTCAGGGCCAATATTACAAATATTAGCAGGCAGGCCCTAAGATTCATGAGCTGTTCATCTGCTTTCCCTCACATACATGCAGGTTTCCCAGCCTCAGCATTCTTGATATTTTGGGTTGAATAATCCTTTGTTGAGGGAGTATGGCCAGGGTAATGTCAGTAGGAAGTTTGACAGTATCCCTAGCTTCTACCCACTAGGCCCTGGTAGCATTGTCTCTCAGTGGTAACAACCAATAATATTTTAAGAACAAGAATGAACATCATAACATGTTCTCAAAATTGTACTGAATAGGAAAGCAAAAGCAAAAGAAATAAAAGGCATAATTATTGGAAAATAGAAACAAACACTGTCTTTATTTTCAACTAATATGATTATATCCATGAAAAATCCAAAATAATCTGAAAAACTATTAGAAAATTAATAAAAGTGAATTGAGAGGGTCATTAGTAATAAAAGTTGACAAAAATTAATGATATTTCTATGACCTAAAAAGCAACTGAAAATTAATTTTTAAAACTACAACCTCATTTTAAAAAATCAAACGACTAGAAAGTGATTTGACAAAAGATGTGACCATCAAAAACTACAAGACATTAAGGAGAAATTAAAGACCTAAATAAATTGAGGAACTCAAAATGTTAATGAATTGGAAGAACTCAAGGTGGTTAAGATTTTAATTCTTCCAGAATTTATCCATAGATTCAATGACATCTAAAACCCAATTCTAGTAGAAATTTTTTTAATTGACAAATGAATCTAAAATTTGTATAAAAATTTAAAGGACCTAGAAAGACAATCTTGAAGTAAAGGAATAATATTACAAGATTGCATGATCTATTATAAAGTTTATAAAGAAAGGTTAAGACAGTATGATATTAGATCACTGGAACAGACAAGCATGTTATATTTAGATGCACACACATATAGTCAAATGATTTACAGAAAAGTTGCCACTGAGAACCCATGAGGAAAAAATAGATAATTTTAGTAAATGATACTGTGGCAATTAGATATTTGTATGAAAAAAAATAGAGGGAGGGGCAAGATGGCGACAGACACAGTGTGTGTCTTCGCATAGTCACCTGTGCATAAAAACGAATCTGCATGTATGTGAATTGCAAGTGGATGAGCAAATGTTCAACGGGGAGGAGACATGGGAACACACAGGGCTCCCTGGAAGAAGTGGCTACAACTTACCATTCTCTGAATTTGGCATCCCCCACACCAGGAACATCTGCCATTCTTGGGGCATCTCTTGGGAAAAAGCAGCGATGATCAGCAACCTCTCGGTAACTGGCACCAGGCCGACACCACCAACCGTGACAACAGGTCAGGCACTGGCAGTAGAGACCATGAAGAAAGTGCAGGAAAGAGGTCTGGAGCTGAGTCCCATTGGAAGAGAGACACCAGCTGGCACTATACTCTCCATCCCAGAACCTGGGCAGAGACATCCTTTGGCTCCCCATTACTGAGAAGCCTGCATCCTGAGATGTCTTTTGGCTTGCCCAGTCCTGAGAAGCCTGCATCCTGAGATTGAGTGATCTCTGTAACCCTCTGGGATCAATCATCATTTTCCAGGGAGGATACTCCAGGTGCACAATACCTGGAGACAGCAGCCAGCTTGGAAACCCAGATGCCCCACCCTCCACACTGGTCCATTCAGATGCATGCTGTCAGACTGGTAGACCCAGCAGCAGTTGAACAGGGATGAGTCTTGATCTGATCTAGCCCCCTTCCCCCAGCAGTCTATCAGGCATCTGACCTACATGGAGAGCAGCCTGAATAACCTGGCAGAGAGCAAAGGGAAGGGTCTAGAGACTGAAGTCCGCTCTCTCCCACAGCAAGCCAAAAGTGGAGTGCTTGGGCCACACCAGTAAAAAAGGAACCTTAAGTTTCAGAAGCAGCCACAAGAGGGAGCAAGAGGGAGAGCAAAACTCATACAAGTTTTGAGTCTTTTTTCTTTTTTTGCTCACCCTCTCCATACAAATCTTTGTATATGTGTGTACTGATTTGATTCTCCCCTTTTTCTTCCTCTTTTTTTTTTTGCATATGGGTATATATGAGGGTGAGTGTATCTTTTTTGTTGTTGTTTGTGTTTTGTTTATCCGTTTGTTTTCTTGCTGTTCCTTTCTCTTCTTTCACTTCATCTTCCTTTCTTCTTCCTTCTTTCTCTCTCTCTCTCTACTCTTCCTTTCTCTTATCCCATTTTGGTTTCAGAGAGTATACATACACTCCACCACATGGACATAGTGTAAGGAGATGGAAAATGGGTTCCAGGGGACCCACACCCCAGTCAGCAGATACTGCAATCTGCAAATAGCTTCTGAAACTTGTTCCCCCCAGTACACCTTAATAAAATCTCAGAACTGAAAAAGACAACACAGCCCCCCACCCCCAACCCAGCTTCAAAATTGAACAAATCCAGAGTCTCTGCCTAAGGAAGAATAGGGGATTGAGCAAATGGAAGTGAAAACTATCCCTCCCTCACTAAGCAACAGAATTAAAGAGGGAAAAAAGGGGGAATCCATTACAAATGAAGAAGAATCAGTGGAGGAACACAAGTAACCCCCAGACCTCTGGAAAGGCAGTGCCTGAGAATACAGACTTTGGAACTCAAACAATGAAGAGCACCCAGAATAACTGATTTCAGACCACAAAGCCAGACATCAAGGTATTGATGGAGATAATGAATAAAAACCATGATAGGCAAGAAAAATGAAAGAGTTGATAACAGAGATGATGGCAATAAGGAGCACAATTAACAAAATAAATAACAAACTAACAAGCTTGGAAAGCAGAATTAACCAAGCAGAAGAAAGAATCTCAGGGTTTGAAGATCGAAATATGGAACTAACTCAAATAGTTTAAAACAGAGAAAAGAAACTTTAAAAGACAGAACAAAGCTTCCAAGAGTTTTGCAATTATAAAGAAGTCAAACTTATGCCTGATTGGCATTCCTGAGGCAGAAAGGGAGACAAAGAACACCTTGGAACAAACATTCCATGAGGTTATCCAAGAAAACTTTCCTCTTCTCATCAGACAGGACCATCTAAATGCAAGAGATTCAGAGAACCCCTGCAAAGCATCAAATAAGAAGACCAACTCTCAGACACATAGTAATTTGCTTACACAAAGTATGTATAAAAGAAAAAGATCCTAAAGGCAGCAAGAGAGAAAGGTCAGACTACCTACTGGGGAAGTCCAATTAGAATAGCAGCATACTTACCTATAGAAACACTACAAGCTAGAAGAGACTGTACTCTAGTCTTCAAAGTTCTCAAAGATAAACAATTCCAACCAAGAATGTCCTACTAAACTAAGCTAAGTTTCACCAGCAATGGTGAATTTAAACAGACATCCAATCCCTAAGAGATTATGCTGTTTCCAGACCACCTCTACAGGAGACACTTAAGAAGGTATTAAGCATAGAAGATAGAAGAAAAAAAGAATGACCATGCACTTCCCAGCCAAACAGGAAAACACAGAATCAACAGAGCATACATTGTGAGTACAAACTTTAAAACACACATATACATCAACCCAAAAGTTAAAAGAAAACAAACAAACAAGCAAAAAAACTTTATAAGAGCCTCATGACAGGGATAAACTCTCACATATTGATAATCTGACTGAAAGTAAATGGACTAAATGCAGCACTGAAAAGACACAGAATAGCAAACTGGATTTAAAATATAAAAACGTGACCCAACAATATGCTGACTATAGAAAACACATCTCATTACAAAGGATACCCACAGTCTCCAAGTTAAAGGATGGAAAACAAACTTCCAGGCAAACACAAAGCAAAAGGTGCAGGAGTCACAATTTTAATATCAGACAAACAATCTTCAAGCTATCAAAAAATTAAAAAATACAGAAGGACACTACATAATGATAAAAGGTTCAATCTATTAACTAGAAGTATTGATCCTAAATATATACAGGCACCCAACACAGGAGCACCAGGATTTATAAAGTAGCTACTAAGTAAACTAAAAAAGAATAATGACTCCAATATTATCATAACTGGGGACTTAAATACACTATCAACCTTACATAGATCATTGAGACAAAAAAACCAGTAAGGAGATCTGAAACCTTAACTTGATGGTTGACCAAATGGACTTAATAGATAGCCTACAGAACACTCCACCCAACAACCACAGAATATACATTCTATTCATCACCACATGGAACATACTCCAAGATCAACCACATTCTTGGCCATAAACCAAGCATAAACAAATACCATAAGATTTAAATACTACCATGTACATTTTCAGACCACAATGGGATAAAAATATCCCACTTGCCACCAACAAATTCCCCCCAAAACACACAAAGACATAGACACTAAACAGCATCATGCTGAACAACTCCTGGGTCAACACAGAAACTAAAGTTTTCCTGAAAACAAAGACACATGTTGTCAAAACCCATGGGATGCCATGAAGGCAGTACTAAGAGGGGACTTTATATCTCATAGAATGATCACAAGTCAACAGCCCAATAAATTTTCTAAGGGAGCTGGAAAGACAAGACCACCAAAACCCTAACTTCAGCAGAAGAATCCCGATCACCAAAGTAAAAGTCCAAATATGGAACATAGAAGACAAAAATATCATAGAAAAATCAATAAAACACAAAAGTGATTCTTTGAAAGGGTAAACAAGATTGATGAACCGCCAGCCAGATTCTCAAGAAAAAGAGAGAAAAAGTCCAAATAAACCCAATCAGAAATGAAAAGATCAAGTCACATCTGACCCCAAAGAAATACAAAAGATTATCAGAGATTACTATGTACACCTATGTGAAAACAAATTTGAAAACCTAAACAAAACAGAAGACTTTCTGACATCACACAACCTCCCAAGGTTGAAACAAGAAGAAATAGAGACCTTAAATAGACTGATAACAATCCAGGAAATTGACTTTGTCATAAGAATACTACCTACAAAAAGGGAAAAAAAACCTCTGGACAGACAGCTTTCCAGTGGAATTCTACAAGACATACAAGGAGGAGCTGATACCAATCCTATTGAAAGTATTCCAGGCAATTGAGAAAGAAGGAACTCTCCCCAAATCAATTTATGAAGCTAACATCAAAGATACTCAAACCAGGCAAAGACCCATCAAAGACAAAGAACTACAGGCCAATATCCCTGATGAACATAGAGGCAAAAATTCTCAACAAGATTCTAGCAAACCAGATCTAGCAACACATCTCAAAAATCATCCACCATGACCAAGTAGGCTTCATTCCTGGGATGCAGAGTTGGTTTAACATCTGCAAGACTATAAATGTAATTAAATACATCAACAGATGTAAAAACAAGAATCATATGATTATATCATTAGATGCAGAGAAAGTTTGTGATACAATTCATCCTCCCTTCTTGATTAAAAACACTTGAACACCTAGGTATAGAAGGAACATAACTCAAAATAATAAAAGCCATCTACAATAAACCCACAGCCAACATATTACTAAATGGGCAGAAAGTGGAAGCATTTCCCCTGAAAACCAGAACAAGACAAGGCTGACCATTCTTACCCCTCCTGTTCAACATAGTGTTGGAAATCCTAGCTAGAGCAATCAGACAAGAGAAGGATATCAAGAGAAACCAAACAGGAAAAGGGGACATTAAGCTATCCCTCTATGTGGACAATATGATCTTTTACCTGGACAACCCAAGGGAATTTGTCAAAAACCTCCTTGAACTGATAAAGGACTTTGGCAAAGTCTCAGGGAATAAAATCAATGTGCAAAAGACAGTGTCACACTTTTATACACCAACAATAAATAGGCAGAGAACCAAATAAAAAGTACAATCCTGTTCACAATAGCCACCAAAAAAAATGAAATACCTTGACATCGTCCAGACCAGAGAAGTGAAAGACCTCTACAACAAAACCTACAAAACACTGTTCAAATAAATCAAATAAGACACAAACAAATGGAAAAATATCCCACGCCATGGATTGGAAGAATTAACATCATTAAGATGTCCATCTTACCAAAGACAATCTATAGATTCAACACAATACCCATTAAATTGACAATATCATTCTTCTCAAACCTGGAAATGACAATACAGAATTCATATGGAGACAAAAATGACCATGAATAGCCAAAACAACCCTCAGCAAAAGAAATAAAGTGAGAGGAATCACATTTCCAGATATCAAACTTTATTATAAGGCAAAAATAATCAAAAAAGCCTGATATTGGTACAAGAACAGACATCTAGACCAATGGAAAAGGATAAAGAATCCAGAAGAAAACCTCATTTTCTCAACCAATTCATCTTCAACAAAGCCTCCAACAACCATTAGGGAGAGGAGAACCTATTCATTAAATGATGCTGGGAAAACTGGCTGACCACAAGCAGAAGAATGAAAAAGGACCCTATCTATCACCATACACAAAAATCAATTCCAAATTGATCAAAGACCTAAATGTAAAACCTCAAACATTGAGTCTTAGAAGGTGGGCTCAGTGGCTCAGCCTGTAATCCCCCGCTTTGGGAGGCTGAGGTGAGTGGATTGCCTGAGCCCGTGGGTTCAAGACCCACCTGAGACCTCATCTCTACAATAAATCAAAAAATTAGCCCAGCATGGTAGTGCGTGCCTATAGTTCCAGTTACTTGGAAGGCTGAGGTGGAAGGATCGCCAGAGCCCAGCAGGTCGAGGCTGTGGTGGCCGGGAGTGGCCACTGCACTCCAGTATGGGCGACAGAGTAAGACTCCAACTCAAAAAAAAGAATCTTAGAAAATGCACAAGACACCCTTATGGAAATTGGAATGGGCAACCAATTCTTGACAAAACCTCAAAAGCCCATGCTATAAGAGATGAGATAGACAAATAGGACCTCATCAAACTGAAATTCTTCTGCAAAGCAAAAGAAACCATCGTGAGAGTGAGAAGACAGCACACAGAGTTGGAAAAAAATATTTGCCAACTGCATATCTGACAAAGGTCTAACTAACATCCAGGATCTACAAAAAACTCAAACATGCCTAAAGGATAAAAACAAAGAGTCTCATCAAAAAGTGGGCAAAAGACATGAATAGATATTTCTCAAAAGAAGATATACGGGAAGCCAACAGACACATGAAAAAATGCTCAGCCTCACTCATCATCAGGGAAATGCAAATCAAAACCACACTGAGATACCACCTAACTCCAACAAGAACGGCCATCATTACTAAAACAAAAAACAACAGATGCTGGCAAGGGTGTGGAGAAAAGGGAATACTTCTACACTGTTGGTGGGAGTACAAACTAGCTCAGCCTCTATGGAAAACAGTGTGGTGATTTCTAAAAGATCTAAAAATTGACCTTCTATATGACTCAGCAATCCCCCTTCTGGGAATATACCCATAGGAACTCAAATCATTCTACAGAAAAGATACTTGTGCACACATATTTATTGCAGCACTATTCACAACAGCAAAAACATGGAACCAATCATGCTGCCCATCAAAACTGGACTGGATAAAAAAACATGGTACATATACATGATAAATATTACACAGTCATAAAGAAGGAAAAAACTATGGACTTCACAGCAACTTGGATGGATTTAGTCTATCATACTCAGTGATCTGTCACAGAAACAAAGAACTGAGTACCATATGTTCTCACTCATAAGTGAGAAACACCTATCATAACACTACAAGAAAGGGATTGGCCATAGTGGGACACTGTCGGGGGTGGCACATAAAATCAATGTGTGTCTAATACTAATCCAGGTGAAGTGAAGTCCAATGGGAGGCCCAAACTTCACCTGTACCCAGACCACTTATGTACCCAATCCTGACTGGTACTCCACATCTTTAAAATAAAATAAAACAAATTAGAGAAAAAAATAAATCTCGATACCTACTTTGTGTCATACTCAAAATTTAATTTGAGTTTATTATAGACATAAATAGAAATGGCAAAACCATACAAAAACTTTTGGAAAAAAAATTAGGAGAATATCTTTATGACTTACACAAAAGCCACCAAGCATTAAAAAAAAGTCAAATTAGATTTAATTCACCTTAAGAATTTCTGTTCATCATAAGATACCATCAAGAGAGTGAAAAGACAGGCCACAGAGTGTAAAAGTTATCTACAACATAAATATCCAACAAAGGGCTTATATATAGAATATACATATTTTTTAAATTTAAAATTGGGCAAAAGATATGAACAGATATGTTATAAAAGAAGACATACAAATGGCCAACAAATATGTGAAAAAGAATACAAGCCGGGCTCATTGGCTCAGCCTATAATCCCAGAGCTTTGGGAGGCTGAGGTGAGTGGATTGCCTGAGCCCACGGGTTCGAGATCTGCCTGGACAACTTGGCGAGACCTCATCTCTACAATAAATCAAAAATTAGCCAGACATGGTAGTGTGCGCCTTAGTTCCAGCTGAGGCGGAAGGATCGCCAGAGCCCAGCAGGTCGAGGCTGCAGTGGCCGGAAGCGGCCACTGCACTCCAGTCTGGGTGACAGAGTGAGACTCCAACTCAAAAAAAAAAAAAAAGAAGGCAAAATCACTGCTCAAAAAGAAAAGCCACATTAATGTAACCCACAAAGATATTCCATCACACAATCAGCAAAATGACTAAATTTGAAAAGACTGTCAATACCCAGTGTTAACAAGAACATGGAACAAATGGCTTGCTGGTGAAAGCATAAATTGGTACCACTCCTCTGGGAAACTCTTTGACAGTATTTCCTAGAGATAAATAACCACCCACACCATGACCCAGCAGTTACACTTCTAAGTACATATCCAAGAGAAAGAAATACTTACGTTTATTTTAAAAGACATGAATAAGAATGCTCATACCAGCTTTAGTCATAATAGCCAGAAACTAGAAATAAGAGTACATCAAAAGGATCATGAATAAATAACTTACAGTATCTTCCTACGCTGGAATACCCACATAACAGTAGAAAAGAATAAACTACTGCAATGGTATGCTAGTAAATATGCAGCATTTCCTGACTTTTGTCATGTAAATATCCCCACCATGGCCAATTTCAAGTTATCAACGTGAAGTCACAAAATATATTAGGGACACCCCCTAAAAAATAGAGTTATTTTTTGGAGGGCAGGCCTACCTCATAGGCTTCCCCACGAGGTAAGTATTCTAGAAACCCATCGGCATCGGTATACCTGCTAGAGTTGTTGTGAGAGGCTGCGTTTGGTGCCAGTGATTTTTTTTTGGAGATTCTTTCAGTGCATTTGCCCATTTCATGATGGGTGATTTACAAGTGCAATACTATGCTGAGTGTTCAAGTGCAATACTATGCTGAGTGTTCAGCAGTTTTTGACCAAAAACAGTATGACTTTCATGCCACACCCTCCTGATTCACTCCATCTCGCCACAAGCAACTGTTTTTTGTTTCCCTGATAAGTCCTCAAAAGGAAGCATTTTGGAAGAGGTCAAAAAATGACAGAAGCACTAAAAGGTGTCAAAATGGATGAGTTCAAAAACTGTTCTAAGCAGTGGAAAAGTTGTCTTAATAGGTGTATTGCCTCAAACGGAGAGTACTTTGAAAGTGACTGAAGTTTAAACATGCAAAAATTCACATTTTTTTATAAATAATTTCTGAGGTTTTTTAAGTCATCCCTCGTACATGACTGCCAGCTATGTGAGCCAGCCTCAGCATGCCCCAGTGCTGACACATGCTACAACATTGAGAAATCTTTCACACAATTGAAGAGTGCCCAATGGCTGCGTATATATAAATATATTTCTATATTTTGAGTTGGGGCTTCACTCTGTTGTTCAGGGTGGAGTGCAGTGGCATAATCATGGCTTAGCATAGGCTCAACCTGCTGGGCTCAAGTGATATTTCTGCCTCACACTCTCAAGTAGCTGAGACTACAGGCACACACCACCATGTCTGGCTAATTTTTTTTATTTGTATGTAGGGACAAGGTGTCACTATGTTGTCTAGGCTGGTCCCAAACTCCTGGGCTTAAGCAATCCTCTCCCCTTGGCCTCCCAAAGTGCTGGGATTATAAGAGTGAGCCACCACACCTGGCCTACTTTTATACTAAATAAAAGAACAAGCAAATTATTTTCTGATGAGAGAAGTCAGAAAAGAGGTTACTATGGGAAATTGTTCTTAATAATGGAGACGTATACAAACCCCTTCTGGGATACCAGAAATGTTATATATCTCCATTTACTGAGTGATTACACAGAAATATGTTTATCTCAATAAATTGATGTAAAAATACAACCAGCTGCAAACTTAAAATGTGTGCTTTATATACGCTACTATATATGTTATATATCAATTTTAAAATTTTTAAGCAGGATACTGTTGGGTAAACGTGGCTTATTAAGCACACTTTTTAAGAATTAATTTTGAAACAGAACTTAAGGCAAAGACCCACAAGAAAGGGAACAATAGGAAAGGATATTTGAAGCTAGAAAATCACTGAACAAGAAATAATTACTGGCCTGAGAAAACTAAATTCTATGCTACCAGTGGAGAAAGCCAATATCCACATAGTTGACACCACAGAATTTCCAAGCAATTTACAAATCAGTGCAGAAGTTACTATTTTTTAAAAAAAAAAGCAGGGGAAAGGTGTTAAAACAATGAATTTTGGTCGACGGCTTCCAAATACGAAAAAAAAATAGGTCAAATGTAAAAATTAAGGAAGGGGGATGCCCTCCAAGTTTTCATAAGCAACACTGAAATCTAGGACACAGTATATAAAAGTCTTTTTCAAAATTATTTTTAAAAAGATTTACAGTCTAGTCATAAATATCCAAAGAAACTATCAATCAAGTATGAGGGTAGAAGAAAGAATATTCTAGACATATAAGAACTCATACATTTCTCTCTCACAGATCTTTTTTCTGGAAGTTATTAGAGTCTATATTCCAGCAAAGCGAAGGAGTAAACCAGGAAAGATGATATTAACAACAGGGAATTCAGAGTCAAAGAGAATCATACACTGCTGATGGTGGTAATCCTAGAATGACCTCTCTCTAGCAGTGATAGAAAACAATCTGCTCATATCAGAACCTATAAAAAGCTTAGGAAAATTGCTTCAAAAATATGAAACTGATAAAGTACTTGATATGTCTGAACATCTGGAGATGTTCAACTGGCAATGTTTGGAGCTGGAAAACTAAGTAAATGACACGCCCGCCCCCACCCCCCGCCCCAACCCTTGCCAAAAAAGAAAATTCTTAACCTCAGGAAACACAAAAAGATGTATAGTTTACTGCACAGCATTTTGAAAGTCATAATAACAAAAGCAATAAATACTGCTCTAAACAAAATAATGATAAAACTATACTGAGAAATTATGCTGATGATAGAAAAGTGTGTGCATGTATATTTGGCACCGGGAGAGAAAAGATAATCAAAGCTTCGCCTTACGAGAAGGAAATTAAATAGATTATGCATAAACTGAGAATCAAGAAGTAGCAACACAGTATGCTAGTTATATATATGGAATGTGGGATAGGAGGCAGGATACTGCTTTTGTTAAAAGGTACTATGGAATTATTTGATTCTTTACAGTGCACAAATGCATAATCTTGATGGAAATATTCTTGAAAAAGTAGAAGAGTTTGAAAAAGTAACATGCAGATGCAGAATATAAAAGCCAGATATAAAAACATCAGAGATTATGAAAATTAAAAATGTAGTTATTGAAATAAAAATCTCTATAAATACCCACATTAAGACAGATGACATTCAACAAAGGTACAAAGGCCATTGAATGAAGAAAAGATAGTCCTCTGACAAATGATGGTGGAACACTTAAGCATTCATATGCGAAAAAATGAACTTTTGATTTCTATATAGCATGACATAAAAAAACTGTCACAACTGGATTGCAGACCTAAATGTAAAACTTTTTTTAAAAGTCTGCATGACCTTGGATTAGGTAAATTATTTTTTATATATGACACTAAAAGCATGGTTCATAAATAAATGAACTGATAAATTGGATTTCGTCACAATTTAAAATATCTACTCTCAGAATGAACTGCTAAGAGAGTGAAAAAACATTTATTATTATTTTTTTTTTTTTTTGAGTTGAAGTCTCACTCTATCACCCAGACTGGAGTGCAGTGGCCGCTCCTGATCACTGCAGCCTCGACCTGCTGGGCTCTGGCGATCCTTCTGCCTCAGCCTTCCAAGTAGCTGGAACTACAGGCGCGTGCTATCACTCCTGGCTCACTTTGATTTATTGTAAAGATGAGGTCTCACCAAGTTGCCCAGGCAGGTCTCGAACCCACGGGCTCAGGCAATCCACTCACCTCAACCTCCCAAAGGCACGGGATTACAGGTTGAGCCACTGAGCCCGGCTTATTATTATTTATTATTTACAAAAAGGTAACTAAGAAGATACTTCAATTCAGGATATATAAAGAACTCTCAAAACACATCAATACAAAAATGACACAACAGTAAAAATAAAATAAGTAAAATGCTAGAACAGACAATTCAACAAAGAAGAAATACAAGTAGTAAATAAGTACATTGAAAATTTTCAACATAATTATTGGGGAGATATAAATTAAAACTACAACAGCATTCTACTATACACATATTTCAAAGACTAAAATTTAAAAACTGACCATACTAGGTGTAGGCAAGGATGTGGAGAAACTGGAGAGAATGTCAAATGGTACAATCCCTTTGGAAAACAATTGGGCAGCTTTCTTAGTTAAACACACATCTGTCGTGTGATTTAGATTCAAACTCCTTTCTATTTATCTAAAAGAAATGAAAACATATGTTCATAGAAAGACTTGTACAGGAATGTCCATGGCAACTTTATTTTTAATGACCCAAAATGAAACCAATTCCAAATGGCCATCAACAGGTGAATATATACACACTACGGTGTATCAGTACAATGAAATACTATTCAGCAATAGGAAGGAATAAACTATTGATACAAACTATAACATGGATGAACCTCAAAATAATTATGCTATTTGAAAGAAGTTAGACAAAAAAAAAAAAGGAGCACTTGCTGTATGGTTCTATTTTCAGACGTCTCTAGAAAATTAAAGCTAATATAAAATGACAAAACATATCAGTGGTTGCCAGGAGCTATTAGGTGCAGGGAACTGTAGTAAGCAATTTCACAGGGTTGCAAGGGATCTTTTGGGGGTGATGCATGTGTTCATTATCTTGATTGTGATGATGGTTTCACAGGTGTATACATTTGTCAAAATGTGTTAAATGATCCATTTCAAATATTTACAATATAAAATTATTGAACATAAATGATAGTCCAACAAAGCTCTTTTACAAATGAAAAGTCACAGGAGACAAGGAAAGATTGAGAAACTGTCACAGTTTGGAGGATATTAAAGAGACATGATGATTAAATGCAATGTAAGATCTTGGACCTAAAAAAATATTAGTAGAAAAACTGGCAAAACCCAAATAAAGTCTGCTATTTTAGTTTAATAATGTTGTACCAATGTTAATTTCTTAATTTTGATCATGATACAATATTATGTAATATGTTAACATTAAGAAAAGCTGGGTGACAGTGTGTGGAAACTCTTTATTTTTACAATACTATAAGCCTTAAATAATTTTGAAATAAAAAAATCTTTTTAATCTATAGAAGGGATAATTCCCAATAGGATAAAGTTAAAAAACTTCCAAACTGGAAAGTATGACCAAAGAGTTCTCCTAAAGTTGTGTGTGTGTGTGTGTGTGTGTGTGTGTGTGTGTGTGTGTGCGCGCGCGCGTGTGTATGTATGTATATATATGAATATATATCCATTTCTGTGTGTGTGTGTGTGCGCGCGCGTGTGTATGTATGTATATATATATGAATATATATCCATTTCTCTGTGTGTGTGTGTGTGTGTGTGTGTATCTATTAAGGGTGCCAAAAAATGTATATACATTGTAAGAGATGTTAAATGTTCTCCATAATCAGAAGTGTCTGATTGATGATAATCACTTTGAGCACCTCTTGTAATTGCATAAGTCAAACATGACTTGTATTTATCTTTTGTTATTGATATATAGAGCGTATTACAATTTTAATATAGTTTTTTCCTTTCTTAAAATGTGTATACTTTTTTGATTCATTCTCTCTAGATAGATGATAGATAGATAATATTTAGATTATATGTTATATATAATTTTAAGTTCAAGGGGTATATATGCATATTTGTTACATGGACATATTGTGTAGTGGTAGAGATTGGATCTCAGGTGGCCTATTCCCCAGATTATTGTTTTTAATGAAAAATAAACGGAATGACATGGAGAATAGATGCAGATGTATCAACATTAGTTTAGTAGTATTTTCAAAAGACTGTAGAAACTATAGAAGAGGCAATAATGAGGGAAAAATTCTCAGAACTTGAGATTAGCATGCATCTTCAGATAGGACATGTCATCAGATTGCCAAGTAGGAAAAGGTGTTTTAAAAAGCTATACCTTGAGTTTGGGCACTAAAATTTTGGATCATCAAGACTAAAGAGAAAATAAAGCTACCTGAAAGAAGACAAGTCATCTAGAATGGAAGGAGAATCAGATTTCTATCTAATATCCCAAAATCAACATTGGTGACTATAAAACACATAGTGTGATATCTTTAAAGATCTAAGGGGAAATAACTTTAAGCCTAAAATTCTATATTTGGCTGGGTGTGGTGGTATACACCTGTAATCACAGCACTTTAGGAGGCTGAGGTGGAGGGTTGCTTGAACTGAGGATTTCAAGCCCAGCCTAGGCAACATAGTGAGACTCATCTCTACAAAAAAATTTAAAAATTAGCTGGGTTTGATGGCATGTGCCTGTAGTCCCAGCTACTCAGGAAGCTGAGGAGGAAGGATTGCCTGAGCCCAGGTGGTTGAGGTTGCAGTGCACCATGATTGTATCATTGCACTCCAGCCTGGGTGACAAAGTGAGACCCTCCCCATATATATACCAAAAATACATACATTATATATATTACATATATATACATATACATATATATATATATGTAATCAGTGGACACTCTTTAATTTCTGGCTTACTTTGCTCAACACAGTCTGTGAACGATTTATCAATGTTGTTGCATCTATCAGTAATGCACTAGAGTATGCTGGAGCTGAATCACAAACCTAGCAGTTGTGTACATTTAAGCCCAGGAGTTCTAAAGCCTGGGCAACCTAGTGAAACCCCCAACTCCACAAAATTTTTTTCAAAAAAGTAGTTAGGCATGGTGACACATGGCTGTAGTCCCAGCTACTCAGGAGGCTGAAGCAGGAGGATCACTTGAGTCC
Source organism: Cephalopachus bancanus (assembly GCA_027257055.1). Lineage (NCBI taxonomy): Eukaryota > Metazoa > Chordata > Mammalia > Primates > Tarsiidae > Cephalopachus > Cephalopachus bancanus. Next base: position 8,331,710 of record JAPVLO010000010.1, on the reverse strand, counting down.
AGGAGCTCAAGGTTGCAGTGAGCTAAGATCATGCCACTGCTCTCCAGCCTGGGTGAAAGAGCAAGACTCTATCTCTAAAAAATTTTAAAAGTGCAAAGATAAGCATTATAGCAGACTTCTTGCTAGAAACTATACAAGCTAGAAAACAGTGAAATGGTATATAGTGTAATATGTTGTATAAAACAAAAACATCAGTCTAGAATCCTACACACAGCAAAAATATGCTTTTAAAACAAAGTCAAAATAAAAACGTTTCAGACAAGCAACAGCTTAGAAAATCACCAGCAGACTTGCACTAAAAGAAAAGATAGTCTTCAAATAGATCGAAAATGATATCTGATAGAAATTTATAATGATCCATTGGAGTAATCAACCTCAGAAATGACAAATATGGGAGTAAATATGAAAGACATTTTTCTTTATAAGATAATTAGCTACTTACAGCGGAATAATAACAAAGAAATAGAGACTACTATCTCCATCTTATAGATGAGGAAACTGAAGCATACGGTGGTTAAGTAACTTTCCCAAGGTCACACAAGGGTGTAGAACTTATATTTAAATCTAGATAATCCACACATTTTTCCCCTAAATTAAGTAATAAATAAAAATCAAATATTTATACAATGAAATATTATAGACCAATTAAATAAAATAAGTACGATCTCCATGTATTAACATGGATAGATCTCAAAATATTGTTAGGTAAAATTAGTTACAGAAAGATACATATGATATGAAAACATTTATGCTAAAAACACAGGCAAACACAAAAACAATATGGGTAATTTCACAAAGGCCTATACATTTATGAAATTATTTTTCAAAGTATGAAAAGATTTACACCAAATATAACAGTAATCATTAGTGAAGAGAATTAATAGAATTTGAAGTTGAGAGTGCTGATCAAAGGAGACTTAAATTTTCTGTAATGTCTTAATTCTTTTAACAATTTAAAATATATATATTTTAATATGTATTTGGTTATATATAGGAGAGGGGTGTTGACAGGTGAACTTGGGGTCTGCAGTAAGAATTGGAGGGCCTGGTGGACTGGTCTCTGGGGTCCTCATGTTGTCTCAGTTCCTTTCTTCATTCAAAAAATAATGGGTTTCTAGGAAAGCCAAATTCCTTGCTTGATTGTGTTCTGGAATCTGGAGTGGGAGTTGCCAACTTGCCAACATAGGCTGAAGGGGTGGCCTCATTCAGAACGCTGGCAGGTCCATCAGTAGTCTTCTACAGCCAGGTTCTGGGGATTGCCTTAATTTTTTAAAGAAAAATGTATTCATGTAAGACAGCTATCAAGGTAAACGTCTGTTATTGGTACTACTGAATCAGTAGCATCAATATTAGTAAGGATTCCATATAAATTTTGAGATATCATCTTACACCAATCAGACTGGCTATCACTAAAAAGAGGACAGCAGATGTTGATACGATTGTGAAGAAAAGGAAGCACTCATTCACTGTGGGTGGGGCTGTAAACTAGTTTAATCTCTATGGGAAACAGTATGGAGATTTCTCAAAAAACTAAAATATCGCCAGGCACAGTGGCGCAAGCCTACAATCCCAGCACTTTGGGAAGCGGAGATGAGAAGATTGCCTGAGCTCAGGGGTTCGAGACCAGCCTGAGCAACATGGCAAGATCTCATCTCTACAGTACATCAAAAAAATTAGCCAGGCGTGGTGGCACATGCCTGTGGTTCCAGCTCCTTGAAAGGCTGAGGCGGAAGGATCGCCTGAACCCAGTAGGTCGAGGCTGCAGTGGTCATGAGTGTGCCATTGCATTCCAGCCTGGGCAACAGAGTGAGACTCCAACTTAAAAAAAAAAAAAAAAAAAAAATACCATTTGACCCAGCAATCCCACTGCTAGAGATCTACCCAAAGGAAAATAAATCACTATATAAGAAAGATACGCGTACTCGTATGATCATTGCAGCACTATTCACAATAGCAAAATCATGCAATCAACCTAAGTGTCCACCAATAATTGACTGAATAAAGAAAATGCAATACATATAAACCATGGAATGCTATGCAGCCATAAAAAGAATGAAATGTCCTTTGCAGCAATTTGGATGGAGCTGGAGATCGTCATCCTAAGTGAACAAACTCAGAAATAGATGACCAAACACTCACTCAATTGAGGAAGCTAAATGACCACAAAGATGGAAATAATAGACACTTGGGAGCCCAATAAGTGAGGAGGCTAGGAGGAGATTTAGGGTTCAGAAATTACCTACTGGGTACAATGTTTGCTCTCTGGGAAACAGGCTACCTGAGACCCAATCTCTGCCACTGCACAATATGTCCATGTAACAAGCATACACTTGTATGCTCTGATTCTAAAATAAATTACAAAACATATTAATAATGATCATCAATTTTAGTTGTATCAATGACACTATTAGCTCAATAACAAAATCAGCTTGATAGCCCAAAAAGTGGATGATTTAATCTATTATGTACAAATAACTAAAATATTTGTATTTATGTTTCATAGGAGGAACATCTTAAAAGAGACCATTGTTCTTATAAATAAACCTAAACCACAAAAGCGGTGATAATAACTAGCACTTATATATTACTTCAGACATAGTTATCGATGTATCATAGTTTGTGAATATATTCTATCATTTTTTTCAGGCTTGTTGAGATATAACTAGCAAATAAAATGTAAACATTTAAAAATTTTTTTATTATAATTTTTTTTTAGAGACAGCATCTTGCTCTGTGGCCCAGTTTGAGGGTGATCACAGCTCACTGCAGCCTAAAACTTAGCTAAAACAATCCTCCCACCTCAGTCTCCTGAGTAGCTGGGACTAAAAGTGCATACCACCACACCCAATAATTTTTTATTTTTTATTTTTGTAGAGACAGGGTCTCGCTATGTTGCCCAGGCTAGCCTCAAACTCCTGGCTTCAACCAATCCTTCCTGCCTCAGTCTCCCAAATTTCTGGGATTACAGGCATAAGCCATTACACCTGGCCACATTTTTTATATTTCTAGTGTACAATGATGTTTTGATATATGTATAAAAGACAATTATAGCTACAATCATCTGTTAAGAAAAACACATTATTAAAAAAGATGTAAATTATGACATCAAAAACATTAAATATGGGTTGGTGGTTAAAAGTATATGCAGTCAAAATGAAGTTGTTATCAGCTTAAAATAGTCTATTATAACCTTAGGATGTTATGCACAAGCTTCATGGTAGCCACAGAGCAAAAACCCATAGAAGATATACAAAACGTAAAAAGAAAGGATTCAAAGCAAACCACTTCAGAAAATCAGCAAACCATAAAGGAAGATAGCAAGATAGAGAAAAAAGGAGCAAAGGATCTTAAAAAAGAAAGAAAGAAAGAGTAACATGGCAACAGTAAGTCTTTACCTGTAATTACTTTGAATGTAATGGAGTAAATACTTCTATCAAAAACCATAGAGTGGCTGGATGGATTTTTTTAAACGATAGGAAAAGCAAGCAAACAAACAAACAAGATCCAACCATATACTGCTTACATGAAACTAATTTCATTTTAAGGACACAAATAGACTGAAAGTGAAGAGATGGGAAAAGATTCTGTGCAAATGGAAGCCAAAAGTAGGATGAGTAGTATTTGACAAACTAGACTTTAAGTCAAAAACTGTAAAAACAGACCAAGAAGATTATCATATAATGACAAAGGAGTCAATTCATTAAGAAGATATAACAATGGTAAATATATATGCACCCAACATCAAAGCACCTAAGTAAATAAAGCAAATATTTAATTATCTGTAGGGAGAAATAGACTACAATAATACGAAAGCATGTCAGTACCCCATTTCAACAATAAACAGATCGTCAAGTCAGAAAATCAATAAAAAAATGTTGAACTTGAACTACATTTTAGACCAAATGAACTTAATCTGCACAACATTTTATTCAAAAGCAACAGGATACATTCTTCTAAGTGTACATGAAACATTCTACAGGATAAATCATCTTTTAGGCCACAAATAAGTCTTAACAAAGTTAAGAACACTGAAATCATATGAAGTATATTTTCCAACCACCATGGTATAAAACTAGAAATCAATAACAGGAGTACTTGGGAAAAAAACATATATGTGGAAATTAAATAACATGCTCCTAAACAGCCAATGGGTCAAATAAGAAATTAAAAGGAAAAAATAAAAATATCTCAAGACAAACAAAAATGAAAGCACAACATCTCAAAACATGGGATATAACCAAAGTTCTAAGAGATAACTTTATAGCAACAAACACCTATATCAAAAAAGGATATCTCATATAAACAACCTAACATTATACCTCAAGGAGCTAGAAAAAAGAACAAACTAAGCACAACGACAGCAGAAGAAAGGAAGTAATAACGATCAGAACAGAAATAAATAAAACAGAGACTAGAAAAACCATGAAAAAAAAATCAATGAAACTAAGAATTGGTTTTCTGAAAAAAATCAAGAAACCCTTAGTTATACTAAGAAAAAAAGAAAAAAGAGTCAAATAAATAAAATCAGAAATGAAAGAGACATTATAACTGATACCACAGATTTACAAAGGTTCATAAGAAACTGCTATGAACAATTCTATGCCAACAAATTTGATAATCTAGAAGAAATTGATATGTTTCTAGAAATATATAACCCACCAGCTCAAAGTCATAAAGAAATAGAAAATCTGAATAGAACAAGTAAAAAGATTGAACCAGTAACAAAAAGTCTCGCAGCAAAGAAAAGTTCAGAACTAGATGGCTTCACAGCTGGATTCTACCATTTAAAGAAAAACTAATATCAATTCTTCTCCACATTCTTTTTAAAAATAGAAGAGAAGGGAGCAACCTCTTTGAGTCCCCTCCCACTGTGGGAGCTTTTCTGTCCACTCAATAAATCCTGCTTTCTAAAAAAAACAAGAAACAAAAAAAAAGGGAAGAGAAGAAAACATTCCCAAACTCATTTTACAAGATCAACTTCACTCTGATACCAAAGCCAGAGAAGGACATTTCAAGAAAAGAAAATTATAGGTCAATATCCCTGATAAACATAGATGCAAAAGTCCTCAGCAAAGTACTAGCAAACCAAATTCAACAATACATTAAAAGCATCATACTCCTTGATCAAGTAAGATTTCTTCCTGGAATGCAAAGGTGGTTCAATATACTCGTATCAATAAATATAATACACTCATCAGTAGAATGAAGCACAAAAAATTATAAAATTATCTCAATAGATGCAGAAAAAACATTTGAAAAAATTCAGCATTCTTTTATGTTAAAAACTTTAAGCAAATTAGATATAGAAGGAAGGTACTTCAACATAATAAAGAACAAATATAACAAACCCACAGCTAACATCATAGTCAATAGTGAAAAAGCTAAAAGCTTTTCCACTAATATCAGAAATAAGACCAAACTGCCCACTCTCACCACTTCTATTTAATATTCTATCACTTAAAAGACAGCCATTTATTCAATATTCAGCAAAACTGTAATGAGAACCAGAGTACCAGGCACTATTATAATAAATAAGAATATAGATTCGAAAAAGAAATACACCCAGCTCCTGACTTCATAAAACTTGGCATCCCAAGGTAGAAGAAAGGATTTTTTTTTTTTTTTTTGAGTTGGAGTCTCACTCTGTCGCCCAGACTGGAGTGCAGTGGCCGCTCCCGGCCACCGCAGCCTCGACTTGCTGGGCTCCGGCGATCCTTCCGCCTCAGCCTTCCAAGTAGCCAGAATTACAGGCATGCGCTACCACGCCCGGCTGATTTTTTGATTTATTGTAGAGATGAGGTCTCGCCGCCCAGGCGGGTCTCGAACCCACGGGCTCAGGCAATCCACTCACCTCAGCCTCCCAAAGGCGTGGGATTACAGGCTGAGCCACCGAGCCCGGCGAAGAAAGGATTTTTAATTAGCCATTGGACAAATAGGATAAAGACAGCTCAGATATAAATCTACACTTGATTTATGATAAAAATTAATATATGGTAAAGATGGTCTTTTCAATAAACGGGTATGAAAAATATATATCTTGATGTATTTATTTTATACCATATACAAGCATCATTTTTACATGGATAGTAGATCTAAATGTAAAATAATAGGCTTCAAGGGAACAAACTGGAGAATAAAGTCATTACTTGGGGGCAATCATTTCTTTAATAAGATACAAAAATCGGCCGGGCTCGGTGGCTCAGCCTGTAATCCCAGCACTTTGGGAGGCCGAGGTAAGTGGATTGCCTGAGCCCGCGGGTTCGAGACCCACCTGGGCAACTTGATGAGACTTCATCTATACAACAAATCAAAAATTAGCTGGGCGTGGTAGCGCGCACCTATAGTTCCAGCTACTTGGAAGGCTGAGGTGGAAGGATTGCCGGAGCCCAGCAGATCGAGGCTGCGGTGGCTGGGAGCGGCCATTGCACTCCAGTCTGGGGTGACAGAGTGAGACTCCAACTCAAAAAAAAAAAAAAAAAAGACACAAAAATCCACAAAACGAAACATTGACAAACTAGACCTCATCAAAATTAAGAAATTCTGATCTTCAGAAGATACCATCAAATGTGCTAAAGACAAGCCAAAGACGAGGAAAAGACATTTTTAGTACGTATATATCCAACAACAGACAAATACAGAGAATGTCTTACAAAAAATAAAAGTTTTAAACTCTAACATACAAATGGCTGTAAAGAGGCAGACAGTAACAAAGTAGCAAAGACTTGAACAGGAATTTCACAAAAGAAGATATACAAATGGCCAATAAAAACCATTCAACCTCATTAGTAATCATCAAGGATTTAAAATTCTAAAACACAATCAATATACCACTGTACACACACCAGAATGATCTAATAAAAAGACTGGCAGTACCAACTGTTGACAAGAATACAAAGCCACTAAAATGGTCATACATTACCAGGGGAAGTTTAAAGTAGTACAACCTCCCTAAAAAACTTCTTAACAGTATCTACTAAGGCTGAACATATGCCTACCTTTTGACTCTGCAACTTCACTCCAAGCTATATCCCGAACAGAAATACACCAATCTTTCAGAATAAAAACAGATGCAAGTATACAAAAATGTTCATTATAGCAGCAGCACTCATAACAGCCAGAAATGAGAAACAACCCAAATGTCAGTGAACAATAGAATGCATAAACAAATGGTGGTGTAGTCATTCAAAGAAATGAGAAAGAAAGAGCATTATCATATACACCATGAATTTTACAAACATAATATTGAGTCAAAGAAGACCTCCAAAAATACATACTTTATGGCTGTGTTTATGTAAAGTCCAAGAAAATACAAACTAGCCTAGAAGTGCTAGAAGTTAAGATAGTGGTTACCTTGAAAGAGGTGTTACTGGAAGAGGACACAAAGGAGTTTCTGTGGTGCCAGTAGTAATCTATTTCTTGATCTGGGTGGGTGATAACATGGGTGTGCTCATTTTATGAAAATTCATCAAGACACATACTCATGATCTGCAAACTTTTTTCTATGATGTTATGCTTAATTAAGTTTATTTACATTTTAAAATGTCAGTAATTAGAAGTCTGATGAGAGTTCTGGAAAACTAGCAGGATGATATACAAATGTGTCATGGAATACAGATGAAGTCAAGACAGGCGTCCTAAAGGATATTCAACTTAAATTGAACTATAGGATTAAGCAGGAAGAAAAGTAAGTGTGGCATGGAGTGGGGAGGTAAAAATGAGGGAGACTTTCCTAGGGAAGAAAGAATTTGAGCAAAAGCCTGGAAGCACAAAAGAGCACAACTCATTCAAAATACGGAAAGAAGACTTTATGTGAGCAAACAAGGCCAGGGCAGGGGTGGCAAGAAATGAGGCCGGAGAAGTGGGCAGGATCCAGATCAGGTAAAGCCTTCCACGCCATATCAAAAGTTTTGAATTGCATCTTAAATGCAACAGAAAGATATAGATTAGCTTTTAGCATGAGACTGCCATGACCTAGGTCTCAATTATTTGAAGATGGCTACAGCATGGAGAATTGATTAGAGAATAGATTAGACTGGAGTTGGAGAGATTGTTTAGGAGATTGTTGGGGTAACTCAGGTAAGAGATGATGATGGATTCCATGAGCATGTATAGAGGGATTAAGGAGAAAGAAATGTGGGATGTGCATTGATGATAAGATGTAAGGTAGGAAGGAGAGGTTCAGGTCAGGGAGGTTTCCCAGGGGTCTTCTCAAACAGTTGAGTGGATGATGATGCCCGTTACTGAGATAAGGAACCCTGCAGAATGATTAGATCAAAACAAGAGAATGTGTTCTATTTTGTACATGTTGAGTTTGAGATGTCAGCAGGACAACCAAGAGGAGATCTCAAGCAGGCAGTTGGATACATAGGTCTCAAATTTAAGAAAGAGGCCTGAATTGAGGCTATAGGCCATTAGCAATTCTACTTCTTATTGGTAACAGAATGTGTGGTTGGATAATCTTTTCCCAAATTAGCATATACTTTGGTATTCCTCCAGACTTGTTTTTTTTGTTTGTTGTTGTTGTTTGAGTTGGAGTCTCACTCTGTCACCTAGACGAGTGCAATGGCTGCTCCCAGCCACTGCAGCCTCGACCTGCTGGGCTCCAGCGATCCTTCCGCCTCAGTCTTCCAAGTAGCTGGAATTACAGGCGCGCACTATCACGCCCAGCTAAGTTTTTGATTTATTGTATAGATGAGGTCTCACCAAGTTGCCCAGGCGGGTCCCGAACACGTGGGCTCAGGCAATCCACTCACCTCAGCCTCCCAAGGCGCGGGATTACAGGCTGAGCCACCGAGCCCGGCTCAGACTTGTTTTTTTACTCCATAACTTGCCTCCATTCAGGCAACAAGACTTTGCCATGAGATGTTAATTGCATTGTTAAAAGGGAACAAATTCTAGATGACTAAGTCAAACCTTTGAAAAATTTGAGGCCCCAAATTCACATCATGAACAACAGATTCAAAAGAATTCATCATCAGTCAGAATTAGTTTTCATGCCCCAGAAAAGATTTTGGAGGATAAGAGAGAAAAGAGTTGAAGAAGTGAAGCCATAATACAGCACAGGGTAACTAAACAGGCCTGCCCCAGATAGCCTGAGTTTTCCATGCTCTGGTGAGGCATGAAAAATCATAGAAGTTTCTGAGACCGAAGAAAACTGGATTCTAGAGTCCTCTTGGTCCATATGAGAAAAACATGCCAGCCATTTCAATGGATGAATGACCAAAGAGCAGATGGGAACAAGAATACATCAGACAACATAAAAGTTACATTACAATCCCATTACGTTGCCCCAAATTTACACAACGTATTGGTTATCTCTTGCTCTAAAAATGCTGCATAACAAAGCATCCCAAAACTCGGTGTTTTAAAATAATAACTACTCTCACTCATAAGCAGACCCTGAACATTTACCATAATACTATAAGAAAGGGATTGGCAGTGACCGGAAACTGCCTGGGGGCTTAGGGAGGGCAGCACATAACATTAATAAGGGTACCTGATCTCAAATCAGACAAAGTGGAGACCAAAGGTAGACCCAAACTTTACCTGACGATGACCACTTATATACCTAATCCTGAATTGTACCCTACATCCTTAAAATAAATTTTTAAAAATAATAATTACTACTACTAATAAAATAATAACTCAGTGTGTGCGTCTGGAGGTCAGCTGAGAGTTGGGTGACCTAGGTTACAGTCCCTGAAGGTAAGTTCTCCTATATATGTCTCTCATCCTTTTTCTGGTTCTAGTGGGCTAGTTCAAGCTTACTCTTTTCATGATGCCAGTAAGGCAGGACAGCTAGAATAGCTTAGATATAGATAGATAAGTTTCTTACAAGTAGGCATAGCTTTGATAATTAGGAAACCAGATGGTCAGACATTGGTCATCATTTTATCAGGACATAACTTTCTTGAACAATACCTGCACTGACCAGGCATATCAGACCCAACTTTGAAAGGAGGGGCAGCTGGCACAGTCAATCACAAAGACCATATGCAAAGGCAATAAATTAGGAGTTGCCAGAGATACAGAAACACAGCACTCTAAGAGAAAACTTAATTAAACAGTAACTTTTTCTATTATCACAAAAGTTCCTCGTGACACAAGTCAGTTTAGGAGTGGAATAATAAGAACTGAAACTTGTGATCAATAGCTTGTTGTAATCTCATAACCCACAAATCCTAACTTAGAAAATAGGTTGCTTAGTCATCATTTTAGACACTATCCTCTTATAAAGCTTTCTGCTGACAGCAAGCCTATGTCTTTTCCCTTAAGGCATTCGCATTCTCTCTTTAATGTGTCCTTTTCTCTTTTTCTTTTCTCTAATAAACTGTACTTTAAAACTCTCTCTGAAACTTTTTTCTGTGGTGAAGCCAAGGACCCACAGAGCAACTATATCCCACCCCACCTGGTATAATCAGTAAAGGCACAAAAGTGAGAACATCTAACTCCGCTTATGTGTTTCAAACCTCTGATCACATCACACCTCCTAATAACTCACCGACTAAAGCAAGTCCCATGACTGAGCCAGAGGAAGACTCAGGATAGTCTTATCCAAAGTTATCCAGCAAAGAGAAAGGTGAATAATTGGGGCCATTAATTCTGTCCCTACCACATCCAAACTTAGATTAAATCCCCGGAAGAAGGGGAAGAAAAGCAGTAATATAAAAAGCGGTAATAGAAAAATAAAATCACATTGCTTGCACATCTAGAATTTGGAATTGTGATTCACATCTGTGACAGAACTATGACAATGGGGCATAAACAAAATGCAGAGAATCCAAAGAAATAATTCCTTTCTGACATCAAAATCACATTACAAATAAGGTGACATTTGATCTGTGCTATGAAAGATATGTAGAACTTCAAACAACAGGCTGACATAAAGCAAAGAATCATGAAAATTATTTTTTGAAATGGCAAAGACTTCTGTGGCTGGTTCATAGGACACTTGGAGTAGAGCGATTGTCTTCAGACTCCTATGGGAGCTATGGGAATCCTTGGCGGCTTTCTTATCTTTCCACTTTTTTTTGAGATGGAGTCTCGCTCTGGCCCCCAGACTGGAGTGCAGTGGCCGCTCCCGGCCACCGCAGCCTCGACCTGCTGGGCTCCAGCGATCCTTCTGCCTCAGCCTTCCAAGTAGCTGGAACTACAGGCGCGCGCTACCACGCCCGGCTAATTTTTTGATTTATTGTAGAGATGAGGTCTCGCCAAGTTGCCCAGGCGGGTCTCGAACCCACGGGCTCAGGCAATTCACTCACCTCAGCCTACCAAGGCACAGGATTACAGGCTGAGCCACCGAGCCCGGCTTCTTTCCACTTTTTCTTTGCTCAGAAAGGAGGATGAGGATGATGAGACGCATGACCTAAGTGAAGAACTATAAGTCAGGAACTGTGTGAGAGGAGGAAGGGGCGCGTGTTGGTGGGAGTCGCTAGGGGAGGTCTGGAAAGGATAATTCATTCCAAACTCAAAAGCAGAACAAGAAAAGATGCAACAGAAGCCGAGAGAGAAACCTCACTGGGAAAAGATTTGAGAAAAATCTCAGGAAGACTTGTTTAACCCTAATTTCTGTGACTTTCCTAATGAAGATGTGATGGTCATCAGAGAATGATGTATCTTAAATCTCAGATATAAGCCAGATGAAAACAGACATCCTACCTGAGTGGTGCTTTAGTGACACGAAGGCTAAAAAGGGAAAGAAAAAAAAGAAACAACTTGCATAGTAATGACTCTATCATGACTTAAAGCTGCACAGAATTTTCAGAACCCTGACAACCACCAAATCAGGAATTCAAACCACACCCCGGGAAGGCTGGGATTCCTTTTGTTAAAAAGAAAAACTGAAGATCTCTGAGGTTAGTTAACAGGCAGTAAAAATCAATAGCCCTGACTCCTCTCTAACCATTGGAATATTTACCACGTGGACCCACACCCACCTCGGACACTGCCAAAACCCCCAAGAAAGTACCATGACTAAGATCCGTGTCTTTCTCTGGGTATCGTTTCCACAAAAGGCTTCTTATATCTCTTCCCTGGCATTTCACAATATAGATTAAATATATATATATAAGGATTGTCAGTAGTGGGAAATTGCTGGTGGGAGAGTTGGGGGAGGGGCAGGAATGGCAGTAATGGGTTTCTACTAGGGAGAAGGGAGCACACCTCATCAACAAGGGTACCTGCAAAATGAAAATTTGTATACCTAACCCTGAATTGTACCCCCAAAATAAAAAATAAATAAATAAAGTAAAATAGATAAATAGATATAGATATAGATATAGATATGGATATGCCTGAGAAAAGGCCAAGTATAAAGAAGAATTTGACTTTGGCATCTCTTTAAAAGTTTCCAGTTACATCCTTAGCCCATGTAAGGCTTATTGTTGAAATCAACACCATAAAGAAGATACAGTTTCAGCTTCTATAAAAGACTACACCATAAGCAAAAGCGTTGATGAAACAGATACATCATAATAGTAGCTAATAATTTTTGAGCACCTACTGTGTACCAGAAATGGTACTGAGAATTCTACATGTGACTCATAAGATCTTAACAATGACTTCATGGAGTATTTTTATTATCCCCATTTTATAGATGAGAAAACTGAAGCATAAAGAGGTTATGTAACTTCCACAAGGTTAACATAAGAAAGTAACAAGGTCAGGATTCAGTCCCAACAGTCTCACTCCAGGGCCAATAATGTTTATGTGCTATATTCTCTGACTCAGAGAAGAAATTAAAAATAATGTCACTCTTATATAAAATTTCAAGAGAATAGAAAAAGAGAGAACATTTCCCAACTCATTTTATGAGACCAGAATATCCTTTACCTAAAATCTGACAAGGATATAACATACAAGCCAATCTCTCTTGGGAAGAAAGAAGAAAAAAATGGTATACAAAATATCAGCAAATTGATTTCAGAGATTACTTATAAATAAATAAGAAAAAGATAACCCAATAGAAAAATGAGATTTCATAAAAGATATCCAAGTGGTAAAAAATAGAAACAAAAAACATATTTGTAAAGTGTTTGATGTTATTAGTCATCAGGGAAAGGCAAATTAAAGCCACAACATGTCCACCAGAATGGCTGAAAGTAAAAAGACTGACAAGACCAGGAGTTGGTGAGGACATAAAACAAGAGGAACTCTTGGTACAATCACTCTGTAGAAGAGTCTAGAAGTATCTATCAAAAGTGAACCTATGAACGAGAAATTCTTCTCAACAGAAATTCTCATATGTACACCAAAAGACATTTACAAAAATCTTCATAGCGCTTTTACTCATAAGGGCCAAAAACTGGAAACAGCCTAAATATCTGTTAACAGTAGAATGGAAAAATTGTGGTATATTTATACCATGGAATGCTATACAGCAATAAAAACAAACTACTTGTATATGCAATTATTTGAATAAATCTCACATATTATAATGTTGAGCAAGGAAAAAGTCAACACAAAATTGGGTATATCTTGTGATTCCATTTATAAATTGTCCTAAAATAGGAAAAATAAATCTTTGGTGATAGAAGTCAAGACGAGGCTTATTCTCTAGGAAGTGGTTGTAGTGACTGCTAAGAGAAAAAGAAGGGTGCTAGGAACTCTTTATTTCTCAGTCTGGGCATTGGCTATATAGATGTGTTTGCTGGATGTTTTGAGTATAGTTCCAGAAGTAACATCTTGGTGATAGAGTGAAAGTAATCAGAACTCAAAACATACCTTAAGTGAAAGTGGTTTAATCAGATGAGAGGAGACATTATGCAGACTCAACTTTCAAATCAACTAAGCATTCATTGCATCACTTATTAGTATCAAAAATATGCCTGAAACAAATGCTAAGTTCTGAGAATAAGACGATCAAAAGACAAACTTCGTGTCACAAATTGTTCAGAGTCAAACTGAAAGAAAGGTGGACATAGAAACAAAGTGTGCTGTCATGGAATTGTGCAAATTGTTTTGAGAGCCTACAGGAGCCTGGGAAGGCTCTCCAGAGTGGCAATTCTTAAACCTTGTAAGGGTTTTGCAGGGGAAAAGCCTACATCAGAGTGGGAGAGGTAGAGTGTCAAGGAAGAGGTATTTAAATCAAAACTGACAGCATTTGCAAAAGAGGACACTGACAGAAAACATTGTGAATTATAGGAACATTGGATAGGTAGATTTGGCCAGAGAATATTGCAAGACAGAGAATATTGGGAGGTAAGCCTGAGCAGGTAAGGACCCCTTATTCCATATTGGATTTTTATTCTGTGGGACATTGAAGCTATGAAATAATTGTTATTTAACCCAATATGAAGTGTAGGTAAAAGGAAGGTTAAGACTGGAGCTGCACGATTACTAGGAAGTGTTCATAGAAATTCAGGTATCAGGCTGGACGTGGTGGCTCACACTTTTAACTTTGGGAGGTAGAGGTGGGAGGATTGCCTGAGACCAAGAGTTCAAGACCAGGATGGACAACTTGGTGAGACCTCATCTCCATGATTAAAAAAAAAAAAAAAAACTGAGGCAGAAGGATGGCCTGAGCCCAGCAGGTCAAGCCTGTGGTAGCCATGAGCGTACTACTGTACTTCAGCCTGGACAACAGAGTGACAACTTGACTCAAAAAAACAAGAAATTCAGGTATATGGCATATAATAACAAACATTTACTTCTTACTTTTGCATCTGTGGGTCAACTGTGTCTGGTTTTAGCTTAACTAGACAGGGCTTGCTTGGCTTGGTTCCAGATTAAAGACAGATCCATGTGTGCTCCCTGGGTCTTGCATTTCAGGAGCCAGGATGAAGAAGAAATGTCTCTGTTCTTCTGTTGGTAGATGGCAAGAGTGCAGGTGGGGTGGACAGACGTCCCTGCTCAGAGTTAGCACATTATCCCTTCTGCCCACACCACGGACCAAAGTCGCACAGTCAAATTATATATAAGGAGGACTCTCTACCCATAGCGTGAGGAAGAAGAGAGCGAATATTTGCTGAACATATTAGCTCAATCTGCCACACCAGAAAAAGCTTACAAACACCTAAACTAAGACAGACAGTGTAGGAATAGGCAAGAAGAAATTAAAAAACTGAGACTGTAACCAGATTCTGGTATCAAAGCTATTCACTTGGCCTAGGCAGAGATGGACTATCCTGTGAAGGAATTTGGCAATTAAGCCAGAAGCTTTAACTCAGGGAAGCGCCTAATTAGAGTCAGATAGCCCATCAGGATCAGTTCACTGATTTTAAAACATTAGCCTAAGGTGAGAAATTCAAGGACAATGGCTCTCAAAGAGAGAGAAGAATTAAAATGAGTAGTAACAGTCTTGAGCTTATCTCAGTTATTGAGGCAATGAGCATCCTAGAGCTCTCAAAAGGCAGCCCAGAATGGAGAAAAGAGACAGAGCAGATACAGGAGGAGAGGGAGAGTTTTAGCTGGTCCAAGAAGTGAAATGGATATTGGAACCATGGTGAATTATGGAACAGAAGAAGAGAGAGCTTCAGAGAGAAGATGGTAAAGTCAGTTTGGTTCGGGTTTTAGAGTTGAGTAGGTGGACATACCTACTAGTAAGTTAACTATTAGACTGTAGGGCATTCCTTTGTCTTTCAAACTGTGTCACATCAGACAATACCCTCTCCTTCCTCTCTCATATATGCAAAGTTTTAAGTTTTCATGATTGTGTATACTGCCAATGTTGTCTTCCTTCTCTGAGCTGCTTACATTCAGAATTAACATGCTTCCCTTAATGTTTATCATCTGTTCCACATATACACAAGCATACATGTACACACACACACACACACACACACACACACACACACACACACACATAACCTGCCTCCATAAAAAAAACTGCAATTTCCATGATGACAAAAGGTATATCTTTAGTATCTTCTTCGGAACTTAGCACAGTACTAGGCAAATTTTAAAACCTAAATTAAAAAACTAACAACTTCACTGGTTGATTAAACACTTCAGTGAAGAGTAGTCAGTGACTGTCATCCTAAGTAATAGAATAACATCACTGTAAAGATCATTTTAAAAGACATTTTTTTTTCTTATTTGGAGAGTGCATCCCACAAGTTGTTTTTTAAAAATAACACATTTATGACATGGTTTTAAATTTTAAGACAATTATTAATATTAAATCACTTAACTCCTGATGTGTATCTCCATGGCTATATCTTTGTTCACGATATAATTTTTGGAATTTTAACCCAGATGCATACTGAGTGGCAGACAAAATTAAATGATTTTGTCTGGTTTTAAAATTAGACCATAGTAATCAATGGTCAACAGTATCAAGAGTTCAAAGGTTTGGATGGTCAATTATGTTGTGACTTATTTCCAAGCAGACACCAATCAAAAGAAATAATACGCATAGATCGGGTGCCATTGCTTATGGCTATTATCCCAGCATTTTGGAAGGTGAGGAGGAAGGACTGCTTGAGCCCGGTAGTTCAAGACCAGCCTCGGCAACATAGTGAGAACTCAAAAAAATCAGCCAGGTGTGGTGGCACACGCCTGTAGTCCCAGCTACTCAGGAGACTGAGGCAGAAGGATTACCTAAGTCTAGGATGTGGAGGCTGTTATGATCGTGACACTGCACTCAAACCTGGTGACAGAGTGAGATTCTCAACTCAAAAAAAATAAATAAAGAAGGAATACAAGTTAAAACACCAAAAAACCTACATATTTCCTTGAAAAAAAGTTACAATTCTTTACATCCTATACATCTGAATCACTGTCCATTTTATAAGTAGGGGGTGCATAGAGTGAATGGTAAGCTCGGCCTGACACCATTTGTTGTTCTGGAGGTGGGAACAGAAGACTCTCTAACTTCCAGACTACAGCTCCAAAACCCACTGAGTACAAACTCCTGACCAGCTGCTTGATCCCAGCAGGGCATGAATACAAGATACAGTTGGGGCAGCTAAAATTAAAGAGAATGTTGGGGCAGCTAAAATTAAAGGGAATGTTTTTAAATCTTAGTTCCTTTTTTAAAGGTAGGCTTTGAAAAAAATTCATTTTGTTAGGTATTCCATGGGGACCTGGAAAACTGCTCTTAGCAATTTAACATAAATTAAAAATCATTTAAGCAGACCTCTATTCAACTCTTGCCAACTGCACATTTATTTTTCTGGTCAAGGAGGCTTTGCTGTTGCAAATGAAGGGGAAATGAAGGCATTAGAGCTTGGGCATATCAGTGAGGGGGAAAAAGTGAATGTGGATGTTGGATTAAGTTGCTCTCATGGCTGCAATTCCATTTATCTGGGCAAGGGATTTGCCCCCACCCCACAAGGTACTCTTTAAAACATTCTCTGAAAACTTAAGGCGCTGTGTAGAATCCAGAGTTGCTGCAGGTGTTTCTTAAAAGCTCATTAACCCCCCAGAGAACTATGAAAATCAAACAGCTTCAGACCTAATGAGGGCTTGGAGAGCATGGTGGTCAGTGGGAAGAGCTAAACAGGTTGGGAGCTGTTTCCACTGCACCTGTATTGAGAGGTGGGTGACCTCCAAGAAGCTAGTGAGCTTAGCTCCATTTCAGATGAGAGACCGAACGAGTGGGGGATGGGAACGGGGAAATGAAGGATAAAACATCACTTGCTAATTCTAAACATATGTAGCCTGCACATTGGTGAGCACGGGTTGGCAGAGGGTATAAAACAAAATCTTGCTGCACTGCTTTCCTCAGTGACAGCTATATGTGTTGATTTTTCCACAGGCACCAAGCTTTTGGAGTCTCCATTTTCCTAATTCTGAAACAACAGAGGGCAGTCATCTCTTGTCTGAACGCAACACTTGACATCCATGTTTTCATACAGAGAAGATCATCCTCTGCGGGCCTGCAAAACATCAGTCTCACTCAGGCCTACAGAGTAGAGACATTTATATATATCCACAGTCTGGTGGATTCAAAGACCACAGACTACACCTCTTCCTTTCTTTCTTGGCATCCTCCATTTCCCCAAAGCACACCCAGCATCTAAGTAGAATATGGCACACGAGGGTCCTCCCCACCCATTTTCTCCTATTAATAGAACGTGGCAAAGGAAAAATCCCATGAATGTCAACAGCTAACTCAATTAAAGATGGCCCACCTGGAGTCAACATCCATCAGGAGTCTCTTCTGTCGGGAGGTAGAAGGGAAGTTGGGAAGGGATGTTACCGGTTACCATGTCAAGGAACGTGAGAATAACACGAACCAGAAGGGTGCTGGAACTGAGAAGACAAAGAGCATCCTATGATAACTAATGTACCCAATAGCTTCTTTATCACTGTGCTTACGCTAGGACTGCTGAGAAATAAAACAAATGTGTGGCTATGTTATTCTTTCTTATGGTTCGAGTACTTCCTGTAGCACGATCTTTATTCATTAAAAATGAGCTTTAAAGGAACACATGGTCCACATGGTCTTACTTCTCCCTACACTTCTACAGAATCTTGCTCCAGTAGGTTATGAGAGAACCCAACTCGCTAACTGTGATCCTATTTAAAGTATTATACACTTTGAAGGGACAGGGCTGCAAGAGTGTCCCATGAGCAGTTTGTAAGCTACTTGATACCGAGTGCCCTTGACATCACCTCAATATTTAGTACAATGCCTATTAATGTCTGTGGATGTCCTTCAATTGGTACCAACAAATATTTATTGAGAATTGACATTGTCCAAAGTATGAGGGGGGACCCCAAAAAAACCCAGAAGTTACTTATAAAAAAATGATGTATTTATTCTTACATGTTTAAACTTCAGTCACCATCAAAATACTCTCCTTTTCCACTGTTCAAAACAGTTTTTGAACTCATCAATTTTGATGCCTTTTAGTGCTTCTGCCACTTTTTGGTTTCACCTCTCTCACATTGGTAAAATGTTTCCCTTTGAGGATTTTTTTCATCTGGGGAAACAAAAAACGTCACTTGGGGTGAGAGCCAGTGAATAGGGAGGTGGAACATGGGGTCAAAAGCTGCTGAACACTCAGTACAATATGGACAGGGGTACTTGTAAATCTTCCATCATAAAGCAGACAAATGCACTGAAAGAATCTCAAAAAAAAAAAATTCACTGAAGTCAAACGCTGCATTTCACAACAACTCTAGCTGGTACATTGATGATGATGGGATCCTAAAACATTTAACTTGTAAAAAAAACCTGTGCTAAAAGGGGCCCACCCCCAAAAAATAATTCTGGGATTTTGGAGGTTCCCTTCTTGTACTTAATTAGTATTACTAGGGATATAAAAGTGACTACAAAACGATCCCTCTTCCCAAGATCTTCCTACAGTAGGAAGTGATTAGAGATAGACATATTATGCCAGGTAAAACAAGAGAACTGGCCGGGCTCGGTGGCTCAGCCTGTAATCCCATGCTTTGGGAGGCCGAGGTAAGCGAATTGCCTGAGCCCGCGGGTTCGAGACCCGCCTGGGCAACTTGGCGAGACCTCATCTCTACAATAAATCAAAAAAATTAGCTGGGTGTGGTAGTGGGCGCCTGTAATTCCAGCTACTTGGAAGGCTGAGGCGGAAGGATCGCCGGAGCCAAGCAGGTCGAGGCTGCAGTGGCCGAGAGCGGCCACTGCACTCCAGTCTGGGCAACTGAGTGAGACTTCAATTAAAAAAAGAACCAAAAAACAAAAAACAAGAGAGTTATATCACAAGAGAAGTACAAACCACAAAAGAATGTTCATAGAGAGAGGAAGTCTTTATTTCTGGATGTATTCATAAATGATAACCAGGGGGAAAGATTTTTGAGTTAACCCTAACAGATCAATAGGATTTCAATAGGCAAAGCTGAAAAGCAAACAGCTTAGTATGATGTGAGTACAGAGGAGTGATCAGAGATCCACCAGTTGTCCTGTTTGACTGAGAAAGAGGATATAAAAAGAACAGTGAGTGTTAAGGTTGGAAAGGTAGATTTAGTCTGGCAGTGTATTTTCAAGCTGCAGGTTATGACTGTGTAAATTCCAGAATAGAATACAGAGTTGCTCACAAGAAAATGAGAATCAGATTGATGTTCATTTTCATCATCAACACTGGATGCTAAAGACAATGGCAGGGAAAAAGGAAGAAAAAAGGGGAAAAATGGAGAGTATGTGTAATGGAAACAATAAAGTCAAATATATTATTAATCAAAATATTAAAAGCCTGCAATGCCCAGATTGAAGAAATAGGAAAAAGTTATATGTATCAGTTATATGACACAAAATGATTACTAATAAAAAGCTAGAACAGGCCTGGCTTGGTGGCTCAGCCTGTAATCCCAGCACTTTGGGAGGCCAAGGTGAATGGACTGTGTGAGCCCGCGGGTTCCCTACAATAAATCAAAAAATTAGCCAGGCGTGGTAGCAAATGCCTGTAGTTCCAGTCACTTGGAAGACTGAGGCAGAAGGATCACCGGAGCCCAGCAGGTCAACGCTGGAGTGGCCGTGAGTGTGCCACTGCACTCCAGCCTGGGTGACAGAGTGAGACTCCAACTCACAAAACAAAACAAAAAAAAAGCTGGGAGAATATACTAGAAAATCTATTTTTTAAAAGCTAGAGAGTTCACATTAATATCAGAAAAAAACAGAAAAACAATTAATAGAATTAAGAGGAATATCTGTTGATATTGACATAAGTTACATTGATAGACTTGCAGAATCAACCAAAGATGCATATTCAGATTGAAACCTACACTTCTGGAGGGAATGATAAAAAAAGATCCTGAAAATAAAGCATCAACTCAAGACACTAGAGAGATAATGAGAAAAAGAGAAAGAATATTCAAACAAACCTAAATAAATTTTAAAAGATAAGAGTAGAAAACAAAAATGAATAGATGATTAATAAAATGATAAGCTAGCTCTTTAATAAGAGTTCTTTAAAAAGAGCAATGAAATAAACAGACTTTATCAAATGTGATCAGGATAAAAGAAAGAGGGCTCAACCAACATTAGGACTAAAAAAAAAAGATGGAAAATGTTCAAATCATAAATAAATCAAATCAAGTGTATATGAAACAAATTTAAAAATTAGTTGAAAAAGATGATTTAGTGGAAAAAACTGACTAATCAAAATTGACTCAAAAAGGAACTGAAACAATGAAAAGACCAATAGTCATAAAATAAATTAAGAGGAAATCAAAACCCAAGAAAGGGCACAATGCCCAGACAATCTTATGGGTATACTGTATTAAACCTTCAAAGAACAGATAATTCCTGTATTATTTACACTGTTACAGAACATAGAGAAAGTTGGAAAGTTTTCAGTTTATTCTACAAATATAGCATAACACTGAATCATAACCAGATATAAATAGAAAGAAATGCACACACACAAAAAAAATCCAAAGACAAATAGAGGCAAAAATCTCCTCCAAAATATTGGAAAATTTAACTCAGTAGTACATTAAAAGAACTACAAGCCAGGCCCGGTGGCTCAGCCTGTAATCCCGTGCCTTTGGGAGGCTGAGGTGAGTGGATTGCCTGAGCCCGCGGGTTCGAGACCCGCCCGGGCAGCGAGACCTCATCTCTACAATAAATCAAAAAATCAGCCGGGCGTGGTAGCGCATGCCTGTAATTCCAGCTACTTGGAAGGCTGAGGTGGAAGGACTGCCGAAGCCCAGCAGGCGAGGCTGCGGTGGCCGGGAGCGGCCACTGCACTCCAGTCTGGGCAACAGAGTGAAACTCCAACTCAAAAAAAAAAAAGAACTACAACATTTACTAGTAGTCTTGTTCACAGAAATGCTAGGATAGGTTAGCATTGGCCTGTCTTTTTGTGTAATTCACTACACTAAGAGCTAAAAAGAGAAAAATTATATCATTATCTTAGTACATAAGAAAAGGCACTTGCTAAAATGTAATGATCATTCCTGGCAACTTGACAGAAGATACTACCAGATATATATTTAATGCTCTGATGAATCATAAAGACTATTCTCGTTAAAGTTTAAAACAAGAGTGAGGTTTTGTTTCTACTCCTGTAATTCTGTAGGAGGAACTACCCCAACAAAGCAAAGGAGTAAATAAAATAACAGGAAGATACAGGATCCAGGAAGCAGGAGAGACAACCCAGAAGAGAGGCAAAGGAAATTCTCAGGATTATGGTGAAGAAAAATGTAGGGTGATAAATGTGCAACAGATCTCAAGAGTAAGGAGCAGGAGCTGAAAGATTACTGGAAGACCAATTCAAAACAAAAATCAAACTGATAGAACAGTGTTAGAACGCATTAGAAGAAATGTAGACTTCAGGCAGGGAGTTTTCATATGAATTAATAATACATACATTAAAAAGTAAGTAAATAAATATTAACCCTAGACAGGGAGACTTTAAATAGTTAAATTATAGTATACTATATGACTCAACTGCAAATACTATTTATAAGCATAGTAATACAAAAGGTAAACTGTGAATATAAATTTAACCAAAATTGTGATGTAACTTGTTTGGGAAAATGTGGGGTGGGGGGCTTCATAAAAGAGGGTTAAATCCTAATCTTCCATAATAGATAGCCAATGGATAATATCTAAAATTGAAAATAGCTTAAATAGCAGTATAAACATGTTTTTAGAAATATAAGTGTAAAACACAGAAGAAATAACTGTAAGAGTTGACAGTGGTTACTACTGAGTAATGACAAGGTGGCGAAGGATGCAGTTAGGACTGCTGGGTTTTGTTATAAGTCTTGTAAAAATAATTAACTTAGTTAAAATATCTTTATGGATTCCTTTGGTAAAAATTAAAATTAAGAATGACAATATCCAGTCAAGATGTAGAGATACCGATATATTCTTGCACACCATGCATTAGAGAATAAATTAGAACAAGCTTTCTGGAGAGCATGTTGGCAGTAAGTATCAAAATTTCAAACGGTCCTCTCACTTAGTTCAACAATTCCTTCTCTGGAAAAGTATTTTAAGGAAACCACAGGGAAGATATGGAAAGATTTACCAAAAAGTACGTACATGGCATCATTCTTTAAAATATTGTAACACTGTGACTATTCGTGTACATAAATGAGAAAATGATTAAGTACATTATGTAAGAACTTAAAGTAGATCTACCATTCAATCCAGCAATCCCACTACTTGGTATCTACCCAAAGAAAAGGAGGTTGTTACGCAAAAAAGACACCTGCACTCACATGTTTACCGCAGCACGATTCACAATTACCAAGATGTGGAATCAACCTAAATGCCCATCAACAAATTAATGGATAAAGAAAATGTGATATATACACATATATACCATGGAATACTATTCATTCATAAAAAAGAATGAAATAAGTCTTTTGTAGCAACTTGGATGGAATTGGAGACCGTTTATCTTAAGTGATATAACACTGGAACAGAAAACCGAATACCGTCTGTTCTCACTTGTAAGTGGGAGCTAAGCTATGGGTCTGCAAAGACATATAGAATGCTATAATGGATAGTGAAGGATGGGAAGAGGGTTAGAAATGAAAAAAATTACCTATTGGGCTCAATGTGTACACGGAGAGGAAGTGAGTACTCTTAAAGTTCAGACTTCCTTGCCAATGTACAGTGCTTCTGTAATACCAAAATCCATCTGTACCACTAAAGCGATTGTAATTTTCTTTATTAAGAAAAAGAATTGACCAGGTGCCTTTAAATGCTCATGCCTATAATTCCAGCACTTTGGGAGGTCGAGGTGAGAGGATTGCCTGAGCCCACTGGTTCGAGAACAGCCTGGGCAACTTGGCGAGACCTCATTTCTACAATAAATCAATAAAAAAAATTAGCCAGGCTTGGTGGCATGTGCCTATAGTTCCAGGTACTTGGAAAGATCACCTGAACCCAGCAAGTTGAGGCTGTGGTGGCCGTGAGCATGCCACTGCCCTCTAACCTAGGCAACAGAGTGAGACTCCAACTCAAAAAAAAAAAAAAAAAGAATTACAAAAATAAATATTGGAACATTCTAACTATTCATGTACGTTAATAAGAGCATAATCAAGGACATTGTATATTTCCATGGAGTGAAATACCTGCAGATTATTACAATAATATCAAGTCATTGTTTTCAATTTGTGTTTTTGGGAGTCTGTATTAATTTCTTAGGGCTGCTATAATAAAGTACAAATATTTAGGTAGCTTAGAAAAACACAAAAGTGTTGTCTTACAGTTATCTAGACTAGAACTCCTAGATCAAGGTGTAACTAATGAAGGCAGTGAGGGAGAATGTCCTTCACGCTTCTTTTCTAGCTTCTTGTGTTTACCAGCCATCTTTGGGATTTCTTAGCTTGTGGATACGCCACCCTGATCACTTCCTTCATCTTCACATAGCAATCTCCCTATGTGTATATCTGTGTCTGTATCCAAATTTCCCCTCTTTGTAAGGACATCAATCATATTGGGTTGGGATCTACTGCCAATGACTTCAGCTTAAGTTGATTATCTGTAAAGACTCTTATTTCCAAATAGGGTCTCATTCCCAGGGGCTAGAAGTTAGGGCTTTAACGTCTTTTACATTTCAACCTACAGCAGAAGCATAGGGTTTCTGAGAACTGTCTCAAAAACTATTGCAACCAACTATTGGTCCTGAGCTGATGAGTTCTGGACTTTCCTCGTCCACTTTAACTAGAAAATTCCATTTTTAAAAATTAATATACTGAAAGTTCATATAAAGAAAGGCTTCTACAATTTAAAATGTTTACAAGCTTCCGATATAAAACCATATTTATTTATGTCCCAAATATATTGCTAATTAAGAAAAGCAATTTACACATTAACGTGTTTCCAGTTCTATAAAAATTTTTAAGTACCAATCTATATTTATATCTACAGTGCTCATATTTAGATTGATGGTATTTTTAGTACAATGTACCCCCCAAAATATTCAGTGCTAACAGAGCTACAATTTTATAAGTGCTTTTTATGTTCTACTTCATACTTTTCTGTATTGTCTAATTTTTTTTGCAATGATATATCTTTGCAATAATAAAAGACTATATTTTTAAAAAAATAGAGGATGCAACTTTCAGTAAATACATGCTGGTGAAGTGATTGCTATGCTTTTATCAATCTGACTTGGCTTGTAAGAATTTCAAACTAAGAGAATTTGCATAATTATTCAGTTCATGCCTCTAAAACATTAATTCTTGCCATTCAAACTCTACTGGTATGGCCCTAATAAAATGAAGTCTTCAAATCTAAGTATCTACAGATGAACAAACAAAATGTAGTGTATACATACAATGTAATATAATTCAACCTTCAAAAGGAGAAAAATTCTGAGCCATATTACAACATGATTGAAAATTTAAGACATTATGACATTATGTTAAGTGAAATAAGTCAGTCACAAAAGGACAAGTCATTTGTCCTACTTCTATGAGGGTCTCAGAGTATCCAAATTCATAGACCCAGAAAGTAGAATGGTGGTTACCAGGGACCGGGGGTGAGGAAAGCAATGAGGACTTGTTTAATGAATTCAGAGTTTTAGTTTTGCAAGATGAAAAAAGTTCTGGAGCTGGATGTGTGGTGATAGGTGTACAATAATGTGAATATGCTTAACGCCATTAAACTGTACTCTTAAAAATGATTAAAATAGTGGCTCTATGTGATGTACATTTTATCACAATTAAAAATAATAAGAATCAACTGAATATTAAATAATTTGAATTTGCAAACACTTTAATGTAATGTAATGTGTATCTGACATTCATTTTTACTTTAAAAAGCTCATTCACTTATTTTTTCATTAATGAATCAGAATCACCATTTTCATCATCCCTATCATCAAACTATCTAGGAAACCAGCTGCATTCTTTGTTCTAAAGATTGTTTTTTCTAGCCGGGCTCGGTGGCTCAGCCTGTAATCCCGCGCCTTTGGGAGGCTGAGGTGAGTGGATTGCCTGAGCCCGCGGGCTCGAGACCCGCCTGGGCAGTGAGACCTCATTTCTACAATAAATCAAAAAATCAGCCGGGCGTGGTAGTGCATGCCTGTAATTCCAGCTACTCGGAAGGCTGAGGCGGAAGGATCGCTGGAGCCCAGCAGGTCGAGGTTGCGGTGGCCGGAAGCGGCCACTGCACTCCAGTCTGGGCGACAGAGTGGGACTCCAACTCAAAAAAAAAAAAGATTGTTTTTCCTTTCCTTTATACAAGCAGCATAAATGCTTTTTGGTAACAACCACTGCGAGGAGCATTGAGAAAGTCCTTATTTGGAATACTTAGCTGGACTTGCCTAAACTCTACTTTCCCTTCGTTGACCCAGGGCAACTCTCCCCAGCCCCCCACCCTCCACCTTCCATGCCACAAAAGATGGAACAAGATAACCAGAAAAACCACCCAAGGAAAGAAAAAGGGAGAATCAGTTACATATTCAACAAGCCAGGGAACAAGAAAACCCAAATCTGTTCCAGTTCTCTCATTTCCCCTTAAAGGCAAAGAACTGTAGATGCTTGTGAGAAGCTCTTCAAAGCCTAAATTCACAGCCTCTCTATGCGGGAGGTTACCAGCATCTGAAGAAAAACAACCACTACCAGAAAAGCTCGTCTTTGTTTTCATTCTTTGCAGTCCTTCAGGAAACTCTTGATAATGTGAAATGTTATTACTGCAAATGTTGGCCCAGGCAACTTTACTCTAGAGCCTGACTATCACTGACTGTTCGCAAAATAAAATCATTTTTAAAGCCTGTGAGGAGAGCCAAGTGCAAACCACAAATCAGAAAACCACCAAGGCGGGCTGGCCTCACTGCCAGAGTTTAATGTGATCTAATGGGAGGACAACAAGATGTGAGAATTTGATTTTACGATGCTCCGTGTAACGTTTGGCAATACAGAGGGGTTGGGTCCAACTTCCTTAAGCAAACATTTGAAGTCATGTTTCACTTTCTCATCAGTTTTAATTCTGTCAACCAGAAGGTAGAGATTCAGCCCTGCCCTGCTCATTTTAAAAGCTGCCGTCTGCTTTGGGTGGTCATAGATTTGCTTAATATCAGCTCGTGTAAGATGAAGATGGGCAGGTGGGGAAGAGGCCAGGAAAATAGGATGGAGTTATTTAGTGGCAGGGTATCAACTGGATCTCTGCTCTCTTCTGCACTGGTGATTTATTCCATGGGTGGAAAGACAGGGCTAACTCAAGCAGCGTTCTTTCACAAGCAAAGCCAACCCCAGTGAGAGAGAGTCAGATATGGGCCGGATCTCACGCCAAATGGGATCGGAACTCAGGTGGCGCCCTAGTTCCCATCACTTTTTTAAAAAAATTATTAAAAAATCAATAAATAGAGGCAGTAGTGGTAAACTGCCAGAGTTGGTGGGGGGCGGGATTGGCAGTAATGGGAAACTGCCAAGGGAGGGAGAGGCACATCTCATCAACAGGGCTACCTGCATAATGAACATTTGTATACAATCCTGAATTGTACCCCACATATTTAAAATAAAAAATTTTTTTTAAATAAAATAAATAAGTAAAATGGCAGCAACATGGAAACTCTTTACACATGGCAAGTTAACAACTGAGGACCCTGTGGAATAAAGAGAGTCAGTCAGGAAATCCCACGTAAAGGCACATGAATAATGAAAAGTAAATGAAAGTTATCCCATGCCGCTTTTATTTCTGTTGCCAGGACAATGGAATGAGAATCTCATCTTGTTTCCTCTTCTTACCAAATAATGCATTCCTAACAATGCCAAACTCTTACATTTTATAGCAATTACAAAGCTACAATTTGTATAGCAATTACAAAGTTGACCCAATAAAGAAATATAAAACCCAGAGTCAAGTTTCTTAAGGCAATGGTTTTCTAAGTGAAGTGTAACATATCCCAGGGTCCAGGAAAAAATTATTGGGACTTCTATTTCTATGAACTTTTTAGTAAAGCACTAAGATAGGAAGACTCACTGAGAGTTAAGATAAGGTTGACACTAGGTATCGTCACTTGGTGCAGTTGTAGGTGGTCACCTACCACCCGTGGAATGTGGGTCTTCCCGAAGGAAGGCTGAGGGTGTGCTAAGTGCTGTTTATGTTTAGGCAGGTTGGGCAGTAACAAATAGACCAAATATGTAATGGCTC
Source organism: Cephalopachus bancanus (assembly GCA_027257055.1). Lineage (NCBI taxonomy): Eukaryota > Metazoa > Chordata > Mammalia > Primates > Tarsiidae > Cephalopachus > Cephalopachus bancanus. The sequence continues at coordinate 8,303,731 of JAPVLO010000010.1, read as the reverse complement.
AACACAACAGAAGATGAGTTCTTGCTTAGGTAACCTCTCTGGTGACTGGATCTGCAGGACGGCTCAAGCCATGCAGTCGGGTGAATGAGGTTCTGTCAACTTCTGCTCATGGCCAGCATAACCAACTGCATTGCTTCCACTGGAAGGACAAGACATGGAGAGTATCTACTAGGAGGTTCTCTGTGGGCCCAGACTAGAAGTGGTACGCATCATTTAAGCTCATTTTCCACTGGCCAGAACTTAGTCTCATCACCACACCTAACCACAAGGGAAGCCAGGAAAAGTAGCCTGATTATGGGCTTGAGAAGAAGAAAATGGACTATGGTGACCAGTCAACATTTTCTACCACTGGCGTCCACATTTGTTCAGTGGATTACAGTATATCACAGTCTATGTGTTCCTGTTACCCAGATTTTACCATTTTGATCAAATTTAACCTCATAAAATGAACAGTTGTCTTGAAAGTATTCCTAGCAAGAAGTCACCAATTGAATACTAATACTCCAGATGCAAGCCAGCCACAAGGAAAGGTCAGAGATAAAGTCTCACATTTTTATCTTCTTGTCAGTCATAGTGTGAGATTTAAAAAAAATAAAAGACTGTTAAATTACTTCTAGAAAGAAGTCAAAGTAAATATTTTTCAAAAATTTAAGTTTATCTGAAATAGAAATTTACATCCACTTTAATAATAATGAAACTCATATATGTGTGTGTGTATATATATATAAATATGTACACCTGAAACTGCTTATAAGAATGTGAACATACCACAATTAGGAAAAAATAAGTGGCCAGGGAAATAAACATGGAGACAATCATTTTTAATTTTTTGCATAATTTAAAGTCATGTGATGGTCAATCTATTATTCTGAAAAATTTTACTAAGCTTGTGAGAAGCCTCTGTTGAGATTTCTTATTCGATAATAAAGTATAAAAAGCCACAAACCATTGGGTTTTTTCCCTTCACCCCATAATAAAATTGGAAAATAACGTGTAAAACAGTCTGGCAACGAAATTGTATTTCTTCGTTAGCACAGAAAAAAATGCTAAAATTTGAAGAAATAAGAATTAAAATATGTTATGCAATGTGGGAGTTTGATTTATAAGTAACTGAAAGTACAGATTTCTAACCTATCTTGGCCTATGGTATTTTCTAGATCCTGTTCCAATAATTAAACATACAATGATTTACAGGCATGTGTGTGTGTGTACGCATGCATGTACTCATGTATGTACTACAAAAATTAGATGTCCTGAAGAATATATACTCTCAAAAATAACTCAGCTACTATTTATGGAGCATTTGCTCTTTGTCCTCAAGTTTTCATTATAGTATCAATAGCAAATTTAGCAAAAGCAATATTTTAAGAGTCACTTGTGCAAGTGTGTCACTGATGAAGCAGCCACTTTGACGGAAACGTTTTGAAAGATTTTTGGAATAAGCTTACTAAGGCAGCATAACCATCAAAGAAAAAGAGAGTGTTGGCAAGGATCTGGATATAGGCACCCTTGTGTACTATGGGTGGGAATATAAAATGGTGTCATTGCTATGGAAAACAATATGGTAGTTCTGCAAAAACTTAAACATTGAATTGATAAATGAATTCTATTTGGGGGCATAATAGTATGGCAACATAGAGAAGAAAACTTTCATAAATTTTCTGAGGAATTTTAAGACTTTCTCAAAGAAAGTATTCTTCCCAAATGTGGGAAGTAGCTCCATCAACAAAAAAGACTTGAAAGCAAAATCTTGAAGAGATATTTGTACGCTCAGGTTTATAACAGCATCATTCACAAAAACCAAAAGGTGGAAGCAACCCAAGTGCCTAGCAACAGAGGAGTGGATTAGCACAATATGATATCTACATACAATGAAATATGATCCAGCCTTAAAGAGGGAGGCAATTCCGACACATGCTACAATATGGATGAACCTTGGGATGTAATGCTAAATGAAATAGGTACTCATATAAGTGGAACCCTGTGGTATTCATCTTTTTGTTGTTAGCTTGAGACAGAAAATAAAAGGATGGTATCAGGGGGTAGGAAAAAGAAGGAATGAAGCGTTGTTTAATGGGTATAGGGTTTCAGTTTTGCAAGATCAAAAGATAGATTGCACAAAAATTTGAATGTGCTAACACTGCTGAACTGCATTTAAAAACTGTGAAGACAGTAAATTGGGTGTTGTGAATATTTTACCACAGTTAAAATTTTAAAAATGTAGGGGACTCTACAATATTTGGTAGTGAGATATGGACAACCTTGAAAATATTTTCTATCACTCAGAGTTTGCTGGTTTATAAAAAAACAAAAAACATACACACACCCTCTACTTTCAAAGTAAAGGTGATAGTTGCACAATGAATTGAAAAGTAACTACTCTTTGAAAGGAACTGAAGCTACAGTGAGAACATGTTGAAAACATATTCAAAAGTATTTCCATCTCTGTTTGTTGTTGCAGATAATTACACAAATGTAGCCCTATAAAAAATTCTGAGTGTTCACACTAAAAATAAATATTTAAGCTATTTAATAATTTCTCAAAGAGTTTTACTGGTTTATAATCCAGTTGGCAAAACAACAGCAAGCAGTGTCCAATTAGTTTGTAAGAACAAGTGGTTAACATCAGGGAATATTTTTAAAATTATACACCAATTTTTTTTTTTTTTTTTTTGAGTTAGGAGTCTCACTCTGTCGCCCAGGCTGGAGTGCAGTGGCAAGCTCAAAGCCACTGCAGCCTCGACCAGCTGGGCTCCGGTGATCCTTCTGCTTCAACCTTCCAACTAGCCGGAACTGCAGGAGTGGGCTATCATGCCCTGCTGATTTTTGATTTATGGTAGAGACGAGGTCTCCCCAAGTTGCCCAAGCTGGTCTTGAACCCGTGGGCTCAGGCAATCCACTAGTGTCAGGCTCCCAAAGTTCTGGGATTACAGGCTGGGCCACCGAGTCCAGCCTGTACCCAAATTTCAGCAAACATTTCTGCGTAATTAAAAGACAAGATAGAAAAATGAGTATCATGATTTAGTAAGCCTAGTCTATGACAGGTTCCTTCCATTTGTATCTATGAATATTTATAAAGGATGTTTTCAAAATAAAACAGTCAAAATTCAAAAATTGAGAATCTGACCAGAATGTGGATTCATTACACTACTGAGCTTTGACCCATGATTTTTTTTAATGAAGCATATTAAATCACACAATTCTCACGAATGAGTGCAAAAGAGTTTGGTATCATAAATAAAAATAAGTAAAATAATTTTGAAAGTATTATTTCTCTCATGCATTTAAGTCTGTTAATTTCTATCTTACATATATCTTATAAAGTACAGAATATACTGGTATGTAGTATATGTCCATAACTCATGAATAAACTGTGTTCATACATACATTTTTAAAAAGCAATATGCATATAAAACATAGATCACTGGTCTAAAAAGTCTTGAAAACAAGTTAGGAAGAAATCTATGAACCTTGCTTTTTAAACATACTGAATGGTTATATTTTTAGGGTTGTTTGTTGAGTAGTATTATTGTAATCATAGGCAATAACACCTGCTAGGCGTAATAAAAAGATGAAAACAATGTGGTGACTTCTACTTTTGAAGGACTAATCTTCTGGACAGGTCTTTTAACCTAGAGCCCACTGACAGAGTTTAAAGAGATCTGAAATTCTCTAAAATTAAATGTGAAGTTTGAAACATATACTCAAGTGCTTTACCTCTGGAGAAGTAAAATTCATAGTTTTTATCAGATTCTCAAATTAGTTGGTCTCTCACCAAAAGGTTGACACAGCACAGTCATGGAAGATATTGATGCACTTATAAAAATTATAATGAGCCAGGCTCGGTGGCTCAGCCTGTAATCCCGCGCCTTTGGGAGGCTGAGGTGAGTGGATTGCCTGAGCCCGCGGGTTCGAGACCCGCCTGGGCAGTGAGACCTCATCTCTACAATAAATCAAAAAATCAGCCGGGCATGGTAGCGCATGCCTGTAATTCCAGCTACTTGGAAGGCTGAGGCAGAAGGATCGCCGGAGCCCAGCAGGTCGAGGCTGTGGTGGCCGGGAGCAGCCACTGCACTCCAGTCTGGGCGACAGAGTGAGACTCCAACTCAAAAAAAAAAAAAAATTATAATGCATCAAACCCAATAATAGAAGCATATGCCAAATAGTATGGCAATATAGAGAAGAAAACTTTTTTAAGAAAAATATTCTTCCGAAATATGAGAAGGAGCTCCATTAACAAAAAAGAGCCTTTCAGGCAGCAGGAAGAAGGTACAACTTGGAAAAGTAAAATTACCTGCTTTATTTAAGGAAAAGAAATTGTCTGGCTTAGCTGTAGAAAAAGATACATAAAATTGAAGACTGAGGTCAAGATGTTACAATCTTGTACTTCATGCAAGGCAGTTTACACTAAAAGTTTTTGAACAAATAAAAAGCATAATACTAAAAACTGCATTTTGCAAGAAGTCCTGGACAGGAGCGGTGGCTCACGCCTATAATCCCAGTACTTTGGGAGGTCAAGGAAGGAGGATTGCTTGAGCCCAGGAGATCAAGACCAGCCTGGGCAACACAGCAAGACCTCATCTCTACACAAACACACACAAAAATCAGACATGGTGGTAGGTACCCATAGTCTCAGTTACTGGAGAGGCTGAGGCAGAAGGATCATCAGAGGCCAAGGAGGTCAAGGTTACAGTGAGCTGTGATTGTGCTACTGCACTCCAGCCTAGGCAACAGAGTAAGACTCTGACTAAAGAGAAAAGAAAACGTGCTGGTGGCAGAGAACAGAATGGCTCGCTTGGAGAAAAGACTACTACAGGCTGGCAATAGTGCAGGCAGGAAGTGACGGAGGTCTAAATTCAGGCATGGAATCTAAGGGAAAGAGGTTAACAGGCAAAATCATCAGGACCCATTGACAGGTTAGGTATAAAGATGAGAAAACAATCTGGGATGACATTTCTTGGTTGCACAAATGGAGACGGTGATAAAACTTGGGTTCGAGACCCACCTGGGCAGCGAGACCTCATCTCTACAATAAATCAAAAAATCAGCCAGGCGTGGTAGCACACGCCTGTAGTTCCGGCTACTCGGAAAGCTGAGGCGGAAGGATCGCCGGAGCCCAGCAGGTCGAGGTTGCGGTGGCCGGGAGTGGCCACTGCACTCCAGTCTGGGCGACAGAGTGAGACTCCAACTCAAAAAAAAAAAACTTGCTGAGGAGAGAATACCAAAGGAGCATCACTGAGAGAGAAAATTGTTTAAATTTCATTTTGGACACGTCCAATTATAAATTTATGCAGCAAGCCTAGAGCTCAAAATCATGGTGCATGCCAAAGGTCTGGAATTTATTGACTATAAATTCTGAGGAATTTGAGGAGTTTAATCAAGGGAAATGCAGCATGTAAGAGAAAATTGAAGGCGATACATATGTTCTAACTATGAAAATATTGAAGTCACCTTAAGAATGCACACCTTGGGCACAGTGGCTCAAGCCTATAATCTCAGCACATTGGGAGGCTGAGGTCAGGGGATTGCCTGAGCCCAGGGGTTCGAGAACAGCCAGGACAACTTGGCGAGACCTCATCTCTACAATAAAATAAAAACTTAGCCAGGCAAGGTAGCATGTGCCTGTAGTTCCGGCTACTTGGAAGACTAAGGCAGAAGGATCGCCAGAGCCTAGCAGGTGGACACTGGGGTGGCCGTGAGCATGCTACTGCACTCCTGCCTGGGGGACGGAGATTCTGACTGAAAAAAAAAAATGCACACCTTTGTCAATGTCACTTAAAAAACTGCCAAGTCAGCGCAAAAACCACTCTTCCATTTGGAAAAGGAAAAAAGAGAGAGAGAGAGAATTACCAACCTTTCCTCATTTAGTAGCTGGAGCAGCAATGGTGTCCTCACAGGTCAAGTCCTGCAAGCTGAAGCTGGGATTGAGATCAGTGTGCTACCACTCAGCCTAGAAAACACAGATGGGCCTTCACCTCATTGCATCTATTTCAGGGATGTCCAACCTTTTGGCTTCCCTGGGCCACATTAAGGAAAGAGGAATTGTCTTGGGTCACACATAAACTACATAATATAGTTAGCGTATATACATAATAAGACTTTTTTTATATAAAGTTTAGAAAAAATGAGAACAGTATAAAACTAGTGGGAAATTCGACCTTGTTCTTGTAAAACGAATCTATGCATGTCTGGTTTGATGGAAGTGGTCGCAATTCTTACTGAGTTCTCAAGGTGCTCATCAGAAATGTTCGTTTGAATTTGGCTCTTCGTGTGCTTCATGAGTGAAAGCAGTTGCTCGCCAATGTGTGCGCTGCCAAAAAGTGATGCCACGAATAAGGCGTGACTGTGAACTTCTAAAATGAAATGACGCATGGGGTCTCGAAGAAAAGAAATGCTAAAAAACACATGATGTTAAAAGATGTTTTGGGGCTGCATGACTGGCTGTCCTGGGCTGTGTGCAGTCCGCAGGCCATGGGTTGAACATAGCCTGCTCTATATCCTTGACACACTTATGCAGATCAGCTCCACACAGGTCGATGCTATGTGAACCAACACTCCCTGACAGCAGGAAGGACAACAGTGGAGAGACCAAGAGACACCCTCAAAAGTTCCACAAGGAGGGTGAGTTATCACGCTGGCTGTTGAGATATACTGAATTTGTAAGTTGCAGGTACGAAGCCCGTGGGAATGAAACAGGTCAACCAGAAGATGGGGAAAAATGCAGAGGTCACAAATGGAAATCTGTTTTTCGCAGAGCCAACAAATAAGTTTGTTTCACCTATACAATGACTTTAAAACTCATGTTATCTGCCAACATTTAAGAATTGAGAGACTTCACCACCACCACCACCACCACCACCACCCTGAAAAAAAAAAATTGAATTCAAGCTTCTCTTAAAAAATTAGAAGAAAATTCAACACTGGGCTCATGTTGCCACTCAGTAATCAGTGGAACTTCAATTAGCCACCACTCTCATTGTCTTCACTAATTTTGTTTATCTGCCTGCTCCTTGTAGGCATCTGAATTTGTGACCCTTTGGGCAGAATTAGAAAAGAAATCTAGGTGGCCAGGTGCAGTGGCTCGCACCTGTAATCTTAGCTACTTGGGAGGCTGAGGTGGAAGGATCATTTGAGGCCAGAAGTTTGATACAAGCCTAGACAACATAGTAAGACCCCATCTCTATAAAAATGTTTTAAAAATTATTTAGGCATGGTGGCACATGCCTGCAGTCCCAGCAATTTGGGAGGCTGAGGTGGGAGGATCTCGAGTCCAGGAGTTTGAGGTTATAGTGAGATATGAGCACATCATTGCATTCCAGCCTGGGGGACGAAGGAAACTCTAACTCAGAAAGAAAAACAGAAAGTGAGACCAAGAGAGAGAGAGACAGAGAGAGAGAGAAAGAGAGAGAGGAAAACTGAATGTGTGCATCCTGTTACCACTGCTTATAAGCTATTATCTCTTTCTTACTAAAAATAAGATCTTTAAGATCAGAATTTATGCTTTATTCATCTTTTCATTCTCACAATACTCTGACCTGGGCTCTACACATAATAGGTATTCTCAAAGCATTTTCTAGAAGTTTTGTTTTGTTTTGTTTTGTTTTGAGTTTGGGTTAAGTTAGTGTTTGCATATTAAGACTTTATAAAATTTGAATCTGATGCTAATTTACTCAAAGGCACATGCATGATTCATTCCCCCATTCACTGTCATTACTCTAAACACTCTGATCAGAGTAATAAAACAGTAACAGCCTATTACACGTCTAATTTACCTGTGAAATGTTTATTGCCTCTTGCATGAGTAGCAAAAGTATGCACACCCAGGGCTAAGTAATAGGGCTAGTAAGTTCTGTGTCATACAAAAAATATAATAAAACCTCAAAAAAATGAAAATAATGTTCTTTTTAGTTGATTGAGATATTACTTCATTTTCCCTATCATTTTTCACTCAGAAAGGTAATACCAAAAAACTTGAGATAACATATTTTGATGACTGAAGCAGTAAATTATAGAGAAGAGAAATTTCCATTTTTAAAGAGATGAAAAAATTCAACCTGCTAATCAGAATCATATCAGAGTCACTGGCTTTTGGCAGTAAGTTTTTATTGTAATTTGGGAATATAAAAGAATTGCACTATCAAGATCATAGAAAAACTAGAGACTTCCATCCCAGGGTGTTGCCTAACTTTTTTCTGCTAACTAAAGAAAGCAAGAAATTAGTTCATATTAGAAATAAGATACAGCGAGTCTGATATAAAAGTTAGGCAGTCAATAATAAAGATTTAGCCGGGCTCGGTGGCTCAGCCTATAATCCCGCGCCTTTGGGAGGCTGAGGTGAGTGGATTGTCTGAGCCCGCGGGTTCGAGACCCGCCTGGGCAGCGAGACCTCATCTCTACAGTAAATCATAAAAATCAGCCGGGCGTGGTAGCACATGCCTGTAATTCCGGCTACTTGGAAGGCTGAGGCGGAAGGATCACCGGAGCCCAGCAGGTCGAGGCTGCGGTGGCCGGGAGCGGCCACTGCACTCCAGTCTGGGCGACAGAGTGAGACTCCAACTCAAAAAAAAAAAAAATAATAATAATAATAATAATAATAATAATAAAGATTTATAGTCTAAGGTTTACTCCCATTTCCAATAGTTCCTCAAACGAAACATGATAAAAATAAATTTTGTGTAATCACATTAGCTCATTAATCACACAAAGACTTGACTGTTGACCCTTCACCTTTTCTAACGGGACTGAGGAAGTCAATAAACTGATAAAATAAAATGAAGTCTCTGTCAGAATTTAAAAAAGGAAAAAAAAAACCTTCTTTGATGATTAAGAAAGATTCAGACCAATTTTCCAAAAATTTCATCAAGAATCAAGATTATACCAAAAATGGGGATTTTTTGTAATCTCTCTTTTAAAGCGAGAGAGAGAGAGTGAGAGAGAGAGAGAACAAATTTTAATGAGCTTCCCTGTTCACCTTGATTAAATCAGAACTTTCGAGAAAGTAACCTAGCAGAACTTCAGAAATGTGAAGTTCAAGTTCAACTAATGAAGGAACAAAGACTTTAATTTTAGCTGAATGGTCTTCCCATGTCTGTGTCAGTTTCGCACTCTATTAGATCTTTTGGAACAAAAGGGCCAGACCCTCCCACTGGGACTCTTTCGCTGGAGCCCTGGGTACTATTGTTGATTTTATCCTAAAGGGCTTGGGAACACATTTTATAAACATGAAAACAGAGAGCAAATAAGTGTGAGAAACATCCAGTGAAAGAAGGTCAATGGAAATAGCTCACACGCTGTCAAAGCCCCACCGGATTTCTTTTAAAAGGAGGTAGGTAGACTGCATTTCTGGTTGGTTGCATTTCTGGTAGGTAGATGCATTTCTGGTTGGTGTGTTTGATCAGACAGAGGTTTGAAAATGATATTCATTTGTCCCTTTCCTTACATGTGAAAATGATCACTAATTTCTCAGGGAGGAGTATCCTGCTGGGTTACCAACTGCTGGGTTCATCCTCTCGTACAACCAAATGCCTTATTTTCGGCCTGAGACTCAGGGATGCTTTCTTTGGACAAATCAACGTTGGCTTCATATATGGAAATTCTCCTTCGTAGGGTTACCCAATGCAAACGAAACCCTGAATTCCATGACACCTGCAAACCATTTCTCCTCTTCTGACTGGATTTGGCACAGTGAAGCAGGAATCAGAACCAGAAAGCCAGGGACTCATCTGCCAAATGAATGCTATTTCAGGATGTCTTCAGTGTTATTGTTTTCCTTTTAAATGAAAATGAAATAAAATCATATGATAACACCACAATGAATTTTGCACATGCTAAAATATAAAAGGGAGGACATTACTTCTTTCAATATACGTGAAACACATTTTGTACTGGAACAAACAACTTGAAAACATATCATATGCACAAATGACGTCCGAAAGGAACTGTTGCTTATGAAACTGGGAAAGAAGAGAAACTCCATCCATTGGCAGAGGACTGCCAAAAATAGATATTAAAAACCCCAAACCTTGCTCATTTTAAGTCAAGGAATGAAATTAGCCGCCTATAAATCTTACCGCTAAATCAAAAGAGGAAAATCATCAAACTTTAGTAGACAAATCTTTCCAACTAACCATATGAATAATTCAGCCTAAGAAAGTCACTAGTATCCAGTGTAAAATCTCTCCTATGCAATAGAAAGTTTTCTCAGAATCTCAGAGGAGTTCCAAGATTGAATTTCTCATGACAATGGTTATGACAAACTAAAAATTCCATCATGAAATATAAAGCTGACATGAGCCTAGCAATCCATTTAGTCAGGAAACATTCAGGAACTATGAACCAGCTGGAAAAGACACACCCAATACAAACCTATGTCTGTTCTGTTATCTATTCAGTACATATTTATTGAGGACCTACCACATGCTTGGCACCATGCTGGGAGCTGGGGTGTGAGCAAGACAGACTTGGGGTTTTTCTCAGGCAGAGAATAAAAGGTCGCACTTTCTAATACTGGGCATGCCAAGCCATAAGTGAGAGTGACAGCTCAGATTCAAAAAGGTGCTATCCTCATCGGTGTCAGAATAAGAAAACTCTTAGATCCAAAGCCAAACAATTGATGGGGTTGCAAAAGATAAAAGTATGCTTAAATCACTTGCTAGTAAAAAAAAATTTTTTAATTGTATAGTGTTTGTATGAATTGTTTTTGCTTTGTTTTGCAAAAGAAAAAAAATACTTAAATCACTTTTATTAGTAAAAAAAATGTGCATGAAGTTTGTGTGAATTGCTTTTGTTTTCCTTTGTTTTTGTTATTCTTGTTCTTCTGTCTTATCTCCTTGTAGATCAAATTATGGGTGGGTTGGAGTAGAATTAATGTTACCAAACACAGAACACTGACTCTCATTTAGAGCCTTTGGCACGGAGCTGATCCAGACAGACATCATCATTGGGCTGCAATGCCTACTTTATCCATTTTATTAATTATATTCATAGAACATGTGTTAATATCATCCAAATGGCACCAGGGACTTAGAAAACATCTCTCAATACATATCTACACATATTGAATAGCTAACGGATTAAGAATTTTAGGAATTACAAACAGGCTGGCAAACACAGATGGGCTGGGTCTATATGAAAATGTAATAAACTTCTAATAAAACATTTGAGCAAACTCACACATCTGTGGACAGATGGGAGGCATTATGTAATACAGGTCATTGCTACAGCAACCTCTAACCCCCGGCTTGCTGTTGCTGGGCCAAGGTTGAGTATAAGGGGCCTTTATGAGTTTCCCTTCTCTGTCCGCATTCAGAGAAATCAGTTTTAATCTTTCTAAGATGAGCTATTAAAATAGACAGCCTTTGACCCACACCCATGAAAAGGATGCACAAAATACCCCAAATCTTTGACCCAGGACACAAGGTCTCATTGCTTGCATTTGTTTGTTTTTTGAAAACATAATATTTCCATGAATACACTTTGCTACTTGCCAGAAGTTTTTGTCTCTGACATTTGCACTATCTAGATAGTGATATTTGAGGTGGGCTCTTGAGTGTAGCTTTGGGGAGTTAATTTCTGAAGTGGTCAAATAGATATACACTTAGAACAGTGCCCAGCGCATGGTAAGTATTCAATGAATGTTAGTAACAATTATTGGTATTGTTGTATTACAACACAAAATAAAATGAGAGATAGGTTCAGAAAAAAAAATTTTTTTTTTGAGTCAGGGTCTCACTCTGTTACCCGGGCTGGAGTGAGGTGACACAGTCGTGGCTCACCACAGTCTCAACCTGCTGGGCTCAGGCGATCCTCTCTCCTCAACTTCCTGAGAAGCTGGAATGACAGATTTGGAGTTATTAAAAAGTTATATTCACCAGACTAAGTAAATAATATGAAATTAGTACCCATAAGTTCTCCTTCTAAAGAGAATGCAAATAAATCTGTGGGTGTGTATACATTTTACTGAACTGCAGGGCAACATTAGAATGTCCTCTTTCCACCTACTCACTACCCTTCAACTGATATTTTGGAATGACCTTCTTCCTGTGATTGAAAATATATCCCCTGGGGTATTCAACACTTAACATGGAACAATCTGGAAGCACTTGAGGGTGGGGGAGAGGAAGGAGGGAAAACAATTCTGTAGCATCTGAGTGCAAAGCTATCAAAGGAATACCTGAGGGTGGGTAATTTATAAGGAAAAGAGATTGATTCGGCTCACAGTTTTGCACGGCACTGACATCTGCTAAGCTTCTGTAAGGTCTCAGGAAACTTACCATCATGGCAGAAGGCAGAGAGGAAGCAGGCATGGCACATGGTGAGAGTAAAAGCAAGACAGCAAGAAGAAGGTGCCAGGCTCCTTTAAACAACCAACTCTCACATAAACTACTAGAGCAAGAATGCATTATAGTGAGATTAGCACCAAGCCATTCATGAGGGATCCACTGCCATAATCCAATCACCTTCCACCAGGGACCTACCCCCTCCATCACTGGAGATCACATTTCAACTTGAGACTTGGAGGGAACAACTCAAACTACATCAGTGAACTTGAGGAAGTGTGTCTTAGAGACCGGACATTTACACAAGTTTTGGCATCAGCTATACATAGATTCAGCCTTCTTACTTTTTTGGCCAGGTGACCTAAGTCATGTTCTTTATTACCCAGTTTCCTAATCTGTAAAATAGAGATGAAAACAGCACATAAAATGGAGACAAAAATAGTACCGAAAATTGTTGTAAGATTTAAATGAAGTATGTATGTAAAGCACTTAGCACAGTGTACAGCACATAGTAAGTATTCAATAAATGTTAGTAACAATTATTGTTGTATTTCAGATCCAGATACTAAGGCAAAATCAACTAAAAATATTATTGCTCAATTATCAGAATTCTTAGACCTACCAGGAATACCAGGGGGAAAAGAAAAAAAAAAATCAAACACCACAAAATGTTTAGTAAATGTGCCATGAGTCGGTACTTAAAATTCTTCCTTACAAGTTAAATCATTTATCACATACTTACAGTTAGGTCTTAGTTTTTTTTTTTTTTTTTTTTTGGTCCATCAATGCCAACAAATTGCTAATACAAGGACCACCACTGAAATGCAACTGGCACTTCATTATAAAATTCACAAGTTTGAGAGATTATTTTTCCCAGTCAGAATTCTTAGAATTTCATAGCTAGAAATGAAAATTTTGTGTTTTGATTTGTCAAATATTTTATTATAAAACTTCCTATACACATATGTAAATTCATAGAGTATTAGAATAATAAACACTGGTATGCTCTTCTCACCCAACTTTAAAAAAGCATTATGAGTACCCTCAGGGCTGCCATGTTGAATAATTGCAAAAGGTCCTGTTCTTTTTGGAGTAAAAAGTGAGTGAGCTTCCTGGAGGATAACACATTGTATTCTATGTAAATGGAGCCCACTAGGACAGAGCTATGCAGGCTTGAACTTAGACACAATCAAAGAATTTCAGCAAAATCTTCCTTATATCTCTTAGGTGTCACCATCTTGAATTTGGTGTTTACTATTTCTGGCCCTAGTTCTATACTTTTATTATATATGTACTTATGGATATAAATAAAAATACTGTTTTGAACTTATATAAATAGTATTATTCTTTATGAATCCTTCTGTAAATTGCTTATGAGCTCAATATTATGCTTCTAAGATATATTCCCGTTGATATCAATAGCTCTAGTTCATTTACTTTACTGAATAGTATTTTTTATATATATATATATATATATATTTTTTTTTTTTTTTTTTTTTTTAGTTACAGTCTCTCTCCATCGCCCAGGCTGGAGTGCAGTGGCTTGCTCACGGCCACCTCAGTATTGACCTACCTGGCTCAGGTAATCCTTCTGCCTCAGTCTTCTAAGTAGCCGGAACCACAGGTTCCACATGACCAGCTAATTTTTTGTTTTATTGTAGAGATAAGGTCTCACCAAACTGATCAGGCTGTTCTCGAACCCATTGGGCTCAGGCAATGCTCTTACCTTGGCTTCCCAAAGTGCTAGGATTATAGTATTATATTTTTTAAAAATGATTTATCCATTCTCTTTTTGGTGAAAATTTGGAGGGTTTTTTTCTTCCCACTTTTTTTGGAATGAGAGCATTGTAAGTATTCAACAAATGATAAGCCATTATTATGTTTTGTTTTGAATTCAACACATTGGTGAGCAGTATCTACTCATATGCCATCTTGTGTGCCTCCTGTAAATCATTATCTGAAAGGCTAAAACTATATTTATCAGACTCTTTCACAGCAAGAGATCCACATATGACTTAGGGTTGGTCAAAGATAATCATGAAAGGCTTTCGGACCAGGCGCCATGGTTCACATATGTAATCCCAGCACTTTGAGGAGCTGAGGAAGGATTGCCTGAGCCCAGGAGTTGGAGACCAGCCTAGGCAACATAGCAAGACCTCATCTCTACAAAAAATAAAAAAATCAGCTGGATGTGGTAGCAGGCATGCACCTATAATCCCAGCTACTTGGGAGGTTGAGGCAGAAGGATTGCCTGAGCCCAGGAGGTGGAGGCTGTGAGCTATGATTGTGTCACTGCACTCTAGCCTGGGAGACAGAGCGAGACTCCAATTAAAAAAAAAAAAAGTTTTCACTCTTTTTTTTTTTACTTTTATATTTTAACTGCTGTAAGTGAAGACGGTTGTCTCTTTCCACTAGAATGTCCCCTAAGTTAAATATAAAGATGTATTATATACATCTTTAGTATAAAAGTGCAATTCAGGGTTAGGGATACAAATGGTCATTGTACAGGTAAAGCTTGGGCCTCACTTTGGTCCCCACTTCATCTGGTTTGAGATCAGGAACCCTTATTGGTGAAGTCTGCGTCTCCCACCCCAGGCAGTTTCCCTCTACTGCCAATCCCTTTCTTATAGTATTGATAATTGTTGGGGGTCCCCTTATGAATGAGAACATGTGGTGTTCAGTTCTTTGTTTCTGTGATTAAAGAGTTTTCACTCGAAGTAAGATAGACACAGCACTCCTGTATTTCTGCTGCTGTTGTTGAAAGCATGATCACAGAACTATTGACAGTAATGGCAGAAGTCCTCATGTCTACTCACTCTGTGAGGTTTGAGAGGCAAGACAGAGCGTATCCATTTTGGCACTGTGAATTGTTGCAGGCCTGGCTGGGGGTCCCGAACTGGCAGATGCAGCAACAGCGTTCCTAATGATGTGAGGGTTTCTTACTTGTGGCAGCTTCCTGCTCATGGTAGTGGGTGATTTTGTTCTATGACCAGCAGCTTCCTGATCATAAAAGAAACAGCCTCAATAATCCACTCCATGTGTAGCTTTAGAAGTCATCCCTAAAAACTCAACCGAGAGTCTTTTTTTTTTCATCCTCTTAATGATTTCATTTAATACCCTGAAATTAGAGACGGATTTACCATGAAACCACTGAAGGTTAAGACGTCAGAGACCCTCACTGCATGGACTCATGCCTGGTTATGTATTTTTATAAGAATGTCAAAAGTGAGATATTTTAACTGCTATAAGTGAAGACGGTTGTCTCTTTCCACTAGAATGTCCCCTAAGTTAAACCTTTATTTAGTATTTCCCGTGTTGATGGAGTAGCCTCAGGCATTTGGGGGATCCAGTTAAGGAAAAATGGAGTTGGTTATATATTTTTGTTGGATTAACAGAGATATTTTTGTGTTTGTAGTCACTCCTGATACCCATTGTGTAGAATCACCCAGCTTCACGACATGAGAAGACAGAGCTAGAGATCACACGATACACCAGAAAAGTGGGCAGTGGAGAAGCAACAAAGATTAAAACTGACACAGCCAGAAACGAATCTGTGGACAACTCTTCCAAATCTTACTTCATGTAAGAAAGAAACTTGACATGGCTTTCCCAGTTTGGCAATAATTATAAAAATTTACATGGCATTACCAATAACGCGTTGTAAAGATGAAAGAAATTTTCTATACTATCAATAATAATTTTAAAATGTAGTTATTCACAAAAATATGATACTACAAAGTCATCGTCAGTCAAAGAGTGAGGCAAGATATGTAAGAAAAAGACCATAAAGGTGTATCCTTTTGATTAATAAAAATATAATACATATTACTTTTCTAGATATTGTCATGTTTGCAGTAAATGTCAGATTTTTAGAATTTGTAATAATTAATTTTCTTGTTATGAATAAATCTGAGTTTCATACCTAATTTTGCATTTGTGTCTTTTTCCTAAAGCTTATATTAAAGTAATGCCCCCCAAACAAATAGATCCTTCTCTGCCAGTAATAAATCAATTCTTAAATGAGATGAAGTGGATTCTGTTCTCTGCAATGAAATTCCAAATTAGAAAATTAGGTTATTAGTATCAACTGTGGTTTCATGCAACAGAGTTTCAACGAAATGGACCTCTGGAATTGGTCATCTCATCTGGGTGGGTTTGAAAGCAGTGATAATCTCATTAACAATGGATGGTAATCTCTGCTTGCCTGGAATAAAGTACCTGTCAAAATGGAAGGCAGACAGGCCAACTGCTGCACAAACCCCTATGATGAGAATGAGAAATAAAGAAATATGGAAGGATTGGACTAATTCTAACCACACTGGAGAATTTACAAAAGAAAACACCAAGCTCTACATTTTAAATTCTTAGCTCAATGCACAGAGGATTCAGAGGACTTTTATAATTTCCCTAAGATAATTCTCAAACTTCCACATGCATAGAATTCCCTGAAGGACTTTTTTTTTTTTTTTTTGAGTTGGAGTCTCACTCTGCCGCCCAGACTGGAGTGCAGTGGCCGCTCCCGGCCACCGCAGCCTCGACCTGCTGAGGTCCAGCGATCCTTCCGCCTCAGCTTCCAAGTAGCTGGAACTACAGGCGTGCGCTACCACGCCCGGCTCATTTTTGATTTATTGTAGAGATGAGGTCTCGCCAAGTTGCTAAAGTACAAACTGCTGGCTCCCCAGTCCCCACAGCTTCTGATTCAATAGATCTAGGGTGGAGCCTGAGAATTTGCATTTCCACCCAGTTTCGAGGTGACGCGGTGCTGTTGCTCCAGGCACCACAATTTGAGAACCACTGCCCTAAATGAATATCACACCTCTTATACCTGCAAGAGGATCTATCTATAAATCAGATAAAATAGGTTGTTGAAATACAGTTTAAGTAAAATGCACAGCGTTACTTAGTCTTTTATGTGGAAGTTGGCACATTAATTAGGAAAATACAGATGCTATGAGTTAGAATGGGGAGATTTGAGTGGATTTAGATAACTCTGAGTAACTGAACCTCCAAGCCCCACTGAGCTTTCCGTTCTAGTAAATGTAGCCCCTCCCACTTCTGTCAGATAAATCTGCCATGTTTAAAGATCCATTGTGATTGCAACTGCAGTAATTACCTTGCAAGAAGATGCCATTTCTCCTGCTCCATCCTTCCACCACTCATCCACTCTGGACATAGAGTCTGCTGGGGTCCCAGCAGACCCCAGAGGTGTAAGTATACAGTCTGGCTGGAAATAATCTTTTTATAATGAAATAATCTTAAGAGTTTGCTAAGTTGTATTGGCATATTTGTGTGCTGAGTAACCAGAAAGGTGCCATGTAGTATATATGGCAGACTATAATAAACAAGCACCAGAACCAGAAAGCTAAAAACAATTCCCCTTCTCCTTTACAACCAGGTTCTGGAAGTGATTTTTGGAAGATAGAAATGAGACAGAGATTGCACTTCTGCTCATTCTGTGCTCTCTGCAGACAGTTATGACCATGGAGTTGGTGCTGACCAATCCCAGTGGCCAATCTGGCACTTTGTAGAAGTCAAGAGCCAGGGCCAGGTCCCTGTTTCATTGGGGTGGATCATAGCAGACATGGCATTGATGTCAACCCAGCAGCAGTAGCAATAGTCTTCTGATCATGGCAGTTTGCTGAGGATGACAGTTACCTAGTATGACAAATTACTGACATTGGCAGTGGCAGTACAGCTCAGAAGTCAGCAGCTTCCTGATCACAGAGGAATCAAAAACTCCTTAGTTGGGCCAGTTCTGTGGTTTGGGGAAGTCATTCCTAAAAGCCTAGGGTCTTCAGCCCTCTTCATAATTCTAAAGGAATTAAATAACTTATAATAAACACCTTGCTGCTTAACTTGCTAGAAGAGATTCTGTTCCTCACAAATGAACCCTGACTGACACAGAGCACGTGCATGAAAGTTCTCCAGGATATACCCCCAGGAGTATAATTGTTGGATCACAGAGTTGGGTCACATTTTTCACTTGACTCGATATTGCCAAATTGTTCTTCAAATCGTCGTGCCAATTTACGTTCCCATCAGAAAAATCCCACAAAAATTTGGGACTTTTAATTTTTGGTAAATCGATTGATGCAAAAAAGTATCTTACTGATTTTTTGTACATTGATGGGTTATTCAGTTTTTTCTTTTGTAACAAATTGGTCATATACTTCATTCATTTTTATGTGGACTTGCTTATCTCTTTCTCAATTTATATGAGTTATTTCGGTTACTAAATCTTTGCAATTGCAAATATCTTCTAGCTAATGGTATGCCTTTTTCTCTTTCTAATGCTATTTTTACTATATAAGAAGTTTTCAGCCAGCCTCAGTGGCTCACCCCTATAATCCTAGTACTTTGGGATGCTGAGGTAAGATCACTTAAGCCCAGGAGTTTGCGACCAGCCTGAACAAATTAGCAAGATCGTATATCAATAAAAAATAATTTTAAAAAAGAAAAACTGTTTCACAGTAACACAGTTATTTAGCAATCTTCTTTATTGTTCATTATTTTTGTATCTTATGTAAGAAATCTTTTGTTTCTTACATGTCATTTTCTCCTATGTCTTCTTTTAAAAATGTGCATTTTCATTTCTACCTCTGCAATAAATCTGAAATTAATTTTGGAACACATATATAATGTAATTTTAATTTTGCATATAATCAATTGTTTTAGCACTGTTTGTTAAGTAGCTTGTTTTTACCCCATTCATTTATTTTATTTTATTAATTACAGATATGTGACCTACAAGTCAGGATTAGCTACACAAGCAGGCTGCATGCAGGTGAAGTTTGGACCTCCAACAGACCCTCACTTCCTCTGGTTTAGGACCAGATACCCTTTGTGATACGACATGTCCCCTCTCTCCCTTTCTCCCCTGGCAGTGCCCAGCAACTGCCAATCACTCCCTTGTGCAAATGTGATTAATGTTCGGTCCTACTTATGAGTGAGAACATTCGGTATTCAGTTCTTTGTTTCTGTGATAGAACACCAAGTATGATGGTCTCCAACTCCATTCAATTTGCTATATTCAATGATTTTGCTCTTCTTTATGGCTGCATAATACTCCATCAGGTATATGTGTCACATTTTCTTTATCCAGTCCACTTTTGATGGGCAGTGGGGTTGATTCCATGTTTTTGCTATTGTGAATAGTACAGCTATAAACATGAGTGTGCAGGTGTCTTTTGGGTAGAGATTTATGTTCCTCTGGGTATGTCCCAAGAGAGGTATCATTGGATAGTATGGAAAGTCAATTTTTAGTTCTTTTAGGAATCACCACACTGCTTTCCATAGAGGTTGAACTAACCTGTACTCCCACCAACAGTGTAGAAGTGTTCTCCTTTCTCCACACCTTTGTCAGCATCTGTTGTTTTTTTATTTATTGATAAGGGTCATCCTTACTGAAGTTAGGTGGTATCTCATTGTGATTTTGGTTTGCATTTCTCTGATGATTAGTGAGGCTGAGCATTTTTTCATGTATCTGTTGGTTGCTTATAAATCTTATTTTGAAAAATGTCTATTCAGTTCCTTTGCCCACTTTTTGATAGAATTGTTTGTTTTTTTCCATTCAGTTCATTTGAGTTCCTTTTAGATCCTGGATGTTAGGCTTTTGTCAGATAACAATTAGAAAATATTTTTTCCTGTTCCATGGGTTGTCTCTCCACTTTCTTGATTGTTTTTTTCCTGTGTAAAAGCTTTTCAGTTTGATGAGGTCCCACTTGCCTATCTTATCATGTATGGAATTTGCTTTTTGGGATTTGATCAAGAATTAGGTGCCTACTCAAATGTGCATAAGAGTGTTTCCTACATTTTCTTCTAGGATTCTTATAGTTTGAGGTTTTACATTTAAATCTTTGATCCATTTAGAGCTGATTTTTTTATATGGTGATAGGTAGGGGTCCTGTTTCTTTCTTCCCCATGTGGTCAGCCAGTTCCCAGCACCATTTGCTAAATATGCATCTTACCCCAGGCGTTGTTATTGGTGGCTTTGTTGAAGATGAGTTGGTTGAGAGATCAAGTTTTTGCTTCCATAATCTCTGTCCTGTTCCATCAGTCTATGTGTCTATTCTTGTAGCAGTGTCAGGCGGTTTATTAATGTTGTCTTATAATAAAGTTTAAATCTGGAAGTGTGATACCTCTCACTTTGTTCCTTTTGCTGAGCATTGTTTTGGCTATTCATGCTCTTTTTTGTTGCCATGTGAATTTCTGTATCATTGTTTCCTGGTCTGAGAAGAATGATGTTGGCAATTTAATGGGTATTGCATTGAATCTGTAGATTGTCTACAGTAAAATAGACATTTTGACAATATTGATTCTTCCAATCCATGAGCATGGAATGTTTTTCCATTTGTTTTATCATTCTTGATTTCTTTGAGCTACATTTTGTAGTTCTTGTAAAGGTCTTTCACTTCTCTGATTAGGTGGATGCCAAGGTATTTCTTTTTCTTTTTTTCTTTTTCTTTTTTTTTTTTTTTTTGTAACTATCGTGAATGGGAGTGTGCTTTTTATTTTGCACTCCACTTGTTGCTGATTGTATAGAAATGCAACCGCCTTTTGCACATTGATTTTGTACCCCAAGACTTTACCAAAGTCATTTATCAGTTTGAGGAGGCTTTTAAGAGATTTCCTAGGGTTTTCAAGTTATAGGATCATATTGTCCACAAAGATAGCTTGACATTCTCTTTTCCTATTTGGATACCCCTGATTTACTTTTCTTGCCTGATTGCTCTGGCAAAGACTTCCAGTACCATGTTGAACAGGAAGGGTGAGAGTGGGCATCCTTGTCTAGTTTCTGTTCTGAGGGGGAATGCTTCCAATTTCTGCCCATTGAGCAAATTGTTGGCTGTAGGTTTATCATAGATGGCTCTTACCCTTTTGAGGAATGTTCTATGCCTAGGTGCTCAAGTATTTTTGTCAAGAAAGGGTGGATTTTGTTGAATGCTTTTTCTGCATCTAATGATATAATCATGTGGTTCTTGGTTTTACATCTGTTGATGTGCTTAATTACACCTGTTTATGGTCTTGCAAATGTTGAACCAGCCCTGTGGAACTTTATCCTAGGAATAAAGTCTACTTGGTCATGGTGGATGATCCTTGAGATGTGTAGTTGGATCCAATTTGCTATAATCTTGTTTAGGATTTTTGCATCTGTGATCATCAAGGAGATTTGGTCTGTAATTATCTTTCCTTGTTAGGTCTTTGCCAGGTTTGAGTGTCAGTGTGATATTGGCTTCATAAAATGAGTTGGGGAGCATTTCCTCTTTCATTAAGATTAGTATCAGCTCCTCCTGTATGTCTTGTAGAATTCAGCTAAGAAGTCATCAGGTCCAGGGCTTTTTCTGATTAGGTAGGTTTTTTATGACTGAGTTAATTTTCTGGTTTCTTATTGGTCTGTTTAGAGTTTCAATATCTTATTTCAACAATGGGAGGTTGCGTGATGTCAGAAATTGTTCCATTTCCTTTAGATTTTCTAGTTTATTTGCATACAGGTCTTTATAGTAATCTCTGATAATCTTTTGAATTTCTTCAGGATCAGTTGTGACTTTACCTTTTGCATTTCTAATTGTGTTTATTTGGGCTTTCCCTCCCTTTTTTTTTTAAGTCAGTCTGACTAGGGATCCATCAAACTTATTTATGCTTCCAAAAACCAGCTTTTTATCTTGTTGATTTTTGTACAATTTTTGTCTTCTATGACCTGCAGTTGCAACTTTATCTTGGTGATCTGGATTCCTCTGCTGAAGTTAGGATATTGGGGGTCTTGTCTTTCCAGTTCCCTTAGATGTGACATTAGGCTGTTTACTTGTGATCTTTCTGGTTTCTTGATGTGTGTGTGCAATTCTATAAATTTCCCTCTTAATACTGCTCTCATGACATCCCAGAGATTCTAATAAGGTGCGTCTTTGTTTTCATTTGTTTTCAGAAATCTTTTTATTTCTATCTTAATTTCCATGTTGACCCAGAATTCATTCAGCAGCATGTTGCTTAGTGTCCATGTCTGTTTGTATTTGGAAGAAGGGGGGGGGTCTTGTTGGTGGTGATATTTATTTTTATTCTACTGTGATCTGAGAAGATGTATGGTATTGTTTTGATCTATTGGCATTTGTTTATGCTTGATTTATGTTTGAGAATGTAATCAATCTTAGAGTAGTTCCATGTGTTGTTGAGTAGAATGTATACTTGTAACTGCTGAATGTAGTGTTCTGTAGGTGTCTATTAAGCCCATTTCGTCAAGTGTCAAGTTGAGGTTCTGGATCTTCTGATTGATTTTTTGCCTCGATGATCTATCTAGCGTTGTTAGTGGGGTATTTAAGTCTCCAGCTATGATTGTATGAGGGTCAATGTCCTCTCTTAGTTTACTTAGTAGTTGACTTATAAAACCTGCTGCTCCTGTTTAGGATGAATATTTCTTGCTGGTGGACTGAGTCTTTTATCATTATGCAGTGTCCTTCTGTATCCTTTTTAACTTTTGATGACTTGAAGTCTGCTTTGTTTGATATTAGAATAGCTACTCCTGCCTTCTTCTGTTTTCCATTCACCTGAAAGTTCATTTTCCATTTTCTATCTTTGAATCAGTGCTTGTCCTTTGCAGTGAGATGAGTTTCCTGGAGGCAGCAGATTGTTGGATCATACTTTGTTTATCCAGTTTACCACTCTATGCCTTTTCTTTTTTTTTTGAGTTGGAGCCCAGACTGGAGTGCTGTCACCCAGACTGGAGTACAGTAGCCGCTCCCAGCCACCGCAGCCTCAACCTGCTGGGCTCCGGCAATCCTTCCACCTCACCCTTCCGAGTAGCCAGAATTACAGGCATGCGCTACCACGTCCGGCTGATTTTTTTATTTATTGTAGAGATGAGGTCTCACTGCCCAGGTGGGTCTCAAACCCGCAGGCTCAGGCAATCCACTCACTCTATGCCTTTTCAATGGTGTATTTAGTCCATTCACTTTTACCCTGATTATT
Source organism: Cephalopachus bancanus (assembly GCA_027257055.1). Lineage (NCBI taxonomy): Eukaryota > Metazoa > Chordata > Mammalia > Primates > Tarsiidae > Cephalopachus > Cephalopachus bancanus. The sequence goes on along the minus strand of JAPVLO010000010.1, from coordinate 8,280,494 downwards.
GAAATGTGAGAGTTTATCCCTCTCACAGGGCTCCTAGAAGCTAACTTTATGTTCTTTAACTTTTGCATTTGTATATGTGTGTGTTTTTATTGTTGTGGGTGCTCCATGTGGTCTGTTAACTCTGTGTTTACTACTGCAATATGCATAGCTATTATTTCCTTTCTTTATTTTTTCTATGCTTAACACCTTCTTAAGCATCACCTGAAGGGCTGGCCTGGAGGCAGCATATTCTGGTCTGGGAAGGATCTTAATTCTCTGTCACTGATGAAACTTCCCTTGACAGGATAGGAAATTTTTGGTTGAAATTGCTTATCCTTAAGAACATTAAATTTGACTCCAATCCCTCAGGCTTCTAGAATTTCTACAGATAAGTCTGGAGCAATTCTGACTGGTCTTCCCTGGTAGGTAGTCTGACCTTTTTCTCTTGCTGTCTTTAGGATTTTTTCTTTCATATCTATTTTGTGAAAAATAGGGATTGGTCTTCTCATGTGATGCCTTGCAGGGATTCTCTGAATCTCTTGTGATTGAATGATCACGTCTCTGGTGAGATGAGGAAAGTTTTCTTGGGTGACTTCATGGAATGCTTGTTCCAAGGTATACTCCATTTCCCTATCTGCTTCAGGTATACCAATTAGGCACAAGTTTGGTTTCTTGATATAATTGCACATCTCTTGGAGGCTTTGCTTCTCTTTTTAAGTGTTTTTTCTATGTTTTTAACAGACTGGGTTAATTCCATATTTTGGTCTTCAAGTTCTGAGATTCTTTCTTCTGCTTGGTTAATTCTGCTCCCTATGCCTTTTAGTTCATTACTTATTTCAAGGATGAGGTTCTTCATTTCTATTATTTCAGAATAGACTTTCTTGAAATTTGCCAACTTCTTTTCAATTTCATTGAGTTTTGCTTCTTGTGTCTGTTGATTCTTGTTCATTTTTGCCATCCACCTAATCTTTGATTTCTGTAGCTGTCATCTGAGGCAAGTCATTCTGGGAGGTTCCATCATTTGTGCTCAATGGCTGTTTGTCTTTTGGGGGGGACACTGTCTCTTTAGGACTCTGGGAGTAACCTGTGTTTTCCCATTGGTTTTTCCTTATTTGTGACAGTTCTCTTTTCCTTCTCTATAATTCTGTCACTCAGCGAGAGAGAGAGAAGCATTTTCCTCCATCTTTGTTCAAATCTGACTCAGGGCAGGGGGTGGGGAGGCTGGAGTCTCATGTCTGCTGTTGTTTTTCTGGTCTCTGTATTTAAAGAGACCTCCTCTAGATGCTAGGTGTATCACCCATCAATAAGTGTTCAGGGTGTCCAAGTCAATTGGCAATTGGGTCCCCACTCTCCATCTTGCTAGGTAAGAGAGACACCAGTCTCCTGCTCCACAGTGACCATCTTAAACCTATTTCTTGACTTTTGGGGTGTCCCAGCATCCTCCCTATGAATCTCTCAAGTACCTGCAGGTCATAAGGTAACAGAGACTGGGGAGGAATCAATGGGGCCTTCTGGAGAGTAGGACATGGAACAGTACAGGAGATAAAGGACTTGCCAGATCCTGAAGCTACCCCTCCACTTTCCCTACTGATTTTCAAATTAATTAATATTTTATTAAAGAAGTACAACTTGATATTTTTATACACATACTGAATTGATTACTACAGGTAAGCAAATTAATATATCCATTATCTTCCATAGTTATCTCTTTTTTGTGTAGTAAAAGTACCTAAAATCTACTTTAATTGTAAGTTTCCATTATACAATATAATATTAACTCAGTCCTCGGGTGTACACTCGATCTTTAAACTTACTCATACTGTATAACTGTAAATTGGCACCCTCTGACCTATATCCTCCCATTTCTTCCCCTTCCTTGCCCCTGGTAACCAACTTTCTACACTCTATTTTTATGTATTTGGCTTTTCCTTTAGTCTCCACATATTAGAGAAGATCATGCAGTATATTTCTTTCTGTGTCTTGTTTATTTCACTTAGTGTAATGTCCTTTAGGTTCATTCATATTCCATTATGTATTTGTGTGTGTGTATATGAGTGTGTATGTATGTGTGCAATGATTTCTTTATCCATTCTCCATCAGTGAACACTTAGGTTGTTTTCATATATTGGCTACCTTGCCCCATTGATTTAATACAGTCCTATTCCAGGCTTCTAAATGTTCAACACTCTTTTTCTGCACCCTCTAGTCTTTTCCATTGCTTATTTGTCTATATAGTACTAGCAGCAGTACCACAGTGTGTTAATCTTTTTTTTTTTTTTTTTTTTTGAGTTGGAGTCTCACTCTGTCGCCCAGACTGGAGTGCAGTGGCCGCTTCCGGCCACCACAACCTCTACCTGCTGGGCTCCGGCGATCCTTCTGCCTCAGCCTTCCAAGGAGCTGGAATTACAGGCATGCACTACCACGCCCGGCTGATTTTTTGATTTATTGTAGAGATGAGGTCTCGCTGCCCAGGCGGGTCTCGAACCCGCGGGCTCAGGCAATCCACTCACTTCAGCCTCCCAAAGGCGCGGGATTACAGGCTGAGCCACCGAGCCCGGCGTGTGTTAATCTTTATAAGCTTTGATAGGGTAAGTTTCATGACATTCATCTTAAATTGTTTTGGCAATTCTTGGCTGGCAAGAGGCTATAGTTGTAGAGCACAATAAATAATATTAGCCAACACAGAAAGATTAGGGGGTGGCATGTGGCTCATATATCAAAATACTGCATCCTAGACTCTATCAACATATTTTTCCTTGACTAAATTTATTATTTCAGGTTTTTTACCTTCAACTTCAGCAACCTTCTGTTCATACTTTTTAATAAGTAACAAACATAATTAATCAAGCAGATTAGTGGCTCCTGGAACCACTTTTTAAACTCATGCTTTAATGATCACATTAAATAGCCTTAAAGAAGAAATTGTATCACAGAATGATACCTTTAATCTGCCTCTATAAATATAAATATACTAGTTTCCTTCAGTACCAAAAAAAAGAGACGTACATGAATGCACTTGTATATATACAGCTTATTTTGCAATCTACTTTACCTAATAACTTAAGAGTCTGTTTATCACTTAAGTTTGACACACTCCATAAAAATTGAGTCATTTAATTCTCACAACACCTATATGAAGTAGTTACTATCATATCATGCCCATTATATAGAAGAGGAAAATGAGACACAGAGCTCCTAAGTAATTTGGCCAGAGTCCCCTGGCTAATAAATGGCAGAACTGAGGCTCAAACCCAAGCAATGTGACTTCATTATTCTCCTCTTTAACCTCTACAACTCTACTACCTCTTATTAAACCAACAATCACAGAAATGTATAGTTACATCCCAGAACAAGTATTTTTGGACGAGAACAAAGAGCTATGAGAATATGTAACAAGAAGACATGGCCTAAAATGGAGGGAGCAGTTGGGTACTTAGGAAAGGTTGCTCTGCAGAAGAAACATTTCAACTGAAATCTGCAAGATGAGTAGGGCTTCGTTCTGTAAAAAGTTTTTGTTGTGGCTGTTGTTTTGATAAGGGGATTGGGCTAGTGGGACAACCTGTCTAGAGCAAGAGCAAGTAAATGCAAGAGTACTGTGGTGCTTTTGGAGAAGCCAACACAGATGAATTCAGTCAGAGGCAGAGTATGGTATGAAAATCGGAATGTGGCTAAAATTGGAGAGATGGGTCCCAGGGGTCCAGGTCAGATTGGGCATTTCAACTTGATTCTTTACTTCCAAAAGCTATTCGTCAGAAGTGACATGAACAATTTGTGATTTTAAAAAAGATGTGCTGAATACATTTTAAAAGACATATGATGGAATTTCATTAGTAAAGGAGAAATTTAAATAAGATTTTCATAAATAATTATCTTCATTAAAATTATTCTGAGAGCTGGGCATGGTGGCTCACTCTTGTAATCCCAGCACTTTGGGAGGCAGAGGCGAGATGATTACCTAAGCTCAGAGGTTTGAGACCAGCCTGAGCAACATGACGAGACCTCGTCTCTACAATAAATCAAAAACTAGCCCGACATGATGGTGCATGCCTGTGGTTCCAGCTACTTGGAAGGCTGAGGTGGAAGGATCGCCTGAGCCCAGCTGATCAAGGTTACAGTGACCATGAGTGTGCCACTGCACTCCAGTCTGGGAGACAGAGACTCTGATTCAAAAAAAAATTTTTTTTGAGAGACTGTACATTTATCATCAACACTTAAATTTGGCATAAAACCAGAATAGCAGAGAAGAAAGAACATAGTCATTGGGGAAATTCAAATCAGACCTTCATCTCAGCTCTTCCAGTTACTGGCTATGTGATATAGGCCAGTCATGTCATCACTATGAATCTAAATTTCTTCATCTGTCAAATGGGGATAATATTTGTTTACACAATTTGTTAATGTGCTATTGTTAATATAATTTGTCTATCAGCAGGAGTTCACCTAAGAATGCCAACTAAACTGGGCCAAACTCTTCAACCTGTGGCAATCCAAAGCACTTCCCATAATTTCCTGTAACCTCCAGTAACGAGGTAGTTATGATTCTAAGTTTATGTTTTTGCACTTACCAGGCTACCTCGGCATATCAGTCTTGAAGGAAGCCCAATCCTCTTGCAGTGTCGCCAAAGGTTTCCTGAATCAAGTGTTGCATAAATTGAACAAATGCATCCAGATTAGAGGGAAGGTCCCACAGTGAGGGACCATGTGGAGATCTGCAGTCTTCCAATAGCTCACTGGTTCCACTTCCTGCCTTCCTCTTCTTACTCCCCTTTTGTTTCTGATTTAACAACAATAAAACAAAAAATCCACCTCCTCTTACCAAGAGTAGTTCTATCCATACCTACATTCCCTCACTGTCTCACCTTGTCAGCTATCAAAGTATTTTTTCTAATAAAAATAGTTATCCTTTTGTAAAAGGAACTCTGGAAAATAACATTGTCTTCATACCATTACACAAATATTTCAAAATTCATCTAGAAATATACATTATCTACTAATATTATTATTCATTGCTGCAGATATATCTTTTCTTAGTATATAAAAAACATGACTTTACCCCTTTATTTTAGTTCTCCTTAAAGCAGAACTTTCCCCTTGTCAGTGTCTCTAATCCAAACCTGAGAATAGCTGTATTAGTTAGCTTTGTTGCAGAAACAATCAACCTCAAATGTAATGGCTTCCAAGTAAAGGCTTATATTTTCACTGGCATTTCATGTGGGCTCTAGTCAGCTACAGTGTTTTTGGCAGTGGGTATACTGTGACTCTGCTCCACATGTCTTCACATTTTGGGACATAGGCTGATGATACAGCCTCTGTGTGGGACATGCCATTCTTATAACAGATGCAAAGAAGAACCAGAGTCAAGCACACAATGGCTCTTAAACCCTTCTGCTCTAACATGACGTATATCCACTCACATCCTACTGGCCACATAAGCCCCATTGCCAAGTTCATTGTCAATGAGATTAAAAAGTAAGGACTGAAAATACAAGTGGATAATGGTTGAACCTAGGCAATAGAACTCTGATTCACAACCTCTGCAGCAACCAGCCCAGGAAGCCAAACAACAACCTCTCCAGCAATTGGCCCAGACAGTCAGAACTTTGTCAATGACTGCCAGGTTCCTTATTTTTTGCCCCTGCTTCCAACTCAGGCTCAGCCAGAGAAAGCAAAATATGCTCTCCTAACTAATCACATAACATGTCCATTCCTAGGTAGCCCACCTGTAGCTTTCCCATGCCAACATCCTCTAATCAGAGCAGGCCTGAAGTCTTCCCTGATTTCACCATAAAGCTCTCCTACCCTCTCGCCTGCCTTTGAATCTGATTAGTGCAAATAATGGTGGCTCAGTCCCTTGCTATATAGTAAACTCTGAATAAATAGCTTCTATCAGTTCTCATTTGGGCCGTCTTTGGTTATTTCCACAAAATATATTCTTATGGTGGCAGGGTGGGTTGGGAGGGTTTCTGCAAATCACATGGCACTGGGTGAGGATGAATAGTCTTGAGAGAAGGAAGGAATACACTGAAAGGAATAATCATAACATCTGCTTTGATCCACCCTTGAGATCATGTGGCGTGGTTTCCTCCTTGCCACATGACATTCCAATTGTGAGAGTACACTTGAAGTTCAAGATTTTATGATAGCCTCTATTTCAGGTTCGGGTATGCTTATTCTTTCTTCAGAGACCTATGGACTAAAACACAAGTTATATACTCAAGATATAAGATAACAGTGTCTCAAGAATAAGATAACAGTGACAAACTCTAGTGACTCTGGAACGAGATAACACCAACAGACATTTCAGAAAGGGGAAGAATCAAAGATACACACTTGTCACTTGTCAATATCAATTCTAAAATTTCCCCCCTGGGCAAATGTTGCAAAGTCCTGTGAAGAGGAAATGATTCTTGGTAGTTCATTTTTCTCAATAGCTCTTGGCTCTACCTTCTGGGAGGTTCTTCCTTGGCCTTGACCACAGATCTGACCTCCTGGGCCCAAGTAATCCTCCTGGCTAATATTATTCTCTTTATTTTCTTTGGCTACACCAAAAGAGGTCACTGAAGAATATATTCTTCTTTGTGGCTGAGCATCTATCTCAGTCTGCTTCCTGTCTATAGAGAATTGGGAGCCCAGTAGTTTGTCGTTCTCTCTCTCCCCCCCACTCCCAGGCTAGAATGCAGCAGCATGATCAAAGCTTATCACAGTCTTGACTTCCTGGGGGCAAGTGATCCTCTTGGCTAATTTCTTTTTTGCAGAGATGAGGTCTCACTATGTTGTCCACTATGTTGGATTAATATTGGTTCGTAGCCGGGCTCGTGGCTCAGCCTGTAATCCCGCACCTTTGGGAGGCTGAGGTGAGTGAATTGCCTGAGCCCGCGGGTTTGAGACCCACCTGGGCAGCGAGACCTCATCTCTACAGTAAATCAAAAAATCAGACGGGCATGGTAGCGCATGCCTGTAATCTGGCTACTCAGAAGGCTGAGGTGGAAGGATCACCGGAGCCCAGCAGGTCGAGGCTGCGGTGGCCGGGAGTGGCCACTGCACTCCAGTCTGGGCGACAGAGTGAGACTCCAACTCAAAAAAAAAATATATATATATATATATATATAGGTTCATTATCTTAAGAGCGGGTTCCTGATAAAAGAGTTTAGCTGCCTTCCAGGCTCTGTCCTGCCCTTTTGCCCTCCACCCTCACAGCAAGAAGGTCCTCACCAGATGCATCCCCTTGATAATGTACTTCCCAGCCTCCAGAATCATGAACCAAATATACTTCTATTGTTTATAAATTACCCAGTCAGTGGTATTCTGTTGTAGCAACACAAAACAGACTTAGACAATGTGCCAATAGCCACGACTACAATTTTTTGTCAAGAGCCTCTCTTTAACAAGCTTATCAGTGTTTTATGTGAAGACATACCCTCTTTTTCCTGAGCCATCTATTCAGATGAAAGAATTTGTTCTGAAGGGAGGAGTATACATTTAGAGATCTTTAACAAAGGATGCAGTAGCCATACCCCTGGATTGACTCTCTGACCCAAGGTTGAGTTTTGATTGGCCTTTGTTGATCATAACATGTCTAAGTTTTATCTTTTACTGGTAGATAAGAGAAACAGTTGCATATTTCAACCCTGAAAGTCTCAGTATTTCTAATTTTTTGTTGTGTTTTTTTCCTCATCCCTGCTTGGCCAAGTCTTTTCTGAGCTCATCTCTTCTCCTTAGTTTCTTGTCAAATGCATCTGATAACAACCATGGCATTCCAATGACATTGTTTCACTACATCTTTTTTTTTTGAGTTGGAGTCTCACTCTGTCGCCTAGACTGGAGTGCAGTGGCTGCTCTTGGCCACCACAGCCTCGACCTGCTGGGCTCCAGTGATCCTTCTCCCTCAGCCTTCTGAGTAGCCAGAATTACAGGCACACGCTACCATGCCCAGCTGATTTTTTGATTTATTATAAAGATGAGGTCTTGCTGCCCAGGCGAGTCTCGAACCTGCGTGTTTCACTACATCTTAACCTAAAGTCACAAGTGTATTAAATGTCTGCCCTTCAAATTACTGTGGGCAGCAGTTATACCAACCAGTCAGTAGTACTTCATATCATAGATTTCCATTTTTGTCTGTTTTTAATTTGGGGTTCCCTGTAACACCCTGACAGGAACCAGTGTTGTATCTTTCAGGGGGTTTTCTATGCAGCATGTCACTCCTGATACCAATTTCTATACTAGTCAGCTTTGCTATAAAACAAATGATCCCCCAATCTCTGTGGCTTATCAAATGAAGGCTTATTTAGTACTTGTGCTACCTGTGGGGTATGACTCTACATGACTTTTCATTCTCAGACCCAGGTTGGAGAAGCAACCCCTGCTTGAGGCATACCATCCTTATGGTAGATGAAAGAGTCATATCCAGCTCTTTAGTGGTGTTGTTGAAAGGTTGTCAAAACTCTGCAAAATATTTAAAGGGGTTTCTTCTTGAGCCAAACCTGAGGACTTCAGCTAAGGTAACCCACCCTAAGGAGATCCTGAGAACATGTGTCCACTGTGGCCAAATGGCAGCTTGGTTATATATAGTTTTAAAGTGGCAAAAGTTACAAAAACCATAAATTAATGCATGTGAGATTCTCATTGGTTTGGCCAAGAGAGAAGGGACATTTCCAAGTGAGGGCCTGCAGGTCATAGGTGGGTTCAAAGATTTCTTGACTGGATATATGTAGTTCTTCTCAGAAGATAAGATGTTTTGCTGAGAAAAAGGGTAGAAAGACTCTAGGTTTGTTGATGTAGACGAAGATAAGATGTGGCATACTTCAGAGAGGATAGACAAGTGTCTTACAAGGCTCCCTGGGAGATGACTTTTCAGGGTCGTAAGATACTTTGATTTCCTTCTTTGTTGTGTGATGACTCCCCAAGCCTCTTAGTTAGGAATCTGGGTAAGAGAAAAGGTTCAGGTTCAGTTCTCAGTGGCATTTATTTATCTGTTCAAATACGACTGGTCGAAGGAAGTCACATGGTCAAACTTACTACTAAAGGAACAAAGAAGAATATTCCTCTGTGAGTAGGAATTGCAGTGGGTTAAAATGCACGAGCTTTTTCTTACAAGGAAAGAAGAGCAAAAATAATTAGAGAAATAATGAAATAGACCACTATGGTAAAGAATAAAATTGTTTGAGGATTACGTATTTCCCCCTTGATATTAACAAAGCAAGAGAGTAAATAAATGCATTAAAAATCTCTACTACAAATGTGTGTTTGTTTATAGTCACAGCTGCCAGGAAGTTTAATTTCTATTAGGGAGAAACTAATGTTGTCGTCTCCTGGGAACAGTGATGACTGCCATCTCCAGTTTGGTACAGGTATGATTTATCCTACCTTACATTTGTTTCTACTAAAACTAGGAGGAGGAGGAGGAGAAACAGATTCTGCGCATCATTTGCTTCTGCTCTCGATCATTTTGTTTTCATTCCCTCTCTAGTCATTCATAAATTTGCAATATTCATGTGGAATAAAAGAAAAATTGCTCCCCAATCAACTCTGCTCACTTCACGTCCTTAAACCACCAAGACTAGGGAACACAGGGTGGTAACGGAAAAGTAGGCTTATAGATGCCTCCTTTCAGGGATATAAACCTATTTCTCTCTCCTGCAGCTGGACTTGCACCAGCAGACTTGGCCAATTCCTAGAATAGCATGAAGACTGTAAAGTTGCATCTACCCAGTAATATAAGTTCTCAAAATATAAGAGTAATCTGCCCTACACACCAGTAGCTACCTGACCAATTGCTCTGTGTTAGCCTTTTCCTACAGTTCAATGTTGCGAGTAAAGACTCACTCTTACCTCCTAAACAAGGCAGATGCTCACTTACATGAGCCTTTGTGCCAAATAGAAAAAAGCTGTCCCTTCTAGGTAGACAAATAATAAAAAGCACTCTGTGGGTAGGAATTGCAGTGGGTTAAAATGCACCTCCAACTTTTTAAATGCCCCCTTTGACTCTAGCAAACTAGAAGATCTTCCCGACAGCCCCACCAAGCAAGAACACATGGCTTAGTTAAAGAGAGTAGCTCTATGGAAAGAAAAAATGCACCCCCTCACTCCCAGCAAATATTGCCCTTCGCCAGGGCTTTGGCTTGGCAAGGGCATTTGGCTTTGATTGCAGCCCCTTCTTGGACCAGATGCCTTTGTTCAGTGCACAAAAACACAATTATGAGTGATGGTTCCTGCATTTGACATTAAGCATGGGATGCAAAACTCTCATGTAAAACTTGTCTGAATGTATATTTTCCCCTAATAAATTTCATTCTCAGCTTCTGCGGACCAGTGTTGAGTGGTTTAATTAAACTCCCCGTTGACGTGAGCCAGTCACTTGCATCCATTCTCTATTGAGAAAGGAGCCTTAGGGAACTTAGCGGTTTGAACACAATGAGACCTTTCTCTTCCACGTAGGTAATATGTCATGTTTAGTGCCCTCCAATGGAGTTATTTATGTACTTTCCTAATGCAGAACAAGCTGGTGGGCTGCTGCTTGGGAGTGTTTTATTCCTCTCTTTCTCGCTTGCTATCATTTTGCATTGTATCCTCCTTTCTGGGTCAATCCTTTACATTCAGATCCTTACCTTTTCTTGCTGATTGCCAGTAACAGTATACTTGACAATGTTTGCGGGATTTTCTCCAGACACCTGCTGTCAACTACCACATGTAGGAGACTTGTACAGTAAACGGCTCTCATTAAAAAAGATTTGCCATATGCTGTCATAAAGAGGCCATTCTTCAGCTCCTGGGCTTCACCAGCATCGTGCTCAGCAGCTGCAGATGTCGATTAGTTAATGTTTCACGACACTCACAAATAGAGTTTTAACAAAAACTAGTCAACAAACTATTTGCTTTTGGGAGAATCCAGTGTCAAAGCATTGTATCAGTCTGAACTATAATGTGGGTTCCAATTTTTCACACATGTACCGTATCCATTCTGGTGATGTGTATGTGTGTTTAAAGTGAAAAGGAGGAGGCTGATGACTTGTTTTTCTTAAGATATACCTACTCATGGTCAAATCAGTCACAAATAATGTAAGGCCACTCTTTGGAAGCCACACAAAGTTCATAAAGTGGAAGATGGAAATTAATACAGCATTTTAAAAAAACTACTCAACTCTACTATTTGTCAGTGTCATTTGAAAATTTACTTTTAAATAATACTTTTTAAAAGGTTGCTTAAAAAAAGAAATTCATCTATTCACCTACAGAGTAGAATCAATGTGGCTGGTCATTACAGTGTAAACAAACTGAGGTTATATGGCTTTAATAAGATGGTTTATAGATTGTTGATGCATTGTGAACTTCCTGAGGATTCTAAGATTAACTAGTCCAGTGATGAATACCCTCAAGGTTTTGTCCTTTTTAACATTATTTGGTGTGAAGGTAAAAAAAGGATGTTTTCAGTTGCAGGTAACAGAGATGTCAAGTTAAACTAACAGAATCTTTTTTTTTTTTTTTGAGTTGGAGTCTCACTCGGCCGCCCAGTCTGGAGTGCAGTGGCCGCTCCCGACCACCGCAGCCTCGACCCACTGGGCTCTGGCGATCCTTCCGCCTCAGCCTTCCGAGTAGCCGGAATTACAGGCATGCACTACCACGCCTGGCTGATTTTTTTATTTTATTGTAGAGATGAGGTCTCGCTGCCCAGGCGGGTCTCGAACCTGTGGGCTCAGGCAATCCACTCACCTCAGCCTCCCAAAGGCACGGGATTCCAGGCTGAGCCACCGAGCCTGGCCAGAATACTTTTAAAAAGAAATCATCTCACGTAGCATGAGGTCCAGAAGTAGCGGCAGGGGGTGTTATAGGATTAGCTACATCAGCAGCTTATGAGGTTATCGGTTCTATCATTTTCTCCACTGTTGCCTGCTTTATTCTCAAACTGGTTACATGATGGTTTTGGTCGTTCTAGAACTCATGGCCTACTAAAACACAGATGATGAATTTTCTCTTCTGTGATTCTCTCTTAGGAGTAAGAAAATGTATCCTAGCTCTCCCAGAAGCTTCCATTCCTAAACCACCCCTGGCAAAAGGAATGAGATTATCATGAAACAAACCAGACCCACCACTGGAGTTGGGCAGGTGTTAGATATCCTGTAGGCACATGGCTGCATGCTGCTGGGTGAACTTTTAAAGGTTTCTGATGGAAAAGAAGAAAGAGGAAGTAGATGCTAAATAAGTACCAATATGATCCTCTCAGACAGCTAAATTTGCAAGTTGCTTATTGAATCTTAATGTGTCTCCAAAATTATTACTGAAATCTTGATTATAGAAAAAAAAACTCTTCTGGAGTTATCCAGTTTCTTCATTAGGCTTATTGCTTTAGAAAAACAAACAAACAAACCCCAATATGAGAGAGGACCCAAAAGAACCAGAATTATCTTTTAGAGGGTAGGTTCCTTGTGATACAGGCTTCCTCCAGTAGGAAAATGTTCTAGGAACCCATCAGTATCAATGTACCAGCTAACATTGTTGTGAGAGGCTGCATTCAGCTTCAGTTGTTATTATTAATTATTATTATTATATTATTGTAGATTCTTTCAGGGCATTTGCCCATTTCAAGATGGGTGATTTGCTAGTGCACCTGCCCACACCATAGCAGTTTTTGACCAAAAAGGCATGACCTTGTACCCTACCATCCCTTTTCACTTGATCTCACCCCAAGCAACTTTTTTTGTTTCCCTGGATGAAAAATGTCCTCAAAGGGAAACATGCTGCCAGTGTGGAAGAGGTGAAACAAAAAATGGCAGAAGTACTAAAAGGCATCAAAATGGGCAAATTCAAAAACTGTTCTGAGCAGTGGAAAAAGTGTCTCAATAGGTTTATTGCATCAAACAAAGAGTACTTTGTAGGTGACTGAAGTTTAAACATGTAAGAATAAATATACAATTTTTTACAAATAAATTCTGGTTTTTTGGGGGGTCCCCTTGTACATTCTCAGACATTCACTTATTGAATCCTTTCAGCCTCAAAACTAATAAATTTCTCATTAACCATTTTTTTGTTTTGTTTTGTTTTTCTGAGTTGGAGTCTCACTCTGTCGCCCAGACTGGAGTGCAGTGGCCACTCCCGGCCACCGCAGCCATGCCTGCTGGGCTCCGGCGATCCTTCCGCCTCAGCCTTCCAAGTAGCCGGAATTACAGGCATGCGCTACCACGCCTGGCTGATTTTTTGATTTATTGTAGAGATGAGGTCTCACTGCCCAGGTGGGTCTCGAGCCTGCGGGCTCAGGCAGTCCACTCACCTCAGCCTCCCAAAGGCGCGGGATTACAGGCTGAGCCACCGAGCCCGAACTCATTAACCATTTTTAAAGTAGATATTTTGGTTCTTTTTAATTGCTGGATATTCACAATAGAAAAGGTAAGTGGATTCATGGTCAATATCAAGACTAAGAAGCTTAAAAAATGGTCTTCTGACAGGGCACAGTGGCTCATGCCTGTCATCCCAGCACTTGAGAGGTGGAGGTGAGAGGATTGCCTGAGCCCAGGGGTTCAAGACCAGCCTGGGCAACTTGGCAAGACCTCGTCTCAATCAATCAAAACATTAGTCAGGCATGCTAGCATGCACCTGTAGTCCCAGCTACTTGGGAGGCTGAGGCAGAAGGATCGCCTGAGCCCAGCAGGTCAAGGCTGCGGTAGCTGTGAACATGCTACTGCACTCCAGCATGGACAACAGAGTAAGACTCTTGACTCAAAAACAACAACAACAAATAGTCCTCTCAAAACAGTTATCAGTTTACATATTCTTGGATCCCATATAAGTATTCTACATGGTTTTTAAGTAGTCTAACATCTTGCTACAAAAGGGACATAGTCCTTAGAATCAGTAGCATCGGTGTCATCTGATAGCTTATTAAAGACGCAAAAATCTCAGGCCCCACCTCAAACCTACAAAATCTGCGTTTTAACAAGATTCCCAGGAGATTCGTATGCAACATTAAAGTTTGAGCAGTAATAGCTAGATGCCTGAACTTGAAACTTGAGGAACTAAGCAAATATCATGGACTCAGATAACAAAATTCCCGCTTATCTCTTATCGCTATTCCATGAATGCAAATATTAAGATTTCATTCCATGTAAATTCATTGGCTTATACATAACAAATGCCAGACTATATCTGATCTCTTCATCTGATTACATTAAAACAATCTGAACACTTGCATGTGGTTTTGACGGCACACAGTGGGAAAACTAAAGATCAGAATTTGCTTGGAGTCATTTAGATAAATGCTGGCACTATTTCTACCAAATATGGACTCAGGGCGATATGAAGGCCAATACGTGGCTGTGCTCAGCAAATATTCCATATTAATTTTTTTAAGTGATAATAAGGCTAAAGTTACAGAGTGAAATGTGTTCCTATGGTTAGATCCTCTGGACAAGTACAGTATGTTCAGAGGCTTATCTGCCCCACATTTCACATACTCCCTTCTTGGCATTTCTCTCATTTCCTCGAAAAGCCTTTTCTGGAGAAACTTCAGATCAGAAGCCAAAGAAAATCCAGCCCAATTTGCCCTGCTCCCCACGGAGCTCCCAGTGACTGAAGGCTTTCATTCCCTTCTCTCTCGCATTCACCCTGGGTGTGCATTAGTCACCATCTGTGTTTCCCTGGGCTTCCTGATGAAAAGGGAGTGAATTTGCCGCACCAGTCTAGACGAAGCTAGTAGGCTGCTGCTTCGTTTTCAAGGGCGGTTCCTTTGTTTTATTTTGTGTGTTGTTATAGCTGTTTTGTCATACTGCACACTACTGAAGAGAAATACAGCCAAAGATTTATAAAGGTGTGGTAAAATCTACAGACGTATGATCTACAAATATGTAGCCCCCAACACCTTAGGTCCTGGTGTGCCCTTTTCCTGTTCTTTGTCAGTTTCTCCTCCCATTCTCATGACTTTTGCAATATTTCTTCATTTCTCCTCCATTCAGCCCTCCCTCTACTACTGCCTTTGCTCAGAACAGATGACCTCGCCTCCTGCTTTGTGGAGAAATATGAGGCAAGGTGAGAACTCTTTCAGCTTCTGGCCCTCCAACTGCAGTCTCTACACACACTTATCTTGCCCTCTTTTCCCCAGTCTTGAGGGACTGTAACCCTCATCCAGTTCTGGACTCATCTCTTTGCTTCCATTTCTGTAGGGGGTTGAAAGGCAGTCCCTAAAAACATTTATCCATCATCTTAATCCCCAGAACCTGAAAATGTTACCTTATTCAGAAAAAGTCTTTGCAAGGGTGCTTCAGTTAAGGATCTCCTCAAGAGGAGGTCACCTTGGATTATTCAGGTGGACCCTAAATGCAATAACAAGCGTCCTTATAAGAGAAAGGCAGTGGGAAGTTTGAAACAGAAGAGGAGAGGACAAAAACCCAAGTGAAACAAAAGCAAATACTGGAGTGATCAGACCACAAGTCAAGGAATGCTAGCAACCACGAGGAGCTAGAAGAGGCAAGGAAGGGTTGACCCTCATCACCCAGGCTCCAGAAAGAGCACAGCCCTGCTGATACCTTGATTTTAGACTTCTTGGCTCTAGAACTGTGAAATAATACATTTGTGTTGTTTTAAGTCAAGTTTTTGCCAATTTGTTATGGCAACCATATGAAACTAATATACCTTCCTTGACAGAATTAGTTCTTCTTCCTACATTTTTAGTCTCTATACTGCTTCTTTTCCCTCCGCCATACATTCTTGTAATTTTCTTCATTTAAAAAAAAAAAAAGAAAACTTAAGCTCTGTACCACTTTCTCTGTCCCTTCCAGATAAACACTTCAAAAATAGTCTGCATGCTTTGTTTCATTTGTTAGCTCCTGATCACATTGTTTTGCTTTGTTTTATTTTTTGTTTTTTAATTGGAGTCTCACTCTTGTCACCAAGGCTGGAGTGCAATGAATGGCTCACTGCAGCCTCAGTCTTTTAGTCTCAGACGATCCTTCCACCTCAGCCTCCCTAGTAGCTGGGACTACAGGTATGTGCCATCGTGCCCAGCTAATTTTTTGTTACTTTTTTGTAGAGATGAGGTCTTGCTATTTTGCCTACACTGATCTCAAACTCCTGGACTCAAGCAATCCTCCCACCTTGGCTTCCCAAAGTGCTGGGATTACAGGTGTGAGTCACTGTGCCTGGCCTCCCTCTCACATTTTAAACTGCTACAATCAAACTTCTCTCCATACAACTCCACTGAAAAGCTCCAGCAAAGGCCACCTGTGGTCTCATAATTGCTAAAGCTAATGGACTCTTCAACTTTCATCTTACTTCACCTCATTGTTACACTTGATAATACTCCCTTGAAATGTTTCCTTCTCTTGAATTGTGAGATATAACTCTCTCCTAATCCTCTCTTCCCTCTGACCGTCTCTTCTGGAACTCCTTCTGCTCCTGGTTTCTTAGTCACATAAATATTGCTAATTACCAAGTTTCTTCTATTTCTGACAGTCTTCTCACTTGTTTATATGCTGATCTTCTCATATGGCTTTATGACATCCACACAGTTGAAAATCTAATTAATTTCTTGATACAAGCACTTCTCTGGAGCTCTAAACACATATAGCCAACTGTATACTGAATGTATCTACCTTGATACCCCATTAGCACCTCAAATTTAATATTCGAAAATTAAAGTCATTCATTTCACTATAAGAAACTGGCAAACATGGGAAATATTGTTGGGAGGCAATTCTCCATAGCATTTCTACCTACATGCCTCAGATTATCTTTTCAAGGATGTTAGTACAGCAAACTACCTTGGGAGATAAAGGTAGCAATGAACAGAATGTTTGTGTCCCCCTTCCCTGCCCAAATGTGTATGTTAAACTTCTAACCTCCAAGATGTCATATCACTAAGTAGGGCCTTTGGAAGTGATTAAGTCATAAAGGTGGAGCTCTTGGAAATGGGATTAGTGCATACATAAAAAAAAGACCCCAGAGAGCTCTCTGTTCTCTTTACTGACATGCAAGAATACAACAAGAAGTCAGTGGTCTGCAACTCGGAAGAGGGCCCGACCATGCCAGCACACTGACCTCAGACTTCCAGCCTTCAGAACTGTAAAAATTCTGTTGTTTGTCAGCATCCTGATCTAGGGAATTTTGTTTTAGCAGCCTGAACAAACTAAGACTGGTGGTGTCTCCCCCTGGGTCTGAGGACAGATATGTTTCTTGATTAGGAAAATAAAAATAATTTTTTCCTAATGGACAAAAGTTGGGCAGCTTTAATTGGGGGGCTACTCTGTGCAGGATTCCTCTGCTCTGACAGACCATTGTAGGTTAGCATTCACATTGTTTATAAGACTTGGAGAATAAGGAAAATTAATGGAAACATAAAGCACACACCACTTACTATGCCAAGAGTAAGCAAATCTTTGAATCTCCTTTGGCTATTTTCTTATCAACTGAATTTATGGAAGTGTGACCAACCAGCCTAACAGCTGCAGTAGTTGCTGCTATTTAGAAACTCCTGGACCTTTTGGCAGCAGGAGAGAGAAAAATGACCAAGATACTATACACAAGTTTGACACTGAGTGAGAAGAGGCTAGTGTTGGAAATGTCTGGGCAGAGTAAAAGCCTGAGCACTTCAACTGGTGGGTGGCAGGGATAGTAGACCCTAGATGTTTGGGGTGCTTCAATCACTGTGAAAGTCACCAGTTCTCTATCTCAAAAGGCAGAGAAGAAATCTATTAGCAATATGTGAACCTCAGAGATGTGACTCACATCAACTAGACACTGGCTTCCTGCTGCCCACAGTATAGACTCTCATTGGCAAATGAAACGTGCCACTTGTGTTGGGCATAAGAAAACACCCAGGATCAATCAACAAATAAAACAATCTTCCTCCAGTATTCTATATCTCAGTTAAAGGCACTATTTGTCACTCAGTCACCCCCCCACCCCACTCCTCAGGCAAAAACCCAGGCCGTATTTTATAGACTTCCTTTCCTTTGATCTTCTCTTCAAACTCACTCCATCAATTGGTGACTAAGTCCCGCTAATTTCATCTCTATTGCTTGTCTAAGTCCCTTTAACATCATTCCACTCCTATGGCTTTAGCTCAGGCTGTCATCACTTTGTATGTGAACTCCTGCTACGGTCACCTAACCCATCTCTTTGCCTCAAGTCTTGCGTTCTTCGAATCTTTATCACCCTCTCCTGCAGACTGATCACGTCAGTCCCGTTTAGAACTCTTTTGGGGTTCCAGACTGCCTACAAGATAAAAGCCATGCTGAAATATGGCATACAAATCCCAAAACAATCTGGCTTCTACCTGTATCCCTAGCCTCATCCCTCCAGCCTTCGCGCTCTCTCCCACCTCGCTGTATCCCGAAGTACTGATTATGTTGAAACATCTCCAGTTTTCTGGAATTTCAAGCCTTTCCACATCTCTATGCCTATGCCTATGCTCATGCTGCTTCCTCTGTCTGGAATGCCCTTTCTTCTCTTCCTGCTAAATATCTTACTCCATTTTCAGGATAATTTTCACAGACATGATCTCCTCTCTGAAGTTTCCTGGATACACTTTGCTGGGGCTTTAACTGTATTCTGCACACATTCAATCAAAGCACAGACATACTTTGTTATGAGTTTATGTATTTATCTCCTTCATATTAGATCATTTGATAATTGAAGAAAGGATATGCCTTCTTTATCCCTAGCAACTTGCACAATGCTGGACACAGATTAAGCACTCAGAAATGCTAATTATGTTAATGAATGGGTGGAGGAGGAACATGCATACTGTCTGCTGCCTTAGATCCATGTTGGGTATACTGAAGTAAAACAATAGACATGGCACCAATTTTATACATGGTAAGTAGTTTAAAACATTTTAAATGAGCAAGGACTTATGAATCATAGTGTAAATGTTGCATTCATATTTAAGGTAAAGTATTTAAAGAAAGTCTGAATATGATTTGGGCTACTTTGGGCTAAGACCCAGATTTCCCAAGGACAGACAAAGTTAGTATTCATGGTCTCTACTGTTGAGGGTACTTTTGTGTAAAAGTTTCAGAAGTTATGTTAGGGTATTGTCTTTATTATAAGAATATGGAATTCACAATATAGATATTATTGGGTAGGAGGCAAAGAGCTTGTATAAGAGGTGTGTATGGCTGCAATGACCTGATATTGGTATCCTCCACAACTTATATGCTGGAACCTAATACCCAGTGTGTAAGAGGTAGGGCCTTAAAGAAGAGATGGAGTCAGGGGGGATTCACCCTTCAGAATGGTATTAGTGCCCTTATAAAAGAGGTCCGTGTGAGCTCACTTGTCCCCTTTCTCTGTGTGAGGAGCAGCAAGAAGGTGCCATCTTTGAAGCAGAGAACAAGCCCTCACCAGTCACCAAATCTGGCACCTTGATCTTGGCTTTCCCAGCTTCCAGAACATTGAGAAATACATTTCTAGTGTTTATAAGTTACCCAGTCTAAGGTATTTTGTTATACCAGCCTGAACAGACTAAGGCAATCACTTAAGCCAACAATACAGAAAAGTCTGGATTTACACTCAAAATAGATTCCATGATAATT
Source organism: Cephalopachus bancanus (assembly GCA_027257055.1). Taxonomy (NCBI): domain Eukaryota; kingdom Metazoa; phylum Chordata; class Mammalia; order Primates; family Tarsiidae; genus Cephalopachus; species Cephalopachus bancanus. The sequence continues at coordinate 8,260,998 of JAPVLO010000010.1, read as the reverse complement.
CTTTACAAATAAATAATTCAACATAGAATTCTTTTAGAGATCAAATTCTCATACAGCATTTAATACACCACTCAGATTATAAACACATGACCTCCCCCCACTTTTCAAAAATATGAAAATACTTAATCCATGAATTTCAGATCCAGTTTAGAGTCAGTGTTAACAATATAAAGGTAAGACCTAAGTTGGCACTGTGGACTCCAGCTTTGGTCTGCACTACTGAAAGTAATCTGTAGATAATTGTCATATAAACTATAGGAGAAGTTGAACACTAATATTTCTGTAAATCCTGAGTTGCAATAGAGACTGGGCAAATTTTAGAAATAGTTGGCCACACTTCCACAGCACAAACACTTTATTTTATTTTATTTTATTTTAATAAAAGTGAGGTTTTGCTATATTGCAAAGGCTTGTCTCAAACTCCTGGGTTCAAGCAATCCTCCCGCCTCAGCCTCCCAAAGTACTGGGATTACATGTGTGAGCCACTGCCCTCGGCCACATAGCACAAAGCACTTTTAAGCAAAGATTATCAAGGTTCATCTACTGAAGAAACTATTTTTAAGTTCTGCTGAAGGAAGAAATGTCAAAACAAGTTTATCCACAGGAAGCCAACTATAGATTCTTAATTACTTAAAATTCATTTACAGCCAGGCTCAGTGGCTCAGCCTGTAATCCCGCGCCTTTGGGAGGCTGAAGTGAGTGGATTGCCTGAGCCCGTGGGTTCGAGACCCGCCTGGGCAGGCGAGACCTCATCTCTACAATAAAATCAAAAAATTAGCCAGGCGTGGTAGCGTGCGCCTGTAATTCCAGCTACTCGGAAGGCTGAGGCAGAAGGATCGCCAGAGCCCAGCAGGTCGAGGCTGCGGTGGCCGGGAGCGGCCACTGCACTCCAGTCTGGGCGACAGAGTGAGACTCCGACTCAAAAAATAAAAATAAAATAAAATTCATTTAGAGACAAATTTATGTGTGAGTGCATGTGTAGACACACGCTATATGTCAGTAGTTATGCATATCTAGCAGATAACTTTACTGCTTTAGTACATAACGAAGTGGCCAGAAGAGTTCGAAAACAAAAGTAATCCAAAAACTGAGGGTGGAGGCAGTTGAGAAATTATAAGCTGCTCAAAAGACTATCTTGGGTCAATGCAAAAGGAAAGTCTGAGAACATTTTCTTAAAAAGAAAATAATAATAAAAGGAAACAGAGCATGCAACTTCAGAGCTCAACTTGTGCCTCATCGCTTTGTGTGGGATTTTTTCATTCCAACACGTACCTCCCAGGACAACACAGCAGCAATCCCTAAATCACGTTCATCTTCTGAGAATAGTATGTAATAAACATAGCCTTTCTTAAGGAGCTATGTGGGTCGGGGCAAAACACATTGTTTATCTCCTATCCTGTAAATCCAAACTGTTTATCCAGATAATATCTAATGAAAACAGACACTAATGGCCACCTTGCTAGTGAAAAGAAGGAAGGCAGATGGAAAAAAGGACACGTGGCTTAGGGAATATGAAAGGGGACTCTTGTACCCAGTTGAGCAATCGTCCGTATTTTAGGTATGCTTCATTTTCTTTTTTCAACACTGGGTGGTAGGCGCCTTTCCACACTCATTAGCTCACTAATGCAGGTGTCTGGTTCTCCTGGCTTCCACAGATGAGCCCAGCAGATCGTCAAGTCCCTGTGAGAGCAACTATTTTCACAGCCACCCCGGTGTCTGAAGGACACCTCAGATATCTATTCCTATTCCATTCTATGTCTTGGGGGCACAAAAGCTATTATAATCTGACAGAGTTACCTAGAGTTGACAAGGTCTTGGGAAAAGAGTTTCCAAATATCTAGGACGTTGGTCCCTTGTAGATTGCCTTACCCTCCTTTTTATCTTTTTATATGTATTTCAAAGTAATTTCAGAGCCAAAAAGAAGGGAGATGTTCCTATGGTGCTATACCTTAAGGAAAAACAAAGAGCAAGTAGAAGCATCCATTCCTAGCCACAAGGTGTTTACAACAGTCCTTCTTCAGTCTTTTGGAAACACTCTGTATGTGGTGTGCACTGGAAGCTGTAAGGTGCGAGTGCTGGAGAAACAGTAAAATAATCTGTTATTCTGTGAAATTAAAAAAAAGAGGTGTTTCTCTGTGACCACCACTCCACCTGTTATGCTTTACTGAAATTCAAGCCCCACATCGTTCAACTTCTCACACCTGGGAGTTGGCTAGCAATAACACGGTTGAGTTGGGTGTGGGAGAAATGTTCAAATACATCCATCTTGGTTCCTGGATAAATAACTCTTGCAAATGTCTACAGTTTTCTGTGTGTAAATGAATTTGGGTCTAACTAGATGGTAGAAGTATCCAAACACTTGTTTTAATTGATACACACACCTTTTTTAAAAATGTTTAAAGATAGATGGCAAGGCGTTTTGTTTTTAACATTCGTGAAATGCAGCCTAACAGTGTTCTTACTGTAGTTCTGCCCAAAAGTGATCACTTTTCTGTACTTTTCCTATGACAAATTTATTTTCCCTATATGCTTTTGTTGGCTAGCCTCTCTGGCATGGCCTGACCGACAATGAGCCAGAAGATCTGTGTTTGGGGAAAATGCATGGCTCTCCAGCCTTGGCACAGCGGTGGAAGAGAGAGAGCAAATGCCCCGCATGAGAGCAGGGCCCTGCGTGTCGGCTCATCAGCTCACCAAAGGACGCCACAGACAGCAGATGAAAACTACATACCCCACAACCTCAGAGACAAAAACTCAGGAAAAAAATGTATGTAAGCAGAGCTTCATACAAACAATTGCCTAAGCTCTGTAAACTAAATAAAGGGTCATATGTTACAGGCAGTAATGCGGTAACCCTAAATCTGAGAAGGCTTGCACACAACGTTTACCTCTCCCAAAGAAGTCACCCGAAGGTCCAGCAGGGAAAGACATTGGTTTATGAGAACTAACAGGAGGCAAGATGGCGGCAGGTCTGTGAAGAATCCACACCTCAGGATACTATAGCAAGCAGCTTTATAATCAAAGCAATCAAGTTAATCATTCAAATTCCTATGCAGTGTTTACAGTTACATTGATGAAGAGTGATAACAACATTGTTTTCAGCTGTGCTGGGTCACCTGCCTCCCATGACTCATTACTGGGAATATGCATATGCTTCAGAGATCAGCCTTGGCCAGAGGCCGCTCCCTGAGGGACAGGGCAGGAAGAAGTCAGGATGGGGAGAGACAGTCTATGTCCAGACAATGCCCTACACAGGTTTCAGTTCACATAATTGCTACCCAACGTAGAACTTAAGAAAGATCCCCTTTGATGATTTAGCTTTTCTCTATGTAGCAGAAAGGGAGATCAACTTAGAGAGAGGGTGGGAGTAAAAGAACAATCTGATTAGGCAACATTTGATTAAATGATTGATTAAATGAATAAATTGATAAATTAAATGGTTAATTAAATGACTGATGATTGAGCAAATGATTAAATCGTTCTTTTAATCTAATACTCTAGCATTTACTCATAAGCAAAGCACAAAAGACTTAAGTGCTATGTACTCGGTGATATTAAGGAATGTTTGCTTAGACCTAGAAAAGATCTCCAGTGATTTCTAATTTAGGTGATAAATACAAGCACATTTTACACACATAAAAAAATATTTTTAACTCTCATTCTAACAAAAACTCATCTTCATCAGAATCTGAGGGGCTGCATTAAATAAAAGTCTGACACCTGGCATGTGATTAGACCTGTTACTAAACAAATAAGGCAATGATTTGTAAAATTTTTCTGGACCATAGGTGTTTTAGCTAAAAGCTAAAAGCTTTTTCCAGAAGAACATCTATACACACCAAATTTTACACATAATTTCAGACAGTTGACAGAGCTTCATAAAATCTATTGCATCGCCGGGCTCGGTGACCCAGCCTGTAATCCCACGCCTTTGGTAGGCTGAGGTGAGTGGATTGCCTGAGCCCGCGGGTTCGAGACCCGCCTGGGCAGCGAGACCTCATCTCTACAATAAATAAAAAAATCAGCTGGGCGTGGTAGTGCACGCCTGTAATTCCGGCTACTTGGAAGGCTGAGGCGGAAGGATCGCCGGAGCCCAGCAGGTCGAGGCTGCGGTGGCCAGGAGCGGCCACTGCACTCCAGTCTGGGCGACAGAGTGAGACTCCAAGTCAAAAAAAAAAAAAAATCTATTGCATCAGTTAGCTACTGCTGTATAACAAACCACCCCACATGTTGTGGCTTAAAACAATAGTATTCACCTCAAAATTTGGGGGGTCAGCAATTTAGGATGGAGAGAGCCAGGCAATTCTTCTGGTCACGTCTTGGTTCCCCCATATCTCTTCAGCGCGCCATAGGTGAAATGCTTAGACCTGCTGGTTGTTGTTTTCTGGAGGTTAGGATAACTTAATTGGTTCCATGTGGTTTGTGATCCTCTAGCAAGTTGCCCAGACTTACTCTCATGGTGGAGACAGGTGCCGGAGAGAGAGTGGAAATACACAAAGCTTCTTGAGGCCTAATGTCAGAAGTGATGCTACTGCCTCATTCTTTTAACCAAAGCAAGTCACAAGCCCTGCCCAGATTCAAGAGGCTGGAAAGTAGACACTAACTCTTTTTTTTTTTTTTTTTGAGTTGAAGTCTCACTCTGTCGCCCAGACTGGAGTGCAGTGGCCGCTCCCGACCACCACAGCCTCGACCTGCTGGGCTCCGGCGATCCTTCCACCTCAGCCTTCCGAGTAGCCGGAATTACAGGCATGCGCTACCACGCCCGGCTGATTTTTTGATTTATTGTAGAGACGAGGTCTCGCTGCCCAGGCGGGTCTCGAACCCGCAGGCTCAGGCAATCCACTCACCTCGGTCTCCCAAAGGCACGGGATTACAGGCTGAGCCACCGAGCCAGGCTTTTGCTGTAATTCTTATATGCCTTTTTACTTACAAGAGCATTGACATAATCGCTGAATCCACATGGATGAATTCTCCATCTCATCCCAACACCCTCTCTGCAATCCTGTTCATTTTCTATTGCTGCCATAAAAAATTGCCACAAATTTAGTGGCCTAAAACAATACAGATTTATTATTTTACAATTTTGGAGGTCAGACATCTGAAATGGGTCTCACTAGGCTAAAGTCAGGGTGTCAACAGCCTTCAGTGTGTCTTTTCTGGAGGTTCTCGGGGGACTGTTGCCTCATGTAGCAAATGTAGGCCTGCATTCCTTGGCTGATATCCCCCCTTTCATCTCCAAAGCCAGAAATGACTGGTCAAGTATCCCTCACTTCCCATCCCATCACATCACTCTGATGCTGATACTTCTTCTGCCTCCCATTCCACTTTCAAGAACCCTTGTGATTACCTTGGAGCCACTCAGACAGCCAAGATAATTTTACTATTTTAAGGTCATGTGATTAGAAACCTTAATTCTGTTTTCTCCCTTAATCCCCCTTTGCCAAGCAGCAACATATTACCAAATCCCAGGGATTAGGGAATAGACTTTATGGGGAACGATAATGCTGCCTACCACAAACCTAAGCCCATCCTGCTTCTTTTCTCAGGTTACCTTAGATATTGATACGTAATTGTGTGAACCAATTCTTCCCAAGAGAGGCTTTGTAGTACATGCCCATGATATTAAGCAGAGGTTCTTTATAAAGACAAATGGCATCTTCCCAATGCAAATTCTAGAAGTATCAACTATATTATCACTGAAATGTAAAAGAATGTATCATGTTTTGATCAACTATAGGATAGGTCACTTGAAATTGTAGGCTTGGAATATTTTTCTACATTACTGATGAACTATGCCCAGAGACAATTCAACATATTATGTTTGACTTTTAGTCGGCTGTTTGATTTACTACAAAGCCGTTGCAAGCTTACCACCTTTTAAAAAAATCACTTTCCTTAATTGCAAAGATTATGATAATAATTGCTGCCTATTTTGAGGGAGGGATCAATGCCTTGGCTAAATTTTTTAAATCACTACGTAAAAACAAGCAAGATTAGTCTTTCTTCCCAACTTATAATAAACTGGTACAAAAATGATTCTGCTCATCTTCAAATAGATATGAGAATTATTTAAATCCTGTGATTTAATTATGTATCCTCTCAGAGAACAGCAAGCATGATCTAGTCCAGTATGTAACAAAATATGGCAGGATGAAGGCAGGAGTCTTAAAGCCAGAGGCAAAAGAATAGTGGATTAGAAAATAAGAAACGGGGCAACCCCTTCGGGTTCCCTCCCACTGTGGGAGCTTTTCTGTCGTCTCAAGAAATCCTGCTTTCTAAAATAAATAAAAAGAAAACAAGAAATGATACTTACCTGGCAGGGGAGATACCATGATCACGAAGGGTGGTTTTCCCAGGGCAAGGCTTATCCATTGCACTCCAGATGTCCTGACCCCTGCGATTTCCCCAAATGTGGGAAACTTGACTGCATAAATTGTGGTAGTGGGACACTGCATTCGTGCTCTCCACTGGACTTTATTGTTCAAAATGCAGATTGCTAGGGAAAAAAATAATAAGAAATGAGAAAAGAAAAAAGACCAAGAAGAAAGGAAAGAGTAGTTCTTGCAATAAATGAAGACCATTAATTTTATTGGGGATTAAACAGTGTTTAGGCTGGGCGTGGTGGCTCAGCCTGTAATCCCAGTACTTTGGGAGACCGAGGTAAGAGGATTGCCTGAGCCCACAGGTTCAAGACCAGCCTGGGCAACTTGGTGAGACCTCATTTCTACAATAAATAAATAAATAAATTAGTCACGTGTGGTGGCACATGCCTGTAGTTCCAACTACTTGGAAGGCTGAGGCAGAATGACCACCTGAGCCCAGCAGGTCAAGGCCGCAGTGGCCATGAGCGTGCCATTGCAACTGCACTCCAGCCTGGGTGACAGAGTGAGACTCCATCTCAAAAAAAAAAAAGGAAGCATTTATTGTCAGACCCTGGCCATTCTCAGCATACTCCATCTTCACAAAATAACACAGACGAGACAGTGCTGCCCTGTGCCATTCAAAAATAGCTCCACTCAATCACTAACAAGCAACCAATGTGACTGTGAAGAACTGTTGAGAGACCATAATTAATTTGCTTCTACCAAAGAGATGTGGATAAGTAGAGATATAATCTCTCCTGATAGGGTTTTTAAATTGTCTCACAAAACAATGTTAAAGACATTTAGAAAAGTAGGTTTACCTGGGCATGGTGGCTCATGCCTGTAATCCCAGCACTTTGGGAGATGGACGGAAGAGGATTGCCTGAACCCAAGGATTCGAGACCAGCCTAGGCAACCTGGTGAGACCTCATCTCTACAACAAACAAAAAAATCAGCAGGGGGTGGTGCCTATGGTTCCAGCTACCTGGAAGGCTGAGGCAGAAGGATTGTCTGAGCCCAGCAGGTCGAGGCTGCAGTGGTTGTACTGTAGCAGAAAGAAAGAGAGGCCGTGATACTGAGGCTATTATAGGAAGTGGCAATTTTATTCTATTTGCACCGGTGAGACTGACGGGCTAATGCTCCTAGGCCGAGCACCCCGGGGAGAGAGGAGAGGGGTCTTATACCTTAGTTTAGGTAAGGGGGGGTTGTGTTGAGCGATTACACATTTTCTTTGGAATTTACAAGGTTGTACTCAGCAAAATCAGATTTTCAAAGAACAAATGGTCTTCAGGAAATGCATGGCAAGCAGGGGTTATAAACTGACAACTTTAAAAAGAGAGGATTTGGGTAAGTTTGTGAATTGGTCACTCTTTTGCATTTCCATGAAAGCCTAGTCTTTTGCTATTTGGTTTTCTCAAACAAAACTGGTCTGGTGGGTTTTCAGAGCTTGCTGATTGACTTTCAAAAGGAATACTTTTAACTGCTATCAGCCCCCTTTCTACCATAGTACCACTGCTGCACTCCAGCCTGGGCAACAGAGTGAGACTCTGACTCAAAAAAAAAAAAAAAAAAAGGAAAGAAAAGTAGGTTTAGGGACAACTTGTGTTTCACAGAAATTACCCCTAGAACACAGCACATTTCTTAGCTTTACTAGAGTTCAGAATAAAGTCATTAAAATATGCAGTTCACTAAGTATGCGTATTAAGTGGTTGCTATGTTCTGTAAGATAGAATGAATTTCAAATGACTGAAAAATGAGTAAATGTCTTATAAAATGAATCCAAAATGGAAAGACAAAAATGTGCGCATTTAGAAACCCCAATAAATAATTTAGATGCAGGATAAAGTATAATTGATGGATAAACCTTAAATAGAGAAGAGAACAACAGGGAATCAAGGAGCAAGACAAGATTTGACCAGGAGCTGAGTGACTTAGCAACATGACGCCTTAAGCGCTTGTCAATCAGGGACGATTTGGGCCTGCAGGACACATAGAGCGGTGTCTGGAGACATTTTTTATCATCAGGATTGGCAGGGTGCTATCAGATCCAGTGGACAGAAGTCAGATAATAGCCTGCACACAGCAAAAGGTCTCCACAACAAAAAATTATCTGGATCAAATTTTCAATAGTGCTGAGGTTGAGAAACAAACAAATGAAAAAATTACATGATACAGGAATATATGAAAATAAATGATAATAGGCATTTAAAGTTTCTCTTCAACTATATACTTTCCCCAATCTATATTGAGAGACTGTGTTTCATTTAGGGTATGATCCTTTAGAATACATAGATTGTAAATGATTGTAAATAGACTTTATTATGATTGCTCACCTCTTGTTTTTCTTTTTATGTAAGTCCCACTTTGCTATTACTATGTCTCTCACCCATTTACAAGATCTGAAAATAATTCATGCCTTTTTTATTGTCATAAAAATCATCATTTTAGGTAACCCCTTCGGGTCCACTGTGGGAGCTTTACTGTCCTCTCAATAAATCCTGCTTTCTAAAAAATAAAAAACATCATTTTACTTTCAAGCATATTAAATATATGTTAATTTTGTAATTCAAAGTGATACAGATTTTTTAGGTCAGCTCAGGCTTCGAGAGTGTCAGCTCAATGGCTCGGCCAGCTGAGTCCCAGAGGAGGTCACCTCAAGGGGCTAGTGAGCCTAGCCCCAGAAGTGTTGGCTCTAATGGGCTGGCAAACCCAGCCCTGAGAGTGTTGCTGATTCAGTGGGCTGGCAAGCCTAGCGCCTGGAGTGTTGGCTCTGATGGGCTGGCAAGCCAAGCCCTGAGAGTGCTGCTGATTCGGTGGGCTGACAAGCCTAGTCCTCGGAGAGTCTCAGCTTCGCAGTCTCGCCTTCTTCCAGCAGCTCTCCCAGTTCTGCCAGCTCAATCGGCTGGCAAGCCAGCCCCCAAGGTGCATAGCTCTTCAGCTCCGAAGATCCTTGCAGCTCTTCAGGTAGGGGTTCCTGTGTTGTGCCCAGGAGGAATGAAGGACAGGGACAGCCTGAAGGCAAGAAAGCAGGATTTATTGAGAGGACAGAAAAGCTCCCACAGTGGGAGGGGACCCGAAGGGGTTGCCCTCATGCCTTTCTTAAAGGTGAGTTCTGTGTCTTAGACTAGTGTCATGAAAATCTAAGATTCCTGGATTTTTTTTAAAAAATGCTTCGCCACTACACGATCTGATGAACAGGCTAAAAAAGAAAACTGAAGAAAGGGTAAGTTGAATTTCTAGAAAAGTAAGTCAGTTCTCGTCTATGAGCTAAAAGAAAATCTCTAAAAGTGAAAACACATAGAAAAATATCAAGTATACTAAAAATACAAATACCACAAAACTCTAAATGAATGAGCCAAAACTCTTACCAACATCAAACTATCCCAAAGACTCAACATGTTTTAATAATATGCATTTATAGTTAGAAATGTGGTAAAAATGAAGAATGATGGATTCTAAAGCAAAATAAACAAATCTTCAAGTCACTTTAGAGTAGACAACAGTTAGAGCAGGGAGAAGGTGCTGGAAATGAAGTTAGAAGTGATCATTTTAAAGAGTGGGAAATGACAAGCAAGTTTTTGTGGTGAGAAGAGTTTATTTTTGTGAGGCCACACTGAACGGAATGACACAGTGGAACCATTTTGTGTGGTCCTGTTCATATTTCCATTGGATAGGCAGTGTACTGATTCTACCATATGCTTTGCAGCCAAATATGACAAAATGTGACTTTAAGCAAAAATATGTATAAAATATTGTTTGTTATTTAAATTTCAAAATAAATATTACATTCAGAATAAGAACCACACACCAGTTAAGCATTATAAAACACATCCTATGAATGAGCAAAACTTTGGTTGAATCATTTTCTAAATTTTCCTCGATTAGAAGATTTAATTTAAAATATATTTTAATTCATTAAACTGTCCTATTTCACAAAATGTACTAAATTCTACTTTGGTAATATATTGTCTGATAACAAAAAAGGCATAATTTATATATTGAAATGTAATGTGAGCTGGAAACGAAGAAAAATGTGGGGAATCCTCAAAAAAGTCTTTTTACCTGATAGTCAGTAGTTTTTTAACCCCTTCTGCACCAAAATATTTTTCCAGAGATACCAGTACAAAATTAAAGATCTTCTTAGAGTTTCCTTCCCTAGGTAGTGGGGAGAAGCAAGATCCAACTGTGTCACTTCTTGAGTAACCAGAAATTAACCATGATTAGCATGTTTCTAAATCAAATGCCTTTCACAAATCTGTAAAATCATCTGCCATTGTTTCTTCAAATATGGTAATTGTCATTCCTCTCTACTTCTCCCCTATTTTCTGCTGGAACACTTCATGAAACAAATGTTAGGCCTTTTCACTTTATTCTCCATGTTTTTTAACTGTTCTTTTTAATTTTTATTTTACTTTAGTTTTTCCTCTATACTACATTTGTGTTATCTCTTCAGACCTTTCAGCTCACTAATTCTTTCTTCAGCTGTGTCTAATAAGTAGTGTAATCTATGGTATAAGTCAGGGCTTTCCAGAGAAACAGAACCAACAGAAGGTAGATAGGTAGGTAGGTAGATAGACAGATAGATGTAGAGATAGAGATTTTTTATAGAAATTGGCTCATGTAAGGATGGAGATTGAGAAGTCCTATTATCTTCTGTCGGGGTCTTCGCCAACCCCGACTTACAAGGGTGGGTTAGGACCGCTCCGGTGGATCAAGACGGAAAGAAGAAACGACTCTGAGGCCATTCTTCTGGGAACAGTCTGATCAGGACTGAAGCCAAATTTTATTTGAACTCCTTCCAACTTATATACCATTTTCTATACCCTCCAGCAGTGTGACAATCACTTGCTGGGGGCGTACACATTCCTATGCAAATTACGCATCACGAGACTTGCAAGTTCCAAGCAAACAATTACAATTCCATGATACATGACGTGTTTCACAAAACTTACATTAAATTTACAGGCATACAATTTTAATACAGATTGTTCAAAGTGTTCTCCACAATGTTCAATAAATCATTCACATTATACTCTTTGTTCCAGACCCTGATTAATACAAAAACTTTTCTAAGTTAAATCCAAGTTTACTGACTCCTAATATTTTTAACGATTAATATTATCAATTTAACACTATACTATAATCTGTAAGTTTACTTAAATGATTCAGATATTCTATTAATCTATTATGGTTTAATGTAGTGTCCTGTAATTCCACAACGATCAAAACTTATTCTTAAATTATAAAACCTTACCATGACTTAAATGAATTTCCTATGTCTAAACTTTAATTTTTCTAATGATTGACCTTTAATACTATGCTTTATCATTAATTCTTTTATAAATCGTATAGTAACTATCATATTTAAATAATGTAGCCAAAAGAAACAAAACAGCAAGCATAAATTTACTCAAATATACTCTAAAACATAACTATAAGTGTATAAATATATATTTTATCCTACTAACAAGTCTACTCTAGAAATCATATAGTAGCTTTCACACCCCTGAGTAAGGAAATGCATGGCCACATGGCCTCGGGCTGAGGTAAACAGAGGCAGACAGAGTTTCGGTATGAAACAAAGGCATAGTCGCCAAGTTAATGGCTTTGGGCTGCAGACAGTTTTTGGTATTTAACAAAACAAAGACAAGGAAATGCATAGCCTATAACGGGACAAAAGCAATCGTTTCTGCCTGGCCAAGAACAGGGCAATAAGACTATGATGGTAATTTAGTCTCTAATCTTAGCTCTAGGGGAAACTGCTTTAGAACTGACTCACCAGAGAATAGAAGTTTGAAAAATATCTAGAAAGAAATACAACTTAGAATCATATAAGATAATTCTGCTGAGCAGCTTTCCATCAGGCTTTACTGCCACGTATGCACACTGGTCACTAATCACACGCCAATATTATAGGTATAACCGATATCCTATGTCAGAGGCGATCTTCCAGATGGGCCTTTACAGGCCTCAGCCATGTAGCTATAGATGTTGGCTCCCAACAATCTTCCATCCTCAAGCTAGAGAACCAGAAAAGCCAACAGTGTAATTCAGCTGAAATTCACTAGCCTGAGAATTGGGGCAGGTGATGGTGCAATTACCATTCCAAATCCAAAGGCCCAAGAACCAAAAGTGCCCATGTCCTAGGGCAAGAGAATATGATTGCCTCAGTTCAAACAGAGAACAAATACACACTTCCTCCACTTTTTGGTTCTCTTTGGGCCCCCAATGCATTGTATGGTACTCAACCAAATTGATAAGGATATTCATTTTTACTCAGCCTACTAATTAAATGTTAATCTCTTCTGGGGCATTAATGTTTTACTAGCTATCTGGGAACCCCTTAGCCCAGTCGATTTGACACAAAATTAAACATCACACCTATCCACTAAGTTTTGTATTTCCAATGACCATATATTTTCTTTCTAGAAGTTATTGTCAGTTATTTTTCAAATCTAACTTTGCTTTATTAATAGTATCTTGGTTTAATTATTTATTCCTTCTTCCATGACTTTATTTCATTTCTTTTAAAATATTGGTTGGCAATTCTTGTTTGTTTACCATTGAAATAACAGAAGAACAAAATTCCAGCCAATGAACTAAATTGTGATGACATGGGGCATTGCCCCCCACCCCGACCTCAAACATATAACTATGTTTAATAAAACAGTACAATCCAAGAAAAATAAATTGAGTTATAAATTAAGAAAGAGAAATTGGCCGGGCGCAGTGGCTCAAGCCTATAATCCCAGCACTTTGGGAGGCAGAGGCGAGAGGATTGCCTGAGCTCAAGGGTTCGAGACCAGCCTGAGCAACATGGCGAGACCTCATCTCTACAATAAATCGAAAAATTCGCCGGACATAGTGGCACATGCCTGTAGTTCCAGCTACTTACAAGGTTGAGGCGGAAGGATAACCTGAGCCCAGCAGGTCGAGGCTGCAGTGGTTGTGAGCGTGTCACTGCACTCCAGCCTGGGTGACAGAGTGAGATGCTGACTCAAAAAAAAAAAGAAAGAGATATTATCAGGTGCTAGAAATGAAGAGGGAAATTGAAGGGTGGTGTTATAGGTTAAATTGTGTCCCCATAAAATTCACATATTAAAGTCCTAATCCCTTATACCTCAGAATGTGTGCTGATTTTGAAACAGGTCTGTTGCAGGTGTAATTAGTAGTTAGAATAAGGTCTTTCTGGAGCAGAGTGTGACCCTACTCCAATATGACTGGTGCCCATTTAAGAAGGGGAAATTTGAACAAAGACACACACACACATACACACACATGCACACACACACACACACACGAGAATGTCATGTGAAGATAAAGACAGAGATCAGGGTGATGCTTCAATCTACCACGGAATACCCAAGATTACCAAGGAAAGACCAGAAACTAGAGGAGAAGCATGGGAAACATTCTTAATCATAGCCCAGGAACTAACCTTGCTAACCAATATCTTTGATCTCAGGCTTCTAAACTTTAGAATTGTGAGACAATAAATTTTTTGCTGTTTAAGGAACCCAGCCTGTGGTACAAATTATAACAAATTATGGCAGCACTTGCAAAATAATACAAGTGGTAAACTCAGGCTGAAACCATGGGGCTTATTGGGTAATCAGGACCAGTGATCAGCCTTACTGTTTAGGAGCTAGATATTTAAGACTGGGGAAAGAAGATAACACAAGGTTAGAATTTGTGCCCCCAGGGAGGTAAAACTGAGGTACATGACTCAAGCTAGGAGTCAGCAATTCCTTCTTTGTAATTAAAAACAGACTAAAGATCCCGTGCCTTCAGGCTGTTGTGGGAGGCAAGGGGCAAGAGGATTGCCTGAGCCCAGGGGTTCGGAGAGCAGCCTAGGCAACCTGGCGACCTCCTCTCTACAATAAATCAAAACATTAGCCGGGCATGGTGGTGCACGCCTGCAATTCCAGTTACTTGGAAGACTGAGGGGGAAGGATCATCTGAGCACAGCAGGTCAAGGCTGCAGTGGCCGTGAGCGTGCCACTGCACTCCAGCCAGGGCGACAGAGTAAGACTCTGATTCAAAAAAAGGAACTAAAGAAATTGTACTTACTGAGGTAAGGACATGTTTTTTAAAATTATCTTTCTAGAGCCTCAGGCAGAAAAAGAATTATCTTGAACAATTGGAATTCTAGGCCTGTGCCTTAGTAAGGGTAAAGTCTGAATTCATGCTACTCAGGTGATACACAGATTTCTAGGAGAAATTAATTTTTAAAAAATTTGTCATGGACATATCAAACCTACAAGTTGCATTCTGAAGCAAACAAAAAACAATTCTATAAAAGCTTGCCCACTAGTCAGAGCATTTAGAACACCCATAGAAAAATAAACATACAATTTTGTTTTGAGTCAGAGTTTCACTCTGTTGCCTAGATTGGAGTTCAGTGGTATGATCATGATAATCATGGCTCACAGCAGCCTCAGTCTCCTAGGAACAGGTGATCCTTCCATCTCAGCATCCCAAGTAGCTGGGACTACAAGTGCACACCACCACACCCAGCTAATTTTTTATTTTTGTAGAGACAAGGTTTTACTATGCTGCCCAGGGTGGTCTCAAACTCCTGGGTTGAAGCAATGCACATGCCTCAGCCTCCCAAAGTGCTGGGACTACAGGCATGAGCCACCATGCCCGGTAAACATAATTTTTTCAAATATTAGGTCAGTGCAAAAGTAATTGCAGTTTTGAACTATAAATTTTAAATTATTATAACTAGGTTCAAACACATCTTTGTTAATCGAACCAGGAACCATTACAATCAACACACTTTTGCCAATGAGAAATAAGTTTGTTTATTACTGTAGCGTAAATTCCATGTTTCAGGATTCGATGAACTCTTAGAAAGCATTTTCTGCACCCTGCTAGTTGTGGAAGTGTTTTCCCTGCAAAAAGTTGTCGAGATGCTTAAAGAAGAGGTAGTCGGTTGGCGAGAGAGGTCAAGTGAATATGGTGGATGAGGCAAAACTTTGTAGCTCAATTTGTTCAACTTTTGAAGCTTTGGTTGTAAGATGTGCAGTCACGGGTTGTCGTGAAGAATCAGGCCCTTTCTGTTGACCAATGCCGGCTGCAGGCATTGCAGTTTTGGGTGCAGCACATCGATTTGCTGAACATACTTCTCACATGACATGGTTTCACTGGGATTCAGAAAACTGTAGTGGATCAGACCGGCAGCAGACCACCAAACTGTGACCATGACCTTTTCTTGGTGCAAATTTGGCTATGGGGAGTACTTTGGAGCTTTTTCTAGGTCCAGCCACCGAGCTGGTCGTTGTCACTTGACAATCCACTTTTTGTCACGGTCACCATCTGATGGAAAAATGGTCCAGTGTTGTGTAGAATAAGAGAAGTCGACACCCCAAAACGACAATCTTTTTGATTTTCGGTCAACTCACGAGGCACCCACTTATAGAGCTTTTTCACCTTTCCAATTTGCTTCAAATGCTGAATGACCATAGAATGGTGGACACTGAGTTCTTCAGTAACGTCTCGTGTAGTTGTAAGAGGATCAGCTTCAATGATTGTTCTCAATTGGTCGTTGTTAACTTCAGATGGCCGGCCATTGTGCTCCTCATCTTTAAGGCTCTTGTCTCCTCTGCAAAATTTCTTGAACCACCACTGCACTGTACATTTGTTAGCAGTTCCTGAGCCAAATGCATTGTTGATGGTGCAAGTTGTCTCCATGGGCTTTACAACCCATTTTGAACCCAAAAAAGAAAATCGCACAAATTTGGTTTTTGTCCAACATCATTTCCATTTGTATTTATAAATATAAAATAAACAGCAAATAATAAGTCATTAACAAAAATATATAAAGTGAGAAATGCACATTAAAATAATGTATAATATAACCACATTTATTTAAGAATGTACTCCAATATCAAACAGCAAATATCAACAATGCAAAAACCACAATTACTTTTGTCCCAACCTAATACAAACCAAATGAGGAAATAAACCCTGAAAGAATGTCAGTTTATTCAACAAAATAAGTGGGAGACTTTGCATCCTAAGGTAATAAGATTATTTAAGACAGAGTCTGGGATAAGTATATATATTTAAAATGTTCAAATGGATAAAGTAAAGAATAGAAGCTATAAGAATAGGGCAGCATATCAAAGGGACAGGTGTTTTAAAAACAGAATAAACTAAAAATTCGAAAAGTAAAACTGTATATATTGCAATTAAAAACTCAATGCCCGTGTTAAACAATGGAATAGATACGACTGAAGGTAAAATTAATACATTTGACGTAATGAGAAGAAATCACTCAACAGAGAAATAAAGATGTATAAGATAGAAAAAGGAATTTAAGAGACAGAGAAAAGAGTAAGAACTCAATAAATGAATAATAAATGTACCAGAAGGAGTTGATATATGAAAAACAATATTCAAAGGGATAATGGCTAAGAATTTTCCAGAATTCATTAAATATATGGATATTTAAATAAAAGAATCACAATGGATTCTGAGCAGAATTTTTAAAAATCTATTTATGTACATATTTTAGCAACTAAAGAATATCCAATTCAAAGATAAAACCTTAAAAGAACTGGAGGATTGGAGAGAAAAAGTTTGTTTGGTTTTTTTTGAGTTGGAGTCTCACTCTGTCACCGACTGGAGTGGTAGCCGCTTCCGGCCACCGCAGCCTCAACCTGCTGGGCTCCAGTGATCCTTCCGCCTCAGCCTTCCAAGTAGCTGGGACTACAGGCTTGTGCTACCACGCCCGGCTAATTTTTTTATTTATTGTAGAGATGAGGTCTCACCTGCTCAGGCAGGTCTCAAACCCACGGACTCAGGCAATCCACTCACCTCAGCCTCCCAAAGGCGCGGGATTACAGGCTGAGCCACTGAGCCCGGCTGAGAAAAAGTTTTAATACCTAAAAAAATAAAGCAATTAACTGACAGACTCAGATATTTCTAAATAATAAAGGAAACCAAAAGATGGGAGAATAATACCTTTGAAGTGTGAGAGAAAATTTTATTTGCTTGCCTAGAATTGCACACCAAACTGAACTATCATTCAAAGACAAAATTAAAATGAATATCTTTACAGATTAATAAAGACTGAGAGAGTTTGCCAGTGACAGACATTTAAAAAAACTTCTAGGCCGGGCTCAGTGGCTCAGCCTGTAATCCTAGCACTTTGGGGGGCCAAGGCTAGTGGATCGCCTGAGCCCAAGGGTTCGAGATCAGCCCACGGAACTTGGTAAGATCTAGTCTCTACAATAAATCAAAAATTAGCTGGGCGTGGTAGCACATGCCTGTAGTTCCAGTTACTTGGAAAGCTGAGGTAGAAGGATTGCAAGATCCCAGCAGGTCAATGCTGGGGTGGCCATGAGTGTACCACAACAGCCTGGGTGTCAGAGTGAGACTCCAACTCAAAAAAAAAAAAAAAAAAAAACTTCTAGAATGCACTTCAGGAATTAGGAAAAGAATCTCTGAAGGAAAGATTAAATTAAAAAAAGAAAAAATAATTTTTCAAATACTGTCTAAAATAATAATGTATATATAAAATATGTAATATGTAGAATAAAAACTAGACAGTAATAATATGTAAGATTAGAAGGAAAATTAGAGTTGTAAGAATTCTAAGTTTCTTTTAAGATAAGAAGAAAAATTACAGTCAAAAAATTCTTCTTTGGGAAAAAACTAAAGATACCTATTAACTTTATATCAATAAATTAAGTATAAATATATCTTTGAAACATCAAAGTAACCACTTAAATAATATAAATGATGTATACTTCCAAATATGTGAAGGGAAAAAGTAATTTATAAAAAGGTGAACAAAAAAATTAAAAAGTAGTATAAGTAATTCTAAATATATCATTAATCATAAGCACAGATTGATTACAATACAAAGAATATTATATAAAGACTAAAAATAAAACCAGCTATATGCTTTTCACAAAAGAAAATCTTCAATCAAAATTATGCAAAACAATTAAAAAGAAGGGTTAGAAAACTACCAAATTCCAGGTATAAGTATATTATTCTTAAATGGGAAATCATTCTTAAATTCTTGATTTTTTTTTTTTTTTGAGTTGGAGTCTCACTCTGTCACCCAGGCTAGAGTGCAGTGGCACGCTCCCGGCCACAGCAGCCTCGACCTGCTGGGCTCAGGCGATCCTCCTGCTTCAACCTTCCAGGTAACTGGAACTACGGCCACGTGCCACTGTGCCCAGCTAATTTTTTGATTTATGGTAGAGATGAGGTCTCTCCAAGTTGCCCAGGCTGGTGTTGAACCTGTGGGCTCAGGCAATACTCTCATCTCAGTTTCCCAAAGTGCTGGAATTATCGGTGTGAGCACACTCGGCCCAATTCTTGATGTTTTATTGATGTTCACTTCCTGTCGTTAAGTCCTCAGTGGGCACAGAGAACATGGAGATCATGTATGAAAAAGAAATAATTTGCAATAATCCCTATACCATATTTTGAGGTCAGATTTGTTGATACCCAAAGAATGTGACCCAAATGTTAGGGTAAATTAGATAAAGGAACATTTCTCCCTCCATCATTTCTACCCTTGCATATCAAGTTCTCCATATTCTACATAATTCTTGATAACTTCTTCAGTTTATATTGACTTTCCCTTCCTGATCCCTTATAGCACTTACTGTCTACAGTGTTTACAATAAACCATATATTGCTTTACAATGTTCACAACCAGTTAGAATTCAAACCCAAAAGTTCTGATCACAGAGATGCAGTAGCACATGACATGTAATTAGGAAATACATGCTGAATTGGCCGGGTACGGGGGCTCATGCCTGTAATCCCAGCACTTTGGGAGGTGAGGGCGAGAGAATTGCTTAAGCTCAAGATTTCGAGACCAGCCTAAGCAACATGTTGCTTAAACCAGCCTAAGCAACATGGCGAGACCTTGTCTCTACAAGAAATCAAAAAAATTAGCCAGGCGTGGTGGCACATGCCTGTAGTTCCATCTACTTGGAAGGTCAAGTCAGAAGGATCGCCTGGGTCCAGCAAGTCGAGGCTGGGGTAGCTGTGAGCATGCCACTGCACTCTAGCCTGGGTGATAGACTGAGACTCTGATTCAAAAAATAAACAAATAAATAAGAGAAGAAAAGAAAGAAAAAGAAAAGAATAAAAGGAGAAATAAAGGAAAAAAAGAAGAAAAAGAAAAAAAATACATACTGAATTGAACCACAGGATGAAAAATTTTTCACCTGCAATTCAGTGGTGCTTAAAATGACTTCTCACTAAATTCTTAAAAAATTCATGAGACATAAGTATCAACAAAATTTGCCATCAAAAACATCATAAAGAAAAAAAACAGATAAAGGAGTTTTATATTCCTATTTTTATTGTATGTCTCTTAGAGGCCCTATTATGAACAATAGTTTTCACTTTGGTTAAACTATTTTAATATTTTTATTGTAGTAAAATGCACAAAACATAAAACTTATCATCTTATGCATTTTTAAGTGTATAGTTCAATAGTATTAAGTAATTATTGGTCAGGCATGGTGGTTCAGACTGTAATCCCAGCATTTTAGGAGGCCAAACCGAGAGGATTGCCTGAACCCGGGGGTTTGAGACCAGCCTGGGCAACTTGATAAGCCCTCGTCTCTACAATAAATCACAAAAGTTATCCAGGCGTGGTGGCACGTGCGTCTGTAGTTCTAGCTACTTGGAATGCTAAGGTGGAAGGATTGCCTAAGCCCAGCAGGTCGAGGCTGTGGTAGCCGTGAACGTGCCACTGCACTCCAGCCTGGGTAACAGAGTGAGATTCCAACTCAAAAAAAAAAAAAAAGGAATTCCTGTTATGCTACCATCACCACTATCCATCTCTACCACCCTTTTTACCCTGCAAAACTGAAACACTATATTCATTACACAAGTTCCCACCCTTACTCCCAGCCCCTGGCAGCCATTCTACTTTGTCTCTTTAATTCTGACTAGGTATCTCATATGAGTGGAATCATACAGTATTTATGTTTTTGTTACTGGCTTATTTCGCTGAGCATAATATTTGAGTTTTAGGAGTTCTTTATGTATTTGGAATACTAATCCCTTATCAGCTATATAATTTCAAGATATTTTCTCTCATTCTGTAGATGGCCTTTTTACTTTGTTGATATCTTTCTTTGACACACAGGAGATTTTAGTTCCATGAAGGCCAATTTGCCTATTATTTCTTTTGTTGCCTGTATTTTGGGTCAGGAAATCATTGCCAAATCTAATGCTGTGAATCTTTGCCCTTACATTTAGATCTTTGATCCATTTTGGGTTATTTTTTGTATATGGTATTAAGTAAGGATCCAACTTCATTCTTTTTGCATCTGAATATCTGGTTTTTCCATCACCATTTATTGAAAAGACTGTGCTTTCCTAGTTGAATGGTCTTGACATCCTTGTCAAAAATTATTTGACCATATATGTTGAGGGTTTATTTATAGGTTCTTTATTTTATTCCATTGGCCTATATGTCTGTCTTCATGCCAGTGCCACTTTTTTTGGATTGTAGTGGCTTTGCAGTAAGTTTTGAAATTAGAAAGTGCGAGTCCCAGGCTTTGTTTCTTTTTCAAGACTGTTTTGGCTACATGGAGTCCCTTCTGATTCTATATAGATATTAGGATGACGTTTTCTATTTCTACAAAAAAGTCATTGGGATTTTTATAAAATTTGTTTTAAATCTGTAGATCACTATTTTTAGTACTGACATCTTAACAATATTAAGTCTTCTAGTCTACGTAAGAACTCATGTTAGAAAGGGATATCTTTCCATTTATTTACTTCTTTAATTTCTTTCAGCAATGCTTTATAGTTTTCATTGTACAAGCCTTTAATCTTTTTGGTTAATTTAATTTCTAAATATTTATTATTATATTTATGCTACTATGAATGAAGTTTTTTTTATTAATTTTCTTTTCAGATTGTTCATTGTTATCATACAGACATTCAACTCATTTTTATGTGTTGGCTTTATAGCCTGCTACTTTGTAGAATTTGTTTATTAGCTCTAATATATTTGTGGAATCTTTGTTTTCTACAAATAAGATCATATTATTTGCAAACAGAGATTATTTTAATTCTTCCTTTCCAATTTGTATGCATTTTATTTATTTTTCTTGCCCAATTGTTCTGGCTAGGACTTCCATTACTATGTTAAATACAAGTGTGGAAAATGGACAACTTTGATTTCTTATCTTAAGTTGTTTCATGATTGAGCACGATGTTTACTCTGGGATTTTAATGTATGACTTTTACTAATGTTGAAGTTGTTTCCTTCTAGTCATAGTTTGAGTGTCTTTATCATGAAAGGGTGGTGAATTTTTCAAAAGTTTTTTATGCATCATTTGAGATAATCATGTAGATTTTTCCTTAATTTTGTTAATGTGGTATAATACATATAGTGATTGATTTTTATATGTTGAACCATCCTTGTACTCCAGGGATAAATCCCAGTTGGTCAAGGTGTACAATCCTTTTAATATGCTGTTAAATTTAATGTTCTGTTGAAGATTTTTATGTTGATATTCATAAGGGATGCTGATCTGTAATCTTCTTTCCTTGTGGTGCTTTTGTCTGGCTTTGGTATGAGAATAACTGTGGCATCAGAGAATGGGTTTGGGAGTGTTCCTTCCTCCTCAATTTTTTGGAAAAGTTTAAGGATTTGTGTTAATTTTTTTTTTTTTTTCGAGTTGGAGTCTCACTCTGTCACCCAGATTGGAGTGCAATGGCCACTCCCGGCCACCGCAGCCTCGACCTGCTGGACTCCGGCTCCGCCTCAGCCTTCCAAGTAGCTGGAACTACAGGCGCGTGCTACCATGCCCGGCTAATTGTTGATTTGTTGTAGAGATGAGATCTCGTCAAGTTGCCCAGGCGGGTCTCGAACCTGCAGGCTCAGGCAATTAACTCACCTCAGCCTTCCAAAGTGCTGGGATTACAGGCTGAGCCACCGAGCCCAGCCAATGTTAGTTCATTTTTAATACTTGGCAGAATTCACCAGTGAAGTCATCAGGTCCAAGGCTTTTCTCTGTTGAGAAATTTTTTTATTATTGAGATGTTTTTCACCTAAAGTTCATCTTGAGTGTCTGGCTTCCAAAATGAGAAAAATAAAATGAGGTTCATAAAAGAGAGTGCCAGCCCTTTAAACCTATAGGAAGTCACTCAGCTAGAGGGAGAGGGCCTTGCAACAATGGTCATGGGGGTGGTGGGAGGGTGCAACAATGGCTTCCAACTTCTGTATCTGCACCTTTGAGATCAGAAGCAACAATCAACAATCAGAACACAGAGCCCCAATATTTTGGGGAATCTTATTCCCACCCTGGCTCCCACAGTCTCGATGCAAGATGCCCCAGGAACACATGCACAGACGTGTGCTGTGGGGCTGCAAGTGGGGGATGGGTTGTTGATACTGTGCTAAGAGCTAAAATTTAACTGAAATTAACTGAGGTTTACCATCCAAGTCTTCCCCCTGAAAGTTTCAAGCTTTCAATAAACTCGAGCTCCAAAATAGTTGTATTGGACAGATTCTGCCTGCACAATTGTTGTCTAGGTAGGGAGATGGATTCCTGGAGCTTTCTACTCCACCCTGTTCCCAGAATCCTCCTCCCTGGTTAAACACTTTTAAGAAATACACAGTCTATAAATACCAATAATGCTATGAAATGAGGTGTTTTCTTTCTTTTAAAGTAAAAAGGGGGGAGAAAAAGATTAACATAACCACCTGTTTCAACGTGGAAGAAATTCTAGAGTGCAAATGCATTTATACGGAATACTGCTTCATGACATCATCAAAAAATCATGGTCTCACTTCACATCATTACTATATCATACAAATATTATTCCTAATGATGCCTAGATTTTGTGATTCAAGCTGTGGAGTGAAAGAGGAGAAAAATGAGAACCTTAAGTAAGAGAAAGTTATATGCATGTGAAATCTGACTGTGAGACAGCTGAAGTTCATGCTATGCCACAGAACACTCCTTCATTTATTCAATAAGTATTTATTTTGTGCCATTTTGGTCCAAAGCACTGTCCAAGACATAGAGTATACAACAATGATAAAAAAGACAAAGTCTGTTTCTCATGAATCTGACATGCAGATAGACAAGAAATAGTAGACATAACTAATACATTTTACGCTGTGTTCAAAGGTGGTTAGTACTATGGAGAAAATATAAAGCAGACAAAGGGAATGAGTGACAAGGTGGGGAAAAGTGCTGCTGTTTCTTATAGAGTGTTTAGAGAAGACCAACCTTACTATAATAAATAATCTAATATATTTGAACCATAGTTAATTCAGTCCATAGTCAAACCTTCTGTTCAATCAGTTAATATGTAATACCCAAATTAGTATAACTTTCTCCACCTGGATATGCTTTTGATCTTTTTTCCTTATTAAATTAAAATGTACCAAAATTCTATGCCTGTTCTTTAGTGGATCAGGCAGTTCAATGTACAAAAACCTGAATAAATATCCCCACCCCCACCCCTAGAGCTGTATGCAATTATTAGAGTGATTCTTTAAAGCACTTGTTAAAATGCCAAAATAGTGCCACAGAAAACACGCCAAATAAAGATTTAAGTTTTCTTTATGAAAAAAAAGTGTTTAACGAGGGTTTATGGGGTTTTATAAAAACACCTTAACACCTTACAGACCTAAGGGGGAAAAAGCTCTATTTAAGTATCATACACCAATAGCAGACCACCCAATGCTGATGACTAGAAGCTTCAAACAGACCCATCCTTGGAAACCTATGTGGAGACCCTTAATTTTATGGTCATTTTAATTGTATTTGGGTTATTACCTCATGCCCCAGCAAACACCTACAGTATTTAATAAAAATGAGTGCAGAACACTGTTCTAGTTAAAGTATGTATTAGCCAAAATCATAAACTAAGTATGCTTCACCATAAATTAACTGGGTGTTTAGTGTTTCTTTGCCTTTAAGTTATATTTATTTTCTTATTACATGGTATGCTTCACTATGTACCAAATCAACATTCACTGACTTGGCATTGAGAAACACTCTTCTATCTCCAGCTCACATACCCACAAACACACCTGCCCTGCATATTATAAAGTGATAAGTACAGTTAATCAACTCTGCAGATATTCAGAAGAATGACTATAAAAGATCACTAGGGCTGAAAAGTAAACACATCTTGAAAAATTAAAAAAAACAAACTTTCATTTTGTAGTCTTCTAGAGGCTAGCTGTAGTGCTACTATTTACATCAGTGTTGGTCCAGATACAAAAATTGGTGGTCTTCTACAGCAGAACAAAAGGAAAATCTTGGGGTTAAAAAAAAGGGAAAAATACTGCTTCATTTTGTAGCATTTAGACAATGAACTCTTAATTTTTTGCTTCAGTGTTCTGCAGGGGAAAAAAATTAATGGGTAATGACAACGTAAAGAATTTGGAGTTAATCCTCTTTACCACCATCACTTTCTGCTCAGATTTTCTAGCATAACTCCCTTAATTACCAAATTTCTAGCAGCTTCTATTTCCTTACCTCGTCATTCCATAACCCATTAAATTTAGCAACTGCACAATCCTCTCCCCCACTCACATTACACTGAAAGAGTTCTTGTTTAAATCCCCCAAATCTCCTAATTGCCAAAATTGCTACTCTCTTTGCAATTTCTCCATTGGTTTGAATCCTCTGTAATGTCTAGCTTGTAGATCCCTTCTTCCTCCATGAAATGCTCTCTTCCTTGGCTTCTGCACCATCACCATCCCGGTTCTCATTCCACTCTCTTAGAGCCTTTTCTCAGTCTCCTACACTTTTTCTCTGAGTATGTCTTCATTATTGACTAACTTATATCATCCCGTACTATCTTGTCTTTCCACTCTGCAAATACTTTGAGTGAGTCTATCAGTCTTAATCTGCCAACTATATGGTTACAATTCAAGTAGAATGCATGATGATACCACCTTCCTCCAAAAGCTCCTCCTTCAGGGCTCCCAACTATAGTAAAAGGTGCTGTTACCTATCCAGGTGCTGGTGCCAGAAATCAAGATATCCTCCCTGCGTCCTCACATAGAGATGCCAGATTGAAAATGCGAGACCCTCAACTGATTTTTCACTTCTGTTAAACAACAAATCATTTTTTGGGTAATAGTGTTTCTGAAATATTAAAATTTAACTGAGCATATTGTATTTTATCTGGCGATCCAACCCCTAACTCTAAGCAAACATCAATCTCTTAAAATATTTCTCCAATTTCTTCATGTCCCTTTACTTCCCATTACCTCCATCCTAGACCTATTCACTGTTGTCCCTTGCTTAAATCTCCAAAATAGTCTTCTTTGCAGACTCCCCAAATGCCCTGTGACCCCTAAAATCCATTCTCTACACAGCAATCAGAGTGATCTTTTAAAACTATGAATTGGATCATGTCACTTTTCCTCTTATTTTCCCTGAATACATTTTTTTTTTTAAGTTGGAGTCTCACTCTGTTGCCCAGACTGGAGGGCAGTGGCACACTGACGGTCACCCCAGGATTGACCTGCTAGACTCTGGTGATCCTTTCCCCTCAGCCTTCCAAGTAGCCAGAACTACAGGTGCACGCTACCATGCCCAGCTAATTTTTTTTCTATTGTAGAGACAAGGTCTTGCCAAGTTGCCCGGGCCGGTCTTAAACCCGTGGACTCAGGCAATCTTCTCACCTCGGCCTCCCAAAGTGCTGGGATTATAGGCTGAGCCACCGAGCCTGGCCTGAATAAATTTCTTATAATTAGCATTCCAACTCTGGCCCTCCAGCCTACTTTGTAGTAATTCTACTAAGTTTATGCTTTAGCCACAATTATCTTCTTTCTATTCTTCAAATTCTTGAACAGCTTTCCTTACATACTGTTTCCACTGCCCCAGACTTTACAGACCACTTAAACCAGAATTTTTAAAGTAATTTTTTGAGATGAAATTCACATAAAATAAAATTAACCATGTCAAAGTGAATAATCCACTGGCATTTAGTGAATTCACAGTGTTGAACAACCACCACCTCTGTATTGTTTCAAAATATTTCCATTGCTTCAGGGTAAAACCCCTTACTCATTAAATAATTTTTCCCCCTTCCCTCCCCTCAGCCCCTGGCAGCCATCAAACCACTCTGTCTCCATGGACTTGCTTACTCTAGACACTTCCTATAAAGAAAATTATACATTATGTGGCCTTTCATGCCTGACTTCTCTCATTTAGCATAATGTTTTGTAGTTCATTCATGTTGTGGCATATATCAGTTCTTCATTTCTTGGTTTGCTTTTTTCGTTTCTTTTCTACTTTTTGTTTTGTTTTGTTTTTTTGTTTTAGCGTTTCATTTCTTTTGTGGCTGAATAATGTTCCATTGTATAAATATACCACGATTAGCTTAATCATTCATCCACATCTGGGCTCTTTCCACCTTTTGGCTATTGGGAGCAGTGCTGCAATGAACATGCATGCACATAAACTTGTTTGAATACCTGTTTTCAGTTCTTGTGGGTGCACGTCTAGGAGTGTAATTGTGGGGTCATTTGGTAATTCTACTTAGCTTTTTGAGGAATCACCAAGTATTTTCCATAGTAGCTGAGCTATTTTACATTGCAATCAGCCATTTATGAAGGTTCCAACTTCTCCATATACTCCCCAACACTTGCTAGCGTCTGATATGTTGATTACAGCTATCCTAGTGGATGTGAGATAATAACCCATATGGTTTTGATATGCATTCCCTGAATGACTAACGTTTTTAAGCATCTTTTCATGTGTTGATCATTTGTATACCTTCTTTGGAGGAATGTCTATTCAAGTTCTTTGCTCATTTTTCTTCTTATTTTTTTCTTTTAAAAAAACTGAAATCCAGATTGCCCACTTTTTAATTATGTTTTTTGTCTTTTGTGTTGAGTTGTAAGTGTCCTTTATATATCCTGATACTAGACCCTTATCAGATAGGTAACTTGCAAATATTTACTCCCATTCTGTGTGACATCTTTCTACTTTCTTTATGATGTCTTCTGATACACAAAAATATTTTGTTTTGATGAAGTCTAATCTATTTTTTTTATGTTGTTGCTTGCATTTTGTTGTTATACCTAAAGTATCAATTGTCAAATCTATGGTCATGATTTTACCCCTGTCATTTTCTAATACTTTTATGGCTCCAGCTCTTACCTTAAGTTATTTATCCATTCTGACTTGATTTTTGTATAGTATGAGGTAAGAGTCCAAGTGGATTCTTTTGCATATGGATGACCATTTGCCCCAGCACTATGACAGAATTTTCCCCAGCCTTCTCCCTATCTTTTCCCCTCCTCCCTTGTCTACCCCCATAAAACCTTCAGTGTTCAACTCATCAAAACTTTCCTTGAATACCTGTTCTTTCTTTCCCAGAGTAGATCAGGTTATATGCTCACATTACATTGGTACTTAATATCCATTGTCCCTATTACAGTGCAAGCTCTAGAAGGCAGGGCCAATATCTAATTTACCTTGCACCCCATTGCCCAGCACAGTGTCTGCCACATATGTTTGTTGAGTCTGTAAATGAGTTTTGAATCTCTGACTTCCCATGATATATCTCCAACCTGGGTCTCTTCTCAATCACACCCAAGGACCCCTTCATTTAATGAATATGAAATCTTTTTCCTGCCTCCAAGTCTCTGCTAAAGTGACCTATGCTTATTCTCTGCCCAGCAAATATCCTTGAAAACATTTCTCACAGTGCCTCACACAGGAAGAGCCCCCAAAATATTTGTGAAATAAGTAAATAAATGAATTCACAAATAATGAGAAACTATGAGTCAAATCAATACATAGTTTTGCATTCTTCTGTGTACAAACACCTGAAAGTTACCCCCGAGAGATTCAGTAGTTAGGTTTCCATCATAATCACCAGGCTATTTGCAAATCTACCCTTTATATTTTTTGTTTAATTACATAGATCCTGGGTCAATGAGCTTGTGAAACAAGCCAATTAACTGACTTTTTAAGAAGGTTCTCTGTATACTTGATACTATGCAGGTGCATAGTACTGTGCTGGGCCAAAGAGAAGAAAAAAGCTGATTTTTATCTTTACTATCCAGATTAGTGGAAAAGATAAACTCAAATGAAATAATTAATGAGTTATATATCAATTAATGGGTAATATAAGAATAGCTTATAACTAAGAACTATGTCACCACTTAAAGTTATAAATATGATGGAATTCAGAAATTAATAAGCTTAATTAATTAAGAAAACTTTACTTCATGTTTACTATCGTTACAGGCTCTGGCTACATGCCAGGAGACAGAATAAGTAAGACATCCTTGTGAATGTACTAAATGCAATTTTTTTTAAAGTCCCTTTCTTAGTCAACAACTCCTTTGAGTATCTGAATACAATTATGAATCCTCTCTCTAGAAAAATGCATATACACTCAAATGCACACCCATGCATACACAGTCACAACAATATTGTAGCCAATAGTAGGAGATCATTACTCAAGAATACTAGTTGGGCACAAAGGCACACACTTGTAATTCCAGTCCTTGGGAGGATCACTTGAGCTCTGGAGCTGTAGACTAGACTGGGCAACATAGTGAGAACCCTGTTTCTAAAAAAATTTAAAAATAATAAAAAGTAGATTTGGTAAAATAAAAATTAAAAAAAAAAACCAGAAAAATTGTTTTGTTTTGTTTTGTTTTTAAAGGAATTGTCTAATCTGTAGAATTTCTCTAAGGAACATAAAACTATTGAAGTCAAGAAGAAATTAAGTTTTTCAGTTTTTTTAAGTGCTTTGCTACAATTCATATGCTTAAAAGTAAAAGATTTATGGTTGCTGGAAATAACCAAAAAGATTGAAGGGTTAATAAATAATTTCTACTCTACGGAGAAATAAGGTTTTATCCAAAGGGGGCAATTGTAACTGATAGCTGCCACCCAAATATGGACTCAGCATTGCCTGATTTTGTAACTTTTCAAGAGAAGTCATGAATTCAAACTTTATGTGAAACCTCTTGATGTTTAAATGTTAGTGCTGTAAAAAAGACTGTTTATTGCTTCCTCAAGACCCATTCTCCCCTTCTAACTAATAGAGCAGTAATTTTATTCTAGCTACACTGTCTCCATTACAAGATTACATTTTCTAGTCTTTTTGGATGGGGTGCCCAGGAGATGTAGACAGAGGAGTTAGGAGACGTCTAGACAGGGTGGAGTCTGTTGGGATGGAGGAAAGGATACTTCTTTTGCTCTAGTTCTCTCCTCCCTTCTTTCAGCCTTTTATGCGTACATAATAACTAGAGCGGTTTTTTGTTTGTTTGTTTTTTGAGTAGGAGTCTCACTCTGTCACTCAGCTGGAGTGCAATGGCACCATTATAGCTCACCACCTCATCCTCCTGGCCTCAGGCAATCCTCCCACCTCAGCCTTCCAAGTAGCTAGGACTACAAGCACATGCCTCCATGCCTGGCTAGCTTTTTTGGCTTTTTGTAGAGATGAGGTCTCTCTATGTTGACCAGGTTGGTCTCGAACTCCTGGGCTCAAGTGATCCTTCCGCTTTGGTGTCCCAAAGTGCTGGGATTACAGGTGTGAGCCACCACATTCAGCCAACTAGAACGTGAACAGACATATTGGACTATGATCTGAGGTGGCTTTGAAGATGGAAGCTGTGAGTTAGGAATGAAGAGTACAGACATATATGGATCCTTAGTCCTTGATGACTGTGGTGCTTCCAAACACCCTGCTTGCCTACTTCCAAACTTCTTTTACATACTGGAAAAATTTTTTTAAAACCTTAACTTTAGCCGGGCTCAGTGGTTCAGCCTGTAATCCCGCGCCTTTGGGAGGCTAAGGTGAGTGGATTGCCTGAGCCCGCGGGTTCAAGACCCACCTGGGCAACTTGGCGAGATCTCATCTCTACAATAAAAAAAAAAAAAATTGCCGGGCGTTGTAGCGTGCGCCTGTAGTTCTGGCTACTTGGAAGGCTGAGGAGGAAGGATCGCCGGAGCCAAGCAGGTCAAGGCTGCGGTGGCCGGGAGTGGCCACTGCACTCCAGTCTGGGCGACAGAGTGAGACTCCAACTCAAAAACAAAACAAAACCCTTAATTTTGTCTTATTTAAATACTGTTTGGGGGAAGGGGTTTATTTTATGCAGCTAAACAAATTCTAACTATTATTTCATGTTTTCTTTTCAGACACATAGTGAAGCAGTAAAAGATATCTGTGGGTCTGTTTCTAGCGCACAGGCCACTTATTTATGACTTTTGCTGGGAACACAGGAGATACACTGACAGTTAATAAGTTACAGAAGGAGAAGACATGTATAGATGTGTGTGTGTGTGTGTGTGTGTGTGTGTGTGTGTGTGTGTGTGTGTGTGCGCGTACGTGCCCACCAAAATGAAAAACACAGGTTTTTGCACTTAAAGGTACTATTCCTCTTTAAGAAATATTTTTTTCTGGCTATATGTTGAGATCATGCAAATATCCTGTTTGTCGCCATTCTTTTGCTCACCAATTTTAAACTTCTTAGTTGTTGGATCAGCTGGGCAGAACACTTCACAAAAGTGACAAGGTCATGAGAAAGAAAGAAAGTCTGAAGAACTGGAAACTAAAGTGGCATACCAATCAAATGCAGTGTAGAATCTCAGTTTAGATCCTGAACCATAAAGAGTACTTCAGTAGGATAAATGAAAAACTTTGAACAAAGTCCATAGAATAGTCAGCAAAATTGTGTCAATGTTAATTTTCTGGTTTTAATTATTGTACTATAGTTTATATTAATATTTGGGAAAGCTGAGCAAAGGGCATGTGGAAATGACTATTTTTGTTAGCATTTTTGGAAGTCTGAACTTATTTCAAAATAAAAACTTTAAAAAGTTAATAGGTTAATGGTTATGTCAACATATTGTTCTTGGCTGGGTGCAGTGACTCACGTCTGTAATCCCAGCACTTTGAAATGCTGAGGTGAGAGGATTGCTTGGACCCAGGAATTCGAGACCAGCCCAGGCAACATAGTGAGACCTCATGTCTACAAGAAGATCAAAAGATTAGCGGGGCATGGTGGCTCACACTTGTAGTTCCAGCTACTCTAGAGGCTTAGGCGGAAGGATCACCTGACCCCAGCCAAGGAGGAGGTCGAGGCTGCAGTGAGCTGGAATCATGCCACTGCACTCCGACCGGGGAGACACTAATAATTGAAAGCTTTCTATTAATTTTTCAGAGTGGCCAGGCTCGGTGACGCACCCTGTAATTCCAGCACTTTGGGAGGCCGAGGCAAGTGGATTGCCTGAGCCTGCGGGTTCGAGACCAGCCCAGGCAACTTGGCGAGCCCTTGTCTCCACAATAAATAAAAAATTAGCCAGGTGTGGTAGTGTGCACCTATAGTTCCGGCTGCTTGGAAGGCTGAGGCAGAAGGATTGCCAAAGCCCAGCAGGGCAACGCTGGGGTGGCCATGAGTGTACCACTGCCCTCCAGCCTGGGCAACAGAGTGAGACTCAAAAAAAAATTTTTTTCAGAATGAGACACTGACTCAAAATATATATGTATATATGTTACTCTTTCCGTTGACACTATGCTATTCATTTCTAATAGAGCTGACTATCTCATAGGCTATTTCTAGAAAAATACATATTTTAATAATTTTTAAGTAGATCGTTGACAATGGGGACTCTCTGAATTACCAGTGCTATCTCAGATATATATACAAAATATCCCGAAATATAACTGAATGCTTTCGAGGTAGGCGGTGGGATGATACAAATGGGGTCTAAGAAAGAGCTTCATGGCACAAAAAGAAAGTCTGAAGAACTGTCCCGACTTAGAGGAAACTTTGACATACCAATCAAATACAGTGTAGAATCCTAGTCTGGAAAAAAGGAGGAAGAACAGGACAAGATTACAGGCCGTGGAGACCTAAATTAGCATGGAGGGGAATGTGAACTCTGGTTGACAGTTAGGATGGAAGAAAGCTATTAAAGAAATTTAGATTTTAAAGTGCAAGATTTGGTAACTGCCTTTGAAAAACAAGTAAGGAGTCACAGATGCTAGCTATCATCAAAGATAGTAGCATCTTGATAGTAACGAGGAAACTGAGAAGGACAGATGATGAACCCAACTGTGGCCATGTTGAACTTTAAGTCATGATGGAACATTTGGAGAGATGACGCTGGAACTCAGAAAGGAGATTCAAGCTGGAAATACGTTGTGTTACCAGCAAAATGTTAACTGCTGAAATCATTAGAATGTATGAATTCTTGATGGAGAGACTGTGACAGAGAAAAGCACAGAAAGAGGGCTAGAGGAGAAAAGACTGGAATTTGGCTCTTCTCATACTTCTATGCCCAATTAGTAGCAGAAAATGGCAACTGTAGTTTAGAAATTACAGGAAGCAACTTTTGGCATGGTACCTGTTCTCTCTCTCTCTCTCTCTCTCTCTCTCTCTCTCTCTCTCTCTCGGCATTTGAAACTTGAAATGAAAAACATTACAAATGGGCGTCACATTAATAGTAGAGCCCCATAGAAAAGGTCAACCAAATCTTGTTTCTAAGGCCCATCAATCTTTTTTTTTTGGAGTTGGGGTCTCACTCTGTTGCCCAGACTGGAGTGCAGTGGCCACTCCCAGCCACCGCAGCCTCGACCTGCTGGGCTCCGGCGATCCTTCTGTCTCAACCTTCCAAGGAGCTGGAACTACAGGCGCGTGCTTCCACGCCCGGCTAATTTTTTTATTTTATTGTAGAGATGAGGTCTCGCCTGCCCAGGCGGGTCTCGAACCCGCGAACTCAGGAAATCCACTCACCTCAGCCTCCCAAAGGCGCGGGATTACAGGCTGAGCCACCGAGACCGGCTGGCCCTGAATCTTAATCCTAAAGGTTTGGTATTCAATTCTCCATGATATACCAGTCTCTGTCTAACAAATGCCATCACTCCCATTTCTGGCTTAAAAAACTTAGAGTCAGTTTCTATTGCTGCAAACAAAAGACTTGTACCACAAATGTGTGATGAGCACTACCATAGTGCTACTCAAGATTTAGTGTGACTATTAATCACGTAAGCATCTTGTTAAATATAGATTCCGATTCATTACTTACCAGCTCTCAAGTGATGCCGTTGCTGGTGGTCTGAGGACACACTTAAAATAACCAGGCACTATGTAACATTATCTCTGTCCTCAAAGAACTCATAGTCTGTCAAGGGAGACAGACTGTAACCTGTGAAATAAGTAATTCAGGGTATCATTGTGCAGCAGAAGGTAGCCTGGAATGATTTTAGCCTTGGCCTAAACTTCTGGGTGATCACACACACCTTGGACCTCAGTACCTGCATTTACAGAATGACAGGTTGACAGGACAACCCATCAGGTCCCTATTAACTCTTAGATTCTATCCATAATCATGGTTTAAATTATTTGCACACATGGGGGCGGATGTCAACTTAGACAACTATCATATATATTATAAATTTTTTAAATTGCTAATGAAAATATACATTGTTTTCAAACACTCTACACAAAATATTGACTAGAAAAGCAGTTCAATAAGCAGTATCGATAATATTGTCTTAATTTAACAATATGTAAACAAAAAAACTGAAAGACTTTGAATTTATGATCAATTCTAATTTTTCCTCTTTATGCTTTTCTGTATTTTCTACTATCAACAGGTATATTTTTATAAGAAATCCCCAAATCTATGAAAGATAGCACCCATCCTTGTCCCCCTAAGTGTCCCAACCCTACCTAACTGCTCCCTACCTCAGCCCTGAGCTGGGAATGGCTTTGCCTGCCAACATGCTAGAAGCTTCCTTCTTATGAGTAAGCAGAATCTGGAAGTAGTCTGTCCAGTGTTCCTCGAGGTGAATTGAGACCCCTGGGAACTGAGCTACCATTCCATCTGACTGGCCTTCTGCCCAGCTTCTGGTTTGCACCCTCGTTCCCTGCTGGGATAGAAGCCCAGCCCTGAACTCCAGCCAAAAAGCCATAGCCCGTGCTCTACTTAATTATTGTCAGTCCAGGCAACAGATCCTGTAATGGTATGATCACCACCACCACCATCCCAAATTTCCCCTGCT
This sequence comes from Cephalopachus bancanus, assembly GCA_027257055.1. Taxonomy (NCBI): domain Eukaryota; kingdom Metazoa; phylum Chordata; class Mammalia; order Primates; family Tarsiidae; genus Cephalopachus; species Cephalopachus bancanus. Next base: position 8,226,628 of record JAPVLO010000010.1, on the reverse strand, counting down.
ACTAGACGTTTTTGCAGTAGCCCAAGGAGACAGACCTCCCAGCAACTACACTCCAATTACGGATAACCCACAAACTCTGAGAAATGCCTCACCCACGCCCTGGACATTAGCCTGCCAAAAACCTTTCACAAATGACTTCTTTACATTCACAAGTAGATTATACACACAGCAACACATTTTGTAGATTAATTCACTGTAATGAAAAAAAGCTTAAGCAAAAGGTGAGATATATTTTCTATTCTATCACAGTGAAGTCACACACTTGAACATATACCTATGCTGACATTATGGATGTATTATAATTCTAAAACATCTTTCGAGTGAGACAACTCTTAAGTCTCTTCAATTAAAATTCTAGGTAATTTTTTCCCAAGGAATTATATAATTTTTTTTAAACCAAGGAGTTATATTCACTTTTTGGGCCCATTCTGTTTTCTTCCATAAAGTTCTTGCAGCTGGGGACAGCAGTGATCTTACAATATTTTATGGTTGGTTGTCCATGTGAGATTTTCTCCTCTGAGTTCCTTGAACTCAGGGATTTGCTGCACTTATGTTTGTAACTGAGTGTCTTGCATGGTGATTTGCTCATAGTAAGCTTCAGTAAACCTCTACTGAATTACAAATGTGAACAACTAGGTTGACACACACATCCAGAACACTTCATAATGGTTGGGCTTGGTGGTTCATGCCTGTAATCTCAGCACTTTGCAGGGAGGTTAAGGTGGGAGGATCACTTGAGTCCAGGATTTTAAGACCAGCTGGGCAACATAGTGAGACCATGTCTCTACCAAAATCAAAGAATAAGTTGGGTGTGGTGGCACGAGCCTGTGGTCCCAGCCATTCAGGAGGCTGAGGCAGAAGGATCACCTGAGCCCAGGAGATCGAGGCTACAGTGAGCCATCATCACGCCACTGCACTTCACCCTAGACGATAGAGTTAGAAACTCAAAAAAACAAATAAACAAAAACACTCCATATTCAAGCAAAACTTGCAAGATAAGTTTTCTTGATAGTTCTTTACTATTTTTTGCATCCTGAAAAAAAATTAGGTATGCTTAACTTTATCAAGAGAACTTTGGGATTTTTTGTTATTTGACAGTAGAAAAATGAAAAAAAGCAATTATTTTATGAATTAATATGGTCCACCTTCAGAAACAACCTAAAACAGTTGATAACGCACCAGAGGATGCAGGAACTGGCAAGCTTCATCTTATTGATGCCCAGAAACCCAGAAACTACTTCTCCAAGTGCAGCTCACAAGAATTTGGAAGATAAGGAAAAAGCAGAGATGCCAGAGAAAGAACCAGAAACTCAAGGTAAATAATAAAATTGTCCAGTGTTAGTGATGGACCTTGAGCTAGAATGGAATAATTTCTATCCTGAAAAAATTTGCTTCAGAGATTCCTTAGGTCACTTGAAGAACATTTTATAAAATATAAATACATATCGTGTTACCTCTAGTAGAGAAACAATGCTTCAAATAGCCTAGCAGAAAAGAGAGTGGTTAAGAAATAATTTTTAGAAAAAAGGTAAAAGCATGACTCCTATACAGATATAAAAATGAACATGTGCTACAAAATTGTTTTTTCGTTCATATGATATGAGGGAACTGAGCAGATGTTATAGCTGGTTCAAAGGAAAAATCAAAACAGTACAGATTTATAAGGAGTAAAAGATATTGAGATGAATTGCAAATAGGGGCAAAATTAGTTTTTTCCACATGGAATAAAAGGTAAGTTAAAATCACTACTAGGTCAGATATAATGTACGTATCCATCAGTTATCTACAATTTACATGGGTTGCAAAACAGCTCAAAGAAAATGTGCAGGGCTAACATCTGATCTTCTGGAAGCCTGTGCTATAAATGCTGCAGAGTTTTCTGTTAAAACACAAACTTTTTTCTGTAGAGTTTATGTGACCCTCGGCTCCAACAGTTCTCTTTAATCAAGCATGTTTCAGCCATGCTTTGGTAAGCAAATTGCTGTCATTTCATAACTGAGTTTTCCGCTTGTTTCTGAGATGCCAATAGTCCACATTGCTCGTCAACAATGAGCCATGTTTTTTATATTAATGATCTATGTGTGGAAGAGCTGACCTTATGCTTTTAAAATTCCTGGGGCCCTGACATTCAGCACCCCAGTGCAGAAACAGGACACAGAGGTTTGGCTTATAAACAAAGCCAAATTATTTTCTCAAAAAGTATTATTGACTCTGCTCCAACACTCAGGTGAGTAGTGAGTTAAGACTCTCGGGTCTGTGCCATGAAATGGGAAAATAAATTTAGGTCTAAAAAGGCTTCCTACTGGCAACAATTTCATCAACAGTTATTCAGCACATCCCACGAACCTGGTTTTGCTACAGCTTTAGAACCGCTCTTGGCGGCTCCCGCACTTTTATTTCACCTGCCCAACTGATAGAGGCAAAATGTTATTCCTACGTTGAGTCCTAAATACAGAGGCAGAAGGCAGGCTAGGTAGCTGAGTCCTTCTTCCCTCCAAGCCACCCTCTTGAGGCACACAGTGACCTCACTCCTTGGCCTTCCTCCATAGGCACCACTGTGGTGGTCTCGCCTTGTTATCCCATCTCAGCCCAGGCACTGAGGAGTCTTTGTTCACTTATCTGAACTTGTTGTGTGGGTGTATCCATTCTGTCTGTTTTCTCCCCTTGCTCCTCCAGAAACTCCACTCTGCTCCCTCCTGCCCCAGGCCACTCCCTCTTCCCAGGAATGTTTCTCTTATCTATTTCCCTGTTCTTGGCAGCTGACAACTTTATTCAGACTCGAAAGACTCATGTAATCCTGAGCAAGTAGCCTGGGGAAGGGATTAGCAACCCTTCTAAACAGGGTGAAGGGGCGGTTCCTTGAGGGCCAAGCACTCTAAAAGCTACCAATCGGTTGCCCTGCCCATAAAAGCAGTTCAGCCCGGCCTTTGGTGAATGTCTGAGTTTTTTTTTAAAGTAGAATTGTATCTTGATGGACCCACGCAAGTAAGTTAGATGCAAAATATACATTCAAATAGCTGAATGAGTTGACCTGTTGTGTGGGGTTACTTAGTATTGTTCATTTAAATACTGGAGAATGTCTGTCAAGTACAATGGATTTCGTTGTAGCACGGTTGATGTTAAACTGCTCTGACAGTAAGTAGCCAACAGGTTCAACAGTTTTGAAAGGAAAATCCTGATTTGTGTTAATAAAACCATGTCTTCAGCATCGAGAAGGGCACATACATTATCTACTATTTATTGTGCCTTGAAGCATTCCACCCATTTATTGGATAGCTGTATCAAGTTATATATGCACAAGTTATGATGCCAAATTAGGACACTAATCTGTTTTATACATTTAGAATTGTAATTTTGCCCTAACCATGAGATACTCAGAATGTATGCCAGGATTATAGACTTACTTCATAGATTCATTAGAAAGATATTCACTGACTATCCCATTGTTCTATGAACTGGAGATTTAAAAAAAAAAAAAAAATAAATAAGACATGGTCTGTGTCCTGGAGAAACTGAAGATATAGTGCAAATGAATATCACAACATTATTGCAACATTAGGACATGACTGTTAGTCACTATTGTACTCCTGGCGTTTAGGATTCATGGATTTTTATTCATTTGAATTTGAACAGAAATGGAATTCAGTGGTAGTTTTATGACACATGGTTTTATAGAAATACTAACAAGTGATCTCATCAAAAAATAAAGTCACTATAAAAAGTCATATTATTTTGTTTTTACTCCTTATATTTTAATAAAAGAAATAAATATAACACGTTTATTATAAAAAACTATCCACAATTTCATCACTTCATTATTCTTAATGATTTTTCCTAAATATAGAGAATAATAATGTTTATTAGCAGATCACACCTAAAATCTGCTCATTCTTTACCTGAGATATGTGAGATGTACGCTTAGAGCTAATTAGGAAAAAGCTTATCTAAGAGCAATAGACTTAATTTGTTTTGTTTTGCTTTTAAGCTTTAAGTGATAATAAAAACATTAATCGATCCCTTTTTAGGAAATTATTTGAACCTACAGAATACAAAGAGATTATTATATGATTCTAGAGCTTTAGTAGACGACTTATTGCACTATTGGAGGTTAGCACCACTATAGTTCCTCTTAAATGAGATACCATCTCACCCCAGGAAGAATGGCCATCATTAATAAAACGAACAACAACAAATGCTGGTGAGGATGTGGAGCAAAAGGAACTCTTCTACGCTGCTGGTGGGAATGCAAACTAGTGCAACCTCTTTGGAAGACAGTGTGGCGATTTCTGAAATAACTGGAAATTGACCTTCCATATGACCCAGCAATTCCCCTATTGGAAATATACCCAGAGGAACTCAGATCATTCTACAAAAAAGATAAACCACCACTCACACGTTTGTTGCAGCTCTATTCATAATAGCAAAAACATGGAACCAACCATGCTGTCCATTGAAGCTGGACTGGATAAAAAAATGTGGTACATGTACATACTGGAATATTATGCAGTCATAAAGAAGGACAAACATATGGACTTTGCGGCAACTTGGATGGATTTAGAGTTTATTATACTCAGTGATCTATCACAGAAACAAAGAACAGATATCATATGTTCTCACTCGTAAGCGGACCTTGAACAATTATAATACTATAAGAAAGGGATTGGCAGTAGTGAGAAACTGCCAGGGGAGAGGGGGTAGGATTGGCAGTTGAGGGAAACTGCCAAGGGAGGGAGGGGCACACCTCATCAACAAGGATACCTGCATAATGAACATTTGTATACCTAACCCTGAATTATACCCCACATCTTTAAAATAAAAAAATGTTTCCTACATTTGTATTCATTATTTATTCTGTCAATTTCATCTAAAATCTTTCACTGAAATCAATCATAGCTACCCCTATTCCCTCCAAAAAACAAATGAGTTATAAAATGATCTAAGCTTAATAAGTCAACGTGTTATTCCAAGCAAACCACTTGAAGGATTGTTTTGCAAAATTTGCAAGACGTATTTCACTTCTCAAAAGTATTTCTTGAACTAAATAAAATATAAAAGATCAATATGAAAAATGCATATTTTTAATTTCTTTCTTTTTTGTTTTTGTTTTTTAAGGTTTGGGTCTCTGTCGCTGAAACTAAAGTATAGTGGCACAATCACCGCTCACCACAGCCTCGAACTCCTAGACTCAAGAGATCCACCCCACTCAGCCTCCTGAGTAGCTGAGACTATAGGCGTGTGCCGTCACACATGGCTACATATTTTTAATTTTGTTTTCTTTTTTTCATATATTGAAAGAAATGAGTGTAAGTCTTTTTTTTTTTTAATTTCTTTCTTTTTTTCTTTTCTTTTTTTTTTTTTTTAGGGCTTCTCCTCAGGACTGTTACATCACCATTCAACACCAGGTTTGCCTCATCTTACCTCAGTTTCTGACTGTGCTCAAGTCATCTCTTTGTACCAAACCTTTCTCACCCAAAGCATCATTATCAATCACTAAAAGGTGATGAAAACCAAATCATGACCAAGTATTTAGGAGGATAAATGTGTTTATGTGTTTAAGAAAAGAACAAGCCACAGATACCAAATCGCTTTAAGATAAAAAGTCAACACAAATGGCTGTCTTCACATCTAAGACCTGTAATTTCTTCACCTCTAAAATGGGTTGAGTTAAATGATCTCTTGGGTTAAATATGGCGTTCAAATTCTAACTCCATGTTATTCCATCACTATGAGAATTATATCCAGAAAGGTAAGAAATAAAACAGCAAACAACAAACACAAATAGTACATCCAAAGAAAACATCTATAAGACACTTTCAGTTTAGTGTCTTCAATAAGAAAGTGAAATCTCAAAGAGGCTGATCTGCTGGTTAAAAGATATTCTGAAACTTATAGTCTGATTCAGGCCCCAAGTCAAGGAATTAACATAATCAGAAGTGCCACAAAGTAGGCATGGTAACAGAGGGAATCATTTAGAGTAAACTGTAGAGGGAATTTGCTATTTTCTCCATTCTAGTTTTATTAAAGCCGATAGAAAAAATACCTCCAAAGCAATTTTTAAGTTGTATTTAATAATAAAATGTCTAACTAGAGCTAGCACTAGGCATTTCTCTAGGCCACCCATATTTTCTTAGGTGGCTGAAGGCCCTCAACTTCCAGTGTATCTGAGGTGTGTATTAATGGCTTAGTACAATGAAGTATCTTAATGGCATATTTACTGAAGCACTTAATCTACTCCTTGGGGGTGAAGAGATCAAGTGTATCCCTGTTAAATCACAGAGGCCTGCTAGAGACAGTGTAATGGCTGTTACAGGCTGGGGTTCATAGACTCACCCTGTGGCTTGTTGATAACCTCAACTTGTCAAAGTTATATTTGTCACACGGCATTTTGAATTAGAACTTCAGGCATTTTGTCAATACCTGTCAATCCACACTCAGCAAAGAAAGCAATACAGTGTCAAGCAAAGGATTTAATTTAACGAGCTGGTCGTAAACCTGTCATGGGTTGTTTTTTCTTAGCTTCTCTTCTTTCACCATTTCTCAAGCCAAATCTAACCAAATACACAGGGTTCAACAGAATCACTCAGAGTTGAGAGAACTCCCCATAGACTTCCCCACCACCCATCTGTGTAATCTATTAGATACTGATTGGACAATAGGGCCTCAATGTATTTGTCTGTTAAATAAAGAGATTAAGCTAAGGGAGTTTTCAAACTAATATTCCATCATTCTATCTCATTTTTTCTTTGGGTAACTAGCAAGTTGAAGAACCTGAATTAACCCAAATTTCCCATTTTTGCCCAAAAGGCAATCTTCTTCATTTTTTTCTTTCCAAAATAATCTGTATGGTTATAACATCTATAGGATTATAAAAGCTAAATATATTATTTTGGCTTTATTTCTTAGGGTGATATTTAAAGAATAAAACCAGGAATGGCTGCTACTTAAAAAATAAGTCATAAAGAAAAGATAAAAGTCATAATTTAGAATAAATTTTTTTTGATAAAATAATGCTTCTTTTTACCTATCAGTGTAGGTAAAAATACCATGCCACATCCTGTGTTATAAACAAGTCCACGAAAGAAGAGGCTCCTTTAAATAAACCGTTTTTATTGTAGTTAATGTAACTGGTAAACAAACAAAAAGGCTAGTTCTGAAAGGGAACTTGGAATTGAAAATCACTCCTATGTATTACCTAGTAGAAAATATGTAGGAATAAAACTACAGAGAGTGATGCCTGCAAGTGAGACAAACAAGTTGTCTTTCTTCCACATGAAAACAGCAAATAAACAGTTATCCATAGACAATAATAGCCTTAGGAGGCTCAAGGGTCCATTTTAGAAGCTATAGCAACAGTGTAGGTAAAAAAAAAACAAAACAACAACAACAAAAACCAGAGAATAACTACATAGAAAAAAATAACTGGGAGGTCAGCACACCTGAAACGTCTGAAGATGGCTAGAAGCAAGGGTGACAGCTATTGTTATTGACTACATGGCAGGTGCCATCATGGTTCCCAATGATCTGCAGAGAACACAGGCATTTTTCCCCACTGATCTAACCAAGAGTCATCCCATCACAGTCCCTCTAGAGAGGAGATGCTGTTGTGACCACCCTCCCTAAAAATACAAAGTTGCTGTTCTGACACCAACCCTCCTACCCCACATGCACCCCTGACCCAGAGTCACAGCCACTTCACACATGCTGGCACATCAGGCTCTAGCTCTGCAGCTGCCTATGCTTGTCTATGTTCCAGACTCTGGGTCTGTAGCTGCATGATGTGCACCCATGCCTCCGTTATCAGAGCCGCCACTGCTAAAGGCTTTCTCACCACCTCTTAGAGCCTTAGTTGCTCTGTACATGCTCACACTACAGGCTCTCGTTCCTCTGCCACTCCATGAATGCTTAAACCTCTAACATCTGAGCCACTGTCACAGACAACTAGCCTACTCCTCAGCGCCTGAAGTTGCTGTAACTCCTTGCATGCTTACACTCCAGACCTTAGCTCTGTGGTTGCTTAACAAGCACCAGTACCTTGCCAACCATTACCAACATAGCAACAGGGGTGCCTGTGTCCCAAGGGCCAGTGCCACCACCCTAGATACTGGAATCCTTGGTCTCTTCATGTGTGCTCATTCTTCAGACCCTGGCTTTGTGGCCAAGCCACAGACATCACACATCAGACTCTAGTCGTCACCACCACAAGCATACCTACAAGCTGAATCTAGCTCTAAGAAGGACCCCCTCAAGCAAAACTTCTCCAGTGAGGGAAGAAAAGATTAGGAGGACCCAGCAGCCTTTGTCATCTAAAACCCTAAAAGTTTGCAGTTGCTATGGACACCCACAGCCTTGGCTGCTGAGCATCTCTTCGGTACTCACCAACATCAATCTCAGCTGACAGGGCTGCACAGAGACAATAATGCTTCTCTTGTACTGGAGCCAGAACCACCACAATCCACCCCACTAGCAGCCTTGCACCCACTTGTAAGGGAAGATCTTGCCCCATTGAGACAAGTCTGTAAAGTCTGGAAGAGGTGAATGTTCCATTAAAAGTGCTGACATCAGTGAAAGGCAACAAGAAATATGAAAATGCAAGAAACATACCACCAAAAGAACACAATACTTTCCCAACAACTGGCCCATAAGAAATGGAGATCTATGAACTGGCTAAAAAAGAATGCAAAATAGTTATTTTAAGGAAGCTCAGTGATCTACAAGAGAACACAGAGAGATAATTCTACAAAATTAGAAAAATAATACATGAACAAAATGAGAAGTTTAACAGAGAGATTGAAATTGTTAAAAAGAAATTATTAAAAAGAACTAAACAGAAATTCTGGAGCTCAAGAATACAATGAGTGAAATGAAAATGCAGTAAAGAGTGTTAACCAAGCAGAAAAAAGAATCTGTGAACATGAACATAGGTTATATGAAAATATACAGTAAAAGGAGGAAACACAAAAAAGAATGAAAAGGAATGAAGAAAGCCTATGGGATTTTGGGGGTAGCATCAAAACAGCTAACATTCACAAAGTACATTATAGGAATTTAAGAAGGAGAAGAGAAAGGAACAGAAAGCACAGAGAAATAATTGCTGAACATTTTCTGAATCTAGAGAAAGATATAAACACGCAAGTGCAGGAATCTTGAAGTTTCCAATAAGATACAATCTAAAGAAGACTACACCAAGGCACATTACAATCAAAGAGTCAAAAATCAAAGACAAATACAGAATCTTGAAAGCAGCAAGAAAAAATAAAAAACCTTCACGTACAAGAGAAACCTTCATAAAACTATCAGCAGATTTCTCAGGAGAAACATTAGAGGACAGGAGAGAGTGAAATGATATATTCAAAGTTGAAAAAGAAAAAAAATTACAACTAAGAATATTTTACCTTGCAACGTTATCCTTCAGAAATGAAGGAGAGATAAAGACTTTACCAGACCAACAAAGTTGAGGGGGTTCATCATCATTAAACCTCCTACAAGAAATGCTAAAGAGAGTTTGGTTTTTTGTTTTTGTTTTTTTTTTTTTTAGCTGGAGTTTCACTTCGTCGCCCAGGCTGGAATGGCACCCTCGCCACCACCCCAGGGTTGACCTGCTGGGCTCTGGTGATCCTTCTGCCTCAGCCTTCCAAGTAACTGGAATTACAGGTGCACACTACCATGCCAAGCTAATTTTTTGATTTATTATAGAGATGAGGTCTCACCAAGTTGCCCAGGCTGTTCTTGAACCCATGGGCTCAGGCAATCCTCTTGCCTTGGCCTCCCAAAGTGCTGAAATTACAGACTTGAGCACTGCACCTTCAAGCTAAAACTAAGGGATGCTAATTACTCATATTAAAAGCATATGCATGTGTAAAACTCATTAGTAAAAGCAAGTATATAGTCAAATTTAGAATATTCTAATACTGTAACCATGTAAATCACTTATATCTCTAGTACAAAGGTTAAAAGATAAATTATGTAAAATAACTATAGCTACATTAATTTGTTAAAGGAGATACAATGTAAAAACATGTAAATTGTGACATCAAAAACATAAAATAAAGGGAGAGTAAAAGTATAAAGAATGAATATCAAGAAAATAAATAATCCAGCTCTAAAATAAGCAAAGAACTTCAATAGACATTGCTCAAAAGTAGACATACAAATAGCCAAGAGGTACGGGAAGAGAATGTTCAACATCACTAATCATCAGGGAAATGTAAATTGAAACTATGAGATATCACCCCGCATTTGTTAGGCAGGCTATTACTAAAAGACATAAGATAATAAGTGTTGGTGAGGATAAGGAGAAAAGGGAACACTTGCACCCTCTTGGTGGGAATTTAAATTAATACAGACATTATGGAAAACAGTATGGAGATTCCTCAAAAAATTAAAAATATAACTACTACACAATCCAGTAATCTTACTTCTGGATATATATTCAAAATAAATAAAATCAGTGTGTTGAAGAGATACCTGCACTTTCACATTCACTGCAGCGTTATTCACCATAGCCAAGATATAGAATCAACCTATGTCCACTGATGCATGAATGAATTAAAAAATATGAGGGAGGCCCCCAAAAAACTGAAATTATCTTTTGAGGAGGGGCCCCTTACGGGACTTTCCCCACTAGGTAAGTATTCTAGGAAACCATTGGCAAGGGTTCAGCTAATGTTGTTGTGAGAGGCAGGCATTCAACTTCAGTTAATTTTTTGTTGTTGTTGAGATTCTTTCAATGTGTTTGCCCTTTTCATGATGGGTAATTTACAAGCGCCCCTGCCCACACTGCACTGAGTGTTCAGCAGTTTTTGACTAAAAACTGCATGACCCCACCCTCCCTATTCACCCGGTCTTACCCCAAGAGACTTTTTTTTTTGTTTCCCCATGAAAAAAGTCCTCAAAGAGAAATGTTTTACTGTTGTGGAAGAGGTGAAACCAAAAAATGGCAAAAAGACTAAAAGTTCAAAAATTGACAAGTTCAAAAACTGTTTTGAGCAGCAGAAAAAGGGTCTCGATAGGTGAACTGCATCCAACAGTACTTTGAAGGTGACTGAAGTTGAAACATGTAAGAATAGATACACATTTTTTAAATAAACAAATTCCAGTTTTTTGGGAGTCCCTCCTCATATATATATTTTTGACAACACAGATGAACCTGAAGGACATTATGTTAAGTGAAATAAGTCAAGCACAGAAAGACCAGTACCTCGTGATCTCATTTATATGTGGAGTCTAAAAAAGTTGAACTCATAGAAGCAGAGTAGAATGGTGCTTGCCAAAGGCTGAGGGTTGGGTAGAGAATGTGGGCGGACTCCTTTGGTCAAAAGGTATAAAGCTTCAGTCAGACAGGAAGAGTAAGCTCTGGAATTCTCTGATACATTATGGCAACTATAGTTAATAATAATATTGTATACTTGAAAACAGAAAAAAAGTGGTCTTCAGTCTTCTCACCACACACAGAAAAAGACAATAATGTGCCATGATGGATATGTAATTAATATGTAATTAGCATGATTTAATTATTTTACAATATTTCACATATATCACAATGTCACATTGTATATCATATATATAATTTTTATTTGCCAATTAAACCTTAATAAAGGTAAAAAAAACACTATATTCAGCTTTATTGTTAGACATATCATATAAGTACTAAACATGTAATTACCAGCATTTGTAGTGTAAGCAACAGAAAGATTAAATTTCTTAAACATTGACATATGAAGTGAAAGTGAATTTAAAAGCCAGATTTTCAGTCTGACTTTGCCTATAACCAGTGGTATGAAGAACAACACATTCAACCAATACTTTCCAATTTAGGCAAAGGAGAGATAGCATACAAGAAACCTAGTTTTATAGTAAGAGTATCATGGAGAGACGGATTGGATTGTTCTGAAAAGTCAGAAGAGTTTAGCTAAGTAATACAGAAGCAATTGAATGTCTACTCCATGAAGTGGACTGCTCTCACACTGCAATAGAGGATTAGACCAGTAATTTCTAATTTCTTCATGTCTCTTTTTTCAATGATTCCTGGAACTTTCAAGAACGTATCCAAATGAAACACATGCCCAGTTTGAAGGCAAATTCACTACTAAAAAAGCCCCCTTTCACTTCCAGTTCTATCTAGCCGCAGTCAGTTTATTCAAGATTCTGGCCCCTTATTCAAGATTCTGAGCCCAAATTTTCATTTCAAATACTCCACCTTTTAGAAATACCTAATGGACTATTAAAGAATTGGCAAAGGGTAAAAGAAATATTTCATAACTGGTATTTTTATTTTGGTTAGAAACATTCACGGGTTATTTTAATTCACTGCCATAGTTCTTAGCCCATTTTAGAAGAGCAGTTTGAGCTGGAATTTTTTTATTTAGCTTTTCTCTAGACTACCTGCAAATCATTAAAAATGTGTCCTCAGTTGGGCCCGTGGTTAATTAACTGTTCTTTGCCAAATTCATCTACAAATATTCAGTATAAAACTCATTTTATTTCCCATTTTGCTTGTGATCCTAGGTTATTTGGTGTCTCTGCCTATGCTAACCTTGACCTAATTCTCATAAAAATAAACATAATGTTGTTAGAGTTTACAACCTTTAGGCATCACAGTTGCATACTAAAGGCTAACACTGCTCTTACAGGACAACTCCGCATATATAGTGCACCAAAATTCTAGGAAGAAGTGACCTGAAGTGTGTGTAGCCCAAAAAGCTCCCATCAATGAAGAGGGTGTTTAATTAAATCTTATAACCCTGAATTGAGAATCTACTTCCATACCATGTTGAATGTTCTTTGAAGCTGCTATTTATTATCCCATCTGCTGCTGCAATAAACTAGGCGTTTCGTGTGTGTGTGTGCGTGTGTGTGTGTGTGTAGGAGTTTCAGTCTGTTGCTCAGGCTGGAGTGCAGTGGCATGCTTACGGCTACAGCAGCCTCAACCTGCCGGGATCAGGCGATCCTTCCACCTCAGTCTTCCAAGTAGCGGGAACTACGGGCACATACTACCACGTTCAGCTTATTTTAAAAAATGTATTATAGAGACAAGGTCTTGCCAAGTTGCCCAGGTTAGTCTCAAAACCCTAGGCTCAGGCAATCCTCTTGCCTATGCCTCCCAAATTGCTGAGATTACAGGCTTGAGCCACTGTGCCCGGCCCGACTAAGCATTTCTTTAGTGATAAGAGCTATACCCACTCCATTCATACTTCATCCTTCATTTCTGAGATCCAGAAAATACAGAGAAAAAGGAAGCAAAGTTAATTAACAAAGAGAATTTATCAACAGTCATTTGTCCCCTCAATTAACAGTTACAGTCCTACTGATTTCATAGTTTCAAAAAGTTATAGTTACAGTCCTATTGATTTCATCAAGTTACATATTATCAGATATGAAAATCCAAGCATCCATGTCAACATTGGACCCTTTCATTGCCATCTGATCAAAGAACAAGATGAAACATGAAAGGAACTCTAGGAGTAAGAAGACCTGGTTCAGTTACTGCCTGTGGTTTCAGTTCCATCTGTTTCATGAGGTACCTGCTTTTTCTACCTGTCAGTTGATTTGAACATCTATGAGGGAATGGGCATAACTGTTCTTTATAAATAATAAAGCACTTTACAAATATTTGAATAATTCAGTTTCTTGTTGTGCTATAAAAATAAAATGCATTTTAAAAATAAATTTTTATTAAAAATCCTCTCTTTCACTCTCTCGCTCTCTCTTTTTTTTGTTGAGTCAGAGTCTCACTCTGTCACCCAGGCTGGAATGCAGTGGCATGATCACGGCTCTCCTCAACCTCCCCCTTGTAGGCTCAGTCAACCCTTCTGCCTCAGCCTCCCAAGTAGCTGGAACTATAGGCATGCACCACCATGCTCTGCTATTTTTTTTTTAAATAGAGATTCAGTCTTGCTGTGTTGCCCAGGCTGGTCTCTGACTCTTGGGCTCACATAACCCTCTCACCTAGCCTCCCAAAGTGCTGGGATTATAGGCGTGAGTCATCATACCCAGCAACTTTTTATTAAAATGTTCAAAAGGGGCTGGGCATGGTAGCTCAGACTGTAATTCCAGCACTTTGGGAGACTGAGGCGAGAGGATTACCTGAGCCCAGGGGTTCAAGACCAACCAGGGTAACTTGGTGAGACCTTGTCTTCACAATAAGTCAAAAAAAAAAAAAAGGCTGGGCGTAGTGGCATGCGTTTGTAGTTCCAGCTAACTTGGAAGACTGAGGTGGAGGGATAAACTGAGCCCAGCAGGTCAAGGCTGCGGTGGCCGTGAGCATGCCTCTGTACTCCAGCCTGGGTGACAAGAGTAAGACACCAACTCAAAAAAAAAAAAAAAAGTTGAAAAGAACTTATAAAAGAGTCCTAATAAAGTTTTCTAGTTCTTATCAAAAACATAAGGGGTAGGGGTAGCAAGATAGTAGCTGCCCAAGGAATAAGCAACAGAAACTTCAAAATCTGGCATCAAGGAGAACACTAGAAATATTTGAATCTTTCTCAGAAAGTTTGGAGAAGAGAGTTTCACAATTTTCCACAAGACTCTGTTTAAATGTAATTACTGATTTTTAAACTACAAAGTGGGAAAATATTCATGCAATCAGAGCTATTTATTGGCCACCCTAGGGCACTTGTCCTTAGATTGGTCCATCTAGCATCTTTACAACGTTTTTGAACACCTGTGTAATTCTGAAGGCAAAATAAAACATCTGCTCATACTCATGCCTCTGGGTCTTATGAGCTGATTTTATTATTAAGGGTGTTATCATAGTGGGACTTAGATTAGGCCACATATAAATGGTAGTGTAAGTTGGATGGATAAACTATTATTTTAATTGATATTATACTAATTTACTTATGATGTATTGTTAATCCAATGAAGGACCCCTACATGTCTAAGTGGCTCAGGCCCAAAATTACTTAAATAAGGCAAAATAATGAGACACAAGCCTCAGTATGAAGAAGAAATAATAGTTCAAGGTGAAGTTTGGAGATATGTAAATTTCTCTAAGAAAGGTTGGGAAAAAGAGATTCATAGTGCTTTACAAGTCTCAGTTTACATTCAGTCCCATTTATTTCTTTTCCAAACACAGTTGTAAAGTCACAAAATAGTCATGCAAGCACCTTGAAGTTACAGAGAGAAGTTACAGAGAGAAATATAATTGAATACTTTTCTCTTTATTGAATTGATCTTTCCTCCTCTTCATCTCTCTGTCCTTCCACCTCTCCCTCCATCCTTCCTTTCTTTTTTTCTGAAAAGCAATGAGCATATCTGTAAACAAACAGGAAACAATATAGCCTGGACAACTTCTCATATTTCTTTATTTTTCTGGCCCTCCCCCAACAGCAGTGATGTGGAAAAGGAAAGTTTTATTTGATGAGGTCAAAGGAGAGACTCCCAGGACAGCATTGTCCTTTTGATAGTCTTTGATATGACTGAAAACATAAACCCAGAGGCTACATACCTAACTAATCCACACATACCATCAACATCTGTAGGCTTTCTACCATTTAGCCTCAGGCAGCCGATTCTTACATGTATTCAATCCACCAACCACTCCTCTTTTCTGATGACCCAGTTTTCTTTTGACTGCTCATCCACTTCTTGAATTTTTGTCTTAATAACCTTTTATAAATAGGAATCAGCTACATGCTAATATAGAATCAGCTACATCCAAATATCATAGTCTCTTGTGAATCATCCTAATATCACAAGAATTTTTCTGATTCTGATGCCTAAGTGATATTAAATTGTTATGTGGTATTCAATATTGGGTAATATGATATAGAAGAGATCGATAAATATCCAGATAGCTAGCTAGCTAGATAACAGATAGATAATAAATAGACAGATGATAGATTATTGATAGATGGATTGATAATAATTAGATGACAGATGAGTGATAGAAAATAAATTATGATAGATAATAGATAATAGATACATGATTGATAGGTAATAGATATATAGATAATAGACAGATGATGATAGATAGAGATAGATAGATAGATAGAAGATAGATTGCTCTAACACACGCAGTATACACATATACACATACACTGGGGAGTTACCTGAAAGTTACTCAGAAGTTAATATTCTATTTAGTAGCTATATGACTTAGTCAATTTAATCTAATTTGTTTTCTCCATTCTAAAAGGGGGGATAATAATAACACCTATTTTATAGAAATGTTGCAGAGATTAAATAAGAATGCATAAAGAATACTTTATAATATGACTGGTGCAAAGAAAACATTCGATAAATGTTAAATATGTTTAATGTCGTGAGGATGAGGGACATTCGTAAGGAATTAAGCAGAGCACCAGGCATAAGTAGACATTCAAAAGGACCTGGGTCCCTGTAAATGCCAATCTTTTCTTCCTCATGTTTTTCTTAGTGTTAAAAGATACAAGTGAACAAGATCACAAACAGGGCAACACTTGTAATTCAAATTCACAGGAACAAAGAAAATCAGCACATTCAATTGCAAAAATATTTAAAATGACCTTTGACACAGAAGATGATTCAATTCAACCTGTTGCTTTTCTGGATAATGCTGGAATTACTTCCTAGGTTGGAAATAGTATAACGTCGAAGCCTGTGGTCAGTTGTGTAATAGTTTCACAGCATGGGGCAAAAGAGTCTAATATGGAAATAACTAAATCTTAACAGTAGCTGGAAGACAACAAATTCCCTCATCTCTTTAGGATGAAACAATTGTCTTTTCATCTGCCAAATGCACATGAAAAATGGCAAATACCCTGTGTATCTTCTGTTAAATGAAATTAAAGACGTGGTACTGCTTGTGCTATGATGACAATTCCTTCAACAATCATTTTTATGATGAAATATTTTAGATATTTTTAAAAAGTAAGCCTGAGTGCAGTGGCTCATGCCTGTAATTCCAGCCCTCTGGGAGACCAAGGCGACAGGATTGCTTGAGTCCAGGAGTTCAAGACCAGCCTGGGCAACACAGTGAGACCTCGCCTTCACAAAAAATACAAAAGTTAATTGGGCATTATGGCGTGCGCCTGTAGTCCCAGCTACTCAGGAAGCTGAGGTGGGAAGATCACCTGAACCTAGGAGGTTAAAGCTGCAGTGAGCCATGATCATGTCACTGCAATTCAGTCTGGGTAACAGAGTGAGATCCTGACTCAAAAAAAAAAAAAAAAAAAAAGGGCATATAAGGAACCCCTAGTATTTACTACTCAACTTAAAAAATAAAACATTGCAAAGGCAATCTAAGCCTCCTCTATGATCTTATTCCTCAATTCTCTCAATTCAGTGTGGTGATTCCCAAAGTAATCACCACACTGAATTTGTTGCTATTTATTCACATGGGATGCATTTTCAAGTTTACCATTACAGGTCAGGTTCAAAGAGCTAGTCTTCTATCAGTCTTTAGAGTTAATTATTCCCTTTGTGTCTCTGAGTAGAACTTATGATGTGGCAAGGCTTAATGATCTCAGAATTAGGTACTAGTTTTTGTGGGGTTTTTTTGAGTTGAAGTCTCACTCTGTCACCCAGACTGGAGTACAGTGGCCGCTCCTAAACACCGCAGCCTCGACCTGCTGGGGTCTGGCGGCCCTTCTGCCTCAGCCTTCCAAGTAGCCGAATTTACAGGCGCGCGCTACCACGCCCGGCTGATGTTTTTGATTTATTGTAAAGATGAGGTCTCGCCAAGTTGCCCAGGCGAGTCTCGAACCTGCAGGCTCAGGCAATCCACTCACCTCAGCCTCCCAAAGCGTGGGATTACAGGCTGAGTCACCAAGCCCGGCAGGTATTAGTTTTTTATAAAATAAAAAATGGGGGAGATGCCATTTTAAGGTCACATTGACTGTAAAATGTAATTTTTAAAAAAACCAAGGCAAGGATATTCAGAAACATTTAAAGAAACCCTTGATAGATGTGGGAAAATATTCAAGATTTGAGTTTCAGCAATACAGAAAACTATACATAAAAACTCTCCTGCTAGTACAACTGGGGAAAATTATACAAACTTTAAAATGCACGACTGAGCACGTCCACATGCTAGGAATAAGAAGCAACTGAAAACTGGACTGGAAAATAAGTAGGCTGGCTACCTTGAGCTCACCTGGATGATGGGTGGTGAGTAGGGGTTGCAATCTAGGGGTTTGGTTTTTTGGGGGGTTTTTGTGAGTCCAAGTCTTACTCTGTCACCCAGGCTGGAGTGCAGTAGCACATTGCTCACGACCACCACAGCCTTGGCCTGCTGGGCTCAGGTGATCCTTCCACCTCAGTCTTCCAAGTAACTGGAATTACAGGCATGTGCCACCACACCCAGCTAATTTTTTGATTTAGTGTAAAGACGAGGTCTTGCTATGTTGCCAAGGCTGGTCTCAAACCTGTGGGCTCAGGCAATCCTCTCACCTCTGCCTCCCAAAGTGCTGGGATTACAGGTGTGAGCCACTACCCAGTCTGGGGTTTGGTTTTTTATTTATTTGTTTATTTACTTATTTATTTATTTATTTGAGTTGGAGTCTCGCTCTGTCACCCAGACTGGAGTGCAGCAGCACTCTCACAGCCACTGCAGCCTCGACCTGCTGGCCTCAGGCAATCCTTCCACCTCAGCCTTCCAAGTAGTTGGAACTACAGGTGTGCGCCACCATGCCTGGCTAATTTTTTTATTTATTGTAGAGATGAGGTCTCGCCAAGTTGCCTAGGCTGGTCTCGAATCCATGGGCTCAGGCAATCCTTTCACCTGGTTTGGTTTTTAAAGGAAAGCGAAGAATAGGAGATGAGAACTTAGATCTTGCAAGGTGACAAATTGAAACTAAGATCTCTGCATAAAGCTGGAATGGCTAAACTTTCAGTTGGGGGAAAAAAAATCTGCCAGACAGCAAAAGAAGACAATAGACAACAGGGAAACCGAATTGTCTATGCTTGGATTCTTGTAAATTCATAACACAGGCCTGCACAACATAAGACTGAAATATGTCAAGTGTGGTCTGGAAAGCCACAAGTCAAGTAATGGGTTCAAGCCAGTGCTCCCCACAGAGTGCAAGCAGAAGTAAACCCAAAATTATTCTGGAAGAACATTCTTAACCCAGCTACACGGGAGTTTTATAGACAAAGCCTTGTTGAAAATAGGCTCACAATTCAAGGATTAGAACAAAAGATTAAGTCATTCACATTGGGTGGTTTGGTAGCCAAAATCCTGCAGATCAAAACACTCAAGAAGTTCACATAATAAAAGTGTCTAATAGGAACTACTGAATAATTATGACTGAGTCACATATTTTAACCAATTAGTCTAAAATACTCTAAAAATTTTATAGCTGCTACAAACTCTGCATTTATTTTTATTTTTATTTTAAGGATATGGGGTACAGTTCAGGATTAGATATACAAATGGTCCTTGTACAGGTAGTTTGAGTCTCACTTTGCTACCTACTTCACCTAGTTTGAGATCAGGTATCCTTACTGATGAAGTGTGCCCCCGCCCACCTTCCCTGGCAGTTTCCCGCTACTGCCAATCCCTTTTTTATAGTATTATGATAATTGTTCAGGGTCTGATTATGAGTGAGAACATGTGGTGCTCAGTTCTTTGTTTCTGTGATAGATCACTAATGCACTTAATATACACAAAAATTAAAAATGGATTAGCAGGTGTTAAGGGAAAGATTAATAGCTACACTTTAGCGGAAGAGGAGGGCAAAACTAGAAATAGGAAGCTTTGAATTATTTGCCTCCATTGTTACTATGTAATAATGTAAATTTGCCAATACACTTAAGAGTCATTTCAGGAAAACACCTTCCCTCGGAAATGTGTACATTGAAGCTCCTTCCTCAAAAGTGCCTACAAAAACAATGACGTAGCACAAGGTAATACCTTCAAAGGATTTGGAAGATGTTACTCTATACACCAGAGCTAACATGGTAGTTTGAAAGTTAGGGGTGGTTGTCACACTGAGATACAGCCTAACTCCAGTCAGGACGACCATCATCAATAACTCAAAAAACAACAGATCCTGGAGAGGATATGGGGAAAAGGGAATGCTTCTACACTGTTGGTAGGAATGTAAATTAGTACAGCCTCTGAGGAAAAGAGTGTAGTGATTCCTAAATAATCTAAAAATCAACCTTCCATATGATCCAGCAATCACCCTTCTGGGAATATACCCAGAGGAACTCAAATCATTCTATAAAAAAGATACTTGTGGCTGGGCTCGGTGGCTCAGGCTGTAATCCCATCACTTTGGGAGGCCGAGGAGAGTAGATCGCCTGAGCCCACAGGTTGGAGACCAGCTGGGCAACTTGGTGAGACCTCATCTCTACAATACATCAAAAATTAGCTGGGCGTGGTAGTACGCGCCTATAGCTCTGGCTACTTGGAAGGCTGAGATGGAAGGATCGCCAGAGCCCAGCAGATTGACGCTGGGGTAGCCATGAGAGAGCCAATGCACTCCAGCCTCGGCGACAGAGAGAGACTCCAACTCAAAAAAAAAAAAAAGATACCTGCACACACACGTTTATTGCGGTACTATTCACAATAGCAAAAACATGGAACCAACGGTGTTGCCCATCGAAACTGGACTGGATTTTTTAAAATGTGGTACATTTACACAATGGAAGACTACGTAGCCATAAAGAAGGATAAAATTTTGAACTTTGCAGCAACTTGGATGGATTTAGAGTCTATAATAAGCAGAGACTTATCACAAAAACAAAGAACTGAGTACCACATGTCCTCACTCATAAGTGGACCCTGAACATTTATCATAAACTATAAAAAAGGGATTGTTAGTAGCAGGACACTGACAGGGGAGTGGCGGGGAGCCACATAATATCAATAAGGGAGCCGGGCTCGGTTGCTCAGCCTGTAATCCCGTGCCTTTGGGAGGCTGAGGTGAGTGGATTGCCTGAGCCCGTGGGTTCGAGACCCCCCTGGGCAACTTGGCGAGACCTCGTCTCTACAATAAATCAAAAAATCAGCCAGGTGTGGTAGCGCATGCCTGTAATTCCGGCTACTTGGAAGGCTGAGGCGGAAGGATCGCCGGAGCCCAGCAGGCGAGGCTGCGGTGGCCGGTAGCGGCCACTGCACTCCAATCTGGGCGACAGAGTGAGACTCCAACTCAAAAAAAAAAAAAAAATCAATAAGTGTACCTGATCCTGAACCAGGCAAAGTGAGGACCAATGGGAGGCCCGAACTTCACCTGTACGTTGATTACTGAACATAATCCTGACTTGTATCCCACATCTTTAAAATGAATAAATTAAAAATGTCTAGAAAAAGGAAGTTGGGGTGCTTGTGACCAAGAAATATGATATACTCACCTTGACATGTTTTCGCATATCTAACTATTGATAGTGCATCACAGATGAATGATCCATATATTCACCAGTGCCTTGTTACTTAATTTATTCCTCTGAGGTTTCCATATAATAGGCACCTAAATAAACATCTTAGCATGGTATTAATATCTGTTTGTTATCTTTATTTTTAAATTTTATTTATTTTATTTATTTTTATTTTAAAGATGTGGGGTACAATTCAGGGTTAGGAATACAAATGTTCATTATGCAGGTACCCTTGTTGATGAGGTGTGCCCCTCCCTCCCCTGGCAGTTTCCCTCAACTGCCAATCCCACTCCCCTCCCCTAGCAGTTTCCCACTACTGTTAATCCCTTTTTATAGTATTATGTTAATTGCTCAAAGTCCGGTTTTGAGTGAGAACACATGGTACTGTTCTTTGTTTCTGTGATAGATCACTGAGTATGATAGACTAAATTCATCCAAGTTGCTGTGAAGTCCATATGTTTGTCTTTCTTTATGGCTGCATAATATTCCATTGTATATATGTACCAGTCCAGCTTCAATGGGCAGCACGGTTGGTTCCATGATTTTGCTATTGTGAATAGAACTGCAACAAACCTGCATGTGCAGGTATCTTTTTTGTAAAATAATTTGAGTTCCTCTGGGTATATTCCCAATAGGGGAATTGCTGGGTGATATGGAAGGTCAATTTCTAGTTCTTTTAGAAATTGCCATACTGTCTTCCAAAAAGGTTGCACTAGTTTGCATTCCCACTAGCAGTGTAGAAGCATTCCTTTTTCTGCACATCCTCGCCAGCATCTGTTGTCGTTTGTTTTATTACTGATGGCCATTCTTACTGGGGTTAGGTGGTATCTCAATGTGGTTTTGATTTGCATCTCTCTGATGATGACTGAGGCTGAGCACTTTTTTATGTGTCTGTTGGCTGCCCGTATATTTTTTTTTTTGAGAAGTGTCTTTTACCCACTTTGTAATGAGGCTGTTTGTTTTGTCCCTTTCAGTGTGTTTGAGTTCCTTGTAGATCCTAGATGTTAGGTCTTTGTCAGATACACAGTTGGTAAATATTTTTTCCCTTTCTTTGGGCTGTCTCCCTGCTCTCTTGATGGTTTCTTTTGCTTTGCAGAAACTCATCAGTTTGATGAGGTTTCACTTGTCTATTGTTGATCTTGTTTTTTTTTTTATAATCAATATTTTTTATTATGATGTTGTGGGGTACAGTTAAGGGTTAGGTATACAAATACGTTTCATTCAGGCACCCTATTGATAAGAGGTGCTTCTCCATCCCCAGACAGATATTTGCTACCGTTAATCCCATCTCCCTACCCTCCCCATAGTTTCCCACTACTGTCAGTCATTTTCTAATAGTATTATTACATTGGATGTTCAAGGTCCATTATATGAGTGAGAACATGTGATACTCAGATCTTTGTTTTTGCGAGAGGTCACTCAGTATTATAGACTCTAGTTCCATCCAAGTTGCTGCAAAATTCATGATTTTGTTCTTTTTTATGGCTGCGTAGTATTCCATCGTGTATATGTACCACATTTTAAAAATTCAGTCCTCTTTTGATGGGCAGCATGGTTGCTTCCAGGTTCTTGCTATTGTGAACAATGCTGCGATAAACATACGTGTGCAGGTATCTTTTTTATAGAGTGATTTGAGTTCTTCAGGGCATATTCCCAGTAGGGATTGCGGGGTCATATGGGAGGTTGATATTTAGAGCTTTTAGGAATCGCCACACTGCTTTCCACAGAGGTTGCACTAGTTTACACTCCCACCAACAGTGTAGAAGTGTTCCCTTTTCTCCACACCCTCTCCAGCAGCTGTTATTTTTTGAGTTGTTGATAATCGCCATTCCATCTGGAGTTAGGTGGTATCTCAGTGTGGTTTTGATTTGCATCTCCCTGATGATTAGTGAGGTTGAACATTTCTTCATGTGTCTGTTGGCTGCTTGGATGGCTTCCTTTGTGAGGTGTCTGTTCATATCTTTTGCCCATTTTATAATGGGGATGTTTGTTTTTTTCTTTTCAGCACGTTTGAGTTCCTTGTAGATCAAAGATGTTAAGCCTTTGTCTGACCGTATTGGCAAATACTTTTTCCCAGTCTGTAGGCTATCTCCCTGCTCTCTTGATGGTTTCTTTGGCTTTGCAGAAGCTTGTCAGTTTAATAAGGTCCCACTTGTCTACCTTCTCTCTTATGACCTGTGGGTTTTGGGTTTTGTTCAGGAATTGGAGGCCAGTTCCCATTTCCATGAGGGGATGTCCTTCATTTTCTAAGGTTCTTATGGTTTGAGGTTTTACATTTAGGTCTCTGATCCATTTGGAGTTAACCTTTGTGCATGGGGATAGATAGGGGTCCTGTTTCAATCTTCTGCATGTGGTCAGCCAGTTTTCCCAGCACCATTTACTGAATAGGTTCTCCTCTCCCCAGTGGTAGGTGTTGGAGGCTTTGTCGAAGATGAGTTGGTTGAGAAATTGAGGTTTTGCTTCTGAAATCTCAATTCTATTCCATTGATCTACATGCCTATTCCTATATCAATAACAAGCTTTTTTGATGATTGTAGCTTTATAGTAAAGTTTGAAGTCTGGTAATGTGGTACCTCCTGCTTTGTTTTTTTTTTTTTTTTGCTGAGGATTGTTCTGGCTATTCTTGGATGTTTGTGTTTCCATATGAATTCCTGTGTTGTCTTTTCTAGGTCTGAGAAGAATGTTGCTGGTAATTTGATGGGTATTGCATTGAATTTGTAGATTGCCTTAGGTAAGATGGACATCTTCACAATGTTGATTCTTCCAATCCATGAGCATGGGATATTTTTCCACTTGTTTGTGTCATCGTTGATTTCTTTGAGCAGTGTTTTGTAATTTTCATTGTAAAGGTCTTTCACATGTCTGGTTAGGAAGATGCCAAGGTATTTCATTTTTTTTTGTGGCTATTGTGAATGGAATTGTGTTTTTTATTTGGGTTTTTGTTTGTTTATTATTGGTGCAGAGAAGTGCGATTGTCTTTTGTACATTTATTTTGTATCCTGAGACTTTGCCAAAGGCCTTTATCAGTGTAAGGAGGTTTTTGACAGCTTCTCTTGGGTTTTCAAGGTACACAATCATATCGTCTGCAAAGAGAGATAACTTGACTTCCTCTTTTCCTATTTGGATACCGCTGATTGCCTTCTCTTCTCTGATTGCTCGAGCCAGGACTTCCAATACTATGTTGAACAGAAGGGGTGAGAATGGGCATCCTTGTCTTGTTCCAGTTTTCAGGGGAAATGGTTCCAATTTTTGTCCATTTAGGAGTATGCTGGCTGTGGGTTTCTCGTAGATGGCTTTTACTATTTTGAGTTATGTTCCCCGTATGCCTAGATGTTTGAGGGTTTCTATCAAGAAGGGGTGCTGGATTTTATCAAAAGCTTTTTCTGCATCTAATGATATAATCATGTGGTTTTTGTTTTGACATCTGTTGATGTATTTAATTACATTTATGGTTTTACGAATGTTGAACCAGCCTTGCATCCCAGGAATGAAGCCTACTTGGTCATGATGGATGATTTTTGAGATGCATTGTTGAATCCGGTTCGCTAGGATCTTGTTGAGAATTTTAGCATCTATGTTTATCAGAGATATTGGCCTGTAGTTCTCCTTCTATGTTGGATCTTTACCTGGCTTGGGTATCAATGTGATGTTGGCTTCGTAAAATGATTTGGGGAGAGTTCCATCTTTTTCAATCGTCTGGAATACCTTCAGTAGGATTGGTATCAGCTCCTCCTTAAATGTCTTGTAGAATTCTGCTGGAAAGCCATCTGGACAAGGGCTTTTTTTTGTAGGTAGTTTTCTTATTATGTAGTTAATTTCCTTGATTGTTATTCGTCTATTTAGGGTCTCAGTTTCTTCTTGTTCCAACCTAGGTAGATTATGTGATGTCAGAAAGTCCTCCATTTCCTTAAGGTTTTCAAGTTTGTTTCCATACAAGTGTACATAGTAGTCTCTAATGATCTTTTGTATTTCTTCAGGGTCAGATGTGACTTCATCTTTTGTGTTTCTAATTGTGCTCATTTGGGTTTTTTCTCTTTTTTTCTTGATCATTCTAGCTAGGGGACCATCAATCTTGTTTATCCTTTCAAAAACCAGCTTTTTGTTTCATTGATTTTTTGTATTATCTTGTTGTCTTCTATGTCCTGGATTTGGGTTTTTATTTTGGTGATCTGGATTCTTCTGCTGAAATTAGGGTTTTTGTGGTCTTGCTTTTCCAGCTTCCTTAGGTGGCTTGTGAGGCTGTTAATTTGTGTTCCTTCCATCTTCTTCATGTGTGTTTGTAGGGATATAAATTCCCCTCTTACTACAGCTTTTAAAGCATCCCAGAGATTTTGGGAAGATGTTTCTTCATTTTCATTTGTTTTCAGGTATCTTTTGATACCTGTTTTGATTTCATCATTGACCCAGGAGTTGTTTAGTGTCCATGTCTTTGTGGGTTTGGAGGGGACTTTGTTGGTGTCAATGTTTATTTTTATTCCACTGTGGTCCGAGAAGGTGCATGGTAGAATTTTGGTCCTTTTAAATTTGCTTATGCTTGATTTATGGCCAATTATGTGGTCGATCTTAGAATACGTTCCATGCGGTGATGAGAAGAATGTGTATTCTGTGGTCTTTGGATGGAGTGTTCTGTAGGTATCAATTAAGTTCATTTGGTCCAGAGTCACATTGAGGTTCCGGATCTCCTTGCTGATTTTTTTGTCCTGATGATCTGTCTAGGGTTGTGAGTGGGGTATTAAAGTCCCCAGTTATGATGGTGTTAGAGTCAATATCTTTCTTTAGTTTTCCTAGAAGCTGCTTTATGAAAGTTGGTGCACCTATGTTGGGTGCATATATGTTTAGGATAGATATTCCTTTTGATGGAGTGAACATTTTATCATTATGTAGTGGCCCTCTGTATCTTTTTTAATTTTTGATAGCTTAAATGGTATTTTGTCTGAAATTAGGATCGCAACTCCTCCTTTCTTTTGTGTTCCATTCGCCTGAAAATTTGTTTCCCATCCTCTTACTTTGAGTCTGTGTATGCCCTTTCTAGTGAGATGGGTCTCTTGAAGGCAGTATATTGTTGCCTGGTGATATTTTATCCATTTTGCCATTCTATGTCTTTTCAGTGGTACATTTAGTCCATTCACATTCAGGCTAATTATTGAAATGTGAGAGTTCATCCCTATCATAATGTTCTTATAGAGTTGTTGTTCTTCCACTTGGGTTTTTTTTTTTTTTGTCTTTCTTTTGGTTTGGGGGTTGGTTCATATATATTTTATTTTTTTCCCTGTACTCTTTTGAAGAACATTGTTCTTTTTTCCTTTACTTCTGTGTTTAGTACTTTCTTAAGTGTTTCATGTAGAGGTGGTTTGGTGGCAGTATAAGTTCTTAGGGATTGGATATCCGGGAAAGATTTTAATTCTCCCTCGCTGATGAAGCTTAGCTTGGCTGGGTAGGTTATTCTTGGTTGAAATTGTTTGTCTTTTAGGACTTTGAAGATAGGGCTTCAAGCTCTTCTAGCCTGCAGGGTTTCTATAGATAAATCTGCTGCTATTCTGATTGGTCTTCCCCGGTAGATGATCTGGCCTTTTTCTCTTGCTGCCTTTAGGATTTTTCTTTTATGCCTACTTTGTTTAGATGAATTATTATGTGACTAGGAGTTGGTCTTCTCATTTGTTGTCTTGCAGGGGTTCTCTGAATCTCTTGTGTTTGAATTTTTGCATCGCTGATTAGATAAGGGAAGTTTTCTTGAATGATCTCATGGAAAGTTTGTTCCAGTGTGGTCTCTGTCTCTCTTTCTGCCTCAGGAATGCCAATTACTCTTAGGTTTGGTCTCTTGAAGTAATCGCTCATCTCTTGAAGGTTTTGTTCTGTCTTTTTGAGCTTGTTTTCTGTGTTTTTAAGAGTTTGGGTTAGTTCTATATTTTGGTCCTCAAGCTCTGAGATTCTTTCTTCTGCTTGAGTAATTCTACTTTCCAGGCTTATCAGTTTGTTATTTATTTCATTCACAGTATTCTTTATTACTGTTATCTCAGATATCAGCTCTTTCCTAGTTTCTTCTTGTGTCTTCTCAATTCTTTTTAATCTCTTCATTAATGTCTTGATATTCTAGGTTTGAGACCCTTCATTTTGGGGACTCTTCATTGTTTGCATTCCGAAGTCAGTTTTCTCAGTATCTGCCCTCCCAGGGGTCTAGGAGAGACCCATACTCTTCTTTTGGTTTTTCTTCATTTGTATAGATTTTTCTCTCTCTCTCTCCTTTCCCCCCCCCTTCTTTAATTCTGTTTTTGTGGGAAGGTGGGGTTGCTTTTATTTCTCTTCTGCTATATCCAGTTCTTCCTTATGAGGGTCTTCTGGCTATGTCCACTTTTGGGGTTGGAGTGTAGGCTGCAATCTGTACTTTTTGCAGTTTTGGGGTTTAATTGAGAGGGAAGCTGTGGTTCAGAGTGTATATGCTGATTCTCACATCCACAAACAGGTGTATGAGCACACTGGAACCTATTTCCCTCTGCCTTACCATCTGTCCATTCAGCAGTATGTAGTCTTGGTTCGTTTGGAGAATCTCACAAGTTCACCTATGCCATCGCCATCTTGTTCCCCCCTGTTGATTATCTTTAACCTAAACTTGACACTTATTCCTAAGCAGTCAATGAGTTCTATCTATTGTATGGATCCAACCATTCCTTGCCACTTCCACTGCCATGTGCCTGTTTAGCCCCTCATTATATCATACCAGGATTTTTCATTCATCATGAAATAACTTATTGTAAGCTTACTATGCAACAGGTTCTTTTGCTTTAGGGTCTATATTATTAACATAGTTTCAGGACCTGTCTTTAGCATCCATAGTGCTTGCTGCTCCAGTTGAATCTCAAAAAATGTTATCACTCACCTTCTTAAAAACCCTTCAATGGTTCCCTGAAACTTAGAAGATACAGGCCAAACTTTATTCCTTGATGTTAAAAGACCATAAGAAATCTGGCCCTGAACTATCTTTCTAAAGTTTTATCTCAGTCAGGTCCAGTGGCTCAGCCTGTAATCCCAGCACTTTGGGAGGCCAAGGCAAGTGGATTGCCTGAGTACGCAGGTTCAAGACCAGCCCAGGCAACTTGGTGAGACTTCATCCCCACAATAAATAAAAAAGTAGCTGGGTGTGGTAGTGCACACCTGTAATTCCAGCTACTTGGAAGGCTGAGGCAGAAGGATCACCGAGTCCAGCAGGTTGACGCTGGAGTGGCCATGAGTGTACCACTGCACTCCTGCCTGGGGTGACAGAATGAGATTCCAACTTAAAAAAATAAAAAAAATAAAGTTTTATCTCACCTAGATGTTTACTTGGATTGGTTTTGAAGACAGTGTCTTCCAAGTAAGCCATATAGATTTTTATCTCATTAGAGTCAGACTGAGTAAAACACCAAACCTATTTATATATTATTTACAGAAAACATACAAGAAATGTAAGGACACATAAGGACAAAAAGTAAAAGAACGGAAAAAAAAAAATCCAAACCCTAATCAAAAGAAAACTAAATAGCTTTATTAAGTCAAAGTGAATTTCATGGCAGAAAACATCACTAGAGAGAAAAATAGTATACCTCAAAATAAGTACACCTCATAAGTATACATCATAAACAAACACTTCAAAATTTCTTTTTGTTTCTCAATTCTTTTTAATCTCTTCTTAATTTTGTATTCTATTTAACTTCTTTTGGGACTGCTCTTGTTCATTCAAGTCAGTTTCAGTATCTGCCCTCCAGGGTCTAGGAGAGACCCATACTCTTCTTTTGGTTTTTCTATTTGTATAGATTTTTCTCTTTCTTTATCCCCCCCCTTCTTTAATTCTGTTTTTGTGGGAAGGTGGGGTTGCTTTTATTTCTTTCGCTATATCCAGTTCTTCCTTATGAGGGTCTTCTGGCTATGTCATTTGGGGTGGAGTGTAGGCTGCAATTAACTTTTTGCAGTTTTGGGTTAATTGAGAGGGAAGCTGTGGTTAGAGTGTATATGCTGATTTCACATCCACAAACAGGTGTATGAGCACTGGAACTATTTCCTCTGCCTTACCATCTGTCCATTCAGCAGTATGTATCTTGGTTCGTTTGGAGAATCTCACAAGTACCTTATGCCATCGCCATCTTGTTCCCCTGTTGATTATCTTTAACCAAACTGTTACACTTATCCTAAGCAGTCAATGAGTTTATCTATTGTATGGATCCAACATTCCTCCACTTCACTGCCATGCTGTTTAGCCCCTCATATATCATACCAGATTTTTCATTCATCATGAAATACTTATTGTAAGTTACTATGCAACAGTTCTATTGCTTAAAGGTTATATTATTAACAAGTTTCAGGACTGCTGTATACATCCATAGTGCTTGTGCTCCAGTTGAAATTTAAAAAATGTATCATCACCTTCTTAATAAACCCTTCAATGTTCTGAAATAATAATACAGGCCAAACTTTATTTTGATGTTAAAAGACATAAGAAATCTGCCATAGAACTATCTTTCTAAAGTGTTATATCTAGGTCAGGTCCAGTGGCTCACCTGTAATCCAGCATTTTGGAGCCAAGTGCAAAGTGGATTAGTGAGTACGAGGTTCAAGACAGCAGCAACTGGTGAGATTCATCCACAATAAATAAAAACATTATAAAGATCACAAAATGATAATGTGAATAACTTTATGCCAACAAATTTGAAAATACATATGAAATGTATAAAGTTCCAGAAAAATATAAATTACCAAAACTAACACAAGAGGAAGTATAAAAATCTGAGTAGTTTTCTGTCTACTTAGAATTATAAAATTAAACATATAATTATGACTTCACTGGTAAATTTTACAAATAATTTAATAAATTATTCTAATCACAAAAAAACTCTTTCAGAAATAAAAAAAAAATTGAACCTCCATTTTATGAGGCCAAAATAATCTCAATATAAAAACATGACAGGGAGCCAGGCTCGGTGGCTCAGCCTGTGATCCTGCGCCACCGAGCCTGGGAGGCTGAGGTGAGTGGATTGCCTGAGCCCGCGGGTTCGAGACCTGCCTGGGCAGCAAGACCTTATCTCTACAATAAATCAAAAATCAGCCGGGCATGGTAGCATGCACCTGTAATTCCGGCTACTCGGAGGCTGAGGCGGAAGGATCGCTGGAAGGATCACCGGAGCCCAGCAGGTCGAGGCTGCGGTGGCCGGAAGCGGCCACTGCACTCCAGTCTGGGCGGCCAAGTGAGACTCCAACTCAAAAAAAAAAAAAAAAACCATGACGGAAACAACAAATAAAAGGAATATCATAGGTCTTTCTCACTCATGATGCAGAGAGCCTATGATGCACACACACGCAAATTCCTAAACAAATAATTACAAACAACATTCACTGATTCCTAAAGACGGATACTACCCATAACAAAACTGGATTTATTCCAGGAAAAGTAGTTGACTTAACATTCAAAAATCAACCAATATAATTTAACATAAGAACATAGTTATTTCAATAGATGCAAGGACAGTTTTATACACTCAATAGTCATTCATGAATAAAAAACAAGCAAACTAGAAATAGAAGGAAATAGCATTAATTTGATTAAGGATTTCTCTAAAATACCTAAGCAAACATCATACAAAATGGTGACATCTTGAAAACTTTCCTTTAGGGATTATAAACAGGAATGACTGCTCCAGTGTTCAGTATAACATCTCAGACTTCTATTTAAAATTGTATTGGAGGGCTTAGCTAGTACAATGAGAAAATAACATAAATAAAAGACATAAGGTTAGGGAAAAAAAAAAAACATAGCCATTATTTATAGGTGTCAAAATCCAAAAGGGTCCAACAGATAAATTATTCTAATTAAGCAGTAAGTTAGAAAGGTTGCTGGATACAAAGATATAAAAATAAATTTTATTTCAAGTTACCAAAACATTTAAAAAATATTATTTATAATAGCATCACAAATAATTAATTCCTAGGAATAAATCTACAAAAGATATGCAATATATCTCCCAAGAAAACTATAACACATTATTGAAAATATTAAAGATTCGCCAGGCTCAGTGGCTCAGCCTGTAATTCCGTGCTTTGGGAGGCCGAGGTGAGTGGATTGCCTGAGCCCACGGGTTCGAGACCCGCCTGGGCAACTTGGTGAGACCTCTTCTCTACAATAAATCAAAAATTAGCTGGGTGTGGTTGTGCGCGCCTGTAGTTCCAGCTACTCGGAAGGTTGAGGTGGAAGGATCGCCGGAGGTCAGCAGGTCGAGGCTGCAGTGGTCGGGAGCGGCCACTGCAATCCAGTCTGGGTGACAGAGTGAGACTCAAATTCAAAAAAAAAAAAAAAAGAGCTGGGCTCGGTGGCTCAGCCTGTAATCCCGCGCCTATGGGAGGCTGAGGTGAGTGGATTGCCTGAGCCCGTGGGTTCAAGACCCGCCTGGGTAGTGAGACCTCATCTCTACAATAACTCAAAAAATCAGCCGGGCGTGGTAGCGCATGCCTGTAATTCCGGCTACTTGGAAGGCTGAGGCAGAAGGATGGCCGGAGCCCAGCAAGCGAGGCTGCGGTGGCTGGGAGTGGCCACTGCACTCCAGTCTGGGCGACCGAGTGAGACTCCAACTCAAAAAAAAAAGAAAAGAAAAGAAAAGAAAATGTTAAAGATTCAAATATTGACGTCTTCTGTGAATTAGACAATATTGTGAATGTGCTAGTTCTCTTCAAACTGACGTACAGCCTAGAGTCAAACAATTCCAGTAAAAATTCTATCAGATTGTGTGTGCGTGTAACTTGGTAAGGTGAACTTAAAATGTATATAGTAAAGAAAAAGGCCAGGAATCACTGAGACACTGATTTGAAAAAAAAAAAGACAATGTGTTCTTGACATAAGAATAAACAAATTGAACAGAGTAGGAAGCTCCAAAACATATCACACATAATGGATACTTGACTTCAAATAAAGATGGCATTACAGAGCAATGAGACATGGGTCTTCAACAAATGGTCGTGGGTCCACTGGATAAGCATAGAGGGAGAAAATAATAAACTGTAACCCCTACCATTTAAGGGGGATTGCAGCTATAAATCTGCTCAGCAAAGAAAAGCTTCTAAGAGACAATATAGAAGAATATCTTCCTGATGTTCAGGTTGGAAATAACTTTTTAGCAAACAAAAACACTAAGCATTATGAGTTGGGCATGGTGGTTCGTGTGTAATCCCAGCACTGTGGAGGGTCAAGACAAGAGGATTGCTTGAACCCAGGAGTTCTAGACAAGACTAGGCAACATAGCAATCGTCCCTAAAAATAAAAAATAAAATAAAAATTAAAAAATGAGCCAGGAGTGGTGGCATATGACTGTAGTCCCAGCTATTTGGGAGGTTGAGACAGAAGGATCACCTGAGCCCAGGAGATTGAAGCTGTGATAAGCCATGATCATGCATGCCCCTGCACTCCAGTCTAAGGATGATAACATAAATAACATTGTTTCAAAGACTTCTTCAGTTACAGAATGCTTTCTTATTTTGAATCCAAAAAAGTACTTAGACTTGAGCGAAAGCACAAATTGGACCCAAAGGAATAAAGTTGTGTTCCTACCAATGATAATTTTTTGTTTCAATACACAACATGCCACATTCCAAGAACTCAAATATTTTTGTGGTGGTCACTTGAGAGACTTACTTGGAGCTGTGTATGATTTCTGATGGTCTTGCTTGCTTACACATGGATTTTTCTAAGAATTCCATTTATTATCTAAATCTCTGGGAGGGAGGGAACCTGGAACAATGAATCAAAATTGGGTGGACGTATCCATGATTCCACAAGTAGCATCCTCTAGGGAATGCTCTTTGGAAAAGCACAGATTGCCACCCACCTTTTTAACCCAGGAAAACTCCTGACAGACCTCTCCATGGATAATTTATATATGACAAATATTAACTAGATATTTTGATTCACATAAAGTTATTGCCTTAGACAATGTGGTTATTACTTCAGAGACTCCCAATTTATGTGGTGACAGGCTACTGAGCCTCTTCTCCTTCGATGCTTTAGTATAGCATATAAATATAAAAATTACATAAGGCCATGATTATAAAATGACAGCTCCTCCAAACATAACAGGATAAGATAAACATCACCCCATCCTACCCTTCTCTTCATCCCATCCTTAAGCTTACTGCTCATGTTAACACCCTGCTGTAGTGCATTCTGAGTATAACCTCGTCACTCCACAAGTTGGTTCAGTTTTCCATGTCTCACATTTTCTCTCTATTTTATCCCATTTTATCTTGCTATACTTAAATCTGCACGTTGTTCTGGAAACAGTATAAATTTTGGAACACTTATTCCTCCCTCCTGTGGGTTCCCAGCTGGAAGGAAGCACCATTGCTTTACCCTTAGCCTCTTTCACCCCATCACCTCATCTTTGAGGAGGCGAACTTACCTGATTTGTTAGTACATGAAGAATAACATGCTTTGGGAGGCAAAGGCAAGAAGATTGCCTGAGTCCAGAGGTTCGAGACCAGCCTGGGCAACTTGGCGAGACCTCGTCTCTACAGTAAACCCCAAAATTAGCCAGGTGAGGTAGCCTGTGCCTGTGGTTCCAGCTACTTGGAAGGCTGAGGTGGAAGGATTGCCTGAGCCCTGCAGGTCGAGGCTGTGGTAGCCATGACCGTGCTACTGCACTCCAGCCTGGGCGACAGAGTGAGACTCCCACTCATCAAAAAAAAAAAGGGCTGGCCTCGGTGGCTCAGCCTGTAATCCCACCACTTTGGGAGGCCGAGGTGAGTGGATTGCCTGAGCCCGTGGGTTTGAGACCTGCCTGGGCAACTTGGCGAGACCTCATCTCTACAATAAATCAAAAATTAGCCGGGCGTGGTAGCGCCCGGCTACTTGGAAGGCTGAGGCGAAAGGATCGCCGGAGCCTAGCAGGTCGAGGCTGCGGTGGCCGGGAGCGGCCACTGCACTCCAGTCTGAGTGACAGAGTGAGACTCCAACTCGAAAAAAAAAAAAAAAAAGAATAACAGAGAATATACAGCTCAGCTATACCCTCTTTCTTGGGGTCTTCCAGCCCCAGTCAATGCAACCAGATATGACATGAGTCCCAGAGATTCAT
Source organism: Cephalopachus bancanus (assembly GCA_027257055.1). Lineage (NCBI taxonomy): Eukaryota > Metazoa > Chordata > Mammalia > Primates > Tarsiidae > Cephalopachus > Cephalopachus bancanus. Next base: position 8,192,246 of record JAPVLO010000010.1, on the reverse strand, counting down.
TATGAGAAGCCTACCTTGGGTAAAACACTAGAAAACATATCCAGTTTTAATATTTGTTTCATTTCATAACTTGTACTGAACCTAGGAAAAGGGCCTCTTCAGTACCCCACCCAATGAAGTTCTCCCTCTCTCATACGAACCTACTGACTGACTACATTGGGCATTGGTGATATCTGCACTTATAAAATATTTGTTTCACTCACTAAACCACCTTACACTGAGTATGTGTAAATGTCACTGTGTATTCCTAGACATCAGCCAGACTGTAAATTCTTTCTTAGCAGGAGATATGTTTTCTACTTATTTGTATTCTACATAAGATTAGGGCATTCAATAAAATGTGTTGACTGTAAAAAAGATGCAATGTTTTCCTCCTGAAAACTATATGTCATACAATTGATCACAGAGTTGCAAACATTTAGTTTACAGGCATGAACAATCAATTATCCTTAGTAATTAAAAATGTACAATTTGGACTATTCTCCCTCTTAAGTAAATCTCTGTAAAATGTATTGCACACTTTCCGGCCTAAGTAAACTTCATAAGCCAAGCCAAATTTACCTTCTTCATTGACCCAGTTACTAAGATGATCATTTATATTATTCTATTTTATTAGAGGTGGCTTAGAATAGGCATTTCAACTCTGTTGATCAAAATAGAGAAAATTTACCCAAAGTAGCCTCAGAGAACAACACTAAGACAGATGAGTTTCGAACTAGGAAGATGATGCTTATTATGAAATTCAAAAGGGAAAAGAGAGGACAGAAACAAGGAAAAATAGCTTTCTGTGGCCAAGAGATTCAGAACCTGAATCAAGAGTAAGAAGTGGGTTTTGTAGAGGAGCTTAGGGCTAAGGTTACAGACAGTGAGAATGTGTGGGAATTTGCCTTTCATAGCATGATGCATGGTGCCTATTTCTGGGAACTCACAGAACTGTTCAGTGTCCATTCTAGATCGCAACATTAGAAAAGTTTTATTAGGTAAACCTTTGTATTAATATTGAAAACTCAAGAAACAGTTTTAGTATTTTGCATGGACTCTAAGAAAACAAACAATGTTGTTAATCTAGCCCCCCCCATTGTAACATCTGTAGAATTTAGAAATTCCTGCTGCTCTGTGTGGCAAAGTTCTGTGTAATTGCTGTTATCGTGTGGTGATGGAGTAAGGCAGATGCTAAAGCACAGATGCAGAAGAAGGCATTCTGAGGCCTCCACACAGGTAGTGGTGCAGAACCAGCACTTACCTTCTCACATCCAGCAGAACTGATGAAGAAAGAGGAAAAAGTAGCCACTTCTCATAAGATACGAACTGAAGACAATAGCAGCTACTTTGTATCGAATACTTACTATTTGCCAGGTACTGTGCTAAGTGCTTATGTCTATTATCTCTGAGGTGTATAGCTATTACTTCCATTTGCAGATGAGGATGCCAAGGCTTTGAGAGGTCATGTGTGGCAGACATTGTTCATTGTCTGCCTAATGCTCCTTCTGCCTTCTAATTTGCATTAAAAGTACTGCTAGAGAGAGAGAGAAAGAGAGAGAGAGAGAGAGAGAGAATTTTTTCAGGGAGGCTATGTGTTCAGCCCTAGAAAACAGTGATGTATCTAAGTCAGCAATAGCAATCCTGTTCCTTGTTTTCCCACCTGCCTCCTTTCATGTGGAGATGGCCCTGTAACAGAGTTCTCACAAATGAGACATATAAAATATGACTCTAGCAGATTTCTGGGGAACTTTTCCTTCTATCAAGAAGACAGATGTAGCCAGTGTCATTCTTCTGGCCATGAGAGAATGATCCCAAAATTCTCAGAAAGCCCCTATGTCATTAGGCTGCTAGACCAGTGAAGTAACCATGGACTACCAGACTTTTTAATATAAAAGACATATAGAAACTTACTTAAGCCAGTGTAGTAGAGGATTCTAGTAGAGGTTTCTGCTATTCACAGCTAAATATTTAGCACAATGATTTTTGTGAAAGCCAGATATAAGATGAGAAAGTGTTTGTCAATGAAAGATTTTATTTTTAAGATGAGCATTAAAAATGGACAATTTGAGTATTTACTGCATGCCAGCTAGATGTTGAGAATTATGACAAAGTAAATATTATATTTATAAATAAGACTTATTCCTTGTCTTCAAGTGGTAGCAATATCCATAGTAAAATACACATAAGTTAAAGCTGGTTGAGCATCCCAAATCTGAAAATCTGAATTTTTTTTTTGAGTACCAATATGATATTCGAAAGTAATGCTCATTGGAGCATCTCAGATTTTGAATTTTCAGATAAGGGATACTCAACCTGTATAGTATTGGCAGATTACATAAATACTGAGAGGATTTAGAAAAAATAATAAACAAAAATATATAGAATTAGGCCAGTGTGGTGACTCACACCTGTAATCCCAACCCTTTGCGAGTCCAAGGGGAATTACTTGAGGCCATGAGCTTGAGACCATTTTGGTTAACCCAGTGAGACTCTGTCTCTATTTTAAAAATTAATAATTATACATAATAAAAGTCAGGCAAGTAAAGGCTTCCAGGGAGTGACTTTTGAGTGAGGAAAACTGCAGAAAAGTGACAAGATTACAGGCCATCAGATATTACACATGACAAAGTAAAAATAAGTGTGTTTAGGGCAGGGCGCAGTAACTCATGCCTATAATCCCAGCACTTTGGGAGGCCGAGGTGAGAGGATTGCCTGAGCCCAGGGGTTCGAGACCAGCCTGGTTAACTTGGTGAGACCTCATTTCAACAATAAATCAAAAAATTATTCGGGCATGGTGGTGCGTGTCTGCAGTTCCAGCTACTTGGAAGGCTGAGGGGGAAGGATCGTCTGAGCCCAGCAGGTCAAGGCTGCAGTGGCTAAGATCATGCCACTGCACTCCAGCCTGGGCCTCAGAGTGAGACTCCAACTGAAAAAAAAAAAAAAGGTAAATATGTTTAAATCAGACCAGTGTGTTTGCTTGGCTGGAACAAAAAGTCGGAGATAACAAAAAAACAGTTAGAGAGTCAGGAAACCCATATGACCAGAGGACTTTGGATTTATTTTTATAGGTACATGCAAGTAGGTTGTATGAAATCAATATAGATACTTACAGAAAGTCATAGGATGGAATATTGTTTGAAAAACATTATCTTAGCATAAACTAGAAGCCAGTGGTCCAGCTGGGAGCTTCCTGCAATTGACAAGAATGATGTGAAAGGGATGAAACAAATAGTGATAATTAATGTACAGAAAGAATCTGCAGAACTCAGGTTACTGAGTATGGACAGTTGGAAGACAGGAGTCAAAATCACACTCTAATGATCAGTCTAACCATTGAAATTTTCAAGGAAAAAATGGTAAGTTTTGTTTTAAACTGCCCAGATGACAGAAAAAAAAAAAAAAAAAAAAAAAAAACCAAACTTCTGAAGAACAGGTTGCTTACATCTCCTATTAGTTACTGAATGCTGCCCTAAAAACTGACCTTCTTCTTTAATAAATAGTAAAATCTCTTTCCTTTGGTAAACACCTGACTGTGTTATAACTTAATAGCTGCTGGGTTATTATCATCCTTATTTTACCAAGGCAACTCTCTATTTCATTTTGTCTCTATATCCATCTGACATGTGATTCTTATAAATTCTAACAGATGAAAAACAAACAGCTGGCTGAACTCTCTGCTTCAGTCTCTTGGATACTTTGCTTCTTGGTAAGTGATCAGTATTTTTATACTGCTGTAGTAATAACAGGAAATGATCTGTTAAAATCTGGATCTGCAGTCACAGAAGAATGCCAGTGTGAAGAGGGGAGCTAGTTTCAGAAGAGAGTCTATAAAAACAGTGGGGGAAATTGTTTCTAAGACCACAGGGAGAGAACTGCAATTTGCCTTCAATATCGATAAAGTGAACGCATGGTGGAAGAACGCTTCATGGAGATTGCTGAACTGCATCCATGGAAAGCTGATGACCACAAATTTAGCAGTTAAAACAATTGAGATTGCAAATACTGAAGCTTCATGAATAATAACGTGAAATACCATTTCCTGAAATAAAAATTCACTCAGAAAAATATCCCAAGAAGGTAAGTTTTAAATTGGTCCAATTGTATGTTTGCAAAATAGCAAGTTGCTTCTAGTCACCAAAAAAGGCAAGAGAAGACAAACAATGATAGCAGAGAGAGGGATGGAATACACAGAATTGAAAAATAGATTGCTGAATAGTACTAACAAAAAAAAAACTTTAACTTTTCATATAAAATCGCAGTAAGTTGTAGATATTTTCTTAGGCTTTATAGTGGGGAGTTTTCTAATTAATTAGGTTTAAGATTTTTTCCTGTTAACAGAGTAAAACATTATCATGGACAATTAATAAATGAATCCCTGAAGCTATCCTCATCATCTTCCTCTCTCCAAGGACTTCCGGATTCTATCACACAACCCAACCAAAATGGCAGACCATGGAGAACAGAGGCTTGTAGAAGACTGCAGACAGCTTTACCCAACAAAAACTTCCAAACATGCTCCAGGAAGTCATAGCAGAAGTCAGGAAAACCAGAACAACATGTGCAAAAGAAAATAATCTTGGTTTAAAAGATCCATACAACAAAATCATCCACATATAACCCTAACTGCATTATGTTCCTTAATGCTTGTATGTAATATATTTTACAAATTTCATCACTTTAAAAAGTAGATTGATGAATTAAAACCAATAACTTAGAATTCAACATAACTAGTATATAATAAAAACATTATTTACTAGTTAAGAATAATATAGCAGTTACAATTTTCTGAAACACTAGGTAAGTTATCAAATATGGTATATATATTTGATTCAAACACATTAATATTATAGTGCAATAATCTGTACTAAGCTAATAATCATAATAGCTGAAAGAACATAGGCATGGTGTCTAAAATTACTTTTCAAGATCTGCCTGTGTTTTAACCACTGAACATTTTTAAGTGAGAGTAAATGTACAAAACATCACTTGGTTCTGAATACACAAATCATCTGTTTCAAATTAATTGTTGTTACTCATGTCAAAACAAGGATAGTCTGGATTCAAGAATAGGCTTGAAAAAAGCCTAGCTGATATTACAAAAAGTCTTTCTTTTTGTAATAACTAGCTGATTACAACAACTAGCTGATATTACAAAAAGTCTTTCTTTCCAAACTTCTAGCTCCTCCATAATTTCTTTAGTTTCACCTGTATCTTTCTGTGCAGGGACAAACTCTCCCTTCTCCACATTCTCACTCAGTCAACCACTTTCTGGTTTCTGATTTGTTTGGTTAGAGACCTGTTATTTTCCTAGAGACTGAAGGCAACTGGAAAGCAAGGTCTACATCAGATTTATCTTGATTTCCTTATTATATCCAATTTGACACCCAATATCTATGCAAAAAAAAAAAAAAACAGTTGAATGAATTAGTGCTTTTAGAGTTGTGTATTTATTAGTATTCTGTGACTATATGGTTTGAAATTCCACAATCTTTCTTTCAAGTTTTTTGTAGACAATGTTTTTTCAGCTAATAAACTGATTTTGAAAGCGTCTTATAACTAAAATTACATGTGAAGGTAAAATTTTTAATCTTATAACTTTAAAAAAATCTTATAACAATTTGCCCAATACTTAAGTGTCCACAGATTGCAAATGAATCAGTGAATCTGCCGTAACTGCTTTATGAACTATTAAAAAAATTTTTTCAATCTAGTTTTTTATTCTCAAGCCCTATACAGTACAAAATATAGTTTCTGCAAATCTAGCATCACTTAGGTGATTCCTATTTAAAGTAAGTAGAATATGCTATTTTATCAATTTTTTTTTTTTTTTGAGTTGGAGTCTCACTTTGTCACCCAGACTGGAGTGCAGTGGCCGCTCCCGGCCACTGCAGCCTCGACCTGCTGGGCTCCGGCGATCCTTCCGCCTCAGCCTTCCGAAGAGCCGGAATTACAGGCGCGTGCTACCACGCCCGGCTGATTTTTTGATTTATTGTAGAGATGAGGTCTCGCTGCCCAGGCGGGTCTCGAACCCGCGGGCTCAGGCAATCCACTCACCTCAGCCTCCCAAAGGCGCGGGATTACAGGCTGAGCCACCGAGCCCGGCTTATTTTATCAATTTTACTGAGATATAATTTACATAAAATAAGCTGTGCATAAAGTGCATAATTTGATGAGTTTTGTCATAAGTACACACCTATGAAACCATTACCACAATCAGAATGTGTACATTTCCATTCTTATGTAACTACTTTATCTGCTTTCTGTCGGTTTGTATTTTCTATAATTTTATTAAAAATGGAATTATACACGTGCTTTTTTTGTATGACTTTTTTTCTTTTAATATAATTAATTTTGGAAATTAGTCTGTGTTGTTGCATACATCAAAGTTCATTTTTGTTGCTGAGTAGTATTTACTTACATGAATACACCAAAGATTTTTTTATACATTCTCTTGTTGATCAACATTGGGGTTGTTTCCAGTTTTGAGGTATTACAAATAAAGCTATGAATAATCATGTACGAGCCTTTGTATGAACATACACTTTCTATTCTCTTGGGTAAATATGTAGGAGTGGAATGGTTGGTTCACATAACAGGTGCAATTACCAAACTGTTTTCCAAGGTGGTTATACATTAATTACTGGCATAACTTGTTGAATTGTGCTTTGCAGATAACTGCATTTTTTTACAAATGGAAGGTTTATGGCAACCCTGTGTCGAGCAGGTTTATTGAGGTCATTATTCCAACAGCATGCACTCATTTCGTGTCTCTGTGTCACATCTTCGTAATTCTTGCAATATTTCATTTTCATTTTTTAAATATATCTTACGGTGATCTATGATCTTTGATGCTACTGCTATAATTGTTTTGAAGTGCCACAACTGCATCACCATAAGATGGCAAACTCGACAAATATTGTGTGTATATGCCATTCATTCCCCCATCTTCCTCCTTCACCTCAGTTTTTCCTAGTCTCTGAGACACAATATTGAAATGAGGCGGGCCAGGTGGGATGGCTCATGCCTGTAATCCCAGCACATTGCGAGGTGGAGGCGAGAGGCATGCCTGAGTCCAGGGGTTCGAGATCAGCCTGGGCAACTTGGTGAGACCTCGTCTCTACAATAAATCAAAAATTTAGCCAAGAGTGGTGGCGCATGCCTGTAGCCCTAGGTACTTGGAAGGCTGAGGTGAAAGGATTGCCTGAGCCCAGCGGGTCGAGGCTGTGGTGGCCATGAGCATGTCACTGCACTCACTGCACTCTAGCTTTGGGCGACAGAGTGAGACTCCAACTCAAAAAAAAAAAAAAAGAAAGAAAGAAATTAGGCTAACTAATAACCTGACAATAGCCTATAAGTGTTCAAGTGAAAGAAAGTCTCACATCTCTCATTTTAAATCAAAAGCTAGAAATAATTTAGCTTAGTGAGGAAGGCATGTTGAAAGCTGGGGTGGGCCAAAAGATCAGCTTCTTGTTCCAAACAATTGGCCACGTTGTGACTGCAAAGAAAAAGTTCCTGAAGGAAACTGAAAGCATTCCAGTGAACACCTGAATGATAAGAAAGCAGATCAGCCTTACTGCTGATATGGAGAAAGTTTGAGTGGTCTGGACAGAAGATCAAACCAGACACAACAGTCCTTTAAACTAAAGCTTAATCCAGAGCAAGGCTCTAACTCTCATCAATGCAGTGGAAGACGAGAGAGGTGAGCAACCTGCAGAAGAAAAGTTAGAATCTAGCAGAGGCCAACGAGTCTTAAATAAATAAGCCATCTCTATAACATTTAAGTGCAAGGTGAAGAAAGGGTCTGTAAATGGTGTGTATCTCTTTATATCTACCATCACAGAAGAAACAAAATGGCACCATAGAAGAAAGCTGGCTTCACTGACCCTCAACCCCCCTCAAAAAACCCCCAAATATACAGTGCCAAGATTTTCACCAGCAACAACCCAGAACTCAAATATGAGGATGAGATAGATCCCAGGACCATAGAGAAGTTAAAACACTCCCGGCAGATGGTAGGAAGAACAGACTCCACATCAGTGATGCCCCTCCTGGAGGACATTCGTCCTGCAACAAGCATATGAAAAAAATCTTCCCCCAACACAAGCTTCTTACACTGGAAAAAGTGAGATTGAGGTGGTCAATCAGCTTCCCCAGCATCTCCTATCCCTGGCAGAACTGTCCGGGCCTTAACCCATGGGAAGCGTCCTGACGGTGTAAAGGGAGAAATATCCCTGAGGACAGACAGAGACAAATAAGGGAGGTGGAACTTCCATCCCCTGCCCTGGAAACTCTGCTCTGTAACTTGGTCAGAGGAGACACCATGTCAGAGTGGTTGTTCAGCAACACCACATCATAGGAAGCACTACCCCAGTCAGCCTTCCCACACTGCTGGGAACATGTTACTACTCATCTTTTTGGGATGTCCCCCATTCAGGACAGACAGCACTCCAATCATTTGTTAGAATCAAGGTGAACCTAGGCTTAATAAGGCACCACTAGCCAGGCTTGGTGGCTCAGCCTGTAATCCTGCGCCTTTGGGAGGCTGAGGTGAGTGAATTGCCTGAGCTCACGGGTTCGAGACGCGCCTGGGCAGCGAGACCTCATCTCTACGATAGATCAAAAAATCAGCCAGGTGTGGTAGCACGCACCTGTAGTTCCAGCTACCTGGAAGGCTGAGGCAGAAGGATTGCCGGAGCCCAGCAGGTCGAGGCTGCGGTGGCCGGAAGCGGCCACTGCACTCCAGTCTGGGCGACAGAGTGAGACTCCAACTCAAAAAAAAAAAAAAAAAAAATAAGGCACCACTTACGAGCCAAAAAGGAGGCAGAGATCCAGTGATAAAGATTTGCTAAGTGCAAGGTAAATCACCAAATGCTGATGAAGAAGCTGCTGCAAGTTCTCCAGACGATCTAATTAAGATCATGGATGAAGGTGGTTACACTAAATAAAAGATCTTCTATGTAGATAGAAAAAAAAAAAACCTTTCTAGGAGGAAGATGCCATCTAAGATTTTCATAGCTAGAGAGGACAAAATGCCTGGCTTCAAAGCTTCAACAGACAGCCTGACTTTCTTGTTAGTGGCTAATGCAGATGGTGACTTTAAGTTGAAGCCAGTGCTCATTTACCATTCTGAAAATCCTAGGACCCTTAAGAATTATGCTCAATCTAATTTGTCTGTGCTCCATAAATGGACCAACAGTCTGGATGACAGTGCATCTGTTCACAGCATTGTTTACTGAATAGTTTAAGCCCACTGTTGAGAATAGTTTAAGCCTACCGTTCAGCAAAAAAAAAAATTTTTTCAGTGTTACTACTCAATGACAATACACCTGGTCACCCAAGAGCTTTGAGAGAAATGTACAAAATTAATGTTTTCATGCTTGCTAACAAAACATCCCTTCTGTAGCCTGTGGATCAAGGAATAATTTCAACTTCTAACTCTTATTTAAAAATTACATTTCACAGTGGTATAATTGCCATGATTCCTCTGATGGATCCAGGCAAAACAAACTTTCTAGAAAGGATTTACAATTCTAGATGCATTCAAGAACACTTGTGATTCCTGTGAGAAGGTCAAAATATCAACATTAGTAGCAGTGTGGAAGAAGTGGATTCCAGCGCTCATGGATGACTTGGAGAGGTTCAAGACTTCAGTGGAGGAAGTAACCGCAGATGAGGTGGAAAAGCAAGAGAACTAGAGGTGGACTGCAATCTCATGCTAAAATTCAAATGGAGGAAGAGCTGCTTCTTATGGATGAACAACAAAAGTGGCTTCTTGAGATGGAATCTACTCCTGGTGAAGAAGCTGTGAACATTGTTGAAATGACAACAAAGGATCTAGATTATTATATCAACCTAGTTGATAGAGCAATGGCAGAGCTTAAGAGAACAGACTCAAATTTGGAAAAAACTTCTACTGTGGGTAAAATGCTATCAAACAGCATCACATGCTACAGAAAAATCTTTCATGAAAGGATGAGTCACTTAATGTGACAAATTTTTTTACTGACTTACTTTTAAAAATTGCCACAGCTACTTCAACCTTCAACAACCACCACCCTGATCAGTCGGCAGCCATCAACATCGAGATGATACCCTTCACCAGCGAAAAGATTATGACTTGCTAAAGGTTGATGTGACTGTTAGTATTTTTTAGCAATAAGGTATTTTTAAGTTAAGGCATGTACCTGATAATTTTTGAGTCAGGATCTCACTGTTGCCTAGGCTGGAGTGCAGTAGCAAGTTCATGGGTCAGTGCAATCTCGACCTCCTGGGCTCAGGTGATTCCTCCACCTCAGCCTCCCAAGTAGCTGGGACTACAGGTGCGTGCTTGCCATGCCCGGCTATTTTATTTTTATTTTTATTTGTAGCAATGAGGTCTCGCTGTATTGCCCAGGCTGGTCTCAAACTCCTGGACTCAAGAACCCTCCCTCCTCTGCCACCCAAAGTGGTGAGCCACCATGCCCAGCTGGCATGTATGTTAATTTTTATACATCATGCTATTGTACTTAGACTATAGTATAGTGTAAACATAATTTTATTTGCATTGGGAAATAAAAAAATTGTATGACTTGCTTTATTGTAATAACCACTTTATTGTGGTGGTCTAGAACACATCCTGCAGTATCTGTGAGGAATGCCTGTACATCCTTGCCAGCAGTGTGAGGTCCATTTTCTCCACATTGTTGTCAACACTTGGAATCATCATTTTAATGGCAGACATTCTAGTGCCTGTGTAGTGGTGTCCCATTGTGGTTTGAGTTTGTATTTCACTAATGTCTAATGACCTTGAGCATCTTTACTATGCTTACTTGCCAATTATGTAACTTCCAAGGTGAAGTGACTGTTCAAATGTTTTGCTCATTTTAAAATTGGATTGTTTTTCTTTGTATTGTTGAGTTGTGAGATTTCCATATGTCCTAAATACAAATTTTTGTTGGATATACAATTTGCACTTTAGAAAGAGAAATGCAACTGCTTTAGATAATTATGCTTTGTTAATATAATATGAGGTCTATTTGTATTTTTAATATCCTCTAATAAGGGAACTATTGTCTTCATAATCCTGATTTACCAAGTTTACCCATGCCTAATAAGATTGTCCATCAGCTGGCATATGAAAAATAGGGAAAAGAAGTAAAAGTAGAAAATACATTGATTTTCCTCAACATTCTTCTTAATCTCGCCAGATTTTAGGAATCTCTTAGAAAACTATGAATTGTAGGAGATAAGAGACTGGATCATGTATCTGATCATTAGTCTCTCCCTTTTTTCTTTTTGGCAAACTTTAAACAAGTCATCAGTAAGCAGTGATGTTATTACTAATAAAACATTCTGTACTTTAAAAAAAATTAGATTTCTATCTCTTAGACTAAGTCCCTGCTGTTTACAAAATTGTTCTCCTTATCAGACTAAAGCAAAGCACCTGTGCCCAGTATATATTTCTGTTCTTAGTTCCATGATTCTTTCTATTTCCTTTACTTACTCCCTATCCATATGCTTTTCCTTCAATCCTCTCTTCTACCCTCACCAGCATCCCATATCTACAAGATACTTCATTTGGTGATTCCAAATAAGTTTTGAGGACCCTATATATCACCTGCTATGCTTTGTATTGCAAAGACAACAAAATGAAAGTAATAATAAAACTATCTTCAGAACTCACAGGAAGAAGAACAGAGTTTTTCAAGAGCGAAAAAGCGAAACCATTTTTTATAATGCTGTCAGAATAAACACACATTTTAAAAAACTTTATTATTTCAGACTTCAATGTACCTTGCAATGCAAAAACCAATGATCACTCTTTTCCGAACAACAGTGAATCTGGGGAAGTTATGTGTCTGAATAACCAACTCCAAAAAAGTAACAGATATAGAAAAAACAAGTATACAAAATAAAATTTACTCATTTTAAATCATGTAAAAACATATTTCCATGTGTTGCTTCAAAATATTTTTACAGGCAGGGCGTGGTGGATCAAGCCTGTAATCCCAGCACTTTGGGAGGCCAATGTGAGGGGACTGTCTAAGCCCACAGGTACGAGAACAGCCTGGGCAACTTGACAAGACCTCATTTCTACAATAAATCAAAAATTAGCCAGGTGTGGTAACATGCACCTGTAGTTCCAGCTACTTGGAAGGCTGAGGCGGAAGGATTGCCTGAGACCAGCAGGTTGATGCTGGGGTGGCCATGAGCGTGTCATTGCATTCTAGCCTAGGCGACAGAGTGAAACTCCAACAAAAAATATATACATTTTTTTTACATATAAAAAATGTTAGTTTTAAAAAATTTTACAGGATAGCTTGTTTCCTGCCCCAGGAACACTAAAGTGTCATACCCAAATTTAAAACTAACTCTTCTATAAGTATTACTATAATTGAGATATACAGCAGATCATACTGGCAATTTTTAACATATATGTCATCAGGATATAGACAATCCAAGGGTTATAAGTATTTATGAAGGTAAATATGAAACAATTAATCATATTCCTTAAATCAGATTGGTTCCCATTAGATACCTAATGCTAAGCTTATTTACTTATTTTTTTAAATTGATATTAAAAAAAAGTAAACTTCCTCTGGGTAAAAAAGTAATAATTTTGACCTGTTAAAGATATATATATATTGATAAAATATATACTGATAAAATATAGTTTTGTTTCTGAACATGTAATAAAACATTACTCTAACTCATGATCACTAGATAAAATAACTACCTGGTTATAAAATTGTATACAGCTTGAACTTTTCAGATCGATTGACTTTCTTTTGATGTAAGGAAAAATATAATGATTGGCTTCAAATTCATTCTTGAAATTTTCAGTTCAATTGATTTTATTTTGATATAAGGGAAAATATGATTGGCTTCAAATTCATTTGTAGTAATGTAAAATTGGTGAGCTGTATTATATGTTAAAGAAAATAAACATAATATGACAAAATTTATTTATTTATCAAAGTTACAATAAAATACTTTTAAATGTATACAAAATTGTAAAATAATTGCTGTTTCCAATAAAGATACCCGATATAATATTTAGTGACAGGATAAAACAAAGTTATGTTTAATGATTTTTGTTCTTAAAGTCACCTTATTGAACGATACATCATGAAATCAATAGTTGTACATCTAGGAAATTTACCAATGGAGCTCTCTTCTACTGGCGTGTATATTTTAATTTGCCTCATGTGAGTATCTCTTCCATTTTGGTGGTTGGCTAGTACCGCAATCTGTATCATGAATGTGCGAGTTGGCTTCTTATGGTTATCAGTTAAGGGAACATGAATCCAGCCACTTGGTTCCACCAATTCAAGTTGCTGCCAAGGAAAAAAAAAAAGATTATGCTTTCACCCAATGAATGCAATTTAGAATAATAGATGAATTCTAAACTAACTTATAATTAACATTTTGCTCACTGAAAGAATGACAATATGATAATAACTACTACCAGTTATTGGGTACTATTACCATGATCTACTTTTACAGCTGCCAAGCACTTTATATGTACCATCTCAGCAGACAAAATAAAAATAGATGTATGCAGTCTTAGTATTTATATAACTGTACAACATATAGAACATTAGAAAGCACATGTCTCATGGCCTTTACAAATATGTCAAACATTTTTGCATAGATTAAAATATATATCTAATTTTATAAACATTACACATTTATACAGATTGTTTCTTTATACAAACAAAAGTATCTGGCATTGAAAATAACACTGGAACACTGCTACAGCTGCCAACAAATATAACACATATTTCTATTTTTTTATGTTCAGAAGTATAAAATGCTATTTAATAAAGAATACCGAATTTAGTGTCAATAGTCAGGGCTTGAATGCCGGTTCTACACCTTATGAACTGTTGGAACCTGGGCATATTACCTAATCACTCTCAGCCTGAATTATATCATTTATAATAGAGGGAATAATATCATCATCTTTTAGAGATATCAAAAAAATTACATAAGATAATGTACATTAAGAAACAAGCACAATATCTGACATAAAACAAGTATTTAATAATTTTTAAAACAAAAGTCATATAAATTGACTCCCTAAATAACCAAAGCAATTGAAATATTAAGGCATTTTATACAATTTTACATTCTTTTAAGATGAACTATCTTTAAGTGATCATGCCATTTCTTTGAGGAATTCCCTGATTATTTGGGAAAACCAAATACATTAATTAGTCAGACATTACATTTCTAGAGTGTAATTAGTCCATGGAAATAAATCAGAAGCATCCATCTTTTCAAGCCATTAGGGGAAAATCTGCTAAAGTACACTATACAATACCTACAAAAGGTGTACTGCTGTCCAGATATCTAACAAAACCAGACAGTAACTGTCTGGTTCTAAAGACAACATTTATTGGCATTTGATAATAAGTGAGCAAAATTTCACAGTAAACAAAAGCATACTCAATTTCAAAAACACAGAAATGGACTAAGAAATTTATCATTTACGAACATAGCCCCTTGAGGTAGTTCTATACCTATAACAGCATATAATTGCTCCTATCTGTAAAAAAATAATATACACTCACAAAAACCATCTCCCCTCTATAAGGAAGAACTAGACATGTACAAATATATACAGACAACATGCTGTACAAGTGGGAATAAAGTCTAACATTATGCTTCTGGTATATTTTATTGCAAGGCCCATGCCTAATACATGAAAATTTATATAACAATAAATCAGATTCTATTGAAACTATAAGAATATTAATAAAGGAAAATTCAATCATTAAATAAACATCAGATTTTTTTCTTGAAAAATAGTAAGTCATTTGCCTAATCTGGATGATAATCTAAACCTAAAGTCTAGATTTTTAATGTTTTTCAATAAGAAACGCTGTGTAGACATTAGATAAAAATTTTAATTAAAAAAACTGTCCATCTTTAGCAAAAGAAGGAAAACAAGTCAAAAGGTAACCCTAAGTTTCTAACAATTTCCCTGAAGTTATAGAATGGTTTTCAAAAAATAAATATTGATTTTAAATTAACTTAATTATTAAACACAACACTGACTATATGCGTCACAGAAATACAGGCTTACCTTATGAACATAGCCAATAGTAGGAGTATCAACAAATCTAAATACGGACTCCAAGGAGTTGCTCTAGAAAAGTAATCCAGGAACACCACTACATCTTCTTTTCCCTCCCTTCTCCTTTCTTCATCCCTCTTTTCCTCTCTTCCTTCTTTCCCTCCATTTTTTATAGAAAAGGCATAGACGTAGAGAGGATACAAATGAAAGAGAACTGAATCTTTAAACAAGCAGTGATTTTTTGAATGGAATGATTTCCTTCTTTTAATTACAAAACGAAAAAATAAACAGACCTCTGCCTCTCACGGTATTTTCAGTTTGTGGCTTTTTATAAGACTTACATTAGCGATAACTTAAAATGAGTAAGTCAAGGACCTAATATATTTGGTTTCTACCTTTGACACAGCCACAAATAATTACCGGGCACTTAAAATGTTCAAGGTATTGTTCTAACCCTAGTCAAACATAGAAAAATAGTAACAATTTGTTCCTAGTCTTAAAAAAAACAGCTTAGAGGCAAACAACTTCTCTGATGTCTTTCAGTTTCCTCATATACACATTAAAGAGATTGGATAAGACATCGTTCAATGGCCCCTCCATTCAGTGATTCCAAACACAAGAAGAAATATGTGGTAGGTAGACTAATGGGCCCCCAAAGATGTCCATGTTTTTCTCCAAAACTTGTGAATATAGTCATTTACATGGCAAAAAGACTTCACAGGTGTGATTAAGTTAAGGCTCCTGAGGTAGGTTGATGATCTTATTTTATTTGGGTGGGCTCAGTGTAATCCCAAAGGGCCTTATAAGTGGGAGGCAAGAGAAACAGAAAAAGGTTTAATGATGCAAACAAAGGCTGAAGTGATGCAGCTACAAGCCAAGGAAAAACGGCAGCCTCTAGAAGCTGAAAAAGACAAGGAACTCCCCCTTGAGTCTCTAGAAAAGAATGTAGTTTGCTGACACCTTGATTTTAACCCCTAAGACCATTTTAGACTTCTGACCTCCATATACATTCATTCATCAGATTTTCATTGAGCAACTATTATGAACAAAACTAGGGACTGAAAATACAATGGTGAGTAAAAGATCATAGCTGAAGAGATTATTCAAACAGGTATAAAAGATATCCTTTAAGCATAATAAGACTTCAAAAAGTCTCAAGGCTTTCATAAAAATACTAAGAAAGAAACCAAAAGACCTAGAGTTGACAAAAAAAGTTTCTAAAATAAATACAAATGTCAATAATAATTCCTCAAAAAGAATGTTACTAATAACAGCAAGAAGCTCTTCTATAGCACATACTATGTGCCAGGTACTATTCCGAGTACATTAATTATATCAATATATTTAATCCTAGAAGTGAGGTAGCTAATATTATCCTGATGTCACAAATTAGACAAGTGAGACACAGAGAGCTTAGGTAACTTCACCAAGGTAGTGGCAGAGCTGTGATTTAAACAGGTAGTGTGATTTCAGAGCCTATGCTCTTAAACACACACTGTAATTTTACATAATGTAAAGATAACAATTTAGTAATAATAATCTTATATGAAATACTATGTTATACAAATAAAATGGGAATTTCCTCATTATAATGTAGTTTCTTTTATGTCACATACATAGTGCATACATACACACACACACACACACACACGACATATAGGAAGTACAAAAGAGAACAATAATGGAATTAAAAGTGGGATGCTGATTTCAAAATCTCGAGAGAGGGAAAAAAATCAAATAATATTGTATACTACAAAAGAAGCTTTGAAAAAGGACATAGCGAGATGATATACAGAGAGCATAAAATTAATGATAAAAAATCAAAGACAATACATTCACATGCATCAAGGACTTCCTTTAAAAAAACTCAGGTTCTCTTGAGGACATTATACTAACTAAAACAAGCAAGTGACAAAACAACAAATACCATATGATTCCACTCATATGAGGTATAAATTTGAGTTGGTCAAATTTATAGAGACAAAATGTAGAATGGTGGTTGCCGGGAGCTGGAGGTGGGAGGTAATAAAGAGCTACTGTTTAAAGGATATGGAAGTTCAGTTTGGGAACATTAAAAAAGGTACTATTCCAAGTACATTAATTATATTAATATATTTAATCCTAGAATTGAGGTAGGTAATATTATCGACCTCACTTCTAGGATTAAAGTGAGGATTGGATGATGTTGAGGGTTGCACGATAACATGAATGAACTAAATGCCACAGAACTGTACACTTAAAATAGTTAAAATGGTATATTTTATGTTATGTATATTTTAACAGTATAAAAAATCCTCAAGTACACTGAGTTAAAAAAATATGGAGAAATTAGAGCCCTCAAGTACTGCTGGTAGGCATGTAAAATGGTGAAGCTGCATTGGAAAACTGTCTGATAGTTCCTTAAATAATTAAACACAGAGTTACCATATAAACCAGCAATTCTATCCTTAGTAGAAATGAAAACAAATGTCCACATAAAAACTCGTACACAAATACTTGTAGCAGCAGAAGCATACATAATAGTCAACGGTTGAAAGAACCCAGTGAACATCAACTGATTAATGGATAAACAAAATGCATACAACGAAATGTTACTTGGCAATAAAAAGAAATGCACTGACATGTGTTATAACATGGATGAATCGTGAAAATAAGTGAAATAAGCCAGTGACAAAGGATCACTCTATATAATTCCATTTATATAAAATATCCAGAAGTGGTAAATCCACAGAGACAGAAAGGAGATTGGTCATTGCTTAGGCCTGGACAGGGCTTTGGGGGAGGAAAAAGATGGGCAGTAATTACTATTGGGTAAGGCGTGTCTTTTGAGGGTAATACAAATATTCTAAAATCGATGTGGTGATGGTTATATAATTCTGTGAATATACTAAAACCAATTTATTATACATTTTCTTTTCTTTTTTTGAGTTGGAGTCTCACTCCGTCACCCAGGTTGGAGTGCAGTGGCAAATTCACGGCCACCCCAGCGTTGACCTGCTGGGCTCTGGCGATCCTTCCACCCCAGTCTCCCAAGTAGCCAGAACTACAGGCGTGTGCTACCACACCCGGCTAGTTTTTTTTATTTATTGTAGAGATGAGGTCTCGCCAAGTTGCCCAGGCTGGTCTTGAACCCTCGGGCTCAGGCAATCCATTTGCCTCGGCCTCCCAAAGTGCTGAGATTACAGGCTGAGTCACTGAACCTGGCCTTATTATACATTTTCAATTGGTGAATTATATGATATGTGAACTATACTTCAATAAAGTTATTAATTTAAAAAAACCATATGTTACCTTAAAAGGAAAATCTGTTTTAACACAATGAGTTAAAATATTCTAAAGAAAATTGTAAAAATATATTTGATGGGTGAAACAAACAAGAAAGATACAGAAATAGTAATTAGATTCTTAAGTTTTTCTGGAAAAAAGGAGTCTAAACACTTTTTAAGTTTAAAAAGGAAAAATGAGGGTAAGGAATGGGGCTTATAATTCTAGATAGTAAAACCTAGTATAAAGCTGTATTAAATAAATGGTGTGATACTGCATTTCACAGCAGTAGTTGTATCACTTAGGGTGCATTTAGCTGCAAGTATAAAATCCAATCAAGTATAAAATGAGGCTTAAATGGTAAGGGAATTTATTATCTTATACAATAGGAATGCTTGAGCTAACACAGCCACAGGGCAGGTTAATTTAGAAGCTCCATTCAAGGATCCAGGTCTTTTCATCTTTCTATTCTTTCTATGTGGGTAAATTAGCATTATTCCTAGGCTAGCTTCCCTTATAGTCACTAAAATGGTTATGGTACTCTTCCAGAGGCAAAAATTAAGTACTGTTCCCACATGAAATCCTTTTAAGAACAAGCACATCTTCTCAGAAGCTCTTATTAAATACCCATTCCTAAGTCAATCATCAGCAGAAGAGTGGGACCACCATGACTGGTTTGGCTCAATCAGAACTCACTCCCTGGGGTTGGGGATTGGAGACAGAACATGACTACTACTAGAAGGCTATTTTTGGAGAGAATTGGAGTTATATCATGAAAAGATAGAAGAAATACTGAGTAGAAAACTAACAGCTAAAATGAAGAAAGGATGGCTTGATTAAAAAAAAAACAGCATTGCAGCAATTGATTGCTTAACTAAAAAGTTTAGATCTTAACTTTATAACCAACACAAAAAATTCCTAAAGAAGTAAATATCTAAACAAATCAACAGTTACAACAATATAAACTACAAGGGTATTAGAGGAAAATATATGGGAACATGTTTAAAGTATTTTGGTAGGTTTCACCTGCCAAAGCAATACACAAACCCAAGTACAAAAAACAAAAGCAGATTTGACTACATGAACATCAAAAATTTCTATGAGACAAAAAAAAAAAGTAAGCCGGGCTTGGTGGCTCAACCTGTAATCCCGCGCCTTGGGAGGCTGAGGTGAGTGGATTGCCTGAGCCCGCAGGTTCGAGACCCGCCTGGGCAACTTGGCGAGACCTCATCTCTACAATACATCAAAAAAACTAGCCGGGTGTGGTAGCGTGTGCCTGTAGCTCCAGCTACTTGGAAGGCTGAGGCGGAAGGATTGCCGGAGCCCAGCAGGTTGAGGCTGCGGTGGCCAGGAGCGGCCACTGCACTCCAGTCTGGGCGACAGAGTGAGACTCCAACTCAAAAAAAAAAAAAAAGAAAAGAAAAAATATAAATAGTAAACCAGGAAAAACAGTTGTAAGTTTCACAACAAAGGATAACTATCTTTGTAATAATCATAGGAAAAAGTCTACACATTAAAAAAAGGACATACATAGACCATTCACAAAAAGAAAAATGCATTGGGCCAACAAACACGAGTAATCTGTTCAATCTCACTAACAACTAAATAGATACAGGTTAAACATATACATGCAGATTAGCAGAAATTAAAATAATTAGGGGCTGAGCATGGTAGCTCACTCTGGTAATCTAAGAACTTCAGGAAACTGAGGTAGGAGTATCGCTTGAGCCCAGAAGTTCAAGACCAGCCTAAGCAACAGTGAAACCATGCCTCTACAAAAAAAAAAAAAAAATCAGCCGAGCATGGTGGCACATGACTGTCGCCCCAGCTTCTCAGGAGATTAAGGCAGCAAGATCACTTGAACCCAGGAGTTTGAGGCTGTGGTGAACTGTGATTGTGCCACTGCATTCCAGTCTGGGCGACAGAGCGAGACCCCAACTCAGAAGAAAAAAAAATTTAAAAAATATCTAGGGCTCTACAGGTGTTTGTAAGTAATCCAAACAGATATAACAAACTAAGACAATTTCTAGTGTTAACTTGAAATAAATATTTCTTATAATTTTATTTCATTACTTGACCATGATCTCAGTCAATTTAATTACAGCTACTTACAAAATACATGTTTTAGGGGCAACTCCCAGAGTAGTATTCCACTAGCAACAGAAATTTTATAATGGATCAAAAAATCAGTACTACTGCCGACCCAAAGACTACCAGGTCACTTCTGAATAGGAACCACTGTTCACTTAATAGTCATTCCTTGATATCAGCTGCTATGGTACAAAAACCCACAACAGTGCAAACTGTAAGCAAATAGGATCCACGAGAGTTTCTCTCTGAAGACATCTCTCAATCTGGCTCCGGGATCTTCTGCTACCTATTTGCAACTTTTAAGTCACTACCTTTACCCCGGTCATGACTTACTAAAAGCAGGTATATTCCTCTAGGATGCACTGATTTACAGTATTAACTCCAGAATAAACAAAACTTCCATTTAAAAAATAAGCAATTCATCAATAAAAATCATGTCAAATATTAAATACAAAGCTGTTCACATGTCTTTCCCTATTGCTAATCATATATCCCTGGAAAATAAATAAGAGAAGGAACCACCAGTTGGTAGTTGCTTCAGGAAAGTTGTCCTCTTGTTCCCACTCTCGCTTTCTCCTTTACTAACCATACCTGTGACCTAATGAAATTCTATAGAATCTCAAAATGAGAACTATCAGTACATGAAGTGGCAGATTCCAGAATTTTAACCATCCTTTCACTTAGTAAGGAATAGAACCAGTTAACAGCAATGATGACCTAGTTGTAGAGAAAGAAGTCTAATATGATCCAAAAGAAACTTCAGAAGTTCCAAATCTGTTAAAAGCAAGGATACCACAAAAGCAACTTAACAAAAAAGACAGAAGCCAACTAAAATGGTTCACTATGAAAAGCAAGCTCTTTTGCTCTAGTGAAGAAGGCGACCACCTAAGAAGGTGACTGAAAATCAAAATCAGTTACCCTCTTACAAATAAATGGTCAAATCACTCATTTTGGACTGACAAGTCAGAAAAAACTTCTATACAGAGAAATTACTCCAGAAGGAGTTCCCGGAGAGTTAGGATTACATAGCTTAACTCAACTTAAAGTCTCCTGCTTACAAAAAAAAAAAAAGGCGTAACAGAAAGAGAAATGCTAGATACAGCATTAACAAATCTGAATAAATTTAAAGTCAATGTCAATTAAGTAGAATAATTTCATTAAAAGCCCAAGATGGTAAAGAGTTTTTCTTAAAGTTTTAAGAAAAAATACAGGAAAAAAAAACCCTCAAAAACCCCTAAAAGCTACTTCTAGATTAATCAGATTTCACTATCATTAACAAGTTACATAGTTGCACATATATGTATACGTACATAATAAAAATTTACAAAATGTTACAAAAGTTATACAATTACATACATAATAAAATGTACTTTATTTTTATTGTAAAAGGCTAAATGTCTCATCTAAATAATGAATAATCAAGGATGATAGCAATAGACACAAGAATGTACTACAGTGGAAAGAACAAACCAGAGAACAAAAGAAGACCTAGCTGTTTTGTTTTTTGAGTTGGAGTCTCACTCTGTCGCCCAGGCTGGAGTGCTGTGGCACATTCACGGCCATCCCAGAGTCAACCTGCTGGGCTCTGGCGATCCTTCTGCCTCAGTCTTCCAAGTAGCTGGAACTACAAGTGCGAGTTACCACGCCCAGTTAATGTTTTTTCTTTTTTTGGATTTACTGTAGAGACAAGGTCTCGCCAAATTGCCTGTGCTGGTCTTGAACCCGTGGGCTCTGGCAATCCACTCGCCTCGGCCTCCCAAAGTGCTGGGATTACAGGCTGAACCACCAAGCCCAGCCTGAAGACCTAGATTTGAATTTCACTTCTAGTCTTGAGTTTAAGCAAGTTATTTCTACATGCTAATCCTTTATTTCTCCATCTACTAGGATGACTCATATGATATTGTCATTTTTATACCTTTTTGCCCCTTCAAAAGTATTTGATACAACCTCTTTACTGAAATGTCCTTTTCTCATGGTCTCCGTGATATCACCTCGTTCAGGTATTCCTACCACTTTTCTCATCCCTGCTTTGCCTCCCCAGCGATTCCTCTTTCTGTTCCTCAAGTATTGCATTCCTCGTAGTTCTATACTAAAACTAGTCCACAATACTAATACATAGAGTCTAATCTATGTAACTGTCCAGGTCCATGACAGGTACCTCAAGTGACTATATGCTGACGATTCAAAAATTTCTATTTTCTTTTTAGGAGGCAACTTCTGAAGGGACCAGGTATCTATGGAAAACAAGGCAAGAGAGAAAGATTCCACAATAGAAACCACATTGAGAAAGGTCTAGACTTTGAAAACGTCTCTTTCATGCAAGAATTTGGAGTGGTTTGTGGCAAAACAATGCTCCTGCTGAGAATAAGGACAAGTAAAATACAACCACCATCAATTTAGAGGTATCAGAGAACTGTTTAAGCACAGAGGACTAGTGGAGAGGAGAGAGCCTTGAAGAGATTGGTCATTTTGCATTCACTTTACTCATGGGCCCATTTGTTGATTCTGGGAAAGGGCAAGACGCTAAGAATTATGGCTTTGCCCAGGTAGAGGGCTGTTTCTTGAAGCCAGAAAAACACGTAGAGCTATTACTAACAGCCTTTCAGAAAAGACATCGAAGATGTCTTTTAGAGACATCTAAAGAGACATCTATTAGAGACATCGAAGGCTTCAAACACACAGCCTACGTTCCCCTCAAAATATCTGCATATGCTGAGTTTGCCTAGGCAGGAGCCTGACGGATTAACTGAAGGGCCTCTCAAAGGCAGAGCAGAGTTTTTGGCAATCCCTCAGGACTAAGGAGACAAGCACTAGAGTCTATAACCTGCTATGGACATACTGGCTCCCACTTGAAAGCCCTGGGTGGCTATGCCCTAGGAGTGTTAAAGAAGTAGAAAGAAGTTTACTCAAACTGTGGAGGCAACCTCAACTCAATTCAGGGACTGAGAGGAGTAAAGCATCTAGCTCTATCTGCCTAGCAAAGGAAAATGTAAGCTCTCCCTAGAAAAAGAAGGCACCATCTGCTGCAGCTCTGTCCAGTAGAAAACTAAAGTGGGCCCCAAACAGGAGCAATCTATGTCATTACACATTTTCTAGTGGCCACATTACAAATTAAAAATAAATAGGTAAGATTAAATTTATATTTAGCATATCCAAAACATCACTTCAACATGTGATGAATATGAAAGGCTATTAATAATATATTTTAATTTGTAAAAAATTTTTTCCAGTGTCTGACAATTAATCAGAAATGATTATAATTGCCACAATTAATAAGAGGTAAAGATTTTTAAAAAATGAAAAGATAAAGAATTTCATCTGAGAGTTACGATATATTTTCAATGAAAATTTTACAGTTGAACAATAAAATATTTGTAATAAAAAATTCATTAGATTGGTTTAGCAGATTACACAAATATCAGAAGACAAAATAGACAAGTTTCTTGAAAAATACAATTTATCAAAGCTAACAGAAAAAAGAAATAAAAAGTCTGGGTAGAACTACATTTATTAAAGAAACTGACTTGTAATTTAAAATCTATCACAAAACTGCAGTCCCAGATGGCTTTACCAGTCGAATTAGCTTCTTTCAAATATTTAAAGAAGTGACATCAATTTTGCACAGAGGTTCATAGAGAAAAGGGAGAAACACTTTAAAACTATGTTTATAGATCCTACATAATTTTGTTTCTGAAGCTTGATAAGGAAAGCAAAATTACAAACTAATCTTTCTCATGAACACAAATGAAAAAAATCTAGAATAAAATATTAGCAAATAAAATCCAGCAATATATAAAAAGAATAATACATATGCAGGACTGGATTATCATTTGAAAATTAATCAACATAACTGACTTTAACAGTAAAACAGAAAATTCACTATCATCTCATTAGATAAAAAACACTGACAAAATTCAATATTCATTTAATTAAAACTCTTGGCAAATTAGAAACAGAATGTAATTTCCTTAATATGAAAAACAGTATCTTTCAAACAACCTATAGCACACATCATACATACAACAGTGAAATATTGAAAACTTTTCGAATGGGATCAAGAATAAGAAAACACTATCCACTACCACCACTACTACTTAACGTTGTACTGGAGGTCTTAAGGCAACAAGGTAAGGAAGAGGGGAACAAAGGAGAAAGAGCTAGACAGGAGGGGAAGGGAAGAACAAGGATTGGAAGGGAAGAAAAAAGTAACATTTTTTGAAAATTATATGACTGTATATCTAAAAAACCCCAAAGAGACTACAAACTATTAAAACAAAATAATTAATTTTGCAAGGTCATTGGATTCAAAGTCAACATAAAGTTATAACTAAAATAGTGTAGAATTAGTGCAAAAATAGAGTAACAGTTCCAGATGGATTTAGATGTAAAGGTAACAGGTAAAACAATAAAGTTTCTAGAAAAAAATAAAACACCTTTGTGACCTTAAAGCCAATATAACATTTTCTTAAATAGATCACAAACAGCATCAATCAACTAACATTAACTGACTAACTTAAAGTTTCGAATTTTTGTTCATCAAAAGGTACAATCAATTAAGGAACTGAAAAAAACCCCAAACGCTAGACTGGGAATTATTAAGCATATATCCTCCATAGGACACCTATTTTGAATATACAAAGAACTACAAATCAAAAAAGTTATATATCCAACAGAAATGTATTGTGTACTAAAACGTTCTTAGGAGCACTAATTATTGTGTACTAAAATGTTCTTAGGAGCACTAATTATAAGCCAAACTATCCAGCCATACACCAACAGTCAAATAAAATAAATAGATCGGAGTATATTCACAACATGGAATACTGTATAGCAGCAAAAATGAACAATTTATAACCATCTGATTATTTAGATGACTCTCACAAACACAAGGTTGAATAAAAGAAGCCAGGCACAAAAGGAGTAGGCATAATATGATTCCATCTCTATAAAGTAAAAGAATCAACAAATGCAAACAAAAAACAGATAAAAACAAAACAAGACCCAAAAAAACTTCAGGTGAAAGTCATTTATACTATTAGAAGCCATAATAATGGTTAGCATTCAGGAAGCACTAAGGCAGCATAAATAGGGTTTCTGAGTGATTGCTAGTTTTACGAGTGTGCTCAGTTTGTGAAAATTCAGTAAGTTGATATGTAAATTTATATGTGGATTTTTCTGTATCAATATAAAAATATAACATTGTTAGAAAAAAAGATCTATGTTCTGTGATCTTCTTTAAGACTGTGATGCTTGCAGCAGCTACAAGCATGTTCTCATACAACGTCCAAAAAGGCTTTCTCCTCTTTTAATTACAAAGGAAAATATTTTCCAGAAGCTATCAAATTTCTCATTGGTCATGTCTGGATCACAGGCCTATGCTGTAACTGAAAAGGAAAGTTGGATATAGAGTATTTGACCTTTTTTTTCTGTTTTTTTTTTTTTGAGTTGGAGTCTCACTCTGTCGCCCAGACTGGAGTGCAGTGGCCACTCCGGGCCACCGCAGCCTCACCTGCTGGGCTCCGCGATCCTTCCACCTCAGCCTTCCAAGTAGCTGGAACTACAGGCGCGTGCTACCACACCCGGCTGATTTTTGATTTATTGTAGAGATGAGGTCTTGCCAAGTTGCCCATGTGGGTCTCGAACCCGCGGGCTTAGGCAATCCACTCACCTCAGCCTCCCAAGGCGCGGGATTACAGGCTGAGCCACCGAGCCCGGCTTTTTTTTCTGTTTTGATGACGGAAAGTAGTCTCTGTTGGCAAGGAGGAAAGATAGAGGAATGTTGCATAGGTAACCAAAAATGTCTGCCACCTCAGTTATTATTAATGGCCTCTTAACTAGTCTTGCCACAACCACTTTGTCTTCCTTCAATTTAAGGTCTGCTCAGCAGCCAGAGTCATTTGATAAAAAATGTAAATTTGACAAATCTTTCATAAGCTTCTCATTACACTATGAATAAACCTACAATCCTTAACATGGTTGACAGGGCCCTGGATGATTGGTCTCTGCCTACTTCTTCAGCTTTATCTTGAAAAGTCTGTTGCCTCACTAATTACATCTTACCCATATGCTCTATAACAACACAAAAATAAATTTACATCATAAAGGAGGCAGATTCTGAAATATTCCAAAGACAAGAAAAGGCAAAAACATATTAGCTGAACATCATTTAAAATGGGTTGTGTCTTGAATACTCTTTAGTTTAGTAAATTATTTTTATATTTGCAAATATAAGAATAATTATAGGAACTTTCGATCTGTTACATGGGATCTTCATCCCCCTACCTCTAATTTTCCTTTAAAGTTTCCTGTTCTGTAACTATGAGGATTTTGTTTGTAGTTTTATTCAGAAATGTAATACTCATGGTTAATGTGAAGCCTATACTCAATTCCTCTGCCTCCACTTTCCAATCCCCACTCTATCACTTAAATGTTAAGCTTCAGAATCCAATTACATCTATGTCTTTATGCAAATCTCTCGTCACTAGAAAACACATAAACAAATAAACACATAAAAAATGTTTTTGCCCTCAAACTTTCCAAACAATGCATTAACATGCTGTAACATATAGCTAGCTCCAATCTAAGAATAAAATCTGTTCATTCAGTTTACAACTGTGCACCTATCTCTTGGGAACTGGAAACTGTAACAAATGCAGTAAGAGAAAATAATTATCAATTTATTGGAAATTAATGCATTTTATGTTCAGCAAATATATGTCCTCATTCACTAATTTTTGTGCAAACACCACTGATTAATGTAATTTACAAGTATTTTGAAAAAGTAGTTTAGAAAACAATGAACTGAATAAATATCCTTTCTTCTTGCTTTCAAAATTCAATGAAAATAACAGCTGAGGCATTTGAAATCATATACATCCCAAAAAGCAAAGGGAATAGGAGAGGAGATGAAAATTGGTGGCAACTAACTAGCTTTCATTTAGCTTCCTCCGCACTGCCTAGTCCCTGTGTAGAACAGGAAGGGTGGGAAAGAGGGAGGAGGGAAGAAGTCAATAAGAAGTAAGGGGCACTGTACCCTAACGTCTCTGAAACTGGAAGTGTGAGATAGTTCTGAAGATAGGGTGTTAAGCTGGGCTAAAAACAAACAAGCAGGCAAACAAACATAAAAAATGGCTGAAAGTTTATATGGGCATACCCTGGAGCTACTGTGCACTCGGTTCCAGACCACTGCAATAAATCGAATATTGCAATAAAGCAGGTTCCACAATTTTTTTTATTTCCTAGAACATACAAAAGTTATATTTGCACTATAATGTAGTTTATGAACTGTGCAATAGCATTATGTCTAGAGGATTGTGCAAAATCTTAATTTAAAAATGCTTTATTGCTAAAAAATGCTAACACTCATCTAAGCCTTCAGCAGGTTGGGTCCTAACCTTTTGCTGATAGAGGCTCTTGCATTGCTGTTGATGGCAGCTGCTGACTGATAAGGGTGATGGTAGCTGAAGGCTGGGATGGCTGTGGTGATTTCTTAAAAATCTTAAAACAAGACAATGAAGTTTGTTGCATTGGTTAAATCTTGCTTTCCTGAAAGATTTTTCTGTAGCATGCCAGATTGATTGATAGCATCTGACTCATAGTAGAGCTTCTTTCAAAATTGGAGTCAATCCTCTCAATTCCTGCCACTGTTTTATCAAGGAATTTTTGCAATATTCTAACTGCTTTGTTGTTATTTCAACTATGTTCACAGCATCTGCATCAGTGGGTTCTATCTTTAAAAACAACTACAAAAAAAAAAAAACAACACAGCACTTTCTTTGCTCACTCATAAGAAACAACTCCTCACTCATTCAAGTTTTATCATGAGATTATAGCAATTTAGTGATATCTTCAGGGGTTCACATCTAGTTCTCTTGCTGTTTCTTCCACATTTGCAGTTACTTCCTCCAATGAAATCTTAAATCCCTCAATGTCATCCATGAGGGCTGGAATCAACTTCTTTTAAACTTCTGTAGATACTGATATTTTGACTTCCTCACATGAATCATAAATGTTTTTAAAGGCAGCTAGAATGGTGAATCTTTCTGGGAGGTTTTCAATTTACTTTGCTGAGATCCATCGGAGGAATTGCTATCTATGAGAGCTATGGCTTTATGAAATGTATTTCTTAAATAATAAAATTTGAAGGTTGAAATGACTCCTTGATCCATAGGCTAAAGAACAAATGTTGTAACAGAAGACATGAAAACCACATTAATCTCCTTGTACATGTCCATCAGAGCTTTTGGGTGGCAACTGCACTGCCAATGAGCAGTAAAAAAGAAATCACTTGAGTAATAGGACTCAATAGTGAGATTAAAATGTTCAGTAAACCATGCTCTGAACAGATGTGCTGTCATCCAGGCTTTTGTTGTTCCATTTATAGAGCACAGGCACAGTAGATTCAGCATAATTCTTAAGGGCCCAAGGATTTTCAGAATGGTAAATAAGCACTGGCTTCAACTAAAGTCATCAGCTGCATTAGCCCCTAACAAGAGTCAGTCTGTCTGTGAAGCTTTGAAGCCAGGCACTGATTTCTATCCAGCTATGAAAGTCCTAGATGGCATCTTCTAATAGAAGGCTTTTTTGTTACACTGAAAATCCGTTCTTCAGTGCCTTCATCAATGATCTTAGCTAGATCTTCTGGATAACTTACTGCAGCTTCTCCATCAGCACTTGCTGTTTCATCTTGCTCTTTTATGTTCTAGAGATGGCTTACACTCGAGAACTAACCTCTGCTAGCTTCAAACTTTTTTCCTGCAACTTCCTCACCTCTCATCCTTCACAAAATTGAGGAAAGTTATAGCTTTGGCTTAAGGGAATGTTAAAGCTGGTTTGATCTTCTATCCAGACCACTTAAACTTTCTCCATATCAGCAAGAAGGCTGTTTTGCTTTCTAGCCATGTAGATGTTTACTGGACTTTTAATTTCCTTCAAAAACTTTTCCTTTGCATTCACAACTTGTTTAGAGTCAGAGGCCTAGCTTTTGACTTATCTCAACTTTTGATATACCTTCCCCACTAAGTTTAATCTTTCTTTTGATTCAAAGTGAGAGATGTGTGACTCCTCCTTTCACTTGAACACTTAGAGGCCACTGTCAGGTTATGAACTGGCCTAATTTCAATATTGTTGTGTCTCAGTGAATAGGGAGGTCCAACAAGAGGGAGAGACATGGGCAGTCAGTGGTCAGTGGAGCAGTCAGAACACAGTCAACATTTATCAATTACATTCTCTGTCTTATATAGGCTAAATCTACTGAATGTAATGCTACTACTAATGCATTATAATGCTACTATTATGATAGCGATTATATAAGTAGCAGCAAAGATTACTGATCACAAATAATTATAACAGGTATATACTAAAAAAAAGTTTTGAAGTATTGTGAGAGTTGCCAAAATATAACACAGAGACACAAGGTAAGCACATGCTGTTGGAAAAATGGCACCGATAGACTTGCTCAAGGTAGGATTGCCACAAAACTTCAATCTCTTAAAATGCAATACCTGCAAAGTGCAATAAAGTGAAGTGCAGTGAAACGAGGTGTGCCTGTAGTACACAGAATAACTAGAGCGCTAGATTCTGACTGTCCCCACTGTAAGCAGGTAAGTGATGGTCCCTTTCCCACTCTTATAGAAAACTAAGGTTTACTATCTGGACAGATTAAAAAGGGAGGCTCTAGACAGGTAAAACAAGACTAGATGGAAGCACCTGATTATAAACAAAAGGTACAAGTGAACATCTGCATACTAAACAGTGAAGCCTCAGCTCCCCTAACTTTGCTTGGCTACAAGAACCTTAACTCCTAGACTCATCACCCAGCAGGTCCCTATACAATTCACCTCCTACCCCATGCCATGTGCCTTCAGCCGGAGAATGTATTATTATTTTCTGGGCAAAATGAGAAGTCCATAAGAAAAGATCTACACATAATGATGTGTGAGCATACTCAGTTTAACAAGCATTTATTGATTGACTGAATGTCTATTTTGTGCTGGGCACCACTCTAGTTGGTTCGAAGATATTGGTGAAAATAAAAACAAAATCCCTTGGGGGTGAAGTTCTAGTGGGGGAAGACGGAAAATGTAATAAATAAGTGATTATACAACATATCAGGTAATAAAAATGCTACTGGAAAAAAACAGAGCAGGAAAAGACAAAGCTGATGTGTTGGGGGCAGCTGTGTCTAGGATTAAATTAGGTGGTCAAAACAGACATCATGGAGAAGGTGATGTATGCAAAGGCTTGATGGAGGTGACAGCTCCAGCCTGACCACACTACAGGAAGTCCACTAAGCAATCAACTGTGGGCTATGAACACAAACTGTTCCCAATGGCTTATCTGTGCCTCATTCTTACATATGGTAAAATAGTCAAGGATCTCCTGGCATGTAAGAAACAAAACAAAGCAAAACAGAAATTAGAAACAAACAAACAAAAAACTGTAACTCTAAAGAGAAGCAGTAAAGGGAGTAAAAGAAATTTCAAAATCAAAACCAAGCATTAATTATTATTATTATTATTATTTTGAGTTGGAGTGTCACTCTGTTGCCAGGATGGAGTGCAGTGGCACACTCACAACTCACCGCAGCCTCGACCTCCCAGGCTCAGACAATACTTCCACCTCAGCATCCCAAGCAGCTGGGACACCAGGTGCATGCCACTGTAGCCAGTTATTTTTTTTATTTTTTGTAAGGATGAGGTGTCACATAAGTTATACTGGTCAGTCTGGAATTCCTGGTCTCATCAGGTCCTCCTGCCTCGGCCTCTCAAAATGCTGGGATTACAAGCATGAGCCACCGTGTCTGGCCTCGAAATACTATTAACATTCTCAGTGACATAGCATATTACATCCATGAAACAAGAACAGAATGCTATTTTTTTTAAAAGACCAAAGAACAAAAGGAGGCCTTAGAAGTTTAAATATATACGAGAGCAAAAATTTCTTAACGTAACAGAAGTTAATAAACTTTTTGGAAGACAAAAAATGAGATGAAAAATAAGAAAATGAGTGGTTCAATGCAGGACATATAATAGCTAACAAATGTAAATTGAGGGAGAGAGAACAGAGAAAATAGAGAGGAGAAAAAAAAATCAAAGAACATAAGAGTACGTCCCAGGGTCCAAGAACTGGGATCTCCAAACTTATGGAAACCACTGAGCACCTAGCCTAATAGGGGAAACAAACACACAGTTAGGCACAGCAGCATGAAATTTCAAATATCAAGAATAAAGAGATTATAAAAGCTTCTTGAGAGGAAAACAGATAACATGCAAAGCATCAGAAATTAAAAATAGCATTGTATTTCTCAACATTTACACTGAAAACCATGAGGCAATGGAGAATGTGCTTAAAATGCTGGGGGAAAATTATTTCCAAACTAGAACTCCATACCCAGCCAAATCATCCCTCAAGGGTGAGATTAAAATCAAGTTTTCAGTCATGCAAGGTTTCATCAATTTACCTCCCATGTGGAGGATGCATTCCACCAAAACAGGAAGTAAACCACGAAAGATGAAGACTTGAGATCCAAAAACAAGGGATCAACCAAAAGAAAAGGTGAAGGAAATTCCCAGGATGAAGCTGAAGAGACATCTTAAGAATACAGTTGTGTCAGTCCGAGAAGTAGCTACCACACAGGGTTAGAATACAAGAGATTTATTAGGAGAAACGCCTGTGAGAGAAAATGAGAAAGGAGCCAGGAAGGCTGGAAGAGCTGTCAGACAGGATGCAGGCCTGACCCAGAGGAAGGAGACAAAGAAGGAAGGCTGGGTGGATGTGTGTAAGATTATAGTGCAGTTCCATAGAAGGTGTAGCAAGGCTCAGCATCTCCCAGGAATGAGGTTGCCCTAGGTTGCCTGCCATGCTCAATCACTGGCTGGGGGTAGAATGTGAAAGGCATGGCCCTAGCACAACCGTAGTGATGGATTTCAGAGAGCAGCAGTTGCAGCCATCGTAAGTTATTCCTTGTGGTCAGAGATCTGCGAAGAACGTTCTCATGACCACCTGTGGTGGCTTTGTTATAACGGGCCAACTTGACTAGTGCCAAGTACGTTTCCCAGGATTCCCTTCCCCACACATTTCTGGTTAAGTGGGACCCTAACCCCAACAAGAGATCTTCTCATGCAAGATTTGGAGAGCAGGAGAGAAGCAGGAGTCGTTTTGTTTTTACACTGCTTTTGTAGATCACACATCTAACCTTCATTCCTCTGGATCCTCCTGTGACCTCTCTAAGTCCTGGGCCAGGTGAGTGTTTAGCTCTAAGACAAAAGACATCAACTTCTTCTGCAGGACACTCACGTCACAAGTTTGGAGGCAGCAAGAGTGTACATGACTGCAGTTCCTCTTTATAGGTTCCAGTCTGTGCACATGGGTTCCAGATTGTCTTTGCTTTTACATCAATCTTCACTTTTGACTTTCTGCCCTTCCTTCCTGATCCCTTGTTTTTGGATCTCTAGTCTTCGTCTTTCTTGGTTTACTTCCTGTTTTTCCTCAGATGTGAAAACAATAGCCTTACAAAATTTATTCAGTCAACTCCTACTTGTGTAGGTTGAAATCCTTGTAATGTTGCTGGCTCCTAACCCCTGCCATGTTCTGCTTCTCTGATGGAACTTTCACTGACGCTCTGACACTGTAGCTGAGTTGGAGGTCAAGGAGGATTGTTTTCAAGAAAAAACATGAAACTGATAGAGTATGTGTGGCTGTTTCAAGAGGTATTTGATAGTTCTGTCAGAGAATTTAGAGCTATAGCAATAACTAACATTTAAAAAGTTAAGGGGAAAAAGGTAACTATTAATTCCCAGGAAACAAAATAATGCCTAAAAAGGAAATTGAAGAATAGGACATTATATGATTCATACATTAAAATTTTATGTGATCAAAATAATGAAAAACAACATAATGATTTCAGCAAATACCACACAAAAACTATACCAAGAAGATGAAGATAGGGAAGTATAAGAAAGAAAAAAATGGGATTACAGAGCTAAATCCTGTTATTTTATAGTCAGACACCATTAGATGATGGCTTTAATATATAACTGTATACATCTATTACAGATATTCATGTATGTACATTATTTAGAAATATGAAAGTAATTATTTCTACAATTTTTTAACAAAAAAATTGGCTAAGGTAACTAAGAGGACTACTCCCAAGGAGGTGGGCAGGGATGCAGGGCAGGGAGAGAAGTGTGATTATAAGTACTATAGTAATTCTTTCACACACACACACACACCCCTTAAAAAAAAAAAGAGATAGGGCCTTGCTATGTTGTCTAGGCAGGTCTTGAATTCCTGGCTCAAGCAATCCTTCTGTCTCAGCCTCCTGAGTGGCTGAGACTACAGGTGTGTGCCACTGTGCCCAGCTCATTCACACCTTTAATCTATGTATCTGTTTTACAGTAGTAAAAGGGAAAATTTAATTAAAAAATTCAAAGTTAGTACAGATGCAAATCAAAGATACGACTTACTAAGTTAGTAAAAACAAAAAAAAGGAAAAGAGAAATCTGACAATATCAAGTCTCAACTACTTTGAGTTTAAAAATAGGCACTAAATTATTGCTTAAGAATGTATACAGGTGGTAAAACTATAAAGACAACTAATAAAATTATCATAAAAAGTTAGGCTAGTGTTTACCACTAAAGGGTAGGAAAAGATTGGTGATAGGGACTGAGATACTTAAAATGTTCTACTTCTTACACTAAACAGGTTATATAAACTCTCTGTGTGTCTCTCTGTGTGTGTTTTTGGGGTTTTGGAGAGAGGGTTAACACTAAGTATACAACAGAAACTATCACAGAAACTCCAGCATACAGTTGCAGAATTCCTCATGCTGTACACGAGGTTTAGCTATTTCCCTGTCCTTAATATTCCAGGTAACATTACAATTTGCTGTAACATGAGCTCTAAGATAAATGAATATATTTGAATTTATCTTTTATCTTAAAACAAAAATGAAACAAAATTTGTATATATGAGAAAACCTTTTGCGAATTATACACATTTAAGATTTTCACATGCATGAGTAATTTTTAAGGTACAGCAAATTGAGAAGTACACTA
Organism: Cephalopachus bancanus; assembly: GCA_027257055.1. NCBI lineage: Eukaryota > Metazoa > Chordata > Mammalia > Primates > Tarsiidae > Cephalopachus > Cephalopachus bancanus. The sequence continues at coordinate 8,157,787 of JAPVLO010000010.1, read as the reverse complement.
TTATTCTATCACCACAAATTTTAACAGTAAATAAATACTCAAAACTAAGAAAGGTGAAAGCTAGTCTTTAAGTATACATGTCAGTAATATATTTAAGAAAACAGGTGCTTTGACGGCCTATTGCTGGATTATAAGTCACTAAAAAGTAAGTGGGGGAATCAGGAATTTAAGATGCCAAAAATCACTACAAATATTTTTAAATGTAAGTCATTTAGCCAATAAGTAAGTAATTCCTTATTTAAAAATCAAGTTGAATTAGAAAGACATATGGAAACAATTACTTTTTTTAAAAAAAGTTCAGTATAGAAAAGAAGCCTTTGAAAGATCATTTCACAATCAAGCTGCCTTGAAAAAGCCTGTTAAAAACCTAAGGCAAGACATATAAGAAGCAGGTGACAAACTCAACAGATACTTTTGATCAAGAGATATCTCCTTCTAGAAAGAAAAACAGGGCCCATGCAGAGCCTCAGAAATCAAAAGTGGCATTGTATTTCTCAACGTTTACGATGAACACTATGAGGCAATGGATAATGCATTTGAAAATCTGAGGAAAAATATTTTCAAACTAGAATTCTATATCTGAGAGACTCTGCAAGGATATCACAATTCTATGGAGGTAATGAATATAAAGCAGCTATAATCTAAATATGCTTTACAGAATTGTAGAATTCTAGAACCTGGAAAGAAAAGACAGTGGGACCTGTTTAGGAGTGAGTGAAAGAGACATCCACTAATCAAGGCAGATTCCACTAAAGTTTTCTTGCTTTATGATTTTTTCTTTTCCATGAGATAATAATAGCTAACAACTAACATTTTTGAGCACTTATTCTTGGGCAGGGCTGTTTTAAGAATTTTACGCACATTGATTTATTCCAGTCTTGCAACAGCTCTCTTTAGTACACTCTGAACCTTCATTTTATACACACAAAATCGAAGGCAAAGAGAGGATAGCTTTCCAAGTTTCACAGTTGTAAGCGGCAGAACAGGAATTCAAACCCCAGCAGATGACTACAAAGCCCAATCTCTTGGATCTTAATCAACCCAAAGAAATAGTTATGTGTAGCTAAAACTCTCAATTTCATGAGATTATATAAAAAAGCATACTACAGTCTGCTTTTAAAGTCCATAAAAACACTACTAATTTTCAAGGCTTTGTCCCTTTCACCTACCATTAACTGAGCTGCTACTATGTGCCAGGAACTTAATGTACACTTGTTCTAATAATCCCAACACCATGTTCCTAAATTCAAAGGAAACTGAAGTTCACAGAAAGGTTATATAATTTGCTTGAGGGTCACCTACCTCGGGAAGGATACAGCCAGAATTTGAAATTAATTTCCCTGCCAAAATCCTGAACATCATAAAAGTAATAGTAGTCTAAAAATATGCCTACCTGGAATAAAAATAAAACAAGAACATATTCTGACATGAGTAAAAGTTAATAAATATTGACAACTCAAAAAGTCATCATTCTATATATGCTATAAATAGATGTGGAACTTTAAGGGGGGTTGGGAAAAAAAGAAGAAACTAACTCAACTGTGAAATTCTCACAATACCTACTGTTTTATATTCGTTAACGTGCATAGAAATAAAGCATGGCAATGGGAACAAATGAAGTTTTTCTTAGCAGAGGTGAAAATCCAATATACACCTCCAATTATATTAAAGATTAAAATTCATAAAACATCTCAGTATTCTCAATAACAGGCTTTCAAAACAACTTTAGTAGCCCCTCCACCCACACACTTTGCTTGTAAGACTGTGATTTCCACTGGCCCCATAGTTCATATATAACAGATTTTGTTTATGAAAGTACAAAAATTGCCCCTAAAACCACCCCATAATTTACTTTCAAATATGTTAACCAAATCTAGAACATCTGTCTAACAATAGCTACTATAAAATAATACAAATGAATATTTTGAAGTGAGAAGTAACAGAATTTATTTTACATGAATTTTAAAAACACTGAATGAACTAACTCTACCATTTAGAGCTTAGATATCATGAAGTTTGACTTCATCTTGATGTGAATTACCATCATTTTGCGAAAATGTTAGCTTGTTTCCTAAAACTGCAATCACTGACAACTGAGGAGAAAAAGCAAAGACATTTTTGTTCTATTCACAATCACCAACAAACAGCCCAGTGGGGAAATGGCAGTGTGCCAGGTTGCCCTGTGAGCAATTAGGCTTCGTGGCAATCAGGAAATTCAGGCGCCTTGGGCCCCTAGACAACTAACATGTCAAGGACTTGGCGCTTTCACTTCCCCTTCCAGAAGGCATATGCGAGATATGTCTTGTTTAAATGACAACCTCAGCCTGTCCTCTGGAGTGAAAAAAAGGTGAAGACAACTAATAAGCAAATTGGGAAGAACAAGCTTCACTGTCTACTAAATCCACTGACTAAAATCCCAGAAATATAGTAATCTTACTCTAATAATAAGAAACAATAATCAAAAATTCATATAACTTATTATGAAATGTGAAAGTACAGTTTAGGTGACCAAGAAACCCAGAGTGAAATTCAGAGGCAAACAAATATGAATTTATATCTTTCTGAAAAATAGTCAAAATAATAAAAATCCTGGTTTCAGCAAAGATGTGTATATTTACTCTTTTATTAACTTCAACGTGGAAAGTTCCTTAAGAAAATGATAATGATTCCAATAAAACTTGTGGGAAAGAGTGTGTTTAACAACTTCCATTTTACCAAGTTTAAACCCGGAATTCCCCATCATCTGGCAAATAATTTCTCTTCTTGATATTTAGTGAGTCTGAATGAAGGTTGAGACTGCTAACACACTAGACTACATTTTGTAATTATGCTGTCTGTGTCTAATATAATACTCAGCACCATAAAGAGTAAAAATGAATGAAGTGAATAAGATCAAAAATAAAAAATCTTTCTGAGGGACCATAAATATACTTTCTAAAACATTCCTTGATTAATTATGTAGGATCAGTTGAAAAATTTGACCAACTCAAAACAATATTGTCAAGAAGCCAGCATATTTAATAATCTGAATTTCAAGTGAAATACAGGACATTCATGATATTTTTAGATGCATAACCTAGCCAAGATATACTTTACTTTATAAATAAAATTGATTTTAAAGGGCAAAAGTCAATACTTAAATCAATCCTTCTTCATGTATCTTCAATAAAAGCTCATTATTTCTTACCTTCAATACTTTCCAATTCTGTTTAATATTTTTCATTATTTTATAGAACACAAACATACAAGGCTTTTCTTTACCTTTTGATGTGTCAATGACAATAGTGCAACAGAGAGCCATGACAACTTATCCTATAAACAGAAACCCTCATGAATTGGAAAATATAAGAACCAACAAATGTTTCACTACACTCAGAAAACACAGAGTCTTTATTCCGAGAGGAACTTTTAGTAAAAAAAATGATGTGTGAACAGCAGACACTGATGCTCACACAAGCATACTGCAGACAGCCCAGCAGGCGGCTTTCTGTTTTTTTTGGATTATGTTCTGGAGGTGCTGGCACAATGGAATTTCAATACCATAACTGCTTATTTCTCTGTGTATCTTTAAAATAACAGGTAAAGAAAAAAATTAACTAAAAAAAAGTTCTCAATTCTTCTTTTCAAAGTAATTTATATAACCATTATACAAATAGAGAAGCACAAAAGGGGGGAAAAAAGAAATAAAGTAATGTTCCAAAGGTTCAGTTTACAAGGACCTCACACAAAGTTTTTTTTTTCTCTGCAACTCTTACTAGAAACAGTATTATTTGCTAAAAATGCACTAGCTGCCAAGAGCTATGGTCCATCTAAAGCAAAATGCTTAAGATGGAAACAGAGTGTTAATACAAAAAAGGACAGGATTCCGTATACAAATTTCTGTAAAAATCAATTTAAAAATAAGATGAAGTTTTGATTTTGATACACTTTTTAACTAAAAAGTAATTGTAATAATAGCTAAATATCAAAACATACAGCACTGTATTAAAACAATAAAAAGTAATCAAATTTCAAACTTTCTAATTAATCCCTTTTTTTGTAAGTTATTGGGAATTCAACACTAGTCTTGGTTCACATGATAGAACAATGGGAAAATTTTCCGAATGGTTGAACACTAACCCTGACAAGTGTGGAGAGCCAACTACAATACATTATATGGTAGCATAACCTGCCACCCACGTTGCTGAGAGAACAGCTTTCAAACACATGCACTGAGCTGTAAAACCGCAAAATCCCTTATTACACATTGTCTTTCTTACTCTAGGTGAAATATACCATCAATTCTTTCCATTATAAATCTTTTTTTATTACTATCTTTGAAGTCTATTTACAATTTGACTGTTGTTTTCTGACAAAGTAAAAGATGCCTTTTTAAAAAAGAAAATGCCACAAGAAAGTTACTGCCCTCCTACAGTATTACATATGAAGGCTGATATCTGCTGGACAATTTCTCATAGGTTATATTGGGGATCCATAATACCTAAAATGCATTTCCAGATAAAATTCACCCTTTTATTTTCCTTTAAATACTAAACTCTTATACTGATTCTCGTTTCTTAAGGCACTTGAAAGTATTTGCTTTCTCTAATAATAAAGACTGATATATTGCTTCAGAGGTTCTTTAACACAATACATGGTTTTCATCATAACCAAGAAAAGAGAAAAACAAAATGTCAAGTATTCCTTCTCTCTTTCTGTGTATCTTCCCAGCATTTCCCCACCTCCTTCCCCACTGGCAAAAATACAAACCCATACCACCAACAACAATAAAAAAAGTTTAGATTCAAGGACATAATGGCATCCTTGACAGTATTTGTCTTATATCAGCGAAACATGTAAATGAAGCAAGACTGCAGAACGACAGACACTTGCCATCTTCATTACAGCACTGCGTTTTTCAAAAATACGTTCTTACCTTGCAGAAAAGAGCTCACTGTAATACTGACTATCAAATCTAACAAAGGAGCCTGAAATACTGAACAAGAAGGGTGAAAAAAACAAAAAAACTTAAAGATACTTTTTTTTAGAGATTCAAGATGGTTAAAATCATTTCAAAAACTGTTTCTCGCTACCATCTGCCTGACTAATTTCCCTCCAAAATTCTCCCTCCTACATTTCCTTGCCCCCAACTTCCACCCCCATGACCCACCTCCCTGGCTGTCTGCTAACTGAATCACGGCATTCCAGGACAGTTCCAGGATGTAACAGCTTCTTCTAGGGTTTTCATTTGCAACGCTGTTGGCAAAGAGAATTTTATTTGTAAGTGTTTCTATTATACTGACGGGGTCAATTAGTCTTGTGAACTATTGGTCCTTCTGCCTGATAGCTTGGTGGATTATTCAAGTAGTACTGTTCATAACCTATGACTGAATGCAGCCAATTAACCTCAGAAACATGACAATACTGACTAATGAGATTTTAAGTTTATCTTAACATACTGTAGTAATGTCATTTCCCCCAAATTGTTGGTATATGATTTAATATAAACTCTACATTTTCTCCAAATTGAATTGATTTGTAATTTATATAAATTAGAGTAATTTTTATTTTATAGAAGATCACCACAAGCATTTTGAAGCTATCTGAAAACAATAATCAGCGATTATTCCTGCATTTGCTTATATATTTATACAACTAAATAAAGCACTTGAGACCCCTTTAATATGCAAGATCCAGCACTCTTATCAAGATTTCTCCCAAGATGCGGAAAGTGTTACAAAGCTCCCAGAAGCTAATGTGAAAACAAATTTGTGCTTTAAGTTGTTAAATATTATTTATTTAAAAACACACACACGAAAGAAAAGAGAATTTGTATTAACTGAGTGTTTACTATGTGGCAGGCAATAAGAATAAGAATTACTCTGCAAACTTTACCTTACTTAATCATTTCAGGAGCCCAGAAAGACAGGCATGGTTACCCCTATTCTACGTATAAACAAACTGAGGTTTCAGAGGAACCAAATATGTCTCCAAGTTTCACACAGCTAATATGTAGCAGATTAAGATTTGAAACCAGATCTGTCTTGTTTGCCAAATTGTGGTCTTTCAACATCACTCAGCCTAAAAATATGAGATAATCCCTTGGTCATCTCTCCATGTCATCTTGTAATAACTGGATCACAAAATACTGCCAAGCTCCAAAGCCACTCTACAAAAGAACAATAACTAATTATTAATGACCAACAACTGGAAGGAAAGTAATGAATATGGTTGTTAAAGATAAAGCAAGCCGGGCGTGGAGGCTCACGCCTGTAATCCCAGCACTTTGGGAGGCAGAGGTGAGAGGATTGCCTGAGTCCAGGGTTTTGAGTCCAGCCTGGGCAACTTGGCGAGATCTTGTCTCTACAATAAATCAAAAAATTAGTTAGGCATGGTGGTTCACGCCTGTGGTTCCAGTTATTTGAAAGGATGAGGCAGAAGGATTATCTAAAGCCAGCAGGTTGAGGCTGCGGTGGCCGTGAGTGTGCCACTGCACTCCAGTTTGTACAACAGAATGAGACTCTGACTCAAAAAAAAAAAGGAGTGTTTTGATATTCATATAATTACATTAACATTGAAGTTTTATTTTATTAAAGGTTAAAAAAAATCCAGTTTTTTTCATATCACTTTCAACCCAAATGCACTCTCACACATATGAATGCACACGTGATCTTCTACACACATGCTTGCACCCACATTTACCTGCTCATATAAGCACATATTCATCCAAACTGTCACACGCCAATACTCCAGGTCTCCAAGGCAAAAGTCTCCATGGCAAAAGTACTGTCCATTTTCATAGCCCACAAAGAAGTGGAAAGGTGTCTTAATGCCACAGGTGTCAAAGTATCAATTTCTTTGCAAGGAAGGATTTTTAAAATAAGTTGACTTTTTCATATCATAATTTTTTAAAACTATCTGATCTAATAGCCAACTTAACAGCAAAAAATAATATAATTTGTTCTAGCAAAAAATTATATTATGATTACCTCTGTTTTTGCTTTATAAATTTTCAATACAAGCAATTTGTTCAATTGTTGGGCCAACCTGCCCTAAAAGCAAATGCCTGTTATGATCGCTTGCCCTAAAAATCAATTACTATTCCCAAATTCCCTGCCTTTATATTGGCTAGAGTGATTCTCAGGACTTCGTTCACAGTTTAGTGTAAGTCTGCAAAATATGTGTGCAATTAGGATACACAGAGCTTTCTTGAAAATATTGAGCCGGGTTCGGTGGCTCAGCCTATAATCCCGCGCCTTTGGGAGGCTGAGGTGAGTGAACTGCCTGAGCCCATGGGTTCGAGACCCGCCTGGGCAGGCGAGACCTCAACTCTACAATAAATCAAAAAATCAGCCGGGCGTGGTAGCGCATGCCTGTAATTCCGGTTACTCGGAAGGCTGAGGCGGAAGGATCGCCGGAGCCCAGCAGGTTGAGGCTGCAGTGGCTGGGAGCGGCCACGGCACTCCAGTCTGGGCGACAGTGAGACTCCAACTCAAAAAAAAAAGAAAAAAAAAGAAAATATTGGCTTGGCAAAAGTTATGGCAGTTAAGATATGTACAAATAACTTTTTTAAAAAATGTCCATTTATATACCCTATTTTATATACTTTTATTACTCAAAAAATACATCCTGCAGAGAAAGTATAAGGGCTAAAAAAGTAAAATTCAAAGTCACTCATATTGTTAATTCAACTTTGTTTTTAAATAAATCAAATCAAATCCCATGAGCACAAAAAAATTTTAAGAACAGATTACAAAATCAAAGGTATCTGGCAGTTTATCTCACCCATGCCACCTCTGGCATGTCTCTTTCCTTCCTCTCTTCTTTCTCTAATAAACTTTTTTTTTAAACTTAAAAAAAAAGTAAGTATCCAAGTTAGTAAAATTATTACTTAGTAAAGAAAGATTTAATATTTGGACACACTGGATCAAGATGTGCTCCAACAGATTTTACACTATTAACTAGATAATATCAGAAAGTTAAAAACTGCTAAGTTACTATTATATATATATATGCCACAAAACAATGCCACTGATGCTGCAGTTTGAAAGGATTCGATATGTATATCTAATTCAATGAAAAGGGAGATTTCATTAAAGTTTTAAAAAAACTAGATAATCTATATAACAAGTTTTCTCTGTCCAACTGTGAATAGTTAACATCGAAATGCCAATATCAACCCCAAAAACCCACTTCATGCTTAGATCTGGTAGCAGGGGTTGAATCCAAGTCAATTCATCCAGTCTCTTCTATTTGAGTATGCCTTGGTATAAAATAAGAGACATTTATTTAGCACTTTCCAACCTTGTACAGTCATGTGTGGGTACGGATAAAGCAAGCAGCCATTACAAAGCTGCAGAAGAAGCATGCAAGGACATGTTGACTGAGACTTTACTATGTATTAGGTATATGATGATGTTTTTATATAACTTATCTCATTTAATTTTCACAACCACCCCAACAGGATAGGCACTGCGGTTTTCATTTCTTAAAGTAAATAAACTGAGGCTCAGAAAGGTCAGAGAAACTGCCCTATCTCACAAAAAAAGAAGTGATAGTACCAAGATTCCAACTCTAATCGGACAGACTCCAAACTCCATGATTAAAGCAGCATGTGGCAAAGACAATCTAGAAACGTGTTCCTTTCTTTGGCTTAGGTCTCATCCTTCTGTCCTACTCTGAAAACAATATTTAAAACCCAGATTGCAGATTATGAAACAGACTGGGTTTTTCCCCATATGCCAAGGTTAGAGAACTCTGCGTTCAACGGCAAGTACAATATGACTCTGGGGGAATATCAGCAAGTTTCAAATGACTACAACCTCAGGTTACATGGAGTTCAGTGAGTCATGATAATTCCATGCTACTGATAATCCTGATCTTGGTCTACAGAAAACTTTCAAATTTGAATTCCACATTTGCCTTAGACAATTCCTTCTCAATACAAGGCAACTCCTCATATGAAGGAAGTATGTTAAAGCCAGGAATACTTACCCCTCAATGCCTTTCACTAAATTTCCTCAGAGAAACATTAAAATTTAAAAATTGAGCCGGGCTCGGTGGCTCAGCCTGTAATCCCGCGCCTTTGGGAGGCTGAGGTGAGTGGATTGCCTGAGTCCGCGGGTTTGAGACCCGCCTGGGCAGCGAGACCTCATCTCTACAGTAAACCAAAAAATTAGCCGGGCGTGGTAGTGCATGCCTGTAATTCCGGCTACTTGGAAGGCTGAGGCGGAAGGATCGCCGGAGCCCAGCAGGTCGAGGCTGTGGTGGCCGGAAGCGGCTACTGCACTCCAGTCTGGGCGACAGAGTGAGACTCCAACTCAAAAAAAAAAAAAAAAAAAAAATTAAAAATTGATAAAATGAATGTCTAACAACTAGATTTTACAAACTTCTTGAGAATAATTTTGACTTAATTTGTGCCCCCTATTATCTTACATGTGAAGTGGCTACCTAAGTCCTACAGCAGAAGAAAGAAGGCAGGAGATTTCCTCTCATTCCTCAGTCAGTTCTTATTCCCTAAAATGCCTGCCTTATCATATATACTCTGAGCTTATCACCTTGGGCCATGATAAGAGGAAAGTATAAGCCTTTTTAGATTCTCTAAAGGTACATTACTACCTCCAGCCATTATCTTCTCTAAGATTACATGCTTCTATAAGAAAGTAGGGCTGCTAGGTTAGAATCAACCTAAGAACTAATGTGCCTTGGACTCTTCAGTAAAGCTAAAACAGATGCCCTTCTACTAGTTCTAAAATAAATATCAAGAACCACTGCAGAAAAGAAAATGTGCAAATATTAACGAAGCACCTATATGCCAGGTACTTGGCTGTAGGGGTGATCAAGACAGATAATGTTCTTGTGCTAATGGAAACTATCAAAGATTTGTGGCAGCTATCAAAGATTTGCCATAAAATGACCAAATAAATGGTTGAAGACCTAAGATTAGTATATAGAAATATACACGCTCATACACACACAATTGTTACTACATAGGTCACAAATTTGGTTCCAAGCTTACTGGAACTCAAAACAAAGTGGGTATCATTACCAATTCTGACACAGTACAGAGAGTCTGCTATTTACACACAGATCCATTCCAAAGGGCTATCTTGAAGTCCATTTATTCACATGTGCAAACTTTTAATTATAGAAGCAACTGCTAATGCCATCTATTGCTGACTGACAGAGTTGAAATATTTTTCTCCCAGCTCCCTCAATGTAAGTCTATGAATTGACACTAAAGACAAAATTCTACAAAAACAATTTTATAAAATCATGCAAAGCATAATACGTATAATAGCTAAAGAACATGCATGTCTTTTAAGCAGTTCCCAAACAAGAAAATAAAGAGAAAATTCAACTACTGGAGGAATAGTCTGAAGATGTAAAAATAAATCTTTAAGATTACTGTCATCATAGTCATTTCAAGTTTTGTGTGTAACACCTTTGTGCTGTATTTCATACAACATAGAAAAATAAAAATTTGAGCCAGGCTCGGTGGCTCAGCCTGTAATCCTGCACCTTGGGAGGCTGAGGTGAGTGGATTGCCTGAGCTCACGGGTTCGAGACCTGCCTGGGCAACTTGGTGAGACCTCATCTCTACAATAAATCAAAAAATTAGCTGGGCGTGGTAGCGTGCGCCTGTAGTTCCAGCTACCTGGAAGGCTGAGGCGGAAGGATTGCCGGAACCCAGCAGGTAGAGGCTGCGGTGGCCGGGAGCGGCCACTGCACTCCAGTCTGGGTGACAGAGTGAGACTCCAACTCAAAATAAAAGAAGAAAAAGAAAAATTTGAGACAAAGTGTTGAAGGTTTAGTAATTAAATCTAAAATGATTATTAGCATACCTCAGATATATTGTGGATTTAGTTCCAGACCACTGCAATAAAGTATCACAATAAAGGGGGTCCCACAACATTTTTTGTTTCACAGTGCATATAAGACTTATGTTTATACTATACTGTAGTCTATTAAGTGTGCAATACCATTGTACACACCTTCATTAAAAAATACCTTACTGTTAAAAAATGCTAACAATCACCTGATCCTTCAGCAAGTTGTAATTTTTTTTGGTGAAGGATCTCATCTTAACGTTGTGGCTGCTGACTGAACAGAGTGGTGGTCGGTAAAGGCTGAGATGGCTCTGGCAATTTCTTAAAATAAGACAAAAATGAAATTTGCCACATTGACTCTACCTTTCATGGAAGATTTCTCTGCAGCATGTGTCTCTGTTCTATAGTATTTTATATACAGTAGAACTTTTTTCAAAATTGTAGTCCTTTCAAACTCTGTGACAGCTTTATCAGTGAAGCTTACATAATATTCTAAGTCCTTTTTTGTCCTTTTAACAATATACATAACATTTTCATCTGAAGGAGATTCCATCCCAAGAAAACACCTTCTTAGAACATCCAAAAAGCAATGCTTCATTCATTCAGGTTTTACTATGAGATTGCAGAAATGTGTTCACATCTTCAGGCTCCACTTCTAATTCTAGTTCTCTTGCTATTCTTACTATATCTACAGTTACTTCCTCCAATTAGATCTTAAACTCCTCAAAGTCGTGCATAAGGGTGGGAATCAACTTCTTCCAAACTCCTGTTAATGTCCCTGTTTTGACTTCCTCACATGAATCACAGATATCTTTAATGTCATTTAGAATGATGAATCCTTTCCAGGAGATTTTCAATTTACATTGTCCAGCTCTATCAAAGGAATCACTATATCTATGGCGGCTAATGCCTTATAAAATATATTTCTTAAATAATAAGAATCAAATGTCAAAATTATTCCTTTATCCATTGGCTGCAGAATGGATGCTGTTTAGCAGGCATAAAAACATTAATCTTATAGATTTCCATGAGAGCTTTTGGGTGACTAACTGCATTTGGTGAATAACTGTAATATTTGGAAAGAAATCTTTTTTTTCTGAGTAGTGGGTCTCAACAGTAGGATTAAAACATTCAATAAACCCTTCTCTAAACAGATGTGTTGTCACCTAGGCATTGTTCTTCCATTTATAGAGCACAGGCAGAATAGACAGCATAATTCTTAAGAGCCCTAGGATGTTCAGAATGGTAAATGAGCACTGGCTTCAAATTTGCCAGCTGCATTAGCCCCTAATAAGAACAGTCAGTCTGTTCTTTGAAGCTTTGAAGCCAGGTATTGCCTTCTCCTCTCTGATTATGAAAAGTCCCACAAGGTACATGGTATCTTCTTCCAACAGAACTTGCTGCAGCCTCTACAACAGTACTCGCTGCTTCACTTTCATGTTACAGATAGGGCTCTTTTTTTTTTTTTTGAGTTTGAATCTCACTCTGTCGCCCAGGCTGGAGTGCAGTGGCATGCTCACGCCGCCCCCCAGCATCGGCCCGCTGGGCTACAGCGAACCTTCTGCCTCAATCTTCCAAGTAGCTAGAACTGCAGGCACGTGCTACCACACCCACTTAATCTTTGATTTATTGTAGAGACAACATCTCGCCAAGTTGCCTGGGCTGGTCTAGAACCTCGAGCTCAGGCAATCCACTCACCTCGGCCTCCCAAAGTGCTGGGATTACAGGCTGAGCCACCAAGCCTGGCCTGGTTTGATCTTCTATCCAGACCACTAACATGTCTTCATATAGCATTAAGGCTGTTTCACTTTCTTATCAATCATGTGCCCACTGGATTTCCCTCAAGAACTTTTCCTTTGCATTCGTAACTTGGCTACTGGTTTGATGCAGGAGACCTAGTTTTCAAAAGGCCTATCTCAACTTTTGACATGCCTTCCTCACTAAGCTTAGTCATTGCTAGCTTTTGACTTAAAGTGAGAAACATTTGACTCTTCCTTTCACTTGAACACTTGGAGGCCATTGTAGGGTTATTAATTGGCCTAATTTCAATATTTTTTATTTTTTTCAGGGAATAGGGAGGCCTGTGGAAACAGAGAAAAATGGAGGTGTACCCAGTTGGTGGGACAGTCAGAACACACACAACATTTATCAAGTAAGTTCATCATCGTATATTGGCACAGTTTGCAATTACAATAGTAACATCAAAGATCACTTACCACCAGTCACCATAACAGATATAATAATAATGAAAATGTTTGAAATACTGTGAGAATTAACAAAATGTGACAGAAACACAAAGTGAGCACACGCTGTTAGAAAAATGGTGCCAAATGACTTGCTTGATGCAGGGTTATCGCAAAGTTTCAGTTTATAAAAATATAGTATCTGTGAAGCACAATAAAGTGAAGAGCAATAAAACAAGGTGGACCTATATTATACTCAGTGGACAATGAAAATAGATGCAATATTTTGTAAAAGGGCTATTTATTTTTCTCACGAATCTCAAAGAAACTGTGATTAGAGAAATAAGCCAAATGCCACAGTTATTATAGTATATGGTTATTGTAAAAAGAGACACTCTATATGTGAACAACATATATTGATTGGCCAGATTCACTCCAATTAAGTGAAATGAGAGAAAGAGCAAAGAGGACCTTGAAAGGTATTATCCTTTTAACTTAATTTAATTTAATTTTTATTTTAAAGATGTGGGGCACAATTCAGGGTTAGGTATACAAATGTTCATGAACAGGTACCCTTATTCATGAGGTGTGCCCCCTCCCAACCGCTGTCAAATTCCCATTACTGCCAATTCTCTTCTTATAGTATTACGATAATTGTTCAAGGTCTGCTTATAAGTGAGGACATGTGGTACTCAGTTCTTTGTTTCTGTGATAGGTCACTCAGTATTACAGATTCTAAGTCCATCCAGGTTGCTGTGAAGTTCATAATTTTGTCCTTCTTTATGGCTGCATAATATATCGTGTATATGTACCACATTTTAAAAAATCGAGTCCTCTTTCGATGGACAGCAAGGTTGGTTCCATATTTTTGCTATTGTGAACAATGCTGCAATAAACATATGTGTGCAGGTATCTTTTTCATAGAGTGATTTGAGTTCCTCCAGGTATATACCCAATAGGGGGATTGCAGTCATATGGAAGGCTAATTTTTAGATCTTTTAGGAATCGTCAAACTCTTTTCCACAGAAGTTGTATTAGTTTACACTCCCACCAATAGTGTAGAAGCGTTCCCTTTTCGACACATCCTGTCCAGCATCTGTTGTTTTTTAAGTTATCGATGATGGCCATCCTGACTGGAGTTAGGTGATATCTCAGTGTGGTTCTAATTTGCATTTCTTTGATGACTGGTGAGGTTGGAAAGATGTTATTCTTTCTCTGAAAAACTTAATTTAAAGACATTATCTATTAAATAATCACAGAGTACCTTGTAGTCAACCTCAGAGATTTTTACAGAGGTATTATTACTTAGCTTAACTCATACAAGATTGAAAAACTGTAAATTTAAAAATATAAGATATTTTAAATAAGATTTTTAAAAAAATACAGTAAAATAATATGGCATGATCTTACTTATATGTAAAATCTTAAAAAGTCAGACTTATAGAAACAGAAAGTAGAAAAGGGGTTACCCAGGAAGGGAAGCAGCAGGGAGATGCTGATCAAAGGGCACACGATTTCAGTTAGAAGGAATGAATTCAGGTGATCTGCTGTACCTCACAGTGAACACAGTTAATAACAGTGTATTATATACTTGAAAATTACGAGACAGCAGTGTTTCAAATATATTAAAATAGCATGTGGGGTAATACAATGTTAATTAGCTTGATTTAGTCCACAATGTATACAAAAATCAAAATGTCACTTTGGACACCATATATAAAATTTTTGCCAATTTTAAAAGTAAAATTAAAAATAAAAACAAGCCGGGCTTGGTGGTTCAGCCTGTAATACCGCGCCTTTGGGAGGCTGAGGTGAGTGGATTGCCTGAGCCTGTGGGTTCGAGACCCGCCTGGACGGCGAGACCTCATCTCTACAATAAATAAAAAAGTCAGCTGGGTGTGGTAGCGCATGCCTGTAATTCTGGCTACTCAGAAGGCTGAGGCAGAAGGATTGCCGGAGCCCAGCAGGTCGAGGCTCCGGTGGCCGGGAGCGAACACTGCACCCCAGTCTGGGTGACAGAGTGAGACTCCAACTCAAAAAAATAAAATAAAAACAGAATGAGTTTGAATAACACTACTTAGTCTAAATAGTTTACAAAGTTGTAACCGATATATCTTCAAATTTTAGTTGTTTTCTAAATATAGATAAAAATAGAAAATATATTAAAATAGCATTTTAGTTGTTACTGGCTATGTTTCCAGTATAGTTAATTTTAAAATTTCCATTACAAGATTGGAAATGTTTGTCTATAGAAAAAAATATTGGGGTACTCATTTATTATAAAATTTCATTTGCTTAGCAGCATGTAGGTAGTCTCAGGGAAGAAGCAGGAAAAATAAAAACTGCCAGTGTGCTATAATTATTATTTTATTTGAGCTCAACGTGCCAGGCAAACCCTACAAAAACATATCCTGACCGATGGGGAGGAAGATTGATTGAGAGAAGGTTACACATTTTCCATCTGCGGGATCTGCCAGTAAGTGGTAGTTTTGTCTATCTGGTGGTAAAGAATGAAACTTATGTGATATATAAGACTCAACACAATAATTTAAATACTTCATTATCAAAAATAAGTAACAAAAAAATCACACAGCTATTTAGGAAACACCATGTTAATCTGGAACAGGATTAAACCTAGAGACTTTAAGCTCAATGAAAATTAAGATAGACAGCTAATATATATCTTAATAATTTCCCCACTTCTGTCTCAAAGTTCAAGTACCACTTAGTCTCAATCTAGAACTTTTCTCATTAGAAGTTCCTCAAATGTCTCCTCTGCGTAGTGCCTCTGTCTGACTTAATTAAGCACTGGGAATCAAGACTAGCTGTGAGCCACTCAATTAGTTAACTATCATTCTTAAGCTGACAAAGTAGACAGTCCATTCTAAAAACAATGGTAAGATGGCTGAGTTACCGCTTCTGTTTTCTACCATGAACTATAATTTCAAACACAAAAACAAAACTCCCAAATATCCACAAATGTTTGTATGATAACCTCTCTTAATTCCTTTATAAAGGAGAAATAGACACAGAAAAGTATCCACTGTCTTATGCTCCCAGTGAGTACTTCAACATTCTTACTCCTTCATATTGAGAGAAAAAATGAGGTTCTTGAGTGGGGTCACCCAATTAGATACACTTTTTTTTTAAATTTTAAATTTTTATTTTTGAGTTGGAGTCTCACTTTGTTACCCAGGCTGGAGTACAGTGGCATGCTCAAGGCCACCGCAGCTTTGTCCTACTGGGCTCAGGCGATCCTTCTGCCTTACCCTTCCAACTAGCTGAACTGCAGGCATGTGCCACCATATCCGGCTAATTTTTTGATTAGAGATGAGGTCTCACCAAGTTGCCCAGGTTGGTCTCGAATCCATGGGCTCAGGCAATTCTCTCACCTTGGCCTCCCAAAGTGCTGGGATTATAGGTGTGAGCCAACACGCCTGGCCTAGATACATTTTTAAATTACCATAAAATGCTTCAGGTCCAGCAAGATTTGCTGCAGCCCTTTCTGCTGAAACTACTGCCCTAAAAAGTTATCACAGGATGGGGGGGGTGGCTTACTGAAAAGTGTGTGTGTGTGTCTCTCCATCCATGGGAACCCGGGAAAAAGTGGCCAGCCAGATATGGGAGAGGTCAGCAGTCAAGACTATGAGGGCACCAGCCACTTATTCAACTCCATTTTTCTCTCTCCTGGTCAACTATCTCTATATTCTTGCATCTACTCTATTAATTCAACACCATACGACATGCTTCCATCTCTTATAGTTTGTGCTTAGCTACTTTACAACTTCAGTTTGCACGTGGTCCTTCACCTGCCACCCCTCTCTATATCACTGTCCTTCTAAGCCTGGTCTTGCTGTTGCTAACGTTGCCTCTGTTTCTTGTAAGTTAAATTTCTAAGAAAGGCAAAAAATTAAAAATCGAATGATCTGGCAATCCCACTTCTGGGTGCATGCCCCAAAGAGTTAAATACAGGGTCTTGAGATATGGGCACACTCATGTGCGTCACAGCATTTTTCACAATAGGCAAGAAGTGAGGCAACCCAAGTGTCCATTGACAGATGAATGCATAAGCAAAATGCAGTAGAAACATACAATGGAATATTATTCAGCCTTAAGAAAAAGGGAAATTCTGGCACATGACACAACATGGATGAACCTTGAGTATATTATACTAAGTGAAGTAAGCCAGTCACAAAGAAACGAATATTATATGATTCTATTTACTTCTGGTATCTAAAGTAGTCCGATTCACAGAAACAGAAAGAATGATAGTTACTAGGGGCTGGGGAAGGGGAAAATGGGGAGCTGTTATTTAATGGGTATAGAGTTTCCATTTTGCAAGAGAAAAAAGTTCTGGAAATATGTTTTCACCACCATGAGAACACTGTATACTTAAACACTACTGAACTGTACACTTAAAAATGGTTAAGTTGGTAAATTTTATGGTATGCCTGAAAGAGGAAATCTGATTTGCCCAGGTAATCTTTGTAAAGCAAGTTATACACACATGGGTAATTAGCAAACCTGTGGACTAATTACTGGTATACTTATTTAACAACTTTTAAATTAAATTCCTACTATCTCAGATACTGTGCTAGGTCCTCAACCAGGTGCCCACTACTGCTCTCATCAGCAGAATATCTCTGCTTGGAATGCTTTCCCTATTCGAGGGGTTGGTGATCTTTATTTCTAAAGCCATGTCATTTTCACTTTTGTAAATAAAGTGCATATTTTTGAATTATATCCTGCCGTAGGATATAAAATAAAGGGTTTTTTTTTCTTCTTCATCCTAGACTGTTTTTTGCGACTCTGCCAAAAACAAACAAACAAAACAAAAATCAGTGCAGGTTTTCTGTAACTGCTGCAAAATATCACTTCAAAATAGTAACCTTACAGCACAAGACTCTTGAAAGAAACTTCATGGACTTCTAAGTTGACTTTAAGTATGAGTTAGCAGTACAAAACCTTCCCAAATCAACACATTACGAAACAAAACAAGAATTCCCCTCAAAATCATCTTATTTGGCACAAATACCATCATAAGATGGTACTCTTGCAATTAAAACAGATTATTTCATTAGTCTCCAATCTATAAGTTTAGAAACTATTACTCCAAAGAATGATTAAACTGCTTTCAAGAATCACTTTAGTTCAGAATTCACATTAAGTAAACTACCTATTAAAACATGAAATGCAGTACATTTTCAATCCCTATCCAAGTAGATACTCCTGACTTTTACCTCTGTCAGCTTCTATGACATCATATTCTCTTAATTTTCTTCTAATCTTTCTGGGAGTTTCTCTCAGCTTTCTTCAGTGGACTTTTTTCTACCCAATATTGAATATTGGCATTTCCATGGTTCTAGCCCTTGCACTCTCCTTTTCTACTATATACATTCCCTAAGTGAATTAAAACCCACATCTAAGCTTGTACTCACACACCGATGATTCCCAAATCTACACCTCTAACCCTGACATCCTTCCTCAGCTTCAGATCCATATACCATATACTATACTATCCATAGATGACCTACTGGAAAATCCCTGATTTGAAGCGATACCAGCAACCACAATTAGTCTCATTATCTTTTTTTTTTTTTAAAGCTGTGGAGTACAATTCAGGGTTAGATATACAAATGGTCCTTGTATAGGTAGAGTTTGGGCCTCACTATGGTCCCCACTTCACCTGGCTTGAGATCAGGTACCCTTATTGATGACATGTCCCTCCCCCAGTCTCATTATCTTAACACTGTTCCCTCCACCACTCCTCCCCTCAAAATGTTCCTTAACTTTGTTGCTATTTCTGGTAAATGGCAACTTTCAACCAGTTGTCCAAAGCAGACAAGAATTCTAGATGTCCCCTTCTACTTTGACCCTACCCAATATTCTCAATATTTCCCACGTAGAAATCGGCCACAAGTCCTTTCGATTCTGCTTCAAATACATTCCCTCATCTTGAACTCAACAGTCGTGGCCTTAATTAAATCCTCATAATTTTCACCTGGATAATACCTACCTGGTCTTCAGTTGCTCCAGTCCCAGTATTTCCATGACTAAACTTTATCTATGATTCCTCAAAGTCTAATCTCCCTAGAAGTCTCACAGTAAGCATAATGTGACTTTTGCTTACACATTTTCACTAAAGCAATTGCATTTTACTATATGTATTCCCTGTAAGAATGTAAACTCCTGTGTACAGCAGCCATGTTACATCATAATAGATGTGCTGAGTGAATAAATACTTATCCAGGCTTTCTTGCCACTCCCCATACATCTACCCAGTTTCCAGGCATACGAAATTACCTGCAGTTCTGCCATCACGCCATGCTGTTGGTGTGCCCACGCCACACCCCAGCTAGAATGTCTTCACTTCACTCTGCACCTGAATAGGTTTATCCTTAAGAGTCAGTTGAACCGTCATCTCTTTTAGAAAAGTCTTTTAAACCATTGCTCCAGATATTCCATGGTGCTCCCAAAGCCCCTGATATGTGTTTACTAGACTATACGGCAATTGTTGACTTCCTTGCCTGTCTCTTCCACCAGATTATGAAGTGCTTAAAAGCAGAAACTGTTATTACCTTTGCTGTATCTCCAGTATCTAACACAGACCCTTGCATTTAGTGGGCCCTAAATAAATATTTACAGAATAAAGCATGAATCTATTTTGAATGAAATGTCAGACTACATCTCTTAAATAATCTCTAGTCTTACATTTGCAGTCAAACAAAAAACAAGAGATATAAGAATGTTTCTTGAAAATATATGTTTCTTAAAAATATATACTCTTCTAGGCAATACATTTTAGTTTCGAAAGGAAATGTACCTCAAATGCATAGTTACCTCACCTCCAGTCTGGAAGTAAGTAATGTATATAATCATGAATAAAAGTGTTCAAAAATTCCATGCTACTTTAAAAAGGGATAAGAGAAAATAACATTTCTGACCTTAAAATTATGTGTATCACATCAAAACATTCTATGATAACTTTGAAGATGAACTAAAATTAGTTACAAAACCTAACTTAAAAAATTCTGCTTGACTAGCTAAATTTAATAAAAAATATCTTCCAAGGGCTCCATGAATTACACTCTGCTTATCAAATCAATTTATGCTTGCAGATATTGCCTAAGTCATTCCACTTTATATCAACTTGTTTAAAACAGTCCCTTCAAAAGAAAGTAAATACAAGTAGATTTTAAGATCAATGGGGAGAGCCAGAGCCGTTGTCTGCGTCTTCTTACTGCACCACACACATTAATGGAACTCATATTATAATAGTAAATATTATTTTAACAGAAGAACTGACTTATTAACCACGTCTGTCAAAGTACCATATATGGACTCACATAGCTGTGCTACTGATTTAAGACACGAATAGAGAGCCAAAGGCTCACCCACATGGAAGAAAGGGAAAATACCACTACAGCTCTCTTAACCCTGAAGACTTATTTCAAGTCGCTGCCTAAAAAAACCCCAAAACAAACAAACAAACAAAAAACACCACTGGTAACAGCTTTATTATCTGAAGACAAAAAACAAGGCTTAAAATTCACTTAAGTGCTCAATCTTATGCTCCATCAACATTTTATCCTTTTGTAGCCACAAATTTTAGAAAAATAGGCAAAAGAACAACTTTCACATATGCTGGAAATATCTGCTTACCTTAAGTTAACAAGTTGTTTTTCAAATAACAGCATAGAAATAATTTTGAGAGCTGTCACAAAATGCCTGATAAATCACTTTAGTTTCATATTTAAGTACAAAAGTTCTACAATAATTTAAAAAACATAACTAGTTAGCAATTGAAAAAAACTAAATTTTCTTGGAATTCACTTAGAAATGTTTTCTAAAATGTAACGATCACATCTAAGATATATTGTTCTTTGGTTTGTTGCTCTAAATGACAAAAAATTTCCCTTGCACATTATTTTCCTTTCCGAGTAAAAGAAAAGAACAACATTAAGCCAAAACATAATGTCAAACCTCAAAGAATTTAAACATTTAAAAAAATACTATCTTGATCTGAAAACATCTCTTGAATAACACGACTTCCCACACAAAAGTAACACAACTGAGATGAAGTATTCTGCAATGATATAAAGACTCTGAAATGCTAATTTCTCACTACTATATAGAAATAGTCTCTTGTATAAGAAATTGCAAACATCTTATAAAAAGTTAAATTGTTGATTTTCAATTTGTAGGGGATGAGATATTTTGAGTTCACAAAGTAGAATAAGAATCATAAGTAAATTCAATTTTGCCATCAATATATTCTGTTTGGATCCGAACCCAGTTTTAATATCTTGTAACTATTCAACAGAAAGGCCATATTAAGGCTGGGCCCAGTGGCTAATGCCTGTAATCCCAGCACTTCAGGAGGTTGAGACAAGAGGACCGCTTGAGCCCTGGAGTTGTAGACCAGCCCAGGCAACACAGAAAGATCTCATCTCTGGCAAAAAAAAAAAAAAAAAAAAAAAAATTAGGCCGGGCTCGGTGGCTCAGCCTGTAATCCCAGTACTTTGGGAGGCTGAGGTGAGTGGATTGCCTGAGCCCGAGGGTTCGAGATCCATGTGGGCAACTTGGCGAGTCCTCATCTCTATAATAAATCAAAAATCAGCCGGGTGTGGTAGCGCGTACCTGTAGTTCCAGCTACTTGGAAGGCTGAGGCAGAAGGATCGCCGGAGCCCAGCAGGTAGAGGCTGCGGTGGCCGGGAGCGTGTCACTGTACTCCAGTCTGGGCGACAGAATGAGACTCCAACTCAAAAAAAAAAAAAAATTTTTTTTTAATTAGCAGGGTGTGCTGGCACACACCTATAGTCCCAGCTACTCAGGAGGCTAAGGCAGAAAAATCACCTGAGTCCAGAAGGTCAAGGCTGCAGTGAGCTGTGATCATGCCATTGCACTGCAGCCTGGGTGACAGAGTAAAACTCCAACTCACAAAAACAAACAAAAAAAACCAAACACACACAAGAAAACTCTTCTCGGGTACAGAGATTAAAATACACATTCTAGGATATTAAAGATAGGGTATGATCTCCTTGAGATTTATCAAATATTTAGATACAATACATGCTCTATGGCTAAAGTGAAGAAAAATGCTTATGATAGAAAAGGAATATTTTTTAATAAATAAGGTAGCCATTAGCTTTTCTTGTCTTAAACAAATTTTTTACAGTTACTACTTCAAATTAACAACAAAATTACTGAAAAAAATATTTAGTGTTTCAAGTAAACAAATCTATAAATTCTAGTCAAAAAGGAAAACCTATTAAAACACTCCAATATATACTACACCCTCCAGTGGGCAAGCATCCATGGAAAAATATAAAAAGATTCAGTTGGATTTTCCACTCATTTAAATCAGTACTATAACTAATGAAATGATGGCTCTAAAACCCTCATAAAAGTCCACACTATTTTAATCACTTGTTTAGTATCTGAGCTAGAAGAATCAATTATTTTAAAAAATGAGATGTTGTGCTAATATTTAAAAAATGACCTGCTTCATCTTTCCTTAAAAAACAGAGCTATGAGACATGCCTTTTTTTAATTTATAAAAGAAAAAAGGTAAACAAGATAAATCACATGTAAAGAAGTATTATTAAAAGATAAAGGTATATTTCATATCATCAGCTGCAAAAGGTTAGGCACTAATATTTTAAAACAACATCCAAAAATTATGGTTCCTTAGTGAGAACATGGCAGAAAAACAGTATGTTCATTAAGTTTTTCAGGAAGACAACTTGCATTATCACCTGGTTATCTAGTATTACTGGTCTCATGAGGCTATTTGGTCACTACACAGAAATATAAGCACACAGAAAAAATTAAGAAACTACCTACAAGAGTTCTTTTTCTATATGGCCAATGCTTCAGCAATGAAATTATATAATAGAAACAAAGATTAAATTTAAAGTATTCTATAACGTCTAAATATCATTTAAAGTTTCTCCTACTAATCTCTGAAAATCCATATTTAATATTATTAAAATTTGCAGCAGAGCACAAAACATCTTTAATACAAAAATCTAGAAATCTTGTATGAAGATGTACATTTCCCAAAATGCATCAAAGAGTTTTCGAGTTTATTACTCTAGGGAAAAACTAGTACAATTAAGTCTACTTGAGGTCTTGAACTTAACGGGAACTGTTATGAGACTAAAAAGAAAAGAACAGCAGCGACATCTAGTGGACATTTCAAATACATACCACACATAACAAATTAAGACAATTTTATTGCTAGTGTTTTACATAACTCAAACTGCCTGAGGAATTTTATGACAAATCTTTAGTTATAAACCAAATCAAGCCAACACTATTTTCAAAGAGCTTCTCAATATGCATGATTCAATCATTTGATAATACAAAATGTTTAACATAGTCCAACATGATTATAATAAAAATTAAAATATTGAATAAAAAATTATTGGAGTGAAACGAATAACTTACTAAAAAATTAAAAGCTGATTTATTTATGCTTTTTTCAAGCATGGAAAGTATACATGAACCAGTATGATCTGTCAGACAAAATAAGAAATGTTTTTAAACTAGAAGAAAACTAATTTGCAACAGGTTTTCAACGTTTCGAATGGAAATTCGTTCTCAAGAAAATGTCTATGAAAGTAAAGTAAGATAACTGCAAAAAGCCCAGGAAGTCCTCTCAAAGCAACAAACTTGAGTATGGGTGTCAACAAGATGGCAGAATAGGACTTTCCAGTGCTCATTCCCCACCTCTAACCCACAGAAACATCAACTTGAACAACTACACACATCCGCACACAAAAGTACCATCCTAAGGGCCAAGAAAAACCAAGTGAGCGATTACGGCACTTGGATGCAGAACAGAAATAAGAAGAGATGTATTGAAGAGAGTAGGAAAGACAGTTTTGCATAACCCGCATCACCCTCCCCCAGTCCGGGCAGCACAACACAGAGAGATGCCCTCCGCTCGGGGGAAGGAGAGGGAAGTAAGCACCAGACGTTGCCTCAAACCCTAACACTAAGCCCTATCCAGAAAATTCAGCACCAGGCAGGCACCACAGCTCCAGACTCCAGGCCGGTACCCACAAACTGAGCCTCCAGGCCTGCCTCAGCCAGGGCCAGATCCCATAGCTCCAGGCTCAAGGCCTACCAGGCTTGTTCAGGCCCTGGGCCTGCCCCACAGTCGGGATAGCCTCTGTGGAATTCAGGCTCCAAATACTCCATGCACACTCAGTCTCAAGGCTTGCCCCAGGTTTAGATCAGCCCCAGCAGCCTTGGGCTTCTGATTACTCCCAGCATCAGGCTGGTCCCCAGCGCTCCAGGCTTCAGGCCTGTCCCAGCACCAGGTATGGCCCCCAAAACCCAGCTTCCATGCCAGCTGCTGCGGATACAAGCTACTAAGCCAGACCCAGACCAGGATAGCCCTAGACTCCAGGCCTACCTTAGGCTCTAGCCTAGTTCAGAGCCATGTTGGTCCACACAACCCCAGGTTTTATACCTGTCTCAGCATCATGTTGGCAGCCCTGGCCCAGGTACCAAACTGGCATCCACAGACAAAACCTCCAACCCTGCTCAGTGGCAGACTGGCTTCTGGGACTCCACATTCCAGCAGATCCAGGATCTGGGCCTATCCCAGTAAACTTCAGCTCAGGGCTGGCAACCACAGACCTATACAGTCTGCAGGGGAAACACAGCAATATTGCTTCTCCTGACTCAGTGTAGGCCTAGGCTAATGTGTGTATTTGTGTCTTCACTTTTGTTTTTAAATTTTAAAGATGTGGGGTACAATTCGGAGTTAGATACATAAGTGGTCATTTCACAGGTAAAGTTTGGTACTCTTATTGATGCTATCTCCCCATCCCCTACAGTGTTCCCAAAATATGGAATACTTCATGAATTTGCATGTCATCCTTGCTTAGGGGCCATGCTAATCTTCTCTGTATCATTCCAATTCTAGTATACATGCTGCTGAAGCGAGCACTGTATCTTCACTTTTAACAAAAAAGTTTTAAAAGTTAAAAAAAATTTAAAAATAGAAAAAGGGTTATAAAGTAAGAAAATAGTGAAATAAAATATTCTGTACAGTTGTACAATGTGTTTAAGCTGTTTTACTGTAAAATAGCAAAAATATTTATAAAAGTTAATTTTATTTATTTTATTTATTTATTTTTTGAGTTGGAGTCTCACTCAGTCGCCCAGACTGGAGTGCAGTAGCTGCTCCTAGCCACTGCAGCCTTGACCTGATGGGCTCCGGCATTCCTTCCACCTCAGCTTTCCAAGTAGCTGGAACTACAGGCGTGCGCTACCACACCTGGCTACTTTTTGATGTATTGTAGAGATGAGGGCTCACCAAGTTGCCCAGGCGGGTCTCGAACCCGCGGGCTCAGGCAATCCACTCACCTCAGCCTCCTAAAGGCGCGGGATTACAGGGTGAGCCACCGAGCCTGGCAAAGTTAACTTTATAAAGTAAAAAAGTTTACAGTAAGCTAAGGTTAATTTATTAGTGAAGAAAATATTTTTATGAATTTAGTGTAGCCTAAGTGTACAGTGTTAAAGTCTACAGTAGTGCACAGTAATGCTCTAGACCTTCACATTTACTTACAACTTACTCACTGACTCACCCAATGCAAATTCCAGTTCTGCACGTTATAGTCCTGGTAAGTGTCCTATACAGATGTATCATTTTTTAATACCATATTTTACTGTACTTTTTCTGTTTAGCTATGTTTAGCTACACAAATACCACTGTGTTACAATTGCCTACAGTGTTCAGTACAGTAACATGCACAGGTTTGTAGCTAGGAGCAATAGGCTATATCACATAACCTAGGTTTGTAGTAGTCTACACCATCTATGTTTTGAACATTATGATGTTTGCACAATAATAAAATTACCTAACAATGCATTTCTCAGAATGTACTCCCATCACTAAGCAACAAAGGATTGTCTATCACAAAGTATATGGGGGAGGATCCAAAAAGACCCAGAATTTATTTATAAAAAACTGTGTATTTATTTTCATGTTTAAACTTCAGTCACCTTCAAAGTACTCTCCGTTTGACACAATACACCTATTAAGACAAATTTTCCACTGCTCAAAACAGTTTTTGAACTCATCAGTTTTGATGAGTTTTAGTGCTTCTGCCATTTTTTTGTTTCACCTCTTCCACATAGGCAAAACATTTCCCTTTGAGGATTTTTTTCATCCGAGAAGCAAAAACAAGTTGCTCGGGGCAAGATCAGGTACACAGAGAGGGTGGGGCATGAGAATCATGCTGTTTTTGGCCCAAAACTGCTGAACATTCAGTGTGGGAGGGGCAGGTATGCGTCGTGATCACCCATCATGAAATGGGCAAACGTGATGAAAGAATCCCCAAATAAAATCCACTGAAGCCTAACACAGCCTCTTACAACAATGTATACTGACGCCAATAGGTGCTTAGAATAATTACCTAGTGAGAGAAGCCTGTATTACAAGGGGCTCTCCTACCTCCAAAAGATAATTCCGTTTTTTTTATGGAGGGGATGGAAGGGGGTCTCCCGCCTTGTACATTATGACATCAAAATCATAAAATGGTAGGGTGGAATAAAACTACAGAATGATTTCATGCAATCAAGCTTAAGTTGTTAACAGCTTAAAATATAACTATAAGATGTTTTATGTAAGTCTCTTGCTAAACACAAAACAAAAACTTATAGTAAATACACAAAAGATAAAAAGTAAGGAGTCAAAGTCACTAGAGAAAATGACCTAATCACAAAGATAGGGGAGAAAGAAAAGAACAAAACAATCAGAAAATAATTAACAAAAGGGCAGCAGTAAGTCTTTACCTATCAATAATTACCTTTAATGTAATGACTTAAATTCTCTAATCAAAAGACACAGAGTCACTAAATGGATAAATGAGACTCAACTATATGCTGCCTATAACACACTCACTTCATCTTTAAGGACACACATAGACTGAAAGTAAAAGGATGGAAGAAGCTATTCTACACAAATGGAAACCAAATGAGAGCTGAGTAGCTGTACTTATATTAGACAAAGTAGACTTAATGACACAAACTGTAAAAAGAGACAAAGAAGGCCATTATATAATGACAAAAGGGTTAATTCATTAAGAGGATGTAACAATTGTAAACATATATGCACCCAGCATTGAAGTACCTAAATACATAAAGCAAATATTGAATGAATTGAAAAGAAAAACAGACTGCAATACAATGATACTAGGATACTTCAATACCCTATCTTCAGCAATGGACAGATCATCAAGAAAGAAAATCAATAATAAAATATTAGACTTAAACTACCCTTTACACTAAATGGACCAGACATATACAGAACATTCCACAGAACACTAGCAAAATACACATTCTTCTCAAGCACACACACAGCATTATCCACAACAGGTAACATGTCAAGTCACAAAACAAGTCTTAACAAATTTAAGACAGAAATCATATCAAGTATCTTTTCTGACCCAACAGAATAAAACTAGCAATCAACAACAGGAGAAATTTTGGAAAATTCATAAATACATGGAAATTAAACAACATGTGCCTGAACAAACTATGGGTAAAACAAGAAATTAAAAGAGAAATTGTAAAAATATCTTAGCTAGGTATAGTGGCTCATGACTATAATCCCAGAACTTCTGGAGGTTGAGGTGGGAGGATTTCTTAAGGCTAAGAGCTTGAAACCAGCCATGGCAACACAGTGAGACCCAATGACTACTAGAAAAAAAAATCAGCTGCCTGTGGTGGTGTGCATCTGTAGTTCCAGCTACTCAGGAGGCTGGGGTGGGAGTTTAAGGCTGCAGTGAGCAATTGCTGTGCCACTGCACTCCAGCCTGGGTGACAGAGCGAAACCTTGCCTCTAAAACAACAACCACAATAGATACCTAAAGAACACTTCACGCAACAACCACAGAATGTACATTCTATTCACCACCACATGGAACATACTCTTAAGATTGACCACATTCTCGGTCATTAATCAAGCATAAATAAATTTCATAAGATCAAAATACTACCATGCATCTTCAGACCACAGTGGAATAAATATAAGTATCACCACCACCAAGATCCCCAAACACACAAAGACATGGACATTAAACAACATAAAGCAGAACGACTCCTGGGTTAACAAAGAAATCAAGACAGAAATTAAAAGATTCTTGGAAACAAATGAAAACAAAACCACACCTTACCAAAACCTCTGGGATGTCATGAAAGCAATACTAAGAGAAAAATTTATAACTCTACACATACACATCAAGAAAACAGAAGGATCACAAGTAAACAGCCTAAAACAACACACCTACGGGAGTTGGAAAGGCAAGACCACCAAAATCCTATCTTCAGCAGAAGAATCCAGATCACCAAAGTAAAATCCCAACTACAGGACACAGAAGACAAAATATCATAGGAAAAAAAAAAAAATCAATGAAACAAAAAGCCAGTTTTTTGAAAGGAAAAGATTGGCAGACCCCTAGCCAGACTAAACAAAAAAAACTCAAATAGACACAGTTAGAAATAAAAAAGACAAAGTCACAACGGGCCCCAAAGAAATTCAAAAGATTATCAGAGATTACCTGGCACACCTGTATACAAACAAACTTGAAAACATAAATGAAATGTAGGACTTTCTGATCCTCCCAATCATACCACCTTCCAAGGTTGAAACACGAAGAAATAGAGACCCTAACACTAGACCACTAACAACCAAGGAAATTGACTCCATATAGGAAAACAACCTACAAAAAAAAAAAGCCCTGGGCCAGTCGGTTTTCCAGTTGAATTCTACAAAATATAAAAGGAGGAGGTGATATCAATACTATCAAAAGTATTCCAGGCAATCAAGAAAGACGGAACTCTCCCCAAATCATTTTATGAAGCTAACATCACACTGATACCCAAATCAGACAAAGACTCAACAAGGAAAGAGAGCTACAGGCCAATATCCCTAAAAAAAAGACACAAAAATTCTCAACAAGATTTTAGCAAATCAGATCTAACAACACATCTCAAGAATAATCCACCACGACCATGTAGGCTTCATCCCTGGGATGAAGGGATGGCTCAACATCTGCAAGACCGTACATGTAATTCAATGCATCAACAGGTATAAAAACAGTAACCACATGATAATATCATTAGATGCAGAAATAGCTTTTGATAAATTCCAGCATCCCTTCTTGACAAAAACCTTGAACTCCTAGGCATTAGAGGGAACATAGCTCAAAATAGCCATCATCTCTTCTTGACAAAAACCCTTGACAGCCGGGTTCAGTGGCTCAGCCTGTAATCCCGCGCCTTGGGAGGCTGAGGTGAGTGGATTGCCTGAGCCCGCGGGTTCGAGACCTGCCTGGGCAACTTGGCGAGACCTCATTTCTACAATAAATCAAAAATCAGCCGGGCGTGGTAGTGCGCACCTGTAGCTCCAACTACTTGGAAGGCTGAGATGCAAGGATCACCGGAGCCCAGCAGGTCGAGGCTGCAGTGGCTGGGAGCGGCCACTGTACTCCAGTCTGGACGACAGAGTGAGACTCCAACTCAAAAAAAAAAAAAAAAAAAAAAAAAGAAAATGCTGGAGACACCCTTATGTACATTGTAGTAGACTACCAATTCTTGATCACCACCCCAAAACTATACGTCATAATAGATAAGATAGACAAGTAGAATTTCATCAAACTGAAAACAGCAACAGCAAAAGAAACCATCAAGAAAGAGAGAAGGCAACCCACAGAATGGGAAAAAGTATTTAAGGCTTAACATCCAGGATCTACAGGGAACTCAAATGAGCCGAAAGGAAAAAAACACACAGTCCTATTAAAAAGTGGGCAAAGGACATGAATAGATATTTCTCAAAAGAAGACATACAAACAGCCAACAGATACATGAAAAAATGCTCAGCCTCACTAACCATTAGAAGAATGCAAATCAAAACCACACTGAAAAACCCCATAACTCGAGTAAGGATAGCTATCACTAATAAATCAAAAAACAACAGATGCTGGTAAGGGTATGGAGAAAAGGGAAGTTTTCTACACTATTGGTAGGAGTGCAAACTAGTTCAACCTCTATGTAAAACAGTGTGGCGATATTTAGAAGAACTAAAATTTGACCTTCCTCATGATCCAGCAATCCACCCCTTGGAATATACCTGGAGGAACTCATGTCATTCTACAAAAAAAGATACTTATACATGTATGTTTATTGCTGAACTACTCACAAAAGCAAAAACATGGAACCAATCCAGCTGCCCATTGAAAGTGGACAGGATAAAGAAAATTTGTTACGTATATACAATGGAATATTACACAGCCATAAAGAAGGACAAAATTACAGACTTTTGCAGCAACTTGGATAGATTTAGTGCCCATCATACTCGGTGATCTATCACAGAAACAAAAAACTGAATACACATGTTCTCCTTTATAAGTTGGTCCTAAACATTCATCACAATTCTATAAGAGAGGGATTGGCAGTAGCAGGACAATGCCGGGTGGCAGGGGGTGGGGGGAAGGGGCATAAAACATCACTAAGGGTACCTGATCCTAAACCAGGTGAAGTGAGGACCAGTAGAGGTTCAACCTTCACCTGCACGTAGACTAATAACATACCTAACCCTGACTTGTGCCCCACATCTTTATAATAAAATAAAGAAAAAATAAAGGAAAAACCAAAAATAAAACAACAAAATGAACCTTAAGCAAATAGTGATAATTCTACTACTGTATCATGCTGAAGTATTTGGGGTGAAGCATACAAAAACCTGCAACTTATTTTTAAACACACAAAACACAAAATGAGTTGGACAGATTATAATAAAGTAACAACAGCAAAACATTAACCGAAAAATCTAGGAGGTGAGCATATTGGGGTTCACTGCACAAATCTTCACATTTTCTGTGTGTCTTAAAATTTCCATAATAAAGAGGACAATCAGAATCTAAAGAAAATTTTAAAAATTATACAAACATGTTTTCTCCAATATTAAAAATTCCTTTTATATATTAACATTTTAACCCATCTAATCTAATGTCAACTGTGACTATCTTCTAAAGATCAAGATTAAAAGGATGACATGTTTTTAAAAATTTGAAAGACATACCCGAATTTCTTGGAGATTGTGAAAATTATTTCCTACTCTGACAGAGATCTTGCTTGGAGTATAGCTTTCATCAGATTTGTAGTCTGCATAAATACATAATGTCTTCACTGTTGTTTTTCTTCTAAAAGCAATAAAATAAAAACAACATGAACTTCATCATCTGAAAAGATTTTCACACCATCTTATCTTCTGATTTTAAAAATCATAGATTGCTAAAATGAGTATTTGAATCAAAAATTCCACTTCCTTTAATTCCAACAACAATGAAAATGAAAAAGTAAAAATATCGGTACAGATATAATATTTTACTTGGATGGATATCTCAGGCAGAACATGGTCATAAACCAGATGTGAGCAAAGAAGGATCAGTTAAGCCAAACTAGGTTATTGTGCAAACAATATTAAGGATTTCCATTCTCTTTATTTGTATTTTAGAGAAATGAATTGTTATAACAAGTTTAGTTTTCTTTACTGGTTCATTACTTCATTTCCCATATGAATACTTGAGTATAGGTAACTGA
This sequence comes from Cephalopachus bancanus, assembly GCA_027257055.1. Taxonomy (NCBI): domain Eukaryota; kingdom Metazoa; phylum Chordata; class Mammalia; order Primates; family Tarsiidae; genus Cephalopachus; species Cephalopachus bancanus. The sequence goes on along the minus strand of JAPVLO010000010.1, from coordinate 8,126,172 downwards.
GAGACTTGAGTCCAGCAAAGAGAAAAACATCTTTTTTTAAAAATAGAAAGCATAATCTATTACTTAATGCAAGAAATAAAATTTTGTTCTTGTTTTTTAAATATACATATCCTAGGCAAATAAAAAATATATAAAAGAAAATTAACCTCAGAAAAAATGCAAGTGGCCAAAAAAGAAAAAAACAACACAAAAAGATATTCCATTTCTAATAATCAAGAGAAATTAAAAGGTACAGTGATATTCATTTTACTACCATATTGGAAAATAGCAAAATGAATGATAAAACCCAAATATGATTAGAAAAAGGTGCTTTCATAGCCAGTTAGTAGGTACACAACCTTTAACTCACTAATTCAACTTCTAAAAATGCATTAAAAGACAGTAACACAAATATTCAAAACTTGTATTCCAATGAAGATTGGCCTGGAGGGAAAAAAAAAAAAATGGATGCAGAAAACCCTTGTCCTGTGATTAAATTACTAAAACATTAAAAACAACCCAAAAACCCACGGCAATAGGGAATTGGTTAAATAATTACAATAAATCCATTCAATGAAATACTGTGCAACTATTAAAATAATTATGCACATATGTAGCTACAGTAGGAAAAATGCAGATTACAAAACAATATATACAGAAGAATCCCATTTAGGGGAAAAACAAAAATTTTCCTAAAGAATATAAACCTAGACTTACATACTTTAAAAAGATCTAGATGGACTTATACAAAAATAGGCAAAGGTAACTATTTTGGTGGGAAGGAACTATGGGAGATCTTTATTTTCTTCTTTATAATTCCTATCTTTTCTGAATAATTTTTCAGAATAAGCACATGCTACTTGGCCATCAGAAACAAAAAATTAGGTGATTTAAAAAACTGACCCCCCCCCAAAGATGAAGAATTCTAACTAAATGTGCTTTATAAGTTAAGTTCTTGTGTAAACTGACACTGAGTAACAATAGGCTTCCTGAGCAAGTAGTCTGTGTCAAAAAGTCAGCTTATAAACAGCAGGGAATCTGTAGCTCTTAGGGAGGAACCAAACTTCTGTGGCCTAAGCTATTCACCAAAAGGAAAGGGGAAAGTCAAGGACTTTTCCTCTAATCAAGATATAAAACACTAAATACCCAGGAATTGCTGACAAATAAATACCATTACTAGGTTTTCAAAAGAGGCCAAAGGTATCAAACTGACATCTTTCTCTTTCTGCTGAGCGAGAAAGGAGACAGGAGAGGAAGCAAAGAAAGAAGGGAAAATTTTGAAGGGTATACTGAAGATCTTATTCCTTGATGAGCCATAGCAGGAAGAAAGCAAAGGCCTTTCTTTACTATGGAGAGATCAAAGGTCACACAAACTCTTAAGGACTTTTTTTTAAAAGGCAAATCTAAAGGATCAAGTATTTTTGCTCAGAATAATTTTATTTCTAAATTGTGAAATTCAGGATAACTTAGTCACTGGGACCTACAAGATTATCAGAGTGAGGTTTAGAAAGGCAAAGAATAGTTAAAACAATGATTAATGATTAATAAAAACAAGAGTAGCAAATCGTTAATGAATATTGTGTGTCTGGCCTAGAAGTAATATTTAATACTTATTTCACTTATTCCTCAACCTTGAGATAGAGGCACTATTCTCCATTTTTCTGATTTAAAAAATTAGTAACACAGGTTCATAGCTGGTTTAAGGTAAAAAAGCTGGTGGGTGGGCACAGTCAGAATTCAAAAGTACGTCTGTCTGCCTCACATGATCTTGACTACTACTGCCTTCCCTTTAATTAACTGTACTTAGCTTATTTATTAGTCACTGATACCAGTTTACAGTGATATATAGGTATTTGCAGTTATTTAAATTTTATTTAAACCAACTGCTATTCTAATAAAATACAATTAAATTAGGACACTCATTATACAACTTTTAGGCTATAGCCTTTGTTTTTATGGAGAAGCAATCCTAGGTTGTACAGTACAATAGTTTCAAAAGCACAGGCTCTGAAGTCAAAAAGCTTCTGTTCAAATTGTAATTCTGTCACTTACCAGCTGTGTAACCCTAGGAAAATTACTTAATTTATCTAAGTCTCTGCTTCTGAGACCATACAATAAAGACACAATATTTGTAAATTTTAAATGAGATGAATGGGTAAGGCATTAAGCAAAGTATCTGGTATCTGACATCTTTTAAAAAAATTAGCTGTTAATGTTATTTTTTGTCTATTCATATTTAATACACTGTGATAGGAGTTAGCATACTGTGGCCTGCAGGCCAAATCCTCCCAAACTCTGCTTTTGTAAGATAAAATGTAATTTGAACAGCTAAATGGAGTTACTTATGTATTATATATGGCTGCCCCAGAGATATAACAGCAGACTGGAGTACTGTAGCTGCAACAAGGACCAGATAGCCCACAAGGTCCAAAATATTTACTATTTGGTGTTTTCACATGAAGTTTGCTGATTAGTACCTTAGGAGGACGACAACAACAACTAAACATATGATGTTACAGAATGTTAAAATAGATGGCATAAAAGGCTGGACGCGGTAGCTCGCACTTGTGATTCCAGCACTTTGGGAGCCTGAAGTGGGAAGACTGCTTGAGCCCAAGAGTTTGAGACCAGGCTAGGCAGCACAGTGAGACCTCATCTCTACAAAAAATTTTAAAAATTAGCCAAGTGTGGCGGCATGCACCTGTAGTCCCAGCTACTCGGGGGCCGAGGCAGAAGGATTGCCTGAGCCCAGAAGGCTGAGGCTGCGGTGAGTCATGATTGTGCCACTTAAACCTGGGTGACAGAGTGAAACCCCAACACTAAAATAAATAAATAAATAAAAAATAGAGTTAAGTATATTTCATTGTAATGTCTATATTTCTTTCATTTTTATGCAAGTAAAATAGACTTCTTTGTCCAATTCTTTGTCCAATGAGTCCAACCAACACTAGCTGAAAAATTCAGAAATGTATTACCTGAATTGGATGTTCACTAAATGAGGCTGGGAGCCATCTGATTGCCAATAAGTTTCTAGGTTATCATCTCGTAATTGATCCACTCCAAATCCTAAAAACACCAAAAGTGGCAATGAATTCATGTGAAAAAGAAAGAGCTATATAGTCAAAAAGTAAAATGACCATACATATTTGTCCAGAAATTTTGAAAAACAGATGAGAAATGTGAAATTTAAATTAACCAGAACTCTTCCAACCCTTTACTCAGAGCTCACCTTGTACAGAAATATCACTTACACACACAAAGTCTTTACTAGTAACAAGTTTTTTGGTTGTTTGCTTTCTAAAAGACATTTTCTAGAATATACTCTAAAGCATGTATTATTCAAACCCAGTTTCTTATATTTTTACATGCTGATCACCAGTGTCCTGAAAAATCCTCAAAAATAAACAAATTCCAATAAATTCAATATGCCATAATTACTGAGTCAAAAAAAGGGCAACTTAGAATATTTTCAAAAAACTATACATTTTGAAACCAAGTGTTTTTGATTAAAATTAATCAAAGTTAAATTTACCCAGAATCCCACAGCCTCCAGCTATTCTAGATAATTAACAAACTATCCTATGTTTTTCTGATTAAAACCATAAGAATTCATACTAATTTTAGAAATGAGCCTGATTTACTGGTAAACTGTAGACTTTTCCAGAAAAATTAAGAGAAATAGATCTAACTTACATTTTTTTTTTTTTTTGAGTTGAAGTCTCACTCTGTCGCCCAGACTGGAGTGCAGGGGCCGCTCCCGGCCACCGCAGCCTCGCCCTGCTGTGCTCTGGCGATCATTCCGCCTCAGCCTTCCAAGTAGCCGGAATTACAGGCATGCGCTACCACGCCCGGCTGATTTTCTGATTTATTGTAGAGATGAGGTATCGCTGCCCAGGCAGGTCTCAAACCCGTGGCCTCAGGCAATCCACTCACCTCAGCCTCCCAAAGGCACGGGATTACAGGCTGAGCCACAGAGTCCAGCTCATTTTTTTTTTTTACTAAGTAATATATTCATCACGGAACAAATTCAATGGGTACAAAAAAGAATATATTGAAAAACTGCTATTCCCCTACCATCTCATTCCCCTTTTCAAATATAATTAATGTCACCCATTTACTGCATGCCTTTTCACAGACACTGTATGTATATAAAAGCAATCACATATATTATTTCCCCCCCTTTACACAAAATGATGGCATACTATAGTTTTGCATTTTGGTGTTTCCTTATTTTTTTTTTTGCTATTAATGTAAAATACATACTGGTTTTGAAGACTTAGTACAGAATGTAAAATATCTCATTAGTAATAATAGTTGAGTTATACTGAATGAAAATATTAATTTCATCTTTTTAGTCCTTTTAAATGTGGCTACTAGAAAAATTAAAATTCCACGCATAACTACATATATATTTCATCTTACATGTTCTATTCAACAGTGCTGTTTTCAATCATGCTTTGTTCTTTCTTTAGGCAATATTACTATGGCTAATCCAGAATATTCATTTATGTAAGTTACAAGATAAAAAGCTGTTTTACTAGCAATATAAAGAGTTCTAGATCTTAAATACCTTTTTCTTTTTAGTACTATTTTACCAGTTCCTTAATAAAAGATAGCTAAATAATTCTTCCTTGAGAGGAAAATAATTTCCTATCTATTGTTCTGAATTTTTTTTACAAAATGTTCAATAATTTAATTTTCTATGGATTAGAAGGTTTTTTCACTTATTTTATTTAAGCTACTCAGCTAGGATGTCTTTTCTCCTTTATTTTACAACTTACATTTGAGCATAAAGAATTTCATAAAATGGTATTTGTTCTTAAAAAGCAAAATAAACATTGAACAAAAATCTGAAAAACTTGTTCAGAATAAGAGATGTCCTGTAACTCAAGACTAATCATTTTAAGTTTGTTTCTATGATACTGCTTAAGTACATCTAAGCAGCTGGGCTCGGTGGCTCAGCCTCAGTATCCCAGCGCTTTGGGAGGCTGAGGTGAGTGGATTGCCTGAACCCGCAGGTTCAAGACCCACCTAGGCAACTTGGTGAGACCTCATCTCTACAATAAATCAAAAATTAGCTGGGCATGGTAGTGGGCGCCTGTAGTTCCAGCTACTTGGAAGGCTGGGGCGGAAGGATTGCTGGAGCCCAGCAGGTCGAGGCTGCAGTGGCTGGGAGCAGGCACTGCACTCCAGTCTGGGTGACAGAGTGAGAATCCAACTCAAAAAAAAAAAAAAAAAAGTACAACTAAGCAGGTGTAATATCTTCAACAACTGATCCATCTAAATCTTTACCTCTGGAATACTAAGTATGATCACCAGTCTTTACTTCCTCAGTAAGTCTCACAAATGGAACATCTTGAAAATATCTGCTCATGTGCCAATGTCACGTCTCTACTTCTTTTCCAAAGCTTCCCACTTAATATTATATCTGAATTGTTTTAGTCTAAACAAAATAAATAAAACAAGGATGTGTTATAACTGCTTTAACAGGTATCAGGATATTGCCCACAAATAACACTATTCTCCAGAAAAGCAACGTCCATATAGTACCCTAATTCTCTAAGGCAGTGTTTCTCAGTGTGATCACCTGGGAACTTGTTTGGAATTTCAGACATACTACATCAGTAACTTTGAGGATCTAGCCCCTTTGAGAGTTTGTTTTAATAAATCCTCTAGGTGATTCTGACACATGCTCAAATGTTAGAATTGCTGCTTTAAGGCAGGGTCTCTCAACCTTGGCATTATTGATATTTTGGACTAGACAATTCTTTGTTGGGTAGGGGCGGGGAAGGTTCCTGTACATTGTAAGCAGTATCTCTGGTGTCTCCTCTTCCTCTATCCTTTCCCTCTATCCTTTCCCCACCCAAATGTCTCCAGGCATTGCCAAATGTTCTCTGAAGGGCAAAAATCATCCCTGGGTGAGAAAAACTGCTTTAAGAAAAAAGAATACTAGTATTCATCTGTGGTTATTGTTTGGTAAATATTCACGCTTCTTTCTCCACCTTCCATGGGAAGAATATGATTCTGCACTCCAATCACATTGGGGCTAAATCATTATTTATTTTAGCCAATACAATGTGACACAAGCAGAGGTTTTAAATATGCTTTCAAGGTATGGCTTGGTTTTCTGAATGTCTGCACTCCCCTAAGAGAATGTGCCTGAATACATGAGGCACACCTGAACCCAGCTCACAGTCTAAAAACAACTTATGGCCAAGCAAGAAATAAATTTTGTTATTGTATGTCACTAAGAGACGAGGGTCACTTGTTACACAACACTAGTGCAATAAGAGTTGGCTAATGCAACACCAATAGATGGGATATATATGAATGGCCCAGCTTAGATTGCCTTTATGGCTAAAGTAGTCACGCTCCTCTCAAGCATATCTACTAACCTACTTTCACATTTGCTAGGTGGTTATTTTAACTGAGACCAATGTCTTGACTCAAAAAACTAAAGATAGATAAAACATGAGCTCTGTGGAGGAGTTCATCTATATTACGCACTAGAACTAAGTTCTAGAAATAAAAAAATTAGCCAGGCTCGGTGGCTCAGCCTGTAATCCCGCGCTTTGGGAGGCTGAAGTGAGTGGATTGCCTGAGCCCACAGGTTCGAGACCCGCCTGGGCAACTTGGCGAGACCTCATCTCTACAATAAATCAAAAATTAGCCAGGCGTGATAGCGCACGCCTGTAGTTCCAGCTACTTGGAAGGCTGAGGCGGAAGGATTGCCAGAGACCAGCAGATCGAGGCTGCAGGGGCTGGGAGCGGCCACTGCACTCCAGTCTGGGTGACAGGGTGAGACTCCAATTAAAAAAAAAAAATTAAGATAAAATAAAAGGAATTTTTCTTTATATTTAATTGCTCTAAAATATAACTGCTTTTTAAAAAATAAAAATAGCAACATGCAAAAATATAATGTATGATAGTGCTTTCTTCAGAAAAAGGAAGAAATTAACTATTTTGAAATGCACCCAGACTATTCTGTTCTCCTTTAAGAAGGTCATACTTCAAGGTGAGCTACTTCAGCAGAGCCTAACCAAAAGTAGATAAAGGGAAATATCCAATTCCAATCCCCTCTAGCCTTTGTCTCTCACCCAGGAGGAAAAAAGCTAAGAAGCACTTGTGAAAGGTCAGAGCCAGAGGCACAGACCCAACAAAAGACCCATTCACAGAATTATATTTCTGTTCCCCCACCAACTTAGCTTAACATCAATTGGTATCCTATATAATACCAGGAGATTACAACTAAAAGAACTGCAGGCTCAGACTCCATTTAAGAAGCAGTCTCTAGGGAAACACAAAGATAACAGAAGAGAGGAAAAAAAACAAAGATGCTAGCACAATCTTAGCCTATAACACTATAGCTACAGCAATTACAAAAGGTGCTATGTTCATGAAAAGGAATACTAGAATGAAAAGAAAGGAAAAAGGAATAGAAGAAACATTTGAAGTAAAAATGGCTGAGAAGCTTCCAAGATTAAGGACAGACACCAAATCACAGATCCAGGAAGCTCAGAGAACACCAAGCATGATAAATACTGAAAAATCTACACATAGGCATATCACATTCAAACTGCAAAAAATCAAAGACAAAGAAGTTTCTGAAAGAAAACAAAGGGGAAAAAAACCTTACCTATAGAAACAAGCATAAGAATTACATCAGACTTTTCTTCAGAAACCATACAAGCAATAAGAGAATGAACTGCAATACATTAAGTGTTAGGGAAAAAAAAAATCACAAATCTAGAATTCTGTAGCCAGTGAAATTTTCCCTCAAAATGGAAGGAGAATCAAAAACCTTTAGACAAACAAAACTTGAGGAAATCTATTTTCAGTAGACCTGCCTTGCAAGAAATGATAAAAGAAATTATTCAGAGAGAAGGAAAATGATATAGGTCAGAAACTCACACTTACTTACAGAAATGAAGGGAAGGCATACACAAAGGTAAAAAAATTAAAAAAAATTTTTCTTATTCTTAATTGGTCCAATGGACAATAGTTCCTTTCAAATAACAATAACAACAATATATTGGATGATTACAGTTCATGGATAAATGAAATGAAGGCTAACAATGATATAAGAAACATGAGGGGGGTACTAGGAATACTTTTATAGGGTACGTCATTATACATGAAGTATAATATTCTCTGAAAGTGAACTTAGATTAGTTGTAAATGCATATTGCAAACTATAGAGCAGGGGTCCTCAAACTTTTAAAACAGGGGGCCAGTTCACTGTCCCTCAGACCACTGGAGGGGCCCCTGCTTTAAAAGTTTGAGGACCTCTGCTATAGAGCAACCACTAAAATTTTTTTTATTACTGAGAAGTAAAATTGGGCCAGGCCCACAGTGGCTCACACCTGTAATTCCAGCACGTTGGGAGGCCAAGGTAAGAGGATTGCTTGAGCCCAGAGTTCTTTGAGATCAGCCTGCTTGCAACATAGCAAGACCCATCCTTACAAAAAAATTAAAAAAAAAAAAAAAATTAGCCAGGCATAGTGGCATGCACCTGTAGTCCCAGCTCCTTGGGAGGATCACATATTCTCACTCACACAGATCCTGAACATTTATAATACTATAAAAAAGGGATTAGCAGTAGTGGAACACTGCCAAGAGAGGCAGGGGGCACATAACATCAATAAGGGTACTGATCCAAAACCAGGTGAAGTGAGGACCAAAGGGAAGCCCAAACTTCATCTGTACGATGACAACTTATGTACCTAACCTGAATCGTACCCTACATCTTTAAAATAATAATAATAATAAAAGAAGGCTGTAATAGCTATAATAATTTCAGACAAAGCAGATTTCTAAGCAAGAAAAGATATGACGAATAAAGTGAACATTACATAATGATAAACCAATTAATTTGCCAGTAATACATAACAATCCTAAATGTGTATGCACCTGTGTATGCACCTAACAACAGAACAACTATATAGGGCAAAAAATGATAGAACTGAAAGGAGAAAAAGACATCTGTTATAATTGAAGACTTCAACATCTAACAGTAATTGACAGATTTATCAGGCAGCAAATTAGGAAGGATAAAATCAAACTGAATAGTACCATCAATCAACTGAATGAAATTGACATTTATAAATTCTGTCATCCTACAACAGCTGAATACATTTTTCTCGAGCTCATGTGTAACATTCACTAAGATGAAGCACGTTTTGCACCATAAAAGATATATTTCTAAGAATTAAAAAAATAGAAACCATAGAAAGTATTCTCTTAAACCACAAAAGAATTATATTAGAAATCAATAAAATAAAGATAACTGGAAAATCCAAAAATATTTGGAGATTAAATAGTACATGAATCAAAGAAGAATCAAGAGAAATTAACATATTTTTAAATAAATACTAATTAAAATTATTAAAAATTGTGAGATGCACAGAATTAAAAAACTGAATACCATATATTCTCACTCTAAGTGGGCCCTAAACATTGGGTACACAAGCACAAAGACAGAAACAATTGACCCTGGGCAATACTAATGAAAGGAGGGACAGAAGATGGGGGATAAGGAACACATAACCATCTACTGGGTACCATGTCCACCAACAGGGAGAGTCAAGGTTTGCTAGAAGCCCAAATCTTACTTGCACACAACTTACTTATGTAGCAAATCCTCTCTTGCACCCCATAACTCTAATATAAAAAATAAAATAAAATAAAATTTGTGAGATGCAATGAAAGCAGTGCTTGGAGGAAAATCTATAACACTGCACATATACATAAGAAGAGATCTACCAATACAATAAAAATTTCTGCCTTAGGAAACCAGGGAAAGAAGAGCAAATCAAATCCAAAATAAGCAGAAGAAAAGAAATAATAAAAGTCAGAGTAGAAATCAATGAAATTGAACAGAAAATTAATTTAAAAAAAAACAAAAGCAAATGTGAATTATTTGAAAAGTTCAATAAAATTGATAAACTTCCTAGTTGAGCTAACCAAGAAAATAAAAGAGAAGATGCAAATTTCTAGTATCAGAAATGAAAGAGAAATCATCACCACTGATACCATGGATAATTATAAATAATAATGATGATGATAATAATAATAATAATGTAGTATTATAAACAATCACATGCCCACAAATTTGATAACAAATAAAGTTGACCAATTTTTTGAAAGACACAATCTACCAAAACTCACACAAGGAGAAATGAATAATTTGAATAAGTCTATACGTATTAAAAAACTAAATCAATAATTAATGATTTTCTAAACTAAAAATCACCAGACCCAGGTGGTTTCACTGGTGAATTTTATCAAACATATAAGAAATAATACAAGTTCTCTATAATTTCTTCCAGAAAATAAAAGCAGAAGAAAAGTTTTCTAACACATTCTATGAAGGGAGCATTATCCAAATATCAAAACCAGACATTACGTTGTCTGACAAAGACATTACAAAAAAAGATTACAGAACACGGATGCAAAAATTCTCAAGAAAATATTAACAAATCAAATTTATGTATAAAAAGAATTACACATACATTCAAGTGGGATTTATTCAAGGTATGCAAGGTTGGTTCAATATTCTAAAATTAACGCAACTGATTACATCAACAAGCTAAGGAAGAAAAGTCATATGATCATATCAATAGATGTAGATAAAATATTTGACAAAATGGAATATTCATTCAAGATAAAACTTCTCAGCAAACTGGAGAGGAACGTCTGGTAAAGCATATCTATAAAAAAAAAAACAACAGCTAACATCATACTTAATGGTGAGAAACTAGATACTTCCGCCTTAAGATCTAGAACAAGAAAAGGGTGTCCTCTCTTACCACTCCTATTCAACATCATATTGAAAGTCCTTGCTAATGCAATAAGGAAAGGAAATAAAATATATATAGTTGACACTTGAACAACATGGGTTTGAACTGCACAGGTCCACTTAAACACCTTTTTTTCAATAATCGGTCCTCCATACCCAAGAGGTCTACAGATTCAACCAAATGTGGATCTAAAATACAGTATTTTCAGGATGTGAAACCCGGATATGGTACCTGCAGGTTCTATAGAGCCAACTGTGGAATTTGTACATGTGCACATAAAACAACATAATCCAGAAATTCTACTCCTAAGTATTTTTCATTAAAAAATGAAGACATAAATCCACACAAAAAGTTCTACAAGAATGCTTATAGCAGTTTTATTCATAATCAGCAAAAATTGGGAACAACTTTGTCTTAGTTAACCATTACTGCATAACAAATTGCCCCCCAAACTTAGCAGCTTAAAATATCAAATATGCATCGTTTCACAATTTCTATGGAAAGGAATTCTGGTACAGCTTAGTTGGACAGTTTGGCTCAGGGTCTCTTGGGAGTTTGCAATAATGTTATCTGAAGCAGTTGTCTGAAGGCTTGATGGGAATGAAGGATTCATTCTAAGATGGTTTGCTCAACACCACTGTTAACAAGAGGCCTCAGTTTCTCATTAGCTATCAGCAGGAGGCAACGGTTCCTTGCCAAACCCACCATTCCATTAGGCTACTTGCTTCTTCACAAAAATGACAGCTCGTTTTCCCCAGATTCAGTGATCCAAACAAGAGCAAGGCAGAAGCCACATCTTGTACAACCATTACTATCTCATGGTTTGATGATCAAGGATTACCAGAAGCATATGTTCTTCCTTCTGATGTACTGTCAGAAGGTCAGTAGTAGCCTAACATTATTTTACAATGTCAACATCATTCACCTCACTTCATCTCATCACACAGGCATTTTATATCCCACATCCTCTCAAGTGTGAATACAGTACAATAAGATATTTTGAGAGCTAGAGATCACATTTGCATAACTTTTATTATAGTATATTTTAATAATTGTTCTATTTTATTATTAGTTGTTGTTCATCTCTTACTGTACCTAATTTTTTTTTTTTTTTTTTTGAGTTGGAGTCTCACTCTGTCGCCCAGGCTGGAGTGCAGTGGCCGCTCCCAGCCACCACAGCCTCAACCTGATGGGCTCTAGCAATCCTTCCGCCTCAGCCTTCAGAGTAACCGGAAATACAGGCATGCACTACCACACCCGGCTGATTTTTTGATTTATTGTAGAGATGAGGTCTCGTTGCCCAGGCGGGTCTCGAACCCACAGGCTCAGGCAATCCACTCACCTCAGCCTCTCAAAGGCGCGGGATTACAGGCTGAGCCACCGAGCCTGGCTTGTACCTAATTTTTAAATTAAGTTTTATCATAGGTATTTATGTACAGGAAAAAACAATGCATACAGTATGCAGTACTGTCTGGTTTCAGGGAATCCACTGGGAGTCTTGGAACAAATCCCCCTAGGATAACGGGAAACTATTACACAAGGAACAGTAAATGACTATTATCAACAGTTTTTTCATTTCGTTTTACCTGGTTTGCAAGACGAGAGTGACCAAACAGCTTGTGACCCAATTTCCCGTACTGTTCCAGTTCTTTCCAACTGCTTAGGGTCAGCACCAGGAGGTGTCTTATTTGGTGTGGTCATTTTAAAAAATATTCTGTGTAGAAAAAAAGAATACACGCATTATACTAGGAGCTGAGCACCATTATACAAAAGGTAAAAATAAATAAAAATTTAATAGCAAAATGGATTCTTCATATATTTGATATTAATCATCTATTTCTCAAATGTAGTTAATATAACTGTAATTTCAAAATCCTAGGAATTCAATTTTTGTTTCTAAAATATATTATTACCAGATGTCAAAGCAGCAGGATGTAGTAGCCAAAAGAGCATAAGATCAAAGTTCTGGCTTCAGCTTGACCTTTAGCTTAAACTTTGAGCAAGTCTGGGTTTTACTTCATCTCCAGGCAAGGGTGTTCGTTAACTCGATGATTTTTAATTCTATATTGCTATGCAGTTCTATACTTCTATGAATAAAAATTCAAACGAGTTTTAGCCCTGGAAGTCAGACTGAAATATGCTTATTCTAGGAATAAGTAAACACTGATCCTTACTTTTAATACCCATTAAATGATGCAGAGGATAACCATTTCTCCCCACTCTTACCACTGTAGATAAAATCAGAAAAATGGTTTCGAGGTCTAGAAGTAACTGGCCTATTCTAAAAAGGCTGACTTCATCTTTTACGTTTTTGTTAATTTTAGTAAATCTATGCAAACGTGAAAAAAGTAACTTCTTGGATAAGGCACAATATGTAAAACTGCTTCTGCGGCAGTCACTGTCACTAAACATTGTTATACACGCTATTATGAAACAGATGCAATAGTTCTGTATATCATTTTCTTGACACTTTCCCATTAGATCCCAAGTTATTCTCTAATCACCAAGCACTTGATCCTCGTTAAATAACGGCAGAGATGCTGTTATCCAGTAAAAAAGGGCCCGCTGCCCGATGGACTGCAAACTTCGGAAAGACCTGAGACTTAAATGCTCAATAAGTAATTTACTGAATGAATAAATGGACGAATAGGTTCAGTCGTAAACTAAAGTAGTTGCCTGCAAGTTAAGTTAGGTCTAGGACGAGACTATTAAACCTGTAGCCATCATTTCAAACCAAATGTCCAGTCATCTGGGGAGGAAAAAAAAATGCCCAACTCTACGTTGGGACAGAATTCAACTGCCAGATTGAAGACTGGACGCCACCAAGTGGATAAAACACGGGGCTCGAAGAAAACTGGGTTCCTGGCCTTGAAGACCCGACCGGCTGAGGAACAGAGGCCAAGGACAGCGTGCCACCGCCAGCAGTGTGGGGACCAGACTCTGTAGGTCCGGCCTGACGCCCCTGGCATGCTAGAATGACTAAGGCTCCACTCCGGACCCACCGGCCTCGAGGAGACCGCGAACGTAAACAGGGACTGGGATTAGGGAGGCGAATGCCTCTGCTAGCGCTAGGACGGTCGTCCACGTCGAGGAAGAGCCCACGCACTTACAGCTTCCAGACCTGGCTCCCCGCAACTCAGCTTCTTAGGACGTCCTGGAGACCCGCGCCACTCCCACTCGGCTTCTGAGGACCGCTCTGCCTCCCGCAGTGATGTTTAACGGGGGGGGGGGGTGTCGCAGTACAATGACGTCACATAGCCCCGCCCACCTCCGGGGCCCCGCCTCGCGCTCTCTGCCGCGCGTGCGCATTACGTCCTATGGCTTGCGCGAGGCGGCGGCTGGGCACCGCCATTTTGGCCGGTGGCCGTAAGAACACGCTGCCTAGCTGGGAAGTAAAGGCAAGAAGTGATTTGGCCTCCGCGCTCCCCTCCGCAAGGGGATCGTTTTCTGCAGGTACGTGAGTAGCCCGGAGAGCTTTAGCCTTTAGCTGTCATCTGCCAGGTTAGAAAGACCGTAGGGACGTTCTCCGAAAACCTTTGGTTAGGCCTTAGGTGACGGCGGCGGCGGAGACGGCAGCGGCGCGTGGCAGCCGGCTCCGGCGGGACATCTGGGACGGCGCGGGCGACGCCGAGAGCTTGGGGGCGCCTCGCGCTTTCTCGCCGGCGAACCCGGCCGTCGGCCACTGCTGCCCGCCATCCCCGCCAAGGGGCCGCGAGCGTGGACCCAGATGGATGCCATCGTCCCCACTCCCGCTTTGCCCCCGCTCCCACCCCGGAGCTGACCCTTCGGGAGAGGAAGGCAGCTTCAGCACTTGCAGCATCCCCTCGTCCCCCGCACTGGACATCGGACGTACCGTCACATGTGCGAATTGGGCTGTGGGAAGTCGTGGCTTCTCTCCCACGTTCTGGTGATGGTGGAATGAGTCATGGCATCTTGCCGCCATGAAGTCGAATACTCCCCGTCCACTCCCAGGCTTTATAGAAACGATGGTCAGACGTCGCTCGACTCTTCTCATAGAATGACGTGTGCGCGTCTGTGACTGGGGTTACCCCAAGCGGTTTCCCCGTTGAACACCCATAGCTTTTTGGGGACGCTTTTATGGCACTCGGCACTTTTCTCCCTTTGGTGACTTGTCCGTTTTACCCTTTATTGTATCTTGAACTCCTTGAGATCAAGGATGATGTCTTTATTCAGTAAATATTTCTATTATCTCTTCGGGGCTTCGTACGCTGTAGGCACTTAGTATTTGTTGTGAATGCATGACAGCCAAAGCTGAATTCCCACATCCTATGAAATACGTTAGCATTTTCTCCTTTTTGATAGTAAAGTCGACACGAGTAAGGAATAACTGAATAACTTTTTTTATTTTTACCATCTCTTCCGCGGGACTGCTACCTATTTATGATAGTGGCATATATGTTGCACTATTTTGTCCTTTATATTCCTTCTGTACCAGCCACCTGACAATAGTGCTTTGTCGGTGTAACCAGAGGCTGTTATCTGTATTTGAACCAAAAGATGTTTCGGGTTTGTATGGAGTTTTTTTTTTTTTAGTTTAAAACTTTGTTCTTCCCTACTTTAAAAAAAAATATATTAAGGAAGAACATTTAACATAATGCCAGGGAGGAAAAGGAGAAAGTAATATTAAGTTAGAGTTTCTTGTAAGTTTTTTTAAGTTAGTTAGTTAATTTATATTTTTTTGTAGAGACAATCTCACTTGATTGCCCAGGCTGGCCTCAAACTCCTGGCTTCAAGTGATCCTCCTGCCTCTGCCTTCCAAAGTGCTGGGATTATAGGCATAAACCACTGTGCCCAGCTTCTTCTGAATGTCTTGAATTTAAGACTTTGAAATCAGAGTCGTATACCACTCCCAACATATTATAAGTGTTTTATAAGACTAATAACCTACAATAAGCATAGGTTAGAAAATTTCATGTGATCATAAGCATCGTTAGTTAACAGCCATCTTTAAAATGCTTTACACAGCATTACAGTAATGTTGGTTTTAGACTAAATGCTTTCCATGTATGCCTCACTTCCTTTTTTCCTCTCAGCTGGAAGAATGACATTGAGTGTCATTGTTTGATTGCCCATTTTGAACAGTTTGTCTTCAGATCTGAAGTATCTTAAAACCCTTTGTTCCCAGAAGTCTGTTACTATAATCTCCAAGCTTTACTGTGCCTATCTTTCCTATTGAAAAATGAGTAGAGCCAGATGTACTGGCTCATACCTGTAATCCCAGCATTTTGGGAGGCAGGAGGCTGAGGTGGGAGAACTGCTTGAGCCCAGGAGTTCCAGCCCAGCCTAGGCAATGTCGCAAAACCTCTTCAAAAAAATTAAGAAATTAGCTGGGCTTGGTGGTGCATACCTATTGTCTCAGCTATATAGGAGACTGAGGTGGAAGGATTGCCTGAGCCCAGGAGGTCGAGGCTGCAGTGAACTGTGATCATGCTACTGTACTCCAGCCTAGGCAGCAGAGTAAGACCCCCAACTCAAAAAAAAAGTAGAGAATCCCCCTTCCCCTGGTTCTTGAAACTAATATACAAATTGAATTTATAGTGTTTACACAGCAGCTCTACAAACAATCCATATTCATTTTTCTTTTTTTTGAGTTGGAGTTTCACTCTGTCACCCAGGATGGAGTGCCATGGCACGCTCACAGCCACCCCGGCGTCAACCTGCTGGGCCCCATGATCCTTCCGCCTCAGCCTTCCAATTAGCTGAAACTACAGGCACACAATACCACACCCAGCTATTTTTTTATTTATTGTAGACTCAAGGTCTCGCCAAGTTACCCAGGGTGGTCTTGAACCCGTGGACTCAGGCAATCCACTCGCCTCCGCTTCCCAAAGTGCTGGCATTATAGGTTGAGCCACCGAGCCTGGCCTTCATTTTTCTTAAATGCATTACAGTTTGTCACTTTTTATATCAGTCAGTTTATTAACCACCTCTGGTATGTTTTTCTTCTGAAAAATATCAGTCTGGGTATACCCAGAGTCCGAGCTGTTTGGGAAACTGAACAGAAGGATCCTTTGAGCCCTAGTTCCAGGTTGTTATGCCCTCTCATGCTTGAGAATAACTATTTCATCCAGTCTGGGCAGTGTAGCGAGATCCCCATTTCTTTTCTTTTCTTTTTTCTAGTGTCTCTTACATGCTGTTTTTTAAGTAAAAGTTTGAAAAAGTTAATATTTTAATAGTGTGACAGAAATAGAATTTAAGCAATTTCATTATAAAAGATTTATCCTCTTGAGGGGAACTCATTATGCTCTTACTGGGTAATTTGTAGAAAGGCATTCAATATTTAAATTAGAATGTATGGTTCCAGTTTTATTTTAATAGGTTGGTGAATAATCATTTTCAAAATTATAGTTTTTTTGTAGCAGTTCAAGTCTTTTAATTTAATTTCTTCCTTTTCTAATCTTTACAAGACTTAGACCAGATTTTAAAGTAGAGTAAACCTGTTTGAGCATAATTTTTGTTTTTTACAAGAGTATTTAGTCTTCTTTTGAGTGATTTGTGTTTTACTATATAATTTAGTGGACAACAGTTACCATAAAATATGCATAACTTGCAAGATTCTAAAGTTATTGTAATCCATAGGAGAATTATTTACCGTATTTAAATTTATGTTCTCATTCATTCAGCAGAATGTTTGATCTCCTACGTACTCGGCACTGATTCAGCCCTGTAATGAACAAAACTCCTTGCCCTCATGATGAGGGAGTGCATTCTACTTAGGGAGGGGAAAAAACTGTGTGTTTGTAGCATGAGAAAGCATGTGTGTGTGCATATGTATAAACACATAATATAAATAGGTTCATATTCACCAGATACATATGTGAAATGTACAGAAAGTGATAAGGGGGAAAATAAAGCAAGAAAGAGGGATAAAAAGGCAGTTGAATGTCTTTTTTGATAGTGTAGCTAGAGATGGCTCACTTAGAAACAGGGGCAAAGATTTGAAGGAATGAGCCATGTAGCTCTCTAGGAGGAATAGCATTACAGGCAGTAGGAACAGAAAGTGCCAGGATGCTGAAGCAAGGACATGCCTGGCATGTGCTAGAACAACAAAGAGCCAGTATAACTGGAGCCACATGAACAAGAGCTAGAGTAGTTGGAGCTGATATCAGAAAGTTAACAGGCTGATCCATGCCCCATTGGTTATTTTAAGGACTTTGGTTTTTACTCACACTAAGAAGTGAAGCTGTTGCAGGATTTTAAGTAGAGGAGTTACATGATCTGGCTTACTTTTTGTAAGACTTACTCTGGTTCCTATATCAAGAATGCACTTTTGAGGATTAGAGTAGAAGAGGGAGGATAAAAGCAAAGAAATCTGTTAGGAAGCTGTTAGACTAATACAAGTAAGAGGTGATGATGGCTTAGAGCAGAGTCATGAGAGGTGGTCAGATTCTGGATGTGTTTTAGAGGTAGATTCAACAGGGTTTGCTGTTGTGGAGTGGGAAAGACTGGAGCTGCTATTTAACAAAATGGGCAAGACAGCTGGAGGTGCGAATTTTGGTGAGAATTTCAGGAGCTTAGGGAGATGCCTCCTAGGCCTTCAAGAGGAGATGTTGCATAGGCAAGTAGACAGATACACAAATGTAGGATTCAGGAGAAGTGTTTTGACAGAAATAGAAAGAAATTTGGGGATTTGCCTTATATACATGGAATTTAAAGTCACGAGGCCACAATAGAACACCTTGAGGACTAAGAATAGATGGACAAAATGACTGAGTCTTAGATAGAGCACATTCAACATAGAGAAGCCTGGAAGATAAGGAGTGACCAGGAAAGTAGGAAGGGAACTAGGTAAGTGCTGTATCTTAGAACAAAGTTAGGAAAGGTGTTGTCTAATAGGAAAAAAGTCATAATTTGTATCAGATGCAATAAATTGGTCAGGTTTGTTTTTTTGAATCGGTCTCAGTCTGTTGTTCAGACTAGAGTGCAGTGGTGTGATTATGCCTCGCCACAGCCTAGACCTCCTGGACTCAAGTGTTTGCCCTCAGTTTCCAGCGTAGCTGGGAATACAAGCACGTCCCAACACAACACCACAGCCCGGCTAATTTTTTTGTAGAGATGAGGTCTTGTTATGTTGCCCAGCTGGTCTTGAACTCCTGGGCTCAAGTAGTCCTTGGCCTCCCAAAGTGCTGGGATTACAGGTGTGTGCCACCATACCTGGCTGATTGGTCATGTGCAGAACAGTGATGGCATGCAAGTTGTTTTGATGAAATGGTGGGCACTAGAGCATTGAATGGATTTAGGAGTTACTGTCTAGACAGAAATGTGAGACATTGAGCATGGGCAACTCTTTCGAGTAGTCTTAAAGAAGGAGATATAAAGCAATGGAAGATGATAATCGAGTACTTGAATGCTGATGAGAATGAGCCAGTGTAGAGAATAATTAATGATGTTGAAGACAAGAGGGAGAATTGTTGGAACATTCTCCGTAGGAAATGTCTTCTAGCATATACAAATAGACTTAGCTGTGGAAATACATATTGTGTGATTGCTAGTTGGCATAAGGGTTCATTTGAGATGGCAAATTTAGAAGGAGACTAGTCAGCAGGCCTTGATTTTTTTTCTCCACCTGTTTTAAACTGTATGTATGCAGAAGAAGAGTTGAATTTAACCAAGATTGTGATTCAGGATGTAGATGATTGACAATGGAATTTTAGCTGGGTGAGAAGGGAAATAAAAGTACCAATGACCAAGGAACTGAAGAAAGTGATAGAATCAAATATTTAGAGTAAGTTTGGAGAATGGGGGGATTAAAGGATTGTTGGATTGGTGCCTATATAGTAGGGGTGAGCTGAGAAGATGGTTGGGAAGTGGGGTATTTGAAATTGAGGTTATAGGAGGATTGCAATTATCGGTAATAATAAAGTCTAGAGTGTGACCAAAAGAATGAGAGGCTGTGGTAGGTTCGAAGATAAGATGTTGGAGGAAAGAGTTAATTAAAGGACAGATTATTAATAGAATGATCATCTGTAAACATACTGAAATCACCAAGAACTACGACAGGAATGGTAAAAGAGTGAAAGTTATCCAAAGGCTACAATCTTCAAAGGATGAAAGGGAGTGGTCAACAAATGACTAAAACAGTTGAGAGGCAAAACTGTTTTTAGAGAGTTAGGAGAGATGATAGTCTGGGACAGCATTGAGGGGTGAGATCTTTTATCCTCCTCCAAGCCTGATGATATTGATGGGTGTGAGAAAGACTTGAGGAGTCTACAAGGGGAAGCAGATTATCAAAAAAAAAAAAAAAGAAAGAAAGAAAAATCAAGATAGAGGATCACAGTAAGAAAAAGCCAACAGAATATCTATAAATGGATAATCTTGGCTTCAGGTTTTTCCTTATGTGTTGGAATAAACTTGAGTATTAAGACATTTTTTGGAATTATTTACTTTAATTGCCATTCTACGGAAATTAATGTCTAAATTACTAAGCTTAATATTGTAAAAGATTTTTAAGTTCACTTTCATCTTTATGCTATGTGGTTAATTACACATATGTCAAGACTTAGAAAAGCTTTAAAAGTGAGCACAGTATATACATAAAGTTACTTGGTCTCCTTTTCATTTCATTGCTATTATAGAATCCATCTGGCTATATCACAAGTTCCCAGAGAAGTGCAATTTTTGCTTTTTTCAGTTATCAGCATGATAGTCACAACATTAATAATTATTTGTCATTTCTCTCATACTGTCATGATAGCTTATGTATTAGTTTTCATATCTGGCCTTTTTATTTTATTGGTCTGTATTTATACACTAGTATCAATATTAATTATTGAGATCTTGTATCTTTTTTTTTTTAATCCATCAAGTGGAAATTTTCTCATCCTCCTTGCTTTTTTTGTTGTTGTTTTCCTGGCTGTTCTTCTTTTCTTTTTCCATAAGAGCTTTAGATTTGGTTTCCCTGGTTCTTTTTCCCCTATGAGATTGAGTTAAGTGTATAAATTCAGGGAGGATTGGAATCTCTGATATTGATTATTTATTGTAAAAATGAACATGCTATTTGTTCAATTGTTTTATGTCATTCAGTGTTTTGAAAGTTTTGTATATATATCTTAAAGTACGTGTATATTCATAGGTATTTTCTTTTTTGTCACTATTGTAAATGGCATGATTTTTCTTCCTTATAAAAGTATTCTGATTAAGTTATGTATGTAAATTTTGATTTTCCCAACCTTACTAGATTATTTTACTATTCTTTAAATTTTTGTATTTTCCAGATAATTTCATCCCCATATACTGATTATTTGTGTTCTCCTGTCTTACATGCCTATGAATTATTTCTCTTAACTAGTCGCATTGAATTTGCTGTAATTTTGTTAATTTTTCTTTAATAGAAGAGCTGGATATTCTTTCTTACTATTATGGCAGACAAATTAACAAGAATTGCTATTGTCAACCATGACAAATGTAAACCTAAGAAATGTCGACAGGAATGCAAAAAGAGTTGTCCTGTGGTAAGAATGGGTAAGTGGTTCTGTGGATCATTGAAGATTTTGAAAGAAAACTGGTTTGATGCATTAGCATATACTTTGGGTTCCCTGTTAGTTTCTTTAAACTATGAAGGTGCAGCCGGACTCGGTGGCTCAGCCTGTAATCCCGCGCCTTTGGGAGGCTGAGGTGAGTGAATTGCCTGAGCCCACGGGTTCAAGACCCGCCTGGGCAGCAAGACCTCATCTCTTCAGTAAATCAAAAAATCAGCCGGGCGTGGTAGCGCATGCCTGTAATTCCAGCTACTTGGAAGGCTGAGGCGGAAGGATCGCCGGAGCCCAGCAGGTCGAGGCTGCGGTGGCCGGAAGCGGCCACTGCACTCCAGTCTGGGCGTCGGAGACTCCAACTCAAAAACAAACAAACAAACAAAAAAACTATGAAGGTAAGGAAAACTAGTTTGTTCTAAATTTCTTTTATTGCTTTATGACTAAATGATACTTTTTTAAAAAAGAAAACCAAATTGTGGAATAATGTATCAATATTTAAAAGTTTATTGAATGTAAAATCAAACCAGAGTTCAGGTTACTGATCTTGCTATTCTGCAAAATCCTATAGTAATTAATGGAAGAAGGGCTGCCAAAAACTTTGTATGTGATAGTATTTTTATCTTTAAAAAACAAGAATAAAATGCTTAATAGGAATTACTGTTTGTAGCATTTTGCTGTATTTTGAAGATTACATAAATTGCCAACAATTCAGATTTGACAAATTGTTGGTAGTCCTTAAGGGTTGTTTTAAATAATTGTTACTTTAAATGTATTAGGGAAGTATAGACTTAGCAAATTTTGAAAGAAACTGTAATTTTTATCTATTATTTTCTCCCATGCTATTCTGAAATTCCATTATTAATATCCCTAATACCATGTTTACTTTTACCTGTATATTAGATAACTGCCGTTTTGGAGTTTTGCTGATCTAACATTTTATTCATTTTATGGTCTCCTTAACCATTTTCAACATATGTTTTGTTTTATGATTTAAAAATTCAGGTTAGTTGGCTTAAAAATGAAAGTATTTTAGGGTCTGCCATACTTTTACTTGCATATTTACTTCCCCAGTAGTAAATAAAATAAATAATATTAAAGTCATCTCCCTATTTCCTAACAAGAGTATAATTCAACGAGTAGTTAATTCAGAAGTCTACTTCCCCAAAATAATAATTTAAGACATTATCTCAAATGTGTTTCTTTTTGCAGCTTTTGTTTTTGAAAATCAGCTCCTGTATGGAAATTTGTAACCTGCATTGCGTAAATAACAGTGTTACTTATATTAGAAGATCAGAGAAAATTGCTTAATTATATCTTTTCTTTACCAGGAAAATTATGCATAGAGGTTACACCTCAGAGCAAAATAGCATGGATTTCTGAAACACTTTGTATTGGTTGTGGTATTTGTATTAAGGTAAGTAATAACATTTTATTTATGGATCAAATTTGTAACCTAAAAATGGAATCTAAAAATTCCGAATGCTATGTTATAACTGTTTTTAAAAAGACAAAGTATAAAGCAAATGAACAGAGAATATAAATTTGGGAAAATGGTATTATAATAGTGATAATATTGTTACTTTTTGGAATTAATTAAATCACCCTTTTTAAAAGTTATTCTTGCCATACTCGACTCTGCGAAGCCATTTCCAACAAAAATTGTTGTTTCTCTTTCTTTCATTCTTTTATAAGAAGAACATTTTCCTGAATGTCACCAGAATGTTTTAGAAATGTAAATATAAAAAATGACTATCATGTGACATGTTTTTTCAAGTCTGTATTTAATTTTAAATTTATATCTTTTAAACAGAAATGCACACAGCCAAAAATTTTTAAGTTTAGCTTAATCCTTCAGTTGTTCTTCTGCTTTTTATACATTTCCATTAAATTTATCCCAATAGTGTAATTTTCAGTCAGTTTTTGTTGCATTGAATAGTTACAGCCTGTTGACTTTTGAATAGTGAATTTCCAATTCAGTTCATTAAAGAAACTTAGGAGCCAATGTGTAATATTCTTCATTTAGAAGTTTTATTTATGATATTATAAAAAGGAGCTTCACCAGAGCATGAATACCACCCTATTAATTGTTCATATAAATCACATGTGTATTTTATATTGGTTTCTACATCTAGATTAAGTAGCTAGAACGTTTTTATGGACACGTGAAAACATTTTCCCTTGTTTTGAAAATATGAGCAGGAGACATTTCTTCCAGCCCATATATACTTATCTCTGGTTAGATGCCTGCCTATGTCCTAGGTGCAGGGAACCTGGTTTTAAACAGTATAGTATCATCTATTCTATTTTCTTTCTTTGTTACTATAGGAATATAGGAAAGTAGAATTTCTACACTTTGGATATGTATGAAAACATTCTAATGCGTTTGCAGATAGAGGAGTAATATATACTTCCTGAACACTAAGGATCTTAGAATGCACATCATATGTGAACATAGTGGTTATTTTTTTCCTTGTAGATTTAAGGATGTTTAAATCACTTGCAGCCTGTAAGCATTTATGTACGTTGGTGGAAAGAGGATAATGTCAGTAACTCCACTGAAAGAAAAATACACATTATAAAGAATCAATAGTTTTGGCTGGAGTATGCAAATTATTAGAAAACAAGTTTTTTTAAAAAATTTTCTGTTTTTGTAAGTTATAAAAATAGAAATTCACTGAAATCTTTGTACCTAGAGACCTTTGAATTTGTCCCCTGAGCTCATTGAGCGTGTTTATTAAACAGGTCTCTAATCAGTTTGCATCTTTGAATGTACCTCTGTAGTTGACTGTACTTCTGAGAAATTTTTCTAGCCACATTACCGTTCTTAAATGTCCTTCCTGTTCTTGCCATTCTTGTTCCTTGAGCATTTACCTGATAGTCAAATGTTACTTGAATAAGCTTTTCTTTGAATATTCTTTTAAAATGTGAATTTACTCAGACTTGAAGTATCTTTACTATATGAGATTGATAAAAGTCATAAAGAAAACACATATTCTGGCTATTGGTAGAATGGAAATAGCCCCTAAAAAGATATAATTCATGACCTTAAAGGACTTTACAAGGTAAAAAAGGAAGCATACAAGGACAGGAATAATTGAAGGAAGTAGAGGAAGAAATATCAAGCTACAGTTGACATTTGAACAACACAGGTTCAAACTGTATGGATCCACTTATATGTGGATTTTTTTTCAACCAAACGTAGATCGAAAATACAGTATTTGCGGGATGCAAAACCTGCACGTAGGGAGAACTGACTGTATACTCAAGTTCCCTGGGGCCAACTTTGGAACTTGAGTATGTGCTGATTTTGGTATACTCGGGGTCCTGGACCCATTCTACCACATATACAGAGGGATAGCTGAAGTTAATATGATTCTAGCCTTCAAGGGACTTTTTATTTTTAAGTAAGTAATAAAAGGATGAAACAGTATTTCACATCTTTGTGCAACTCCCATATTTGGAAGATTGCTCATAAAATATTTTTATGCTATTTTAGTTGTGTATATTTCTACGAATTAATAAAAAATTAATTCTTTATTTTAAATAACAGAAATGCCCCTTTGGCGCCTTATCAATTGTCAATTTACCAAGCAACTTGGAAAAGGAAACCACACATCGATACTGTGCCAATGCCTTCAAACTTCACAGGTATATTTTCTCATCAGCATATTTCTCTTTACTTCTGTCAAGCTAAGAGTAAAATTCCGTTGGAATTTTCAGAGAAATGCAGAAATGGGGAATAATTGTTACTAACCATTTACTGAAGGGAAGTAAAATATTACAGCATCATGCACCATCATATTGTATATTTCAGTGGTTCACTTTGGCTAACATTAGAATTACTTGGGGGACTTTTTTAAACTACTAATGCCCAAGTTTCAGCCCCATTGAGTTACATCATAATCTCTGGATGTAGGATCAGGACCTTGGTACATTGAAAAAGTCCCAGATTATTCTAATATACAACCAGTACAGAGAGCATTCACTGTTGGTCCTAGTACATTTTATCCCCAGAATAACTTTTGAGGAAACTTGCTTTTGATTTCCTTTATCCATTAATCTTAATGATCTACAGATCATATCCCTTTGAACTTGGACAAATATTATTAAATCATTTAGAAGTCCCTAATTCTTTGAGATTTTTGTCTACTTAACAATATTTGTGAACCTGAGTGTCTAGATTTTACTAACAAAAAGATATTTCTCAACCTGCCAGCTTTAAGGGGCCTACTGCAGCAGGGAGAATGAAGTGGAATATTTCTGGTTGATGTGGCACTTCTCTCCTTGTAAGTAAATGGCAGGCCAGAAAAAAAAGACAATGTGAGGTTGCACCTGCTATGTAATTTTGTACCAAAGCATTTTTGTTACACATTAAAACTGAGCCTTGTATGTAAAAAAGAAATGTTACCCAAGAATGGACTTTGGCCGGGCTCAGTGGCTCAGCCTGTAATCCCACGCCTTGGGAGGCTGAGGTAAGTGGATTGCCTGAGCCCGCGGGTTCGAGACCCTCCTGGGCAACTTGGCAAGACCTCATCTCTACAATAAATCAAAAATTAGCCGGGCGTGGTAGCGCGTGCCTGTAGTTCCAGCTACTTGGAAGGCTGAGGCGGAAGGATCGCCGGAGCCCAGCAGGTCAAGGCTGCAGTGGCCGGGAGCGGCCACTGCACTCCAGTCTGGGCAACAGAATGAGACTCCAACTTAAAAAAAAAAAATGGACTTTGAATGAAACTTGAATAAATAAAACTTGAAGTAATGTTGGTCTTGCGTTTCTAACAATTAACAGTTTAGGTTAATTAATGTTGGCTGTTTTTATTTCCTAATAACCAATAATATCTGGCATATAGTTCTTAGCTTATTAATGGATGCGTGTGAAGTGCAGCTGCATTAAAATACATAATTCTGATATCATGTAACTTTTTCTACTCTACCTGTCTTGAGTTGTTTTATTATTTTTGTATACTTATAACAGGTTGCCTATCCCTCGTCCAGGTGAAGTTTTGGGATTAGTTGGAACTAATGGTATTGGAAAGTCAACTGCTTTAAAAATTTTAGCAGGAAAGCAAAAGCCAAACCTTGGAAAGTATGATGTATGTATTACCACCTAATAAAAATTAATATCTTGAGTCGGTTTTATGAGATTTTTGAGGGGACAGTGTGTGATTTTTTATTTTTTGATGTTCTTATTTTCAAGATTATTTGTGAAATTAGTACTGAGAAACTACATAGGAGAAACTCTTTTATTCCTTTGTGATTGTAATTAAAATCTGTTACTGCTTCTTAGCTGAAAATTTTGAAGTTTCCTTAGATTGTTAGGAGTTGTTATGACTTGATATGAAGTCAGCTCCATCACCAATCTTCAAGTTAAATTAGAAACCAGAAGCATTCTTTTTGGAGATGAGTCATATTTTATATAGCATTCATCTTCTTTACAGCTGTAAAATTATTATTGTATATATATTTTATAGGATCCTCCTGACTGGCAAGAAATTTTGACTTATTTCCGCGGATCTGAATTACAGAATTACTTTACCAAGATCCTAGAAGATGACCTAAAAGCGATTATCAAACCTCAGTATGTAGACCAGATTCCCAAGGCTGCAAAGGTCAGTTGCTTTTTAGAGGGAATTTGTGTAGTATAGGTACTAGTGAAAGTATAAAAGATATATCAAAGTAAACTTGCTTTACTTTGTAACTTTTTTTTTTTAATATTGAAGGAAAATGGTGGTAACTATTTCTGGTATATTATGACAGGGGACAGTGGGATCTATTTTGGATCGAAAGGATGAAACGAAGACACAGGCAATTGTATGTCAGCAGCTTGGTAGGTGTTTTGTGTGTATATGTATTTTAATAGACCCTGAACTTAAGTCATGAAGGTGTGCATCTTTGGACTACTGAAATAAATGGGAAAAATCACTAGTAAATTATCATATTTACTTTTTATATTACATACTTTTCAACTGATAACAGCATTGAAACTCAAAATGATGATAGGCAGCATATGTTTCACCTGGAAGAGGTAAAATAAATTTTATGACATTGAGCACAATGCCTCTATGTTCTTTGTAGATTTGACCCACCTAAAAGAGCGAAATGTTGAAGATCTTTCAGGAGGAGAGTTGCAGAGATTTGCTTGTGCTGTTGTTTGCATACAGAAAGCTGATATGTAGGTTACTTTACCATTTTTGTTTATCCTAATCCTTATTTTAGAGTTTTTATTTGTATTGCTGCTAACAAAGGAATAGTTTGGAAAGAAATTAGAACTCTACAACCAGGCCAGCAAGCTTTTTAACTACCTAAAGCAAAACAAGAGGTCTTCTAAATCAACCTAGATCAGGATGACATGCCATATGAGAGAGAAGGGAGTGAAAAGGCAAGTTTCCCTCCTATTTTAATGTCTCTCTTATCCCAGACACTTTCTGCTTTTGTGTTTTTCCACATTTCTGTTCTGGCAACTGGTGCAGGGCAGCTCTTCTCCACAAAGTATTCCATGAATTCTGTGCAGTGCCCTCCAAAAGACTGTTTGTTTAAAAGCAGCTGACTTTAGGTAATTAAGAGAAAAGCTCTCCATACTACTTCAGACTATAGCATAGTATTTTTCACAAGGAGGTACAAGTGTATATGCTAGGCACTCCTCAAACTTGGTATACAATCTTCTTGTAGCTTTTTTCTTCTGCTTCTGAACAAAACACATAAATTTTTATCACTACAGCTAGATTCTTCATTAGTATTTGAGGAGATTTTTGTTTTTGTTAAAGCAGAAGCTGTTACCATTGCAGTACTTTAAAATAATATGCAAGATAGAATATCTTTCAAAATTATTATTTGCTTTGTTTTTTAGTTTCATGTTTGATGAACCTTCTAGTTACCTAGATGTCAAACAGCGTTTAAAGGCTGCTATTACTATTCGATCTCTCATAAATCCAGATAGGTAAGTAAAGATATAAGATATTGCTGTGTTTTTTGTTTGGGGAGTTTTACAGATTTCTAAAGATCAAAAACTGGGACAGTCAGTGTCATTTGTATGTACATCTTTTTCATCTTGGTTGTTTGTAGCTACCACCTGAATTTTCTTACCTAGAACTGAGGTTCTTAGTGTAAGATTCATTTATTGTCACCTCTGTTTCCAGGGAGCCTAGAAATACTCTAAAATGATATGCAAATATTGGCATAAATATGTGACTTTCTGGGAAGCAAATTCTTAACTTTTACCAGATTTTCAAATGGCTCTTTCTCATATACAAATTTAGAATATCGTAAGAATCATTAGAGTAATTCTGGTTCATAATTTTGCTGAGCAGGAGAAGGAACTTAATAACCTCTGTTAAGTATTCAAAACATCCTGTATTTACAGAGTGCTTTTGTTGTTTGTGAAGTTTTCACGTTCATTATCTCATTTGATCCTTATGGTAATCTTGTAAGAATCTTTAGGTGGTATTCCCATCTTGCAGATGAAGAATAAGTCTGAGAATGCTTAGTTACTGTATTTGTTCTAGGTTGCAAATTTACTGTATGACAAAGTTATGCCAGAAGCTAGGATTTTTTTTTTTTCTGCACAGCATTTTCTATAATATACTGCCTCTCCTTAGAGCTGATTTAATAAACATGCTTTCAGAAATACACAGCTCATCTTGTAAGAAAGCAAGAGAAGTCCCAAGAGTTCAAAAACCAAAGCAAGAACTGTAAAAAAGAAAGGTAAAAGCATAGCTTTCCAGATGTTGCTCGTTTCTGTAATAAGTCTTGGGAGTTGTAACACCCACTTGTGGACAAGAAACGAGACTTTTTATTGTAGTATTACCTATAAAATGCCAAGACTCTCAAAGGACTGCCTTCTTAGCAAAGTGGTAAATTAGAAACAAATTGCCTAGCAATGCATTGAAATGTCAAGGAAGCATAAATCTGTCACTCTCTGAGTTCGCTGGTAGTGGAAGGATGGCTCCTTTCAAATCTCTATTTATGGGCTAGCAGTTTGCATGGTTGTAGAATTGAAATTTATTTTACCAATGGAATCTATGACCCCTCCAAGGTGAGAAAGTAATATTCAAAGGGGGTCCTGGAATATATAGTTTTATGGAACCAGCAGAAGCAAATATAAACTCACTCTGAAGGGATGTGTCCACAACCCTGGGTTGCACAAGATTCCTGTAGGTACAGCTTCATGAACATGAACTCAAATCTATAAATTACAAAGTTTGTAAATTACAGGAAGAAACTATATGCAAATTGGTCAGCAGATATTATAAGACAACAGGATTAGACCTTCAAGAATTTCAAGTGACATTCTAAAAGGTGCTATAAAATCATGTTTAAAATAAAAATATTTAAAGAGAATGTTTTTAAATCCTAAGGTTATGATGCTACAAAAAAAACAATAGGTAACTACTTTAGAAACCTCCAAATAATCTAGGAATTAGAAGCATACAGCCTGGGAAATACAGTGAGACCAAATCTCTACAAAAGAAAAAATCAAAAATTAGCTAGGCATGGTGGCATGTACCTGTAGTCCACCTTCTCAGGAAGCTGAGACGGGAGAATTGCTTGAGCCCAGGAGTTTGAGGCTGTGGTGAGTCATGATCATGCCAGTGCACTCCAGTCTGGGCGACAGAGTGAGACACCAACTCAGATAAGTAAATAATTTAAAAATAGTGACATTGAAAACTCGCTGGACAGATTAGATAGGGTAGAGACAACAGAAAAAAGCATTAGAAACCTGAAAAGTTGATGTGAGGAAGCTAATACAGCAGAAAGTGAATAAGATTGAAATACAGAAAGGAGGTTCAGAAACATGGAGAAGAGAACCAAGAGAATAAAAAGAGACGGTCTCAGCCATGATCGTTTCTCATATTTATTTTTCAGATTCTTAAGATACATGTAAACATTCTTTTTGTTCTATTTTTTATATTCCAATTCCAGAAGTAGTGTCCACTGTAGAAGCTAACTGATGACAGTCTTAGGCTTGATAGTGGCCTACAGCCAGGCTCTAGCTTCTCCAAGAACACTACAGGATGGATTTAGCTTAAATATGTATTAACTAAAAGGCATAAAAGAGACAATCTTTTTGAGCTAAATAGTGGTTATAGTTTTTGCATCATACACATGCATGGGTGTTTTGACAGATGCTTTGGGGAATGCAAGTATAAAAATGTTGTCCCAATGTTAAAGGACTTCACAGTGTGGTAAAGAAGCATATACGTGTGCCATAACGCAGTCAGTCAGTAGTTCTTAACCCATGCCCCTTTTTATAAAAAGTATTTTTATAGCCCTTTATTATACTACAATGAAAGTCATAGATAACATCTACCTTCACACATAACTTTAAAGATTGATGTAATGTTCTAACCATAATAAAAAAGATAACTAAAAGTTTATCAGTATTTCAATATGTAAATGTTCAGACCATTCACTAGAAAATAAGACATCAGGTGCTACACCTACTTATAGTGAATAAATTTAAAATTAAAATGTCAGAAGCTATTCTGTAAAATTAGAATAGGAAGATGAAATAAATAGGTGTGGGTGGACCTCAGAAAAACTAGCGAGGAAAAGTAATGCTACTTAAGACTTTTCCTGCATTATGAGATAGAGAGGATGGTAACCTTAATTTTAATAGGGATAACATGTTAAGACAAATTAGAATGACAAAATCGACAAAAGTGATGAGGGAGACATTTCACAGATCCGCAGGTCCTATTTATAGGCATGGCATAATCTCTGTGTAGTGATAGATTGATGATGGATTCAGGAAATATGTCTCCATTCTGAAATTCTCCTGTGTGTCAAGGCATACATTAATCTTTAGTGCTGTAAAAAGATTTTGGAGATGATATTCTTGATTAAATAATGAGGAATACAGAGAGGATGAATTGGAGAAAGGAACAGTGATTTAAGAGATTTTATACTGTTTGACCTCAGAACATTATCGTTAAGACTGAAGACCAACAGGTGACCCAAAATTAATTGTAGGGTGTAAATTTTTACAACATAAATTTCTTACTGTGCTCTGTATTTCTTTTTCTTCCCAAACCCACAGAGAAAATATTTTGGCTAACCTAAGTCATTTTTACATTTTGCGCTTCTGTGTATATAAGCTCCATTTGAAGGTGGAGGAGGCAGGAAGTTTGTCCTGGTTTATGTTGTTTTTTCAAGCCAAATTAAAAGCCACTACATAATACTATGCTGCCTCACACCGGGTCTTGAAGGATGTGTCGAATTTTAATTGTAAAAAGTAGACAAGTATTTCAGACAATGGATCAGTGCCAACACTGGGGTGATTTACCATTTTTATTGATGTACCACCATTGTGGTAGAAAACATTTTCTTTTACTTTTCCCTTTTTATCTTAGACTTGCCACAATTCTTTCTTTGACCACCAGAGACGTAAATTACTTTCATAGCTTCCAAAAAATAAATTTATTTTCCTTATTTAACAGCATCATCAAGTATTATTTAGTATATAGCATAAAACTAAAGGTCACAGAGGTGCTAAAATGAATTACAGCTTGCCTCTAAGATGTTTATTGGGCAAATTCAAAAATAGTAAGTCTAGATATCAGTTTTCAAATAATTTGTCATGAGGTTCAAGAGGGGGAAAGTTCATTTGTATATTAGTAAAGGCATTCCTACAGAAAGTAGAATTCAAGATGGACCTTAAAGACCAGCTATCAACAGGTGAAGACTTAGGTAGGAGACTAGAAAAAGAATAGCCTCTTAAACACAAATAAATGGATTATTCAGGAAAAAAATATCTTTTTTTAGTGTTTTCTGTATATGAGGGAGGACCCCCCAAAACAGAATTTATTTATAAAAAATTATCTACTCTTATATGTTTAACCTTCAGTTACCTTCAAAGTACTCTTTGATACAGTGCACCCATCAAGACACTTTTTCTACTGCTCATAACAGTTTTTGAACTTGTCGATTTTGATACCTTTTAGTGTTTCTGGCAGTTTTTTGTTTCATCTCTTCTACATTGTCAAAACGTTTCCCTTTGAGGACTTTTTTCATCTGAGGAAACAAACAAAAAAGTTGTTCGGGTGAATAGGGAGAGTGGGGCCCAGGGGTCTTGCAGGTTTTGGTCAAAAATTGCTGAACACTCAGCATAGTGTGGACACATTGTTCATGTAAATCATCCATCCATCATGAAATGGGCAAATGCATTGAAAAAAATCTCCAAAAGAAAATTCACTGAAGCCATACACAGTCTCTCACAACACTAGCTGGTACACTGATGCCAGTGGGTTCCTAGAACACTTACAGGCAGGGGCTAAAGCCTGTACTACAATGGGCCCACCCTCCAAAAAATAATTCCAGTTTTCTTTGGGTTGCCCCTCATGTAAATGAGGTAACAGAAAATCAGTAACTAAAGTTTTGGGAGGTCTTGAAAAAAAGTAAGTATATCTTCACTTGGAATTGAGAGGCACATCAGGGAACCTGAAGAAAATGAGCTTTGTCAAAAGTCTATAGCAATGTTGAAAGAAATATGAGAGCCCAAACTAGAATTTAGGAAGTGGACAAGAATGAAATTGACACACAAGACGTTGTTGAGAAGGAGTTTACAGACTTGACTGTTTAAACAGTATATCAATGAGAATGAGTCATTTTGGGGGAAATGATGATTCCATTAATACCAATATGAAACATTTTTATTTGTGCGGGAAGCTGATGCATTAAGTTGACATTTGTGATGTCTATATGATTTTTTAAAGTTAGAATAAGCCGGGCTTGGTGGCTCAGCCTGTAATCCCATGCCTTTGGGAGGCTGAGGTGAGTGGATTGCCTGAGCCCGCGGGTTCGAGACCCGCCTGGGCAGTGAGACCTCATCTCTACAATAAATCAAAAAATCAGCCGGGCGTGGTAGCGCATGCCTGTAATTCCGGCTACTCGGAAGGCTGAGGCGGAAGGATTGCCGGAGCCCAGCAGGTTGAGGCTGTGGTGGCCGGGAGCGGCCACGGCACTCCAGTCTGGGCGACAGAGTGAGACTCCAACTCAAAAAATAAAAATAAAGTTAGAATAGGAGTAAAACACTGTAAAAATGTCATGACTGTTACTTGCCTCAGTTTCTACTCCAGCTGTATGTTATCACTTAATTCAAATCTATCCATTTAAGGTTCTCATCGTATCCCCTCTCATTCATAAAGTGCTCCAGTACACTAACCTGTTTTCTTTCTGACCATCACTGGATTTTATCTGTGAGGCATAATTTTGCCACGTAGTCTTCCTTGTTTTGTATCTATTCCTTGTCTTCCTCGGCTAAAATGAAGGTTCTCAGGTTAAGGATTTTGTCATGTGTTCCTCTAAGCATCCTCTACTATAGCTAGCATGGGACAGGACAAGTACATGGCTTAATACATAAGTTGGATAGTGTAATATGCAGACAGTTTAGGCTGCATCTGAATTAAATCTATTATAATTACTTCTACCTTATAAAGTTTTTTTTTTTTTTGAGTCAGAATCTCACTCTGTTTCTGAGGCTGGAGTGCAGTGTCACGATCACAGCTACTACAGCCTCAACCCACTGGCCCACTGGGCTCAGGCAACCCTTTGCCCCAGCCTTCCAAGTAGCTGGGCATGTATCATCATGCCTGGCTCATTTTTTTAATTTATTGTAGAGAAGATGTCTTGCTGTGTTGCCCAGGCTGGTCTCGAACTCCTGGGCTCAGGCAGTCCTCTTGCCTTGGCCCCCCAGGGTGTTGTGATTACAGGTGTGAGCCAACATGTACAGCCTGTAAAATTTATTTTGAATTACATCCGTTATTAGCAAAACATATTTAATTCATAGATCTGTAAACTTTTGCGTTAGTTTGTTTTTTTCTTTTAATTCATGAAAGCATTTTAAAATGTAGTCATTGCTAATGAGCCTTATTAAAGGAGATGTTTTATGGGTTTTGCTTAATATGTTCTTTGTGTTTAATTTTTTAAAATATGTCCTGACAATAAAACTATTAAAAAATACTTAATAAGCACTGTAGCTAATTTGTGTGTTATGCTACATTTAAAAATGAAAATCTGTTTTCTTTCAGATATATTATTGTGGTGGAGCATGATCTAAGTGTATTAGACTATCTCTCTGACTTCATTTGCTGTTTATATGGCGTACCAAGCGCGTACGGTGTTGTCACTATGCCTTTTAGTGTAAGAGAAGGTAACTTTTTGAAAAAACTATTTTCGTATAGATTAATGCTGTATTCTCTTCCAAGGTTTAGTGATTAAAAAATGTAGTGTTAATGTTAAGGAGTCTTATATTGCTCTAATAATTTATCCAAACCTCCGGTTTCTTGATATTTTATCAGTGAGCAAAATGTTTATATATAAGGTTATACATCAGTTGTTATAGAAGATGTTTTTCTTTTTTGGAGAGTTTTCTCTTAGGGGTGGGTAGGATTGTTATTTCACTTATCTTTGACAGTAATGAAACTCCTAAAATTCCTTCAGTGCTCATCTTGTTTTCATGTTTCAAATTTATCTGTAATCTCTATCCTACATTTTGGAACTAAGGCTATCTAAAATTCTATTAAGAAACGTCAGTGAGTATTTTTAAAGTTCTGTTTATTTATTTTTTATTTATTTTGAGTTGGAGTCTCACTCTGTCATCCAGACTGGACTGCAGCGGCCTGTTCTGTTTATTTTTAATACTCACAAGAAAAAGGGACTCCCTGGCCTCTCCCTTCCGTGTCTGTTCCTTACCTGTGCAGCTTATTAAGCGAAAGTAGAAACGGGAATAACACTAAGGAGCTCCTGAGTGAGTGCCAACACACTCCCCACCTTGCAGGCCTTTTTCTGTTTAGTTTCTTCTCCGTTTCCTTTTACTGCTTTCTTCTGTATTTGTATTTCTTCTCTTTAGCTGTGCCTTAATCTGACATTTCAGAACAGTAAAAAAGGGATACTTAGTTTATTCCTTGGAAAAAAATACCAGAAGAAAATTCATGTGACCTTGTAGGTTCCCTAAGTTGTGGCAGGTTCCTTTTTCTTTCTTTCTTTGTTTCTTTCTCTCTCTTTCTTTCTCTCTTTCTTTCTCTCTTTCTCTCTCTCTCTTTCTCTTTTTTCTTTCTTTCTTTCTTTCATTAAATAGATGGATATTTTAAGGAAAAATTTGCAAGGTTGCCCAGCTTTCTTGCCATTGGTCGTAAGGGATGATAGCAGAACCACTTATTCATGTTTTATTCTCTTCAGTTAACAAATACTTATTGAGAACCAACCTTTATACCATATAGTAGTTCTCAAATCTGGTTGATTACACAGCATAGTTGATTACCTCCAGCTTTCTTGCCATTGGTCTTAAGGGATGATATCAGAACCAATTATTCATGTTTTATTCTCTTCAGTTAATAAATACTTATTGAGAACCAAGCTCTATACCATATAGTAGTTTTCGAATCTGGTTGATTACACAGCACTGTTGATTACCCTGGAAGTGTAAACCCTTTACACTTCCAGTTATAAATACCATGGCCTAAATGTGCCATTCAATAAATGGTTCCTAGTGAGGTTTAATGTGCTTCATCTATTAAAACAATGTAAGTAAGCATCTTCACTTAGTTTTTCTGTGTTTCTTTAACATACTGAATTTAAAGCAGTATATGTAAAAGCTAACCATGAACCGTGAAGGTGATTATCATTTGGACTTACTTTTAAATTGACAAGACAAACATTGTGGTAGGAATGCAAAGGTTGACTTGCCAATTTTTATTTTAACAAAGTCACCTATTTCTTTGAACCTTCATGTTCTTAACTAATAAATTAGGCACTTAGAGAGGGCTGCTAAGGTTCCTTTGAGGTTTTTTTGGGTGGGGGTTGTGTGTTTTGGGGTTTTTTTTATTTGAAGTTTCATTCCATCGCCCAGGCTGGAGTGCAGTGGCACGCTCATGGCCACCCCAAGCGTCGACCTACTGGGCGCAGGCCATCCTGCTGCCTCAGCCTTCCAAGTAGCTGGAACTACAGGCGCGCGCTACCATGCCTGGCTAATTTTTTGATTTATTGTAGAGATGAGGGCTCACCAAGTTGCCCTGGCTGTTCTCAAACCCATGGGCTCAGGCAATACCCTCACCTCGGCCTACCAAAGTGCTGGGATTACAGACTTGAGCCGCCACTCCCAGCTGTTTTTGTTTCTATGAGGTTTTTGGATTTAATTTTTTAACTTCACATTTAAGTTTTTTTAAACGCAGAGTTTGGTATAATAAATATATTTGTTCTTTTGCTCTGTCAGCAAAGATTTGTTAAACACCAATGTTCTAGGCTGAAAATACAGGCCCCCTGATGTGACTTTCGATTCCAAATGAAATTAATACCATCCTTAGACTTAAGGATTCTTTCAAGATCTTCCAAAACTTAAGCTACTGCCTTTCTCTTACTTTCTCTTAAATAGGAAATACTAAAATACATATTTTATGTTGTTTCTCAAATAATCCATTTTTTCATATTTGTGTCTGCTATTGTGGATCTTAAATTTTTTCTAGGAAGGGTTTCTCATATACTCATGCAAAATTAAGTTCCAAAAAAATACAATAAACTGATTTCAAAGTATATGGTTATTTCTCATGTGCAAATGAATATATATAACTTAAATTTATTTAAAAATTTATCCCACTGGGCATGGTAGCTCACGCTTATAATTCCAGCACTTTGGGAGGCCGAGGTCAGAGGATTGCCTGAGCCCACAGGTTCGAGACCAGCCTGGGAAACTTGGCGAGACCATATGTTTGTGTGTGTGTGTGTGTGTGTGTGTGTATGAATTTTTTAAACTTACTTTACATGA
Organism: Cephalopachus bancanus; assembly: GCA_027257055.1. Classification (NCBI taxonomy): domain Eukaryota; kingdom Metazoa; phylum Chordata; class Mammalia; order Primates; family Tarsiidae; genus Cephalopachus; species Cephalopachus bancanus. Next base: position 8,089,150 of record JAPVLO010000010.1, on the reverse strand, counting down.
AAAACCATGTTATCACTTCATTATTTGCACACCTGTGTATTAGTAAAAATCCATAGAAATTTGAAGTTTATACATAAATTGCTTCCAAGATAGCCTATAATTTTGGCTTTTATGTAATGAGTTCTTGCTGTAGAAAAGCAAAGGTTTTGTCTTTAATTGATCTTTACTAATCTGTTGACATTTTTCTTTCGAATAGGCATAAATATTTTTTTGGATGGCTATGTTCCAACAGAAAACTTGAGATTCAGAGATGCATCACTTGTGTTTAAAGTGGCTGAGACAGCAAATGAAGAAGAAGTTAAAAAGATGTGTATGTATAAATATCCAGGAATGAAGAAAAAGATGGGAGAGTTTGAGCTAGCAATTGTTGCTGGAGAGTTTACAGATTCTGAAATTATGGTGATGCTGGGGGAAAATGGTAAGATTTTCTTATTTTATGATATGTGAACATCTGTCCTATTCATCCAATAAATTAGTTACAAAAAATAAAATAGTTACAAAAAGTTGTAACTATTTCATGGAAAACATAGATCAGTAATAGAGCTAGCAGCTGAGTTTTAAATTCATAAATTTCTTTGTGTAGCTTCACCTTTTTATAACATTGTATAATTTAATCTGTCATTTAATCAAGTTAATATTTCTTCTTTTGTTTTATAACCTCTGATGAAAATAAGATTTTTTTCTCAGCTGGTTTTTCTACAAGCAAATTCGTAAGGCAGTTATTTTCATCTTGCAAAATGAATAGAAAGGAAAGAATAAATTGGTAATCAGAAACAATCTAGTTTTAAAAAATTTTCTTTGTACATCTCCATTTGGAACTTATTTTAAAATTAAAGCCATCTATTTTTGTACATAGTTGTATTTTTGTACATGTAGTAACTGGCGAACACTCCCCTGTTTTTAATGGAAAAAAGGATTTAAATGATAAAATTTCAGTACAGAGCTCTTCTATTATTCAGTTGTCATCATAAGTATATCTGTAAGATGAATTACTACTAAATATCTGGTAGTGCTTTTATGATTTAAAAATTAATGATTTCAGTTGTAATCTTACAGTTTATAAAACTGTAGAAGAATTATTACAAGGTATCAGTCTTCCATTAACAGGAATTTTGAATTGGGTTGCAATTGATTTTAATATTTATGTAAATTAACCTTAACATGATGGTATCTATCATAAAACAGCCTATACTATCTTAATAAGTTGTGTGCTTATTAAGCACACAATTTATCTAAATAAGTATTTTAAAAATATGCCAAGACTTAAACTTTATAGCTCTACTATTTACTACCATTGGATTGTTATAAGTTTTGACTAGTCTTTATTCTTCATTAGCTTAGAATAATATTTGAAAAGTGAACCATGAAAGAGTTTTTCTATTTATACTTCAGAATTCAGTAGGGTCAGTGTATATTTTGTATATCTTTAAAACAAATTTCTAAGTTAAAACCAAGTAGAACGTAGTGATTGACTCTGAATGTGAAGTATCTTTCATATGTTAACAGGTACAGGTAAGACGACGTTTATCAGAATGCTTGCTGGAAGACTTAAACCTGATGAAGGAGGTACAGTTGTAGATTGAGTCTTTTTACTCTGTTCTATATAATAAACTTTAAATATCTTTGTAGTTTTTAGTGTCTTATGTATTTGCATTGTTTTGCAGGAGAAGTGCCAGTTCTAAATGTCAGTTACAAGCCACAGAAAATTAGTCCCAAATCAACTGTGAGTTGTTACTCTTTTATATGGTTACTAAAGAAAACTTTGTATAAATGTCAATAACTTTAATCTTTTACTATAGTAAAATTATTTTCCTAAGTAGATTCTGTAGTTTTATTGAAAGTCACTAGCAAACGTATAAAGGCTGCAGATCTTGCCAGGTGTGGTGGCTCACACTGTAATCCTAGCATTTTGGGAAGTGGAGATGAGAAGATTTCCTGGGCCAAGGGATTTGAGACCAGCCTGGGCAACTTGCTGAGACCTTGTCTCTATAATAAATAAAAAAATTAGCGGGTGTGGTGACATGCGCCTATAGTTCCAGCTACTTGGAAGGCTGAGGTGGAAGGTTCACCTGAGCCCAGCAAGTTGAGGCTGTGGTGGCTTTGAGCGTGCCACTGCACTCTAGCTCAATAAATACATGAATGAATGAATACATGAATGAATTAATAAATGAGTACCTCAGCCTTCCAAGTAGCTGGAACTATAGGCCCATGTCACCACACCCGGCTAATTTATTTATTTATTGTAGAGACAAGGTCTCAGCAAGTTGCCCAGGCTGGTCTCAAACCCCTTGGCTCAGGAAATCTTCTTTCAATAAAAGCCTTTATACGTTTGTTAGTGACTTTCAATAAAACTACAGAATCTAATTAGGAAAATAATTTTACTATAGTAAAAGATTAAAGTTATTGACTTGATTCATTTCCACTACTACGAATTAATTTTAGGAAAATAATTTTACTATAGTAAAAGATTAAAGTTACTGACTTGATTCATTTCCACTACTAGGAAATGCTTTTAGAATCTATTTGACATCTTTTTTTAAAATAAACTCTGAAAAACCTAATGTGTTTTATGCTACAAATAACACCAAAAAGAAAGATTGGGGGAAACATTTATTTGCACATCATATATCTAATGAGGGACTTGTATCCAGGATATTTAAAGAACTCCTAGCAATATTTTCCCCCCAAAAAGGACATTTATTTTCAAAGAAGATATACAGATTGCCAATGAGCACATGAAAAGGTGCTCAGCATCATTAGGGAAATGCAAGTCAAAATCACCGTGTGACATCACTTTATACCCACTAGGATGACAATTTAAAAAGACAAAAACAAGTGTTGGTGAAGATATGAATAAACTGGATCCTCATACATTGCTGGTGATAATGTAAAATGGTACAGCCACTTGGAAAAACAGTCTGACAGTTGCAGAAACAATCAGACATAGTGGTACCATAAGAACCAGCAATTCCTCTCCTAGAATACTTGAGAGCAATGAAGGCATATCTCAGGACAAAAATTTGCATGCAAATTATAGCAGCATTATTCAAAATAGCAAAAAGGTGGAAATAACCCAGGTGACCCACCAGCTGGTGAAAAATAAACACAACAATGTAATTTATCCAAACAACTTAAGGTTATTTAGCCATTAAAAACTGAAGTACTAATAAATGCTACCATATAGATCAACCTTGAGAACATTATGCTAAAATTACTTCCTTTGATTCCTGCAGGTGTTGTAATGAACTCCTTAACTATAGCATCTACATTTGGTAGCTCAACTTTCACTTTTATGTTCTACCTGGTTGAAATGATTCTTTACATTCTATAATTAAGTTTAGCTTTAAAAACTCAGCCTTATCCTGAAGTGGTAAGTAAATCCCTAGCACATTATTGTGCATTTTGTGTTATCTCTTACTGAGATAACACAATTGCTAAGGTTATTTGATACCCACTTATAACCTTCAGAATTCCTACTCATAAGTGATTTCTCCCCTGAAACATTCATCGTTTGCTTGCTTCTAGTTTTAGTATTGTTTTAAATGGTAGGTTTTGAATAGAAAGTCTCAAAACATGCAAGTTGGATAAACAGTAAAACTACAATTGATATCTGTTGGTGACAAATTGATATGCTTTGTCAAGGTTCATAATAGAAGAGCTCTGTACTGAAATTTTATCATTTAAATCCTTTTTTCCATTAAAAACAGGGAAGTGTACGCCAGTTACTACATGAAAAGATAAGAGATGCTTACACTCATCCACAATTTGTGACTGACGTCATGAAACCTCTGCAAATTGAAAACATCATTGATCAGGAGGTACTGTCACACAATTGTATTTCTTTTTTTAATTGCCTTATTTTAAATGTTGGATGTCTCTACATGATCTGCTCAACTACTTCAATTAGGTGCAGACGTTATCTGGTGGCGAACTGCAGCGAGTGGCTCTAGCTCTTTGCTTGGGCAAGCCTGCTGATGTCTATTTAATTGATGAGCCATCTGCATATTTGGATTCAGAGCAAAGACTGATGGCAGCTCGAGTTGTCAAACGGTAACTGTCTTGCTCATGAGAATATTTTGATTATGTTTGCTGTCATATAAATGTGTTTACTGTAACATTTGAATATTTTGTGATAAAAAAACTATAAACAATTTCAAAATTGTTTTAGTTTCATACTCCATGCGAAGAAGACAGCCTTTGTTGTGGAGCATGACTTCATCATGGCCACCTATCTAGCAGATCGGGTTATCGTTTTTGATGGTATTCCTTCTAAGAACACAGTTGCAAACAGGTAAAATTACCTTTTAAAATGTTCAAAGCTAATTATAAGTTCTAATCATTGGAAAATTTTAAATGTAATAATTTTCCAACAAGTTTATAAACATTAAAATCATACCACTTTAATGTTTAAAAAATGAAAGAGCCAAAAATTGTACACCTGATTTTGTGATCTCCCAAGATTATTCATATTGAGTACTGGATGGGACCATGTAGAATAGTTGTTTTCAGACTGGAGTCTGGAATCCTTGCTCCAGGAAGAGACGTGTACAAAGTCCTGGACTCCTTAACTTTTCTTTCAGGTTAACTTTTGTCTGCTTTATTTGAATTTCCAAGAAAAGGACTTTGTTTTTGCAAGTAATTTCTTGAAAATTATTGATTGTATACATGACCATAAAAAGACAAGATTCAAAAAATGTACATGATTTGTTCAACTTATACTTAGAGGTGATTGCGCTCACAGTAGAGCCCAAATATCTGTTATTGATCTACAGCAGAGTATTAATAAAAAATGGATTTACCTATTTTCCATTTTCGTCTCATGTTTCCTTATTCTGTTCATTGGAAACACTTGCAGTATAGAGAAGCCTAAGAAATTTATTTTACCTTGAGTGCTAAAACCTATATTGAATTGACCCTTTGAAATTACTGATAGCCAAACATTTTTGACCTTTAAAAACAACAGTTTCAGCCTAGTGCAGTGGCTCATGCCTGTAATCCCAGTATTTTGGTAGACTGAGGGCGAGAGGATCACTTGAGGTCAAGACTTTGAGGCAAAAATAGAAAACTTAGCTAGGCACACCTGCATCCCAGTCAGTTATTCAGAATTACATTTTTTGAAGTATTTCGGGAAATTTCTTAGCCTGTATAATTTAATCATGTGATGATGCTCCTTTGTCTTTGCAAAATACTTAGTGCATTTTGATTTGGCGTGATTTAACGAATCACCTTGTATTAAATAGTATAGCATTGGAACCAATGTCTTGTAATCTTATGTTTTACTAACGTGGTAACATGTGAAACGGTAACATGTGAAACAGTCACTGACGTACATTGTAAGTTCATTGATATGTTGTGCAACAGTCATTTGTTTGATGTCTCCCACAGTATGTTCTATTTGAGCAGACAGTGCAGTCTTGTTTTCTTCCTTCCACATTAATAATAATGTAGTTTATTGTCCAGTCTGTTGTTCGAAGGTGATATGGAAGGATGCACTTGTAATTCCTGAAAACTACTTCTCAACTGATGGGTCGTATCTCAGTATAGATTCCATTTCTTTGCTTTTTTGATGCAATTTGAATGGAAAACTTCAAAGAAACATGTTTTTTTTTTAATTTACGCTTGAATAAGTTTGTCGTATATAATCACCAGCAGTCTCTTTATGTTCCCTGAGTGGTGATGTCCATTCAGAGGGGACATCTGAGTGCAAAGGGTTGAAACAGAGTTACTACTGAAAACTACTAGGTAGAAATACATATTCCTTCCAGTGCCAAATTTGTCATATAAATACAGTATTTGTTAAATTCTTTTCTAAATGTCACATTTGAGATTCTGTAACCTATTTATTAATATATTTGCGATCAGCAAATTTTTCACTTTCCTAACATTGAGAGGTGAAAATAAAAAAATCTGAAACTGGTTTCTACTAACTTCCGTTGTTAAGCACAAGTGAAATGATCTTTTCTAAATTGTCACCTTTTTCACAATACAGCTGAAAGTTGCAATCATGTCCAGTGTTTGCCTCAGATACCACTCTGACTAGCATTCTGTACTTTGTATTTTTATTTGGATTATAAACCTAATATATATTATTCACAAACAGAATTTGCAAAGACATAAATTCACATCAGCAGCAACCAGGAACAGAATTTGGAATGATGTAAATTCATGTAGTGATCAAGATGTGATATTTTATTTTTTTTAAATAGTACTTCTGTCTTAAATGTTTCTCTTTCCAGGTTAAAAATACAGGTTAAACTGTGTTTTGCACAAAAATATTACAGCCAAGAAAATGATATAATCCAAGCAAAGGCATTTCTGATCATAGGATTTGTAATATACTGTGATTATACTGTTACCCAGATGATTTTTGATTAGGGAATTAGAGGGAGTAGTGATTCGTACTTACTCTTCACTCCAGTAGGTAGTTACATTTTTCACATGAAATTTAATCAAAATTGATTGATCTCTTTTCTCCCCCTAGTCCTCAAACCCTTTTGGCTGGCATGAATAAATTCTTATCTCAGCTTGAAATTACATTCAGAAGAGATCCAAACAACTACAGGCCACGGATAAATAAACTCAATTCAATTAAGGTACATAGAAAAACTATCTGAAACCATAAACCACTTCTGTCTCAGTATAAATAATTATAAGGCTTTTTCTTTAAAAATTAATACCATATTTCATTCTAAAACTCATCATGTTTTCTACACTTGAAGATCTGATGGCATACTTCAGTCTTTTAGGCAGCAGTTGTGATGTAGCGAATTGCTGCTTGGGCTCAGACCTGTTCATGTTTCTCTTGTATTTTAGCACAATGGTGCTTCCTTTGTTGATCGCCATTTTAAATGTCTTGGAAAAGATGACACCAGTTCACCATTGGAGGGAATATACGTTTTAACCATGTTAAACGTATATTCTTAAAACAATACCTTCATCAAATTGTTTCATGTTTTTGGTTTTTTAATACATGTTTAAAACGTGTATTTTAGAAGTTGTTAAACAAGCTCCTTTGATGAGGAAAACAGTGTGTCCTCTTTGTTGGCAGTGTTTTTTCTGTCTTTGTAGTACATAAAATAGTTGTACACCCCATGCTTGATTTAGTATGTGAAAAAAGGTATTTGTTTTTTAGAAGGCAAAAATTTCTTGATCACTCAAAAAAAAAAAGTAAATGGATTCTATAAGCAGTTCTACTGTTTTTGGTATTCCCTGCCAAAATGTAAACTTAAAGTGTTTACATTTTATCACCCTATATCCATCATCCATAATGCTCAGAAGCTGTAGAAGTGTTAAACAAGCCTCTGCTGTAGCATCCACTTTCGCATTTGTAGTCTTAGCTTTTGCTACTAAGTATTGCATTCTTGGAAGGCACATCATTCTAATAAGCCTAACAAAATGTCTGGATGCCTTTAGTCTTTACTATCTATTTTGTTTTTAAATGATTACTCCCTGGCCAGGGTAAAGAAATGTGAATTCTGACATAAAATTGAAGTGTTTTTAACAGTTCTGAAAAAGTATATTAGGTAGAAAAGAGAACAAGAATTCCTTTTGAAGTGTTGTAAACACTTTGTATTATCTTTTTCTTGGGTAGACTCGTAGTTCAGTCATCAAGTGCACCTGTATGCACTTAAGCATCCCTGTATGCCCACTCATCTTAGTCATCCCTTAGTCCTAATAAGGGAGCAGCTCAGCACATAGGTAGACGAATTATTACTGGCTAGTCTGTAAACACTATTGAGAAAAAATGTTTTATAAATATTTTGTGTAATATGCAGTTTCAAAGGGACATTATACTACATTTTGGGCCAGAATATTAAGGGTGAACAGCAAAAATAGTTTAATAGTTTTCCCAGAAATAGTATTATGATACATAACAATTGCGATACATAGCAAAAAATTACAATGTACATAAGTAGTCTTATGTAAAGGGGGCTTTGCTTGAGTTGGTGCAAGTGAGTCATTTCTGTATTGGGAATGGGGAGCAGAGGTAGTAATCTTGCCCTTGAGTAGTGGACCCAGGAAAGTCCAGAAGCAGATGGTGGGTGCAGAAGATACTGTACAGGCCCTGGTGTGAACACTGCTGAGTAGTACCATGGAGGAACATCTACCTCACAGAATGATGTTGCTGATTTTTTTTCTTTGCTTGCTTTTTTAGGATGTGGAACAAAAGAAGAGTGGAAACTACTTTTTCTTGGATGACTAGACTGAATCTGAGAATATTGATAAGCCATTATTAAAAGAAACATTTACTAGGATTTTTGTCATATAAAACTTGAATCAGGTTTTATGCCCACATACTCTGGAGCTTGAAGTATAATTTACTTAATGTAACATCAAAAGCCAGTTGTGTTGTAAGTTGCAGCCTGAACACAGAAAATACTTTTCTGTTCTTGAAGAAAAGGCCCTTTTGTGCATAATATTCTAAAATGGAGACATTTCAAGCTATACAAATTACCTCCAAGTTTTCATTATGTGTGGGAATATTTTTCAATTAGGTGTATTATATTCACGTACCAAGTGCTGACCAGTGTTGCCCCATTTTTAAACTCTTGAAAAAGGTTTCTGTACTTACCTGGTTTGCCAAGTATGCCAGTATAATGAAAACTGCCCTTATTTTAAAAGCCAGTGGAAGAGTCCACTGATGAGATTTGATAAACATCAGGATTATATTTATTTGTTCTCAGTCTTGGCACTGTATTATCAGTATATGGTTTCCAAGGAAGATGATCTTAACTACCAAAACACCATGTTCAAAACTAGGTATTTGTTACTTGTCTATAATGCTTTTTGGTGCTTTTGAACATCATTAGCAAAAATCATTTCAATTCCCTTCCTCCTAAAAAAAAAAAAAAACCCTAACTTTACTCCGAGTTTTTGAGTTTTTACATTCTGTAATAGATTCTATATTCTGTAATTATTCACAAGATAACATTTTTTAAACATGCATTTATATAATCACCCATCAAGATTTAGGAAAAAGCATTTGTAAAGAATGTTTGCGTCCCTTAAAACTATAGACTCAAGACTTGAACAATGGTGCCTAAGCATCTATGTATTTTTTAAACTTTCACAGATTTTTCTGATGGGCAGCCAAGATTGTAAACCACTTCACTAAAGGCAACATTAATGCAAAAGAGTCCCTAGATAGCAATACAAAGTATCCCTTGATACCAAATATATTCATTTTTGTTTGGATATAGAGCACACTGTTTTTTTTTTTTTTTGGAGTTCTAAAAACTCATCCAAATTTGAGTTCCTGAATTTTAACAGCAAGATAATAACCTATAGACTAAAACCACTTTCATTTGTACTTCTGACTAATGCATTGAACCAGAATTAACTTATCTAAATAAATTATTGGGGCAAGCAAACTAGGGAGGAAAATTAGAAAGCATTTGACAAAACTTTTTAGAGGTCCTTGAAATAATGAAAGCCTTGATTAATATGCAGACAATGGCTAGGAATATGGTTTAACTGGACCCCATTAGGCCTTCTAAGAAAAATAATTTATGTAATTCATAAATGTTTGTTGTGAAAAATTCAAATATACAGAAGTGGAATAAAAAGTAATCTCCCTTTATTATACTCCCAAAGGTTACCAGTGTTTGAATTTAATTATATTATTTCATGCTTTTTTCTGTGCACTTACCTAAGTGTGAATATGTATAGGGTTTGTTTTGTAAATAAATGGGATTACACTAAAATAATGCCTATTTTCAAGGATAGGTTAAATTTGTGAATGATTATTTCAAATATATTGAATAAAATAAGACAAAAGTTATTTTTATTTACCGATTCCGTATTCTGTCCTAAATAAAATACTGAGGATATAACAGCACAATTCTTTATACTTATTGCTAATGACAGAATATGTATTAATTATAAGGAAGTACTTTTCATGTAAATGAAATCTTCAAAATATGAATTTAAGTGTTAAAATTTTATATAATAGAAAGGCCTACAGTTGGTAATACAAAAAAAAAAAATTTATAAAATCAGTATTACATGTTCCATCAATGCAGGTGTTAGCTATGAAAAAGAATGAGACTGCTCAGTATGTCCTGATTGGGAAAAATACTAAGAAAAAGCAAAGTGCAACACATTATAGAGTACAGTACCATTATGTGAAAATATACAAAATATTAAATTATATGAAGGAATATTCAACAGATTGGGAAAGAATGTTATTAAATAGGGGTGAAAAGGAGACATTTAAACACAGTACCTTTTGAATTTCATATCTTGTACATACAGCTTTAAAAATCATTTATTAGCGATTATCCATATTTATTATTTTTAGTGTACAGCTGTCTTTTTTTTTTCATTTTGGTGGGGATGAGGATTGGCATTTAACTGATGCCCAGGATCGAGCACAATGGCACAATCAGAGCTCACTGCAGCCTCTATCTCCTGGGCTCAGGCAATCCTCCCACCTCAACATCTTGAGTAGTTGGGACTATGGGTACATGCCACCATGCCCAACTTTTTACATTTTCTGGCAGGGGTTTCACTGTGTTCTGGTCTTCAACTGGGCTAGGAGATCCTCCATCCTCAGCCTCCCTAAGTGCTAGACTTAGAGAGGTGATGCATATATGGGAAATACAAAGAAAGCCACAAGAATGCTAATTCTGGCATCAAACACTGCACACAGCCAGCAGCCGTCTCCCTGATTTTCTAATGAAAACGACTGAAAATCAAACTTATTTTCTGTTGCTTGCAAACTTTGGCTCCTAGGCTGATGTCTAATTTTGCTTCCAAAGGCTTCCCACTTTCCTATGCCTGACGACCCAAGTGTATTACTAGCTAGGAACCATCCTTCCTGGACCCCAAGCTTAAATTAATGTAACATTTTCAGTGGCCTTTTTTTTTTTTCCTTAAAAAACCTCAAACCCAGACCAAGCAGCTCTGTAGAATTTTTACTATTATTGGCCTTGTCACTAGGGCAATCCTGGCTTTAATGTAAATGTAAGTTCCAGCTCTCAACATTGATGTACCTAAGTATAGGCTTCCTCCATCAACAGTCTGCTCCTAGGTTATAGTTTCAGACTATTTATTTTCAAAGTACCTTGTAAAATCACAAAGAACTTAAATGCTTCAACTAATTTAGAAAAGTAAGTTACAGGAAGGAAGCAACAAGTTGCAGAAGTGTTTCTCTAAGTAAGTAAACAAGCAGTAATTTTCTACTTAATATGAAGGTAGTTAGTCCAAAGCTAAAGTTCTCATTTTAAAAAGCTACTCTAACAGTTTTAAAAGAATATGCAGCTTTAAGAAATTATTGAATTTTCAAAGTATTTAGATATACTTGATAGCTGTGTTCTCGAGACATTCAATTTACCTCATTTTCCTCGGATTATTGAATACTAACTGCAAATAACTATACAAGACCATTTATAATTCTGCACATTCCCACTTAATCATTTAGTAACTACAGAAAAAAGACAGAGCATTACTAGCTGTAAAATTACTTAGAGCTAGGCTCAAATCCAAGTTCACCATAGTTGCATGACCTAAGGCAAAATAACTTTATGTTAATGTGAGTTTCATTATGTATATAAAGTAGGGAAAATAACTGCCAGCCCCATAGGTTATACATTCTTTCATTTTTAGCTGCATATACCAGAATTTTCTGGCTAGAAAAACCATGATAACCACCTCTTATTGTAAAGTTTTCTTAAAATTCCTCTAAGACTTGGTTAACCCTGGAACCAAAGAATCACAGCAGAATCAAGACAAAATTTAATATATGCACACAGTTTTATATATAATGCAGCATCACACCATGTAGGGCATTTACTCTTATTTTATACATTCAGATATGTTTGGAACACTTCTTAAGGCTACAAAACAGAACATAGAAAAATAAACAGGAATATATTCAACACTTACAAAAAGGGATATGATAAAGAATATAAAGTACTATTTTCCTTTCAACACTTCAAAAGATATGTATAGATACTTTTTTTACAAGTAACATCACAAATGATCACATCTTCACATGCTTTTAAGTATTATTTGTACTCAGTGTAAGGCTAATATTTTTCATACATAAATTTTCTTCTAGCTCTGTAACAATGCAATTTTTAATCCATTCAAGTAGATTCAACCCCAAAGTTGCTGCTTCCCAGCATTAAGACATGCACCCAACCCTCTTCTAAGATTTTCTAAAACTTGTATTTCAGGGGGAAAAATTTGTTTTAAAAAAAAAAATTCCAATTAATGAGTGAGTAAATGGCTGACACTAGTAGCAAAACCTTAGTTCTTTGAAATTGACATACTGGAAGTGAGCCATTGTTAAGATTTTAAACAAAAACAAAAGCATTTAGACATACACGGAGCAAAATACAGTAAACAGAAATAGTGTAGCCAAATATACATTCTCTTCAGCTACACTAGAATGGACCTTGCTTAGTACCCTTAAGTGAAAGTTTACCTCATCCAAAAATGAAGGTAAAACAAATGAGGCAAAAATAAATATTGCTAGTATCTAGGATGGCTGAATGTTTCCTAAACCAGAAATGGTTAGAAAGGAACTTTATTGCACCAAGTCAATCATAAGCAAGTTTGCAGTTCACAGGCATTTTAACTCAACCTTGAGTCACAAAGGAAACAACACACTGCAAGAAGACATAGTCTGGACCAAATAAGCTGTATGAGCATTGTGATTTGGGAAAACCTACTTCTGCCAGGTACAAGGCAGGATCTGACCTTAAGTCTGCCAAGAACATGAACTTATGGGTTACCAGCACACAGCATGAAGACTACACAGATGCCAGCATCCTGCTGCCAAGGAGCACACGGCAAGAGTTGGAGAGTTATCTGAGAGGAAATGATCTTGAGGAGACATACATACAATATACTAAAAGGAAAGGGGGCTGGAATCAGGTTCAGCCAAAGCACCTAACTAAAACAAAAAGAACAGGTGAGCTTTGGTCAGTCTAAACATTTGTTCTTCAAAATGTATATAAGAAGTTTCATAATTTCCAAGTCAAAACACAAGTGGTTCTCAGTTCTCTACTTTTGCTTCTATTCTCTTACACAGAAATACTATACCTTATGTCAACATACAGTATGACACACAGCTAAAATGAAGGAGGACAAAAACTTGCTTGGCCTTAGTGTGACCTCAGCATAAGGCAAAATCCCCTGGACTAAAACATTAAAAAGAAAAAAAAAAAAAAGAAACTAAAGGAAAAAGAAAAAAAACTGACCTGCATGCAAAGACTGATGATTTTAGAACTATCAAAATACAGTTCTTTTATTCCAGAGGTCACTGAGAGAAGTACCATCTGCTAAAATTCTCTTTCAGCACTGTTTCCATCATGGCCTGGAGGTGAGGTCTGGGAAACAGGAAGCAAATCAGTGTTTCCTTCAGGAGCTGTTACTCCATTGAGGTAAGACAGAGTGATAGTGAAGAAATGAATAGTATTCTTTCCTATCCGATTTCTAAACATTTCCAGAAAACTGAGATCAAACGCCAGTCAAAAAAACCAAAAACACTGGAAACAGCAATTTCTTTTGGACTCCTGAGATCAAACTTATAGTGAACCTTCAAATCTGGTATTAATATCAAAATGTGATTTTCACTGAAATTATCAGGTAAGCTAATCCTACGTTTAAAAACGCAAGGGCTGAAAGTAGAGGACCCTCTCATCTTCTCGTTCCATAATTCAGCCACTGATTTAAGAAAAGAAGAATGGCTCAAGCAGGACCCTCAAGAACTGTCCTGCTTGGAAGGTGACAACAAACCCCTTTCGCCGGGCTCTCTTAACATTTTTCAACACAACCACTCTAGTATACAGATTCTTACCTAGCACCATCATAATAAAGTGTCATCTTCCAAAGTGCTCCCTAAAATCCTATATTACAAAATATCTAGATGCTAATCATTACTCAAATCAGCAGTTACACAGACAGCACAGAGGTAAATAACCATCATTACAGTACAGTGGAGAGTCACTGAGCCCAGTTGGCATCCAAGCATTCCTATGGGTTATCAAAGAACCCAAAAGACTCATCTGCTTCAGTCTGTCAAATTCAAGTGAATTGTATTTGTTTTTAAAGTAACCTGCTTCAAATAAAAGTAAGCCACCACACCCATTTTTGGCTAGGTATATTACACATGACATGCAAAGAGAAATTACTACTGTTATTTGCATAGCACTCAAACTTCCTGATCAAAAGGTAATCTCAACATTTTAAAAAGGGTAGCTTTTCACATTGGTGTGTACAGATAATATAAGCGACAATTATTTTTACAAAGTAACACAGGTGAATGAATACTGTGTTAATTCAGGGAGTCCAATCTCCAAATGGGAACAGGGTGCAACATGCACAGGGAACCGCTAGTGAATACTGCAAGGACTGGAAGGAAGCAGGATCAAAGACATGTACCTAAAGGTAACCAGCTACGATATGCAAAGCAAAACCATTTTCTAGCAGCATCCTCTAGAAAATAACTAGAAGTCACAATCATTTTTTGTACAATAGTTCCAGCCATGACAAGTTGACATGCAAATGTGAAGTGATATACAACCAGTGGTGCAAGGAGAAAAACGAAACATAGTAACTCTCTATAGAAACCTGTCAAGCTAAAAATTTTTAACGTTTCTTCTCACAAAATATTTAGAATCTGTCAGTGCATTAGTGTTAAAGTGGCATTAAAAAACTTCTGCAGTTCTAACAGATGCAGATTATTTTCAAAATGCATAGCATCTACATTTCATTCGAGTAGGCACCATGATATTTACACCAGTGCTAAGAATTCTTGGTGGAAACAGCCATTTCATTGGATTTCCTACTATTCCTTAAACATCTCCTTATATGTGAGCTCAAGTTCAACAAATACTCACCAAAATTCAAAAATATACCCTATGAATATTAAAAGAACTATATACAACATTTCTAAGACACAGGTTAATAGGCTGCCTTATGTGTAATATTAAAGAGAAGACATTATTCAAGTTTGACAGATATTGAGATGAAAAGGCCTTTGGGTTGGAAGCATTTTAAAAGACAACAGTGTTTTAGGCTGAGAATTGTTTGAGCCCAGTTTATGACTAAGGCATTGCATAATAAAATATACATTTCTATTTGGTGCAATGTTATGTTTGGAATCTATAGTGTGTCAAATGGTATATTTTGTCACTTTAGTAAACACTATAAAGCACACATTTCCAATGTACAAAATCAAACTTATATAAGGGAAAAAAAAACCAAACACTAAATCTATAATGTTTTATATTAAGCTGTTTATAAAAAATACTTTAACAAACTTATCTTCTACTTTTTATGGGGGCAGTCACCTGATAAATAAATCAAACAGATTCTGAATGAAGAAAACTGGCAATGCCAGGAATTCACCTGCCCCCTTGAACTCACGTCCAAAATCTCTTGTCCAGTACAGAAGTGAAGGGGGCGGGAAGGAGAATGTTCCAATTTGGGTTTTTATTTCAATGTCTTTTTTTAAAGCCTTCAGAAACATTCTACCTCACAAAGAGTTTCCGCTTCAAAACACTCCAGCAACCACCATCAAGTGTGTTGTCCCCGGTGGCCATCTCCCATTCCTGATCTCCTCCTATCTCCCCTGTAAGGTCGTCCTCTGATGTTGCGATGGTACTGATAACCTTCCTCCCGGCTTCTGCTTGGCTGCCCTTTCCAGGACTCCTCACCCCTCACATGCTGATATCCACCTCTACCAGAATAGCCCCAATCGCTTTTGTACTTCCTGCCTCCATAAGTCTGGTTATAGAACTGCTTGGATCTACCACTTCTCAAAATATTAGACACTTCATTTTCATCTTCTGAACTCTCTTCTTTTGGTCTTTGCACTCTGTTATCCACAGAGTTGGCCCCACAGCTGACCACATCAGCAGTAGTCTTAGGATCTTTCACCTTTTCTGGTTTTTCTTTCAGACTCTGAAGGGTCCTTTTAGGCTCAGGTTCCACAGGCACCGTTTCTCTCTCTCTGTTTAGAATCTGCGTGGGAGGATGCGCCTTCCCCTCCGCTAGAGGAGGGACAGACGCTGGCGCAAGGTCTGCCTTTTGCGTCTGGGAGGACTGCTCCGCCCGGCCTTCACACTTACTGCTCATGCTTGCTTCTGCGAGTGAATGTGTGCCTTCACCCCTGGCTCCTGGAAACTCATCTACGGCTGAAACAGGACCACATTCTTTAGAGAGATCCAGATTTTCCAGGGACAGATCCAATTCTCCTTTCTCATCAGAGGGCAGGACAATATTCTGCCTCATGACTGGATTTTCTATGAATCCCTGAAAAGGGTATCCATACCAAACATGGGGGAAGAAAGGAGGCGCAATCGGAACCGGGCCTAAGAATGGATTGGGTCCGAAGGACGGCTGTGGGAACATATTCTTGCTACTTAGTGATTCTTCATAATCAGCATGAAGAAGCTGCCCAGGGTTCTCAGATTCAATATCAGCTGGGTAAGACAACTGTCCATGACTTTCAGACACCTGCGATGGAGGGATAACCAGAGGTGAAGAAAATGTCGGCGGTCCAATCTCTGGCTGTGGTATTTGGCCATTAACACTGGCCTCAGTCTGCATAGGAAAGTGGGCATCAGTACAGGTGCAGTCACTTTCATTCTGAGCAGAAGGAGCTTCCTGGAACCAAGGATTATGAGGATACACAGGGACAGGGACCTTTGGGTACATCCTGCAGGCTGCCATGTAGGCCTGGTGCAGAGGGTACAGGTAAGAATGTGGGGCCCACATTGGACAACTGTATGCCTAAAAGAGACAAAAAACATTAAAATAAAAAGGGAAGTAAAAAAAGAGATTTGGGTGGCCAGTTACCTGAAAGTACGGGGCTCAAGATAAATTTCTCATGCTTACAAAGATCAGACAATATGCAATCTACAAGCCCAAATACTAGATCACTGTGATACTCAACTTGAAAAGGAATTACAAAGTCAGGTCACTGCATTAAGACTCCACTGCTTGCTTCTGTCCTAAAACCAATCCAAAGTGCTGATACAGAGGTTGAGGGGAGACATCACCTTGATCGGTGGCTGCTGAGCTAGACCTGGCTCTACCACTAACTCCCTGTGTGAGACCCCATGTCAGCCAGTTAATTTGTACCTGTTCTACCAGGAAAATGCTGGTACAGGAGATGATCTCCATCATTAGGATTCTATAATTCTATGAGCCCACAGAACATTCCAGCTGTAAGGACTAAATTAGACCTCTAATCAGAGAAGAATGATGCAGAAAATAAAATACTCCAAATCCTTCCTTTGCAAGAGTTCACCCAAAAAACCAAAATATAAAGAAAATATAAAGAAAATATAACCAGCTAATTAGCTAACCAATGAGATAAAGCCAACTAGATAAATATAAAACTAGGAAATGAATACAGTAGATGGTGAAATTAATAAGTCTTTTATGAAAATGATCTGCAGGCTGGGGTAGGATACTTCATTTCATATTTTAACTGTCTAAGCCAGGCACAGTGGCTCATGCCGGTAATCCCAGCACTTTGGGAGGCTGAGGTGAGAGGAATGCCTGAGCCCACGGGTTCAAGACCAGCCTGGGCAACAAATTAGCTGGGTGTGGTTGAAGCAGAAGGATCACTTGAACTCAGCAGGTCGAGGCTGCGGTGGCTGTGAGAATGCCACTGCACTCAGCCTGGGTGACAGAGTGAGACTCTGACTCAAAAAAAGAAAAAAGAAAAAAAAAAAACTGTCTAGAACCCCAAGAATCCAGGACAGGAGAAAACCTAGTACTGAGAAGGATACAGAGTTCTCTATCCTCTCTGAGAAAGCCATTTATGGATTGACTCTTGGTAAAGAAACTCTGCTGTGCTAGTGAACAATCACACCCTCTTACATAGGACTTTCATATTATTTCCTTTGATCTTTTCAACAACTGAGGCAGGTAAAGAATACTGCCCCATTCCACAAATGAACAAAGTGAGGCTCAGTTATGCTAAATGGCTTGTTCAGGGATATGCAGCCAAAAGGCAATGGAGAATTTCAACCCCAGGTTTATATCTAATTAATTCCCCAGTGAGGGCATTTCCACAAGGCTGCTCAGAGACATGGCCATTTCTTGAATATATTCACAGGGTTAAACCATTGTCAATAACGAGAAAAAGCAAGTAAAAACTGGAGCTTCTGCCACTACCAAATCCAAACTGTACAGTACTAAAAATGCTGGTTCTTAAAATAAGATTTAGTAAACCGTAGGTTACTAACTGACAGGATAAGAGTTAACACTATTAGTCGGGCTTGGTGGCTCAGCCTGTAATCCCGTGCCTTTGGGAGGCTGAGGTGAGTGAATTGCCTGAGCCCGCGGGTTCAAGACCCGCCTGGGCAACTTGGCGAGACCTCATCTCTACAATACATCAAAAATTAGCCAGGCGTGGTAGCGCACGCCTGTAGGACTCGGAAGGCTGAGGCCGAAGGATCGCCAGAGCTCAGCAGGGCAAGGCTGCGGTGACTGGGAGTGGCCACTGCACTCCAGTCTGGGCGACAGAGTGAGACTCCAACTCAAAAAAAAAAGTTAACAGTATTTAAATAGTAATAATTTAAAACAATTAAATAACTTTAAAATGATAAAATGGCATAAATACCTTCACGCCAAGATTGAAGAAGAATCGAAGAATGTTCTTATCTGAAATTAAAATAATCACCTAAATTATATATTCACAAAGCTTTTTTTCATCTTTAATCAACATACAGTTCTAAAAACAATTTTACCAACTAGAACTGTTTTGTCTAGCTTATGGTATAAAACAGATAAAAACTGTAATAAACAACAACAAAAAAGCTGTTACTATAGGGTAATTCTTTTGTCAATATTAGCATTAAATCCCAAAGTGGCTTGAGAATTTTATCTAATTAAAACTGAATCTAGGTAAAAGAAAGGTGCTCACTGTATTTCTTTCTCAACTTTTCTGTGAGGTTTAAAAATTATAAACTGAAAATGTTAGGGAGAATGATAAAATCAACATAAACCTAACTTAATTTAATAACATGATTAATAGAATAATATTAGCTCAGGTATTCCTTTGCTATTCATCAGTTACCCACAGACTTGAACATCAAACTACTGACTAATAAAACAAAATAATCTCATAAATCCAGGTAAAGAGCACATAGGCAGTTACTGCATTACTCTTTCAGATTTATAGATATAAAATTTTGCTAAGTAACAGCAGGGGTGGCAATGGCAAGTTCCTTAAAAATAAAGGAGACTGCAAATTTTGAAATAATTTATTTAACAAAAATAAGACAAATATTAAGTATACTACCTATTAACAGTCACTACATTTACATTCACTTTTCCCCATAATCGCTCCATTGATGAAGTAATATATGTAGTTCCAAAAACCAGACCAGTGTTGAGAAAACTCAGTAATGTTTAAGTATCTAGTTAGTGAAGTTATTAAGATGTTAGCTGAGAATGAAAAAAAGACACCAGGGAGATACAATTACTAAGCATACAAAAGACATTTTCTAATACATTTTCTAATAAAGCTGAAACAGGAGTAAACAACAAACAGCCAAACCTCTGCAGTCCTTCTCAAGTAAGTCTACCCCCTTCAGTTAGGTACTAAGAAGCCAAACCTCTGACCTCTACTTAACATCTCTTTTTTCCTCACTAAGTCTGTTTGTACCTGATTAATCAAATCATCTGTAATTTGAAAAGGGGCTCACCTTTAGGCAGGTCCTCCCCAGTCTGACACAGTGAGTAAGGTGGTATGATGGCTCGATCTCCCTTTTCATTACAAGGAAACCCAGGATAGAGTGGGTCTTGGTAAAGGCTCAACGTCTGAGGCAAAGGCATCAAGGGTTGGTTGACTGCTTGTATTGACACAGGAACAGGAGAGGGTGTCAAATGAGCTTGGGATACAGCAGAATCAGGTCCAGTGGTCAGAGTCTGTGTCACTGACAAGATGGGAATCTGAGCAGGAACACCTACAAAAGAGAAGAAAAGCAATCAAAAATGACTAAAAGGTGAAAATAATTCTCCTCTACAAGTATGTTTGCATTAAATTCTAAAATAGAGTGCTGCATAACTGATATAGCTGATCAAATGTGTACTGTTAAGCAATTTAAAGAAGTACTTGTTTATATCAACCAAGGATCGTCCTGGCCCAGGAAACACGCTTTGCGTCAACGTCCTCTAACTGCGGCTCTTACAAATGTGTAAGACAATAGTAAGGTCACTGAGCAACCAAAGTAACCAGCTCAAACATCACACTCCTGGAATTATGAGGGCTTAACTCATAAAGATACCACCCAAGGCCAGGGGCTGTGGCTCACACCTATAATACCAGCACTTTGGGAGGCAAAGGTGGGAAGGATAGTCTGAGGCTAGGAGTTTGAGATCTGATGAATACCACCCAAATGAACCTGGCCATTCCATGTTGGAAACAGAGCAGAATAACATAGAGAGCCCTGTGAGGCTCCAAACATCTAACCCTGCTATGAGGCTAAGCTCCCACTCAACAATTTGAAGTCACTGACTTGAAAGGCTTTTTGTTGGTTGGCTGGATGAATTTTCTAAATTCTTCACTAACCTGTTGGTCCAAAAGTTGTAGGTTCACTTGGCCAGGCTGGCACAGTGGCTGGTAAAGAAGGCACCGCAGGAGTTAGATGTACCTCTGGAGAAACTAGAAGGTGAGCTGGGTTTGACAAAGACACATGTTCTGCTGGCTTCTTCGAGAAGGGGATGGAAGACAGAAAAAGACAAGAGTTCATTTAGCGTATACACTAATTCTAGCCACCAGATGTACCTTGAGTTGCCTATCTTTTATGCAACTTAAGTATAAATGGTCCATACAGTCTTCGAAATGAAAGAAAACAATCAAGGTAGTTAAAAATAATAAACATATTTGACCCTAACCAAGGGTTTTGCCTACCAAAAGTCACAGAAGTCACTAGCAGAGTTAGACATAACACAATGCTTCTAAAGCAAGTAAGCAAAATCTTTGAAATCATCTTGAAATTAATGAGTTATTGAGAAAAGTTCATCACACAAAGACATACCATTTAACTATATGCTCTATTACCAATACGAAGGATGTTTGTTGTAATTAAAATTTAATTTTCTCTACTCCCATATCAGACTAAGAACCAAAATGTTTGCTAGAACACAGACTCCATCATGAAATTTGTAAACTGATGGTATTGTTTTTTAAATGTATAATTTTCAAATCTCTTCTATTAGTAATTCTATCCCATTTATGAAAAATTGTTAATGATGCAGAAAATTATTTTTAAAAACTTGAAATAAACAAAAATTCATAGTTTCTCTTTAAAAATCTAATTTTCAAACCAACAGAGGTAAAAGCAAGTTACCAAATATAAATGTATTCAAAATCAAGTCAGAAGACTGGCTTCCATGTCCAGAAAATGGTGATTACAAAAATAACATTCTGGAATAACCAACATCAAAACAAATTAAAGAAAAATCATAACCACACCCAAATTGCAATGCTAGAATCGATTATTCCATTTTCCATATAGATGGTTTCTGTTTCTAAATAATCCTATATACAGAGCAAAGAAACTCAAAGAATGGTGCCTTCCATGTCAAATGCAACAGTGAACTTACTTGTTCAGCAGGAGAGGAGCACTCTAATTTCTTTGACTTTGATGGTGATGAAACTGTTGCACATTTATCATTGTTAATATTCTTTGTAAGTAAAAAAGAAGCAAAATGTTATATTTCAGAGACCCACATTCTGGTAAAAGGAAATTGTGGTTTCCTTTTATAATTCACGCGACCTGCCTGTGACTGAACCCTCACACAACTGAGTTTTTTTTCCAATCATACCTGGCCTTCAACTGGTAGGTTAACTTTACTCACACATCTTTATCCCAACCAAATACTGGGCAATTTTTATTGAGGATGTGGCTTCAAAAAGTCTGGTCCTCTCCCTTAAAAATATCAGTCTAATGCAGGGTGTGGTGGCTCATGCCTATAACCCAGTATTTTAGGAGGCAGAGGCAAGAGGTTCGAGACCACAGGTTCGAGACCAGCCTGGACAACTTGGTGAGACCTCATCTCTACAGTAAGTTAAAAAAGTTAGCTAGGTGTGGTAACGTGAGCCTGTAGTTCCAGCTACTTGGAAGGCTGAGGCGGAAGGATCACCTGAGCTCAGCAGGTCGAGATTGTGGTGGCCATGAGCATGCCACTATACTCTAGCCTGGGCGAAAGAGTGAGACCCCGACTCAAAAAAATAATAGTAATAATATATCGATCTATAGAGTGATGGAGAGCAAAAGCTACTTTCCAGCAATTCACATAGGGCACCCTAATGTACCTTGAAGAAATGGTTCTAATTGTGAGAGACTTCCCAATCGCCATTCTTTTGTCCCTGCTTTTTTACTTTCCTAGTACACAGCTATAAAAGATGTTGAAATCATTCCCACCGTCCTTCCGTACACTTCTTCCCACCATACTATCACAGTGTTAAAGAAAAATAAAAGAAGCAATTAATGTTTAAAACTTTTACCTCCAATGTGCTTGGCTCAGGCTTTTTATCTAAGTGACTATGTCCATGGAGAGAGTCTGTAATGACCAAAATTAAAAAGACAGAATAAGCCATCAGTCAGGTTTGAATACAGAATAACAAAATATAAAAATAAAGCCAAAAGTTACTATTTGAACTGCGTTTAGTCAGTGAAAAACTTATTTTTTAAAATATCATTTAACAAGCTCGAGCTTAAGTCAGTTTCTCTTCAACAATCAGATATGTGACATTAAATTGCTTAACAACTTAAAAATATATGACTTTAAACCAGTCATCTAAACCGATCTTTAGCATCTGCTTTCAGTGAAATGATTTACCTCTGTCTTTTCGTTCTTCTGTATCTATTCTCCGCCTGCTTCCTTTCCGATCACTTCCATGTGATGATTTTCTCTGGATGCATGGGTTGCTACTCTGAGAAGTTGAATGACCGACTGATGAGCTCTTTAAAGTGAACGAAACCCAACATTTTATGCTTATGTTTAAGATTTACTCACATATATATGAACAAAAGTACTGTAATTACTTTTACTCGTCACACTTCTAAAAATCTCAAAATTCACCGACCTTTATATATGTATGTATTTATTTATTAATAGACATAGGGTCTTGCATGTTGCCTAAGCAGGCCCCAAACTTCTGGTATCCAGTTATCCTCCCACCTCAGTCTCCCAAAGTGCTGGGATTACAGTTGTAAGCCACTGTTTCTGGCTAGTTCTTTATTTTTATACTTCCTTTTTTTGTTGTGATTTATAAAATAGAGTTGGCGTTTTGCTACGTTGCCCAGGCTGGTTTTGAAAACTCCTGGGATCAAGCAATCCTCCTGGCTTGGCCTCCCAAAGTGCTGGAATTACAGGTATGCACCATTGTGCCTGGCCCAATTTTTATACTTCTGAAACTACAAGACAGAATCTAGGGTCCATAGTTCATTATATCCTCTAGACTAATAGTCTTATTACTGAATCAAAGGGATGAGGCATTTAGACGTCAAACTAAGTTAGCAGACTTCTTCATAGCCCCATTTCAGGAAGCCACTTGACTAAACCTTCACCTTGCATCCTACATTCTTTACAAAAACAATATTATCTTCAGTATCAACCTTCAAAAAAAGCCATTGTAGAGCCATAATCCTCTGTCTAGGGGGAAAAAACTAAGCACAAATTAGCAGATACAGCGCATGATGATTCTCATTGAAACGCTTAGTGTCAGCCAACCACTTAAGCTCTGCATGAGATTAGGGAATGGAGTAAGTTAAATTTTTAAACTAAATTATCATCTAAGGTTCTAGGTTCTTGTTTTAGCACTCTTTAAAAATAAATGTTTCACACAGCTAAAAAGAGAATCTCAGATTTTCTAGCAAGAATTTTCTAGGAGACAAACTTGAGTCTCTATCAAATCCAATACTGGATCAAACGCAGTCCAAAAATGAGTATGAAGACCCCATTTTTTAATAACAAAAAGATTTCACAATCTGGTCCTACATTACAGTAGTTGTGCTTTTACAATTCACTAACAGAAAAAAAATGCAAAAAAGGTAAGTACAAGCTTAACTAGTTTGTAGTTGTTTATCCTATAAACATGAAGGAAAAATTACACATATAACATGAGGGATAGATGTTCAGCACCCAAACAATGCCTATTCACATATCAATTTGGGCACCTGTTATTTCCAATAATTCCCAAACTCCAACCCCTGTGGCCAGGTTGAACTGCTATTCCAGATCAGCTGTTTGCAACTGAATTCCTGAGACCTCTAAAGAATTCCAGAGTCCAGAAGGCAGACTTGGGAATGTAAGGTTTTAATATTTTATACTGGTATGCTGGGTAGCTTCCCATAATATTCCCTTTTGTTTGTTTAATCTACTATTAAGAAAAGTACCCATTTGGGTACAACTCAACCAAGACTTAAAAGACCAAGGGCAAAGGGTTCCCAGTCATGAGAATGAACTAGTTACCCCTGCCCTGTAAGCCAACAAACCCACCTCTCAGGATACATACTTCATTTTACAAGAGAACAGTTTTCCCTCCTGACTCCCCGAGTTAAGAAACCTGAAGGCAGCGAATATTTTTCATTAGAGAAGCCTCCATCACAACCCAGTGTCTGACACACAAAGGAAGGACAAAGCCACAGGTTGACATGTGCCACCACCTCCAATAGCACCTACCCTGAAAGACAGCTCTCATTGTCAATATCAGGTCTGATGTTTAATAAACATGAAAAGCGTTTCCTGATCTTACCCACATACCTTGTAGTAAATTAACTAAATTGTGAACTACACATTACTTTTGCTAGCAAATTAAACTTTTGGTTCAAAAAAAATATTAAACACCACAAGTGCGCCATTTGTCACCAGCTTCTTAATAGTAGCCCTAGACCTCCTATACCTCAGGAAAAATGTGAAAAGGAGGAAGAATTACATGTCTTCTAAGGTGCCTTTTAGTTTAAAAATTATTAGTCTGCCATTAGAAACTGTGTTTAATATAAAAACTGTATTAAGAGAGACTTCTAAAACAAGAACTCTTTTTATACATACGGAAAGAGCTGGGAAAGCCTGTTCATCTCTGTTCTGAATCTCATAGAGTAAGCGAGATTCTTCTATAGCTTGCTTCTCTCTGCGCTCTTCTGGGGAAAGGCCGAAATAGTTAGATTCTCGACTTGTGTGATCAAAATCCTCAACTCTCTCACGATCAGGTTTTCTGTCAAATAAAACATTCTTGTCAGGAAAAAAAAAGACAATGTATTGAACATCTAAAATAAAATTACCTATTTTGCAATAATTACATAAGGCTAACTTGCAGGGTCAAGAAGACAAACTTACAATGGGAAGGAAAAGGAAAAAACACATTTCCAAATGATACAGAAATGACTCAAGTTTTTCCCTTTTAACCAGAGAGAAAATGTTAAGTACTATACAAATTCACTACGTCACGTCAATATTTTCGTAATAATTCACTCTCAAAACAAGGGGGAAGTTGTTAGTTTAGATGTCAAAGGCATTCTAACTTTCTGTTCTAAGTAAAGGGTGAATGGTCAAATGAGACACCATTTTTCCCACTTGCAAAGGGAGATAAAGAATTGGGAAAAAAAAAAAAACTAAAATACGCCACACTAGACACTAGCTACAGATAAGATTGCTGCCATTTCAATAGAACTTTGGTTAAAAATGATGATAAGAAATTCACAAAAGTTTAGTAACCTGGGTTCAAGACCAGCCTGGGCAACATGGCAAGACCTTGTCTCTACAATCAAAAAAATCAGCTGAGCGAGGTGATGCCCACCTGTAGTTCCAGCTACTTGGAAGACTGAAGCAGGATAGCCTGAGCCCAGCAGGTCGAGTCTGCGGTGGCTGTGAGCACGCCACTGCCCTCTAGCATGGGTGACAGAGTGAGACTCCGACTCCCCCCCCAAAAAAAAAGAGTTTAGTAACTTGTACTGTGCAACCCTGATGTTTTTATATGGCTTCTAACTATTAAAAGCAACATGAATAGTATTTCTACCATTTCTACAAGAGAGAAATGAAAATCCAAAACCTATAGGAAAAATGTTGTTTGTCACAGTACAGAGATATTGTCTTCCTAAGAAGAGTGAGAGAAACACTGATGCCATCTGATTTATTTTTACCTCTGAAATATAATGGCCACTTCATATCCTTGGAGAGCCCCACTTACAATCACACTCTAATTCCAAAAGGATGGCTGTCAATTCCAATGGTATTGGTGAAAAAAGCAGGCAAACAAATTTGAACCATCACAATCTTAAATCACTCCTTCTCAAACCTCAGTGGTAAAAGATTCCAAAGACAACTCAGCAAGTATAAGATGGCTCTGGAAAATTAACACCACCTTACCACCATCTCCTACCATCCAAAAAAATGACCACTACCATATGTTTTCATCTTATCCTCACCTACCACATGGAGAGAAGCAACTATTTTCTATCTTTACCTAGCTTGCAGAGAGGCATTCAGAACCAGTATTTCTTGCATTTCCATATTAACACATATGGCCATCTTGCTTATTTTTTTTTGGTTATATTTGTTTTGTTTTCTCCAAAGGAAGAGAAAATATTAATGAGGAAAAAGTGAAGAAGAGAGAGGCCATGAAGGTCTCATAACCAGTATTACAGCTTTTGGTTCTTCAAAACTGATGTGTTGAATATTAAAAATAAAGTTAAGATGAACTTTAATAGGCTTAAATCAATTGGACTGTTAGCTATAAAATTAAGCCTTATTTTAAACATTTAATGGACAGTTTTAAAATTTAATACGCTAGTAAAATTCACTCGCACACACATAACACAGAAGGCATACTAATCTACGACTAACTGCAAATATCGCTAGGTTCCTATGTAATTTGTAACACTGTCAAAAAAAATCACTATCTATACATTACCCGCTACCTTGTCACATATGAGGGGGAACTCCCAAAAAAACCAGAAAAGATTTATTAAAAATATTGTATTATTCTTATATGTTCAAACATCAGTCACTTTCAAAGTACTCTTCATTTGTTGCAAGACACCTACTGAGACACTTTCCCCACTGTTCAAGAGTTCTTTAGCTCGTCAATTTTGATGCCTTTTAGTGATTCTGCAGCTTTTTGTTTCATCTCTTCCACATCAGCAAAATGTTTCCCTTCGAGGACTTTTCCATCCAGGGAAACATAAAAGAGTTGCTTGGGGTGAGAACGGGTGAAGAGGGAGGATGAGGTGTGGGTGTCGTGCCATTTTTGGTCAAAAACTGCTGAACACTCAGCATGATGTGGGCAGGTGTATCGTCATGGTGGAAGTAGTAGTCACAACTTGGGAAGTTTCGTCTGCAAATTATGACACAACCTTTTTCAAAACTTCCAGATAAAAATTCTGTTTGACCGTTTGATCCAGAGGAACAAAATCCAAGTGTACCACAAGGGGCCTGCTTCTAAAAGATAATTCTGGTTTCTTTTGGGCCCCCCTAATGCATCAAGTGTTT
The DNA here is from genome assembly GCA_027257055.1 of Cephalopachus bancanus. Classification (NCBI taxonomy): domain Eukaryota; kingdom Metazoa; phylum Chordata; class Mammalia; order Primates; family Tarsiidae; genus Cephalopachus; species Cephalopachus bancanus. The sequence goes on along the minus strand of JAPVLO010000010.1, from coordinate 8,061,682 downwards.
TTATAAAGCAAGTAATAGATAACTAACATATAAAAGAAAAAACAATACTAATAAGATACAGATATGCTTCTCTACAGCAGAATATTAGAAGTACTATTGGTTAAAAGTATTGCTGATATATGACATCTGTCTAAGCATTTTACCAATTCATAGAAAATCAAGTGTCACCACCAAAAACACTGGATATAAATTCAGTTTCTGACCAACAAGTTTGCTTAAATTATCCATTTTGTAGTCTACATGCATTTTCTTTTTTAATCTTTAAATTACTAAAGAGTACCCTTGTGTTTAAGGAAAAAAGAATGCTTCTTTTCTAGTCTACCAAAAAATGAGAATTACATAAAGAAACAACTAATTCCTGCCTATGACTATTCATTCTATAGTTATTTTACATTTTTAGGATTCCAAAGTTAATATTCAAAATGTTAACATCTTAGATACATTTTATGCATTGGGTAAGCTACCACCAGGTGCTAGCAGAGCTTGGTCCATGTCCAAACAACAAACTGCAGCAACAACTAGTTGACTAGTGGCACAAATTCTGTTTGAGAGAGGTAACCCTCCATGGGTTCACAAATTCTTATGTTTGCAGTGAGCAACATTGAGGGATGAGGCACGTTTTCCCTCCAAATGATGTTTATCATTCGTTCTCATTAGAACATCAGAGAAATTAGGTTATGACTATACATGTCTTTCTTACACATATACAAAAATTCCCTGGAGGGATACACAAGTCTGTTAATACTGGATGCCTTTGCAGAAGCAAACTAGATCAATGGGAAGAAACGAATAGGAAGGAGACTTTCCATAGAATCAAAAACCTGCTAAGTTTTCTGAATTTTAAACAATATCAACTAATTTCCTATCCTAAATAACTTTTTAAAAGAAAAATGTAATGGATTAAAACCATTAGTATTTCTTATGAGCTGAATTCATTGTATTTTCCAAAAAGATATATTCAAGTAATCTACCCCTGGTACCTGTGCGTGAGACTTTCTTCAGAAGTAGAATGTTTTCAGAAATGTTTTCAGATTTAATCAAGTTAAGATGGGGTCGTACTGGAACAGCGGAGGCCGTAAATCTGATGACTAGTGTCCTTATCAGAAAAGACATGGACACATGGGGAAAACAGCCATATGATGATAGAAGCATAAACTGAAATGACACAGCTACAACTCAAGGAACCAAGAATCGCAGTAAATCCTAGAAGTAGGAGAGGCATGAAACAGAGACTCCCCTAGAGACTTCAGAAAGAGCACAGCTCTGGTGGCAACTTGATTTCTGGTTTCTCAGTTCCAAAACTGTGAAAAGATTTCTGTCATTTTAAGCTGACCAGTTTGTGATACTTTGCTACAACAGCCTCAAGAAACTAATACAGTATTGATAAATGTCAGTCTAAGAAGCTACAACTCTGTCTTGAAGATGCTACAAAAAACAACTTTAATGACAGAATGTTAAGTGCATTCCCAAGAAAGGTGCCCAAATGCTAGAAATAAAGGAACTAAAGACCTGAGGCTAGCAAGCACAAAAGCTAATGCTACAACTCTTCAGGCAAACAAGAAGGCACTAGATGGGAAAGGCATCAGTCATAGTGGCCTAGGAAAGTCCCAGCACCCACAGGAGACATGACCATGTTTACATGATGAGAATAATCTTAAATTAAGAGACATCTTCTCAAATAAAGTTCCTCCAAAGGGTTGTAAAGTACTCAGCAGAACAGGACTAGGGAAAAATTAAGTCACATAGCACAAGAATCATGGCTTTGAAGTTCATCTATCTCTAGGTATTTAGTCAGAATGCTAACATCCATAATTGACCTAAAGTTTGTAGCTCCATTCAGTATTAAAGATATCACTTCAAATAAAACTCATCAGAACAAAGTAAACTAGTAATTTTGATCGGTTTACGTTCCAGCACAAACGGGAGCATCCTCACTTTCCAAGGAATTAGGATTGCAACTTAAAATCCAGTTGTTTTTTTTTTTTGAGTGGGAGTCTCACTCCGCCACCCAGGCTGAAGTGCAGTGGCATGCTCACAGCCATCCCAGCGTTGACCTGCTGGGCTCAGGCGATCCTTCTGCCTCAGCCTTCCAAGTAGCCAGAACTACAGGTGCATGCTACCATACCCGGCTAATTTTTTGATTTATTGTAGAGATGAGGTCTCACCAAGTTGCCCAGGCTGTTCTCAAACCCGTGGGCTCAAGCAATCTCCTCACCTCAGTCTCCCAAAGTGCTGGGATTACAGGCTTGAGTCACCACACCTGGCCTGAAATCCAGTATTTAATCATATTGCAGGTCATCAGAAAACTACTAAGTGCCAGAATAAGATTTGGATATAAAATCTCCCAAATTATTTGAAAAATCTATTCAAAAGTAAAGGAATCCTTCTATCACTGTTCTTTGCTTATGAATTATAAGAATCGAAATCCTCATGTGGTATTTTATCAACAATACTTTTAATAGTATGATATAGACACGCATATGAGTAAAAAGTTGTAACTATCAGAATACACATAATGTAGCAAATACAACAAACGCATCTCACTTGATTTCTACTTCTCTTGCATTCAGGAAGGTTACCTTATAATCTGTGAGGGTGTCCTGCTAAGATTTTTGTGCTCACTGGAGGATTTCTGAGACTGTGACCCTGAAGAATGACCAGAGAATGCGTGTTGTCTTACTCCTGAAGGCTGCTGCAGTCGAGGAGGTAGTGCTGATGGGGCTTTTGTTGGCTTGCTTGAATTCTTTGGCCCTCTGTAATCCATGTCTGTGACAAGAACCCAAAAATACCTCACAATCTTCCTATTATAAACAATCCCCAGTACCATCATCTCTATCCCAAAAAAATGATGACTTGCTGTGCTCCTACCAGAATGGAAATTTTGTCCAGAAGTGGAAGGTTTTTTCATCTTCTTCCCTGACACTGTGTTCCAGCTTTCTTGAGGAGCTGCTTTGAGGCTCTTTGATACATGTCTTCAAAAGGAAGAAAAAGACTTATAATAACTTAAAATACTCCCAGTATGTGCAATTAAACAAATATTCTACATATTTTATTTTCAACTTATTTTGAATTTGAAGCTTGAGTTTTTACATTAAAAACAAGTAAGTACAAACAGGATTTAGCAATCTAGATATATTTATTCTAATCAAAGACATAAATCAAAAGCATATTTTCTAACTTAAAAAGAATCACAATCTTAGCAATCTAAGCAATCTTAATCACAATCTAAGCAAAAGACTAAATAAGAAATGACCTAATCTGTTAGACATGATAATGGTACTGTAGTTAAGGTGGACAGGAAGGTCCTTATACTCTTTTAGAATTCTTTAAGTATCTACTGGCAACATGGTATGACATCTGAATTGCCTTCAAAATATGCCAATTTCCTTCTCATTAAAAAAAAAAGAATTAAAAAGAATAGATTAGAAAAGATTGCCGAATGCTGTGAGGTGCTAAAAATGGCTGTTGATTACACTGGAGTTCACTTTACTATTCTCCTTATATTTGTGTATGTTTAAAATGTTCCACAGTAAAGTTTAAAGGTGTGAATTACTAGTTTTTTCTTTAATAAAGGCAGCAGCAACTAAAACAAAAGGTGCCCTAAAATAACACTGTATTAAAGCAAGTTAATAATATTTTACTATTCCATTTGACCAACATTACTGAATACTAACTACATGCGATGCAACATGGAATGAAATTAGAAGTGAATCCCTGTTCTCCAAAGCTCCTGCTTTACAATCTAGTCAATTTCCCAAATTTCCTTTGTGAACAATGGCACATTTAGTACTTTTCTAAAGATCTAAACAAATACTTTCTATACATGAGCATGACCTTTCACTGAATTTGCAAATGCACAGGGCCATTTTAATACGTTCATGTTTACATTAGACTAACTGGAATAGGCAGTAAGTGTCTTAGATGAAGAGCAGTACATACTTTTTTCCCAGTTCTTCAACCAAAACTGGTCCATTTTCAGAGTGAACTCCTTGAATGTCTGCATTAGAAAATTTTCCATTGTGATCCAACCTAACCTGTTGGACAATTCCAGAAATAAAAATTAGTCATCTGCTTCCTTGGCACTGATCATCAGTTTTAAAATTTTAGTCTTCAATTAAAAAGAAAACAAAGTTCATCGGTAAAAATAAAATATATCCAAAAAGACATACAATCAAATCCATGCCCTTAACTTCTCAGGCCTCCAAAACACTATCTAAAAGAGCAAAACTTTTCTTCTTTGTCCTTCCGAATGTTTTCTACATTGTTTTTCTCAATAGTTCGAGGAGAAGTAGAAGCACAACCTATTAATGCTCCAAATAAGAGAAGCAGCATGCCCTGGTTCTGAATACAGGACTATGGCTCCATATACCTCAGGCATCCCTGCCTTGCTTTCCACTTACCAGCAATTCAACCTTGGGCAAGTTGGGCAAGTCACTTACCTCTCGCTTCAGTTTCCTCATATGCAAAACGGAGCTAATAACAGTACCTACACATCATAGAACTCATGGAGATGGAATGAGGGTGCATGATACACTAAAGGACACCAACATGCACATGGCAAGCACTCTACAAATGACAGCAATTATTGTTTACTATTACTATTGTTAGTGCTACTATCATCCCATTTTTCTGGTATTAAAAATGTGTCACTGTGACCTTTTTTCTCCCTAAAAATAGATTCATCAACTGTTCCCTAAAATATAATTAGTATTACCCAATTGTAAATTGTGACAAAAGAAAAAGCCTTAAGGTTTCTTCCTATAATCAAATGCACACATTGAATTGTGCACCTGCCAGCCACTGCACTAGAAAATACACATATAGGGCACTGCTTTAAGCAACCTCCAAATTTTATCAATAAATCAAAGTCCTCAAGCAGAAGTTTCACTCTTCATCAATTACAGTAGAATATTTTGCCTTCAGTAAGTTTTTTCACAATAAGTTTTTTCTGAACTGAGTTTTTATCAAAAGTTTAAACTATCTTGAGTAAATAAAAGGCATCTTTGAGTCATTTCAGTTTCTTAAGAGTTCAATTAGGTTTTTATCCAAATAAAATGGTCAAGTAGTAGAAAGAGAAATAAACACTCTAAAAAGTAAAAACTGCAACTGCTTTATCATCTGTTTAATCAACAGAATCTATTTACCAAAAGCAATTTCAACTTCAAAGGAAATAGGCTTGATTTAATAAGATATAGCATAATTTTAGTGATACAGCATAAGAGAAGCAATCTTCTCTTCTCTGTGAGAGAGGTGGGGAGGGAGGCCTCTAAGTTCTGGATTTACTCTTCTCTTTTGCTCTCTTTCAAGTTTTCCCAGTCAGTGTAGTAAAAGTTTCCAAAACTCCATTCTACAATTAGAGCAGATTTCTGACAATCCTGTAGGAAGCACCTGAATGAATCATATCTCCTTTTTCTCACCTTTAAATATGCCCCAAAATCAGAATTACTAAGGATTTGTAAGGTAAAATCCACCACTGATGTCCCCAGATGTAACTCTGCTCAATAAGATACTTTTCATGTAAACCAATTTATCATAAAGTAAATGAGTATTTCCTCCCAAAGACAAAAAGAAATGTTTGCCAATGGCTGTTTTAAAGTGGTCCTTAAAAGGCAACACTTTTTGATGGAAATCATTTCTGACGAAAATTAACTTGCACATAATATTTTTTGTATATGTGGGGCTTTTGTTTTAGAAATAGCAGCATTTTTTCATAAATAAAGAACAGAAAAAGGACGTTGTAAATTATCTTACCCAGGGTTTCTCCTGCCTAAGCACTACTGACACTTTATTGGGGAGATGGAGAGGGGAAGCTGTCCTGTGCATTCTAGGATGTTTGGAAACATCTTTGGTCTCCACTCTCTAGATGTAAGTACTCTCCCAGTTGAGACAATAAAAAAAAAATTTCCAGACATCACTAAATGTCCCCTGGGGGATGGGGCACAAAATCACAAAGGGCTGAGAAACACTGATCTAATCTAACTTTTCCCTTTAAGCAGCTACTCAAGTCCAAGGCAGTCTCTTACTAAAAAAAAAAAAAAAAAAAAAAAAAAAGGTAAAATCCCTCTCTGGTTCCCTTTCCTTCCTCAATCCAATAATAAAACACTATGTATGCATCAAAAACTTTCAGGATGACTTTCATAAACAAAACAAATGAACTATAAGGTCAATTTTCAATCAATTTCAGTAAATTATTTCTCAATTGTGATAAAAATACCTAAATATCTAAAATATTATTGTTACTTCTTTCAAGCAAGTAATACCAGAAGCTAAATTGTTTTTAAAGATCAAGTAAGGGGATGCCACGGTTTTAGATACATAACAATTTTAGCAAGGTATTCATTCAAGTGAGCCAAAAAGTTAAATATTTGTAAACTATTAAAATGTATACAAGATAAATGTATTCATGGCTATCGAATTAACCACACATTCAAACCTCAACCATTTTCTTGGTTCCTACTAGAAAAAGCAAGATTTCTGGTTGGGTGTGGTAGGACACGCCTGTAGTTCCAACTACTTGGAAGACTGAGGCAAAAAGATCATCTGACTGTAATTCCGTGCCTTGGGAGGCTGAGGTGAGTGGACTGCCTGAGCCCATGGGTTCAAGACCCACCTGGGCAACTTGGTGAGACCTCATCTCTACAATAAATCAAAAAATTAGCCAGGTGTGGTAGCACGCACCAGTTCCAACTACTTGAAAGGCTGAGGCAGAAGGATCGCCGGAGCCCAGCAGGTCGAGGCTGCGGTGGCTGGGAGCAGCCACTGCACTCCAGTCTGGGCGACAGAGTGAGACTCTAACTCAAAAAAAAAAGATCATCTGAGCCCAGCTGGTTGAGGCTGAGGTGGCCGTGAGTGTGCCACTGCACTCCAGCCTGGGTGACAGAGTGAGACTCCTACTCAAGAAAAAAAAAAGAACAGAAAAAGCAAGATTTCATGTAACATCTTTTCCTCTTTTATACAAATCACTTACTTGACATTTATTTCCAATTTCATATTGTAAGCCAGCAGCAATGGAATAATCACGTTTTTGTTGAGCTGTTAAAAAACAAACAGAATAATATAAAGTTGACTTAATTATTTTCAAGTGCCACAAAGCAAATGTATGGAAAAATGCAGACTTTTAACTCACCTTGTTTAGACTTTAACCAAATTTCATATTCCACATTTCTATAGACTGCTGGATTAAGGGACTTAAGGACCTTTCTAGACAAAGGAAGGCCAGTAGAGTTCCCATTGTTCTTGGAGTGCTAAACAAAGAAAGTTAGGAAGTCCAATCAACATAAAAATGCTTTTAAAAACACTTTTGTTTTAGATATGTATAAGTGTTAAAATCAAATGAAGAAACTTCAAAAAATTAGGAAATCACCAAATATATTTCCTTGCAGGTGATCTTGATTCTACTGAGAATATACCAGAAAAAAACTTTAAAAATTAAGATTTAAAATTCATTCTTTCTTATATTGAAGAACTAGCTAAAACCACTTAAAAAAAAATACCTCATCTCCTGACAAAGGTTTAAATCCATTCACATCATTAGCAGTAGTTTTACTCCTATGAAGGAAGAAACATAACCATAATTAGCAACAGAAAAATATACTGACAAGTAATTAACTTCTAGCTGCATCTAAAAATCTTAAAAGTCAGAGCTACACTCCAATGAGCTCATACAAGTTTTAGTGTAAAAGTACATATATAAAAAAGTGTTTACGTATATGTGGGCGTATATATAAGATAGAAGTCAAAGACTTACCAGTACTTCTTACTGGCTCAATAACCAACAAGAAAACAGAAGTAGAAATAAACTGTGAAATTTGAGTGGGTAGAGTAATGGAATTTACAAAATACTAAACGCAAAAATTTCCTTTTAGTATACAGGTGAGGCTCCATTTTAAAAAATATCCACTATATAAAAACATCTACAGGAGAATTCAACAACCAACCCTTTTACTAAAAACATTCTACATCAAATAATCTTCAACACAATGAAAGAACCATCATCAGCCCTTTGAATTCATTGTAGCACACACTCCTACACATTTTACAATCATTTACTCAACAAATATGTGAGTGCCTATGACGTGCCAGGCACTATATACAGTTGGCCCTTGAACAACATGGGTCTGAACTGCATGGGGCCACTTACACACAGATTTTTTTCAACTAAAAGCAGATCAAAAATACAGTATTCATGGGATCTAAAACCCTGTACACGGAGGGCTTTTTGTATAAGCAGGTTCACAGGGTCCACTGGGGAACAAATAGACACAGATTTTTATATATTCAAAGGTCCCCATTATACCAATTTCCCTGGTATAATGAGGAGTGACCATATTATTAGGTGCTAGAGTCTATCAATGAATAAAACAGACAAAAATTGCCCACATGAGATGTAAAATCTAGTGAGAATAGATTCAAACTAAATAATCAATATGTAAAATACTGATAAGCATTATGAAGGAAAAAAAGGTAGGAAAAAGTAAGTGGTGAAACGTAGCCTCAAATAAAAAGCAGAATGAAGAAAGGCCTTGCTAAGATGTCTTCTTGAATAAAGAAAGGTGGTAAGACAGCAAACTATATGGCTCTTTATTAATTCAGGCAGAGAACAGCACACAGAAAGACCCAGACAGGGCCAAAAGGCTGGTGAGGCTGAAACAGTGACAACGGGGACAAGGAAAGATGTGGTGAGAGAGGCTCTGACTTGCACCTAAATGTAACTCTTCTGTCCTACAAATCCTCCTTAATAAATAATTTCTAAGCTGGGCTCACTGGCTCAGCCTGTAATCCCACGCTTTGGGAGGCTGAGGTGAGTGGATTGACTGAGCCCACGGGTTCGAGACCCGCCTGACCAACTTGGCGAGACCTCATCTCTACAATAAATCAAAAAAAAAAAAAAATAGCCGGGCGTGGTAGCGCACGCCTGTAGTTCTGGCTACTTGGAAGGCTGAGGCGGAAGGATCACCGGAGCCCAGCAGGTTGAGGCTGCAGTGGCCAGGAACAGCCACTGCACTCCAGTCTGGGCGACCAAGTGAGACTCCAACTCAAAAATAAATAAATAAATAAATAAATAATGTCTAGTTTTCAGAACAATCTCCATCTACACCCTTAAACACAGTAATATTTAAGAGACACCAAGTGTCTAGAGTCTAGACTAGAAAATCACTCATAATTTCCAGTATTTCAGGATCAACGAGTATGCATGTGAAAAGAAATGAGGCACAAGAGTATAGCAGTACATCCTTGGTCTTCCCTCCTTAGGACCACACTATACCTATCCATCTCGCCATGGCTATTAAACAGCATTATTCTTCCCTAACTCACGTTCTGTCCTCCCAAAGTCAGACATGACCAAGTAGAAAGGAAGTTTAATAATGCAACAAGAAGGTAATCCATATTCCAAAGACTGTAATAGTAGAGTACAAAAAGAAAAACGGAACACAATAACGAGCAAATTTTCTCACGTGTGTTCCATCCTCCCTGGTAAACCTCTCTTGCTTACTAGTCTCTACTCTGCACTTCACCTGCCAAGTGCCACACCAGACCCAATTATTTCTAATACTAACAGAAGCAGTAACCCAGTCACAGGCAATAAGTTGTAACAAATTAGTCATCATTCAACTTCCCCTGAGCTCAATAACATGTCTTAATCAGATAGGTGCCTAGAGAGAACCATGGTGCAAAATTTCGATCTGTGCAGTTAATTAGTCTACTCTAGATTTAAATTTACAATGGCAGATACTGGCTTAAGTTGGAAATAAATGGCAGTCAAAGTCAAAATATCTAGGAATCCAGATATCCAGTATCAGGATATTTTGATTCAACAAATGCCTGGAATTACAAATCAAGAGATATACATGGTCGGGCACAGCGGCTCAAGCCTATAACCCCAGCATTTTGGGAGGCTGAGGCAAAAGGATTGCCTGAGCTCAGGGGTTCAAGCCAGCCTGGGCAACTTGGTGAGACCGCGCCTCTACAATAAAAAATAAAATAAAATAAAATAAAAATTAGCTGGGTGTGGTACAGTATGCCTATAGTTCCAGCTCCTTGGAAGGCTGAGGTGGAAGATCGCCTGAGCCCAGCACGTCTAGGCTGTGGAGGCCATGAGCATGATACTGCACTCCAGTATGGGTAACAAAGTGAGACTCTGACTCTAAGAAAAAAAAAAAAAAAAATATATATATATATATATATATACATATATATGTCTTTTTGTAATAAAGAATTAGATATCCTAAGGCTCAAGTTCTATTTCTATCTCTAGCTAGAATAAGAATATACTTTTAGATTCAATCAGAATATTACAGGGTAAAATCTCACAAAAGGTAAACCAAACTTCTTAATATTACTGATAACAATTAACATATGTTGGATACTATATCTAGGAATCCAGATATGCACTTCACATGCTAGCTTATTTAATTCTCATCAATTCTTTCTTTTGAAGAAATACTAATATATCCTCATTTTACTGCTACAGAATTGAGGCTTCTTAGAGAATTTAAGTAACTCACTTCAAGTCTAGTCAGTCAGCAGAAAGCCAGGACTGAAACCAGAACCCAATCTCTTAGCCACTATCCTGTATTTCTTGTGTGAAAAAGATAAGCCTCAAAGTCTACGATAAAGAGTATTTACTAACAATCTACACAGAGGCATTATACAGAGCTGTTCTCATACTTATAATCCAAACTTGGGACTTTCATTGTCTAAAAAGAGGCACTACTCAAGGAAGAAAAAAATAAAGTGAAAGAAATCAAAATAGCCATTGTTTTCATCACTGAATATATTAACAATTGATAGGTTTACTTTAAATTTTTTACAATACACATGCACATTATTAGTAGGACCAAAACTATTCTACAGATATGCAGCTATATTACAGAGACATGGATTCTCATCAACACAAAAGAGCAACTTTTTCAAAAGAAACAGCCCCATAACATAAAGTAGGTAAAATTAGTGGCAGAAATAAAGAAACTTCAATTGCAGATTGCTGTATTTTATGAATATCATTAATACCTCAATATATTTTATACAAAGACATTTACTGAAATGTTTTTTTGTATGGCACTGGAAAGATATTTTACAATTTCATTCTTACTTGCAACTGTCATCCTCTGAATCTGATATTTCATTCTTGTCTTCATCAGCTACTTCCGAGGTATCTAGTCCCATCACGATTTTACTGACATCAGTTTTAAATACCTTCTCATATAGCAATTCATAAAGGAGAGCTGCAATTAATTACAGATTTTATGCAACATTAACTACAGTCTGTTTTTTAAAAACAGCAACAAAACATAAAAATGTGACTATCACTCAGGCTTACAAAATCCTAACTAGGTTACTTGCAACATCTTAAGGTCAGTACACAATTTAATCAGAATTGAATGAGTTGCTAAAGTGCAACTAAAATTTCTGTCTACACAGTGAAGTAGTTTGAAATCATTGCAAAAGACACTGCCATTTTTAAAACTAACACCATCACCAAAAGGTATCACGACCATGAAACACATATGACAACAGGAAAAGCTAAAACACACATATTAAGCAATTACTACATTCCACACACTGTGCTCAGCCTTTATATTTAATTCCAGCACAGTGAAGTATTATTCTGGTAGTACAGACGAGGAAACCAGGACTTAAGGATGTCATACCACATGCCCAACCTTAAGAAACTTGGATGGAAAACACTGAGAAACAATAAGATTGCTAAAAAGAGGAATATGGTCTAGTGTATACTAGCTGACAAGTCAAGACCTGGATGCTAGTTTACCTTTCCCACTTACTGTAACCTTGGACAAGGCACTTCTCAGGTTCTATGGAACAAGAGGATATTTGACTACATAACCTAGCTCCAGATTTTTATTTTACATAGGGAACTAAAAAGAAACTGTTACAAAATGTATTCTCAGCAGCCAATGAAAGGAAGAAGCATATTTAGACAACTTTGTTGCTTTAAATAAAATAAAATTTTAAAACTCCAGTCCCGAAAACAGGGAAATATATTTTAAGAAAAATTAAAAATACATGGATTTTAGGACTCTCATTTGGTTTTATTACAGTGAGCTTTAAGAAAACAAATGTTTGAAGAATTCATCAACAATGTTACCCATCCTCTAAATGAGTTACCAGAAACCTCTTTCTCACAGACCGCCTTTCTACCAGATTCTAGTAAAAGGAGTTGAACTCCTCATATCTCCAAATCACAAGCACAAAAGGCAGGCTCTAGAAGCTATCCTTCTCAAAACTATAATGTCCAGATTTTGACTAGCTAAGAGGAGGGGAAGACACAATCTAGGGTACAGACAGCTAGACTTTCATATTTTAAAATGGATCAATTACTTTTTAAAAAATATAGTAGGCCAGGTGCGATGGCTCATACCTGTAATCCCAGCACTTTGGGAGGCCAAGGCAGAAGGCAGGCTTGAGCCCAGGAGTTTAAGATCAGCCTAGGCAATATAGTGAGACCTGTCTTTCCAAAAAGCAAAAAAGTTAGCTACGCATGATGGTACACACCTGTAGTCTCAGCTACCCAAAAAGCTGAGGCAAAAGGATATAGCCTGAGGCCAGGTGGTCAAGGCTGTGGTGAGCCGTGATAATGCCACTGCACTCCAGCCTGGGCAAGAGAACTCGACTCAATCAATCAGTACTGTATTACACATAACTTTACCAGTTACCACCATCTTAAGAAGAAAAAGCTATTACATGCCCAGCATCACTGCACTGTATGAGTGATTAGTACTTTGTAAGAACAAATGATTAAAAAAAAGATAATATAGGAAGGGTGACTGCTCTTCTAGAGCAACAATTCTCAAATGGAAGAGGGGAGGAGAAATTCATATGTCCAGGAAACATTTGGTAAAAGCTGAAGATACTTTTGGTTGCTACAATAAGGAGACAGTGAGTTACTGGCATCTATTAGACAGAGGACAGGGACACTACCAAAAATTCTATAGTGCACAGGAAAGCCCTCACAACAGACTTATCTAACCTAAAATGGCAGTAGTGCCAGGGTTTGAAACCCTGCTATAGAGCCAAATGCAGTCAAATGCTTGATTTGCTCAGTCATTTGGATTTTCAAGCTATACACCAATAGTTGTAAGGATGCATAAATCTGTATACTGAAATTACTGCAGGAAAAAAATAACTTGGTATTTACATATCAAACTCTAGCCACAAGCTCCCTTTGTATCCTTCTTAAACAAGTTTTTATTATAATAGTAATATTCTTTGCAACCTCCAAGTTTTTAGAAATATCTTTTGTATTACAATGGAACAAAATTATGTATCCTGATGTGTTTACATAAAGGCTGCATAGTTTAGAAATATGAGGGGGACTCAAAAACCCCAGAATTTATTTATAAAAAATTGTGTATTTATTCTTAAATGTTTAAATTTCAATCACCTTCAAAGTACTCTATGTTTGATGTAATACACCTATCAAGACTTATTTTCCATTGCTCAAAATGGTTTTTGAACTCATCAATTTTGACGCCTTTTAGTGCTTCTAATGTTTTTTATTTCACCTCTTCCACATCAGCAAAATGTTTCCCTTTGAGAACTTATTTCATTCAGGCAAATGAAGAAAAGTCTCTTGGGGAGAGATCGAAGAATAAAGAGGGTGGGGCGCGGAGTCATGCCATTTTGGTCAAAAACTGCTGAACATTCAATGCAGTGCTGGCAGGTGTGCTCATAAATCAGCCCATCATGAAATGGGCAAACACTATGCAATCTCCAAAAGAAAATCCACTGAAGCCAAACGCAGTCTCTCACAGCAATGCTAGCTGGTACACTAATGCTAATGGGTTCCTAGAACACTTAGCTAGAGGGGGAAGCCTGTACTACAAAGGCCCGGCCCTCCTAAAGATAATTCCAGGTGTTTTGAAGTCTCTCCCTTGTATAATTTCCTATATAAACACAAAGTGATACTTACACTGACACATAGCAGAGCTATCTTTATACTTTATGGGGTAGACAATATCATAATGATTTCCATTTGAAAAACACAGCAATACCTGAAAGGGAAAAATAAAAGACACATTTCAGTCCCTTATATATAAGACATTTACAAAACAATATATATCTCCAATGCCTCTGAGTTACTAGATCATTTCCAAATCGAAAGTGAATACTTTAGACTATAAAGCTCCAATGTTGTTAAACTATGTTACACCTATATGCTGAAATGCTGGACAGCCATTAAGCATTCTAAATAACTCATGGAAATGTTTATAGGATCACAAAAAACAAACACGATGTATGCAACCAACATGTTTTCAACTACTTACAGAAAAGAAAATTAAAACACTGTAAGATAATAGAACCTTATTAATGCTATACCCTAAGAAGCAAAATCAAAGATAAATTTTTTCTGCTTCCTTACAGCTTTATACGCACACAAATATAATTGTGTGTGTATATATACTATCTAAATTGTCCATTACATATGCAAAGAGATATGCATTGTTTTTTGGGGGGGAGGATATGTTATACTTCAAAAACTCTTCAGATCTAGGTCAAAATCCCTTAGAAATCCCTTAGTGGTATTATAATATTAATAACTGTTATTTCACTTAATTCTCCTGCTCCTTACCATCATTAGCATGGTGACACACAGGTCACTTCAACTTGGCCTGCAGGATTCCTAAATAGCTAATTAATACAAAATTATTTTATAATGAATTAGTTGGTATTTTTTTTCTTTCTAGGCTTCACGAAATTTTTCAGTTGTTTCTGCTTTATGACTAGATAATGCAGTCATACCCTTGCAGGTGAAATTGTCTTTATAATGGGAAATATATATGATCAAAGTATTCCTGGATGTCAAGGCAGAACCTATTTTCTTAAGTATTTCACTGTTTAATGTGTATATTGTCAAAAAGCAACAGCTTCACCATCAGATACACTAGTGTCTCATAATTATGTGTCCCTACTGAAAGGTCATAAGAAGGGTTCAACACAGCAGTTTACAGGGACAAAAAAAAAATGTGATGATTAAAAGGAACTTTTAAAAACTCAGAATACTATAACAGAAATATTTCGAAAAGTCATTTAAAGTTATAGTGTAGGAGGTCAAGGTAGCAAATTAATGGTTCTCGTAAGTAAATCCTTTACAAACACTGAAAAATCCTTACCTTTTCAGGAAAATTATTTTCAGTTACTTGTGAAGGAGAAACATTTGGTTCCCGATAAATTATAAAATCTTTCCTGAAAATAACATTTAGAAATTACCTCTAATGAATTATACTTCATGAATTTAAATTTAAAAATCATTCATTTATTCCCCAAGGGCCTAATATGTGTGCCAGGTAATATTCCAAGCAGTAAATAAAAGATAATCATGAAATAACTAAGTCATAAAATATCTATATGAAAGTAACTTTTCTAAAATATAAAATTTCAAATATAACTATATATAGAGAACGCACTTCTGATATAGTTCTAAAGGGAGGACCCCAAATCACAGAAATCATGAAGATAAAATTTAAATGACATTTTGAAAAGATAAAAAAGGATTCACCTGCTCCTCTATACTAGGCAAAAACAGTAAAACTGACCACAACAGAGGCATCCCAAATTCAAAAAGCCAAATTCAAAATGTTCTGAAACCCAAAACTTCTGGAGCGCCAACACAACATTCAAAGGAAGGTGTAGTAGAGTATTTTGGATTTCAGATTTTCAAATTAGGGGATGTTCAACTGGGTAAGGGTAATGCAAATATTTAAAAAGCAAAACAAAAAATCCAAATTCAAAACACTTCCGTTCCCAAGCACTTCATAAGGGCCATTCAACCTATAATAGAGTAATTCAGTTCTGTTCCCATAGCCATTCAATGCTAGTGGCCCCGAAAAAATAGTAAATATTGTACCCCACATCTTTAAAATAAAGAAAAAACAAAAAAGAAAGTAGTAAGCTAATTCTCTATAAGATTGACAAGTTATATATTACAGACATAGCCTGAAAAATACGCTGTACCCTTTTCCAAACGTATTTTGAGAATTAAAGTTTCTAAGCACGGACATATCTAAATGTCAAAATCTAACTGATGCAATTTTTAAAAACCTCAGAAAAGGTATTTCATAACCAAGGTATAAAATAGCTTTGCTATTTTAACATTTTTAATATAATTAAATATGCTAATTCCCACTGTTTTCATTTTTGTTTACTTATGTTATTACAGTGTTTACCTGTACATAAGAGAAAGGGCACTTATTTCCACTTGTCCTACCCATTCCTGTATTGGAGAAAAAAAAAAGTTGGCACATAAGTGTCTCACACTTTTTACAATACACTTGATATCTCTTTATGTACCTTTATACAACATACCTCAAGAGTTTTTAAAGCTCATTATTATTAGAATTGTGACTATAATCAAAAACATTTATATAAAAACAGGCCATAATACATATAAAAGGCAGTCCAAATCTCTGTGCAAAAATCTACAGTAACAGGAAGAGGGTACAATGACAGTTCCTACTGGTGTGGCAAGACCACTAAGTGATATCTAAGTGGAGAACTTCTTGAAGGACAGAGCTTGGCACACAATATAAGTACAGATAATAAAATGTTGAACAGAAAATTAGGAAGTATCAAAAAAAGGGCAGAAAGTCTTTTGTCTTTGGGGTAAATGAAGACACAAAGGAGAGTCGTGTACTAGCTATTGTTTTGAAGGGAAATTCTACACTCCTTAAGGAAGACACTTAAACCCTTTCTGGAAGAAAAATGGCCAGTACATTTCAAAATTTTAAATGCCCATATACTCTTTTTTGTTTCTTTTTTGAGACAGGTTCTTACTCTGTCTCCCAGGCTGGGGTGCAGTGGCACAATCACTGCTCACCACAGCCTTGACCTCCTGAAACTCAAGTAATCCTTCCCTAGCTGCCTCCCAATTCCCGGGAGCTGAGACTACAGTCATGTGCCACCACACCTAGCTACCTTTTTTTTTTGTAGAGACAAATTCTCACTGTGTTGCCACCATCGTCTGGTCTCAAACTGCTGGGTTCAAGCAATTCTCCCACCTTGACCTCTCAGAATGCTGGGATTAAATTAGGTGTGAACCACTGTGCCCGGTTTCCATATACTCTTCGACCCAGCAATTCAACTTCTATAAATCTATCCTAAAGGAATATTTTTTATGTACACAGAGGTATAAACAATAAACAAGCCTACTGCTGGTAACTTATCTGTAACTGTGTTAAAAAGAAAAAGAAAAGCCCTAAGATTCCTAAGGAATAATAAAATAATTTATGATTCATCCACCATACAGATTATGTAATCACTGAAAAGAATAAGGTATACTCATATGAAATTACTTGGAAAGATCACGCTCAAGACTATTAAAAAAAATAGGCCAGGCACAGTGGCTCAAGCCTGTAATCCCAGCACTTTGGGAGGCCGAGGCGAGTGGACTGCCTGAGCCTGAGGGTTCAAGACCAGCCAGGGCAACTTGGCGAGACCTTGTCTCTACAATAAATCAAAAAAATCAGCCAGACGTGGTAGCATGTGCCTGTAGTTCCAGCTACCTGGAAGGCTGAGATGGAAGGATCGCCAGTGACCAGCAGGTCGACACTGGGGTGGCTGTGGGCGTGCCACTGAACTCCAGCCTGGGCGACAGAGACTCCAACTAATTAATAAATAAATAAATAAATAAATAAGTTGTAGTAAAATAACCTTATCTGTGTAAAACAAAAAGGTATACTTATTGGTTCGTATGTATCTGTGTGTGCATAAAAAGGGGATGGGGAGGATGCACTCTAAATTGGCAGCAGAGACAGGGAAGGCAAAATTAAGAAAAATAAAGAATTTTTACTCTTCAAACTGTAAACCTCTATATTTTAAAATCCTGTACCATAAGAATATATTCCTATAGTACCAGTGAAATTAGTAAAGATGTAATTCATCAAGAACCACTAAAAGCAATGAGTTGCCACTTTTTCCTTGAAAGAAAAATAAAGAAAAGGTTTTAGATAATGTTTTTATCTTAGGACGATCTTTTCCCCAGAGACTTTTCATTTTAAAGCTCTTAAAAGTTGGCTCTGATTGTCAAAAAAAAAATTAGAGCCGGGCTCGGTGGCTCAGCCTGAAATCCCGCGCCTTTGGGAGGCTGAGGTGAGTGGATTGCCTGAGCCCAAGGGTTAGAGACCTGCCTGGGCAGTGAGACCTCATCTCTACAATAAATCAAAAAATCAGCCAGGCGTGGTAGCGCATGCCTGTAATTCTGGCTACTTGGAAGGCTGAGGCGGAAGGATCGCCGGAGCCCAGTAGGTTGAGGCTGCGGTGGCCGGAAGCGGCCACTGTACTCCAGTCTGGGCGACAGAGTGAGACTCCAACTCAAAAAAAAAAAAAAAAAATTAGGTACTATGTATTTAAACAGATTTCTTAAAATAGGCCTTAGTCTAGCAATAATGATTCTCATAAACTGCTACAAATGACACCCCTCTGGTGTAGAGAAAATTCTCCGGTGACATGAGTTTATTTAGATCAAACACACAAGTTACATTTCTAATTTATGCAAAATATATCACTTTAAAAAATGGAAAATTCTATCAGTGTCAACAAAATGCTACATGAGAATAATGCACTTTCTGTAACTAATCTTCAGAATAAATTGTTGTAGTCTGGTTAGATAAAAAATAGATATCATGCCGGGCTTGGTGGTTCAGCCTATAATCCCGTGCCCTTGGGAGGCTGAGGTGAATAGATTGCCTGAGCCCGCGGGTTCGAGACCTGCCTGGGCAGGCGAGACCTCATCTCTACAATAAATCAAACAATCAGCCAGGCGTGGTAGTGCATGCCTGTAATTCCGGCTACTTGGAAGGCTGAGGCGGAAGGATCGCCGGAGCCCAGCAGGTCGAGGCTGCGGTGGCCGGGAGCGGCCACTGCACTCCAGTCTGGGCGACAGAGTGAGACTCCAGCTAAAAAAAAAAAAAAAAAAAAAGATATCATAAAATATCTTTTCTAGGCAGTGTTAGTTTTACATTTTTTTTTCTTAATTTTTTAAATTGATGTTCTACTACCACTGTCTTCTACCTTAAGGTTATAATTTTATTTACTCAGCACTTTTCATGTTTGATATATATCTTTCTTGTGGGTGAGAGAAAATAATTTCCTCAAAATATGTTTTAACAAGTAAGCCATACTATATCAAAATTATATAATAATATATTTTTAAATAGTCATCAACACTAAGTTTTTGCTCTTCAAAAGATACTGTTAAGAAAGTGAAAAGCTAAAATACCAACTGTAAAAAAATGTATTTGCATAATAGATACCCAATACAAGACTTATATCCAGTACAAAAAACCCATAAAATCCAGTAAGACCAACAGCAATAAAAAATGGGCAAAAATTCATGACAGACATTACTATCAACAAAATTAACTGGATGGCAAATGAGCACATAAAAAGACACTCAATATCATCAGAGAAAGGCAAGTTAAAATCACAAGGAGTGTTGGTAAAGAAGTGGTGCAATTAAAATTTTCATATATTGCTAATGAGAAAGCAAAATGGTACAGCCACTTTGGAAAACAGTTTGGCAGGTTTGTCATTAAGTGAAACATATATTTACCGCATGACCCAGCAATTCCACTCTCCGGTCATAATCCAAGAGGAAAGAAAACATTTGCCCACACAAAGATTTATAATAAACTGTTCATAGCTGCTTCATTTTTAACAGCTCAAAGCTGGAAAAAAGACCTATATATCAATCATCTGGTGAATGGTTACACAAATTGTGATAGACACATACATACATAAAGGGACCACCTGGCAATCAAAAGGATAAAACTACTGATAAACAGATGGATGAATTTTAAAGTGTTTCCAATATGTTAAGTGAAAGAAGTCAAACACATAAGGCTACAAACTGTAACATTCCATTTACAAGCATCTAGAAAAGGTAAACCTTAGAAAGCAAATCAGTGTTGCCCGGAGCCAGAAGATGGAGATTAAATGCAAAAGGGCATGAGGAAATTGTGAAGTGATGGAAATGTCCTATATGATGTTTGTGGTAGTGTTTACGCTCATGGATACATTTGCCAAATCTCATCAAACTGTACATTTAAAATTGATAATTGATGAATTTTATTGTATTTCACCTCAACAAAGCCGATAAAAATATATTCTTCAAGTCTGGGGAATTTTCCCATTAAAATGCTCTGCTATTATCTTAAGAGGATAAGGATGTTTCTCTAAGAACTAGAGGAAGCAAGTGAGTTTATCCATCAACTAACCACCAATTGAGTTTGTTTTGATTTTATATACTCCTTATATAAGGGAGGCAAAAAACAGAGTAACAATGAAGATTTATAAGTGTTGCTAATAATGAAGAAGGAACAACTGTTCAGAAGGCAACTAAAACATCTGGAGAAGAGGTCTGACAGACTGGAGAGAGGTATTGTAAGAATAAGTCGTTTGTCAGAAAGAAACCTGGCCAACGGCACCATGAGGATGCACAGACAACCTGTCCCATGTGTTCAAAACCACACCAACTTCAGCACCAGCCTTTCAGATCCCAAATCAAGTCGGTCTCAGTTCAGTTCACACTGCCCCATTTCCCCAGTCTCCTCTCCACTCCTCTCCTAGCTCAGACCCTCATAGCCCAGTAGCCTGAACTGCTGCAGAGGTTACTGTAAAACAACTATACTGCAGGGTTTTTCTGATACAAAGTAATAAATGACCTTTGTCATTTCTTACATTTTCTGTAAAGGAAGTAAAAAAACAAATCACCTATAATATCTGGCACCTGGCGAGAACTGTTAACATTTGATGTTCATCTTTCCTATCTGTCATACATAATGCAATGTGGACTTACTCATTCACACACAAACTGATCATCAGTTAAGCACCCCAAATTGAAAGGTAACTATGGAGATCCCAAAGCAATGAAAATACGGGATGCTTGCCTTCAAAGAGGCTTATAAATTAAGAGATAAATATGTGAACTTTAGGAAAATGAATTTGTGATCATAGTATACTGGTAAAACTCAACTTTGGAAATATATAAAACTAGAGTCAGGTAGGCTCAGAGAAAAAGCTATTTGTCTCCAAAACTGAAATAACACTGTTCTTATTTCTTTTTACACTTAATATGATGTATACATTTTTCCATATATTAAACAATTTAAAAATGGGTTTTCCTGCCTCTGGTCTCATCCCGCCTCAAACTATCATTACACAATATTCTTTCACCTATCCATTCAGTCAACAAAATGGCAGGTATAACTCAACTCTGTGGCACAGCAGTGAACAAAACAGACAGAATTCTGTTCATGGAGCTTAATTCTAGTAGAAACCAGAAAAAAACATATACGGTATATCACATGGCATAAGTGCAGTGGCTCACACCGGTAATCCCAGCCACTTTGGGAGGCAGAGACAAATGGATTGCCTGAGTTCAGGGGTTCGAGACCAGCCTGGGCACCTTGGCAAGACCTCTACTCTACAATAAATCAGAAAATTTGCCGGGCATGGTGGCGCATGACTGTGGTTCCACCTACTTGGAAGGTCGGAGTGGAAGGATCGCTTGAGGTGGAGGCTGCGATGGCCATGAGCATGCCACTACATTCCAGCCTGAGCAACAGAGTGAGATTCCAACTCAAAAATAAAAAATATTTTTTTTAAAAAATGGCATAAGCACTACAAAGAAAAATAAAGCAGAGAAGAGAGATAGGGAATATGTTGGGGGCTTAGAGTTATAAATTTAGATGTGGTAATCACTACTCTCACTACCCACCTCAAAAACCTTTCATGGGTTCCCAATGCCAAGTGCCCAGGCCCAGAGACCCTGATTTAGGTCTAAAACAGGGGCAAAGGAAACTGCATTTTTCTTTATCATGTGGTTTTAATACACATAACCAACATGTCAATTTTGAGAAACGCTAGCCCAAAGCATAAGCTCCAACTACTGAGCACTGCACTGAAGGCTTCTTTCTCACCCTCATGCTCCATGCTCTACACAAACTGAACTGTTTTCTGAATCTGCCTTGCTCATTTTACACTGCCTGGAACGCCCTTCAGCCTAGGCATTTCCTATTTAGCATCTATTCCGACTTCAAACTGAACTCAAGCTCCTACTTTTTCCATCCAGCTGGAAATAAACCTTAAATGCCTACAGCATCATAACGATACCTCTTGTGACACATATACTTTTCTAATTCATATTTGGCATTCTTTCCTATAATGGGGAAACCCTTCGGTTATTTCCTTTATCTCTGCATCCCCAGGGTGACTAGCAATTCTTAGCCCATAACAAGCACTCAAATTAGTGTAAGGGAACTAAATGGATACACCAATCAGTGATCAAACACCCTTGTCCCACGGTAGACTCCCTTCACTCCCTAACTCTTCCTAGCTTGTTCCTTTGCCAATGTTATTATTAACTTAATGGTAGATGAAATCTTAACATTCTAAATGGCATTCCAAAATATTTGGATTTTTACAGTGAGAACATTAGTTTTGTAAGCAGAAGAAGCCTTTTAACAGCATGAGTGAGAAAGTGTGGCAGCAGGAGTTGGTGGGGAAGTGCTGTCCTCTTCCTCATGCCTTCCTCTTTCACAGGCTGATCATGGGAAGGTGATCCTGCATAAAAGAACTCTGCCTTCTCAGCTACCGAGGAAGAAAGCAACTTTGCCTCATCCAAGTCTCTTACACACACCAACACAGCATTCTGAAAATCATCACCAGTGTTATTTCAGATCTTTTGTGCTACATTCACATGCCATTAAGACAAAGACAAAGACAAAGATAGCACAACTCTGCCTTAGTGAAGCAACCCCTAGTATACAGCTCCACTGTCTTCCAATTAAATGTGGCATAAAATGTACACCTAAGACATCTGCAGAAAATGTTTACAAGAAAATAGGACATACTGTCACTGTAATCCCTCTATACACTGTGATATTAATCTTTCATTATAATGAATTTTAAATGCATTACTTGCTACAGAAAAACATAAATAGAAAATTATTGCATACCTGTGGATTTTCCAAACGCTTTAAATACTCTTCAAATGACCCTTCTATAAACTGCAAAAAATAAAGTCTATTAAAATGTATCTAAGAAATGTGTCAAAACAGCAGTTAACTATTTCACTGTGTGAATAATGTTCACTTTGAATTACTGAGTTTGTACACAAAGCTAGGATACATCAGTATTACTGAAATATATATATGATCTAATTATGAAAACACCAGCAATCATTAGTAAAGACTATAAACCCACAAAGAATTTAAAGAAGAAAATGTCAGGAAAGGTTTCTTTGAAGAGTGACTCAAGGCTGGATGGACACAGGCAGTAGATATTTCAGAGTGGGTCAATGTGGCATGAGGAAGGAGGGAAGAACACTGTGTTGGTTAGAGAGCAGCTACAGGACAACTTGGTGGGGAGCTAAGAGGACAAGAACCCAAACAAAGACCTGCTTATAGAGGGCCATGAGCCCAAGGAGGACTTTCAAACTACATGGGAAAGGCAATTCTAGGTCACTGCAGGTGACAGTCTGAACTGAGAAACGGCACGATGAAAGCAGTGCTTTAATTTGGTAGTGGCCAGTGTGTAGAAGAGAATAAAACTGACATACTAGTTAAGAAATAGTATGGCCTAATAAGACATATGAGTATTCACTGTCTCTCAGGTCACGTATATAAAAAGAGAGTTAAGAACTAATAATGCTAAAGATATCTTGAAACATCAAGATTTTTCTAATGCCACTTGCTTCACTGTTATTTTGATATTAAAAAATTGAGTTTACACAAGTTGTCTGATAACCCAAACTTTTTTGTTTCTCTCATAACAATTACACTAAATTGAGAGAGCTCTAAAAGACATTGATCAGAACCATCAAATCCAATTTTATTTAAATTACAGTCCCAGGTAATTTAGCAAAGTAATATACTTAAAAACATTAAAGTACATTCACTAGTCTATAAAAGTCTTTTAAAGTATCCATGGATTTCTTTTTTAGATTGAGATTCTTTTATAGATTGTGTAGTGTCAAATTTTTTATAAGTGTCTTAAGTTTCAAAATATATTTATGAGACATTTATTTTAAATATTCCACCAATCAGAAGCTACTGTTCTGCATTAAATGATTACTTATAGACTCTTTAAAAAGTACCCACAAAACCATTTAAAGTTTGAAGAAATCTAAGCAGAATTCGAACACAAGCCTGCATCCTATCTGAGAGACTCCTTTCTAAGCAGAAAGCATCTATCTAGGCCACAGATGAACAGTCAGTATTAAAGCATTATTCTTCCCATACCATCCCTTTCTAATCCTGGCCAACAGAAACTGCTAGAAGGTTTTTATTATAAGGAAAAGTCAAACATTTTCCCCTGGAACTTTCAGCCTCTGATCATACCTCATAAGATTATACGAACTAAATAAATATATGCAAACCACTGAAAACAATGCCTGGCACACAGTAAGTGCTCAACCAATGTTAGCAATGTCTATTATTATCAGCAATGTCCATTATTATCAGTACATGATTATGCTCTGGGGCCAAAAATAATCATCAATTCACATGTAATTTTTTAAAATATCTAAAGACCACTCCACTCCTCTTCCTTCCTTATCTAGTACTCTCTTACCTAGCCTCTCTCTATTTTTTTTTTTATAAGACAAGGTTCGAAACCTATCAAAGAGGTAACTCTTCATCCAGGAATACATTTACTGTTCATCCTCAGCCATTGTGGCCAGAAAAATGTTATGGGCAATAACACCAATCCAAGAGCACATTCAATCTAAGAACTCTTTAACTTGTTAAGTTTTAGAATTTAATTATCTGCAGTGTATCAATGCTCTCTACCAGTCAATAAGCGAAAATATGATTGAAAGTTGTCAGGTTACATACTCTAGGTCATAAAACCAATAACTAATAAATCCTATAAGGTTTTGAGTATAATATGAAAATAGGTCACGGAGGTATCCTATTTCATAGCCTACTATCTACTACTATGAAAATTATATTAAGTTGTTAGACAACATCTTATTAACTATTAGATAATCACCACTTACATAATTATAGTGTTCTGTGATTTCACAATGAACTCTGAAAATTAATCTATAAATGCCTTTTGATAAAATTAAGGGGCTCAGCACTACTTATGCTCAGTATATTTTTTATACTGAAAGTGCTAATCTTTTTTAATTCACAGGGAGTTACCAATTACAAAAACTGCTATTAACTGCAATGCCCAATTCCCTGACTATGTCAGACAAAGGTCCAGATCATCCTTCCATCCCTTACAGCCTATAGTCTAAGCCTAGTGTCTAAGCATTCTAAACACTTAGATAGCATTTAGCTTTCTAAATGTCTGAATAAAAGAATAACACAAGGCCGGGTTGGTGATTCAGTTTGTAATCCCAGCACTTTGGGAGGCCGAGGCGAGTGGATTGCCTGAGCTGGAGGGTTCGAGACCAGTCTGGGCAACTTGGTGAGACCTCGTCTCTACAATAAATAAAAAATTAGCCAGGTGTGGTAGCACACGCCTGTAGTTCCAGCTACTTGGAAGGTTGAGGCGGAAGTATTGCCAGAGCCCAGTAGGTTGACGTTGGGGTGGCATGCATGAGCCACAGCACTCCAGCCTGGGTGACAGAGTGAGACTCCAACTCAAAAAAAAAAAAAAGAATAACACAAAATAGCCTAGAAAATAACATAACTGAATATAATTCGATTTAAGTTAAATACAGTTCTTGTTTATAAGTGTTATTTTCATAACCTGCATTAAGATCCAGCCTGTGAAATTTCTACCAGAGCACTTTCTAAAGGTCAAAAATGTAAATGCAAATCAAGACACCATTACATGTCTGAAATTATATATTACCGCTTCAAATTTCTCTCTGTTCTCTCGAAGATAGTGAATACAGGCCATTCTGACTTCAACATGACGAGACTGAGAGTGCAATACCTAAAAATAAAAAGCAGCACACCATCAAATATTTTGTTAAAAAGTTGATTTACATTACAACTCAATACCTTCTTTCCACCCAAAATATGGGTGTGAAATCAATAGATAAGTCTTCCTCCATTTCCCTTTCTATAATTTCAAGACCTTTACTCATTCTCACTGTATTATCTAAGCATAGTGATGACATGACAAAAACAGTAACACTTCTTAAGCTAGATGTCATTTTATAAAGAACTTATTTGAATTTCTTCTTTAGGTCACTAAAATAACTCCTTTGAGGACATCTTTGTAAACTTAAGATACTTTCTTCTCTGTGCAACCCTCCAAAATAACTACAAGATAAAAAATTTCTTTTTCCCAATAAATTCAAACATCCTTAGTGGCTTTTTGTAAAAATTTAAGCCCACCATGGCTTCACAAAAATTAAGGCACTCATTTTAAAATACCTGGTTATCAAGTTTACAAGACTAGAAAGAATATTCAAGTGGGCAGCACATATGATATAAAAATGTTGTGTCGTCATTCCAAAAGGCTTCCAGTTTGTTCTTATGCCCCAAATCGTAAGGCACCAACCTACCAAGTGTGATTCAGGTCCTCTTACTTTGTAGCCTCTGTGTTCTTCTACTAAATAACCAGTTCAACAAAACATAACTTACTGACACTTGGTCTTTTACCAAAATTCTAAAGCTCTGAATTGAAACAAACTCATATTTCTTATCAAACGCTTAGAAACCATTTAGCTAGCCCCTAATTTTCACCATGCTTAAAGGGGAGATTAGCAGGTAACTCAAATGAAGGTATTCGTGGTACCCTAAAGGGTCAAGGTTCCAAATTAAAAGTGACACACTTGAAATAACACGTCTCAAACTACTATGAAGGACTCTTGAGAATTTATATTAATAGAAAGTAGCTTTAAAAGTTACAGATCCAGGTCAGGTGTGGTGGCTCATGCCTGTAATTCCAGCACTTTGGGAGGCCAAGGTGGGAGAATCGCTTGAGCCCAGGACTTCAAGACTAGTCTGGGCAATATGATGAGACCTCAACTCCACAAAAAAAAAAAAAAAAAATTAGCTAGGCATGATGGTGTGCACCTACAGTCCTAGCTCTAGGAGTCAGGAGGATTATTTGAGCCCAGGAGTTCGAGGTTGCGGTGAGCCATGATTGTGCCACTGCACAGTGAGACCCTGACTCAAAAAAAAAAAAAGTGTTAAAGATCCAGTTGAGTGATTCTCCCTGTATGTTCAGGGTGAGTGAAGAATTCAGGAAACGGGAGACTCCAGCTGCACATTTTACAGCTCTCTTGGATAACAGCCAAAGCTCATTTTTACCAACAGAATCACAGGCACAACTGCCTGGATGGCTATTACAGAGAGATACACCAAAGATGCACCTGTTGAGATTAGCAATGAGTTTGTTTTCAGTATAATAGCCGGTTTTCAGCTTAACTGAGTGTACCTTCATTGCTGTCCTGTGACACTATTGAGAAGTACCCTCATATATTCTAAGCTTTCATGACCAGGACTGTCTACATGTAGGATAATCATCATCGTTTTTTTCTTGCCAATGCAACAAATGAAATTTAGCAACACTTCTTTCACAGGAGCTATGTTAGAAACTATTATGAATCAAGGTATTATTAGTATGAATAAATCAGTGTCATCTGATACGGCTTTCCTGCCATTAGCAAAGAGCTAATCTTAAAGCCATTTACCTCGCAACAGGTGGCAGACAAGTTAGTAAAGCTTATTTTCCATCAAAAACAATAGTGGGCATATCTGTTGGGTTTTCTCCTCTTTTAATAAAGATTTTAGTACATGAAATCAACCTAAAGCTGTTTCAGAAGCAAAATTCTCAGCAACTTTCATAAAGTGGGGGATACTGATAATTTACAAAGCCAATCACTGCAAGAGAAGCAAGGTTAAATGGTAATTTTAAAAAATAAATTACTGTGCAAGTTTAAGGACATTCTGGAAGAATTCAAATGATATGATAAATATCTATCTTTGCAAATTATTATATACATGAAAATAAACTAGAATTAGGCGGCTTTCTCATCTTTACTTGGGATAAGGTAGTGATAAACACTGGGAAAGGCTGAGACACACTGTTTTAGCAAGTCCTCTAAGAGTGTCCTATTTTTAGCTCCTGGCTCTGGAGCTGATTCAGGTCAGGTCTCCTGCAGGCCCAAATCCACAAGTGTAAAAAGGAAATGGCCTATCTAAATCAGATAATTTGGAGGGAAAGACTTAATTCCTGACTCAAGTCTCCGCCTCCTCTTTAAAGACAGCCACTTGGGTTACTTACTCTGACTTTCTTAGAAATTATGAATATTTATCATGATTTTATAGGATAAATCGTTTAAAAAAAAATTCTTGGTACACATTTTAAAAGGACAGCTTGAGGTTGGTGATCCTTCCTTCTCCCACCCCACACACACACTTTGCCTTTGGCCATGCTGGCTACACTCTTAGTCCATGTCTGTTGAATAACAGAGCTTTCCTCAAAGTTTATGGTCTTGAGCAAAGCTCAGCATACTAAAACTCAGCAGAGCCACATAACTGGAGAGGGTAGTGCCTTATGCCTAACCTAAGTCCCATTACAGCAAAAAACAATAAAATGTGTTATCTGATGTTAACAAGGAGTTCTCAGAGTAACTAGCACTGGCCTTTTTTCTACTTAAAAATAGAGATCCCACTACAATAATAGGCTTCTGCATAATCAAGTTTGCCAAATATCTATGACATGCAGTGCTGAAATCAGACACACCTTTCTGCTTCATGTAAATGAGGACTCAGATAACTCAAATCCAAATAAGTTCCAAGCTTCCCTTACACTATTAGAATGTCTACCTCCTTGCCTATCAAACTCTTGCTAGAGCTAAAAGTATATAATAAACATGGGCTGGATCCACTTCCATCTCTTCTGCTTCTGGAGGTGCTGAGGAGTCCAAGGACGCTGGCTGAGAGAGAGGAAGCAGGACAGATGGAGATTCAGAAAATTCATAAATGGGGCAGATTGTTTACCTACTAATGGTAAGGTCTGGGGTCGGTGTGAACATACCCCACAGTAACATTAAAACATCCCAAACTTCTGAAAAGGAGAGAAGTCTAATGAACTGAAAAAGACGGAGCCTGGTTTAGGAAGAAATGTTTCAGTGAAAATGTCTGCAACACAATGCAGAGGTTCCTACCACTTAGATCAATTGCTTGTTTTAAAAAAAGAAAAAAACAAAACAAAAAACACTTTATGCTACTTTGGGAAATAAATGGTTGGCCTTTTGATGTTTAAAAATATGAGAAGAGACTGGTCTCCACATGTTAAGTCAAACATTAACTACCTTAACTACCGAATAGAAATTTTTTAAGTTATTTTGCATTCAAAAAAAACCTGAAGGAAAGAAGATCAGACAAATCATAAAAACCCCACAGCGGGGTGGGGTGGGTGTGGACAGGAGATCTTAAGCCAAAGGAAAGCACGCAGGAAAGGTATGAAATACACATCAGGACAGTAACAGGAAACTTTTCTCCAGCTTGTTCGGCAGCTATTTTTCAATACAAGGATGGATTTCGGTGACTGCACACCTACAACACAGTGTTTTATAACAAGAAATAAGCTATCTCTTAAAAAAAATCCGAAGTATATTCCTAAGCAGCTGTATTAGAAAGTGGTTTTGACACACTAACAAGGAAGAAATCCGCTCAAGGAGGCCTAGAGAGCCTCCAGCTACACCCTTCCTGCCACCGACAGCAGACAGACTTTTTTTAAAAAGTAAATCCTCTTTGGTGCACCTACACTGCCTTGCAGAGCACGAACGACAATTCCCTCGCCCTATCCCACCGGCGCAAAAGGCTGTTTTTCCCAGACGGCACAGTCTGCCCTCTGGATTCCGGTGACACCGCGGACTAGACCACCCCGCCCTCCAAAGTCCGGCGGCAGAACAAGAGCGTTCCCCGAGTCAGGTGGGATCCGCCGCCGCCGCCTCCAGCCAACGTTTGCTTTACGGGGGCGAACGCTGCGCTCGTCAAAGAAAGGGAAGTGGATGCGGAACGCAGCCGAAAAACCTCCCGTCGCCGGGTCCCCAGCGACAAATGACCTGTGCGAGCTCCGCGCAGGCCTCGCGGGGCGTCCTCGACCGGTCACCTCTTCCCCGGGAGCGGCGACGCCCAGCACCGGCGGGCCGGGGAGTTTCGATTTACACCTTCCAGACCCAAAGCGGCGCGGCCCCCTCGGGCGTGACAATGGGCCGCTGTGACGACAGCGGGGCCGCGCGCGGCCGGGACCGCCGCCCGCGGCCGCCTCCCCGCCCGGACCCGCCGGGCCGCGCCCGCCGCCTCGCGCCCCCCGCCGCCACCGCCGCTCACCTGCTCTGCCACGGCCCGGAACAGGCACGACCCGTCCTTGGCCACCAGCTTCCGATACAAGCCCAGCTTCCGCAGATAGGCGTCCATGGGCGTCGCGTCCTCGCGGGGCCCCGCGCCGCCCTGGTCCCCGCCGTCGGGGGCGCCGACGGCCGCCTCCATGTTGCCGGTCCCGCTGCAGGCCAGGCGGCGAGGGCTAGCCCCACATGGCCGCGCCGCCGGCTGCTCGACGCCCCGGCCCGGGGCAGGCGGCGGCTGGGGCTCGGGCTCCACGAGCGGCGGCGGCGGCGGCAGGCGGCGGCGCGAGGCGGCGGCCCGCGCGCTCCCGGCGCATAGGGGAGCCCTGCCTAACGCATGGCTGTCCGCACGCGGCCGCCGCCCCGGAGGCGCCACGCGCCCGAGGGGCTCCGCGCAAAGCCCGCGAGGGAGAAGTCACTTCCCGACGGCCTCGCCGCCGCCGGCTCCGGATCCGGGGGCCGCCGCCCCCACAAGTGTCCTCGGTCGCGAGACCCCCGCCCGGCGCGCACGCTGGGCCGCCCCGGGGGAAGCGAGGTCTGCGTGCCCGCGCGCCCCCCACGCCGGGAGCCCGGGAAGCCGAGGAAGAAAGACGCGGCCTCGCGCGTCCGCACCTCGCCGGAGGGCGCCGGAGGGGCGGGAGCGGGCGCCCGGCGGAGGGCAGCACCTCGCCGCCCAGAAGGTGTTTTCGCTTTCGGCCCGGCGGCGCGGAGGACGGCGGGAGATGTAGTTTCGCGGCCGCAGGAAGTCGGCTTGCGGCGGGCGGGGACGCACGGCCCGGCCTACCCGGGGGAGGTGCCCGGGAGGCGCGCGGACTACAAGTCCCTACAGCGCCGCCGCCCGGAGCCGCCGGAGCCGCCGGAGCCGGCTTCGCGCTGCCCAGGCGCCGCCGCGGCCGCGAGCAGAGCGAGGGGCTCCGCCGGCCGACGGGGGGGCGACCTGCGCGCGCCGCCCGCCTCGCCCAGCCCCGCCCGCCGGCTCGCGCCGCCCCGCTCCGCCCGCGCGGAGTTGCCAGGGCCACGGCAGCCGCGAGGTCGGCCCTTTGTGTATTTCCAAACAGAGGGCGCACCTGTCTGCTCCCCTCCCCCCGGCCTGCTCTCCTGGCGTTTCCATGGAGGTGGCTTTAACGGCTTAAGCAGAAAATAGAGCTAATTGGCGAAGGCTCCTGGAGCTGGCACCGCGCGGGGCGACACACGCTGTCCATAAATCAACCGGGGACTGCCGATTCCTATCGGAAGCGGGCAGTGCGGCTCGCGCGCTCCGGCAAGAGGGTGCCTTTGCCAAAGACACCCGTAACAGTTCGAGCAGCCCCAACACAAAGAGATCGCGTTGTCAGAAGAAATTAGATGGGGTCCCCCCCACCCTTTCTTACAGAATTCATCTTGAATTTGCTTGATAACATGCCGGGTTGAGCTTGCCACGGAGCCGCCAATGCCCGAGGCTTGCGGCTCCACTTCCCGCCCTCCGATGTTGAAAGACCGGGATGGGCAAAGTCGAGTTATGCTTTAGATCCCAGAATTGATCCAGCATGCTTCTGTTGCACCAGATTTTTGGTTTGCTACAACAGCAGCATCTGGTGTTCTTATTTAAACACCTGGTTGATTGTAAGAGTCACTCCAGTCTTTAGGCCGTGGAGGAGGGGAGGGGGGAAAAAAGTAGGGGGTTACTACAGGTTTAGACACGTAGTGAAATAGATCCCTTGGAATGGGGGCAAGGCGGGGCAGTTGGTGTGAATCCAATAAATTACTGGAAAACTCTTCGACGCTCTCCCCCCCCCCCAGTATTTTCGTGCAAGCAGTTAATTAGTCGTGTATTCCCTTTCCGTGGAGCGTCTTTGATTTCTTGATGTTTAAAGATTCAGCCTCCAGCTGCGCTGTTTTTGGAGAATGCAAAAAAAGTTTTGTTACCTACATTAAAAAAAAATTCCCTATCCTAATCTTAAATTTTGTACATGTTGTAGAGAAAAAAACACTTTGGGATCACTTTTAGAAAAACGTAGTTTCAGGTAAAACCTGTTGCATTTCTTTTTAAGATATACTTACGTTACATATACTTCTTATTCTGCACCAAAAAAATTGTTGAGTATTGAAAATAATCATTTACAACATGGATTGCTTTATTTATTTTTAAACTTGGCTTGGCTTTTACCACAGAGAAATTCAAAGTAAAGTTATATGTGAACTCCTACTGAATGACTGCAGGACAGCCTCATTCTAAACTGGCTGCTTCTGTTTCCAAAATTAGAAGTGATGCACCTGTTATATCTGACCCTGGGCCTGTTTAAGAAAATCCTTTAGGTATTTTAAGATCTAATCCAAGACAGACCCTTTGTAGGCCAACTCCCCAAATATAGCTCAGTGTTCAAGCAACGTTAGAGGATCCTATGTCTTCAAACTGGACCCATGCTTAGGGGAACTCACTTTCAAAGGATTTTTATACTTACTAACATTTTCTGAAGCTTTTAAAAAACCAAACCAGAGCAGCTTGAAAACGTTCATTCTGAAGGAGCCATTTCTGACCATGTGAAGAACTCTAAACAGGCATTTTAAAACCTGCACATTTAAAACCTCACATTTTAAAATCTGATTCAAAGGCTTTTGAGACCTAATCTTATGCAAATATGTCAGTCAGCTTATACAGTCAATACCTCAAGTAAGTTTACTCTGACAAACTTTAGGGCTAATAATTGCACTAGATGGAATTGTTTTTTTTAAATTTTAAGTGATAGGTTGATAGATTTCATGCAGTTTGCTTTAAGGTGAAGTATTGTGGTAGGCAGCCTCTAAAATGGCTGCCAGCAACTTCCTCCCTCTTGATAGTCACACTCTTGTATAGTCAACTCCACCTTGCACCAAGGTTGGTCTGAGTGACCAATAGAATAGAGCAAAAGTGATATAAACCCAGTTTCCACAGACAGGCATCCATGGTCAGTCATCCACGGGTGTCGCCTCCTCATGGTGCCCCATGACATGCCCTGGTCCCAACCAGCAGTAGAGATTATAAGGTTATAAGAGATTCTTTTTATAAGAGATTATCTTGGCATTCTGATTGCTGTCTAATACTCCCTGTTTCATGGGTCATTCACGCTGGTTGGAAGCTGGCTGCTATGTGTCAGACTTACAGAGAGGTTCCCCTGGTAAAGAATTGGAACCTTTTTCCAACAGCCTTATGAGTCAGCTTTGAAGCGAATCTTCTAACTCAGTCAGGCTCTCAGACAACTCCAGCTCTGGCCAAAACCTTGACTACAACCTCATGAGAAACCCTAAGCCAGAACCACCCAGATAAGCTCTGAAATTCCTGACCTTATAAACTATGAGATAATAAATGTTTGTTTGAAGCATTTTTTGGAATAATCTTTACACAGCAGTAGAAAAGTAATACATATATAATACTGTCTTTACTAGACAGACACAGAGTGAATGCCTTTCTTTTTTTTTTTTTTTTTTTTTTTTTGAGTTGGAGTCTCACTCTGTCGCCCAGGTTGGAGTGCAGTGTCATGCTCATGCCACCCACTGGGCTCAGGTGATCCTTTTGCTTCAGCCTTCCAAGTAGCCAGAACTACAGATGCGCACTACCAAGCCTGGCTAATTTTTAAATTTATTGCAGAGATAAGATCTCGCCAAGTTGCCTGGGCTGTTCTTAAACCTGTGTGCTCAGGCAGTCCCCTCACCTCGGCCTCCCAAAGTGCTGAGATTACAGGCTTGAGTCACTGCACCCGGTGCATTTCAATAAAATTCACGAAAATAATCACTAATACCATCAGTGGTTTTACTAGTTCTCTGCATCCTAAAGAAAAAGGATAATATATTTTATCACAAAATCTAGTATGCCAGTAAGTGGACTTTTTAAAAAATTTATTAGCTATTTTACAAAAATAGAGTAGCCTAAGAATATCTGGACTTTATTGCCACATAGCATTGTGTTTTGTTTTCTAAAAAATAAAAATAAAAAATTCAGGTAATTGAATCCTACCAAAGAAACTTAAGAAGAAAGACCATTTCTTTCAGATCTTATGTGCTACAGACTGCTAACTGTCATCCCCCACTTCCTATTTTACTTCCCCTGAGTATCAGCTAGGCTCATGGGCACCCAGCTTTGGACTATATCTCACATCGACCTTGGAACTAAATATGACCATGTGACTGTGTTTAGGCCAATGGGATGTGAGTAGAATCAACTTTCAGCTCATCTCCTTAAATGTGAAGCCTCATGCCTTCTACTTCTCATGAACTGCTCTGAAAACATGATTGAAACCAGTTAGCCAGCTTTGATCATGCAAAGACAACAACCCAAGATAACAGAATAATGAGATGAAAGACAAGAGTCGGTGAATACCTCATAGACTTTGAGCCGTGGACCACTCCCCTCCAGACCATTTGTTAGAAACAAACTTAACTTACCAACTATTTTTGGTTCTTATTATAGTTAGTCTATGTATTCTAGCATATTTTCCTCTGATATTAAATGAGTAATAATATTTGGGGCCAAGTTAAATTTATTTATGAGTTCCTTTCTGAATTGAACAGAATGTAATTCCTTTTTTCTGAAAAGTTGTTGAATTGCCAAAGTCATAACTGACATTCCCCAATGTCAAATGACTTCAAAATATGGAGTTTTGAACACCAAAATACAGGTGTTATTTCACCCAATGACTTCATCACCAAACCACATTATCCCTCAGCTGCTACATTTGACAGTGCTGTCCATATCCTCATTCTGAAACTCTTTCTCACCTTATGAGTACGATTGTCTTGATACCTTTGTTACCCACTTTGCTGATTCTTTTCTCCCCACCCCATCTCCTAAATGTGGAAGTCCCTGAGCCCCAAGTTTAACCTTACCTAGCCCTGCTCTCTTCTAAGTTTTAATCTCTTATCTCTAGTCAATGAAGGGCATTTCCACCTAAAACTTGTTTCTGAAAGTAAACTCGTCTTTCTCTTCAGCCCATTCCTCTCAGCACTCTAATACCAAGCATCGGGCTTAAATCCTAGAAACTCAAAAGATGCAATACATGCTTATTGAATGACTTAATGATAGATCATGTATTAGGGTAGATACCTTTTATTTTTGCTTGATCATCACCCATTCTCTTTGGAATAGATGAGAAAAATTAAGGAGATATATTATAGTCAAAATAAGTGATAAATAGCAACTTTTTGAGAATGAGATGATTTAACTAAAAGCTCAGGAAAATCAGGAAAAAATTGGTATGAAGGGGTACATTTCCAATGTATATTTTGGGGGAATTATCACTCAGAAAAAGAACCTTGTCTATAATTTAACAATAGAATGAAATGAGATGTTAGAGATTCTGTGTTTCATATGCAAACTATTTGCAAGGATAACTAGCTAGTGAAAGACTAGCTAATAAATCTCTGACTCTAAGTCCATTTTCTACCTCCTCTGGTAACTTGGACTATCAGCCTTAGCCTGGTCGTTCACAAGTCTTTTAAGTTTTTGATACTATACACTCCTGCATAACAGACAATACTTCAACATCATATGAATTATTATTCTACCTTTTCCTTCTTACATCCAAGATCAAAAGAATGGTGGAGGAGAGACATCATCGCTCAAGACAAGAAGCAAATACTTCTTACCACAGGAGTGTGTTTGAAGATCAAGTTGGGCTAGTCTTGAAGGAAAAATAAGACCACTTTTCTTAATTTTCAAAGTAATTCTAAAAATATGTTCTGGCGAAATAGCCATCAAGTTCAATTCAAAAAATTGCAACAACAAAAAAATAAAAAGGAAAGGAGGTGGAAGTGAGGGACAATAGATAGGTCAGGAAACATGAGCCAAGTAAGTTAATCTAGAGAAAGACCTTGCAAAGTCCTTGTCTGAAGAGACGCAGCTCACCATCCAGTTTCCCCATAAGGAAGCAACTCCTGTCCACCATGTTACTTAATTGTTCCAGTACTTCACAGCCTAACTGCTTTTCAGTACCACAGGTGGTGTATGCCTTGAGATCCTCATTCAATCTCAGTATGAATACCCAGAGAAGTAGACAAAGGCGAGCACTTCAGGGGGATAAGCTGAGTAAGTACCAAACTCCAGAGCCAGCACTGCAGTCCCGAGACCCTATAACCTATATGATTAGAGAAGTGAAACAATGGTTTCGTTTCTTATTATAGCTCCCTTGTGAAATAAGCACATTGCCATGTCCAAGCTGGATGAGCTAATAAACCTCACAGCAGACTGAGGCTCTCATACAAATAGCTGGTCATAGTCCATCATCTCTGCAAAGAAAACCCCCACAAACTCTTAAACTTTTACCTCTTCTTCTGCCACTTCCTCTTGCTTCCACTCTGACCAATGCAAACT
The DNA here is from genome assembly GCA_027257055.1 of Cephalopachus bancanus. Taxonomy (NCBI): domain Eukaryota; kingdom Metazoa; phylum Chordata; class Mammalia; order Primates; family Tarsiidae; genus Cephalopachus; species Cephalopachus bancanus. The sequence goes on along the minus strand of JAPVLO010000010.1, from coordinate 8,025,077 downwards.
CACAAAGTCCTAATACAAGGTGTTTATACTTTAGCTCCCCAGTGGGATTGTAAACTCTTTGTATACTTGTAGAATTTAAGATTAGTTTGTCTTTCTCGAGTGTTTAATAGGATATCTGTTTTTTACATGCTCCAATTAACAATTCGCTAAATATTTATTAAATGGCATCATGTATTCTCAGTGAAACCCTCAGGAAAGTACTTAGAATGAAAAAGGTATAATTATGGAACCTATGGTTAAGCCCTAATATTTGATATTGTACAGTGGGTCAGGATTATGCATGGTTACACATCATAACTCGTTCCTAGCAAAAAAAAAATTGAAGATAATCTAAACAGACAATTGCATAAACACATTTTAATACATCCATACAATTAGAATACAGTACTATTCAGCCTTTTTAAAAGTGTGCCTGTTTGTGTGTGTCATATCACAATCATCCAGAAAACTTCTTAAAACCACAGATGACTGAAATTGAAGGTAGAGGGTGGCAATGAATTTGTCAAAGATCAGCCATGAGTTACTGATTGTAGAAATTAGGTGATAACAGATGGGAGCTTATTACACTGTTTCTTTTACTTTATACATGTTTGAAATTTTCTGTAATAAAAAAGTTTAAAAACAAGGTTTGTGAAGCCTGCTTCAAGTTTCCTGAATCAGAATGGCAAGAGATGTGTTTTTATCAACCTCCCCAGGTGATTTTGAAGATCAGCCAGCATTTGGGAACATTTGAAAATTGAGACAGGGAAGTCACCCACCCAAGAAAAGGAGATTCTGGACTTTTAAATAATATGAGCGGAGAAAATAAACACTGACATGCATCCCAAGTCCTTAAATCCTGTTTTAGATCACCAGGAAAAATTCCTATAGACTCCAGGCTTAATGTTGCACTTGTTTTATATGTAATACCATCAAAAAAAGACGTCTAAAGTTAAAACTGTATTTTTGAGATGGTTGTGAACTAGACTACCAATGTGTTTAAGTTAAAATAAGAATACACAATAAGGAAATTGCTAATAAAATATACAAAAATGTAGCAAAATACTGCCACAACATAGATGTGGAACATATACTTTTAAGAGCATTGTAAAACTTTAGTGACATACTTTTTAACAGTTTTGTGATGCAAGTGACACACAATGAACTATACATAAGTAAAGCATACTATTTTGATGCCTTGATTTATCTGTATGTTCATAAAACTATCACTGCAATCAAGGTAATGAATATATCTATCACCCTCAAAGCTTTCTTTGACACACACACACACACACACACACACACCAAATCTCCAGGTAACCATTGATCTGTTTGTCACTGTAGTTTGCATTTCTAGAGGTTTTTTTTTTTGAGGAGTGGGGTGGTTTCACTCTGTCCCAGGCTGGAGTGTAGTGGCATGATCATGGCTCACTACTCTCGACCTCCAGGGCTTAGACAATCCTTTCATCTCAGCCTCCAGAGTAGGTGGGACTACAGGTGAGCAACATGGTGCCTGGCTAATTTTTTTTTTTTGTAGAGTTGAGGTCTTGTTGTGTTGCTCTGTCTGGTCTTGGACTCCTGGCTTCAAGCAATCCTTCCACCAGCCTCCCAAAGTGCTGGGATTGTAGGTGTGAATCACCACACCCAGCTAGAGTTTTTATATAAATGGAATTATGCAATAAGTGCTTTTAAGTCCTGTTAAGGTCCAAGGAGGGTCCTGGACATCTGGCAGAGTGGTGACAGTGCTGAAGCCATACCAGAGCCAGGCTCCTTCCTCAGCTAGGATGTGCAGTGATGCCGATGTCTTCCCTTAATGTAATGTGGAAAGACAAAACAAGAAAGAACAACCAAAAAAATTGGAAAGTGATGCCCCTGAGCTTACTGAGATGATTATTAACCTATCATCTCTCCACCCCACGTAGACCATTTTGTAGCTGCTCAGTAATGTTAGCACCAGGACTTTACAAGTTACATTCCCAGACTCCTTTGCCAGAGGGCAATCTGTTAAATTCGACAAATAGGAGGCACAAGAGGGGGAGTAGAAGTAAGGGGGAGAGGAGAAGTGACTTCTTTCTGAATTTTTGCTGTTTGTGTGTTGATCTGGCTTTTTCTAGCACCCCCAGAATAAGCCTATTGTCCCCTTGGAGGTAGCCAGGTAGCAGGGACTCCTCAAAGGCCTTACCCCAGCTCCAGAGAGGTCCTTCCTTCAAGAAGGTGAGTGGTAATCCCAGCATCCTCTGTTTTATTTCCCCAGACCCTAGGGTAGTTGTTTCTGCTGAACTTTCTGGGTTATCCCAGGGCTCCACTTTTGTTCTTTCAGTCACACAGCACTTGAATAACTAATTCTGTCTATATAATTTCCCCTGCTAAAATACCTGGTATTGTTTCTTTCTTTTTTTTTTTTTTGCTTCCTGACTGTACTCTGGCTGATACAGTACTACCCTTTCTAGCCTACCATGTAGGGACGGCCACCTCTTCCTTTATAAAGATGAGGAAAGACTGAACCAAAAAAGAAGAAAAACTTGTAAGTTTTAGTCCGTGGTTAGCTCAACCCAAATTATATTTTTATTTATTTATTTTTTAGTCGAGCTCTCATTCTGTTGCCCAGGCTGGAGTGCAATGGCATGATCACAGCTCACCGCAGCCTTGACCTCTTGGGCTCAGGCAGTCCTTCTGCCTCAACCTGCCAAGTAACTGGGACTACAGCTATGCACCACCACACCTGGCTACTTTTTTTTTACTTTTTATAGAGATGAGTTCTCGCTATGTTACCCAGGCTGGTCTTGAACTCCAGGGCTCAAGCATTCCTCTCACCTCAGCCTCCCAACATGCTGGGATTTCAGGCATGAGCCATCATGCCTGGCCCTAATTAAATTTTTACATTCATCTCAGTTTGAAAATGTATACTTTTTTTTCAACATGCTTAATCGTTATTTATAAAGCCTCCTATAGCAATGAATGGATTCTCATATAAAATAAACATTGAGTCTTTATTCCTTAGCATATGCAATGCATTTTTATAACTAAAAATTTACTTTAGATATAATTCTCATTGCATTTGTAGAACCGAAGTAATCTATTTCCACTCCACTCCCCAGATTAAAGAGACTACCAAATTTCTCGGTCATCCATCCCGAACCAAAAACCTCTTCTAGTAGCAAAATAGGCAACACTTCCTTTCAATTTTTAAGCAGTCTCCTTTTACCTGCAGAATTCGCAGTCTCCTGGGACACTATATGCCCTCTTCCTTCTCTGGCTAAGTTGTATTTAAGCAGAGCAGAGTGAGGCTGATGGACGGTATTTCTTCAAGATAAGTATTTAAGAAAATCCCAGGCTGGGTATGGTAGCTTATGTCTATAATCCTAGCACTTTGGGAGGCTTTGCTTGAGCCCAGGAGTTCGAGACTAGCCTGGGCAGCATAGTGAGAATTCATCTCTATAACAAATAAAAAATAGCCAGGCGTGGTGGCATGTACCTGTAGTCCCAGCTACTGAAGAGGCTGAAGCAGAAGGATCGCCTGAGCCCAGGAGGTCAAGGTTGTGGTGAGCTGTGATCGTGCCACTGCACTTCAGCCTGGGTGACAGAGGGAGACCCCAACTCAAAAAAAAATCACATAAATACTCTGCGCCTCTCAGCTCCAAATCCACCTTTCATTGCCTGCTCCGTGATAATGAAGCTGGACTTCCTATGTTGCCAGTTGGCATGGTGTTAAGCTTTGTCAGTAGAAGGTGTTGGGAGATGTGGAGAAGACAGGAGTTTCCTGGTCACAGTGTGCTCTTCTCATCAGGCTCCTGCAGTGATCAAACACACACATGGCACTGCCCTGTAGACAGCTTCTCAAGGCACCTCTTGAGTGCTGGTAGCAAGGGGCTTCTCCCCCAGCACTGTAGGGGGTGAATCTCCATGTGATTCCTCAGCAAATTTCTCTGCTGTCCAGTGAGGTATAGCCTTGCTGTTTCTATGAGGTCTGGATGTCAGCACTGAGGGCTTCTTCCTTATCTCAGTTCTGTAGGTAGTAGCTGCTCCCTAAATCTGCTCTTCAGGTATCCTGTAGCGTTCTTTTTATCTCTTACTAGCCAGTCCCTCATTATTCCATCTCTCTCATTCCCACCTGTTTTTCTAAGTGTGTAATTCTAATGGAGACTATCAGTAACACACAAAGGATTGGACACAGGGCTCAAGTCTGGCCGTTAGAGACTTTACACAGAATTTTCTGAATCAGAAATTCAAGAAACAAGTCCTGTCCTCTATGACCACACTGGGAATAATACTTATTCTTTTGGCTTTTTTTTTTAGAGGGTCTTGCTGAGTGTGGTAGTGTGCACCTGTAGCCATAGCTACTTGGAAGGCTGAGGAGGGAGGATCGACTAAGCCGAAGAGCGCGAGGCTTCAGTGAGCCATAATCGTGCCACTGTACTCCATCCCAGGCAACACAGTGAGAACCCAACTAAAAAGTAAAAAATAAAATAGCCGGGCGTGGTGGTCCATGCCTGTAATCTCAGCACTTTGAGAGGCAGAGATGAGAGGACTGCCTGAGACCATGAGTTTGAGACCAGCCCGGGCAACGTGGCAAGACCTTGTCTCTACAATAAATCAAAAAATTAGCTGAGTGTGGTAGTGCATGCCTGTAATTCCAGCTACTTGGAAGGCTGAGGCAGAAGGACCACATGAGCCCAGCAAGTCAAGGCTGCTGTAGCCGTGAGCATGCAACTACACTCCCACCTAAGCAACAGAGTGAGACTCCAACTCAAAAAAATCAAAAAATTTAAAAAATTTAAAAATAAATAAAATAAAATGAACCATTCTCTGTTCAAATTATTGCATAGTTCATCTCTCCTGATTGACCCTTGATTGACACATGTCCATTTGCTATATTCTGCCTCACTCCATCTGTTACCAAGACATAACTAAGCACATCTTGAGCATCTTCTATGACTGCTGATATTCATGAATCACATCGTAAATGCACATTAGAAGAAGAAATAAAGTTTTTCAAAGACTTGACTCATTTTCGTGTAGAATTTTAGCCTTTGTCCTGCCCTATCCCTGCTCTGACTAGACAATTATAGATTTACCTAGCTTTGAAACCTCAGCTTCAGTGTTGCACATGCCTCGTTTTGCCTGGCCTGCCCTCCTGTCCTCTCTTTTTGGAAAATGCAACCCTTCCTTTGAGGGAACTACTCTTTTCCCATTCCCACCTGCTCTTCTAAATGTGTGATTCTCACAGAGGCTGCCAGTAACATACCCTGTTATAAGATCGGGCACAGGACTCAGTCTGGCCGTTGGAGACTTTGCTTTTCTGAAATAGAAATTCAAGAAACATGTCCTCTCTGGCAGAACTGGGAAGATGTGAGCTGGGAGCTATTGGTAATTGTGGTTCCAGCCTTGTGGAAAAAGTTCGTCTAAGAAAATGAAGCTAATACGTAGAGAAAAGCAACAGTAGGAGGAAAGGGAAAAAAAATCTGTTGGAGTGCTTGGTTTTTATATTATCAGAAGCAGAAATGTACCCATGCCCTTCCTATAGTTTAGTTAGTTGAATCAACTAATTCAGTATTTTCTTTTTTTTTCCCCCTAAACTACATCGAGTTTTGTTTCTGTCACTTAAAAATTGGGTCCTAAAATGTTAACTTTTCTGAAGACCCTTGACCGCATTCTCACTTCCATTCTCGATTCCTTCGGCACATTTTATGTGTACTTAGTACCATTTGCCACTTTATACTGTGCTTTTTCCCTAACTGCCCATATGGCACAACTTTACATTTTTAGCTAACAGTATTTAAGGCCATATTTTGCATATATACATCTTGTTCTTGCCAATTGGATGGTAATCTTCACATCTGTTACAGTGCCATGCACATAGTTTGCTGATTAATTGATAAATAGGAATTTCATGGGACTACAAATGTGCAAATCTGTTTCAGTCTAGGAGCTTGTTTAACTATGTACAGTAGTACAGCCCTCCCTTAGTATCTGCGGGTGGGGGAAGGAAGAAAGGAGGAATTAGTTTCAAACCCCCACACATACTAAAATCCAGGAATGCTCCAGTCTCTTATAGAAAATGGCTAGATATAGATTTATCTAGCTTTGAAACCTCAGCTTCAGTGTTGCACATGCCTCGTTTTGCCTGGCCTGCCCTCCTGTCCTCTCTTTTTGGAAAATACAGCCCTTCCTTTGAGGGAACTACTCTTTTCCCATCCCTACCTGCTCTTCTAAATGTGTGGTGCTAACAGAGACTGCCAGTAACATACCCTGTTACAGGATTGGGCACAGGACTCAGTCTGGCCGTTAGAGACTTTGCTTTTCTGAAATAGAAATTCAAGGAACAAGTCACGTCCTCTCTGGCCAAACTGGTATTTGCATATATCCTATGCACATCCTCTCATATACTTTAAATCATCTTTAGATGACTAGTTATACCAAAGACAATGACATGTAAGTAGTTTCTAGACTGCATTGGGTTTTTTTATTCATATTATTTTATTGTATTGTTACTTTTATTTTTTTTCCAATTTTTTTAATTGAATCTGCAGATGTACAACCTGCAGATACAGAAGGCTGACTATATTTGGTGACTGAAAAATATCAAAAATGGGATCCTGTAATAGCAATCACTTCTATTTGCTAAGGTTTTGTTGTATTTAAAGAACTATGTCTTGCATACATGATCTTATTTCATTGTAACACCAGGAAGCATTATCCTTTCCATTTTAAATATGAGAATATAAAATTAAATCAACTGGACAGAATTTGAACTAAGGCATAACTGATTTCAAAGTTCATCTACTATGCTATGCGCTTCACCTATAGTGTGTATACATTATATTTCAAAAAGAAGACCTCTGAAGGTGTATTGCATATACTCTCCTTTTAACTATATGAAATGGTTTAGGAAGAATAGTTAGGTAGAGCCCAGGGTACAAAATAATCATTACTAAACATTGGGCATTTTAAGGACTTTTTAAAGTACAGAATCTACCCAAGAGGGGGATCCTCTATCTGCCTGCTCATGGTGTGCTCACAGTGAGATGGGAGCAGTATTAGGAATGTGGGCCCATCAGCCTTCTTTGACTTTGATGCCATTCTATTTTACAGTGAAGAGGAGACCTGGTCTTATTCCTGAAAGAAAATCATCCAGGCTGGGCTTGGTGGCTCAGCCTGTCATCCCTCCCTTTGGGAGGCCAAGGTGAGTGGATTGCCTGAGTCTGTGGGTTCGAGACTAGCCTAGCCGACTTGGCAAGACCTTGTCTCTACAATAGATAAAAAATTAGCTGGGCATGGTAGTGCACGCCTGTAGTTCCAACTACTTGGAAGGCTGAGGTGGTAGGATTGCCTGGGTCCAGCTGGTCGATGCTAGGGTGGCCGTGAGCATATCACTGCACTCTAGCCTGGATGAGGGAGTGAGACTCCAACACAAAAACAAACAAATAAAGCTAGTTTTATTTTTCAGAGAAAAATAGAAAACATATATCTATGTATATACACATATGTAACTTCGTCTTAATATCCTCTGAGAAAATTGTCTTCTCTTATTCTTTTGTAAAAATCTTCTTGGTTCCGTTTTTACATCAAATCAAGCTTATTGACCAAGCATAGTATCTCATGCTTGTAATCCCAACACTTTGGAAGGTCAAAGCATGAAGATCACAAGACCAGCCTAGACAACACAGAGAGACTTCGCCTCTACAATAAACAAGCAAACAAACAAACAAATAAATAAAATAGGCAAGCATGGTGGCACACACCAGTAGTCCCACCTACTACTCAGGAGGCTGAGTCAGAAGGATTGCCTAAGCCCAGGAGGTTGAAGCTGTGGCAGACCGTGATTGTGACACTGCACTTCAGCCTGGGTGACACAGTGAGACACCAACTCAAAAAGTAAATAAATAAATAATAAAAATTAAAATTAAGCTTAATACATTAAGAAACAACACATGAAGCAACATTTTCTCAATAATTCCCACACCTTTGAGGATGGGTTATTATATTACATTTTAGATCAAAAGTCAAAATTACTTTTTAGAGTTTTTTTTTTTTTGGTTAGTTGAACACATTTCCTTTTTCCCTTAACTACCTTGAGTAATTATGTCATAAAAGTGTAATTGCTGGAGTTTATGTTGCTTGTTTTTACAAAAGGGACTATTATTAATATATGTATAAATATATATATATATATATATAACTGCAATTCATCACATTTCAACTCTATGTCTGTTTCTGGAGAGAACCTTGAAAATATCGGTGGGGCTGTGTTGACTACTTGCAGTCAGAAAATGTTCAGAAACTGTATTTGTGGTGTGAAAAAAGATAGACGAAAAGAAAAACATTTGTTGCATCAGTCAAGTTTTTTTCCTTAAGTATGGCAAATAACTGATTTGAGTTATCATCACACAATAGAATCGTTTGCTGTTACTTTTCTTAGTCTTTTAACTGAAATTATAAGCTATCCATGGTTCAAAGACTAACCTTGTATCAATAAAAAAGGAACAAAGATAAAAATCTTTACTCTGAAAAGCATTCTAAAGGTGGACCCAGGCTGGGTATGGTAGCTCATGCCTGTAATCCCAGCACTTTGGGAGGCTGAGGCAGGGGGATTGCTTGGGCCCAGGAGTTCAAGATCAGCCTGGGTAACATAGAAAAAATACATGAAGCAACAACAACAAAAAAATGAGCCTGGCCTGGTGACGCATACCTGTAGTCTCAGTTACTCGGATGGCTGAGTACAAACAAAACAAAACAACACAAAAAAAACCTGGACTCATTAAATCAGTCTTCATTTAGTGCTGAATTTGAGTTTGGCATAACAGTGTTAAGGAAGGAAATGCTAGCAAGAACTTAAACCCATGGAAGTTTTTGGTTTTAAATATCTTCCAGTGGTTTGACCCTCATGCAGAAGATGGTTCGTCTGCAGGTGGGCACATTTTTACAAATAGATTGCTCAGTGTTGTAAACAAATACATTTAATCAGTCAAATCGTTTCTGCAAATTGATAGCTTTTTACATACGGACTCCCAAGTGGCAGAAACACAAACATACACACCTGTGATGTTTTCCAAGTAGGCTATCTTAGAAGGATTTTTTTTCCTGCTACTGGTAACACTAAGGACTGTACATGTGTTTACTTCCACTCTGTGAGAGTTCCTAATAGTTCAGTTGAATTTTTTTCTGATTACCACTAAAATGAAAAAGAAAATTGGACAAGACACATTTTTTGTGTGTTCTTGGAAAACACTGTTCATTACGATTTAAATCTTAGCAGCAAAAATAAATTCAAATGCATTGAAGTCGTTTTGGGCCATACCAGGAAATAGCAAAGTTATCTGCTTAAAGGAGGGACTAAAAATTAAGGACAAATCCATAACGACCCCACCCCTACCCTGCCCTCTCTTCATGTTGTGCCAGCCAAGAAAGCAAGTTACAGTCCCCTTCTCAAAAACCAGAGGACAAAACAGAAGGAAAACATACCCCCAAATACACACTAAGAAAATGTCTTAATTGAACAGATCTCAAGTACCTGAAGCAATGTGTTTACCACTATTTTCCTACGTAGATTTTTCTTATCTCTTTCCTATTTAAAACATGGAAGTAATCAATGCAGAGTTTTTACTGTTGTAATGTAGGAACAATAATTTGAGGCTTCTAAGTAGGTAAGTGTTGCCATGGAGACAAAAAAATCTCTCTGAGATGTCCTCCTGCATGGAGCTTATCACTGAAAAAAGGAGGTGAAGATTTATATGCTGTTAAGCTAGCTGAACCTTTGGTCTGGTGGTAGTTTTGAAAAGGAATTTTTAAGCGTCCAGATATGTTATTGGTTGGTGTATACAGTGGTGTAAGCTCTAGGGGGAACAACTTGCAAATAATCCTCAAAATTACAATTGCATATACTTTTTTTTTTTGGCCCGGCAGTGATCTTTAAAAAATTTTTAAAATTTAGTTCATTTTTATTTTAGAGCTGTGGGGTACATGTGAGGATTTGCTCCATAAGTAAATTGCGTGCAGGTGAGGTTTGAGCTTCTGTTGAGTTTCTCTCCCCCTCCCACATACTCTTTAACCAACAGATCTTCTTCTGGGAATTTATCCTATAGAAATTCAGAAACTGTGCTACGTATACATATATTCTAGATTGTGTATTCATAAGTTATTTGCTGTAACCTTACTTGTAATAGCAAAAGCCTGGAAACAGCCTTCATTTCTATTGATAAGGGACAGTTTAAATAAAGTGTGTAATACAATGCAGTCATATTGTCATATAAGACACACTGTGAAGCAAAAATAGCAAAGACAAAAAATAAAAAGCAAAGTGCATAGTATGCTATTTGTGTTAAAGGGGGGATAGTATTCACATTAACATGGTCTTTGGATGGATTCATCATTCATCAGCAAGTTGGATGCCTCATGAGAAGTGGGTGGAACTGGGTAACCAATACACAGGGGTGGAGGGGGGAATCCTTTTAGTGTATACTTTTTACCTCTTGATAGTTTTTGAATTTTGAATCATGTAAGTGTACTATCAAAAAAAAAAAAAGAGAGAGAAAACAACCAAACCAATTAAAACAAAATATATACAGGTGAACAAAACTGTTCACTAATCCACAAAAATTTCATTGCTTCTAACCATGGTTGGTAATCTCTTACTGTCTTCCACTTTCATCTTGTGTGACAGATTTTCTTAAATGAAAAAGGCATCCTTTGAACACCAAAGTTGAGGACTGCCAATGCGAAGTGAAACTTGAACTATGCAAGACTCAAGCCCAATGAACCTAAGAATTTTCAAATTTGCACATGGCCAAAGCTAACTGATGCATTCACATCTGGCTCTAGATACCAAGCCACCAAAGGCTGTTTTTTTCTTTTTTTTAGTGGTTAATTTTACTCCTGCTTTGAAAAATGTATTAAAATAGCTCACTGAATGCATACTATGTGCCAAGTAATACACTCAGCTCTTTACCAATATTTTCTCATTTAATCTTCACAACTTCGTGAGACAGGTGCAATTATTATCTCATTATGGAGGAAGATATTGATGTAACACAGCTGGGAACAAGACGTGGGCCACTCAAGACTTACTGACTTAAAAATGTGTGTTTAATCACTATTATTCTGCTGGTCTTTTCTTTTTTCATTATACCTAAATTCTTCAAGGAACTTCGGCTGCAAATCAGTATGCTACAATTGGATAAGTATGTGTGTGGGAGGCAATGTATAGTATTATTTGGTGACTAGTTATCTCATTTGCTCAGTAAAAAACGTTGTTTCAGAGTAAAGAGGCCAAATATATTGGCTGCATTCTTGCATTCCAGTGTGGTGTAATTTCGAAGCCATCTGGTCAAAATCATAAGTCATTAAATATAATTTGTGATAAAATAGGAACTTCAGCAAGAGTAAAATTAACCACTAAAAAAAAAATTCCAGTCTTTGGTGGCTTGATATCTAGAGCCAGATGTGAAAACATCAGCTAGCTTTGGGCCATGTGCAAATTTGAAAATTCTTAAGTTCATTGGGCTTGAGTCTTGCATAGTTCAAGTTTCACTTAGCATTGGCAGCCCTCAACTTTGGTGTTCAAAGGATAAAGATATTTGAAAAGCATCTTGGCCTTCAAGTATTTGGTACCAAACAATGCTAATTAGTTAAATATAAACAAATCAGTAACATCTGGAGTGCTTGCAACTTCACATGCAACTTTAAAAAGAAAAAATAAAATGCCTGGAAGCATATTTAGTGCTTGGCCAAATATAAAATTTGAAAAATAGACTTCTTTTAATAGGCTTATAGAATTTCATCCATCAAAAAATTTTTAGCCATTTAAAATGACTAAAATTTAAAAGGTCATTTTTTTTGCCATATTACAAGAAAAATACTTAACACTCATACAATAACACCATCTTACATTAAAGTGCTTTTTTAGCTTACATAATGACAAAGCTTTGTTTTTACATTTCATAAAATTAATAATTGTGACCTTTTAAAGAGTATAACTTTAATATCTTTTTTGTTTGTTTTTGAGTCGGAGTCTCACTCCGTGGCCCAGGCTGGAGCACAGTGGCACGCTCACGGCCACCCCAGTGTGGACCTGCTGGGCTCCGGCGATCCTTCTGCCTCAGCCTTTGGAGTAGCTGGAACTACAGGCGTGTACTACCACGCCCAGCTAATTTTTGATTTCTTATAGAGATGAGGTCTTGCCAAGTTGCCCGGGCTGATCTCGAACCCATAGGCTCAGGCAATCCACTCGCCTTGGCCTCCCAAAGTGCTGGGATTACAGGCTTGAGCCATCGAGACCAGCCTTAATGTCTTTTAATTTACAAAACTCCTACCTACTTCCAAAGGAGTTCAAAGTAGTTTATAATGAAATACCTACACTGTTTCATTCAGAGTCCAGGCAGGTAGACATAAACCACTCAAGATCGTTCACCAGAGGGAGTTTTAATATAGAGAATTAAACAGTCACAAATAAAAGCTGAGAAGTTAAGCACAGGGCATTGAGGCAACCCAGACATGGGCACCACAGGAAGCGACGACCACTCTGATAGAGTTACAAATAATTTGCCTTCTCCTCTTCTCCTGTACTTCCACTTCTACCAGTGTCTTTCATTAGCTGAACCAGCTTGAAGTCAGAGGAAGAAGGAACCCGGGAAATATACTTCCTGTAGAAATAGCACAGAGAACAGAGAGGGCAGAGAATGGATGTGAGAGTCTAGCTCTAGCCCTTTTGCTACCCAGGAATCCATTCTTGCCCTCATACCAATGCAACAGCAACCAGATGGTTCTGCCTAATGATGCGGATTTTTCAGGTCAGCCTGGGCTTCAAAAGTGTCAGCTCAATGGGTCAGCCAGCCAAGCCCCGGAGAAGGTCGTGGAGGAGCTGGTAAGCCTAGCCCCACAAGTGTCAGCTCTAATGGGCTGGCAAGCCAAGCCCTGAGAGTGTTGCTGGTTTGGTGGGCTGGCAAGCCTAGCCCCTGGGTGCCTCAGCTTCGGAGTTTCGCCGTCTTCCAGGCAGGTCTCTTGGTTCAGCCGGCTCTGTGGGCTGAAACCAGCCTCTGGGGTGCACGGCTTTTCGGCTACTACCATCTTCCTCAGCTCTTCAGGTCGCAGCTCTTCCGGGTCGAGGCTCTTGTCTCACGCCCAGAAAGAATGAGGGACATGGACAGCTGGAAAGTAAGAAAGCAGGATTTATTGAGGACTGAAAAGCACCCAAGACGGGAGAGGGCTCCCAAAGAGGTTGCCCCTCTGGGGCTGAAAGCCTGGTGCTTATATAGCCCTAAGTCCAAGCCGATTGGTCAGCACTAGCTGTGAGCTGTAGCTGTTCTGATTGGTCAATATTAAGATAGAGACCTAATGGTGAACCGATTGGTTGGTTTTTGATCCCAGCAGTGAGTACCTAAGCTCTAGCTTGAGAGGGTGTCAGGGAGCTTGTTTACCGATGCTGAGCCTGAGAGGCCTGCCAAGAGTTCACTACATTGTTACCAGAGGACTCCACTGTCTTTCTGCCTAACCTTTTTCTAGCTATCTCCTGTCTCACTGACACAAGGCAACTATCCATCATGCAAACAAAGATACTGTTGTCTTCTTCCCAGGGAAGGGAGACACAAAGTCTTAGAAGAATCAGCCATTGTATCTGCTTCAAAGTTCTCCGGGTGATATACAATCCTGCAATCCTTCCTGGATGTGGTTCCTTGTGGTCTTGGTGACCTATGAACATTACCAATTCTCATTCAACATAGCAGAGAAGATGAAGGAAAAAAAATGAAAAAAATAGGATGCAAATATAATAAATTTTATGTATATATTAAATATGTATATTATTTTGTGTATGTATATATATTATATATGTCTATGTGTATCTTGTATGTGTCTGTGCATAGCTGTCATGATTCCTATTGCTGTAACTGATTACATGATCAAGAACGATATTTATTACTGTCTTCTACCACCTTCCGTGTTCTCGTTGTCCTTACCTAGCTCCTTGATGGGTCTTTACTAATTGGGTGACTATAACATTTATACTGAAGGATCTGAGTTCATAATCGTCCAGGGTTTATTGAGATGCTTTATATTGGACATAGAAGTAATGAGGTATCCCAGAAGATCCCTGAGGTTCTAGACATCGTCCTTGCTACCTGCACAGGGCACCAGCTACCCAGTTTTCCTGTGATAACCAGAACAATTTTCCTGGGCTCTATAGCAACTTTCTTCTCTGCCTGTTGGTAATAGTCTCAGCTTCCAATTTGATGGGTCCAATGTTGGATTCTCTGGTGACAACATTCCTCTTTGGGAACTAAGCCTTCTGACTAGCAGGGCCCAGGGGCAAGAATAAGAAGCAAAACCTGGGGAGAGTATATTGAGTAAAATAGGGAGAGAGGTCATTCCTATTTCTAGTACTTGGGCTGTCACGTGTAATATAACTATGGGAGAATTAGCACATCACACATGGAGAGCTAGTTCAGAGATGTACTGTACCCCCACACCTCAGAATGTTGTCTTCCAGTGGATGACATACCTGCTTCTTCCAGTAAGATATTCTTCCATCCTATTAGGCCAGCTGCTTCTGGCTGATGGTTTACTAGTAAGACTAGTGGATTCCATGATTATGAACAATTGTTCCTCTCTCTTTTTTTGGCTGTAAAGTGGTTTCTAGGAGTAACGTCGTATGGAATACCATGCTATTGGATCAGGTCACAGATGGTGGTGCTGGGAGACTCATTGCAGGCATGGAGGACAAATGCATATCCTAAATGGTGTCTAATTTGCTCCTTCTATGATGGAAGGGGCTCAGTATTGTCTACCCGCCACCAAGAAGCTGACTGGACTCCCCTGGGAAATGGTGCCTCATAGTGGCTCAGTGTTGGCCTCTGCTGTGGTAGGTTGAACACTACCTACCAGATCAACCTTTTAAAGGGGAACCCTGTTATATGACGTTTATCATAGACTTTATCCCCACTGCCATGGTCACTTTGTATGCGATCACGCATCTGGATGAATGAAAAAAGAGGCTGCGCCAAATACCTTCTTGTGGTCCTGGTGACTTATGAACACTACCAATTCTCATTCAACATAGTAGGGAAGATGAATATGAAAAAATATGAAAGAAAAAGAAATCTGGTGTAAATATAACACATTTTATTTATATATATTATATATGTGTGCATATCTCATATATGTATATATATTATATGTGTATGTGTATATCTGTGTATGTATGTGCATAGCTGCCATGATCCTTATTGCTGTAACTGATTATATGATCAAGGATGATATTTATTACTCTCTACTCTACTCTGCCTTATGAGTTACATGTGGGATTCTGCAGCTGCTATGTAAGTCTACTCCAGCTATCCAGAGATAGAATATATACACAAAATGAGACTTCAGGCCACTGGGCCCACTGTGACATAGTCTCAGCCCAAAATCCCATCAACTACCTTATCTCCATAAGCCCTTCTTCCACAAACATGGTGGATGACAGTGATTGTTCAAATTCCCAGGGATTAGCATCAACCCAGAGCAGTGTCTATTAATTCCTTTGAATTTGAATATTTGTCTTTTCCCAGTACATAGTCATCCTGGTAAAGAACTATAGGTCTCTTTGAGGTAGGTTTGACTTATAGCATATGCATGTAGTGTTGCTCAGTCAAACCCACTTCCTTATCAAACCCACTCACCCTTTCAAAGGTCTTCAAGCTGTTGAATTTGTTTAGATTGGAGAAATGTGAGAGAGCCCATGGTTTTCTTTTGTGGTGATCAAGTGAGTTTTTAACTCCCCACAACTAGAATTTTTCTGGCTGTATAGATAAATATATAGTCTACTGTCATCTATTTCATTCCTAAGACACTGTGTTCAATTAGCCATCACCACAGATCCCTCTGTGTCAAAACACTCTCATTGTCACTCTGTACCTGTTGTGGCTCAGTATGGTCATTGCATCCAGTTTGTCTCTGAGAGCTAAGAGCTTTCACCTGGCCTATGACATGTCAGTATCCTGTTACTCCCCCTAATGTCATGGAGCTCACCTCAATGGTAGCATCTCCCAGCATCCTAACCAGTCTACAGAGAACAGCCACTACCATTTTTTCAAAGATTCTGGTACAGCTATATCAGTGACATAGTGAGTAGTATTCTCTGATCTTTTACAGGGAACATAGTCAAAGAGAGAGTGAGTGAGTGTCACATAGTTAATCAACTCCAACGGTCCCATACCCCTAAGCTTATAAATTTCTTCCACACCATGAAGGCAAGTTCTAGCATGTTGACCTCATTGAAGTTCGGCCTCTACTGAATACAATTTTAAGCCTGTCAATCAACTCTACTATTAAGCCATTTCCCATTTATAGGCCCAGAATCTTATATATCTAATAAGTGCATCACCATACAGAAAATTCAGCTTGATTCAGTATTATATTACACTCTCTTTGGTCTAACACCTTTAGAAACTATCTTCAGACATGTTACCCAGGCTCATTCCAATGAAAATTGGCAAGATTTCACAACTATTTTGGTATGTTGGCTATCTCTTCCTGGATCAGACTTTGCAATGTTCCCCCAGGGGATAATGTTATCTGATTCTAGCTGTGGGCCTGCAAGCAATGAGAGGTGAAAGATAGGTGATTGGTGACCAAGCTATGTGAGATGACTCTTACTCTGTCTAGTAATCATGGGTTACCCCGTCATTGGAAGAGGCTGGAGAGTGGGGTCCCAAGTTCTGTTTAGCTCTTATTGCACCCCTGAACTGCAGCTATAGATGCTGGTCTTGTTTGGTATTCCAGACTGCCTCTCTGACTGTTCTCACAAATGGCCTCTTCTTTCTGTTTTGAGTACACATAATCTATGCTCTGGGGTACAGAGCACTCTGGGGTTCACTCTTGGTCATTCCTAATCACCCGTAGTGTAACCTCCAAAGTTAGTGACACCCCTCACTGGCCCTAGGGTTGAAACAGTGCTGATAGAGTGGGGTTTGCAGTACAGAGGCTATCTTGGGGATGACCAGTTGCAGAGAGGCACTAAGAGGTAAGGGTTTACTTGCACAAGATGAATTCCTTGCATGATGGCCTTCAGATGAAGAGTTGGCTGTCAGCAAAGTTTTATGGAAAATGATGATTGCTTATTGGCACTGGCCAATGACAAGTATTAGAAGGGCTCCCCCATCCTGATCACACTGGGAATGGGTTGGGTTCCCCCAACTGTGAGTGCTAAAGTGCTGAGTCAGGCAACTGGCTCACCACACAGCATAGCTTCAATACTTGAACTCCAGTCTCCACTCATTTCATGCCAGGAGATGAGGATGATGCTGAACCAGCAGAAGAGAGCTGGAGCCAAGTTTTTGCCCTGTCATATTGTCATTGTATCCCAGGCTCTGATCAGGCCTGGCGTGGGATGGGAGACTATTGCTTCCTTAATAATGTAGCTTAAGGCCGGGCACAGTGGCTCAAGTCTATAATCCCAGCATTTTGGGAGGCCGAGGCAAGAGGATTGCCTGAGCCCAGGGATTCGAGACCAGACCTCGTCTCTACAATATATCAAAAACTTAGCCAGGTGTGGTAGCATGCGCCTATAGTTCCGGCTACTTGGAAGGCTGAGGCAGAAGGATTGCCTGAGTCCAGCAGAGACAGACTCTGACTCAAAATAATAATAATAATAATAATAATAATAATAATAATAATAATAATATAGCTTAAAAGTCTCATAGCCCAAGAGTTAGGGTCCTTCCAGCCTCCAGCACAGGCTGACTCAGCCAGAAGACTCAGCACTGCCCAGAATGTATGGGCAATGGCAGAATCTGTACCCCACCACTTCTCTTTCCACGAACCTTCCCCTCTGAATGCAACTATGTGTATGCTGTGTGGTTATTTTTCCTCATTTGCTCAACACTCATCTCAAGGTTTCTGTTCTGATTTATGCATTATTTGGTCATTTATTTCTCAAATATTATTTTCCAACTAAATAAAGGGATAATAAAGTTTCTGAATCCCTGCACATAACTTTCTTTCTCAGTTGGCCAATTGTCATTTTTTTTTAACCCTTGTAAAATGAACATACTGGTCTTTTCCTTACAATAATGTGTAGATGTTACTCTACTGATTTCTAACTTCTGATATTGTAGATTTGAAGTCAGATGGCAGTTTGCCTTTCTAAGTAAATTTTTTTTCTTACTCTAAGATTTTTTTTTTTTTATTAGAGTCTCACTCAGTCGCCCAGACTGGAGTACAGTGGCTGCTCCCGGCCACTGCAGCTTCCATCTGCTGGGCTCCAGCGATCCTTCCGCCTCAGCCTTCCAAGTAGCTGCAACTATAGGTGCGTGCTACCACGCCGGGCTAATTTTATTTATTTATTTATTTATTTATCATAGAGATGAGTTCTCGCCAAGTTGCCCAGGTGGGTCTCGAACCCACGGGGTCAGGCAATTCATTCACCTCGGCCTCCCAAAGCACAGGATTACAGGCTGAGCCACCGAGCCTGGCTTACTCTAAGATTTCATGATGTTCCCATCTTCCCTGGAGTTTTACATTTACAAGAGTATGCTTAGGAATGTGTCTTTTCTTATTAAAACTATCTGGAATTCAGTCTACAGATGCATGTCTTTCTTTGGCTCTAAGACATTTTCTTCTGCTACGTTTAGTTATTTTCTTTTTTCCATTCTTTCTTGTTATTCCCTGTGGAATGTCTATTGCTCATATGTTGGGTCTTCTGGATCAATCCTTCTAGTCCTTTATCATTTCCCTAATGGTTCCCGTCTCTTTGTATTTTTGTTCTGTGATTTGAGATCTCTTTCACTTGATCTTCAGGCCAGCGACTAGAGTCTTACTATTAGACATCTTTTTGAATAAGATGCTACATTTCTAGCGCATTTGAGCTGTTCATGAAACTTCTTTAGGGTTTCGTTATACTTTTAACTCTCTTTCAGCAGCTCTTTTAATAAGGAATTGTTCTGAGTATTCACCCCCTCCCTGGCTACTAGACCTACTATATTGACCTTCTTTCCAGGGGTCTACTGGTCTTTGAGAGCTGTGTTTTCCACAAGAACTATGGATATCAGATGCCAGCACTGGTGTTCTCTAGGGCAGGTTCATAGGCTTTCATCTGGTTCAGAAAGACGTTCCTGCAGCAGCTCTCTCCTGCAGGGAACTATGCTCATGATTGGTCCCAATGCTTCACTGCTCCCTGCATCCTTGCCCTTGTCACTTTGCACGACTCTCCCATTCTGGATGGGGCTTTCTCTCTCAGGATTTTATTCTGGTCCCAGCCATGCAACTTGACATGACCAATGAGAAAAATGTTGGCACATTTTCACTCACTGGTTCCCCTCAGCTCCATGATGGAAACATCTCCAGGCTAACATGAGGAAGGATGAGACATTTGGACACGAAGTGTGTCATCCAGTTGTCCCTCCAAATGACTTTCTATCTCATTTCAAAGTGTTCATAAAGTCTGCAAACCAAGGCTAATATACACAATGCTATCCATCTGTAAGAAAGAAAATATCTATGTTTCTAGGCTTCATGGACACTCTTGCAGAACAAAAGTCACAGTCCTAAAGATGACGACAAGGATGCCCTGTATGAATTTCTACTCCCTCCACCTCTGACCTCCTATCCTTCCTCTTGCTCACTCTGCTCTAGGCACACCAGCCTCCTTGCTGCTGTTGCTTCAGGGCCTTTGCATGTGCCTGGGATGCCTTACCCAGATATCCACTTGCAAGCCTTACTCCCTTAATTCCTTCATGTCTCCCCAAAGATCATTTTTCCTCAACCCCCTCCTTGCTCCCCTTCAACACTCCCTGTTCTCTTTTTCTTGTTTTATCTTTCTCCACAGCACTTATCTTAATCTAACATACTCTTTATTTTACTTATTTATTTTGTTATTGTCTCCCTTCCTTGCTAGGTTGTAAATCCAATGAGGGCAGGGATTTTTGTAGGTTTTGGTCACTGCTTCATCTTTAATACCTAGACCAAACTTGGTAAGGACTTACTGAATTGAATAAAGCAATCAGTATTTGAAAGCATTATCTTGGCACAGAGACAAATGCTTATATTATTTATTGTGATAGAACAAGGATTCTGTTCACTTAAAAGTTGTGTAGCTGGGCACAATGGCTCATGCCTGTAATCCCAGCACTTTGGGAGGCAGAGGCAAGAGGATTGCCTGAGTCCAGGGGTTTGAGACCAGCCTGGGCAACTTGGCAAGACCTCATCTCTACAATAAATCAAAAAATTAGCCAAGCAAGATGGCGCATTGCTGTAATTCCAGCTACTTGGAAGACTGAGGTGGAAGAATCACCTGAGCCCAAAAGATTAAGGCTGCAGTAGCTGTGATCGTGCCACTGCACTCCAGACTGGGTGACAGAGTGAGACTCCAACTCAAAAAAAAAGAAAAGAAAAGTTGTATCATGTCACTTAAATTCAGATGAAGTCTAAGGTTACCTGGAGAGAGATGATGGTTTTAGATAAAACATATTTAACTATTAAGGACCTGTTACATTTCCCCTATAGTGGATTCCTTTTTTTTTTTTTTTGAGTTGGAATCTCACTCTGTTGCCCAGATGGAAGTGCAGTAGCATGCTCATGGCCACCCCAGCATCGATCTGCTGGGCTCCAGCGAGCCTTCTGCCTCAGCCTTCCAAGTAGCCAGAACTACAGGCTTGCGCTATCACACCCAGCTAACTTTTGATTTATTGTAGAGACAAGGTCTGGCCAAGTTGCCTGGGCTGGTCTTGAACCCCCAGGCAATCCACTTGCCTTGGCCTCTCAAAGTGCTGGGATTACAGGCTGAGCCACTGAGCCTGGCCAATAGTGATTTCTTACAGTGACAGATATGATAAGAATTTTTAATACATTCAAATGCCCAAATAATTTTTTTCCTGTAAGGTAAAAAGCTAATTATATCTTAACATAAGTCTTCAAAATTCTTAAACATTCTTAACAGATTTATTAAGTTAAAATGGAATGTAGTTTTGGTTATTAGTATAATGTGATCATGACTTGTTCTGATGCTTTATTTAAATAAAATAACCTCATGATGTATTTCAAATAGCAAATTAATTCAACTCTTTCCTCAAGTCACTAATTTTTAAATATATATACACATTTTTCCCAATTAACTGTGAGAACTACTTGGAGAATGTTTATAAAATACACAAACAGAAATTTCCTTTTTTCCATTTAATGCTGCATGTCATTAAGTATTTTTTTATAAAAATATTATAATTGCAACACATAAATCTACATGAGTTCTCTATAATTTATTTTTGTAATTTCCTGTAGGAGATTATAATAATAGGCTGTTTGTAGACCAATTCCTCTTTTTCTCTGCTATAATTAAGACATTGATGATTATCCTCATACATCATTGTTTAAATGTATCTAATTAATCAAAGGAAACAATTTAAACTTTTCTTGTTACACGTTGCTACATTATTTTCCAGAAATGTTGCATCACTTTCCACTTCTATCAGCAGTACATTAGTGCATCTCATCCCTCTCTCTTTTTCTTCTTTTTTTTTTTATTTTAAAGATGTGGGGTACAATTCAGGATTAGGTATACAAGTAAAGTTTGGGCCTCCCTTTGGTCCCCACTTTGCCTGGTTTGAGATCAGGTGCCCTTACTGATATTATGTGCCTCCACTGGCAGTTTCCTGCTACTGCCAATCTCTTTCTTAATAGCATTATGGTAAATGTTCAGGGTCCGCTTATGAGTGAGAACATGTGGCACTCTGTTCTTTGTTTCTGTGATAGATCACTGAGTATAACAGACACTAAATCCATCCAAGTTGCTGCAAAATGCATATGTTTATCCTTCTTTAAGGCTGTGTAGTATTCTATTGTATAGATATACCACATTTTTTTAATCCAGTCCAGTTTCGATGGGCAACCTGGTTGGTTCCATGTTTTTGCTGTTGTGAATAGTGCTGCAATCTCATCTCTCTCATACTGGTATTGAATTTTTATTATTGTGGTAAAATTTACCAGAAATACACGGTACCATAGAGTTTATCATTTTAACCATTTTTAAGTATTCAGTTCTGTGGCATTAAGTACATTCACAAAATAAGAAAACCTCGTCTCTACAAAAAATAAATTTTAAAAAATTAGCCGTTTGTTGTTGTGCAACCATCACCCCTGTCTATCTCCAGAACGTTTTCATCTTCCCAAACTGAAACTTTAGACTCATTTCACACCAACTCCCTCAACCTTCTCCCCTCCATCCTCTGGCAACCATCCTTCTACTTTCTGTCTCTATACATTTAACTACTGTAGGTACCTCATATAAGTGGAATCATATAAAACTTTCCCTTTGTAACTAATTCATTTAGTTTCACAGAAAGTCTTCAAGGTTCATCCTTGTTGTGTGACATGTGTCAGACTTCCTTTTCTTTTTTAAGGCTGAGTAATATTTCATTGTGTGTATTTATCATGCTTTGTGTATCTATTCACCTGTCAAGGGACACTTGGGTGGCTAACACCTTTTGGTTATCCAACAAAGAGTTGTTTTATGTTTGTTGGTTGTGCAGTTGAGTATTTATTTATTTTTAATTATTGCTATTATTATTTTTGTTATTATTTGAGTTGGAGTATCACTCTGTCACCCAGACTGGAGTGCAGTGGCACGGCTCCCGGCCACCGCAGCCTCGACCTGCTGAACTCTGGCGATCCATCAGTCTCAGCCTTCCAAGTAGCCAGAACTACAGGCATACGTTACCACGCTTGGCTAATTTTATTTATTTATTTGTTTATTGTAGAGACGAGGTCTTGCCAAGTTGCCCCGGAGGGTCTCGAATCTGCAGGCTCAGGCAATCCACTTGCCTCGGCCTCCCAAAGTGCTGGGATGACAGGCTGAGACACCGAGCCCGGCCTTGTTATTATTTTTGAGTTGGCATCTCACTCTGTCACTCAGACTGGAGGATAGTAGTATGATCATGACGATCTCAGCTCATGGCAGCCCAAACCTCCTGGGCTCAGGTGATCCTTCCACTTCAACCTCCTGAGTAACTGAGATCACAGGGGAGGTACCACCACACTCGGCTAATTTTTTAAAATTTATTTTTTGTAGAGACGAGGCTTTCTTATTTTGCCTAAGCTGATCTCAAACTCCTGAGCTCGAGCAATCCGCTCACTTCAAAGTTCCAAAGTGCTGGGATTACAGGTGGGAGCCATGGCACCTGGCTTCATTTTTAGAATTGTGGGGCACAGGTGAGGATGTGCTATATAAGTAAATTGGGTTTCTAGCGAGCCCTCCTCCACCAGAGTGTACCTGATACTCAACATGTGGTCATGCCCCTATATCCTTCTTCCCTCCCTCTCACCTCTAGTAGCATGGGGGGGGTGCCTGTTAGTCCCACCTCTGTGGTCCTGTGACCAGTGATTATGGCTGGCTTATGTGTGAGAACACAGCACTGAATTTTCAAAAGGACTTTCCCACTGTAGTTTTAATGTATTTCTTTGATTTATTATAATGCTGGACACATACACATACAGACGAACACCAGTTCCCCACTCCTGAGTCGTTTTTTTTTTTTGCTTTAATTTTGCTTATGCTAGATTTGTCCACAAAAATGTCATTGACTTTAATAGGCATTGTATGGAATCGATACAGAATCTATTAAGCCAAGAGCATATTGTTTATGCTTATATCCAGAGTAAAAATTTTAATATTTTGTCATCTTTTTTTGTTTTTGCAATTTGCTACAATTGCCTTTAGGTGGCATTAGATCCTTGGACATGAGTTACAGAGAATTTTGGATATTGGATGTGTGTGTGCATGTGTGCGCACGCGTGTGTGTGTGTGTGTGTGTGTGTGTGTGTGTGTGTGTGTGTGTGATAGCTTAATGGATTTAAAATCTGATCCAAACGTTATTTGAGGTCTAGAATGAAGGCTAGATGAATACAGAAGCTGAACAGTCTGAGACTTCTTTCCATAGGCAGCTGTATGCTGACTAAGTTTGCCTCCATTTTTCCACTGCAAATATTCTCTAGGTCTTTGCCTTGAATTAGATAGTTTTAGAAGACAGATCTTATAAATATCTTGAAGTTCAGTGTGAAGTTCTAACAAAATGGAGACTATCCTTTGTCCCACACATGGTAAAAATTTGGATTGAAAGGGGATTCTTTCATGTATGTAAAGAGTCTCTTACACTCATTTTTTTTTCTGAATCAACATTTCAGACATTAGACTTTATGGTGCTTGGCACAATGGAAGCTTAAACCAAATACCCAGCAATGAAAGATGTGGAGAAATTGCCATCTCCATGATTCTGATATTTGGATTTTGATATGAAACACTGATAGTTGTGTTCTCATTTTTTGCTACTGCATTTAGAGTTCCTATTGTTGGAAGACACTTAAAAAAAAAATTCTCAAGTTGCTTTGGCCCCTTTGAAGGAGGCTTTCCTCTCAGGAAAAGAGTCTGACTGTAGCATATTTTACTTTGTTGTCATGGGCTTGACAGGGGCTTGGGAGGTCAAGGAATTTGCCCAGGTCCTCAAGTTGGTGACCTCGAGGCTAGCCTCCTCTACACTGTGTTGGAATGAGCTGACTTCAAGAACTTTGTTCTGTCTACCCAGTAGACCACATTGTCTTCCAAATGAAACTAGAGAACTGTTGAAAACAGAAAGGAAACTCAACTCACTTGATTGTTTTTGTAAAGACTTTTTTAAGGGCAAGAACAGGAGAACAATAAAAATAACCTTTTTGGTAGCCAAGTGATGAACCAACTCTACATTTTGAAAGTTAGCTTTTCAGCCGGGCTCGATGGCTCAGCATGTAATCCCAGCACTTGGGGAGGCTGGGGTGAGTGGATTGCCTGAGCCCATGGGTTTGAGACCAGCCTGGGCAACTTGGCGAGACCTCATCTATACAATAAATAAAACAATTAGCCAGGCATGGTAATACGTGTTTGTAGTTATGGCTACTTGGAAGGCTGAGGCGGGAGGATCGCCAGAGCCCAACAGGTCAACACTAGGGTGGCTGTGAGTGTGGCACTACACTCCAACCTGGGCGACAGAGTGAGACTCCAACTCAAAAAAAAAGAAAGTTAGCTTTTCCTTAGTTGCTGCTGAAAATATTCTGCCTGTTTGTAAGGATCAGTGACATGTATTGTATATGTGATAGGTTTTTTTTTAAAGGGTGTTCATTATATTTAGGAAGGATAGCTAACAAATTTTAAAAACGTGCTATGTCCCAGGTGCCTTACATTTTTTTAATCTCAAATAATATTCACAATAAGCGACAATAACTTCACAATAAGCATGACTATCTTCATTTTACTGGAACAGAACTGGAAGTTCCAAAGAAAAAAAGGAAAGTAAATCCTGTCCAAGTTCCCACAACTAGTAAATGAGAGACCCAAATCATGGTTCATTTCCTTGAATATGTGGTGGAATTAGGGAGTATTTATTTAAATACAAAGCATATTTGGTTGCCTATTCCAAATTGACGTTGTTTGAATCTTCATAAAATTTTATACCTGCCTCTCCTTAGTGGTTTCAGATTGCAATCAATGAATTTCAGATGGAGTTCAGAATTCTTCTTTTTTATAGTTATATCTTATTCATACTCTACAGCATTTTATCATTTTTTTCACTGAATTGGTAATTAGTCTATGTAGGGGTTCAAGGGATTTGCTTCTGATCAAGGGAAAGGATGACCACGAGAGGCATGGTCAAGTTTTTTGGGTGGTACTTGGCCAGGAGGGTTGCAAGACAAGGGAAGTCCTTCACAGTCTGAGACCATCCAGAGGCTCACCAAGGGGGGAGAGGGGCAAGGGAACTCCCAGGGGAGAGAGGGAGTTTAGTAAGAAACTCTGGGTCAGAGGGCTCTGACGGCAGCATTGACTTACAACTGTAAGGTCCATATCTTATGAATAGGCAACAGCTGTTGGGTGAGGTTTTCTGGGGTATGCAAAGCAGGCGGGCTCTAAGCAGCTAATTATTTGTCAGGCTATTTTTATAACTGGATGTATAAAAATGTAAGTTTGGTGCCAGTGGGCTTTTGAGTTAATGGGTCTCAGCCTGTAGGGGAGAAACAAACAACTTGGGGTCAATATACAGAGGCCATCTTTGGCTTATTTATATAATAGCCTATCCCAAGGCATTAAAAGTACTTAATTGTTCTGGGAACAGAGACTAGCATTTGATTATAGAATGTATCTAATTCAACTAAACTAATAGCTTATGAGTTCAGTGACATTACCCTCTGTGGTTTTATTTACCTATACTTGTATACAGAACACGCATTATTTATGGTAAAGGGAAATAAGTACTCCTACCTTCAAATATAATTTTATTCCAAAGAATTGAATAAAGTATTCAAATGTTTCTGCCTCTGGCTGGAGCCACCTAAGGATTTCTGTTTAATTGCTTTTTATCCATATATATTTGAAGTATATAAACATTGATGAAGAAAGTCCAGTGGAGGCCTCAACGTCTCCATCTTGTAATACATGTATTTGTCTTTAGCCTGTGAAGGCAATTCTTATTTTGGCATGAGCAGATACTAATTCCATTGAAACTCAGAATATTTACAGCTGTGGGTGAACAGACTGCAAGCCCTCTGCTACCCTTCCTTCTGGCCTCAACATTGCTGGCAGCTCCAAGTAGCCTCCCATGCTTAGTCTTGTCCAGTCACCAGTCTCTGTGCTTCCAAGAGGGCAGATGTCACATTTCCCTAAGGGCAAGGGTGAGTTTGGTTCGATTTTTCTCTTTCTGTTTCGTTTGCTTGCTTGCCCCTCTGCCTTCTGCCGTTGATAAATCTTGCCAGATTCTAGTGCTATGCTCTGGGCTTCCCAGCCTGCAGAATCATGAGCCAGATACATCTAAGGACTAAGGGGAAAAAGGGAGGAATTGGCTACTGGAAACTGGCAAGGGTCAACACTGAAGAGAGGTTTCCAGACATAAGTGTGGCCCTTAAGTGGAGGCTCACAAGTGCTGCCATAGTGTAGCCCTGCAGGGAGAGAGCCAGGACTCTACTCCCACCCAATAATTTCTGAAACCAACTGGAAGCAGAAGGCAAGGAGGCCATGATGTATTCTGCACATCTCAGCCACCAAAGGTCCAAAGAAGAGCTGGAAAAGATAGGTAGTGAGTCTGGGAGAGCATGTGGAGAGTATCCATGCATAGACTCTCAACAAAATCTTATTCTCCTTATTTAACTACTCTTCAAACTATCCAGTTCTCAGCTGGAAAGTCACAGAGATGGTTTCAACCTAGAAACTGGTGGTTCTCAATTTCTTTGGGGTCACAAATTCCAAAATGTGCATTTTAAGCACCCACACAAATTTACATACAATATTTTGCCTCCTCAGAGACAGAGAACCTTCTAGTAACAATGAACTGAACTTTTTCACTTACATTCTTATAAAAAGAAATAGCGACCAATATTTGATAATTTTGAAAACAAATCCAAATTTCATAAATAAAATTTTAAAAGTAAATTCAGTAGGAAAATTCTGCTTCAAAGAACATTTTGAAAGTACTTAAAAAAAAAAAAACTTCAAGAACTTTAACTTTTGGAGTGGTCACTGACATGATAACACTTCTCAACTTTGATATTCCCCAGATGCCAACTCTAATACTGAGGACAGAAAATTATGAAATCAATCCCTGACTTCCAAGGGTAGGTAGCTGCAGACAGAATCAAAGTCCTCATTACTTGCTTTTCCAAGTGAGGGTTGGCTTGTATAAAAACAAAAACAAACAGAATAAACCCCAGAATTCTCAAGTACCTTCTGAGTTGGATTCCATCTGTACCATTTCTTTGTCCTCAGGTAATTGAGGACATCTTTACCATTGGCACTGTCTATATGGTTTTTTGAGCAGAAGTAACCTGAGAAGAGTTTTGCGGTGTCTCCCAGTTCAACAGCTTCTTCCTGCAGAAGAACGGCAACCCCAGACTCTAACTGCCAGAAAAATTTGTCCCAGATCTGGAGAATTTTAATAGCTGCTTACCTCCACTCTTCACTTCCAGAGGCATAGTAGCTTCATCCAAAGAGAATGTAATTTTCCAGTGACTCCCATAGTGATGAATATGAAACATTGAGTTGGGAGTGTGGGTTCTGAATTTAGACTGCCTAGGTTAAAAGATTTTCTCCGGCCAGGCACAGTGGCTCAAGCCTATAATCCCACCAGTTTGGGAGACCGAGGCGAGAGGATTGCCTGAGCCCACCGTTTGAGACCCGCCTGGGCAACAGGGTGAGACCTCGTCTCTACAATTAAAAAAAAAAATAGCCAGGTGTGGTAGCATGCACCTGTAGTTCTGGCTACTTGGAAGGCTGAGGTGGCAGGATTGCCTGAGCCCAGCAGGTCGAGGCTGTGGTGACCGGGAGTGTGCCACTGCATTCCAGTCTGGGCAACAGAGTGAGATTCCAACTCAAAAGAAAAAAAAAAAAGCTTTGCTCCATCCCACTACCAACCATGGAAACCTGGGTAAGTGACTTGCCTTTATACATCTTGATTCCTTTATCAATGGATAATATAGTACCTATTTGATCATATTACTGTAGGAATTGGTTTAATTCAGATAAAGCTTTCAAATGGGGCGGGTGCATTTTTTAAATTGTTGTAATGGCCACATATATCTGGAAGGCTGTGAAAACCTCTTCCCTTTCATTCGTTCTTATGTTCATTCATTCAGGTATTTCTGAGTATTTACTGAATACCCACTATGCGCTAGGCACTGTATTCTGCACCAGAGATACAATAATCAGCTAAAATGGAATTAGTTCCTGGCCTCACTGAGCCTTCAATCTAACAGGGAAGATAGATGTTAATCAAATAATCACAAACACATGTAAAATTACTAGGAGAAAAGATACATTGTTCTACAAGAACCAATAATGGAGAATTAACTAATAAAGAAGCATTGTTGAATCTGAGATCTTGAGACTAAGTAGAAGTTATCAAAGAGTTATTTACCTCAAGTTCAACTACATGCTGCCAGACAACTTCCTGACAGCTGATGAATTTTTACATTGCAGAGGACAACTTCATCATCTATTTTCATAATAAAACTTCTTAAAAGGACAGAAATGCAAGGCCCTGACATGGAATAGGTTGATGACTTGTGGTAGTAAGCAACAGTTTATTTGTGATGTATCTTTGACACCAATGCCAGACAACCTAGATGGAACGAACCTCAATGACGTGTGGAGCTTCTCTTTACCAAAGCAGAAAACCTCAATTGCTGCCAAGCTGGTTCTCCAACCATGCTCAGTGCCAATATTTCTCTGAGTTGAATTTTTGTTTGACATATACAGTTTTTACAACTTCAACACCACAAGAGGCCTTTGAACTTTCCAAAAGGGAACCCCAAATAGGAATCTTCCTTTAATGCTATCTTTGTGCAGATAACATGGGAACTGGGCCTTGGCTTTGCTAAGAGAAGTCGATGCTTTCATAATGAGGGACAACAGGCAATTCCCTCATGATCCGCTTCTAAATATTGGAACAGATTTTAGTGATTCTGGAATGGATGAGAACATTTTATGGAAATGTTTTAGTTATTAAATTTTCCCTCAAAGTACAAGTGAGCTTAACCATTTCCAGGCAAAATGCTTTACCAAGGTCTTTTATTTAGTCATGCACCAGACAGTCTTGTGGGATGACTCAAGACAATACATCTTTGTGTTGGAACAAGTTCAATTTTGATAAAGTTTTTAATGCTTTCCAATCAAGCCTTAACTCAGGCAAAAGAGGTAGATCATGCAGTATATCTCCAGGATGTAAGAGAACACTTCAGCTTTGTGTGCTTCCTATTTATATAGGTAACATGTCCAAAAATACAAGTAAAATCCAAGGAGAGAGAGAGAGAGAGGAAAGGAGAGAGAGAGAGAGAGAGAGAGAGAGAGATTAAAGAGATTGAGATTCTTTTTTGTGTGTGATATTTCCTAGCCTAAGCTGGTATTAAGGTAAGGTAGACAGATATTCATAATCATAATAATGTTACCTTTTCAATTTATATCAAAGAATGGCCTGGTAGATATTATAGCAGCCCAATGATGACAATTAGTGATTACTAAGTCACACACTGTTTTGCATGTTGTATTTTACTTGTTTAGTATGAAGCAATGCCCTAATCAAAATATGTTATATAAAAAACGCTTCCCCCTCTACTATAAGTTTAATACTGGAGAAGACATAGAAGAAAAATATATTTCCCCCCAGATTTGTGGATCCTCTGGAAACCATCATGGGTCCTCTGGCTCATAAACCCCAGGCATCATCCTCACCTCTCAATGTCTTTACTCTAACGATATTAATCTCTCTCTCTCTCTCTGCAATTTCACTTTTACTTTATTACTAAGTACAATTGTGTAAAGTGAGACAGAAAATCATTAAAAAAACATGGAGTAGTGGTTTATAAACTGTGCTACAAAGCGACACTGATGGCCCACTAAAGAAACTCAGTTCCCCAACGTTTGCCATTTCTTCCCTTCCCCTCAGACTTCCCCCCATGTTTCTCTGAAAGTATGATGAATCTCTCAATAATTTTTTGTGGATCAAGACTGACCATTCACACATCTGAGAGAATATTTCCTTCTCTTAGTAGAGTCTTGACCTATGTGGCATCTGTGAACTCTTGGGATTCACAAGTGTCCTTTAAAAAGGGGTCTGTAACCCAAGCCTCCATTTTTGGGGGAGGGCTTTCATTTATTTATTTATTTTAAAGATGTGGGGTACAATTCAGAATTAAGAATACAAACGGTCATCGTACAGGTAAAATTTCGGCTTCCCTTTGGTCCCCACTTGCTAGGTTTGAGATCAGGTACCCTTACTGCTGTTGTGTTCCATTCCCTTCCATCCCGACAGTATCTTGCTACCGCCAATCCCTTTCTTACACGTGAATTTCCAAGCTTCCATTTTTAAATTTTTATTTTATTTTAAAGATGTGGGGTACAATTCAGGGTAGGTGTACAAAGGTTCATTATGCAGGTACCTTTGTTGATAAGGAGTGCCCCTCCCAAGCCTCCATTTTTATTTTCCAATCTTGAGTTTCACATACTACAGTTCTTTTCTTGCTATGACTCTTTCTCCTGCCCTGAAGATCAGCTACTTCAGCCGGTCCATGCGTGATCAATTTATCTTGTAATTTTTTTCTTTCCTCATTCGAATTCTTCATCCTCTTTAAGTTTTGGAATATGTAACTCCCTCGTTTGCCACTTATTTGGAGAGCCCAGTGCTTCATCCTTCCAGCAGGGGGCACCATGGTTCCTTCTCGGAAAATCATATCGTTCAAATTACCTAATGTCACATTAGAGAATCACCCTTCCTGGTCTTGATGTAGTTTCGGATTTTCATGGAACCTTATGAATTCTTAAGGCTCAACATTCACATTATAGTCAAGTCTACCCTTACCTAATATTGGATAACATTTTCAGCACTTTTTGAAGTAGTTTTATTTTTTAAATTGTTTGTTTATTTTTGCTGTAATTCCAGGATGGGCAGGAAAGACAACCCCTAAATTACGCCTCACATATTGTAGATGAAAGGTCTTATCCTTGGCCAGGTGCAGTGGTTCAAGCCTGTAATCCCAGCACTTTGGGAGGCCGAGGCGAGAGGATTGCCTGAGTTCAGGGGTTCGAGACCAGCCCGGGGAACTTGGTGAGACCGCGTTTCTACAATACATCAAAAAATTTAGCCGGGCATGGTAGTGCGCGCCTGTAGTTCCGGCTACCTGGAAGGCTGAGACCGGAGGATAGCCTAAGCTTATCAGGTCGAAGCTGGGGTGGCCATGAGCATGCCTCTGAGCTCCAGCCTGGGAGACACAGTGAGACTCTGATTTAAAAAAAAGTTCTTATTTTTAGCTACAAATTACAAAAGGGTAAATTACTGCAATTTTCTCTTTTTTCTCTTCAATCTATGCTTTCTCCTAATAAATCTGAGATTTATATATGTATGTATTTGAGGCACTTAGAATCTAAATAATAATGTTATATAAATAGGATTGAATTAGAATACATCTTAATTGTCTTTTTAAAAGATCAAGCATTTTATTGAAAATTATTTTCTATATCTATGCCATTTTTAACTCATTGCATTTATTATTATTTTAAAAAATCATTAAAAAAACGAATCAGGAAAAGTTAGCTACATGATAGCTAGTTATGAAAATACAATAAAGTGTTAATTGAAGTGATTATTAGAGTTAAGCCCAGAGCAACTTGGTTTACACGAGCATACCACACCAACTTTTTCATTCCTGCATCATTAAATTAGATCATTCCCACAAGCATCAAATATGCTATCATTTTTCTCATCTTAAACACAGACAACCTCTCTTGAGCCAACTTCCCCAGCTGCTGTCCCAATTCTCCTCTCTCCTCTAAAACCAAACTCCTTGAAAGTGTTGCTTATATTTCATCTTCCTCTCCATTCATTCTCTTATACCAGTTCATATCAGGACCCCTCACCCCCCCATACTTTCTCTTCTCCATGTTGCTAAAGCCAAAGGTCCATTCTCAGTTCTCCTCTTACTTGGCCTATGAACAGCCTTTGACAGTTAAAATATTTTCTTCACTCGCTTCCAGGACAACTGGCTCTACCGCTACCTGGTTGATCCCTCCTCATTGCCTGGATCCCTGTTTTCTCTTCCTGACATTAGGATGTTAAAGTTCCATAGGCTCTGGCATGGTCCTCTTCCCTCCTGTAGCTCCACTCTCTTCCTGGATGATCTCATCCAACTCCTTGGCTTTAAATATCATCTGTTCTCTAAGAAATTGTGCTCAACTGCTGATAACAGAGATCCAATTTCAACAGCTTTGACAAAAAAGAGTTTACTCTTTTACATATTAGGAGTCAGAAGGAGGCAGTCCACAGCTGATATGGCAGATTCACAAAGTCATCAGAGACCCAGGCTGCTTCTGACTCTCTGTTCCATCATCTTAGCACGTGGCTTCCATTCTCAGGTCCACCTTACGATCCAACATGGCTGATTTAGCTCTAGGCATCATATATA
Source organism: Cephalopachus bancanus (assembly GCA_027257055.1). Classification (NCBI taxonomy): domain Eukaryota; kingdom Metazoa; phylum Chordata; class Mammalia; order Primates; family Tarsiidae; genus Cephalopachus; species Cephalopachus bancanus. Next base: position 7,992,170 of record JAPVLO010000010.1, on the reverse strand, counting down.
ATTCCAAGTAGAAGGAAGATAGAAACAAACACCTCCCAGCAGATCAGCATTTTTAAAGAGTCTTTTTAGACGTTCACCCACACACATTTGCATGTTTATCTGATTGGTTCAATAACTAGGCTTAGTCATGTGTTTACATCTTGTTGCAAAGGAGGCTGGTAGTTGTAGCCTTTATTCCAGGCTGCAATATGCTCCACTAAACTTGAATTCTGATGCTAAGGAGGAAGAGGAAACATAATATTTGATAAGCACCTAATATTTTCTGCCATAACGCCAATCTGCTGAAGAGTCCTACGTTATTATTTCCAGCCTTGTACTCTTCTCTGAACCTCAAGACTACTTACCCTGCTTGGATGCCCACTTGGTGACTTAAACTTAACATGAGCATAGCACTGCTTTTATGATAGAGTCTCAGGGATGAATGATCGATTAGAGTGAATTGAAGGAAGTGTGAGGAGTGAGAAAGTGAAGACACTGAATACTGTATAGAGAACTCTTGCAAGGAGTTTTGGTAGAAAGTGGAGCAGAGGAGTGGGAAAATGGGAGTGGAGCAGAGGAGTGAAAGTAGCTGGTGGAGAATGTGAAGTCTAAGTAGAATTTTGTTTGTTTTATAAAATTAGTACTATTTCAGCCTATTTGTTTGATGATGGGAATGGTCCAGGAGAGAAGGAGAAACTAACAATTCAGGAAAGAAGGGGAATAATTGCAGGAGTAAAGTCTTCAAGAAGACCAAGGGGGATAAAATGCAGTGCTAAAATGAAGAGATTGGCTTTTGATAGAATCAAGCGAGAAGACAAAGTGTATGGATACAACTTTTAGGCATGACAGCTCACTGAGTTCAAGTTTGACAAGCCCCTCTGCTCCAAAAACATGACAAAAATAGATCAAATCTAAAAAAAAAAAAAGCAAACAATGAAGACAAGTCTAGTTTCAAAAATAAGATAGGCATCTTAGATGGAAATAGAACAAAAATGTCAAAGTGAGTAGGCTGAAGTCACAAAGTTTGCGGAAAATCCAGAAAGCATTGAGTACTGGTCAGAATTTCAGCTTCTGAGGATGCTAAAATTGCTCCATGAGAAATTGAATCCAATATTACAGCTTGAAAAAAATCCCCTTTTCAAGAATGAGGCTGAACAAAATATTTAAATATTTATTATTATTATTTTAAGAGATAGGTCTTGCTATATTGCCCAGACTTGAGTGCAGTAGCTACTCACAGGCTCAGTCATGGTGCACTGCAGCCTCAAACTTTTGGCCTCAGGTGATCTGCTTACATCATTCTCCTGAGTAACAGGGACCACAGCTATGTGCAACTAGGCCTGGTCCTGAAAAAATTTTGAAACTCTAAATGACTTCTTTTGGAAATACAGCTTTTAAGAAGCTGTGAACTTAGGGAGATGGGGGTACATAGATATAGTCTCACAATCATCAAAAATTAAGCCAGGCTACCTAATTGCTCTGTGACTGGACATGTGGAGTCCTCAATATCACCTTAGGGCCAAAATTTTTGAGCTGCTATTAGATTTGGCTTTTGACTGAGGGTCTGCTGACAGAGAAGAGTGAGCTCATGGTTGAAGGTGTGGGGAGGGGTAGAAAGAAAAATGTTAAAAGCTTCCAAATGCTTCGGTATGAACCTACAAGCCCAAATTCCAAAACACATGGATAGATCTAATGCTTAGAAAGGAAGCAAAATAAAAAAAAAATCAATAATTAGAATGTGAATTGACTGGATACAAAATTGGTTTTATCTCTGGAGCAGCTTGACAAGTTTTAATAAAAATATGACTGAGGGATTCAAAGAAATAAAAGTATAAATTCTACTAAAAAGAACAAGATGCTATAGAATCAAAAGTATGCAAAAATGAAAAACAAAAGAGATGATTAGAAAACTGTAAGTTAAAAATTATAGTCATTGGAGTACACATGTACTCAAAGATTTGAATTCTGATATAGCTGAAGAGAAAATTAGTGATTTGTAAGAAATCATAATAAGGCATTAGCCCAGAAATACAGCATAGAGAGCAAAGAGAGTATAGACATAGATGGACTGGTGTGTTTGGTGGTAAAAGATTAGACAAATTTCTTTTTATTGCTTCTATTTTTTCAGTAAAATTAGAAGTGAGCTTATCAGCTGAGATGGAGGAGGTGTTGCATGTTTGAGGAGAAAGGATAAGTTGTCCTTTTAGAGAATGGGAAAGTGAATTGATTAAGAGAATGTAGAAAGATTGCCAGAAAGTGTTGATGACCCGTTTTAGTCTAACAGAGATGAAGTTCCTCTAAAAAGTCTTTGTTTCCGATGGGACAAATCATGTGCAAGGAGCAAAAAGGAAATTGAATGAAAAGACAAATGAATATCAGTAACATATTTAACTCATTGCAATTTTTTTTTTAGTAGAGACAACATCTCACTATGCTGCCTAGGCTGGTCTTGAACTCCTGGGTTTAAGCAGTTCTCCTATCTCAGTCTCCCAAAGTGCTGGGATTAAAGGCATGAGCTACTGCACCCAGCTATAATCTCATTTTTTTAAGAGTTACGTGTCTACCTGGAAAACTGCTCTTGGAAGCTCATTTCTCAGTGACAACAGTTATTAATGATGTGAGAAAGTTTCTTTTTCTTTCTTTCATTTAGAAAACAATAATATATGCCATGACGATTTGGTAATATTCTGACTACGTGAAACATTGGCATCTATATATGTCTCTTCAGTCAGTCAACAAATGTTTATCGCCTTTGTGTCTGCACACATCACTGGCTTAATTACAAGTAAAGGTCATGGCAGTTTAGTTCGATCATCCCAAGTTCTACTACTTAATACTATTGTACACTGGGTTTGAAGAAAGTGCTTAAACTCTTTGAGTCCCTGTTTACTCTTCAGTAAAACAGAGATGATGATAACAATATACTCTCTCATCAAGTTCTTGTGAGCATTAAATGATTTAAGTTCTTTAACATGTGTAGACTAATGCCTTGCAAATGCTCACTAAATGGCAGCTGCTGTTATTATTTACTAATTAAAATTCCAAGAAGCACATTATACTGTCTCAGACAGTGATACCCAAATTAAATATTTTACAGTGGGTTTAATGCATACACTTTATTATGTAAACAATGTACCATTTTCCCAGACAAAAGTCGCTTGATTGTACTTTGTAATTCTCAAAATGGTGGCATAGCATTGCCTAAACTGGTTCTCACTGCACTGGAGAAGGGTGATAGATCAGTTTAATAGATGAAGAAGCTGGGACCTGGAGAGAAGCTGACAGACTGGACCAATGGCTTGTAAACTGAAGCACCCAAAGTGGAACATATAAGTAAAGCATATATACATTTTTTGAGTTGTGATCTCACTCTGTTGAGTAGGCTGGAGTGCAGTGGCACAATCACGGCACTCTTGATTTCTTGGGCTCAGACAATCCTTCCACATAGCTGGGACTACACGCGCATACCACCACACCTGGCTAATTTTTTAATTTTTTTTTTTTGTATAGACCAGGTCTTGCTATGTTGCTCAGGCTGGTCTCGAACTCTAGGGCTCAAGCAATCAGTCCTCCCGCCTTGGCCTCCCAAAGTGCTGGGATTATAGGCATGAGTCACTGCGCCAGGCCTAGAATATAGATTTTTCTTGCTCATGGTGTTCATAAGCATCATGGAGATTGAACATAGTCACTCATGGAATTCTTGATTAGCTTAATAATCGCCCTACTCACTTCTTCGTTTTGATATAGAAATTGTCTTATTTTACTTGCCTGTTAGTAATCTATCTAAGCATATCCACAAATCACAAAATAACTTTGCTAGTTCATGTGCTATGTGAAGCATTCTTTTGTTATACATGTACAGTGGAAGCTATTTCATATTTTAGTAGAACACATGCTTCTTTTATACAATAGTTTAAAATTCATATTTTCAGCAGTTTCTCTCCAGTCAAACGTGGCCTGCTAGAGTAAAGGTGGCTCTTGCCTCCTATCTTTTTAGTCATTCTCTTTCCGTTTTCTATTTCCTATTGAAGATTGGTGGAACCTTCCAATTTGTTGGAGGTGGGAAGTGACCGGCGCTTTCTACGAAGCTCTATTAAGCACTTGCCTGGAGTTTGCTGTTTTCTGTTTTTTGACCTTTGTCAGTCTTTCTCTCTACCTTTTTGTTTGAGAAGGCAGGTCCTTTCCTGCTTTGGAAGATTGACCCGCTTTTTGGTGTGCCAGTGGAGAAATGGGCAAAACTGTGAACCCAGGGGTGTCTGGAGGAGGCAGGTGGCTTCACATAAATAAGAACAAGGGGTGGCTCTTCTGGGATAGGCAAGAGAGACAGGAAGAATATTGTGGGGACAGCAGCTGTCACGTGATATGGGACTGAGGAGAAACCTTGTGAAGTGGAGACTCTGAAGATTTATGTTATTTGTCAAGGCTTTTAGAATTGAATTTTTTTTTTTTTTGGTTTTTTGTTTGTTTTTTGAGTCAGAGGTTCACTCTGTTCTCCAGGCAGAAGTGCAGAGGCACGCTCACAGCTCACGCTTACAGTGCTTTTACTTCTCTGTTGCCTCATAGGGCTGAGGCTTCACAAATTCTGACTCCAGAGAATCAACGTGCTCAAGGCTGTGAGATTTGGGTGAGAGGTGTCTTTGAACACTCATTTGGAGTTATCTGAAGCAACATGAGGAGACACAAAGTTGCCCACACCCTAGAAACCATCTCCAAAAGACAGTGCTGGCACTCGCTGGGGGAGGCACTGTCTTTCCTTCCTTTCTCAGGCATTCTTTTTTTTTTTTTTTTTTTTTGAGTTGGAGTCTTACTCCTTCACCCAGGCTGGATTGCAGTGGCACACTCATGGCCACAGCAGCTTCAACCTGCTGGGCTCAGGTGATCCTTCCATTTCAGCCTTCCAAGTAGCTGGAACTACAGGCGTGTGCCACCATGTTCAACTAATTTTTTGATTTATTGTAGAGATGAGGTCTCACCATGTTGCCCAGGCTGGTCTTGAACCTGTAGGCTTAGGAAGTCCTTTTGCCTCCACCACCCAAAGTGCTAAGATTACAGGTGTGAGCTACCATGCTCGTCTGGAGTTGAATTTGTAACTGTCGCAATGTTATATTTGGATCATACAATCATACACACAAAATTTATTTAATTAGGCTATATTTAATGTATAATTAATTAAACACGCATTTATTTATGGCCATTATATAAGAAAAAAGGCCAGGTGTACTGGCTCATGCCTGTAATGCCAGTGCTTTGGAAGGCCAAGGCAGGAGGATCATTTGAGGCCAGGAGTTGGAGACCATCCTAAACAACATAGCAAGATCCTGTATCCACAAAAAATTAAAAAAAAAAATTTTGCTGGCTGGGTGTGGTGGCTCAAGCTTGTAATCCCAGCACTTTGGGAGGCCGAGATGAGGGGATTGCCTGGGTTCAAGAACAGCCTGGGCAACTTAGCGAGACCTCGTCTCTACAACAAATGCAAAAATTAGCCAGGCATGGTAATGCGAACCTGTAGTTGTGGCTACTTGAAAGCCTGAGGCAGAAGGATCACTGGAGCCCAGCAGGCCAACGCTGGGGTGGCCGTGAGCGTGCTACTGCACTCCAGGCTGGGAGAAAGAGTAAGACTCCAACTCAAAAAAAAAAAAAAAAAGTCACCAGGTGTGGTGGTGCTCACCTATAGTCCTACCTACTTGGGAAGATGAGGCAGGAGGATCTCTTGAGCCCATAAGTTTGAGGCTGCAGTGAGCTATGATTGCACCACTGCACTTCAACTTGGGTGACAGACTGAGACTCTGGCTTTATTTTTTTTAAAAAAAGGTATTTTTATTTTTAATGAGAATGCAAAAATGTTGAGAAAACCTTCCCATAAGAGATTCTTTTTGAAATCTGTCTTAAAAGAGTGTAGACTAAATTTTTTAGATTTATCTAGATAAGCACTACAACTTTGTTAATAGCCTTTAAAACTAGATGTAAGCGTCCTTCTTTAATGGACGTGCATTCTCTGGAAAATGAACAAGTTGTAACATTGGTGTATGTTACAGATTATGGGTTTGTTTATGAATTTATTCAGAAAGTCTCCTAATTTGTCTGGAAATGAGATAGCAATATTGCTCCAGCAACCTTCCTGAACTGTGTGGTTGGCTTCACCGCCCCCTTTGCTAGGAAAATTTGGCCCACAGTTCTCCCAAGTTAGCAGAATCAGTGAAATTTAGTATAAAGCTGACATTCTTCCCAGTTAGCCAATTTTATTGTCAAGTGGGTGAGTTTCTGCTGACTGGCTTCACCACCAATTGATGATTTCCAAGCTCAGCTGGATCTTTGGTGCTGTTAGGCAATCCTTTCTGTGACAGAGACCAAAGACGAGCCATGTGCAATTACTTACAACCCCCTTCTCCCTTATCTTCATCTACCGCTCCAGCTGGAAAACTAAACTCCCTGCTTCCCGGGCTCCTTTGCGATTAAGAGATGGCCACATAACATGGCTCTAGCCAATGACGTTCAGGGCTCCCTTGGTGTTAGTAGTCTGTTTTGCGTTGCTTTAAAGGAATACCCAAGGCTGGGTAATTTATACAGAAAAGGGGTTTATTTGGCTCACAGTTCAGCATCTGCTTCTAATGAGACCACAGGAAGCTTGATCACGGTGGAAGGCAAAGAGGAAGCAAGTGTATCACATGGCGAGAGTGGAAGCGAACGAGGAAGAGGGGAGGTCCCAGATTCTTTAACCCAACCAGATCTCGCATGAACTCATTACCACGGGGAGGGCACCACGCCATTCACACGGGATTGGCCCCCATGGCCCAAACACCTCCCACTAGGCCCCACCTCCAGCATTGGGGCTCACATGTCAACATGAGATTGGGGGGCGGGGACAACATCAAAATGATATCACTCGGCAAATAGAAAGGTGATAGCTCCCTGAGAGAACAATCTTCCCTCTAGACTGTTTGGCCCTTTTTCTTTTTCCTTGAACTTGAGCTTGGGTGGGATATCTGAAAGTGCTGCAGCCATCTTTTGACATGAGGTAACAGTTCCAGGAAAGAAATTTGGGTTTCCAGGGGCATCGCTGAACCGCTATGCCTGCCCTTTAATGCCTTCCTGGTTGTCCTTTTATTGGGTAAAGTAAATAAACCCTATTTAATCTGTGTTAGCCCCAGCTGGCTCCCTTTTCTGCAATTCTACTTGAGTGGCACCTCTTGGCAGCCTCTTCCACTGTTCCACAAAGCTCCCACTTCTGTTCCAGAATCCATGGGATTTATGGAAAGCCATGCTGTTCCCATATCTGGGGTGAAGCACCTTACCTAGGTTAAGCCAGTGAGTGCTGTCCATCGTCTAGACATTCTGTTCACAACTGAGTTTTCCGCTCAAGATTGTCCAATCAGAATTCTGAAGCATGCTCCTTCTCTTTCTCCTCTCAGTGTGGTGCAGGTGCAATGTCAGGAACTTTGGCAGCCATTTTGCCGCCATGCGGTAGGTCAGCCCAAGTTGTTGGCACACAGAAGAGAGCAGACCTCACGGCACCACAGACAGCTCGCCTCCTGATATGAATGCACCTGAAACCTGTCCAGTAACTCCTTTTTACCGTTCAATCATTTCAAGGAAGCTGAAGTCGTACTGATACACAGTTCCAGTGTGGCCTCTGACTCTCACAGGAAATTTTGTGTGCAGGATATCTCCCATTCACTCCTCCATATCTGCTCTACCCCTTGCTCCCTGCTTGGTGCCTTTGAGGCTTAATGGTATTGACTCCATCAGAAAGCCTCCTTGCCTCTGACTTCCAGTTGTGTTTGGCCAAAGGGAAGAGCCAACAGATAACCAGAGGGAAGGAGGTAAAGGAGTAAGATCAAGGTATTTCTCTCCCTGGACCCCTCCTTCTGGGGTCACTACAGGCTGCTGTGTCCCTCGGTCAAATGCCAGAGCTCCTGTCTTGGTGGCCCTCTCCGCAGAAACCTTTCTCTGCTCTAATAACCATACCCTCCGCTTGCTCTGTCAGCCTTCTGCATGGCGATGGCCCCTCACGGATGCCAACTAGAGAACTGCCCTGGGTCTGGGGTTTCTCTTCACCCTGAGCTCTCTTTTGTAAAGATCACAATTTTATTACCATCTCCTCGAAGTATCCCGTTTGACCCCATCATCTGTTCCCTGCTGAGGCCCTGACTGGTATACCTCATTCTCCACTTCACCCAGGAAGAGGAGGCCATGATTTTCCATGTCTCCAGCCAGCACTCAGAGTCCCCACCCATAGGAGGGGGCACCCAGAAAAACTCAGAAGTGTCTTTTGGGGGGCAGGCCCCCTGTAGTCTAGACTTCCCCCACTAGGTAAGTGTTCCAGGAACCCATTGGTTTTTATCTGGAAGTTTTAAGAAGGTTGTGTCGTGATTTGTGGAAGAAACATCCCAAGTTGTGGCAAACAGATGATGGGTTCTTCCATCACCACAACGCACCTGCCCACACAGTGCTGAGTGTTCGGCAGTTTTTGGCCAAAAACGGCAGGACCCTCATGCCCCTCCCTCCCTATTCACCCAGTCTTGCCCCGAGCAACCTTTTTTTTCATTTCCCCAATGAAAAAGTCCTCAAGAGAAATGTTTTGCTGATGTGGAAGAGGTGAAACAAAAAATGGCAGAAGCACTAAAAGGCATCAAAATGGTCGCGTTCAAAAACTGTTGAGAGCAGTTGGAAAAAGTGTCTCGACAGGTGTATTGCATCAGATGGAGAGTTCTTTGAAAGTGACTGAAGTTTGAACATGTAAGAATAAAGACACAATTTTTTATAAATAAATTCTGGGGTTTGGGGGTACCTTCTTGTACTTGAACCCCATTTGAGGCTTTGGTTCTGTGTTTCTGAGGTTGTGAATGGATGTGGACAAATCTGTGCCTCTTTTACTCATCAAAAGAATGGGGACAAGGATGCTTTTCCTATGTATCTTGCCAGGAATTTTGTAGAATTAAATCAAACAATGGATATGAGTACTTATAAAAGCTGAGTACCAGACATACATGAAATATTTTCATTATGCTGATATAGAATTAAATGTCAACTCAAGGTTTTGTTTTTGTTTTGTTTTGTTTTGAGTCAGAGTCTCACTCTGTTGCCCAGGCTGGAGTGCAATAGCACAATCACAGCTCACTGAAACCTCCAACTCCTGGGGCTCAAGTGATCCTTCTGTGTCAGCCTCCCAAGTAGCTTGGACTACAGATGTGCACTACCACACTCAGCTGATTAAAAAAAAATTTTTTTGTGTGGAGATGGGGGTCTCACTATGTTGCCCAGGCTGGTCTCAGACTCCAGGGCTTAGAAAATCCTTCCACCTCGGCCTTTTAAAATGCTGGGATTATAGGTGTGAGCCACCACAGCCAGCCTCAAGTTTTGATTGAAGCCCAATAAAAGATATTTGAATGAAGTCTCTCTCTCTCTCCCCCCTCCTTCTAACCAACCCTCATTTTAGCACAAATCATATTTGCTATTCATATCCTCTCCTCCGTGGTGATCACGTGGTAGAAACAGCATGGACTTTGGAACCACTGGATTTAGCTTCAAGCTGTGCTCTGTCACTTACTAGTTCTTGGATACCACAGAAATCACGTAGCCTTTCTGAACCTTGTTTTTTTTTTTGTCAGTAAAATGAGGGAAATGACAAAGATCGAATAAAACAGTGTGAAGGGCCTGGTACCCTTCTTTTTCCTTACCTAGAAATAGGAGAGATATCCTTACCTAGTAACAGGAGATGTCCTGCTATAGGCAGCCCTCATTTTCTGGACCTGGAACAAGCAGACCATGGTTTATCTCTCATATAAGGGACAGAGGGCTGGAATGCCAAAAGATGGACTTTGAGATGATTGTGGCAAAAGAACTGGGAAATGACAGCACGCTCAGGTCAGGGAGGGGACACTCTCTTTGATTGAAGCTTACTGGAAACCACACACTGTGGGTGGGGCTAACCGGCCACAGAAATCCTTCCCAGAAGTAATCCATGTGATTTGAGGACATTTTACTGATGAGATTAAGATGCTAAAATGCCATGGTGAAGCAGCCAACCTAAAATGTAACTAATGTCTAACCAGCTACAAACGGGAACATTGTACCATTCTATGGATGTCCACTGAAGGGATGAAAGTGGAATGAGGAGAGTATAGGGTGTCCACATTGGGCCTGGCATCTTATACATGATCACACTGAGTCCTCATATTAACCCCATGCCATGGGCGTTGAAATCTTTATTTGACTCACAGGGAAATGGAAACCCCAACGGTGCACAGTATGTAAGAAACTCTGAACCAACCTCTCAAACTCATAGGATTCTCATACACGTAATATGTATGGTGGGTGTGAATCCAAGGCCACAGATTCAAGTGCACAAAGAAATACCTCAACTTTATTCTTTTTTTGATTTTGAGTCTCCCAGGCAGGAGTGCAGTGGCAAGTTCACTGCCACTGCAGCCTCTACCTGCTGGGTTCAGACGATCCTTCCAAGTAGCTGGAACTACAGGTGTGTGCTACCATGCCCAGTTAATTTTTTGACTTACTGTAGAGATGAGATCTCACCAAGTTGCCCGGACTGGTCTCGAATCCACAGGCTCAGGCCATCCACTCACCTCGGCCTCTCAAAGTGCTGGGATTACAGGCTGAGCCACCAAGATGGATCAGCTTTATTCTTATGTAACTCAGTTAAATTTATGTTCTGAGTCACTATTCTATCGGGATGGAAAAGACTTAATCTCTCGCAATTTGGATTCCTGCCTCCTCTCTTATTTGGGGCTAAGTCTGAGTTCTGACTTTGTATGGTTTATATATGTGTATATGGTTATATGGATTATGCGGGCTCAAAGTGCTGATAGTCATAGCACAGGGTTAGAAGAAATCTGGTCTCCATTGAGGGGGCCAAGGGGCAATCGGTTCCTCCCTCGTTGGTCCATGCAGGTTGTCGTGGAAACATCTTTTATCCTCATCTGAGCAAATCTAGTCAGTCTTCCTCAACTATTTCTGTGCCTGCTTTGGGTGCATGAGAATCATACTGCTGATGACCCACCCTGAGGGCTTGAAGGTTAGACATTGAGACTATCTTTGGATAGCCCACAGAGATATTGCTTCTGTGGTAGTTTGCTATTTATCCAGGATTCCACCAAGTGGTAGGGGTACAGATCTCTTCTAATTTGGGGGTTCATAATCTCATCCAGGGGTCTCGGCCCTGCCTCACTTCACAGTGCTCAGCCTGAGAGCAAGCCACAGATGCTTTCTCAGGGTCACGCTGCTACCATGCTCTCATCAGTTCTCCTTTTGTTTTTTATTGTATTTCATTTGATGATAGAGATGTCGGGTACAAGTCAGGATTCGCTATACAAGTAGGCTGCATGCAGGTAAAGTTTGGGCCTCCAACTGTTCCTCCCTTCCTCTGGTTTAGGATCAGGTACTCTTTGTGTTGCTACATGTCCTCCTGCTTCCTGCCTCCCCTGAAAGTGCCCAGTGACTATGCCTATTACTCCCTGCTGCTATTGTGATTCATATTCAGGTCCCACTTCTGAGTGAAAACATGTGGTATTCAGTGGTTTGTTCCTGTGATAGATCACTCAATATGATGGTCTCCAACTCCATCCAATTTGCTGCAAAGTTCATGATTTTGTTCTTCTTTATGGCTGTGTAATATTCCATCATGTATATGTACCACATTTTCTTTATCCAGTTCACTTTTGATGGGCAGTAGGATTTGTTCCATATTTTTGCTATTGTGAACACAGCAACTATAAATGTGCATGTGCAGGTGTCTTTTTTGTAGAACAATTTATATTCCTTTGGGTATATTCCCAGGAATGGGATTGCTGGATCATATGGAAGGTCAGTTTTTAGTTCTTTTAGGAATCTCCCCACTGCCTTCCATAGAGGTTGAATTAGCCAGCACTCCCACCAACAGTGTGGACGCACTCCCTTTTCTCTGCTCCCTCACCAGCACCTGTTGTTTTTTGACTTAGTAGTGATGACCATCACTTACTGGAATTAGGTGGTATCACATTGTGGTTTTGATCTGCATTTCTTTGATACTTAGCAAAGTTGAGCACTTTTTGATGTCTCTGTTGGCTGCTTGTATCTCTTCTTTTGAAAAGTGTCTATTCATGTCCTTTGCCCACTTTTTAAAAGGGCTTGTTTTTTTCCTTTCATCTCATTTGAGTTCCTTGTAGATCCTGGATTTAGTCCTTTGTCAGATACATAACTAGCAAATATCTTCTCCCATTTTGTGGGTGATCTCTTTACTCTCCTTATGGCTTCTCCTGCTGTGCAAAAAGCTTTTCAACTTGATGAGGTCCCACTTGTCTTTCTTATCTCTTATGGCATTCACTTTTGTTTCCCCTTTTAATTCTTTCCTTTTACCAGATGTGGAGGATCCCTTGCTTGTTTGTAGGGAAGATGGACAGCAAAGGTCCACTCTCATTGCTCCAGAACCATGTGTTCTTCTAAGGATCTAACTTTTGAAACACAGAGCTAAACAGCATATACACCCCCCCCCATTTTCTGCTATCATATATCTTCTCTGAGCCAATCGATATCTAATGGTTTAGACATATTAATAGAGAAAAGGAAATGTTGGGAAACATTCTGAATTTTTTTTCCAGAAATATTGTCTTTATACTATTTATTTATTTACTTTTGAGTCCAGATCTCACTCTGGAGGCTGGAGTGCAGTGGCACAATCATGGCTCACTTCAACCTCAACGTCTTGACTCTGATGATCCTTCCGCTTCAACCTCCTGAGTAGCTGGGCCTACAGGCATGGTGCCACCATGCTTGACTAATTTTTTGTTTTTTGTAGAGACGAGGTCTTGCTATGTTGTGTAGGCTGATCTTGAACTCCTGGGCTCAAGCAATTCTCCTGTCTCAGCCTCCCAAACTGCTGGGAATACAGATGTGAGCTACTGTGCCTGGCTGACTTTTTACTTTTTACTTGTTTAAAGGTTAGGGTTAGTGTTAGGATTAGGGTTAGGAAGACTGAAATCACTCCGTATCCTCTCTTAGCTAGATGAGGCCTATTTTCTCCATGGACAAGATGCATGGGAAGTCAAATAATAATTAGAAACTTGCTGTCTGAGCAAGTCGAGGCAAGTGGGTGATGTCACCTCACTACGTTGGTCTGAAATGCCTTCTACTACTACTCAGGAAAGACCTGGCAGAGACTGAGAGCTACAATGACTTGGGTACCAGGCACCTGAATGGGGATCAATTCTTGATTTCCAATTCTCACTTGCCCTGACTCCATAATGCCCATCTCTCTTTCAGTTTTCACCTCATTCTTTCCTCAGCATTAAAATTGGCTACCAGACTTTCTCTAGGCAGGACACACTGACGTTGTAAGCTTTAATTTTCTTCAAGTTTTATATATATTCCAGGCCTGCTTCCAAGAGACATTGACTATTCCTAGTGTAGCTTCAATGTGCCTCCGAACACCCAAGCCTTGTGTTTCTGGGCAACTTCATGCATTCTTGTTTTGTTTTGAGCTGAGTGTGGTGTCTCATGCTTGTAATCCCAGCACTTTGGGAGGCCAAGGTGGGAAGATTACTTGAGGCCAGGAGTTCAAGAACAGCCTGGGCAGCATAGCAATACCCCATCTCTACAAAACATAAAAGTATTAGTCAGGCAGATTGGTATGGGCCTGTAGTCCCAGCTACTCTGGAGGCTGAGGAGGAAGGGCTGCATGAGCCCAGAAGTTCGAGGCTATAGAGAAACATGGCTACTGTACTCCATCCTGGATGACACAGCAAGACCCTATCTCCAAAAAAAAAAGAAAAAAAGGAAAAGAAAATGCCAGGTATGGTGGGTCAGGTTGCCATCCCAGCATTTTAGGAGTTCGAGGTGAGAGGATTCTCTGAGCCCGATAGTTTGAGATCAGCCTGGGCAATTTGGCAAGACCTCGGCTCTACAATAAATCACAAAAACTAGCTGGGCATGGTGGTGTGTGTCTGTGGTTCCAGCTACTCCAACTAAAAAAAAAAAAAAGCATGCACATGATAAAAAACAAACCAACAAAAAACACATGAACACAGAAAAATGTACACAACAATAAAGTCTACTCTTCTCTGTTGACCTCTCCTTTTTTTTTTTTTTTTTTTTTTTTTGAGTTGGAGTCTCACCCTGTTGCCCAGACTGGAGTGCAATGGCCACTCCCGGCCACCGCAGCCTTGACCTGCTGGGCTCCGGCCATCCTTGCGCTTCAGCCTTCCAAGTAGCTGGAATTACAGGTGCCTGCTACCACGCCCAGCTAATTTTTTTGATTTATTGTAGAGATGAGGTCTCGCCAAGTTGCCCAGGCAGGTCTCGAACCCGCAGGCTCACGCAATTCACTCACCTCGGCCTCCCAAAGCGTGAGATTACAGGCTGAGCCACCGAACCCAGCAGACCTCTCCTTTCAATCAAGTACTTTTAATCCCATTTCTCAGAGGTCACATTCTCACCAGTTTCTTGAAACATTTCTCTCTCTCTCTCCCACTCTCTCTCATATCACAAACTGTAATACATTCTGTCTTGCTCTACCTTTTGCTTTTTTCCTTAACAATGTATCTATCCATTATGTTTTGAGTGCCTCACTTCTAGTCCTTGTGTTCCCACCATATCCATCACAACTGCACACCTAATTGTTGCATCTAACCTTCTCTATAGCCCCCTATTCATCATCAGATCCATCTTCAAAGGAAGTTACCTTCTTCCTTATTTGAAATCAGCATCATCTGAAGACAAACCATTATAGAATTATTAGATGTATACCATTAACAGACCACTTGAAAAAACTTCCAGCCAACTTAACAGGACCACAAGCATGTGACTTTTGCAAGTTATTTTCTTATGATGAGCAGAGAATAAAGAAAATCAGATTTTTTGAAAAGATAGAGAGCCATACATGTACCATATTTTTATTTCTGTACCTATAATCTATGACCGGGTATAGTACACTAAAATAACATATCTTAATCCAATATGATTACAAATTAGACTGTTTCTAGTTCTAGAAATGGATGTTTAAGTGACATTCTTTAGGTTTAAATTGTTTCCACTCCAATAGTATGAATTTTCTTGTAAACTTGTATACCAGGATGGAAGGCCTTTTTAAAAGACATTTCTCAAGAAATACACTGCACTTCTCAGTATGGAAAGGAGATCTAATGATCTGATAAGAGCTCTGATTCCCAATTTCTTGTGCTAGAGACGCCATATGCCAAAAGTAATCCTCAGAAGAGGGTAGTCTGAAATGGTGGCCACGTTTTTTTGCTGGTCAATAGAACCCATTGCTGTGTGGGTTTTTGACATCTTTCTCTGTGCTCCTTCTGAAAAACTATGCAGACTGCTGAGAGAGTATTATTCTAGAAAGCTTTATGTTTAAGATTTGATTTTAGAATCTTTTGCAGTTCACTTAGTGTGATGATCGGGCATTCACGCACTCATATGTGAGATGTGCCACCCTTAAATCTTATTATCATGTGAGCACATTACCCATTTGACAATGGACTTTGAGGAAAAAAAAAGATTTGATTCTAGCATGACCTCTTCTTTCAGATCCTGCTTGATCCTCTATTTCATGCAAAGTTTGATCTTTGGAGGCAGACCTAGTTTTGTATACCAGTTCCTTTACCTATAACTATACCAACTCGGATGTGTGACTCAACCTTTCCAAGTCTTGGTTTCAATACCCCCAGTGATGGAAATAATGATACTTACCTCACAAGAATTTGGTGAGTCTAAAATGAGATCATGTACATAAAACGATTAATATATAGTAGATGTTCAATGTTTGTTAGTAATTCATGCAACAGATTTTGATTCTGAGCCTACCTTGTGTCAGAAGCTTAGCTCAGAAAGAAGCTAAGTGTTGACATACAAGCAAAAATTAGTCAATGCAGGTAGATGGAAGGGCCCTGGGATCAGGAAGAAGAGTATTCTTCCCAACAGAAAGAACAGCATGTGCAAATTACAGAGTAAAAGTGAACATGTTGTGCTCTAGAAATGGAAAGGGAATTAGGATGACTGCGCCAAGAAATGTAAGATGGGGAATGGACAGGGATGAAGTTGAGAGCCATACCGAGAATTATGGCCCAGGCTGAAGTATTTAAATTTTATATTAAAAGCAATATCTCATCATTGTTATGCCTATTCTTTAAATGGTGAAATTGACCTAATGAAGGTAAATATTTTCCTAGTACTAAACAGCTCATGGCATAGCTCTGAAGGGTTTTAAGTAAAAAGTGACATGATCCGATTTTGCTTGAGAAATATCATTTGGGCAGCAGAATGGAGGATATAAATGTCAGAGGGAAGTTGAGGTGAGGAGCAAAGCTGGGAGGCAAGGGGGGCTGTGGAAGCAATTTACGAGGGAGCCCCCCCAAAAAACCGGAATTATCTTTTTGGAGAGAGAGCTCCTTGTAGTACAGGCTTTCTCTGCTAGGTGAGCGTTCTGAGAACCCATTGACATCAGCATACCAGATAGTGTTGTTGTGAGAGGCTGTGTTTGGCTTCAGTGGATTTTTTAAATGAGATTCTTTCAGTGTGTTTGCCCATTTCACGATGGGTCATTTATGAGTGTACCTGCCCATACCACGTTGAGTGTTTGGCAGTTTTTGTCCCCAAATGGCATGACTCCCCCATGTCCCACCCTTCCTATTCACCTGATCTTAAAATTCTGAGCAACTTTTTTTTGTTTCCCTGGATTAAAAAAGTCCTCAAAGGGAAACATTTTGCCAATGTGGAAGAGGTGAAACGAGAAATAGCAGAAACACGAAAAGACATCAAATTTGATGAGTTCAAAAACTGTTTTGGGTAGTGCAAAAGGATCTTGACTGTATTGCATCAAACGGAGAGTACTTTGAAGGTGATTGAAGTTTAAACTTTTAAGAATAAATACGGCCAGGCTCAGTGGCTTAGCCTGTAGTCCTGGTACTGGGGGGCCGAGGCAAGTGGATTGCCTGAGCCCATGAGTTCGAGACTAGCCCGGGCAATTTGACAAGACCTCGTCTCTACAATAAATAAAAAATTAGCTGGGTTTGGTTGTGCCCACCTGTAGTTTCTGGCTACTTGGAAGGCTGAGGCGGAACAGGTCGGTGCCGGAGTGGCCGTGAGTGTGCCACTGCACTCCAGCCTGGGCAACGGAGTGAGAGTCAGACTCAAAAAAATAAAAATAAAAATAATAAATTCTGGATTTTTTTGAGATCTCCCCTTACATGTGAAAGATAATGAGATGAGAGTCAGAGCAGCAAGACTTAGTGGATACGAATGGCGAGAGTCAGGGAAAAATCAAAAGCAGTTCTTCCAAAAAAAAAAGAAAAAAGCAGTTCTTTCTTCCCATGGAGTTTGGCAGTCCTGTCTGACCGGCAGTGTCCCAGACTTTAGGGATGTGGCATGGGGACTGACTGGTTCAAAGCAAGGGCAGGGGTGAGAAGGACAGGGTGAGGCGAGGGAAAGACGAAACCATAGACGATGCAATGGTGGGTCAAGCAAGAGGTAGAAGAGAACAGAAGGACAAAGTCAATTCGCGACATGTCCAACAGCCTTCCTTGCTGAGCAGGGGGATGGGCAAACTATTTTCAAGGTGTCTGTGTACTTTTTTTTTCTTCGAGTTGGAGTCTCACTCTGTCGCCGAGACTGGAGGGCAATGGCCGTTCCCGATCACCGCAGCCTCGACCTGCTGGGCTCCGGCGATCCTTCCTCCTCAGCCTTCCAAGTAGCTGGAACTACAGGCGTGTGCTACCATGCCCGGCTAATTTTCTGATTTATTGTAGAGATGAGGTCTCGCCAAGTTGCCCAGGCGAGTCTTGAACCCGCGGGCTCAGGCAAACCACTCACCTTGACCTCCCAAGGCGTGGGATTACAGGTTGAGCCACCGAGCCTGGCTGTCTGTGTACTCTTTAATATAAAGTCACGGTAAAGAATAGCCAGCTCTTTGGGTGGTAGTAGGGGTCATTTGTCTTGCTGCTCTGAATCTGTGACTTGGGAGATTGTATTTTTGTGTTATCTGATCTTGGCCAGGAATGTTTCTTTCACTGCACTCAATGTTCTTATTTCCACAATTAGGCTACATTGTCTAAGTTTGAGTGACTATTGTATACCATATATTTTGTGTGCATTATCTTATTCATTCTACAACCTTGAAAGGAAGATATTATTTCAATGCTACAGATTAGTAAATTGAAATTTAGAAAGGTTAGATGGTTTTAATATTTATAATTATATCAGAAGAAGTGTTATTATTGCATTTGGGAAGGGAGGACATTTCTACACAAGACTAAAACTTGTGAGCTTTTAGGAAAATAATTGCAGATGACTCTATAAAAATATCAAATTCTTATATATTGAAAGACAGCTAAAGACAGAAAAAGGCAAGTGATAGGCTGAAAGAAACTATCTGCCCAATGTATTTCAATGTACAGAATATAAAAAGAGCACTCAAAAATCAGTAAGAAAAATTGCAAATGACCTAAGAAGAAAAATGGCCAAAAAATACAAATAGGCAGCTCATAGAAATTGAAATATAAATGATTAAAAACACAAAAAGATGCTCAACATCTCTCGTAGTCAGGAGAAATTATTATTTTTAATATTTTTTTAAATGTCAAAATATTTTAAATTCAGATAGTCACATTTTTAATTTATACGAAATGTACTCTTTTCTTTCTCCCCAAGAATTTACGCTCTTTTAACGAGTGCAATATTCTCTTTGGATAATAATTATACACTTTAAAATTTGTCTTCCACTTCATGCATTAACTCTATTTTCTCAGAGGTTAATCTGATAAAATTAAAGACTACCACAAAATGAAATAATTTGATTTTATTCCAGAGTTGAGCAGTTTTGTGTTGTCTGTTTATATTTGTAAAAGAGGTTCAGGTTGGTTGAGGTGTGTGTGAAGACATTTGATCCCCTGGCAGCGAATACCACTTTCTATCATAGGAGGCAGCAATGGTGACTGAGGTGAAGGGAGAGGGAAGAGGGCTGAGTATGATCAAGTTTTTCTTTAGGGTGGCTAGAACCTGGTTTTCTACATGTGGGGACTCCCTTTCCCTCAGGCTAGTTGTCGACTGTAGGAGCTACTGCCTGTTCTCTCTTGCCCCAGCGCCCACATTGGGAATATTGCTTGTCAGAATTCTAATTTTATTTTATTTACGAGTACGATAATTATTTTGAGTAGAGTCTCACTCTGTCACCCAAGCTACAGTGCAATGGCATGCTCATAGCCACCGTAGCCTCCACTTGCTGCGCTCAGGCGATCCTTCCGCCTCAGCCTTCCAAGTATCTAGAACTACAGGCACGTGCCACCATGCCCGGCTAATTTTTTTGAAATATTGTAGAGATGAGGTCTTGCCAAGTTGCCTGGGCTGGTCTTGAATCCCTGGGCGCAGGCAATCCTCTTGCCTTCCCCTCCCAAAGTGTTGGGATTACAGGGGTAAGCCTCCATGCTTGGCCAGAACTGTCATTTTGTTGAAAAAGATATTCATGGCTCTACTCCAGGGCAGAGGCTTTTCAGCAGCTCTGAGAGTGGCCACTGATGTAGTTCTCCCCTAGACCCTTTGTTATATGTTGGCTAGCTCTCCAACTCAGTAGTCTATTCTTCTGTGGGAAATCTTACTTGTTTAGAATTATCTTTATTCACTTATGTGGGATTTCTTATCCCTAGCCTCCTAGATTAATCCATACTCTTCTAGTCTCTTGGTACCCTTCTTGTTATGGATTTATTTATATTTCCATATTCCTTTCATTATCTCATTATGTCTTTGGGAGACAAGAGAGGTAAATGTGTGGGTTTAGTCATCCATCTTAGAATTAAAGTCCAAATAAGTATTTTAGTCCGTTTGCGGTTAGAAAGTGTACACCAGAGTGACCTGACCTAATTGGAGTTGGGGTGGGGGTTAAGGAAAAGCCTTCTCTGGAGAAACATTTTAAAAGTTAGACTTAAAATCTGAAGCTTGTTTTTGCTCAGAAGCAGACAAACAGGCTAAATGGCCTTTAAACGTTTTCTTCATACTTATGATTCATTGGTTTCCTAAGTTTGAGTTCATAGCTGAGGATTTTTTTTTAATGAGGTAAAAATGGAGAGGAATAATAAATTTCTTTTCAAAGCAGGAAGACTTAACAACCTGGAATTGCAAGGGACTGAGCTCAGCAGTTCAGCGGGAACCTCTGTCACCACCTCTGTGGCCTTGCTCTGTGTAGGCCTAAGTGCACTCCTCCAGAGAGTCAGAGCTTTTACTGGAGACTGGAAGACTTTTCAGGGGATTACCTTCTTATGGGGAAGGAAAGCTCACTTCTTGCTTTGGCAATAATGATCTCTCTCTTGTTTTTAACTCTCTAATGTTATGGGAACTCCCCCCCGCCCCACCATACAAACTGTTAATAAAATACCAAAAGCCATCTGATCTTTCCTATAAAACTTAGAGTAACCAGAATTTATACTGTTTTCTCGTTATAATTAGTAATTCTTTGCTACCACGATTACCTCTTGCCCGTCAGCACGAGGACGAGAACTATTATTACTCGTACCGTCTTGCCCCAAAGATAAGCTAATGGTTTAGTAGAGTGGGATGGAAGAAGGAATGCTTTCTGTCATACCTTGGGTTTGAGCCTTAGAACGTGCATTCCGAAGACTTTCTCTAGAATACAGAAACTAAGAGTGAATGTTCTGATAGTTTCCAAGTTCAGATTCCTGCAATAGTCATTTACTGTTACCTCTCTAACCTAGTGAAGGCTCCCCAAGTATGAGCATAAAATGTATTAGCTGCTCGTTATTTTTTCTTTCTCTATATGTACTTACTCTCTCTTACTCTCTGTGTCTGAGAAACATTATATTCCCAGTAAGCAACATTCCTGGATTTTGTAAACTCAGCTCCCCACAGAAATTGCTTCTTTAAGATGTGATTTAATGATTTTCCCTCTCAACCTTTATAGACATTTGCTATTTTAAGAACACTTTTTGAGTCATTTGCAAAACCCCAAGACAAAGAGACAATCCAGTTTGTATCCTAATACCCCTTAAGGAAAGATTTCTTTTGGTATTTAGTGAAAGGAAATTTCTTTCTGTGATATATACTGTTTTAAAAAGCATATAAAAAGCATATAAAAAGCATGCCATTTTTTGCATCATTAAACTTTACCATTTTGGTCTTTCCTTCTTGTTTTTCATGAGACCAAGAGAAAGACATTGGCTACTTTTACAACCTTAAAGCAAATTCCCCAAATGTCACCAACAACATGGCTTTTGCAACCAAATCCAGCAACCAGAGGGTCATCATTTTTCTCAATAAGGTACAACACAAGCAGCCATCACTGCATATGAAAGCTATGATTTTCTTGCTTTCTTGGTCATCTGGATTCTGAGTATACCTCTTGATGGCAGAATTCGGCTGTTTGACTTCAACCCAACAGCAAAATTCCCAGCACAATTCTCTTCACCTGTGAAGTAACTCCAGAGGGGTTGGCCTTCAGGGCTATCCTCAAATGGGCTTTCTTGAACTGTTTACCAGGCTACCGTGGTCCCAATGGTGGACACAGCCTTCTGGCGGCATAAAGACAGCAACACTTGCACAAAAAATACCCCATTTCCCTGTCTCCTTTCCCCAGGCCCCCAGGCCCTGGTGACCACCATCTTACTTTCTATCTCTGTGAGTGTTACTATGGTAGATGCTCATTTAGGTGAAATCATATGGTGTTTATCATTTTGGTACTGGCTCATTTCACTTCACATAATGTCCTCCAGGTTTATCCATGTTGGAGCATGTGTCAGAATTTTATTTCTTTTTAAGGCAGAATAATATTCCATTGTATGTATACCCCACACATGGATATACTAATATCTCTTTAAAACCCTGCTTTCCATTTTTTTAGATTTATACCCAGAAGTGGAATGGCTGGATCATATAGTAATTCTATTTTTAATTCTTAAAAAAAAGCAACAACTACTGTATTGTTTTCCGTAGCAACTTTATCATTTTCCATTTCTACCAACAGTGTGTCCAAAGGCTCCAATACTTCCACATCCTCACCAGCACTTGTTATTTTCTGGTTTTTGTTTTTGTTTTTCTACAGTATCTATCCTGTTGGGTGTGAAGTTATATCTCTTTGCGGTTTTGACTTACATTTTCCTGATGATTACCGGTTTTCAGCATTTTATCATATGCTTGTTGGCTATTTGTGTATCATCTTTGGAAAAATGTCTATTCAAATCCTTTGCCCATTTTTATTTCAGATTATTTGAATCTTGTTGTTGAGTTGTAGTTCTTTATGTATTCTGGATATGAATTTTTTTATTATCAGATATGTGACTTATATATCTTTTTTTCCAAACTTGTAGGCTGCCTTTTCACTCTGTTGATTGTGTCCTTTGAGGTACAGTAGGTTTTAATTTTGATGTAGTTCAGTTTACCTATTTTTGTTCTTGTTGCTTGTTTTTGGTGTCATATCCTAGAAATCATCACCAAAAAAAATGCCATGAAGCTTTTCCCCTATACTTTTGTCTAAGAGTTTTATAGTTTGGAGTTTAGGTCTTTGATCAATTTTGAATTAATTTTTTTTATGGCATAAAGTAAGTGGCATTGGCTAAATTGTGTACCCTCTTCAATTCATATGTTGAATCCCTAACCCACAATGTAACTATATTTGAAGATAGGGGCCTTCAGGAGATATCTAAGGTTAAATGAGGTCATAACAGTGAGACCCTAATCTGATAGGACTGGTGTCCTTATAAGAAGAAAAGGAAACACCAGAGAGATCCTTATCTTTTGCCATGTGCATACAGAAGAAAGAACCTGTAAGGACACAGTGAAAACGTTAGCCATATACAAGGTAGAAAGAGAGGCCTTTCCAGGATCCAACCCTGCTGGAACCTTGGTCTTGGATCTACAACATTGAGAACTGTGAGAAAATAAATGTCTGTTGTTTAAGCCGCTCAATCTGTGGTATTCTGTTATGGCAGCCCGAGTAGCCTAATATAGTAAGTGTCTACCTCCATTTTTTGGCATGTGCATCTCTGGTTTTTCCATCACCATTTGTTGAAAAGACTGTCCTTTTGCTGTTGAATAGTCTTGGCACCCTTATTGAACCTCATTTGGTCATATGCACAAAGGTTTATTTCTGGGCTCTCAAACCTATTCCATTGTTCTATATACTAGTCTTTATGACAGTACCACATTACTTTGACTACTGTAGCTTTGTAATATGTTTAATATGTTTTGAAGTCAGAAAGTACAGGGCAACCTCCTTAGGTCCCCTTCTGCTCTGGGACCTTTATTGCCCCCTCAATAAATCCGGCTTTCTCAAAAAAAAAAAAAAAAGAGGAAGGAGAAAGAAATCAGAAAGTATTATTTAGGATTGTTTCATCTACTCAGGGTTCTTTGAGATTTTGTGTGAATTTTAAAATGAATTTTTCTATTTCTGTAGAAACAATGCTTTTGGGATTTTGATAGGGATTGCATGAATGCTGTAGATTGCTTTAGATTGTATGTACATCTTAATAATATATGACTATGAGATATCTTTCAGTTTATTTATGTCCACTTCAATTTCTTTTCAGTGTTCTGTAGTTTTCAGTGTATATGTCTTTTTCCTCCACGATTTAGGTTATTGTAAATGGAATTGTTTTCTTAATTTCCTGTTGTATTACTCATTGTTAAGTGTATACAAACACAACTAATAGTTGTGTGTCAATTTGGTATCCTTCAACTTTGTTGAATTCATGTATTAGTTATCTCTCTCTCTCTGTATGTATGTGTGTGTGTAAAATCTTTAGAGTGTTTTACATATAAGATCATGTCATCTGTGAACAGAATCTGATTTCTTTCTTTCCAATTTAGATGTCATCACTTTCAACGGTGAAAAAGGAAAGACTTTTTCACCATTGTGTATCATGTTAGCTGGGGGTCGTTCATGTTTGATTTTTATGAGTTTCCCTGGCTAGAAAATTGTCTCTGTTGAAAAAATGATCAGTTTAATAAGGTTGGAAAAATTTTAAAAGTAATGAGTATACACTTTAACTTCATCATCATACAGAAGGTGGTTCCCTTTTCTGAGAAAGTCACAGTATGCTTTAAGGGATCTCCTTTTTAGCTGTTTTAAGTTTAAGAGCGTTAATATCCCAAATTTGCTCATTTGTGTTTTCTGGCAATGTTCTTTTTCTTGGGTTGGGTGCTGATTATTTGGGAGTGCTTACTTTGTGAAACTTATTTAGCTGAACCTTTAAATAATTTATACACATTTCAATATGTATGCTATGCTTTTAAATATGCTTAAAAGCAGGTGATAGCTATATATAGTTAGTATAAATGTGTTGTAATACAAGACAAACAAGTCATGCATTTTACCAGTGATGATTGTCAAAACCAGAAATGTTATTTTTAGCAACAATAATCCTGTAGGAACCCCAAAGAGTTTCTCCAGGAGTCCTTTCTGTTGTGAAATCGTAATATGTGTGTGTTGGGGGCAATGCTGATAGAGTCCATCCTAGAAAATATGTTAAAACTTGATACATACATAATTTAGGCTGAATATAAAAGATATCAAAGCAATTACTTAGAAGTGAAAAATTCTGTTAAGAAGTTACTTTGGGCTGGGCACAGTGACTCACACCTGTAATCCTAGCACTCCGGGAGGCCCAGGCAGAAAGATAGCTTGAGCCTATGTGTTTGAGACAGCCTGGGGAACATAGTAACATCTCATTTTTACCTCCCCAAAAAAAGAAAAAGAAGAAACTAGCCAGGTGTGGTGGCACATGCCTATGGTCCTGACTACTTGGGAGGCTGCAGCAGAAGGACCACCTGAGTGCAGGAGGTTAAGGCTGTGATGTGCCGAGATTGTGCCATTGCACTGCAGCCTGGGAGATGTGAAAGTGAAACTCTGACGACGCCGACGACGACGAAGAAGAAGAAGAAGAAGAAGAAGAGAGGAGGAGGAGGAGGAGGAGGAGGAGGAGGAGGAGGAGGAGAAGGAGAAGGAGAAGGAGAAGGAGAAGAAGGAGACAACTTTGTCTTGCAGTGTTAAGTGACTGTAGTAGCTGGTTTTGTTGTTCAGAATTTGTGTACAAGCAGGCTGATTCAAACATTTTCTCCATAAAATGTATGTAGGTCATTACAGATGTCGCCCAGCCGTTTTGAGCAGTAAGCATTTTTAAATTCTGAGGGAATCCATAATGTAAAGCAGCCGGTGCAAACTGACAGGCCAAATTGGGCCTGCAGACTTATTTGATTTGGCTTGCACATCTGTTGGCCCACACAGTATTTTCTAAAAATTTGAATTAGTTGACAACTTATTAAATGAAGAGATTTCATGCAAAACTCTTGATTTCCAGCTTTTCTAGAGAAACGAGCTGACCTGGCAAGACTGAGCTTACATTCCCACATGGCAACAGTTGGCAAAAGCAGAGGAGCAGCTGTCCTGTTAGCTGGAGCGTGGACTAACCAGTTCTTCTCAGTCCCCACCCCACCCTGAGAGTCGAGAGCTTGTGAATACCCCGGCAGTAGACTTTGCTGTCTCTCCAGGAGCCACTTCTGACTTCCTGTGATGTCCAACAGAATACGAGGCTCAGGGTGGGCTCTCAGGAGTTGCTTGATTGTTTACTGATTCCAATTCTTCATGTGCTAAAATCCTTTAGAATCCTTTGCTTTCTTCCTTGGTGGAAAAGAAAATGGTAAGACTATGGCCTTAATAAATGAAATACTACAAAAGGGAAATAATTTCAACAATGCAGAGATGGGGAACACCCTAAAAGAAAATGTAAATGCAGATATAATTTTTTACTAGGCATCTTAGCCTTGAACTCTTTCTCACATGTGAGGAAAACTTAAGAAAACAGCACCCGACAAATGTTTCTACTAAGTCCTCTGTTTACTACAAGAAGGAAGCAAGGGGCAAAAGGTTAGCCATCCATCCTACAGTGGCAGAATTCTTGAGTTAACATAAATAGAAATAGATACAGAAAATGAAGACCGTATGGGGGGCTAGGTTAGAGCCATTCTCTCTCTCTCTCTCTCTGTGTGGGTATATTTGCAAGGCCACCCACTGAGAAAAATATTCAACTTCATGTGTCTTGGTATATTAACTGTTCCCTTTTAACTATTGAGGCAAAATATAGTAGTTGGTCCTTATTAAAATTGGGTTTGATATTTCCATCATTTATATTGAAAATCATGCCCACCTTTAAAATGCAAGAAAATATAGAAATGGCCAAGAAGAAAGAGAAAAAACACCCAAGGTCCATTACCAAATACAAACCATTTTTGAAATTGGGTGCACATGATTCCAGAAACTTCTGCATATACACCCCCCCACTTAGAAGTGGTTCTGATTCCCTTGGAAGGGTCTCCAGAGGTAGTGGGGGAGAGAAGCTTGAAGTGAGTGGGGACAAGTCCTCTCTTCTGGAACCGTTCTCAATACTTTTCATTCTTTG
This sequence comes from Cephalopachus bancanus, assembly GCA_027257055.1. NCBI lineage: Eukaryota > Metazoa > Chordata > Mammalia > Primates > Tarsiidae > Cephalopachus > Cephalopachus bancanus. The sequence continues at coordinate 7,965,804 of JAPVLO010000010.1, read as the reverse complement.
AACTATGTGACTGTTTGCAAGTGTGCTTTGAGGCACCAGAGATGGAGAACCCAAGAGAGGTTGGAGAGAAGGGGAGAAGGTACCTATACTCACTGACAAAAATCAGCAAGAAAGGAAGAGAAGAAAGAAGAGGAAAAAATCAACCATAAAATCTACGCAGGCTGGGCACAGTGGTTCACACCTGCAATCCCAACACCTTGGGAGGCTGAGGTGGGAGGATTGCTTGATGCCAGGAGTTCAAGACCAGCCTCGGCAGCATAGCAAGACCCTCATCTCCACAAAAAATCAAAGTAGCCAAACATGATGGCATGCACCTATAATCCTAGTTATTTAGGAGGCTGAGGTGGGAGGATCCCTTGAGCCCAGGAGTTTGAGGCTACAGTAAGCTACAATGATTGTGCTACCACACTTCAGCCTGGGCGAGAGAGTGAGACTCTCTCAAAAACAAAACAAAACAAGCCACCCAAGATGGAGAGAAGAGAGCACAGTATGATACACCAGTGGGGATTTTGTGATGTAGCCAGGGCCTACTTACTATCAGGCACAGGACGGAGGGCCCACAATGCTTTCAGGAGCCCGTGAAAGAGTTTTAATACCTTTATTTATTTACATCAGAAGAAAAATAAATACATATTTTTATGATTTATTTGTATATTGTATTTATTTATTATTTTTATGTATTTAGCTTGTATATTAAAATTATATCTATTTATGGACCTCAGAAGAAAAATAAACAAATTTTAAGGCCAAGAAAAAAATGTTTTACTTTCTAATATTAATATTTTTAACATTATACCAACATTCTGATATCTTTTTATGGAAGAAGGGGACCATGAAGACCAAGGGCCCACCAAAGTCACAATGCCCCCCTGGTGGTGCCATGTCCTGACCTGTTCAAATTTAGTAAACATGTATGTGCCATGCATTTTTGACCTCCTGTGAATTTATTATTCCAATTTTATACATGAGAACGCTGACACCTGGCAGGAGGTGGAGAGAGACAGGAGTGGAGCTAGGGGCTGCTCCCAGGAGTCCCGATTTTCATGGCTATGTTTTTGCCATGGGAGGCGGTAGAGATGGGATAGAGACCAGTGTGGGAAAGGGCAGAGTAGAAATTTAAAATATGGCAGGCTTCATAGCTGGCCAAGTACTTCCCCAAACACCATGCTTTTTTCTTGAGATGACACTGAGATGCCAAAATGAATACTCTAAGGCAACTCAGAAGGGCACGAGGGGAAATCAGAGGGTGGTACTGTGCACCCAGCTGTAGAAAGCTCATCTGGGTGACCATTTCTTTTCTTTTCTTTCTTTCTTTAGTTTTTTTTTTTTTTTTTTTTTTAGTTGGAGTCTCACTCTGTTGCCCAGGCTGGAGTGCAGTAGCACAATCACGGTTCTCTTCACCTCAACCTCCTGGGCTCAGGTGATCCTTCTGCCTCAGCCTCAGCCTCTCTAGTAACTAGGTCTATAGGCATGTACCACCATGCTGGGCTAATCCTTTTTACTTTTTGTAGAGACAGGATCTTGCTATGTTACCCAGGCTGCTCTCAAACTCTTGGGCTCAAGTGATCCTCCCACCTTGGCCTCCCAAAGTGCAGGGATTACAGGCATGAGTGACTGTACCCGGCCACAGGGTGGTTATAATTAGTGTTTACTTTCTCTGTGATCATGTTCTATAAAGGTGAGTAAGACATGAGAAAAACAAAGTTAGTTTAAGCCCTTGGCAGAAGATTAAGGCCTTTCAAAATATCTAGTAAGATTGTGTGTTGCCAGGTTGTCACTGTAGAGTTGTCGCTGTTGCTACTTTAGAGGAAGGCTGCAATACAATTCAACCATGAGTTAAGGTTCTTAATTGAGGCATGCATGCTTTCTTTAAAAAAACACTCACATAAAGATTTTTTAAAAATAAAGTATCCATATATACACAAATCTGTACATAAACGTATGCTATATGTGTGTATATATACATATGTGTATAATATACATATATATATAGCTTGCTTCTTTTTGATGTATTATCTTCTATACATTAATTTTACTTTGAACCTGAACTTGTAGCTTGATAGGTAGCTCAAACGAGCCATTCAAACAAAAAAAGACATGATCTCATGAGTCTCACTTTAAAAGTTTACTCCATTATACAGAAGTCTTCATGTTTCTAGAAGCAGCAGTCTTTGCTTCCCAGATGGCCAACTGAGGACAATGAGGTAACTGCCCTCTCCCCGCTCTCACACACACATAGGAGTGAAGAGAGAACTGTGCCTCTGGGAGTCCAGCGCTCGTCATCACACATCAAAAAGTCATGGTGCTTCTGTCTGCAGAGACCACCCAAAGTCTAACTCTCCAAATGTAAACTAGCAGATAATACCTTAAAAATTAATTTAGACTAGAATGACCCTGGGACTCGCTCTGCGTAGATCTAGGAAAGCCAGGATGTGATTTAGCTTATGACCAACCTGGCTGCATGTTTTCCTTGTTAGCTGCAGGGGTGGATAACATACAGGAAAGGGTGACGTCACGATTGTCTCACTTTCATTATTCTCTCCCAAATGAATAACCTTCCACACCAAGGATGAGCTCACTCACTATTAGTGGAATAACATCTGGTGAGCTAGGGCCCCCAGCTTGACAGGCTGTTGGTTTGGGGTTATATTTAACCAGCAGAGAGACTCCACTATTGTGACAATGTATCACATATGCGGCCCAGTTACATTGTGAATATATTTTTTAAGGGGTAAGGAAATACTCCTCAAAGTATGTTAACATGCCAGCCTTTTCCTTATGAAGTAAGGCACCAACCTATTCCAAAAGAGATCCTCGGCTATTATTAGAGTGGGATATCTGAGCCATGTGACAGATGTCTGGGTCCTCTTTGGCTGAGGTGCAGATGCTTGCCATACCTATCTAAGTTTAAATTTCAAAGCACGGAGAGGAATCTCTCTCCTTCAATTTCCCTTCCCATTCTTAATTTCCAGGCAGGCCTGCCATGCTGACAACGGTGAATTTTTGCAGTGTAATCTATCTAATAGGTTTACTGTAAATGATGAATCATCCTAGTACTTAAATCTAATGAGTAATGCTATAAGTCAATTTGGTTTTAAAAAATGCAACATAGCTAAGGTCATCAGTTAAATGTGCTAATACAGAGTAATGCGGAGGCTTAGACCCATGCGCAGTGAAGTCCTAACCGTCATGAAGCCAGAATACTCTGGAATCTGCAGTTGCCAAAGTCTTTAGGGGGGCCGCTCACTAAAAATCATGACATTTACAAAAGGAGATAAGAAGTTCATTCCATCGGGATGAGGGACACTCCCTCAAGTTAAGACTCCTCTGACTGCTCGTCTCGTAAAACGTATGGATGCTTTATTGTGAAAACACTAACAAGTTATTATTATTTTGATTTAAAAGATCAGTTATGAAAACAATGCCTGTTTGTTGAAGAAGATATGGAAAATCCAGAGAAGAGCAAAGAAGAAAATGCAACACACCCTGATTCTAACCATGCAGACATTTTGACCTGTGTGAGTCTTTTTGTTTGAGTACATGTAAGCATGTTCTCATGTTATGGACTAGTCTTCTAGACTTCATTTTAAATAGGCATGTAATAATACATCATAAGACTGTGCCATAATTTATCAAATCTATTCCCCCTTGGACATTAAGTATGCATCTAATTTCTTGCTATTATAAATCAGGCTGTGAAAAAGATCTGTGTAGTTAAATCTTTGCACACACAGGTGATTATTTCCTCAGCATAAATTTGCGGAAAGAAAACTTCTGAGTCAAAGTGAATGTATGTTTTTAAGAGTTTTGATATCGGTTGAAGATGCCTTCAGAAGGGAATCAGAGATTTCCTTCTTTCCCTTCAAATGGGATCTTCAAGATTAGAGACAGTGACTCAATCCCTGTACCTCAGTCTACCTCATGTTTCTTACCTACAAAATAAAAAGGCGGGAACAATGAGATAACAGCAGCGTTCATCTTGCTAAATGACTTTCATATATTACCTCATTTAATCTGTACAGTAATCCTGTGAGATAGATTAAATGACCTAGCGAAGGCCAGGCATGGTGGCTCATGCCTGTAATCCCAGCACTTTGGGAGGCAGAGGCAAGAGGATTGCCTGAGCCCAGAGACTCGAGACCAGCCTGGGCAACTTAGCAAGACTTTGGCTCTACAATAAATAAAAAAATTAGCTAGATGTGGTGGTGCATGCCTGTAGTTCCAGGTACTCAGGAGGCTGAGTGGAAGGAATGCCTAAGCCCAGCAGGTCGAGGCTGCTACCACTGTAGACTGGGCAACAGAGTGAGACTGACTCAAAAAAACAAACAAACAAAAAAACCTGATGAAGTTCAGATAGCTTGTAGAGAGAAGAGCCAGAATTTGAACCTGGGTCTGCCTTCTCCAAGGCTCATGCTCTCCCCTACCCATACAATTTCATTCAGGGCTATCACTCATTCTATACATTATATGAGTTTCTGTTCTAGGCACAGGGGATTTGGTGGTAAACTAAACAAAGTCTTTGACCTCAGGGACTTTCTGGTGTAGAGACAGTAAGTTTATAGTATTGTATCAGGAAGCAGTAAGTTTTATGCAGAAAGCTGAAGCAGAGAAAAAGGAATACAGGATAATAGGATTCTGGTTTGATAGAATGATCAGAGAAAGCCTTTCTGAATGGATGAGTGAAGCTGCTGTGGGGAGAATTTATTTTATTATTATTATTATTATTTGAGTCAAGGTCTCATTCTATCATCCAGGCTGGAGTACAGTGGCACAATCACGGCTCACCACAGTCTCAGCCTCCTAGGCTCAGGTGATCCTTTCATCACAGCTTCCTGAGTAGCTGGGACTATAGGCATACACCACCATTCCTGGCTCATTATTTTATTTTTTATTTTGTAGAGAAGAAGTTTCTCATTATGTGCCCAGAGTGGTTTTGAATTCCTGGGCTCAAGCAATCCTCCTGCCTTAGGCTTCCAAAGTGTAGGGATTATAGGCATGGGCCATTGTGCCTGGCCAAGTTTATAATAGATAGATAGATAGATAATGTGTGTGTGTGTGTGTGTGTGTGTGTGTGTGTGTGTGTGTGTGTGTGTTTGTGTGTGTGTGTGTTCTGAGGGTGTGGAGTAGCTAGGGACAAAGAACAATTGTAGGTAAATTGTTCTACAATAAGCACGTATATATGGAGGATAAATTCTCCAAGCAGAGAAGCAGAGAAGCTCTAACACCAGATCAACAGAGCAGGTGTGCAGTGAGACTCATGCTGAGTTTATAAATTGGTCCAAGCATATTCTGGGGATGTGGGGAGTTAGAGATTAGACACAGGTGAGCACTGACCAGCCAACTATCTGGCAACACTGGTAGAGTTCACTTCACCTCTGTGCTTCTGAGGAGGAAAGATAGCCAACCACCCATCACCAGGTTCTCTTGTAGCTAGAACTTAGGCCACAGCATTAAAACTCTAGCCCTCCATGCCCTGGAAAAGCTCATCCAAGTATATTTCTGGACTCAAAGGGAAGAATTCCAATCCACAGATTATTCAGCCATATTCATTACTCTCCCTCTCCAGAGGAGGATAGATCACTTCATATGTCACTGGGAAGTAAAATAGCAAAATAAAAAATTTATTTAACTAGAATTATTCAGCAGAGTTGGAAAAACATTCCATTTCAAAGTCCAAAATGATGCAGTTATTAATCACTTTAAAGGACAAACACATCTATCCAGAGACCAGCTGTTTCCTGATGTCATTTGGATTTTTAAATCCCACATGTTCTGGTACAGGAAGGAATCTAGCTCCCTTTCCGTTCTTGCAAAATGTGTCTTTTTAAATTTAATTTGGGATTAAATTAATTTATTGTACATTATTAAGAACCTAAATGCTATTGCAGACCAATTTCCAAGAGTATAATAACAATATCATTGCTTGGTGGGCATTACCTGAAACAAATGAACTGGGTGATATCATGTCCTCTAGATAGAAGAGAAGTATGTTGAGAGCTTTTATTGTTCCATTATAATCATCATGAAACTTAGTGCAAGAAAAAGCTAGTGTGCTTTAGAATGTTCCAGCTTCAAGATTAAATCCATTCTACGTATACAAGGAGGGAGAAGGGGAATTATTAACAGCTAAAATCAGAATCTGTGTTAGGGAAATACTCCATAAACTACCAGAGGAGGAAGAAGCCTCTAGAGAGCATGCAGTAGTTGGGGACAAAGAACAATTGTAGCTAAACTAAACTGCTCTACAATAAACACATGAAAGTGGGAGAAACTGAGAGGAGGGAGAGTGTGGGAGAGAGATTGGTGGAGAACTAAGGTAATATACCGTAAAACCTTTCAAGATGTAGAATAGGTGATATTCAGTTGTATGATCCTTTTATTTCTGTGATGGAAGCCTGCCTTCACTATCCCAAATCTTGAGTGAATTCTGCTATCTATACAAATTCTGCCATCGACACAAATAGTGAATGTTGTGTACATGTGAATGTGTGTCTTGTGGAAACTGAGAGACTGAGTTCCATGTTTGAGTTAATGTGATAAGGAATAGGAGCCACATTAAACCCATCAATGCCAGCAGGATTCAGAGCCAGAAATAACAAAGAGTATGAAAGTCCCCTGGGAATTCCCAGAAATTTGGGGGATGGGCATTGGACTTTTACTGGAGGAAATATGAAATGGGAGCCTGAACCACCTTGAGCAGCAAGGAGACTCTTCTGACATCTGAGTTGTGTGTTAATAAAAATTTGGAAATGAATGTGTTTCCTTGTATCTCTCATGATTGTAGTTGAGGTATAAAATGTAAACACTGAGATTTCTCATCTGTTAGTAACAACGAGGGCCTTGGGTTAAATGTCTAGATCAAGGATGTCACCTTTTGTCTTCCCTGGGCCACATTGAATAAAGACGACTAGTCTTGGGCCACACACAAATTATATAATATAGTCAGTGTTAGCCGGGCTCGGTGGCTCAGCCTGTAATCCCGCGCCTTTGGGAGGCTGAGGTGAGTGGATTGCCTGAGCCCGCGGGTTCGAGCCCCGCCTGGGCAGCGAGACCTCATCTCTACAATAAATAAAAAAATCAGCCGGGTGTGGTAGCGCATGGCTGTAATTCCAGCTACTTGGAAGGCTGAGGCGGAAGGATCGCCGGAGCCCAGCAGGTCGAGGCGTGGTGGCCGGGAGCGGCCGCTGCACTCCAGTTTGGGTGACCGAGTGAGACTCCAACTCAAAAAATAAATAAATAAATAAATAAATAAAAGATATAGTCAGTGTTTATACATAAGTCTTCTTAAAAAAATTTTTTTTATTATAAAGCTTAGAAAAATGAGAACAATATAAAACTAGTAGGACATTTGACCTTGTTTTTGTAAAATGAATCTATCAATGTCTGGTTCAATGGAATTGGTCACAATTCTCAAGGTGCTTGTCAGAAATATTTGTTCGAATTTTGCTCTTCGTGTGTTTCATAATTGAAAACAGCTGCTCACAAATATATGTGCTTCCAAAAAGCAATGTCATGAACACAGCATGATTGTGAACTTTAAAAATTGAACTATGCACGGAATCATTGATGTTGAAAGATTTTGTGGGGCTAGCTGTCCTGGATCATATGCAACCCATGGGCTGCAGGTTGGACATGCCTGGCTTAGAACTTTATCCACTTCTGTTTGGTGTAGACATCGATATAGACTTCAGTGGAGTCTGAATTTCCCAACATTTCTTAATTTGTACAGTCCTGAAATAGTTCTTTATAGCTTAGATCAGAGGATATGTATTGATATATAAGTGTTACAGAAGTTATTGTCTACTGTGACTATAGAAGGCAAAAGAAAACACTTGCAGGAAAGCATCAGAAAATATCAGGCTAGGGGATGTTTGTTGAATGTGATTTCTTGAGTCTCCACAGTTCTATATGGGAAACAGACCTGGGTAGTGGCAATGACAATGTACATTGCCGTAGTTAGTTCCCACAGAACAACAGAAACACCAAATAGAGGCTTAAAAAACCTCTCATCAACCTCAAAACTCTATCATAATTTTTATGAAGTTGGAAGAAAAAAGAAAACCTTTAGTGAGTTTTATCATTTGGATAAGATTGTATTCCAAGTACAATTTCTCGGCATGCCATATGAAACATATAAACAAAATGAAACATTTTGTTTCATTGACCACAACTCACACAATAATTACTAGACATCACATACATAGATATGTTGCAATTAGGTTCTGCAGGCAATCCTGTGGCATATGCAATTGGTGCGATACTCAGGAGCAGTGGGGTAGCAGCATTGGCCAGGGCCTTTCACAGAGCTCCATTTAACAATTGATTGAATAGAATGTACAGGATCTGTGATACCATGCTAGAATGTTAGAAAATTTTTTTCCTACTGAATGCAGCATATTCTTTTTTTTTTTTTTGAGTTGGAGTTTCACTCTGTCGCCCGGACTGGAGTGCAGTGGCCGCTCCTGGCCACCACAGCCTCGACCTGCTGGGCTCTGGTGATCCTTCCACCTCAGCCTTCCAAGTAGCCGGAATTACAGGCATGCGCTACCATGCCCAGCTGATTTTTTGATTTACTGTAGAGATGAGGTCTCGCTGCCCAGGCGGGTCTCGAACCCGCGGGCTCAGGCAATTCACTCACCTCAGCCTCCCAAAGGCGTGGGATTACAGGCTGAGCCACCGAGCCCAGCTTGCAGCATATTCTTACTCATAATTGGTTACTAAACACTGGGCACACATGGATACAAGGATGGGAACAGACACTGGGCACTGCTAAAAAAGGGAGGAAGGGAAGGAAAATAAGGGGTGCAAAACCACCCATTGGATACTAAGCTCACCACTGTAGGGGGGTGGGACTTATCAAAAGTGCAGACCTTCCCTTTATGCAATATACCTATGTAGCAAATCCTTACACATACCCTCTGATTCTAAAATTAGAAAAGAAAAAAAGAAAATTGTTTTCCTAAGGGTAATATTTGGCTATATATAGTATAATGCCACAAACCAGAGAAGGATTTCCTGATTGCACATGTAGGATTTGCCTATGTTTACTGCAAGAGTAACTTTTCCTGGTTTTTTTTTTTTTTTTTGAGTTGGAGTCTCACTCTGTCGCCCACACTGGAGTGCAGTGGCTGCTCCCAGCCACCGCAGCCTCACCCTGCTGGGCTCCGGCAACCCTTCCGCCTCAGCCTTCTGAGTAGCTGGAACTACAGGTGCGCACTACCATGCCCAGCTAATTTTTGATTTATTGTAGAGATGAGATCTCACCAAGTTGCCCAGGTGGGTCTCGAACCCGTGGGCTCAGGCAATCCACTCACCTCAGCCTCCCCAAGTGAGGGATTACAGGCTGAGCCACCGAGCCCAGCTTAATCAAGATGAGGTCTCACTATGTTGCCCTGACTGGTCTTGAACTCCTGGGCTCAAGCAATCCTCCCAACTCAGCCTCACAAAGTGCTGGGATTAGGTGTGAGCCCCTATGCGGCCTATTTAAAAATGTTTAAAAGACACATAGGGATATTAATGAAAGTATTGTCTATTTTCTCTTCCAGGAAAATGCCAACTTTTGGGGGTGGAGAGGGTAGACTCCCAGATGGGTCTTGAACCCACAGGCTCAGGTAATCCACTCACCTTAGCCTCCCAAAGTGTGGGATTATAGGTTGAGCCACCGAACCCGGCTACTTTTCCTATTTTCATCCTCAACCTTAGGGAAGGTGAGTGGTCTAGACAGAGTGTAATCCCAGGACCATTTTTTTTTTTTTCGCAAGAAGAAAAACTCAACTCAATCCAGTTTAAGTTTGAACTTAACTGAAAGAATACTGAAATAGCTCAGAGAATTGAAGGTTGGGTCTCAGGAACTACAGCGATTTTGAAGACTTCCATGACTGGAACCAGCACTCAAACTCTAAACAGCATACTCTTCTGAATCCCATTTCTGCTTTCCTGTGCATGTTGGTTTTATTCTATTTTACTACAAGGAGAAATTTTCTTCATGGTTTAAAGGGGTTTTCCAGTACTAAGCTTTCTTTATCCCTAGAAGAAAAGGGGCTTCTTTCATCAAGTTCTAGGTTTAAAAAATCCTGGAGCAGACCTCTCATTGGCCAGGCTTAAATCATGCTTTCAACCTTTGGCTGAATTCCTATGGGTAAGAATGTGAAGGACACGACTGGCTGGTCATTATCCATTTCTGAGAGTAAAGGAGTGAATTCTATTACCATAAGAAGAGTATGGGATCATCACATGCAGGCAGCCACATAAGTGTATATGGTGCATCTATTGGCATCTTTCCATTGTCCCCCTTATCCTAATTGAGATCATTGAGAGAAAACCTGCCTACAAATTCAACCTGGCCCAAAGAAAGAAACTTTTTTCATCTTTATGTAATAATGTTGGCCATCAGGGTAAATGGTTCTTTTGCTTAAGAAGATTCTAGGATAGCCTGTATTTCTAAAGCAAACTAGGCCTCAGGAAATTGTTTGCAAGTAGTAAAGAGAAACTAAAAAATCTTGGCAAATCTTATAAAATGTAATTTCATTGTAGGCCAGGATATTTAAGCAGATAACTTCACATTTAGGAAATGTTTATTTTCTCTACTATAGATTCAGAGTGTACTATCTTTGAACAGAATTTTTTCTACCAGAAAAAAGTGTGTGGATGTGCTTAGGGCAACAACGGCCCATGGAGAAAACGGCAAGAATGATGAGGATACGTGAGGTTCACACTGGACTGGCACAGAGATTTCAAAAGAGAGATTGGACGTTTGCAGTGCAAAGCCTACTTTGGCTATTTTATGAGTCTTTCCATTTAAGAAAAACAGCTGGGTATGGTGGCTCATGCATATAATCCCAGCACTTTGAGAGGTTGAGGAGGGAGGATTTCTTGAGGTCAAGAGTTTGAGACCAGCCTGAGCAACATAGTGAGCTCCTGTCTCTACAAAAAATAGAAAAATTAGCCATCTGTGGTGCTGAGCACCTATAGTTCTAGCTACTCAGGGGGCTAAAGTGGGAGGAGCACTTGAGCCCAGGAATTTGAGGCTGCAGTGAGCTGTGATAGGGCCACTGCACTCCAGCCTGGGTGACAGATTCAGACTCTGTCTCTAAAAATTTTTTTAATTAAAAAAAAGTAGCCCTGTTGTGGGTGTTGTATTTTTGAATCCTCTAGGAAGAAGGCCCAAGGTCAAGGGCAGAGCTAGCACTGTTGGAGTAAGGATTTGAATTTGGAGAAATGAAGAACTAAGCATTTTATTTTATTTTATTTTATTGTTTGAGTCAAGGTCTCACTCTCCCACTCAGGCTGGAGTGCAGTGGCACAATCACAGCTCACTGCAGCCTCAACCTTCTGGACTCAGGTGACCCTTCCACCTCAACCTCCCGAGTAACTGGGACTATATGCATGCACCACCATGCCTGGCTAATTTTTTGATTTTTTTGTAGAGACAAGATCTTGCTATGTTGCCCAGGTTGGTCTGTAACTCCTGGGCTCAGGCAGTCCTCTTACCTCGGTCTCCCAAAGTGCTGGGATTACAGGCTGAGCCATTGTGTCTGGCTGAACTAAACATTTTTAAAAGGAGACTGGACTTGCGGCAAGGAAACAAAATTAGGAACCAGAATATTTCTACAGTACGTAAAGGGCTTACAAGCTTTCCTCCCTGGGACTATGAGAATTGTATTTGTTGTCCAATTTTCTCCTATATTAGAACTCTCCCTCGTTTCCACCAGCCCTTTAATTAATTCTATTAGATATGCACGAGTTCTGTGCTGGTGTTGTGGAGAATTAAAGAAGAGAACAACAAAAGGAAGCATGATCGATCCTTCCACGGAAGCCATCACCGTGTCATGGGAAAAGGAACCCCAGATCCTTCAGGTGGCACCAGGATGGAGAGTCAGGGCAGAGCTGGAGGCATTGGAGAGGAGTAAGTGACTCAGAAGCAGCTGCAAAGAGGGTGACTCAGGGGCAAATGTGAGACAAACATCCTTTTTCTCAAATATCCGAGAGGAAGGTGACATTCAGGGCTTGAGAAATGGGAATGGTGGAGGACGGTCAACACTGATTTCATTCTCTACATTAGACTCTCCTCTTTTTACACTCTTCCTCAAAATTTATTAAATTAATTCATCCTTCCAAGGTGGCTCAGATGTGCTTCGTTTATATAAACATCACAGAGCTCGTTTTATTCTACCGTGGATTTTTATTAGTTATGCATCTGTCATCTCCACTAAACTGCAAAGATAACGAAACCAGCATGCAGGGGAGAAAGATGGCTGAGATAGGACCTTGCTTACTGTTGGTGCCTAATAAGTGCTTAAGTTAATTTGAAATGGTTTATTTGTAGCTTTCCTTTTTTGCGAGAGCCTATTAAGTTCTAATCTAATCCTATCTGTACTCCATTTTCTCCTTTAAATTGTCATGCTATCTGGAAATATTTTAATAACTCTTACTATTTTGAAATCACCCTAAATTGAACTAAATGGAACTAATTTCTCACGAAGCTTCTCAAGGAAGCAAAATCACAAATATTTCAGGTGTCAGAAAATCAAAAGTACGCATTGTTCTCCTATCAAGGGAAGAACCACAATGGGGCATTTGCTCTTCAGGAAGGTTCTTGATGATTTTAGGATGAGCTCAACTTCCACTTAGGAAGTTAGGCTGCTATGGGAAGAAAGTAGTTGTTGGCTGAGAAGGAGTCAGTTTTTCTCATGGTCCAACCAGAAGGGTCAGGTGCTGGGAAATTGATACTTTAACATTTTTTTTGCTTGACAAACAGTCTCCAACATCAGCCTTCTGCAATAACCCCTATGCCTGAAGATGCAACTGTCATTACATTTAGAGAGGATCTCAAAACAAACTCAAGCTTTTTTTTTCATTATACCAATCTCCTCTGAGTGTTTTCATTTTTTTTTTAATGAATAATTGAAGATAATTTTGAATCCTGGAACAGGATTGTGATATGAGAAATGAAAATAACACAGTACAAAATAATATGCACACTGTGGTGGCAGCTATTTAAAGTATTTATATCCATGGAAGATAATGTTGTAAAAATAAAGTAATTGTGTTGGAGAAGAGCAGAAAAAGAAAAAAACTGTATTATTTTAGGCAAAGGGAAACCTTTTGTAACAGAGACTTAAATGACAAATATGGGGCAAGGGTTAAAAAATTACCTCTTAGACACAGTGTTCATTATTTGGAGTTACAGGGACATCACAAAGCCTAATTCCCACCAGTATATAATGTACCCATGTAACAAACATGTACTCATACCCCCTGAATCTAAAAAATAGTAATAATTAAAAAATACAAATGTTCATTTTCATTCACAGGGCTGGGAGACAGGCACCTCTGTTCCATGTGGCCACACAGGGACCCGGTTCCTTCTGTCTTCTTCCTGTGCCATTCCCCAGGGCATTGTCCTCATCTGTTGGGTTGCAGTCATGCCTGTGTTCAGTTCAAAGAAAGCAGACAGCATGGAGGAGTTTGTGCAATATTGCAGGGTCCAGATTGGGAAGCGGCAGTTATATTTCTGCTTATGTTCCTTTGGTGAAAATTGTCACGTGGCTACACCTAACTGCAAAGAAGGCTGGGAAATGCAGACTAGCAGGGCCACTTTGTGTTCAGGGCAAAGTAGGAAATGAATTTTGGCTGGTAGTCTCTGCTGTTAAAGCTATCAATCATTGAGAACTGTGCTGGCTGATTTACAAATACCGCCTCATTTAATCTGCACAACCCCGCGTCCAACACCCCCTGGCTGTAATAGTTCCCAGAGATGATCCTTGCAATGTGTCTACTGTCTTTCAACACAATGGTATTCTGAGTATCGATTACCTTAAAATTTCCTAATGGTGTTCTACAATAGTTCCAATTTAAAGAATTTGTATTTCACTATCTCTGACGTTCCTTTTGGTTCCAAAATACCACTTGTCCATTTCCTATAAAAAGAAAAAGAAGACAGGGTTATACGAACCATTGACTGGAACTGAGGTGTGGGAGGAGGTGAGATTCTCAAGGAAACTATGAGATGAAAATAATTGAACTATTGATTCAAGCATCGTGACTTTTATATTCCACTTATTTTTGTTTCATTATTCATCCCCATCAATACCTAGTTTCTAAAGTAAATGTGCTTTCTTATTTAAAAAATTCAATACATTATTATATCAGAAATCTGAATAGGATCAGAACTGTTACTTTATTAAACATACAAATATGAATTTTTAATATTGATGTATCCTAATTTCTGACCTAAAAGAACTCCCCCCCATACACTCACACAGATCAGTTAACTAAACCATAAATGTTAGTGTCACCCTTAGATGTGCTGTTCCCACATGTGCCTCATGTTAACTCATCTAGTGCTGTCAATGTTACTCCTTAAGTGTGTCTCTTCTCTCTCTTCTCTCCTCTTTTGGAGCACCACAATTGACTCCTGTTTTATCCATGATCTGATCGAATCCATTCTTCACACAGCTGCCAGAATGGTATTCTCTTACATGGGTCGGGCGTGGCGGCTCATGCCTGTAATCCCAACCCTTTGGTAGGCCGAGGCAGGAGAATTGCTTGAGCCCAGGTGTTCGAGACCAGCCTGGGCAACATAGTGACATGTTGTCTCTACAAAAACAAAACAGTTAGCTGTGTGTGATGGCACGTGTCTGTAGTCCCAGCTATTCAGGAAGCTAAGGCGGAAGGATCACCTGAGTCCAGAAGGTCAAGGCTGCAGTGATCTGTGCTTGTGCCACTGCACTCCAGTCTGGGTGAAAGAGCGAGACCCCAATGTAAAACACAACAAGAGAAAAAAGATCTTCTTTAACATACAAACTTGATCATGGAAGTGTCTGACTCTCCAACACCTTCACAATAAGGTTTCAAGGACATTTCCCACGTTATAGCCCAACATATCAAACTCTGAGCAGGTCTCCGCAGATGCGATGTGCTCGCTTCTGGGTCTTTGGATACGCTGCTGCCCCTCACCTGGCTTCTCCCAGTGCACCTCAGATCTTGCTTTCAACTTCAGTGTAAGCAGGAGCTTCAGGATGACTGTCCCTAGAAAAGTTAACTGCCCTGTCTGTGAGCTTCCCTACTAGTCTGTTCTTAAACTCATCTCAGCTTTTATTACAATGTCTCATGATTTTCTGTTGATTTGTTTGTCTCTGTAGCTAAACTGTAGGTCCCTTGAAGGTAAAGAAGGTGTCTTATTTGTTTAATCTCCAAAGCCTGTCGTTTGTCTGACACAAGATGGGTACTCAGTAAATGCTTTTTGGAGACAAGGAGGATGAAAAGAACTGACTTATCATAGCTCTCACCTTTCTCGAGAAAAAATGATGACAGTATCTGTTTATTATGTCAGCCTTTATTATTGTTGTTGTTATTATTATTGAGTCAAGGTCTCACTCTGTCATCTAGGCTGGAGTGCCTAGTGACAGAGTGAGACCAATCAGAGCTCACTACAGCCTCCACCTCCCAACTCAGGTGGTTCTCCTGCCTCAGCCTCCCAAGTAGCTGAGACTACAGGAGTGCACCACCATGCCTGGTGAATTTTGCACCACTATACCTGGTTAATTATTTTGAATTTTTTTTAAAAATAGAGATGGGGTCTCGCTGTGTTGCCCGGGCCGGTCTTGAACTCCTGGGCTCAAGCAATCCTCCCGTCTTGGCCTCCTAAAGTGCTGAGATTACAGGAGTGAGCCACCTCACCCAGCCCTTCAGCCTTTATTAGGACCACTGAGAAGCAGAGCGAACAATTCTGGGCTCTATGACTAACAGAGATGATGGAAGTAATTGCTTGTCCTCACTGCTGGAGCCCATAAATAAGTTGAATGAATCATGGTTATGTTCCTGGTATGGATGCCACGAAAATGGTCTAAGAACTCCTACCAACTCTCTCAAAATTAAGACAAATTTCAGTGTTGGCTGCTTCAAGTGTTTTCTGGCACGTATATTTCCAAGCTCTGCACCTGGCAGAAAGATGGTGTTATAAAATTGGACATGATTGTGTTGGACAAGCAAGCTCTTCTGGTAATGTAAGCACAAAAGCTACATTTGTCTTCTCGTTCACTGAGGTATGCAGTGGTGACTAATGAAGACATATCTGAGACGGGAGTGAGTCCAGGGCAGGGTTAGAACCTAAACTTGGCTGCCGAATACATGTCCACTGACCTTTTCAGTATCTGGCACATTTTATTTTGAAAGCAGGGTTGCTCTTTCAGTTCTGACTAGAAAAATCTTAACTGAACAGAGGTCCTGCCTAATCCCTTGCTGCTCCCAAAAGAAGAGAATAATGGCCTCTGTCTTTAAAAAGTCACAAGCTATCCTTTGTCTAAGTAGGCTCTGTATGGCAGATCATTTTTAAATTTCCAGCTTTACGGAATCAGTAAGAAATTAAGTTCTGTTGTGAATATTGAACACCCTGAAGAAACAGAGGCTTAGACAAATTGAGGGTTTTGTGTTTCTCAAGCAATAAAGTTCAGAGGCAGAAAATCTAGATCTAATCAAGCAGCCCCAGGATGCTATCAGGGACATTTCTGAATTGGATTGTGTTCACCTAAAAGATAAGCTGAAGTCCTAACTCCTGGTACCTGTACATATAACTTTTTTGAAAATAGTATCTTTGGGGCTGAGCATGGTGGCTCACACCTGTCATCTCAGCACTCTGGGAGGCCAAGGCAGGAGGACTGCTTGAGACCAGCCTGGGCAACAGAGCAAGACCACGTCTCTACACAAACAAACAAATAAAAGATGTTTGCAGATGTAGCTGAGTTAGGATGAGGTCATTAGCGTGGGCCCTAATCCATAATGACTGGCGTCCTCACAAGAAGATGAGATTTCAATAGAGACGTGCAGGACATTGACCCCCTGAAGATAGAGGCAGACAATCAGGATATGCTGTAGACATCAAGGTTCACCTGGGGCTACCTTCTAAGGGGCAAGCAAGGACCCTCCCCTGGAGGTTTCAGAGGAAGCATGGTCCTGCCAACACCTTGATTTTGGACTTCAGGCTCCAGAACTGTGAGAAAACAGATTCCTCTTGTTTCAAGCCACCTAGCTTTTGGAACTCTGAGAAGGCAGCCCTAGGAAATGGATTCAGGGATGCAGGCTTCTCACATTTTCGACTCAGCCAAGCTGGTTGCCCTATGATCACATGATATCTGCCTCACCTCCAGCATCTTGTCTAAGCTCCAAGTAGGAGGGAAAAAAGGACAATGAAAAAAGGCATCTGCCGGTAAAGTCTACCCTCTCCGCCCCCAATAGTTGGCATTTTCCTGAAAGAGAAAATAGACAATACTTTCATTAATATCCCTATGTGTCTTTTAAACATTTAAAAATAGGCCTGGCATAGGGGCTCACCCCTAATCCCAGCACTTTGTGAGGCTGAGTTGGGAGGATTGCTTGAGCCTAGGAGTTCAAGACCAGGCAGGGCAACATAGTGAGAACTTGTCTTGATTAAGTCGGGCTCGGTGGCTCAGCCTGTAATCCCTCGCTTGGGGAGGCTGAGGTGAGTGGATTGCCTGAGCCCACGGGTTCGAGACCCGCCTGACCAACTTGGCGAGACCTCATCTCTACAATAAATCAAAAATTAGCTGGGAGTGGTAGCACGCACCTGTAGTTCCAGCTACTCGGAAGGCTGAGGCGGAAGGATTGCCAGAGCCCAGCAGGTCGAGGCTGCGGTGGCCAGGAGCGGCCATTGCACTCCAGTGTGGGCGACAGAGTGAGACTCCAACTAAAATAAATAAATAAATAAATAATTTAAAAACTAACTGGGTGTGGTAGCACCTGCCTGTAGTTCCAACTACTCAGGACACTAGGGTAGAAGGATTGTCTAAGTCCAAGAGGTCGAGGCTATGGTGAGCCGTGGTCATGCCACTGCACACTAGTCTGGACAACAGAGTGAGACCATGACTCAAAAAGTAAAAAATAAAAATGTCAAATAAAATTTACTTTTTAGAGTAGTTTTAGGCTCACAGCAAAATTGAGCATAAAGTATAGAGCTTTTCTACTGAAAATAAATGAGCTATTAATCCAAGAAATGTTCCCATGGAGGAAATTTAAGTGCATATTATTAAGGGAAAATGTTAATCTGAAAAGACTACACAATGTATCATTCCAACGATAAGACATTCTGAAAAAGACAAGACTATGGAGACAGTAAAAAGATTAGTAAAAAGTTTGCTGGGGATTGGGTTGGAACAGGCAGAGCGCAGAGGATTTTTATGGCAGTGAAACTACTCTGTATGATACTATAGCAGTGGATACAGTCATTATGCATTTTTCCAAACCTGTAGAATGTACAACACCAAGAGTGAACCCTAACGTAAACTATGAACTTTGGGTGATGATGATGTGCCAATGTAGGTTCATCAATTGCAACAAATGTACCACTCTGATGGGAGATATTGATCATGGGAGAGCTGTGCTCATTTCTTTTCAGTGCTGAATAATATTCCATTCTATGAATGCACCATATTTGGTTTATCCCTACTGTAGGAAATCTTGGTTGCGCTCAAGTTTTGACAATGGTGAATAAAGCTACTATAAACAGCTGTGTGCGGGTTTTGGGGTGAATATAAGTTTTCAAACTATATGTTTAAATACCAAGGAGTGCGATTGCTGGATCATATGGCAAGAGCATGTTTAAGTTTTGTTAGAAGCTGCTTAACTGTCATTTTTTTTTTTTAGTTGAGAGTCTCACTCTATCACCCAGGCTGGAGTGCAGTGGCACACTCACGGCCACCCCAGTGTCAACCTGTTGGGCTCCAGCAATTCTTCCGCCTCAGCCTTCCAAGTAGCTAGAGCTACAGATGTGCACTACCACGCCTGGCTACTAACTGCCTTTCAATGTGAAGGTACCATCTTGCCTTCCCACCAGCAAAGAAAGAGATGGGCCCTTGTGTTATCACACCTGGCTAGTTTTTTGCTTTTATTTATTTATTTTGTAGATAAATAAATTTTTGTAGTGTCCCCTTACTATGTTGCCCAGGCTG
Source organism: Cephalopachus bancanus (assembly GCA_027257055.1). NCBI lineage: Eukaryota > Metazoa > Chordata > Mammalia > Primates > Tarsiidae > Cephalopachus > Cephalopachus bancanus. Next base: position 7,946,839 of record JAPVLO010000010.1, on the reverse strand, counting down.
GTCTCAAACTCGTGGACTCAAACAACCCTCCCGCCTCAGCCTCCCAAAGTGCTGGGATTGTAGGCATGAGCCACCATACCAGATCTATTTTAAAATGTTAAGACAAATAGGGATATGCATGTAAGTATTGTTTATTCTCCCTTCATATAAGATGCCAACTTTCAGGGGGAAATAAAAGAGGGCAGACTTCATTGGGCTCCACATTCTCCAGCCTTCTTTGGTCATTCTAATGAATGTATAGTAGCATCTCATTGTTTTAACTTACAATTACCTAATGACATATGATGTGAAGCACCTTTTGATATGCTTACTTGCCATATCTTCTTCAGAAAGGTGTCGGTTCAGTCTTTTGTCCATTTTTAAACCAAGTTTAAAATTTTCTTATCATTGAGTTTTAAGAGTTCTTTGTGGCTGCGCACGGTGGCTGAAGCCTGTAATCCCGGCATTTTGGGAGGCCAAGGTGAGAGGATGGCCTGAGTCCAGGGGTTCAAGAACAGCCTGGGCAACTTGGTGAGACCTCATCTCTACAATATATCAAAAAGTTAGCTGGGCATGGTAGTGTATGCCTGTAGTCCGGCTACTTGGAAGGCTGAGGCAGAAGGATTGCCTGAACTCAGAGGGTTGACGCTGGGATTGCCATGAGAGTGCCACTGCACTCCAGCCTGGGTGACAGAGTGAGACTCTGACTCAAAAAAAAGAAGAGCTCTTTGTATATTTTGGACAGTAGTCCCTTATCAGCTATGTCTTTTGCAAATACTTTCTTCCTGTCTGTAGCTTATCTTCTCTTTCTCTTGGGAGTCTACTTTCTTTTAAGAAAGCTTTACTGGAAGCCTCAACCAGCAACTTTTGCTTCCACTCATGATCACCCCATCAGCGAGGAGATCTGAAAATGAATTACTTTAGCTGAACACATAGTTGGCACACATTAAATCAGGGTTTTCTTAGTAAGGAAAGGGTAAAGAAGGGGAAAATAGATCTTGAGTGGCATCTGATTCCATTTGGGCTGCTATAAAAAAATCCCAGAGACTGGATAGTTTATAAACAATAGAGATATATTTCTTACAGCGCTGCAGACTGGGAATCCAAGATCAACACATTGGCAGATTTGCTGTCTGGTGAGAACTTGCTTTTGTAGATGATGTGTTCTAGCTATGTCCTAACATGGCAGAAGGGGCAAGTTAGCTCTCTTTTGTAAGGGCACTAATCCCAATCATGAAACCACCAACCTCATGACCTAATCACCCTCTGCTTTGATTGTGTCCCCTTTGGGACACCATTCTCTTAATACCACCACACTGATGATTAAATTTCTTTAAAAAAAAAATTATGTAATTTTTTATTTTAAAGATGTGAGGTTCAATTCAGGGCTAAGTATACAAATGTTCATTACGCAGGTATCCTTGTTGATGAAGTTTCCACATATGAATTTTGAGTGGACAAAAACATTCAGACCATAGCAAGTGAGCATTAATGGTATTTGCGACAGAAACATTTTTTACTTAGAGGTTTGTAAATAATTTTATGATAGGGTAAAGCTCAGAGATCTTAAATTAATAAAACTTCAAGTGCTTCTTTCTAAAATGTTGAAAGATGTAGTACCTAAAATCGAAAAGAACAGTTAAAACCTGTCTAATAAACTCTCTCATTTTATACACAATACTTCTCCATGGCTCTCACTATTGTGTCCTCAGTACTCTGAACAATGTCCAATAAATATCTGTTAAATGAATGAATTTCAGACATTCAAGAAAACCTTCCTACTTTCTTTTGTGTAGAATATGTCATATAATTATCCCTGCCTAGAACCAAAGTTTACCATACTTAAGAGCTATCTGACTCTTGGAATCACTCTGATCTGCTTATTCTCATTCCTGATATCAAAGTAAAGTTGCTTTATTTATTTAGCAAAATGGGTTACTGCTCTGGAAATATGACCAAAAACCTTGTGTCCCCTCAAAAATACATATGTTGACGTCTTAATTCTCGACACCTCAAATGTGACCTTATATGGAAATACGGTTGCTGCAGATGTGATAGTTAAGTTAGATGAGATCATACTGGAGTAGGGTGGGTTCCTATCCTATATGACTGGTGTCCTTATGAAAGGGGGGACATTTAGACACAGTCATGTACACAGAAGACACACCATGGGAAGATAAAGACAGAGAGCTACAAACCAAGGGATGTCAACAATTGCTAGCAAACCCCCAAAAGCTAGAAGAGAGGCAAAGAACAAAGTCTTCTTCACAACCATCAGAAGGAACCAACCCGCCAACACCTTGATCTCAGACTCCTAGCTTCCAAAACTGTGAGACTGAGCCTCTGTCATGGAAGCCACCTGGTTTAGGGTACATGGTTATGGCAGTCCTAGGAAACTAACATAGGATCCATGGGACCATGGCATCTTTTTTGCTTTTGTTTACAAGTGCTCATAAAATTGGTGCAGGACGAGCACTCAACAAACATGTTGAATGAGCAATCAGAAAAGGGTGGTGTGAATCTGCTTCAAGGAGGGCAAGGAAGATGAGAAATAGAAAATTGTTATTAGATTGTAATTCCCGCCAGGGCAGTGACCATGTCATTTGATATTCAGTTTCCAGCACAGAGCCTGGTTCTCAATACACATTCGTTGAGCCAAACTGAATATTGGACAGAGCAGCTAGCTCTATGCCAAATAAGTGATTTTAGATGGGAGAACTAGGGTGGGTTAGCGTTTCCTGATCCATTCACCAAGTGTGACCAACTGTCTCAATTGTCAGGAGTATCCACGCCAACAGAATACCAAGGTTCTGCATCATGATTTGATTTCACTTTTATTTAGGCATATAAAAACCACATATGGTTTTTAGGATATATTTCTAAGACTATTGGTAGGAACAGATTTATTTTATGTTTGAACAGGTGGTTCAGGATTCCTTCACACTCAGACGTGTAATTCTGTTGTTAAATACTATGTTGCATTTCTAAAAACTTCACTTTCTTAAAGGCTGATATGAATACAAAACCATTCTTTCTTCAGAAGGATTGTTTGAAGCCACAGTAGGTGTTCTTAATAGATTGTCTTTCTTGGTTGGTTATTTTACATTAGAGGAAAAAATAATGCTATTGCTGTGGATTACAATAACACGTTTTAAATGTCATTGCTATTAAATGTCAAGGACAGAGAAAATCAAAACAGTAGAGACAAAGATATAGGATGAAAGTCATGGGCTTCAATATGATATTTTTGAAATGTGTCTATTCATGTGAGTTCAGAATGGGTATAATTGTCTGGACAACTCAGGTTAATACATATACTATATATATGTATATATTTTTTTCCATCTGAAATTTTAAAAACTAAATCATTGTATTTTTATGCCTGAAATGTAAATGTCTCTATCATCCATCTGTGGTTGTCTAAAAGAGGCTATACATTCCTTGATAATCTACCCCTTGAGAGATGTGAGGTGTCATCTGGTTGCCCTGCTCTTGACCCTGGGCTGACCCTGGGCTGACTAGTGAATGCTTTGACCAATGAAGTATAGCAGAGGAGATGTCTTATGCCATGCCAGCCTCAGTCTAGACATCAGGGGATGGACAGCTTCTGTCTGGTCCTCTTAAACTCTCAGTTATCACGTAAGAAGTGTTATAGGCCTGAGGCTACTGTACAACGAGGGGATACTAGAGAGTCATATAGAGACTGTGTGTGTGTGTGTGTGTGTGTGTGTGTGTTTGAGAGAGAGAGAGAGAGAAAGACAGAGAGAGACAAAGGGAGATAGATAGAGATGGTCAGGTTCCCCTCCCATCTCTTCCAACTCCCAGTCATTTGGATCATCCCAGACATTACAGAGCAGAGACAAAAAGTCCCCACCCTACTCTGTCCAAGTTCCGACCCACAAAATAGACAAAACAGACCCATAGTGAGACATAATAACAGTAGCTTGTTGTTCTAAGCCACTAGTGTTTGGAGTCATTTGCTATGTGTCAGTTGGTAACTGGAACGTTCTCTTTCTTTGGAAGGGGGGAAATTTGGGCACAGACATGTACACAGAAGACACGCCATGAGAAAATAAAGACAAAGAGCTACAAACCAAGGAATGTCAACGATCACCAACAAACCCCCAGAGGCTTGAAGAGAGGCATGGAACAGAGTCTTTTTCACAGCCACCAGAAGGAACCAATCCTCCAACACCTTGACCTCAGACTCCTAGCTTCCAGAACTGTGAGACATGAATCTCTGTCATGGAAGCCACCTGGTTTATGGTATGTGGTTATGGCAGCCCTAGGAAACTAATGTAGGATCTATGGAACCATGGCATCTTTTTGTTTTTGCTTACAAGTGTTCATAGAATTGGTATAGAACCAGCACTCAACAAACACGTTGAATGAGTGATGAGAAAAAGGTGGCACGAATCTGTTTCGAGGAGGGGAAGGAAGATGAGAAAGAGAAAATTGCTATTAGATTGTAATTCCTACCAGGGCAGTGACCATGTCATTTGATATTCAGTTTCCAGCACCTGGTTCTCAATATACATTTGTTGAACCAAACTGAATATTAGATGGAGCTGCTAGCTCTGTGCCAAATAAGTGTTTTAGATGGGAGAGCTAGGGTAGGCTGGTGTTTCCTGATCCATTCATGAAGTGTGGTGGCTCACACCTATAATAGACAGCTTCAGGTCATATCTTGTATCTCCTTAAGTGTTCTCTGTATTACATCTAATCGTACCTCCAGTCTTCAGAATTGAAATTTCTTCTTTAATTATATTATGCTTCCTAGGCCAGTGTACATGGATTAATTTCCCGTGCTCAGAAATCATCTGTTCAGATTTTTGATATCATTTACTTGAAGCAAAATGTGTCAAAACACTCTTTTGTGGACTTTTTCTCTTGGCATGGCATGAGAATTATGTGTGTCTCTGCTGATGGAGATTTTCTTTCATTGATATTAGGAAAAAGGAGGCTTGTTGTTAGCACTAACAGTTGGGCCAGTGTCTTGTAGCAGAACGGTAAAAATATTGCTGTTGGCTCCCAAAAAGTACAATGTAATATGTGTGTTGATGAATATGATTAGTAACTGAGCTTGCTATCCACTTTGTATGGCAATCCGAAACTATGTAATATGCCTTGTAATTTTTTGGCATTTATTCAATTATCAATAAATGCTATTTCTCATCATTTCTCCTCCTTTTTTTTTCTTTTAGTTGCTGCCATGTAACAGTCCTACCTTTGAAAACCTAATGCTGGGTGTGGTGGCTCACACCTATAATCCCAGCACTTTGAGAGGCTGAGGTAGGAGAACTTTTTGAGCACAGGAGTTTGAGACCAGCCTATATAGTGAGATCTTGTCTTTACAAAAAATAAAAAAATTAGCTGGGTGTAGTGGTGTGTGCTTGTAGTCCTAGATAATCAGAAAATTGAGGTGGAAAGGTCATCTGAGCCCAGGAGTTCAAGGTTATAGTGAGCCATGATCATGCCACTGCCCTCTAGTCTGGGTGACAGAGTGAGACCCGGATTCAAAAAGAAAAAGAAAAAGAAAAAGAAAATCCAATACCAGTTAAAAACCATAGTCTACTGAATGTATGTATTTTAACATTTGCAATGTGATCTTTAAAAAAGCAACTACTTTTGTGGTTAGCAGTTAAAGAGATATTAAAAGTACAGTATATTGCATTATAGGTAAGGGATTTGCAAGGTTCCTCTGGCAATTTGCATTTAGAGGGCTTATACTAGAAGCTTTCATTCAAGCGAATTCCCTTTCCTTTTAAAAGAGATGTATTTAGCACATGAAATTGAATTTACTTTTAAAATTCACTGTCTAGCCCCAGAATTATGTCAGACATATGGTAACATTTGTTTAACGTGCCAAAAAATGAGGGTGTTTGTTTGTATTTCACATAAACAGATTACAAACATGCACACGAACATGTGAAAAACATTCTCTTTAGATGAAGTCAATTGTGATGGAGATGCTTAAGAGTCCCTTTTATTAAATGAGTTTCTTGTGCCTTGACAAAACAAAGGGGCAAGAAAATCCCACACAAAGAAAATTAGTATGTGTTAAGTTGGATATAAATTGAGTGGTAGAATACCAAATTATTTCATGTCTCTTAAAAAGGTACCATAAAGGACTTACTTACATACATACCAGTCTCTTTATGGCTCAAGTAAACAGAAGATTATAGTCCTGGTCTTCAACTGCACTTACTTTCAATCACAAAATCAGTACAGACTTCAGCACAACTTACAGTAACGAGCCACCTCTGTCTAAGAGGAAGTTCAAGATTGGCACACTGGTTGTAAGGACCAGGTATATATGGATTAGCAGACCCCATGGGTTTTTGCAGAATGCTTGCATTTAATGATTACTACAAATCATTCCAAAATGTGTACTCACCAATGACTGTAGGACTTTCAGTAGGAGCAAAAAGGGTACAATGGGAAATTAGTCATTTGGTGAGGTTCCTCAAATTTTGATCCTGCTTTACAAAACACATGAACTTGAGCCCCAGGAGCCACTGCCATGGACCATGGGTCAGACTTTTAGCACAGAGGTCGGCTTTTCACTCTCTTTGTCACCACTACACTCAAAGAAAATCTGTTAGGGTTTTTTTTTTTTTTTTCCCCCTCATTCCTGAGATAAAAACAACTGGCCCAAGTTTTTTCATTTAAATACTTTGACCCGGAGGGAGAGAGACTATTCTCATTTGTCTAGAGGTGCTATCGGGATTGCTCTCGTTCTGTGGAGTACACTTGGATGGTGCTATTTATATTAGTTCTCTGGAGCAAAGCATTATATATAGCTGCGAAGCCATCTACAAAGTGACACAGGAAACTTGATTCGCAGTGGGGGTAGCTGATCTAAATCATTTTTTGCTTCTCATTTGAAAAGCCCCTTTATAAAATCTGCAAACTTTTGCCAAGCTCTTCAAATAGTCTTTTAGCCACCACATGAGTTGAGTTCCTGCCTCTGTGCCCTGACTGATTGCTCAGGCAGCTGCGTGGGTGGCTGCAGAGTTGTACTGAAGGCTTTTATGTGGTTTTCTGGGCCGACGGGCTATTTCTACTGCCTTGTCTTTATGGGTAGCATCTCAAATTGGACTGGCTGTGATGAACATAGCCAGTTAGTCATTCGAGAAAAATATTTGGTGAAAATTCCTTGTGATGTAAATACAAAGTTGTCTTTTCCTAGCATGGAAAATTTTCTGCCTCAACAAACTGTAAAGGACTTGGAAGAATTAGATTGTGTCTCCTTTTAATAAATAAGAAGCCAACAAAAACATCACCATCCTTGCCGCATTCAAATCCCTAAAGGCTTTCTGAATTAGAAAATAAAAGTTAAAAAAAGGAGAAGGGAATTTTTGTTCACACCTCCTATGTTACTGGCCATGACTAAGGACATAGTTTGCTGTAGAATGAGTAGATAAGTCAGTCAGTCCTGGCCACCAAGTATTTATTGAGCGCCTATTACATTCTGGGCACTATGTTAGATAATCTGGTTACAAAAATAAATAAAATGTGCTGCAGGTTGGGTTGTCTGGAGAGCAGAAACTGAGAGGGAGTTAAGAATGCCAAAATTTACCGGAGAGTTACCCCTGTGAAAGAAAAGCTGAAGAAGCAAGACTGAGAAGAGGGACTGGCTAGAACATGATGAAGAACTGACAGTGTCTTTGCCAGCCCAACAAGAGGTTCTGGAGTCAAGATTGCCCCTTGGAGGAGGCCTGCATGGTACAGAAAAAGAGCCTGACTTCTGCCACCACCGCCTTGCTCAATTATGAATCAGAGTCTCCCTGAGAAGAGTTTGATTGTGGCTTGAACGCTGAGGTAAATCCTGAAGACGCTAACAGCTGGTAACCACCCTCTTCCTTCTGGTCAGCAAGACCTTTCTCCATGATATTTGGAAACAGCTCTTCAAGGGCCCTGATGGACCTCATTTCCTGAGGGATATTTACAGGGAGGTTGATGTGACAAAAGAGTCCCTGTCTTTGCAATCGGTCTCAAGGCCACACTGGATCTCATTGTCTTTCTCCTCCACTACCCATTTTAAATTGCCTTTGCCCTGTGTTGGCCTTGGCAGTTTTTCTGAAGAGTCTGACTCCTCATTAAACATACCACTTCTCTAGCCAAGTGTGCTGCATGTTTCCAATCGTGTGGCAAAGACTACCAAGAGGTGCTCAAATGGGATTGCATGAATGCCACACATATTCCTCTCTGTCTCTATTGTGTACGAGGAAATCTTCCTCACGCTTTTTCAGAGTCAATTCTGACAAGATGGAGGCTCCTCTTCTTGCTTGCTGATCTCGGAACAAAAATACCTTGAAGTGCTCAGGGTGCAACTGTAGCCGGTACTTCCAGGAGATTGAGGAGACCGTTGCTGTGTCCCTAGGTGAGTGCATGCCCCCTTAGGAAACAAGGGCTTCTCATCTTGTAGAAGGACCAGACAGGATTCTACAGAGTATCCCAGTAGATCACGGGGAACGATAGTAAGTGGAATCAACTTTATTCCTCTCCCTTGGTTCCAGACACATGTATTCTTCCTAATGCAAACATAATGCCACGGGCAGGTCTCTGATTCAATGAGTGCATTGCTTCCTAGAGGACAATGCTGCCTCTCTAGAGCATTACTTTTGAGCTCAAGAATGGCTTATGGCCCAAGTGACAGAACACTACATTCTAGACCCACTACAGAGTCCTTTCCTGCTCTTGGTCCCATTCACATCTGGCAGCCTTTTGTGTCACCTTTTTATAGACTGAAGTCTTACTCCTAGGTGTAGAAAATGCTGTTTCTGGAACCCAAAGCTAGTGCTTCCACTGCCCCTTCAGGAGTAAATAGGCCAGCAGCTTCTGGTGATGTGACTGAGATAGTGTGTAAAGTGACTAATAAAGCCCACAGTCGTGGACCCACTTTCTTGCTCCTCTGTTGCAGTTAAAGCAGATTCCCTGGTTGGATGTTATGTTGTATGGAATTCCATGTCTGTTGGTTAGGCATTCCATGAATTCCCAGAGGGTGGTGCTTCCCTGTGGGCATGAAGGCAACCCATGCCAGGAATTAGTGTCTATTCCTGTGAGAGGAAACAGAAGGCATTTCCAAGATGGAAGAATCCCAATGATGTTAGCTTACTACTGTGTTGCCTATTGATCTTTTATGAAAAATGCCATGTTAGAGGCTTAGCATTGGTCTCTGTTGTTGGCAGGTTGGACACTGAAAGTAACTAGACTGGCCTAGGTGAGTGGCAGTCTATGCTATCGGGCCCATGCATAATCTCTGTCTCAAGTGCTATGGCCACTTAGCATCTATATTCTTCCAGCAGTGCAGTGGACTCCGATAAAGGCTAGCTAACATAAACTGGATAAGTCATTCTAGTTACTTGGTTATTTACATACTTCACATACAATTCCATATGTGTATTCCTTGTTTTGAAGACTGGAGCTCGAAGCTTCCAATCTTTTCCCTTCCAGGTCCCCAACTAGCCAGCCAAGCTATTTTCTACCGCCCACAAGTCCATAATATATTACATATCAGACTCCTCCTACTTTTGGAGTGAATAAGACTTTTCCTTTGCAACTCTTTCAAGGCCACCTTAGAGTGGGAATGGAATGTAGCTGCTGTATAATTTTTAGCGTGCTCATGTTGGTTGAACCGACCCATCTGCAAATTAAACTTGGCCATTTTTCTCCTCTCTCATTTGCTCATATTGGACTCCTACTCTCCTCCTCATACAACCATAGATATGTGCTTGTAGCGGGATGCTGGCGAAACTGACAGATAGTAAGGAGTCTGGGTTCCCTGCTCATGCAGCTTGCTGTGTCCTCTGGTCCTGCTAATGCCAATGCTTGGAGACACCTTTTCCATCTTCTGATGGAGTGCTGCTGGGCCCTCATGACTTTACAGTTTGGCAAGATCAGCAGGATCCAGTTCATGTTGTAGAGTTTGGGATGCATCATTGCATTGGTGTTCCAGGCGCCATGTTCCTGCTTTCTGCATGGCTCAGTAGCTATCCTAGAGCTGCTTTTCAAAAGGTGTATAATTATTTGTTGCAGATGGAATAAGTAGTTTTGCTTCAGAACCCTAGAATTAGGAAAGTGGGTAGATTCTCCCTCTGGGGCTTGTCATAAATTCCACCTTATACCTTTTCTTTTATCACTGATATCTCCATCACCATGATATCTGCCAGGTCATGTGGCCCAAGTGGCAGAGCACTGCCTTCTAGACCTGCTGCAGAGTCCTTTCTTGCTCTTGGTCCCATTCAAATCTGGCAGCATTCTGTGTCACTTAGTTTATAGACTGAAGCAATATTCCTAGGTATTTCTGGAATCCAAAGAAACCTACCAAATGTTGTGTTTTCTTCTTTGTAGAAGGAAATATTAGATACACCAATTCAGTCTAGAGGGATAGCAGAGCATTTTACTAACCATTGGACTATCTACATACTTTACTGAAGTGGCAGACTCCTTCGTCTAAATAAGGTTTATTTCTGTCTTCTGCAGTGTATGTGTTTTACCATGGTCTCTAGGGTATGAGCCACCTCTTGTTCATCCTACTCTAACAGCATGATGTCCTTGTTATAATGAATAGATGGGACACTCTCCAAGATGTCCAAATGGTCCATATGACTTCAGACTATATATGACCAAGATTGGGAGAGTTTGCAGTCTTGGGGGCAAAACTACTTGTAGTTGTCTTTTCCATGTGAATGCATTGTGTTTCTGATCCTCTCTCCCAAGTGAGATTATAAGAATGAGTTTGACAATCAACGTGTTTGCATAACATGTTCCTAAGGTCATATAAATATGCCTGAGAAAAGACACTCCAGTTAGCATGCAGCTGTAGTTGGGACTGTTACATAATGAAACTTGTAGTAGTCTAGGGTCATTTTCTAGAAGCCGTCCAGTTTCTGCAGAGATCAGACTGGCAAATTAAATGGAGAGATGATAGGAATCACTATTTTTGAATCTTTTAGGTCTTTAATAGTAGCTCTCATCTCTGTTGTCTGGAGAAGGGTGGGTTTGGCGTTTCAGAGGTGTCTACTAGGCCTTTCCCACTATGATAGTTTTACTCCACAGGCCAGAGACACAGTGGAGGCCAGAGCTCCAGCTGCCAGGTATGCCAATTCCAATAATACATTCAGGGACAAGAAAAACATACCATACTTTGGCCAGGACTGCATTTGTGAACTACCACCATATGCCCAACTCTAACAGATAGGCTGTGGGGATGGTCCAGGTCCCTGGGAATCGATGTCAACTTAGACATTGTGTCCACCAGACCTCACAAAGTTTCTTTATTTCCACTTCTACAGTGTATAGTCCCTTGAGTATATGACTGTAGATTGCTTTGTAGGAGGACTGAAAGAATCTTTATGGTATATGCTTGCCGTGGTATTGCAGGTTCATTCTTTCTGGGGACTCAGACATTTCTTTAGTTAATGGTTCTGGATTTGAAAATTGACTCAGGCACAGGAACTAAACAAAGATCATGAATTTTTGTTTGGACAACTACCCTTGACTTCCTGCTTCTCCATCTTGCTTTAGTCTTGCTACTAATGTTTAACAGTACCTTTGTTCCTGGCTTTTTTACCCCTGGGGTCGCATGGTCAATTAACCATCTCTACAACTCCCTGTGGGTCAAAGACCCTCGGCTGCCCCTTTGACTTGGCTCCTAGTAATTAACTACCAACACAACTTCTGTGCTATGAAAGAAGCCAGCTCCGTGATCACCTTCCATATCATCAGGAAGAGATCCATCACTGAACCTCCTGGTAATACTGATGTCTCTCTCACCAGCACATTCCTGATTGTGGCATCCAAATCTTGATCATATAAAGCTTAACTGCTCCCCTCTTGACCTGTCAGGATCCCAGACACCATATTGCAAGGAAGCCCAAACTAGCCCAGGATAAGAGACCAGAGAAAGAAGACACATGTAGTTATTCTGCCTAAAAAAATCAGCCGAGGTTCTACTCAACAACCACTGTCAGCTGTAGGACATACGAATGAAGGCACATCCAGATAACTAGAGCCTCGAGTTGTCAAATTACCTGCAGCCATTATATCTTCTCAGTTGCAGCCCCTGTCATAAAGCATAGACAAATCATTCCCACTGTTTCTTGTCTAAATTCCTGATGCCACAATTCATGAGCAAAATAAAATAGTTAGTCTTACGCCACTAACTTTTGGCATGCTTGTTTCACAGCAATAGTGAACAGCAAAGATCATACTGACAAATATCAAATATATTCCTCTCTGGCAGCAGCAACTAACCAGAAAATGTAATGTAAATATTCAGAACAACAATAAAAGATATTTAAAAACCTAAGAATCCGCCTACAAAGAATACACAAGAACTTTATAGGGGAAATGTTAAACTCTATGAAGGAACATAAATATTAGATCCAAGTGAATCTTATTTAAAGCAAAAATAGCCAGTCATGGTGACTTATGCCAGAAGTTCAAGACCAGCCTGAGCAACATCATGAGACCTTATCTCTGGAAAAGTTATTAAAAATTAGCTATGTGTGGGTGTGCATGCCTGTAGTCCCAGCAACTTGGGAGGCTGAGGTGGGAGATTTGCTGGAGACCAGGAGTTCAAGATTAGCTTGGGCAACATAGTGAGACCCAATCTCTAACTAACTAAATAAATAAATAATAATAATAATGCAGCAAAAAATCATTGGATTTGATTACATAAAATTACAGACTTCTGTTCAAAGAAGTACATATGAAAAAGTTAACAGATGATAGAGAGAAAATATTTGTGAAGCCTAAATTAGCAAGGATAGAGAATCAAATATCTAGATTCTACAGCAAATTTCTGTTTTAAAAAAGCCATAAAAAATAGGAAACAACAAAATATGAGCAAAAGAGATTACTGACAAAAATGTGAAGTCTGAATGAGTAACAACTTTATGAAGAAAAACTAAAGTTCCCTAATAATTGAGGAGAAAGGCCAACTAAAACCAAGATAAAATACTACTCTATGCCCAAACATCAAAAATTAGAAAAGTGGGTAGCATCAAATATTGATGAGAATATGAGAGGATGAGCCCTCTCATTCACTGGTGAGGGAGTTTAAGGGTGATAACCAGGCTGGCAAGGACTTCAGCAGGATTCAGAAAAATTACACATATGTATTTCCTGTAAATTGATGATCTCACTTCCGGTTACAACTCCCTGTTCTCCCTAAAAGGATTTTTCACAGAGATGTAGGGAGATGAATCAATCAGGGTTCACACAAGTAAATACAAATCATGTTAGATATTTCAAAAGGGGGTATTTAATACAGGGAGGCTGATGAAACGGCTGTTGGATACATAAAAGGGGTCTAAGTACCTACTAGGGTAACTTAGAGAATTTTTTTTTTTTTTGAGTTGAGGTCTCCCTCTGTTGCCCAGGCTGGAGTGCAGTAACATGATCACAGCTGACTGCAGCCTTGACTTCCTGAGTTCAGGTTATCCTTCCTCCTCGGCTTCCCAAGTTGCTGAGAATACAGGCATGCCCCACCACGCCTGGCTAATTTTTAATAAAATTTTTTGTAGAGACAAGGTCTCACTATGTTGCCCAGGCTGCTCTCAAACTCCAGGCCTCAAGTGATTCTCTCACCTTGGCTTCCCAAAGTGCTGGGATTATAAGCATGAGCCACCATGCCCAGACATGATATCTAACCGTGGATAGCAGCTACCACCTCCAGAACTGGGGAAACAAAAGAATAGCACTGAGGTGACCACAACATAAAAGTTTTGAGGAAGGGACTTTTGGAGTTGGTGCCTAGACCCCTGAGAGGAAGGTGCAATGGTGCATGACCACTAAAAGGGTATACAGTTGGTGCTCAAACTGCTGAGGAGGTGCAGCTCATCTTCTGCTACCTCCTCGGAGGAGGTGAAGTGCTGTTAGTGCTAAGTGCTCTGAAGAAAGCTTTGGGCTGGGTCCTAGCTGCCTGCTGCTGATGGAGGAATGCCAGCAGAAGTTCTTATCAAGAGTAGAATCCCTTTTCCTCGCTTCATGTCTGTGATCTTCTGACAATAGCTTCTATTAGAAGAACATTGGCCGGGTTCGGTGGCTCAGCCTGTCATCCCAGCACTTTGGGAGGCAGAGGTGAGCGGATTGCCTGAGCCTGCGGGTTCAAGATTAACCCAGGCAACTTGGCAAGACCTCATCTCTACAATAAATAAAAAAAATTAGCCGGGTGTGGTAGCATGTGCCTGTAGTCCCAGCTACTTGGAAGGCTGAGGTGGAAGGATCGCCAGAGTCCTACAGATCGATGCTGGAGTGACCGTGAGCGTGCTACTGCACTCCGGCCTGGGTGATGTCTTGGTGACAAAGCAAAACCCTGAATCAAAAAGTAGAATTAAATAAAATAAATAATATATTGTGTATGCATAGTATGGAATACTGTGCAACCGTGAGAAGCAAACAATTACAGCTGACGCTTGAAACAACATGGATTTGCACTGAATGGGTCCACTTATATCTGGATTTTTTTCAATAAATATAAGGGGAAAACTTTTTGGAGATTTGTGACAATTTGAGTTGTAGATGAATCGCATAGCCTAGAAATGTGGGGAAAAAATTAAGAAAAAGGTAAGTCTTTTTTTTTTGAGTCAGAATCTCACTGTCACCCAGGCTGGAGTGCGGCGGCACGCTCACAGCCACCACAGTTTCAACCTGCTGAGCTCAGGTGATCCTTCCGCCTTAGCCTTCCAAGTAGCTACCGGCATGTGCCACCATGCTTGGCTAATTTTTTTGATTTATTGTAGAGATGAGGTCTCCCCAGCTTGCCCAGGCTGGTCTCAAACTCTGGGGCTCAGGCAGTCCTCTCGCTCCTGCCTCTCAAAGTGCTGGGATTACAGGCGTGAGCTACTGAGCTTAGCTAGAAAAAGGTAAGTCTTGAATGCATAAAATATACGTAGATACTAGTCTATTCTATCATTTGCTACCATAAAATATATACAAATCTGCTATGAAAAGTTAAAATGTATCAAAACTTACAAACACAAACACTTACAGACCATACCTGACAGTATTTGCAGTTGAGAGAAATGTAAACAAATGTAAAGATGCAGTATTAAATCACTCAGATCATAACTGCATAAAATTAACTGTAGCACACACTGTACTATTGTAACCACATCTTGTGGCTATTGCAGTGAGCTCAAGTGTTGTCAATATCTGCTTAAAATGCTTTGTGACCCCAATCATCTCTGGTGAACAGTTTGAGCAGCAAATTACATAACATCATAAAAAGTGATTTCTCATGATTCTACCCTATTTTTCATTGTGTTTAGTGCAATGCCATAAACTTTGCATAACACCCTGGGTCCTATAGGAAGTGCCACCAATGATGCTGGGTGTGTGCCCTAGAAGCAGAGAAAAGTCATGGCATTACAAGAAAAAGGTAGATTGCTTGGTATATCTGCAACCGTGGTTGCCCACTATTTCAAGATAAATGAATCCAGTGCGAAGATCACTGCAAAAAAGAAAAGAAAATTTGTAATGCCATCACCGCAGCTATGCTAGCAGGTGTGAAAACCTTGTACTTTTGGGGAAATATCTTTTCATCTCATATTGAAAACACAGCGTCTATGTGGATGAGGATAACTACAAGAAAGGCATGCTAAAGACTCTAATATGATTTAAGAAGAAGTCATTATAACCTGAAGCAAAAGAAAGGTGAAGGAGTTAATGTTGGAGAATTTCATGCCAGCAAAGGATGATTTGATAATTTCAGAAAGAAGTTTATCTTAAAAATTGTCAAGATAACAGGAGAAGCAATTTTTGCAGACCAAGAGGCAGCAGACGAGTTCTCAGATGTCATTAAAAACAGCATTTAGGCCAGGCTCGGTGCCTCAGTCTGTCATCCCAGCACCTTGGGAGGCTGAGGCTAGTGGATTGCCTGAGCCCGTGGGTTCAAGACTAGTCTCGAAAACTTGGGCAAGACCTCATCTCTACAATAAATCAAAAAATTGGCCAGGCATGATAGCACGCACCTGTAGTTCCAACTACTTGGAAGGCTGAGGCAGAAGGATCACCAGAGCCCAGCAGGTTGACACTGGGTTGGCTGTGAGCGTGCCACTGCACTCCAGCCTGGGTCACAGAGTGAGACTCCAACTCAAAACAAACAAACAAACAAAAAGAACAACATTTAGGGAAAAGGACATCTGCCTGAACAGGTTTTTAATGTAGATAAATGTACCCTATTTTGGTTAAAAAAAATTGCTACAAAGGATATTTATTAGTAAGGAAGAGAACACCAAAATTTAAGGCAGGAAGGACCAGGCTAATTGTATTGTTTTGTGCAAATGCAGTTAGATTTACAAACAGGACTGCCCTCATCTATAAAGCTGCTAACCCCAGAACCTTCAATGGAAAAAAACACCAGCTGCCAGTCTTGGTGTATAACAAAAAGATCTGAACAACAAAAACCCTTTTTCTGGATCGGTTCCATCAGTGCTTTGTCCCTGAAGCATCTTGCCAGTAAGGGATTGCCTTTTAAAATTCTTTTGATATTGGATAATGCCCAGTATCACAGAAGGCACTGAAGTGGTCTGCTTGCTCCAAACAATATGTCTCTAATTCAGGATCTTTAAGCATCATTACACAATATACTTTATGGAAAGAATGAGCAATATTGTGAAAGAAAATCCTGATAAAGGGAACATCATGAAAGTCTGGGAAGATTACACTACTAAAGATACTATCATTGTTATAGAAGAGGTCACGAAAGCCATCAAACCCCAAACAGCAAATTCTGGCCGGAGATAACTCTTTCCAAATATTATATGTGACTTCACAGAATACATGACAAAGCCAATCAGGAAATTATGAAAAATATTGTAAATGTGGCAATAATTATAGATCTTGGAGAAATTAAAGAGCTAATAGACACCACACCAGAGGAATTAGCAGAAGGCAACTTGATGTAGATGAGTGCTTCTAAACCACTGCCCGATGATGAGGAAAAAGATGAGAAGAAGCAGAGACAGAAAACAAATGGACATTAGATAACCTGGGAGAAGGTTCTGATGACTCAAAACTGATTTTCACTTATATTTTTTTCTTTTTTACAACCCAGATCCTTCTATAATGTGGGCATTGAAACTAAAGCAAATGGTGAAAGAAAGATTGGTACCATATAGAAACATTGTTAAAGAAATGAAAAGACACAAAAAGTCGGACAGAAATTACTATGTATTTCCTAAAAGTTACACCAAGTATGCCAGCTTCTCCTGCCTCCCCTTCCATGTCCTCTGTCTCTTCCTCTGCTGCCACCCCTGAGACAGCAAAACCAATCCCTCTACTTCCTCCTCTTCCTCAGCCTGGAGGAACAGGAAGACTTTATGATGATCCACTCCCATTTAATAAATAATACATGTATTGTCTCTTCTTTATGATTTTCCTAATAGCACTTTCTTCATTCTCGCTTCCTTTATTGTAAGAATACAGTGTATAATACACGTATAAGACAAGCTATTTGTTTCAACTGTTATCAATACGCCCTACCAGTCAAGAGTAGGTTATAAGTAGGTCACTTTTGGGGGGTCAAAGGTTATTAGCAGATTTTCAACTGCACACGGGGTCAGCGCCCTTGACCCTCAAGTTGTTCAATGCTCAATTATACATGGAAATAAAAAACATGAATGTCTTAGTTAATCTTGTGATGCTATAACAGAATACCTGAGATTGGGTAATTTATAAAGGAAAGAGGTTTGTTTAGTCCGCGGGTCTGCAGACTGGAAAGTTCAAGGGGCGTTGGGCTAGCATCTCTCAGCTTCAGGTGAGGGTTTTTGTGCCTCATCAGAATGTGATGGAAAGTTAGAGGGAAAGCAGACACGCGAGAAGAGAAGAAACCCAAAGGAGGTTCTGGCTTTATAACAACCCACTGTGGTGGGAACCGATCTGCTCCCAGGAGAGCTAATCCAGTTTCCCCCAGAGAACTTACTCACTACTGCAGGAACAGCAGCGTCTGTCTCCATGACCCAAATTCCTCCCACTAGGGCCCACTTCCCAATACTGCCACATTGGGAATCAAATTTTAATGTGCGGTTTGGTGGGGACAAACTATATCCAAACTATAGCAATGAATAAATCTTTAAAAATGATGTTGACAAGCCGGGCTCAGTGGCTCAGCCTGTCATCCCGCGCCTTTGGTAGGCTGAGGTGAGTGGATTGCCTGAGCCCGCGGGTTCGAGACCCGCCTGGGCAGTGAGACCTCATCTCTACAATAAATCAAAAAAATCAGCCGGGCGTGGTAGCGCGAGCCTGTAGTTCCGGCTACTTGGAAGGCTGAGGCAGAAGGATCGCCGGAACCCAGCAGGTCGAGGCTGCGGTGACCGGGAGCGGCCACTGCACTCCAGTCTGGGTGACAGAGTGAGACTCCAACTCCAAAAAAAAAGTGATGTTGACAGAAAAAAATCAGGAAAGGGCATAAGATTTGGTGTCCAACTATAATAATGGATTCTTCTATTTCTTCTTGAGGTTCTATTGAAATTTTGCCTCATGTATTTTGATGCTCTTTTGTTAGGTGTAGGATTGTTAACTTTTTTTAAAAAAATATATAATTGACCCTGTTATCATTATGTAATACGGCTCTTTATCCCTGAAAGTTTCTTTCTCTGAAGCCTGCTCTGTCTGAAATTAATATAACTACTCCTGCTTTCTTTAATTAGTGTTAGCATAATATACCTTATATCATTTACTTTTCAAGAAAACTTTGCCCCTCATCAGAACTAATAGTAGACATTTGGTAAATTATTATAATTAGTGATATATAATAACTAAATGCTTTAACATTTGTTTTTACACATGTAAGAGATCGTTCAATTCCATCTATTTTCTTTTAATTTTTATGCATCTTTATATTGAAAATGAGTTTCTTATAGATAGCATGTAGTTGGGTCTTGGTTTTTGATCCACTCTGATAATCTCTTTCTTTTAAATCAATATTTTCTATTATGGTTTTGTGGGGTACAGTTAAGGGTTAGATGTACAATTACGTTTCATTCAGGCACCCTGTTGATAAGAGGTGTTTCCCCACCCCCAGACAGATATTTGCTACTGTTAATCCCATCTCTCTCCCCCCCCCATAGTTTCCCAGTACCGTCAGTCATTTTCTTATAGTATAACATTGGATGTGCAAGGTCCATTATATGAGTGAGAACACGTGATACTCGGATCTTTGTTTCTGTGAGAGATCACAGTATTACAGACTCTAGTTCCATCCAGGTTGCTGCGAAATTCATGATTTTCTTCTTTTTTATGGCTGTGTAGTATTCCATCGTGTATATGTACCACCTTTTTTTAATCCAGTCCTCTTTTGATGGGCAGCATGGTTGTTTCCAGGTTCTTGCTATTGTGAACAATGCTATGATAAACATATGTGTGCAGGTATCTTTTTTATAGAGTGATTTGAGTTCTTCAGGGTATATTCCCAGTAGGGGGATTGCCGGGTCATATGGAAGGTTGATTTTTAGAACTTTTAGGAATCGCCACACTGCTTTCCACAGAGGTTGCACTAGTTTACACTCCCACCAACAGTGTAGAAGTGTTCCCTTTTCACCACACCCTCTCCAGCAGCTGTTATTTTTTGAGTTGTTGATAATTGCCATTCTGACTGGAGTTAGGTGGTATCTCAGTGTGGTTTTGATTTGCATCTCCCTGATGATTAGTGAGGTTGAGCATTTCTTCATGTGTTTGTTGGCTGCTCGGATGTCTTCTTTTGTGAAGTGTCTGTTCATATCTTTTGCCCATTTTATAATGGGGTTGTTTGGTTTTTTCTTTTCAGCATGTTTGAGTTCTTTGTAGATCCAGGATGTTAAGCCTTTGTCGGACCTGGAGTTGGCAAATACTTTTTCCCAGTCTGTAGGCTGTCTCCCTGCTCTCTTGATGATTTCTTTGGCTTTGCAGAAGCTTGTCAGTTTAATAAGGTCCCACTTGTCTATCTTCTCTCTTATGACCAGTGGGTTTCGGGTTTTATTCAGGAATTGGATGCCAGTTCCAATTTCCATGAGGGTATTTCCTTCCTTTTCTAAGGTTCTTATGGTTTGAGGTTTTACATTTAGGTCTCTGATCCATTTGGAGTTAACCTTTGTGCATGGGGATAGATAGGAGTCCTGTTTCAATCTTCTGCATGTGGTCAGTCAGTTTTCCCAGCACCATTTACTGAATAGGATCTCCTCTCCCCAGTGGTAGGTGGTGGGGGCTTTGTCGAAGATGAGTTGGTTGAGAAATTGAGGTTTTGCTTCTGGAATCTCAATTCTATTCCATTGATCTATATGCCTGTTCCTGTACCAATACCAAGCTGTTTTGATGATTGTAGCTTTATAGTAAAGTTTGAAGTCTGGTAATGTGATACCACCTGCTTTGTTTTTTTTTTTTGCTGAGGATTGTTCTGGCTATTCTTGGACGTTTGTGTTTCCATATGAATTCCTGTGTTGTTTTTTCTAGGTCTGAGAAGAATGTTGCTGGTAATTTGATGGGTATTGCATTGAATTTGTAGATTGCCTTAGGTAAGATGGACATCTTCAAAATGTTGATTCTTCCAATCCATGAGCATGGGATATTTTTCCACTTGTTTGTGTCATCTTTGATTTCTTTGAGCAGTGTTTTGTAATTTTCATTGTAAAGGTCTTTCACATCTCTGGTTAGGAAGATGCCAAGCTATTTAATTTTTTTTTGTAGCCTTTGTGAATGGAATTGTGTTTTTTATTTGGGTTTCTGTTTGTTTATTATTGGTGTAGAGAAATGCGGTTGTCTTTTGTACATTTATTTTGTATCCTGAGATTTTGCCAAAGGCCTTTATCAATGTAAGGAGGCTTTTGACAGATTCTCTTGGGTTTTCAAGGTACACAGTCATATCATCTGCAAAGAGAGGTAACTTGACTTCCTCTTTTCCTATTTGAATACCCCTGATTGCCTCCTCTTCTCTGATTGCTCTAGCCAGGACTTCCAATACTATGTTGAACAGGAGGGGTGAGAGTGGGCATCCTTGTCTAGTTCCAGTGATAATCTCTTTTAGTTGACACATTTAAACCACAGATTCAAAGTGATTATTAGCATAATTGGATTAATAGCTACCATATCTGTTACTGTTTTCTATTTTTTGCCTTGTTCTTTGTTCCTATTTTTGTTTTTCACTCAGAAACTTGGTTTCTGAAAGAAAGGAGAGCATCTGAGAAACAGTCATATCCTACTTCAGCCTCCCAAATAGCTAGGATTACACACATGCACCAACACACCTGGCTAATTTATTTGTATTCTTTGTAGGGAAAGTGTTTTGCTGCATTGTCCAAGCTGGTCTCGAACTCCTGGCATCAAGAGATCCTCCCTTCTTGGCTCCTAAAGTGCTAGGATTATAGTCATGATCCACTGCACCTGGCCTCTCTGCCCTAATACATTGTGATTCTTTGTATTCCATTGGTCTCTCTAATTTGGGGGGCAGTGGTTTGCTTGGTGATGTCACTTCGTTTATTGATCTAAGAGGAGTTATTTTTCCCCCACAGCTCTTCTTTAAAAATATGTGAGGTTGCTCACATATTTTAAGATATACCAGTAGATATGTATCAGAAATGGTGCCAAGTTTGCTGAATATAGCACAGTTCCTGGAATAATGCAGGTAGGAGCCCTGGGGGTGACCCATGCTAAGAAGAGAAACAGAAGCAGGAATTTTTAAAAAGCATAAGAAAATAAGTAGAATAAGAGAAAGAAGTCACTCATCGATGGAAAAAAAAAATAATGTGCTATGAACTGAGGAATATAACTCACATCTCTACACTGGAGGGTTTTTTTATTTTGTTTTGAGTTGGAGTCTCACTCCATCACCCAGGCTGGAGTGCAGTGGCATGCTCATCAACCTGCTGGGCTCCAGCAATCCTTCTGCCTCAGTCTTCCAAGTAGCTGGAACTACGGGCATGTGCTACCATGCCCGGCTAATTTTTCTTGATTTATTGTAGAGATGAGTTCTTGCCAAGTTCCCCGGGCTGGTCTCAAACCCACTGGCTCAGGCAATCTATTTGCCTTGGCTTCCCAAAGTGCTGGGATTATAGGTTGAGTCACCAAGTCTGACCACCTGATGGTTTTAAAGTAAAGCTTTTGTTAGTCATTATTGATTGCAGATTTTTTTTTTCTAATTTTGTTCTTTATTTATTATTGTTCTATGAGGCATTTGACATTCTGAATTTTTTTTAACTATTGTAGGAATTGATCTTTTCCTTTCTTATTTCATCTAGTGGTGGATTAAAGATGCCACTCTTGCCACTGAGAGTACTTATCTATTTCTCTTTCTCTTCCCTTTGAATCTAGGTTGGCCTTGGGACTTATTTTGGCATGTAGTATATAACATATAGGCATGATGTATAATTTTCAAAGCTTAAGTTTAAGGGAACTGCAATTCTCACCTTTATTGGTTCCTTGGAACCCAACTGTCATGTTGTGGGAAATCCAAGTCACATGGAGAAGCTTATAGAGGTAAACTGAGACATTCCAGCTGACAACCTCAGGTGACTGCCATCACCAGACTGCAAGCCATACGAAAGAGACATTTTGGATGACCCAGTATTGCCTTATTTATTTATTTTTTGAGTAGGAGTCTCACTCTTGTCTCTCAGACTGGAGTGCAGTGACACACTCATGGCCACAGCAGTTTCGACCTGCTGGGCTCAGGTGATCCTATCACTTCAGTCTTCCGAGTAGCTGGAACTACAGGCTTGCACTAATACACCCAGCTAATTTTTTTATATATTGTAGAGACAAGGTCTCACCAAGTTGGCCTGTCTGGTCTCAAACCCCTGGACTCAGGCAATCTTCTTGCCTTCACCTCCTAAAGTGCTGGGATTACAGGCATGAGCCACGGTGCCTGGCTGACCTAGTATTGTCAAGCCTCCAGATTTCTGCAGCCTCGTTCAACCACACAGAACAGAACTACCCAGCTGATCCCAATCAATTCAGAGACTTATGGAAGATAATAAGTGGTTATGATTGTTTTAAGGCACTAAATTTTGAGATGATTTGTCTAAAAGCAATAGATAACTGAAACATTTCTATTGCTTTAATGGTGAAGAGATCCAGATATCAATGAACTCTTTTATATTTTCTTCTAATTCTTTAAAAACATTATGTAAAGTTTTAGTTTAAATATCTTTTTTTTTTTCATTCGGCCAAATGACTTAACTCCATTTGATAGAAAATTTATCTGTTCATTCGTTTGTAATTCTTTTTTCCTCTAAGAGATGCAAGGAAAGTTTAGGTTTTTTAAAATTATAAATTAATTTATGTTCCTTCTAGAAAATGGGAGTAAGAAAGACAGACTCCGCTCCTAATCTCACCTCTGCAAGGACAACTACTATTACCATTTGGATGCATCTCTTTTAATTTTCTGCACATATATATTTTAATATAAATGCTATTACTCCATTTTATAACTCAGGGGTGCAACATACCTTGCAGAAAACCATTCATTATACAAAAGCAACCTGCTGAGAAAGTGAGTGAGTACTGAAAGGAGGGTTGCACTAGACCAGAGGAAGGGGTGCCTTTTCCTAACAAAGATGCTAGAAGCTTACTAAGCCCCAGGCCCTCAGAGCTGTTTTCACCCAAAAGTAGAGCCCTTTTTAGCCTTGGCTCCATTATGACCTGTTCTGTTTTTGCTGAATTTTATAACATGAGACTTGCCCCAGATTACTAAAGGTTGAGAAATGTTCTGAAGAAGAAAACCACTAAACCTGGGCACAACTGAATGTAGGAAATGTGGGAGACAGAAGAGTCAAGAATAACTTTGAGTTTTAAAGAGTGATGTTACCAGTATTATTGAAAGGGATGGGGGAGGAGAACTGCTGTGGGTTGGACCATGTCTCACAACCATTTATATTCACCCAGAGTCTCAGAATGTGACCTTATTTGGAAGGAGGATTTCAAGATGAGGACATACTGGATTTAGGGTGGCCCTAATTCCAGTGAAAGATGTTCTTACATAAAGAAGGGAAGACACATGGAGACACAGAGAATGTCATGTGATGATGGAGTCAGATGTTGGAGTAATGCATCTACAAGCCAACAAATACCAAGGATTGCTGGCAGCCCCCAAAGGTTAGGAAAGAGGGATGAAATAATTCTCCGTCAGAGCTTTCAGAAAGAACCAATCCTGCTAACACCTTGATTTTGAACTTCTGGCATTCAGAACTGTGGGAGAACCGTTTTCTGTTGTATTAAGTCATTTAGTTTGTGGTCGTTTGTTATAGCAGCCACAAAAAAAAATTAATACTGATTCATATTATCGGTAGTTTATCAAGAGCTTACTCTGCTAGGTAAGGCCGAACTACAGGAAATTGTCAATATTTGACCTTTTTATTTGCTTACTGAGGCAGTAATTTCCTATAGTTCAACCTAATAGTTTATGTAACTTTTTTTTTCGATACAGGGTCTTGCTCTGTCACCCAAGCTGGAGTACAGTGGTATGATTAGAGCTCACTGCAACCTTGATCTCCTGGGTACAAATGATCCTTCTACCTCAGCCTCCCAAGTAGCTGAGACTATAGGTACGTGCCACTCTGATGGTCTAATTTTTAAAAATTTTTTATAGAGATGGAGTCTCACTGTGTTGCCCAGGCTGGTCTTGAACGCCTGGCCTCAAGTGATCCCCCGGCTTCAGCTTCCTAACATGCTGGAATTACAGGCATGAGCCACTGCACCCAGCCTGTAGCCAACTTATTTAATTGTCTCTCCCACATCCACAAAGACAATTTTCTTAGCTATGTTTGCAACTACCTTTTGAAGTAAGTGCCATTATCCTTATTTTACAGATGAAGAGTTAAGATTCAGAGAAGCTAATAATCTTCTCACAGTCTCACAGACAATAAGTCACAAAACTACAAAACACACTCAAAATTGTCAGACCCCCTAAATCTATGTGATTTATCCAAATCACTATATCTCAAACTTTAACGTCTATCCAGATTACCTAAGGAGCTTGTTAAATGTATATCATGGTCTGGGGTAGGACCTGAGAGTCAGCATTTCTAATAAGCTCCTGGGTAATGCCGATGCTGCCAACACCTGACCACTTGAGTAGTGAGGGTTTAAGCATCGGGCCTTTCCCAACGTGGTAAACTGACGGTGAGATTTCTTCTGGCGTAATTGTTTGGGTTCTAGTCATACCCAGGCAGTCATAGTGCAGACAGTTGAAAATAAGGGGCTGGACGATTTCGAAGAAATGAAAACTGGAGACAGAACTCTTGGGGTCATCAGCAAAGAAAAGATGATTAAACATTTGATGGGATAAATTTACTGGGACCAATCTATTCCCCGTTTTGTTTTTTTTTTTTTTTTTTGAGTTGGAGGTCTCACTTTGATGTCCAAGCTGGAGTGCAGTGTCGTGATCATGGCTCACTGCGGCCTTGACCCTCCTCGCCCACCTGAGCTCAAGCGATCCTTCCACCTCAGCCTCCCACGTAATTCTACTTTTTAAAAAATGCCATAGTTTATGTCTTTTGGATGAGACTGATGAAAAAGAAAACAAAACCTAAGTGTTCTTTGCATAATGATTACAGATATTTTCTGTTCATAATGTATTTATGAATACATTTTAAAATATCTTAACTGGATGGGTTTAAGTACTATAAATTAATGTTGCCTTGTGGTGAGTTCAGTGAACTGACTCACATGCCTAATTAATGAAATACTTACAACCAGAAGTTTAAGTGGATGCTTTAATAGTACTTCTTTCAGAATAGAGTTTTGGTTTAATGGAACAAGGAAAGAAACTGAGAAACGTACTCACACCAACAGGCACTCACATTTCCTATGACCAAGAATGAATCTGAGCTAAAAGTTGTTCAGATTTTTGGGATGCCCACAAGGTACAGTGGCAGCCACACATACCAAGGGACAAGAAAGGGGAGGAGAGAAAAGTGTTCACATTTCTTGAAAAAAATCTGTTCTTGAAGACTTGCATAGAATGCTGGGATTGGTCTGTCTTTGTGAGTCAGTAATGAAATTCACATTAGAGCTAGATCTACTATAAAGAATTTCATTTGCAATATTTTAAGGGCTAATTTGCAACATCTGCCTAAGTAAACAGAACTCACTTGAAAAGTAGAGAAGCAAAACCATGTGTCTGAAAAATTGCACACAAGTACTTGATGGATTAACTAAATCAAACCCAGATGGACATGTGGCCCTGCAGATGCTTATAGTTCGCCTGCACACCATTTGACAAAGGCCACATCATTAAAGTCAAGTAGAATATTCAAGGCTGAGGAATTTCTATTGTTCAATACATGATTAGGAAAATAATTGATGGTTTCCATTACACTGGCTAAGGACTCTTAGAGGCTATTTCTCTGAGTACCATGTTTTAGAGGTTCTGGAAAGAAGCTAGCTGAGGAACTCTGGCTTCTGACTGACTTAGAGAGAATATTGACACCATAGAAAGATTTAAATTTTTCATTTGTGGTTAGTTTTTCTTAAAGGTTTTATGCAAGTGTCAAACATTTGAGATTTTTGTCAGAGCCTGGAATATATTATCCACCTGCTATGACTTGATAGACCTGTTTATAATATCTTAGGGACATGTATTTATAGCCACACATATTTTCATAGAATATACATGTAAATTCTATGCAATAAATCAAGAGGAACAAAGATAAGAATGAGATCTTCGTAATATATTCTAGGGGGAATCCTTCAAGATGATTTAATAGTTCAAAGGGATCTTGAAAGTGGTTCTCTTTTTCTTTTTCTTTCTTTCTTATTTTGAGTCAAAGTCTCACTCTGTCTCCCAGGCTGGAGTACAGTAGTACAGTGGCACGCTCATGGCCACTGTAGCCTCGACCTGCTGGACTCGGGTGACCCTTCCACCTTAGCCTTCCAAGTAGCTGGAACTACAGCCGCTCGCCACCATGCCCAGTAAAGCAAGCTGCCCAGATTGAAATTAAGATATCCAGAAAAGCATCTGGGAAATTACAAAACTGATATCCTCCCTCTGAAGGAAAGATGATCGATTACTAATTCTGTATTTTTCTTTTTTTTTCTTCAACCAAAGTGTGTTCTTCTTCTGTAATTTAAAAATTCCAATGAAGGAAAAAGGGTCAAGTGAATTTATAGTAACTCTAGCAGTTGCATTTTGAAAAAACAAATCAAGTTTTTCCAGGTGATGGCTTATCTAGACGTTAAAATGATTTATTAACTATCCCAAACTCAACATTCCACAGTAAAAAGTTTTTCTGTTGTAAGGACCATGCTAACCATAGTCACTTGATCAATACTTTTTGAAGATTTTTAGAAAACCTCCTAAGCCCTTACAATTGAGTAAGCATAAAACATTCTACACCAAGACATTTTCTTGGCTTTTCTTTGTAAGAAGAGATCAGATTGGTTTCCACTTTGGCTAAATACGTTATCACTTTTGGTTGGAAGATGCCAGGCATTGTTTTAGTTATTTTCATTTAAAAATCAAAAAAATACCACAGGATCGAGACCAGCCTGGGCAACATGGCGAGATCTCGTCTCTACAATAAATCAAAAAATTAGCCAGGCATGGTAGTGCGCCTGTAGTCCTGGCTACTTGGAAGACTGAGGCAGAAGGATCACCTGAGCCCAGCAGGTCGACACTGGGGTGACTGTGAATGTGACACTGCACTCCAGCCGGGGTGATGAAGTGAGTCTCCAACTGAAAAGAAAAAAAAGAATTAAAAAATTGACTCTTTGCAAATATACGTATTATACACAGTGTGGCTTTATTTCTGTCTTTCAAATGGAGATGATAATAAGGGAAATGAGAAGAAGATCATGATCCTTGGTGTCGGTATTCAGTGGCAGTGAGAGTCCTTTGGAAACATGTCTTCACTTTCCCCTGTCTGGCTATTCACTTTTCCACCTAGCTGTGCTGAGTAGACCCTGTGTATTGCGCACACCATACTGAAGAGAAATTACATGGTTATGTGTTTGTTTCCCTCATAAGCATATAAGCCCAGGATGAGCATATAAACCCAGGACGTCATGAGCATATAAGACCAAGTCAATGTCTAAGCAAAGCAGTGTGGCTGAGCTCATACTCTGCCCAGGTAGCCTCTTGCTTTCGACTACATAAGGTCGGCCGATGGCCTGGCCATTTTCACCCAACATGAAACTCCTCTCCCAGGATTCTTTGCTCCAGTGCACCCATTGGGCTGGCAGAGAATTGTCACGACCACCCTGTGCTCTGATGCTTACTCTGCCCCATCCTGCGTCCACGCCTTTTCTTTCTCAAGTGTCCCTCCACAAAAGCTTTTTCACTCCCTGATCAAACTTGCATCTGTTTCCTGGAGAGTCCAACCTGACACTGCTGGCACCAGATGTTGTCTAAGGAAGCAGTAAGGTGAGATCTAGGAGCCAGTAATGAGGAACTCTCTGGCTAGCAATGAGGAACCAGTTCCTGGCGGCAGTTGGTGTTGAAGGGATGCAAGAAAATTTGCCCCGAAATATGGCTTTTTGCCACAAGGTCTCTCTGAACTTCCTTCCTACACTTAATTATAGAGGAGGTGCTTCCCTCTCTGTAACTCATTATCTATTGCAGAAAAGAAGAGCAAGATAAGACCACACTGGAGCAAAAGCTTTACAAGTATGAGGGGACCCCCCCCGAAAAAACAAAATCATCTTTTAGAGGGCAGGCTTCTTGTGCTATTGTCTGAGTAACACTTAGCTGCTCGCCCTTGATACTGATAAGTCAAGGGGAAGGGAACTGGTAGAAAGAAATTTATCTCTGCGTTCCAATCCAGGGAGCAAAACCAGACTTGAGGTCTTTCTAAAATGGTTCTGCTCCCTGGATTCGAACTCAGAAATAAATAGACTTCTTTCTACTAGTTCCCTGCTCCTTGATTTATCATTGTCAAGGGTGAGCAGCCAAGCATTACTCAGACCATAACACTTGTAGTGCAGACATCCCTCACTAGGTAAGTATTCTAGGAACCCATCGGCATCAGTGTACCAGCTAGCATTGTTGTGAGTGGTTGAGTTCAGCTTAAGTGAATTTTTTGGGAAACTTTTCCAACACATTTGCCCTTTTCATGATGGGCGATTTATGAGCACACCTGCCCACACCACGCTGTATTCAGTAGTTTTTGACCAAAAATGGCATGGCCCTCATGTTCCACCCTCTCTATTCAACCAGTCTCACCCTGAGCAACTTCTTTTTGTTTCCCCACATGAAAAAAGTCCTCAAAGGGAAACGTTTTGCCAATGTGGAAGAGGTGAAACAAAAAACGGCAAAAGCATTGGAAGGCATCAAAATTGATGAGTTCAAAACTGGCTTCAGCAGTGGAAAAAGCATCTCGATAAGTGTATTGCATCAAACAGAGAGTACTTTGAAGGTGACTGAAGTTTAAGCATGTTAGAATAAATACACAATTTTTTACAAATAAATTCTGAGATTTTTGGGGGGCTTCCCCTTGTATAATGCCTCTCAGGTTCACTCAGCTTCCAAAGATAACTATTTGCAAGTAGTTCTTTGTTTCCCCATCCATTCATTTTCCCAACCATGGGTTGCCTCAATAGAATTCCTCTCCCCGCCTCCCCCAACCTGTTTTACCAGAATTCAGGCCTGCATTCTTCCTGTTACCTTGAAATAGTATTTAAGTTTCTGTAACTCATTGGGAAGTTGCATCTTCATTCCGAAGGCTCCCGTGTATACATGTTTGATAAAATTTCTATGCCTTTTCTCCTACTGGTCAATCTTGACTCATGCCAGTGATTTTTCAGCGAACCTCTAGGGGACCAACAGCCACGGCCCCCACAGTGTACAGAAAGCCCCTAGAACAAGTGGCAGTCTATTTGATAAAACTTGTATAGGTAATGAGCTTGGGTGTGCTGCTGGAGAGAAATGCACTGGTCAAGGAGATGATTCAGGCATTTGAATGTGCCAAGGGATGAGAAATAGGATAGTGGAGTTGGGTGGTTGTTTCCAAGTTGCATTGAAACTCTAGATTAATCATGAAAAGCTGAGGGGAATTAACAAATTGAAAAGTGTGAAAGCCGGAGGAACTTTTTGGTGGCTTTCAAAGAAAAAACTAGTGGCTCACAGACAAAGCTGACCAAGACCAGAATTCGATATTCAGATTGGCTGAACTTCCAAGAAGGCTGAAGGCTTAACCACAATAGTCATGGACTCTAGTTGGGAAAACCTCAGCTCCTGACACATAAGATGAGGACATGGGATGAATGCCCTTATAGATTTTTACTCCCCGGGCTATTTTGAGCCTTCTGAGTGTGCACAAGTGACTTCCGCTCCTCATTACCAGCCAGTACCTGAGAGTACAGATGGGATGATGGAGTGGACTGAGGATGAGGCAGCCAAAGTGCTGGTCTCTAGGCAACACTCTGACCCTTCTTCTCCTCCCTCACCTGTACCTCATCTTTGCAATCGCATCACTTTCTTTGATCAAAATAATGACTTTGTGTTTTCGCATACTGTGAGTCAATATTGTTTTCTATAGGATCAAGTAGTGTGGTATGATCATATGTTTTCTTTCATGATCTCTTATTTTTTCTGGAGTTATTATGTAGTTCTTTTATACACACAAAGACACATATGCCCGACTATGCCAAGTACACACTTCTGTCTTTTTCCCAAAGAGATCTACAACCATTTATATTGGGAAAAAGGAAATAGCCAGTATTGTGAAGTCTTATTGAACATAGAGTCCAAGTTGGCATGGGTATCCAGGGAACCAGAGACCCAAAGCATCATCAAGGCCCTCCTCCAAAGAGAGGATGTAAGCCAGGCACGGTGGTGCATGCCTGTAATCCCAGCACTTTGGGAGACTGAGGCAAGAGGATTGACTGAGTCCAGGGGTTCAAGACCAGCCTGGGCAACTTGGCAAGACCTTGTCTCTACAATAAATCAAAAAATTAGCCAGGGATGGTGGCACACACCTGTGGTTCCAGCTACTTAAAAGGCTGAGGTGGAAGGACTGCCTTAGTCCAGCATATCGAGGCTGTGGTGGCTGTGAGCGTGCTGCTGCACTCCAGCCTGGGTGACAGAGTGAGACTCTGATTTTTTTTTTTAAGTCTTAAAAAAAAGAACAAAACAAACAACAAAAACAAAAAAAAAAAACAAAGAGAGGGTGCATGGGGGAGGTCAGTTAATAAATGGGGTTTTGGCTAAATTACAGGAGATTGCCAAGGTCCATGGACCCACCAGGTGGTCCTCTCTCTGGCCCCCAAGTATATAAATGGAATGGACATGCTTGGCAGTTGGAGCAACCCACGTTGGATCCTTGTTCTTGTTCTCCTTCAGTAGATGGGAATGCCAAGAGCTGGGGACCTGTCTGCATAGGAGTCCATCTGCTCCATTTTCAAACAGTCAGCCCACACCTCTATTTTTCAGCCCTGTTCCTCTTCCATGTCTTCTCTGATACTAAACACTTCCAAGTCCTCTTGAGCATCTCAAAGCTTTGACTTGCTTTGAATCAGGTCCCTAGTATGAAGGCTTTTTTTTTTTTTTTTTTTTTTTTAGTTTTAAAGGTGAGGGTTACAATTCAGGGTAAGGTATACAAATGTTCATTATGCGGGTACTCTTGTTGATGAGGTGTGGCCCTCCCCTCCCCTGGCAGTTTCTCACTACTGCCAATCCTGCCCCTGCCCTTCTCTGGCAGTTTCCCACTACTGCCAACACTTTTTCTTATAGTATTATGATGATTTTTCAAGGTCCACTTATGAGTGAGAACATGTGGTACTCAGGACTTTGTTTCTGTGATAGATCACGCAGTATTATAGATTCTAAGTCCATCCAAGTTGCTGCCAAATTCATGACTTTGTCCTTCTTTATCGTTGTGTAATATTCCATCATCTATATGTACCATATTTTTTTATCCAGTCCTCTTTCGATGGGCAGTGTGGTTGGTTCCATGTTTTTGCTGTTGTGAATCGAAGGCATTTTAGACTCTGCTTAGGTCAGTTCCCACTTGAATTCCCTTTGTCTCCCCAAAATTTGTTTAGCTCTCTTTGCAATATCTCCCTTTGAGATCTGTTTTGTTTGCATTTGTTTTTGAATTTCTGTAACTTTAAAATCCACTTACCATTTTGGCAGACACTTGGATGAGAAAACAAACTCCCAATCTGCCATATTTAACTAAACATCCAGTCCTTTTAAGATGCAGAGCAATTACTTCTCAGCTTCACCAGTTTGCATTCCCATGCATCATTCTACTGGATTGTTCTTGAAACCTACACCACTTAGAAGGTTGTGGTATTTGGTTGGGCTCAGTGGCTCAGCCTGTCATCCCAGCACTTTGAGAGGCCTGTCATCACTGCACTGCCTGAGCCTGCGGGTTTGAGACCAGTCCGGGCAACTTGGCGAGACCTCATCTCTATAATAAATAAAAAATTAGTTGGGTATGGTAGTGCACACCTGTAGTTCCAGCTACTTGGAAGGCTGAGGCAGAAGGATCGCCAGTGCCCAGCAGGTCGATGCTGGGGTGGTCATGAGCATGCCACTGCACTCCGGCCTGGGCAACAGAGTGAGACTCCAACTCCAAAAAAGAACACTGTGGTATTTGTAACTAAGAAATAATTTAAAATAATTAAAATAGAATGCAATACTGTTGTATGTGTTCTATCTGTACAGTTATGTTATTTATTTAATTTTTAATCTACAATTTAAAGCTGAAGATGATGTGTGGCTGGACTATAAAGGCCTTCGCATGTGAATTGAGCCTTGAAAAATGAGTAACAAACAACAGCTTGCCAGGCACCTATAATCCCAGTACTTATGAGGCAGAGAAGAGAGGACTGCTCAAGGATTCCAGACCAGCCAAGGCAACTTGATGAGACCTCGTCTCTACAATAAATTAAAAAAATTAGCCAGGTGTGGTGGCACATACCTGTAGTTGCAGCTACTTGTTTATTTTTCCAGCTACTTGGAAGGCTGAAGGGGAAGGCTCACCTGAGACCAGCAGGCTGAGGCTGTGATAGCTGTGAGCATGTCACTGCACTCCAGCCTGGGTGACAGAGCGAGACTCCAACTCAAAAAACAAACAAAACACAGCTAACATTTAATGAAAGCTTCCTACATGCCAGACACTATGATAAGTGCTTTATATCCACTATGAAAGAGGAACTATTATTATTAAAAGCTCCGTTTTCCAGATGAGGAGACTGAAACTCAGAGAGATTATGTAACATGTCCAAGACAACACAGCTAAAGGATGATGAGGGTGGATTTGAAGGCAGATGGCCTGTCTCCAAAGCCAGTGATGTTAATGATCACTCTATGCTGCATTCTAGAGAGGAACCCAGATGTCCCAGGGCTTGGGAAACCTCATCGCATGGTGTCATAATCACTCATCACATTAGATCATCGGGTGGTGATTATTTATATACTTGTCTTCCTCCTCTATTAATCTTGTAAGATTCTTGAGGGTATACACAGATGTGTCTCAATCTGTTTTTAGTTTATTTCAGTGCGGTGTTCACCATAGAATAAGTGTTCATAAAAATATATGATACATGAACATTGACTACTGATTCCAAACATTAGGAAGAAAAGCAATCTGAAGCAAAATGTAGGTCTGTGAGAATAGGGAAAAGGGGACTTCTTAACTTTATTTTAGCACTTATGGGAAAGGAAACAGGAGAATTTTGCTTTGAACTCGTGGAGAAATGTATTCTTAACTTATGGTATTCTTAACTGGTACCTTTAAAAAAAAAATCATCAAAGTCTGGCTGAGTGTCCAAGAGAATATTGCTATAACTAACCATGAACTATGACCAAAAAGGACAGTTCTATATTTAAAAATTGTGGTGGTGGCTGGGATGGGTAAGGGAGGAAGAAGTGGAGGGAAGCAGAGTTTACAGTTCGGCAAATTACAGCTTGCAGCGGGACGAGATGCCTCCCCAACCCCAGCCAGAGGACAAGTCAGCCAGAGGATGGTTACTCATACTTGTATAATTAAGGTGGCATTTTGGTGTACTTAAAAGGCTGACGTGTCAGCTTGTATTTCTTTATTAACAGTTATGGTGACAGGCAATTTATACTAAAGGACAACTGCCAGGAAAGCCTCTACCAGTGAACACAGTTGGGGGAAGACACAAACAAACTAAAAGTAGGACTGAAGACCAAGAGCTTCTGAGGAGAGAGAAACCCAGAACCAAACTCTAAGATACAAGGCATTCTGCCTTTACCCTTCCCATTCAGAATTATTTACCTGTCAACAGGAAAATTAGGGTAGACATCAGAAATCTTTTCTGATACCTTGAACATTGGGTCCATCTCACAGAGTGTAAGATTGTTCTTCCTGATAACTTTTTTATTTTTTTGAATCAGGGTCTCCCTCTGTTACCCAGGCTGGAGTGTAGTGGCATGATCACAGCTCACCGTAGCTTCTACCTCCTGGCCTCAGGCAGTCCTCAGGCAGTCTCCTGAGTAACTGAGACTACAGGCGTGCACTACCGTGCCCAGCTAATTTTTTGATTTATTGTAGAAATGAGGTCTCACTTCGTTGCCCAGGCTGGTTTCAAACTCCTGGGCTCAAGCAATCCTCCTGCCTTGGTCTCCCAAAGTGCTGGGATTACAATTGTGAGCCACTGTGCCCAGCCCCCAAGAACTTTTAAAAGAAGAGTTAGTTATTTTTTAGGGAATCTAGAACTTTATACATTTTCCCAAGAGGTATGTTCCTGATGTGAAATAAAAGCTGAGTAATTGTAGCCGGGCACGGTGGCTCACACCTGAGAGATCTGCCTGAGTCCACAGGTTTGAGAGCAGCCTGGGCAACATGGTGCAACCTCATCTCTACAATAAATCAAAAAATTAGCTGGGCGTGCCTGTAGTTCCAGCTACTCGGAAGGCTGAAGTGGAAGGATCACCTGAACCCAGCAGGGAGAGGCTGTGGTGGCCGTGAGCATGCCACTGCACTCCAGTTCGGGCGACAGAGTGAGACTCTGACTTAAAAAAAAAAAAGCTGAGTAATTGATCTTTATCAGGTTATTCAATAAAGAAAGCTTAGTAGACTAACCTTAAATGCTAAAGGTTGTATGTGTTCTATATGCACAGTCATATTGTTTAGTTTCAGTTTACAAAAAATAAATTTGTAGAGTTAGGTGTGGCTGGACTAGAGAGGCTTTGTCTGGACCTTGGCCTTTGATTGGTCACCCTCTGGGAACTTTGGTAGCTTTGAGAACCCCAAGCCTCGAACTAATCGAGCAGCAGCTGGGCTTGTTGAAGTCCTTTGTGAATTCCTTGAAAGCAGGGCCCACTGATCTAAGGCAGTTTGGTCATACATAATTCTTAGGTTCTTTATGGAAGATGACAGTAGTCACCGAAGAGGTTGAGGTAGGTGAAGGTTAGTTACTCCTTTACCTTGCTACAAGTTCATAAGGAATACATGTTTCAAACCAAATCCTGCCACCTACGGAGGGAGGGGGACCCAAAAAACCCAGAATTTATTTATTAAAAATTGTGTACTTATTCTTACATGTTTAAACTTCAGTCACCTTCAAAGTATTCTCTATTTGATGCAATACACCTGTCGAGATGCTTTTTCCACTGCTCAAAACACTTTTTGAACTCATCAGTTTTGATGCCTTTTGGTGCTTCTGCCATTTTTTTGTTTCACCTCTTCCACATTGGCAAAACGTCTCCCTTTGAGGACTTTTTTCATCTGAGGAAACAAAAAAATTTGCTCAGGGTGAGGGGATGAATAAGGAGGGTGGGGTACAGGGGTCAAACTGTTTTTGGCCAAAAACTGCTAAACTGTGCGGTGTGGGTGAGTACACTCATAAATCACCCATCATGAAATGAGCAAACATGTTGGAAAGAATCCCCTCCTCCCCCCAAAAAATACACTGAAGCCAAACACAGCCTCTCACAACAACACTAGTAGGTACACTGATGCTGATGAGTTCCTAGAACGCTGACCTAGCAGGGGAAGTCTTTATTATAAGAGTCCCACCCTTTAAAAGATAATTCTGGTTTTCTTGGGGTCCCTTAGTATAGATATAAGTATTTATTTGCCAAACATTGATTAGCAAGCAGGTCTAAGACTGTTTGTTCAGTTCTGTAAGTTTAATGAAGACCTAGCCTTCTGTCTTCCTAGGTTCTCTGAAAACTCCCATGCCTCCTTAGAGATGGACATAGCACTCAGAGTCAGGCTTCTTTCCCCCCGTGGCATTTATCAGAAGTCATCATGGCCAACAGCTAGACATGAGACTGTTTAGGGAGCAAACCTCAGGCTTCGCTAAAGGGAAAATACTAAACCCTCAGGCAAGCTGGGGAAGAGTCTCTAACATTTGTGTAACCATTCTGTGCACCACGAATACTTCTGACTTCACCAGTGATGCCCAATATCTAACATTCGTACATATCCTGGCAGTCAACACCATGAAAACCCAGAGATTTCTTCGGACACTCAGTTTGGTGATGAGCAGGGTGTAGGTTGTAGACCTTGAGATCCAGAAAACAAAATGAATTGCAGTTGTCCCCTCTGGTATGTGGGTAGAGCATCCCTGAACTGATACATGAAGAAAATGCTGTGGCTTTTCTGTCTTGAAGTCCGAGAGAGAGAGAGAGAGAGAGAGACAGAGAGAGACGAGAGAGAGAGAGAGAGACAGAGACAGAGACACAAAGAGAGAGAGAGACTGAGACTGTAGCTTAATTGAATATTTTATTTTATTTTATTTTAGTCAGGGTCTCATTCTGTCATCCAGGCTGGCTGGAGTGTAGTGGCACAATCATGGCCACTGCAGCCTCGACCCCCTGGGCTCAGGTGATCTTCCTGCCTCAGCCTCTTGTGTAGCTGGGACTATAGGTGTGTGCCACCAGCCTGGCTAATTTTTAAATTTTTTTGTAGAGACAAGACTCAGGCTGGTTTGAACTTTTGGGCTCAAGCAATCCTCCTGCCTCAGCCTCCCAAAGTGTTGAGATTACAGACGTGACCCACTGTGCCTGGCCTTGATATTGTTTTCTAAATTATCTTTATTTAAAATTCCTTTTTAAAAAATCCACAAAGTCATAAGCTATTTGCCGCCTCTCTTTTTTCTTAACTCACTTTAGGTTGAAAACCTTATGCTTAAGATGAATGGTAATGTCTCTTTAATTAAACAGGCTGTGCGTGATAAGCATGGATTCCATCTGCCTCCTTCTCACCCTGGGTCACATACTTTCGTTCCCACACCCCTGTCACTGGAGAAAAACGTGTGACTGCACCTGTGCTGATATGCATCAGGTGTTCCCATCTCGTGGATCTTTGATTTGCCAGCTTAGAAAGTCCCTTGCATTGGCCTCCTTACTCCAGAGTAAACACGTGCTTCTGCACTTGAGCTTTGATTTCCTGGTCTGCGTCTTACTGGAATAGCATATGTGCTTGCTCAATGTCTTTATTTTGCCAACAAAATACCCACAATCTCAATGATATTTTCAACCCCTTGTATTGTATGCTGATGTCTATTGATATTGACATCCAAACATTTTAGTCTCACTATTGGCACAGATACGACATTTTTGTGCCTAATTATTACTATGATAATGTAACGCAATCTCTCCCCAGACAAAACCCCTTACTGCCAGCCACAGCTCAAAATATTTGTTTTTGAAAAGTTCTTCTGATAATTGTCTTTGGCCTCTAAGAAGCCATTCATTTAATACTGTGTGATTGCAGGAGACTTTTTTTTTTTTGAGTTGGAGTCTCACTCTGTCGCCCAGACTGGAGTGCAGTGGCCACTCCCGGCCACCGCAGCCTCGACCTGCTGGGCTCCGGTGATCCTTCTGCCTCAGCCTTCCGAGTAGCCAGAACTACAGGAGTGCGCTACCACATCCGGCTCATTTTGATACATTGTAGAGATGAGGTCTCGCCAAGTTGCCCAGGCGGGTCTCGAACCCGCGGGCTCAGGCAATCCACTCACCTTAGCCTCCCAAAGGCGTGGGATTACAGGCTGAGCCACTGAGCCTGGCTGCAGGAGATTTTGAAGAGCCTGGGATCACACATACTCCTTTAAAGTTGCGTGTTTGTACCGGCCATCAGAAGTGGTGATCTATTATTCATGTGACAAACACGCTGGACTTGTATATTCTTGGCTTTGCTATTATTGTCTTATGGTGGGATCATATATATTATTTACCCTAGAATATGGAACAAAAGGAGTTATACAATGATTATAAATATTTACTTGTCTCTGCTTTAGGTGGGAGCTTGGAGTGGGGTGAGGGAAGATGAACACGCCTGGCTGTAGAAGAATAAATCGCCATGATCACACACCCCAGGGGAGTGCAAATGTGGGTATAATCCAGTTAGCTCCCACCCTCTGTCCAGTTCCCGTTCTCAAATGCAAGTGCATTCATGATCTTATGTTGTGGGAAGTGGGCTGGGTAAGTGAAAGGAGCATAAAGAATGCCAGGGAGGCAGCAGACAGCCCCAGCTAGGAAGTGGGGCCCCAGAGTGTAGATCTGGAGTGTTCCTTTGGTCCATTCTTTCTGGTTGGGTTGACAGAACAGCTTTCCACAGAACAGCAGATTCCTGGAGTCATTCTCACCGTCCTGGCAGTCCCAGCCAACCACGAGACCCAGAATCATCTACATTGCTATCTAGGCTGGTGGTGGAGTGATGGGGGAGGACTCCCACCAGGTGGCCCCAAAATGCAGCAGGGACCTGCGTGGACTTGGATCACCCGCAGCCCTCCCTAGGGTAACTCCCAGCTGGCACGCATGATCATTTTATTAACCTCACAGTAACACAACCCTACATGCTACACAGTCTATAATAAGTCTCTGTGGACCCCACTTGTCATATCATAGTGGAATTCTATCATAGCTCCCTCTTTCTATTAAAATATGATTGAGGTTTCCTTAACATTATGGAACTTAGGTAGGTGTATCATGACATTGTCTTTTCAGCACAAATATCTTTTTCCTACTCTTGAGATATTTTCTATCAAATAAGCTTAAGATAATGGTTTTTAGTCAGCTTTGCAAAGCAAAGGAAAACTCCATTTCAGATTTTGGGAGTGGAATATATATAAATATCATGCACGTGCGTATGTGTGTGTGTGTGTGTGTGTGTGTGTGTGTGTGTGTGTGTGTCCATATATATGTGTTCATATATTGAAATATGCCACTACTTTTACTGATTGAATGCAAAAGAACACGTGGATTTAGTTTCGCATTTCATGTACAGAATTTGAGAAGCTAACACACGGCATGCAAGTGAGAAATAAATCAACGAAGTATCACACCATCTGCTGTGGATACCTACCAAACTGATGCCTGGCTTGCTATTCAATTTGAGCATTTAAGTTTTTTCATCTCATCTTCAAAGGCAGAAGTTGGCAGCTGCTCTAGTGTACAATGAGTGTGTGTGAAGGGGTGATGCAGAGAAGTAGATTATTATTGTTTGGGGAAGAATCACTCAAGTGGTCTCCTCACTTACGTAACTATGGTGTGAATAGACTCCATTGTCCTGCTGGACAGTATCACTTTGAAAAGATTTTCCTTGTTCTGGGAAGGGTCATGTAAGTGGCCTTGCTTAGTCACTTAAAGTGCAGGGTGAGTTGGCTGTTATTCTGGGAGAGGAGCATAGCCAGAACTTTGATGTTTCAAGTTTCTTAAAAAAAGTTGTGAGGCCACCACTACAGAAAAACATGGGAATTTCCCTGACCAAGCGCTCCTGGGGCCATGCTGCA
Source organism: Cephalopachus bancanus (assembly GCA_027257055.1). NCBI lineage: Eukaryota > Metazoa > Chordata > Mammalia > Primates > Tarsiidae > Cephalopachus > Cephalopachus bancanus. The sequence goes on along the minus strand of JAPVLO010000010.1, from coordinate 7,907,230 downwards.
TTCTGAGAAGTGACCCTGCTAGGAGATCCCTGATAGCACGAATCTTAGGGCAGGAGGGTCCTGGAATGGGACAAGATACTGGGGGATGGTCTTTCTCCATGAAAAGCCTGAGAAGTCAGGCACAGTGGCTCAAGTCTGTCATCCCAACACTTTGGGAGACCAAGGCAAGAGAGTTGCCTGAACCCAGGGGTTCGAGACCAGCCTGGGCAACTTGGCAAGACTTTGTCTCTACAATAAATCAAAAAATTAGCTGGGTGTGGTAACACATGCCCGTAGCTCCAGCTACTTGGAAGGCTGAGGCAGAAGGATCTCCAGAGCCCAGCAGGTTGACGCTGGGGTGACCGTGAGTGTGCCACTGCAATCCAGCCTGGGTGATGGAGTAAGACTCCGACTCAAAAAAAAAAAAAAAAACTCCTGAGAAAGGAAGGAGAGAAAGACAGTGCCTCCCCCAGCGAGCGCCTCCCCCAGCGAGCGCCAGCACGGTCTTTTGGAGATGGTTTCTAGGGTGTGGGCAACTTTGCGTCTCCTCATGTTGCTTCAGATAACTCCAAATGAGTGTTCAAAGACACCTCTCACCCAAATCTCACAGCCTTGAGCACGTTGCTTCTCTGGAGTCAGAACTTGTGAAGCCTCAGCCCTATGAGGCAACAGAGAAATAAAAGCGCTGTAAGCAGGTGGGCCCCAGCAGGGAGAACAGGGGCCCTTCCGCTGTGAGCAACGCTGAGGGAAGGCAGAGCGCACCTGTAGGGCTGAGGCCTCCAGACCCTGCAAGGATCTGAGACTGCCCCCAACTCTGCATTTTGACTGTTTGAACATTTTTGTCCCCTCCAAATTCCTGTTTAAACCAAATCCCCAATGCAACAGTGTCAGGAGACAGGACTTTTGAGAGAGTCCTGAGGGCAGAATCCTTCTAGGTGCCCTTCCTTAAAAAGGGCTGGACAGAGGGAGTTTGTCCTTTTTTGCCCTCCCACCTACTACCATGTAAGGATGCAGCAGGGAGGCCCTCACTAGCCTCCAGATGTTGTCACGTTAATCTTGGATTTTCAAGTCTCCAGAACTGTGAGAAATAAACTTTGGTTTTTTAATAAATTACCCAGCCTCAGATATTGTGTTACTGTAACTCTCTAAGATGAACTTCTTCCACTCAGCTCTCAAGGCCCCTGAGCTAGAGCCATCGGTGTCTTATACTTAGCTCTCTTTATGTCACTCCTGGGCACTGAGGGACCTTTGAATGCCTGACGAAGAGGTTTATTAGGAAAGGAAAGATGAATCTCGGGATTGGCAATTACTGTGTGAGGAAGCCCATGCATTACACTCAGAAAACGAACTACCCTGTACTGGGCTGAGGGTCGCCCAGTTGCACATAAGGAACAGAAGTAACATGCAGGGAAAGGTCATGACTCCATGCCATTACATGGAAAGAGCAAGAGATAAAACACACGGAGGCGCATAGACACACATGTAGTACGCTACTTCTGATTATATAAATTTAAGAAAGTAAGATTGCAGATTTGTAAGATGCAGCAAGTTCCCAAATGAAATTGAGACTGGAATAAACAAAAGGCCAAAAAATACTTTCTCTCAGGAAGCAGACCCAGAGCAGAGTAAAGCAGCCAGAAGTTCAAGTCCATACAAGAGATCTGTGTCAACGGCAGAAAGAGATGCTCTCTCACGGGCTTAGCCTTCAAGGTTTCCCTGAGTCATACGTGGCTTTGTCATTAGAAGAGGTCAGTTTAAGTTAAGGTAATGGAAAGTCTATGACCTGCTGACCTTGTTCTAACATTAGAGAATCAACCTCTAGCCAGCAAAGGGTGACTCTTTTCCCTATGATTCATGTATTACCTAGAAACCTCTGGTTTCCTGGAATTCTTTTTTCTTTTTTTTAATTTTTAGTTTTAAAGATGTGGAGTACAATGGGTTAGGTATACAAATTTTCATTATGCAGGTACCCTTGTTGATGAGGTGTGCCTCCCTCCCCCGGCAGTTTCCCACTACTGCCAAACCTTTTCTTATAGTATTACGATAAATGATCAAGGTCTACTTATGAGTGAGAACATGTGATATTCAGTTCTTTGCTTCTGTGATAGATGACTCTGTATTATAGGTTCTAATTCTTTAAAATTCTTTCAGCTGTAACTATTAAACACTACAATTCTGGATGACACATTTTCCCTCCAGGGGATAGAATTAATCCTCTCAGTATTAAAATGTGGTTGTTTATTTTTGACTATGCCCTGCCCCAAATAGCAGTGACATAGGTTATGTCTGAATTGCATCAAAATGCAGTGCTATTCATAATAACCTTATTATAAGCATATCATTTTTACAAATTTTATATATTGTTTTTGTCGTTATAGCTGCCATACATTCAACAAATATTTATTGATAGATTACTACTCTAGGAGCTGATTATCATTGAATGAGGTGCCTTAAAGATATGTCTAATCCTTGCAATCATATTGAAAGTTGAGGATTATTATTTCCATCGTATAGAAGGAAAAAATTGAAGGTCAGTGAGTGTAAGTAACTTGCCCTAACTCAGGCAGCTACTAGAAGGCAAAACCAGGGTTTTCTGACTGCATAGCACTTTCTGCTATACCAGAACAAATCTTTAGAGCTTTCTTTTCTTTTTTCTTTTTTTCCTATTAACCTATCAAAATTCTTCATTGTTACCATTATTCGTGATTTTCACTGCTGACAGTAGCTGTTCTGCTGGGCAATATCTAATTTTTTTCCATTTATTTTGTAAGCAAAGAAACTCCCCAATATCCAGGGACTTCACCATCTCCCTTACTCCAGGAAAGTTTCAGGGAAGGGAAACTCAGCCAAACATTGGTGAAAGAACATGGAATGAAAAACTAGAAAGAGTTGATCAAGAGAGTTTGGGAAACTAAGAAATTATAGAATCACCACCATCTTTGAAACAAATTCCCAGAATATCAACTAGTTCTATTGCCCAATGCCATTTCAGAAACACATTTTGAAGTAAAATATAAATAATTTTAAACATGTCATTTAAGATTACCCATAGGCCGGGTTCAGTGACTCAGCCTGTAATCCCAGCACTTTGGGAGGCCAAGACAAGTGGATTGCCTGAGCCTGCGGGTTTGAGACCAGTCCGAGCAACTTGGCGAGATCTTGTCTCTACAATTAAAAAAACAAAAAATTATCTGGGCATGGTAGCATGCACCTGTAGTTCTGGCTACTTGGAAGGCTGAGGCGGAAGGATCGCCTGAGCCCAGCAGGTTGACGCTGGGGTGACCATGAGTATGTCACTGCCCTCCAGCCTGGGCAACAGAGTGAGACTCCAACTCAAAAAAAAAAAAAAAAGATTACCCATAGATCTACTCTACTTAGTGCAATAATCAAGAGTTGACTCTACCTAGGCAAATGTGCATACCCCCTTCAGAACACATTGGTATGCTGGAAAGACAGGCAAGACAGTATTTTTTTTTTTTATTGTTTTTAATTATTGGAAACCCAGAACACTGTGAATATCTACAAATGGATTGAATTATTTGTTGAGACAGTAAAAATATTTCGTTGGTCATACAGTGATAGTGGTAGGAATGTGTCATGGATATAAATATCATCCAGCATGTGTGCAAAAGTAGAAAAAAGTTTTTGACTTCCTCTTTTGGTTGTATTTTGGTTACAAGACTGGAGTCTGACTCTTGCTGAGAAATAAATGCTCCAGAGTAAAAGTGACTTCCATAAATTATTGATGGTTGTTGGGTCCAGAAGGATATTCTTCCCAGGGCACATGGTTATCAGCCCTCTTCCAGATTCAAGGTAGGTAATGGGGTGCAGCATTCACATATTTACTTAAAATGTCCAGCATGATATTCATGTTCATGCCAAACAAAAATAGGAAAGTTTCTCTTGAGTTTTGTTATTTATAAAATAATCAGACCTTTGGGATGTAAGTTCTCTTCTTGTCAGGATTTCATCTTTCATTCAAGTTATACTTGGGTAGTATAGACATTAGACTTCCCATGATTGGCATAGGCATTAGACTTCCCATGATTATTCTAACCTGCAATCATATAGATTTAGAGAACTAAACCAAAGCATGGTCGAATTAGTGGCATTCAGTTTGGCTGGAAACCATGTAAACTCATAGTTGGTGAGCTTATCCAAATAAAATTGTGTTTTATTCATATTTGAATTTCCAACATTGATCACTGCACCTGAAGTGTAAGGAAGCATTCACCAATGTTATTAAATATTGAAATAACAGGCGGGTTCAAGACTAGCCCGGGCAACTTGGCGAGACGTGTCTCCACAGTTAAAAAAAAAAAATTAATCGGGCATGGTACCACATGCCTATAGTTCTGGCTACTTGGAAGGCTGAGGTAGAAGGATCGCTGAGCCCAACAGGTTGATGCTGGGGTGACTGTGAGCGTGCCACTGCACTCCAGCTTGGGCGACCAAGTAAGACTCCAACTTTAAAAAAAAGAAAATATTGAAATATTGATAATAGCAGCGGTTAAGGATAACTTTCTTCTCTTAGAGGAGCTCACTTGCTAACATTCAGTACATGCAGACAAACTCGGGACCTTGTCTACAGGATGACCCTGAGAGTGTTATCTGGTTGCCTTGGGCATCGTCTGGACTGAACTCAGCCAACACCTGCATTCTTCTCTGTAGTTTCTACACAAGTTTTCTCTCTTTCTCCCTCTTTACCTTTTTCTTTTGTTGTTTGAGGTTTTGAGAACTTGTTTAGATACTTGTCCCTGGGGCCAAAGAAGACTATTTCCAGTGTGAAGGAATTTAACTTGAGCTTTGTTTGGGTGCTGAGTGAGGGGGAGGACCACTCCGACTTTGGACCTATATCCATAGTGGTCATCTCATTTCACTAAGATATTCTCTTTTCACAAAGAGGTGGAAAGTACAATCTTCACTATTGTCTTTGGGGATTAAGTCAGGTTTTGTTTTTTAAATTATTCTTTTTATTTTATACACTAGAGCAGGTTGGGTTCATTTTTTGTCTTTCTGCCAAACGTAAGTCTCTGGATACTTCTTGATGTACAATCGACTCACTGGTCACCACAAGGCCAAGTAAAGAGGGGTCTGCCACTTATTCCCAAGGACTATTTACCTTTGACTTTGGATACAAGAACTCTGCTTTGGGGCTTGTTCCTTCATCTTCTCCAAGTTTGTTTATCTGGTTTTTTTTTTTAAGTTGAAGTCTCACTCTGTCACCCAGGCTGGAGTGCAGCGGCATGCTCACAAGCCACCGCAGCCTCTACCTGCCGGGCTCAGGCAATCCTTCCGCCTCAGCCTTCCAAGTAGTTGGAACTACAGGCGTGTGCCACCACGCCTGGCCAATTTTTTTATTTATTGTAGAGACAAGGTCTTGCCAAGTTGCCCAGGCTGGTCTTGAATCCCTGGGCTCTGCCTCCAAAAGTGCTGGATTACAGCCGTGAGCCACCACACCCAGCTACCTTCTCCGGGTTTTTGCTGAAATATTGTCTACTTCTGAGGCCCTTCTAGAACACACTGTTTAGTGCCCCCACCTTCTTCCCCAGCAATCCTTGTCTCCTTCCTCTGCTTTATTTTCTCCATAGCACTCACCATTATCTGCTCCGCTATGAAAGTATCTTACGTACCTTCTTCATTAGACAATGTAAATTCCATGAGGGTGGGATTTTTGGTTTCTTGTTCACCAGCATAGTCACAGTGACTAGAAGAACAGTGTCTTGCTCAACGCTATTTTTGGAAGAAAAGAAGGAAAGAGAAGTAGGTATAGGAGGAGAAAGAAAGGAGGGAGGAAGGACAGAAGGAAGGAAAGTAGGGTTCAGGGAAGGAAGCTGATTGCTTCAGAGAAGCACTAATAGCAGACAGAATTGTTGTGTTGGCCTCCCCTAAAGGTTCAAGTCTAAGTGTGAGAGAAACGTTGATAGACATGTGCACAAGAACCCAGGGGTTTTTAGGACTAATCGGATTTTCAGACCTTAGAAATAGCTACAGAAACTGCTGTTATATGCACATGCTCATGCACACTTAAATCTTTGCATGACATATTTATTTGTGTGTTTGCATCCTTTTTATACATCTCTTCATGGAAAGGTAAGGGATGTGGTATGTAGTTACATAAAAAATATTATTTGCTGATGCTAATGAGGTCATGACCAGGTTCAGTCTTCAGATAGGTCAATGATGCTGGTCTTGTCTAACTGCCCAGAGTATACTCCTAAGTCCAGCCATTGCCTCAAAAATGCTTTAATTAGTTGTTTAGTGCAATAGTGATGGGGCAAATGTGTGAGTGTGAGAATGTAGACGGAACAACGTGAGTCCTTTACTGGTCTTAGAAAAGAAATTCCTGACCCAAGGCTGTTGGGTCAAGAGATCAGTAGATCTTCACTCTCAAAGGCTGGCATGTAATACCTATTTTCTTCCCCCAGATTTAGAGATATGACTTGTGTTTCAACACAGCTGAGTACAGCAGTCAATTCAGAATAAATGAAAACCTCTTTAACTCCTTTCAGATAAGGACAAAACTCTGATTATCAGATCCTTTTCTTCTAATGTTGAGAAGCAGATAGGCTGGCGTGTGAAAATCATAGCCCCATGGTGATAGTTCCTGCTACCTCTCACACTGTTGACTAATAGGTAACAACCTTGGAATACCCGGAGGCTATTTTTTCTTATTAATATTGTCTATTTAGGTTAGACATTCCTTTTGAGAATTTGCCATTTGTAAGGCGTAGACTAGCTTTGCAATATGCCAAAAATGAATCAGACACAGACATTGCCTTTAAAGAACTTACAGACCAATAAGGAGACAGGACATGATTGTCTTGTCAGTATCCTGTAGTTTTGCCACATTTACTGAGATTGCAATTAATAAGGACACTGTACATGAGTATTTCTTTCTTACTCAACATACACAAATAGCTTTTTGAACAAAGAAAAACTGAAAGCATGCCCATACACACCATTTTAGGTTTTCCTAATCAAATTCAAACACTCCTGTGCAGCACCCTTGAAAATCTAAAATCTTGCAAGTGTTAAGCTGCAGTTAAAGCTGCAAGGCTCACAGAAAACATCAAAGAAGTGAGACTGAGGCATTGCAGTGGGTAATCCCAGCATATAATATTAATCTGAGTTTTCCAAATTTGACAGAAACCTCAAAATACCTGAAGTGAAAGAAAAGATGTGGACAGCTATGCCAGAACAATCTGGGTCTCCTGCTGAATTTCTATCAGATTGTCAACTGGGAGAGCCAGTGATAAAAGAGGTAAAAAGGTAAATCAGAGACTGATTTTATTTTTTAAATACCTCAGAACAAAAGCAAATGGCCAACAGGCATATGAAAAGATGCTCAATGTTATTAATCATAAGGGAAAAGCAAATCGATAGCATAATGATATTTCAACTCACACTGTCATGATGGCTATTATGAAAAAGACAAAAGACAATAGGTATTGATGAAGATGTAGAGAAATTGGACTCTTCATACACTCTTGGTGGGAATGCAAAATTGTGTCATTGCTATGGAAAACAACATGGAGGGAGGGTTCTCAAAAAATTAGAAATTGAACTACTGCATGATCCAGCAATCTCCCACTGGGTATGTATCCAAAAGAATTGAAATCAGGATCTCAAAGAGGTATCTACACTCAAAAAAGTGCTGCATGTTCATTGCAGCACTGTTTATGAGAGTCAAGATATGGAAACAACCTAAATTCTATCGTCAGATAAATGGATACAGAGAAGATGGTATATGCATACAATGAAATACTATCCAGTCTTCAAAAAGAAGGATATCCTGCATATTAAACAACATGGGTGAATCTGGAGGACATTTTGATAAGTGAAATAAGCCAGTCACAAAAGGACAAACACCACATGATGCCACTTACATATATAAAATAGTCAAACTCGTAGAAGCAGAGAGTGGAACCACTCTTGCTGGGGGCAGGAAGGAGAGAAAAACGGGCTATTGATAATTAACAAGCATTAAGTTTCAGTTATGCGAGAAGACAAAAATTCTAGAGATCACCTGTACAACATTGTGCCTAAAGCTAACAACATTGTTTTAGACACTGAAAACTCAGTCAAGAGGGTAATCTCATGTTAAGTGTTCCTGCCACAAAAAATTTTTAAAAGGCCTCAGAATTTACCCTGTTATAAAGGGACATGGTTAAACAGGTAGAAACAGGTTCCTGTTGGGATTTTCATGGTGGCTTCTGCAAGGATCGTGGAGATGTCTGTCCCCCTTACTTTGGAGCAATACTTCCAAATGAGATGTGGAATTGGGGGCAACACCTGCTTCCAAGCATTTATTGGCGATTAGAGAAACGGCTGTGGCAAAGGTTCGGTGAGTCAGAATGGCATCCACTCTTGGTAGCTTTGGTGCGCCCACACACACGTGCGGTGTGAAGCGTCCTCAAGGTCTGTCCTAAAATTCATCCGGAGCCCAGGCCACCTTGGACCTGCCCCTCCTGGTTGTGGAGTACTACAAAGTCAAGGCAGGCCGCTTTCGGCTTAAGCAGCCCTTGCGGGCCATCGGGAGGGGTGCCAGTAATTGCTGCAATAACTCCTTGTGAAGAAGGCAGCTCTCTCCTTACCTTTCACTTCAACTTTTACCTCCAGCCCTCTTGGCTTTTTCCTGGCATGTGCTCTTTTGGGCCCCAGTGGTCAGAATGTGGAAACAATTATTTCTCTCAGCTGTTTTGGAAAGAAAATTCCCTACTCACTGTGATCCTTAATGTTTGCTTGTGATGTTTCTGCTATAACTTAACATGGTAGGAGATTGTAGGCATTGTTGTAATGTCTTATTTAATTTCAATACTTACTCTTCAGTTTTTCAAATGACCTGCTTTTCTATTTTTTAAAAAATGTATATTAGAGACATGGAAGAAATAAACCAAGTAATCATGAATGTGGTTGGGAAAAATAATTACCAACAGACATTTTGCTGGATAGATAAACTTGGCAGATTTCTCTGAAGATAATAATCGTGTGTGTGTGTGTGTGTGTGTGTGTGTGTGTGTGTATTTGTGTGTGTATATATGGATATATATGAATATATATTATTTTATAAAATCTCTCAACACTTCCCTTTTCAACCCAAGACATACACATCTAAATGTTTCCCAAGTTTTTAAAACTAGTTCAGTTCAACATAATTTATTGTCCAGAACTAGGGGTACATTCATTCCTATCACTCATTCCTTGAAATTCATGTCACGTTCTCCTTTGTTTGCTAAATACCACCCGGTGTTTCACACTTCCACATCCTGCTCCTGTGCTTTCTCTTAGCACCAGAAAAAATACCTTTCCTGCTCTGTGCACTTGGTGAACCTCTATTTCTAGTCCTCTGCAGACAGAAACAATCTTTCCCCCCATTCCTAGGTGGTTGGCCACACAGCCCTTGTATAGGCCAACAAATGTGGCACAAGTGCATTGCCATTGCTGTCTTGTACAGCTATGAAAACTTGCTGTGGAGACCACACATTACGGAAGCACAACACTTTATTCCTCCAACCCTCTGGAACTTTATTCTTGCTTAGTCAAACCCAATCACCCTGCTCAAAGGAAATGGGTGGAAGTACTCTTATAAATTCCCACTGAACATCATTTGGGCTAAGTGAGAAGAATTCAACGGAAATATTTATTTTGTACCACAAAGTCACCATCTATAATTAACTTAGCTACTCTTGGGTGTTGGTATCTTATCTTATGCCTGTCCTGGCTCAGTAACTGACACTGGTTAGGAGTGGAGAACTAAAGCCACTTGTCTATAAAGCTGAATGAGCGAAAGTGTGAATATAAACAAAATATAACAAAGAAAAATGGCTGATAGCTAAAATATGACAAAGAGAAATGGCTGGTGGCAAAGGTTTAAAAAAAACTGCATGTTATTATTTCACATATTTCAGATATGTGAAATATAAGTACTAAATTTTTATTGTGGCAAAAATATATAAAATGTAAAATATAAATATAATATAAATTTAAAATATATAAATATGATATAAAAATATAAAAGTTACCATCTTCACCACTTCTAAAGGTACAGTTCAGTAGTGTTAAGTATTTTTTTTATTGTCAGGCAATCAACCTCCAGAACTTTCTTGTCTTGCCAAAAGTTCATATCTATTGAACAACCCTCCATTTTCTCCCAGTCCTTGGTAACCACCATTCTACTGTTGGTGTCTATGAATTTAACTACTCTAGGTACCTCATAGAGTGGAATATACAGTATTTATCTTTTTGTTACTAACTTATCTCACTTAGCATAATGTTCTCATTCATGTTGTAGCATGTATCGGAATTTCCTTTTTTTTGAGGCTGAGTAAGATTCCTTTGTATGTATATATACATCACATTATGCTTATCCACTCATTCAATTAATAGACATTTGGGTTGCTTCCGTCTCTTGGCCATTGTGAATAGTGCTACTATCAACATGGTTGTGTAAACATCTCTTGAAGATGCTGCTTTCAATTGTTCTGAATAGGTACTCAGAACTGGAATTGCAAGATTATATGGTAATTCTATTTTTAATTTTATCAGGAAGCGCCATACTGTTGTCCGTAGCAGCTACACCATTTTATTCCCAACAACAGGGCACAAGGGTTCCAATTTCTCTATATCCTCTCCAACACTTGATATTTTCTGGATCTGAGGTTTTTGTTTTTGTTTTTGTTTTTTTGAGTTGGAGTCTCACTCTGTCGCCCAGACTGGAGTGCAGTGGCCGCTCCCGGCCACCGCAGCCTCGGCCTGCTGGGCTCCGGCGATCCTTCCACCTCAGCCTTCCGAGTAGCCGGAATTACAGGCATGCGCCACGACGCCCAGCTGATTTTTTTTTATTTATTGTAGAGATGAGGTCTCGCTGCCCAGGCGGGTCTCGAACCCGCGGGCTCAGGCAATTCACTCACCTCAGCCTCCCAAAGGCACGGGATTACAGGCTGAGCCACCGAGCCCGGCTTTGTTTGTTTTTGACAGTAACTATCCTGATGAGTGTGAGATGATGTCTACTGTAGTTTTGATTTGCATTTCTCTAAAAATGAGCACTCTGATTTGAAAGTCCTCTCCAAAACTCAGGTTGAAATTTGATGGCCGTTGTAGCAGTGTTGAAAGGTACTACCTTTGAGAGGTGCTTAGGTCATAAGGAGTTAAATGAATGGATTAATGCTATTATCATGGGGGTAGGTTAGTTATTTCAGGAGTGGGCTCCTGAGAAAAGAATAAATTTGGCTAGATTTTCTCTCTCTCTTTCTCTGTTTTTTGTGCATGTGGGGGTCATGGCCATTGGTCCCCTAAAGGTTCACTGAAAAATCGCTGACATGCAGCAAGATTGATTAATAGAAGACATAGCATGCACATTTTGTTTAATATGTTTACACAGGAGCCTTCAGAATAAAGGCCCAACTTCTCAATGAGCTACAGAAACTTAAATACTATCTCCAGTAACAGAAAGAATGGGGACCTGCACTCTTGTAAAAACAGGTTATGGGAGGGGGAGAAAGAGGAATTCTACTGAAGGGTAATACATGGTTGGGAGAATGAATGGAGGGGGAAACAAAGAATGACTTGCAAGTAGTTGTCTATGGAAATTGAATGAACCTGACACACAGGCATCATATTTGTAAGGAAGTCTGCTCAGGTGTAGTCTTACCTTGCTCTTCTTTTCTGAATAGATAATGACTAACAGGGAAGGAAAAGCAACTTCTCTGTAACTAAGTGGAGGCAGGAAGGTCAGAGAGATCCTGTGGCTAAAAGCCATATTTTGGGGTAAGTCTTCCAGCAGCCCTTCAACTCACGTACCCTTCTGCCATGGGATGAACCATGCCAGACACCAGAGCCATGCTCTTAGACTCCCTAGCCACCAGAACTGTGAGCCAAATACACTTCTATTGTTTGTAATTACCCAGTCTGTGGTATTATGTTACAGCAGCAGAAAATGGACTCAGAATTAATGATGTTGAGCATCTTTTCATATGCTTACTGGCTATTTGTACATTTTGGAGAAATGTCTATTCAAGTTTTTTGGCTATTTTAAGTTGGATTACTTGTTGCTTTGTTGTTGTTGAATTGGAGGAGTTCTTAATATATTATGAATATTGACCCTTTGTCAGAATGGGACTTGCAAATATTTTTCTCCCATTTCATAAGTTACCCTTTCATTCTGTTCAGTGTGTCAAATGTTAAATGAAAGAAATTACAATAGAGAAATCACAAGGTCTAAGATTTTACACTTTCTAAACATTATAGAAAATAGTTTCATTCCTCATACAAACAAGTCTGTATCTGAATTTCCTAAAAACTATATGTTAGGGTCATATTCCCCCAGCGGGGCCGCCAGAATGCTAAGTCAGGCCTGCTGGGGGTGTGAGTGTCTAGTGTGCAATCTGATGCCACATGAGAGATGCAAAGAATTGCACAGAAGTTAGATTAGAAAATATAGTTTATTTAGACAGTAAATTAGAGAAAGAGAGAGAGGAGATTCACCTCCCCACGGTAGGGAAGGGAGCCAAAGCCAAGAAACATGGTGACAGCCATAGATCAAAGATCACAATGGTCACAATGACCTGGCAGTGGCCAAATGGCTGCTCATGGTTGAGTCCTTTTAACCATTTCCCTTGGATTGGGGAAGTTCCTTAAGTTGATTGGGTGGTGGTCTGTTCCACGTCTTTATGAAGGGGCAGGTAAGTGCAGGAACTGGCTGTCAGATGATGGACAGCAGACAGATGGGTGGGTTAATCACACGATTGCTGCCATGGTGGTGGGCTAGATGGGAGATAAGGGGAGAGGTTTCCCTATAAAAGACTTGTTAGACATTTACAATCCACAAACTCCTTGACCACAAAGTGGTCTATTATCATTTCTATGGTTTCAGTTAGCCAAGGGGTGATCTTTGATCTTTTGCCTTCCACTAGGAACCTGAAAGTTTCCTAGAGATTATTTTGCTAAACCATGAATTGAAAGGTTGGGCTGTCCTGATCTTGAATCTGATGGAGATTTGCCAAGGAGGTGGGGTAGGCTGCCGCTTGGCCTGCAGTAGAATGTCTGAACGCTTCCTAAAACCCGCCTATTGGAATTTTATCTATCTATGTCTAACCTGTGCTAGATTCAAAGCATGTCAGGGGTAAAGTCTAAGCAAAAAAGGCTAGGCTGAGGAAAAAAGACTATACTAAACTAAGTTTATTCTAGATTTCTATAGGTACCTCCTTTCACTATGTAACACTGAATTTAGGAGACTAAATTGGAAATTTTCCACTTACATAAAGTATAGTGCATTTTTCCCCTCAAAGGCATGATTTTGCTTGATAAAAGAGAAGCGGTATGTAAAGATGTAAGATAAACAGGCAGGTGCAGATCCTGGGGCAGGTGGGCACCTAAAATAATGAAGAGAATGCAGAACACACCATATAAATACTGTTGTATAAAATCAGGATTCTAACCTCTAAACTTAAAGCAAGAAGAAGGGTCCCTAATCAACATAACAAGAGAACAGCAGCAATATAACCTGATTTAAGATGTAAATGTGTTCAAGTAATTCGCACTTACAGATGACAATAAGATATATCAGGAATGTTTAGAGTATAGTAACATCATGACTACTAGCAGATCAATTAGGCATCTGAATGGCTACTTTGTGGCCATGAAGGAATCTATAGCAACAAGATACCGCAGAAAAAATAAACAACAAAACTTCATATTTTTAAATATTCATATTTTAATTGTTAAACTTCAGTACATAAAAAAACTTTCTTTAAAAATTCAAAACCTGAGAGCATAGAGAATTGGACTCCATCACTCTCAATTGCCAAGTCTTGTACATGCCCATTGGCAAAGAATTCTGCCTAAAATACTCTACGCTTCTAGCTGAAGAGTCGGTCTGGAGCCTCAGGTGACCCTGGCTGTACAACAGAAAAATGGAAAGCTCCAAATAGTCTAATCCTGTTGCCGCATTTGAGGCCTACCTAAGTCAACCAACAAGTGCCAGAACAAATAGAAACATCAGATATTGATTTTGGAAACTTATTCCAGAAGACTGACCTGAGCCAGAGAGAACCTAGCATTATGGATATGAATGATGAAGGCAACTGACAGAGGACTGATGACTATCCCAGCAGAAACAGACTTAGATTTCTGTTCATCTTATTCAACACACACACACACACACACACACACACACACACACACACACACACAGCTTACACAAATAAAATGGAGTAGCTACTACAGGCTATGCTCTGTGGGAGAATCAAGAAAGTCTAGGTCATCTAACTTTCCTAGAAGCACATGTAAAAATAGATCATTGTACAGAGACTGTACCATCCTTTAGGAATGAGCTTGTACTTATAATTGGCTTTCTGATCTAGGGTATGACCAGCAACAAATGTTAAGGCAAGATTTCATAATAAATTTCTATAACTTTCAAATAATAAAAGTGTCTTCCAACTCCCTATAAAACACACTTTGCATATTGATTAAATAAAAGCCAAATAAGCTCTAAGCTATCATTAAAGCACATAAAATACAGCCCTGTCATTTCGTTTGTTTTATTTTATAAAATGTGCTGCTATTGTATCGTTAAGACAATTGCATACATTTATTGAGCACTTCCTATGTGCCACCGCATGCTAAGAACTTTACCTACATTATCTTATTTGGTCCTTTCAACAAACCTATGAGGAAAGTGAGGCTTAAAATAGTAACATCACTCATCCAAGTACAATTATCTGATACGCAACTGAACTGTGATGCCCAAGACATCTAATTCTAGAGCTAGTGTTCTTAATGCCGTGCTGTACCACCTGAAACAAAGTGAAATTTAAGCATCTCATGAACCTATGGAATTTGAGATTTGGAAGAGACATCAGATAGCATTTAGCTCAGTTCTGTATGTTATAGCTAATGATCATAAGATCAAGAGAAGTGAAATTACTTATGTTTCTTCCTGACAGAGTCAAGGCCAGAATTCTATTGATTTCCAAATCCAACTTCTTTCTACCTCATTCAGTTGACTAAAGACAGTCTCTTCCCACTTTAGTCCGGCAATTTTAAGATGTGTCTGATTCCCATATACCAAATAAACATTCGAGCTCTCAGAAGGAATACCGTAATCACAGTTGGTTGCCTAATCTGTTAACATATTACCTTAAAACTTCATGGTTTAAAACATCAAATATCTGGGGCAACCCCTTTGGGTCTCCTCTCACTGTGGGAACTTTTCTGTCTTCTCAATAAATCCTGTTTTAAATAAATAAATAAGTAAAACATCAAACATTTGCTGTCTCAGAGTTTTTGTGGGTAGAAATTCAGGAGTGGCTTTGCAGAGTTGTCCTAGCTTAGGTTCTCTTATTCACTTGCAGTCAGGCTGTTGGTGGGGACCGCAGGCACCTGACTGGGGTAAGAGGATCCTCTTTCAAGATGGCTGCCTCACATGCCTGTTGGCAGGAAACGTCATTTCTCACTACACGGACCTTTCCATTAGTTGGCTGAGTGACATGGTACCCAGCAGAGGTGGGTTGGGAATTAGGTTCAACTTCGTCAAAAGGGAAGAGTATCAAATCACTGTGGACAGATTTTAAAGCCACATCTACCTAGAAGACATTTTTTTTCTTTTTTTTCCTCAGAGTCTTTTCAGTTTGGTGTCCGTTCCCCCTCCAATGTGACTTACAGATAAATCCTGATTAGTCTAAATCAACCTTGGCAAGCTTACAAAGTGACGTAAGACCCAATCTTGCAAAAATATACCAAAGGACATCTGTTGGGGGCCTTATGAGAATGGTTTCCTTACTCTTAGAAAGAGGAATGTGGGAGGAGATGGGATCTTCCGTTGTGGGACCTTTTCATGTCTTGATGGGACATCTGGCGCATCTGGAACTATTGTAGCCATCCTGCAACCCTCGGGAGAGCCAGTGTGAGGACAAAAGTAACACGCTTGGAGGATGGCAGAGAGGAAAATCAGAGGGAAACTGGGTCTTAATGGAGTTGTCAGGTCATTGTATTAACCAACCCTGGAGAATATTCTCAACCTCTGCACTTCTTATTGCATGAGATAATACATGTTCTTTATTGTTTAAGCCATTTAAGATGTATTTTTTGTTACGGTCAGTTGAAGGCCACACTAACTGAATTCCTGACACAAAGTGTGGAGTTAGTGCTTTCCTTGACATAGCTCCAGGTCAGAGCTATATAGCATTTAAGCAATTCAGGCTTTAGAGTGAATAACACAGACTCATAAGGGCATTCTACCCATACGAAAACAAGGACAAGGACAAAAATTGTCTTTCCCCATTCACTCAGGACATTCCCCATTCACTCAGCCCCTTGCTCCACAAGTTTCTAATTATTTTCCAATCATATTTGGAAACTTTGAGTTTGGGGCAGAAAGAAAAGTGGGGGATAAAGGCTTAACCTACTTAGATTCTTCAGCTCACTCTGTAGCTATCACCCAAACTGTCCTCTCCTCTCCTGTCTCCTCTAACTAGCTAAATCTTACCTCCCATTCAAGGTTCTGCAAATCACATCTTGATCAAGAAATTTGAGAGCTCTGAAATTCCTTTCCCTTTGATCTGTAAGTTCTCTGGAGTCATAGTAACACATTTGCTAACCACCTGGAGACATCTCTCCAGTTATGTATTCCACATTGCTTTTCTCTTGTTTATTTCTTACGTTCCCTTGTACATTTCCCTGAGGTCAGAGACTCCATATGGTGCCTACCTGCATGTGGTGGGTGTTTATAACTAAGTCTTGATATACTGCTTCAAAAGATAAGTGAAAATGAGGGGATAGAAAGAAGAGAAGAAGAGGAAAACCTAGGAATGCATGTGAACTTGGCCTATCTTGGAATTTATAAAGTAAAGGTCTGGCTGCAGTGTGGCCGGAATGCCTTAGAACTCCTAATACATGTTATTTCTCCATCATATCTGCCCCTGAGTATCAGAAAAGGAAGATGGGAGAAGCTGAATCCATTCAAGAACGTAGATCTGCTGGGCTTTCATATCTAGCCCACGTTTTCCAGTTCTCCACAGTATTTCCTAGTATTTGCTAATATTCTTGCTTCATTCGTGTGTTTACAGCCTGACTGCACTATGCAGCAGTTCTAACTACAGTTCCTGGGGAACGAAATCATAGTAAAAGCAACTGATATCACCATCATTTTTGTCAAGGCATTTTAAAGCAGATTCCAAAAGGACTTGATGAACACCCATATTAGAATATGGCACAAGGAAATTTCCAGGGATGGTGGCCTCTGCTGGCACTTCTGCAGGTCTTAGAGAAGTTCCATTTACCCTACAGGCCTCTGCCAAATGCTGTGCTGCTCCCTAGAGTAACATATATTTACCTTCAGAGTTGTAACCAAAACTGTAAGCTTCATGTCTGCAGTCCCTTGGAAAAGAGAATATCTCAACAGAAATATGGTTAGCGCATCTCTGGAACCCCTTCTAAAATGTTTCCTTTGTGATCTAGACTTTTAACTTAAGCTGTCAGATATACAGGATGTGGGAAGATGCTTATAATTCCATCAGATGTCTTGAATACTGTTTTCTTACATGCAAAAAAAAAAGGATGAAAATTATTTCATTAAAGGATAAGATCAGAGTTCTTGCCGGGCATAGTGTCTCACACCTGTAATACTAGCAATTTGGGAGGCCAAGACAAGAAGATTGCTTGAGTTCAGGAGTTTGAGACCAGCCTAGGCAACAAAATAAACCACATCTCTACAAAAAATAAATTAACCAGTGGTGGTGCACGCCTGTTGTCTCAGCTACTTGGGAGACTGAGATGGAAGGATCTCCTGAGCCTGGGAGGTTAAGACTGCAGTGAGCTGTGATCATGCCACTATACTCTAGCCTGGGCTACAAAAACTCCAACTCAAAAAAAAATAAAAATAAAAAGGATCACCATTCTTTCTGGAAAGCTTCTGGTAGTGATGCATCTACAAAAATGTTTAAAATTGGCCAGGTGTATAAAGAAGGACAAAATTATGAACTTTGCAGCAACTTGGATGGACTTAGAGTCTGTAATATTGAGTGATCTATCACAGAAATAAAGAACTGAGTACCACATGTTCTCACTCATAAGCAAACCTTGAACAATTGACAAAGTAAAGGTCTGGCTTTACTATAAGAAAGGGATTGGCAGTAGTGGGAAACTGCCAGGGGAGTGGGGGCACACCTCATTAACAAGGATACCTGCATAATGAACATTTGTATACCTAACCCTGAATGGTACCCCACATCTTTAAAATAAAAAATTAATAATAGGCCAGACTTGGTGGCTCAGTCTGTCATCTCAGCACTTTGGAAGGCCGAGGTAAGTGGATTGCCTTAGCCAGCAGGTTAGAGACCAGTCTGGGCAACTTGGCGAGATCTCGTCTCTACAATAAATTTAAAAAAAAATTAGATGGGCATGGTAGCATGCACCTGTAGTTCTGGCTACTTGGAAGGCTGAGACAGAAGGATCGTAGGAGCCCAGCAGGTAGAGGCTACAGTGGCTGTGAGCGTGTCACTGCACTCCAGCCTGGGCAACGGAGTGAGACTCTGATTCAAAAAAAAAAAATTTATAATAAAAAAAAAATTAGCCATACGTGGTGGCACATGCCTGTAGTTCTAGTTACTTGGAAGGTTGAGACCGAAGGATCCCCTGAGCCCCAGTGGTCGAGGATGCGGTGACCATGGGTGTGCCACTGCACTCCAGCCTAGGCGACAGAGGGAGAGAGTGAGATTCAGACTCAAAATAAATATATAAACAATAAAAAAAGTTTCAGTCCCAGCACAGTGGCTTGCACCTGTAATTCCAGCCCTTTGGGAGGCTGAGGCAGGAGGATTGCCTAAGCCCAGGAGTTCAAGACCAGCCTGGGAAATATAGTGAGACCTCATCTCTACAAAATATTTTAAAAAATTAACCGGGCATAATGGTGCTCACCTGTAGTCCCAGCTACTTGGGAGACTGATGTGGAAAGATTGCCTGAGTCCCCAGAGGTCAAGGTTGTGGTAAGCCATGGTTGTGCCACTGCACTCTAGCCTGGGTGACAGAGTGAGACCCCTCCAACAAAAAAAATGATCAAAATAACCAGATTTTCTTTTTTGTTCACTCTCATTTTTCTAGCCATTATCCTCCTTTGTTTTTCTCACTTTGTATTGTTTTTTTTCCAACTTAAAAAAAACCCAAAAAACAACTTTCTTTGCCCCTGGTTTTATTCCTAGTTTTATCAGCAGTGATATCTTGACTGATGACCTCAACAATGAAAAGTTGTCTGAACAAGTCACATCCCCTTGTTTCAGCTTTTATGTTTCAGACCGGCCTTTGATTTCATTTTAGAAACCATGCTGGGAAGAGCACATACATTTTCTGATGTTTCTTCTTCATATTTGATCAAAACACTGTTTTCATTGGCTTTCTTCATAAACCTTTAACTTCTCCCAAATGGTTTCCGTGGTGAGTGAGTCTTTGGGCCTTACTGTCTCCCATACCCAATCCTTGAGCATAATAATATTAGTTCTGGCTGGGGGATGCCCTTTAGCTCACAATAAGAATACGGAGAACATTTTGTCTCATAACTTTAGTTTAAATCATGTGCAGACAGAAACAACAGAGTAAAGGGCCCAGTGCCACATGGATCTTTCCCTGTGTCCACTTCTCTTATCCTGAGAGGATTTCCCACTCATCTGATCCCCAGGGGTTTCTTGTCACTACTAATATCTACTGGTGCCTGGTCATGATCCTGACTGACCCTCTACCCTTGTTTTGAGCAGTGTGAATGGAAACCCATGCACAACCAGACTCTCAATCCAAAAACCGTCATTTTCAAAAATAACAATTGCTGCTTCTTGACTCTTAGCACTGATTCTTAGATCTTAGCGTACACGGGAACTGCCTCAGGCAATCGAAATTGAATCTTTACTTGGAAAAGTGGTTCCCAGGAATCTGCATTTTTCATGATGAAGGAAATTCAACAGACGAGTCTGTGAAACATTTGTCTTAGAGACTGTATCTTTCTGGATCTAATGATAGGAAAATACATACTTATTTTAATAATTGTTCATTTCATTGGGAGATTTCATCCATCAATAAACTGTCAGCATTTCACTTTGTACTAAACACATTAAGATTAATAATGCAAACTTTTCTCTTCTCCAAGAACCCATAATCCACTGTGCAGTTTCTTTTAGTCTGGCAATCCAATATTTAGGACTCAAACTCTAAAGACAGGCAGACTCAGCATTGCCAGGTATTAGTTGTGTGACATTGAGCTTCAGCCTCCACATCAAAATTGAGGGAAGTAATACCAACCTCATACAATTGTTGTGAGGATCAAATGAGATAACACATTATGTCAAGCGTTTAGCACTTGTACTCAGCATAGTTCCAAGAACGTAGTAAGTACTCAAGTGTTATATAAGGATGAAGATAGCTAATGATAATAATCAAGATATGGCAGTAACAATAATATTAGTAAGACTTAATTAACTCCTTACTCTGAGACTCACAAAGATAAACCCACTTTCCTTCTTATATGAGGAAAATTTGCATTTTTTCCTTCTGGCAGATACTGTACATATATTTCTCTTCTGTGGTCACTTTCAGAGAATTTGTGTTTGGGGAGAGATTTAAAATCTGCCCCTGGGAGGGTCTCTTGGCCTGAAGACCCTCTCATTTCCCAAGCAAGAAGAAAGGAAGAAAGTGACTAATAAAATATCTGTGGAACACACATTAATTTAGAATAACGCTTAACATAACTTTAGTCCTAACACATGGCATAAACACGAAAAATTACTTTTAAGACATTTCTGATTCATAAGTATTTTCTCAATAACTTTCTATTTATTTATTTTTTGAGATGAGCTCTTGCTCTGTTACCCATGCTGGAGTGCGGTGGCACCATCATAGCTCACTGCAGCCTTGGACTCCTGGGATCAAAGATCTGTCTGTAATCACACATAAAATAATCTACTACTTAAGTAACAATGCTGGTAGTTTATGAATAAGTTTCAAAATGAGTGGTCCAGACAACACTACAGTACAATGTTGTATTCTGGGAGTGAAGAGAAGGAAGGGACATGGTGGGCAAGGAAGGTTCTTGGAAAAGAGAGGATGCATTTGAGCAAGACATTGTAATATGGGTGACAAGAGTGGAATGAGGAGAGGATCTACGCAAGGGAGTGAGGCATCCCCTTCCAGAGCAAAAGACGAGAAGGAGAATGTACTAGAGCAGACCAGACGAGGGGTTATGAATAAGAAAATCAGGTCCTCATGCATGTTTATCAGTTGGAGCTAAGCACAAAGAGTGATGAGAAAGAACATTGACCCCTCAAAGGTGGCTGCTTCTCAAAGGGGGTTTCTGATCTTAAACACAAAATCAGATTTTTCCAATATGCAGGCCACTTACTGGAAGTAAATTAATTGATTTGGAATTGTCTTATTACTATCTAATTTTATTTAATTACCCATATGTCTATCTAATTTAATGGATACAAATTAAATTTTCAAAACATATTGTAGATGAAAACATATAACTCACTTTTAATAGTGTACATTTATATCTAATCATGACGTGTATATGACAGATTAACTCCTCATATCATATTAATATTTGGCTATAATATTTTACTGTTTTTATTTAGTCTTCACAAGATTATAATTGGTTTCACCTTCTGAAAATATTAGCAAAATCTAAGTTAGTGTGACCAATTTGCATTAAAAATTGTAATTTACACTGAATATTTAAAAATCTATTTGACCAAAGTGATCATGAATATTTCTAAAATCCTTATTTTGGCATTAGTTATGTAATAATAGCCAACAGTAATATGATGAAAGAATCTGGAATAGATTATTGAGTTGTTTAAAAATCTGTACTGAACAATATGGTGAATATTGAAGTATGAACAAATCACTACAGTGCTGATTCTGCTGATGATAATGATAATAACATCTAAACTCATTAACATTTATCACCTACCTGGCAATGTTTTAGGTGCTTTATATATTAACTTCTTTACCTTGCTAGTGGGTATGAACATTATACAGAGACAACCAGTTTCTCTTTTTTTTCCAAGATGGTGAATTTCTACATTAATGCACAGATTAATACATAGGTATAACCATGTAAATATGCCCACAGGTGTTCTTACTGAAATTCTAATGCTTGTAAGAAATGAGATGAAGCCGGGCTCGGTGGCTGAGCCTGTAATCCCGCGCCCTTGGGAGGCTGAGGTGAGTGGATTGCTTGAGCCCGCGGATTCGAGACCTGCCTGGGCAGCGAGACCTCATCTCTACAATAAATCAAAAACTCAGCCGGGCGTGGTAGCGCATGCCTGTAATTCCGGCTACTCAGAAGGCTGAAGCGGTAGGATCACCGGAACCCAGCAGGTCGAGGCTGTGGTGGCCGAGAGCGGCCACTGTACTCCAGTCTGGGCGACCGAGTGAGACTCCAACTCAAAAAAAAAAGAAATGAAATGAGCTGAATGGAAATGGAAAATTAAGGAGTCTTTTTTTTTTGAGTTGAAGTCTCACTCTGTTGGCCAGGGTGGTGTGCAGTGGCACAATCATTGCTCATCATAGCCTCGACCTCCTGGGTTCAGGTGATCCTCCCACCTCAGTCACCCAAGTAGCTAGGACTGTAGGCATGCACCACCATGCCTGGCTAATTTTTTGTGGAGATGAGATCTGACTATGTTTCCTAGACTAGTCTCAAACTCCTGGGCTCAAGCAATCCTCTCTCTTCGGCCTCCAAAAATGCTGGGATTACAGGTGTGAACTACTATGCTTGGCAGAGGAGGTTTATAAATATACACAAATGAGAAAATAAAAACATTTTGAGCAGAAAAATTATATTACCTAGTTTTCAATTATTGATTGTGCTTATATATAATTACATGTCCTATTAAAATTCAACATGAATGGAACACATTAGCATTATAGTGTGTAAACAATTTTTATTTGAAATATTTACTTGTCTTAATTTTGTCATCTGTAAAGTGGGAAAGCAGCATTGCAAGTATCAAATGACCTAGACATACCTCACCATAGTATCCCCTCTGTACTAAATTGTAAATTTGCTGTAGCTGCATGTAGATTTTGCTAATATTTTCAGATACAGCAAACTGACTTTAATTTACAGTTATGCTCAAAGCAGCAGATGACTCTGTTGCAGAAAGAAGCTCTGAAGATTGTGATTTAACGTAGTTGAAAAAGTGATTAATAAATACCCTGAAAACTTCATCTCAACTCCTGGTTTCCAGTCTGGCAAATAAGAAGCTTGGAAGTTGTCACTCCCATCCTCACACAAGGAAAATGCTGGGAAAACAAAAAAAACAACAACTCTACTTAGATCCATCAGAGAATTGAGATCACAGGACAAACTGCTGCCCCTCAAATTTGAAAAACAAACAGGCAAGAACAGAGAATCACAATTTATAGGAGCAGAAACACAGGCACAGGAACCTCCACAGGAACCAGTCCTGGGGCAGAAAAACCTAAACTGTAACTGACAAGTTACTGGAGGCTAAGCATGGACAAGCTTGAGAATTAAAAACTGCAGGGTGAGGGGCACATACTTTCATGAGTTTTATCTTTAGGAGCCTTACCAGGTTCTTACAGCAAAGACCAGAGGAAAATCCTGTCATGCTTCTGTCAGAGGAAGGAGAAAAGTAGCCATTTTAAAATATGCTCAGAGTGTTTTATTCTTCTTCTTTTTTTTTTTTTTTTTTTTTTTTTTTTAGAGTTGGACTCTCACTCTGTCGCCCAGACTGGAGTGCAGTGGCATGCTTACGGCCACCACAGCTTCAACATGCTGAGCTCAGGTGACACTTTTACCTCAGCCTTCCGAGTAGCTGGAACTAAAGGCATGTGCCACCATGCCTGGCTAATTTTTTCTTGATTTATTGTAGAGATAAGGTCTCACCATGTTGCCCAGGCTAGTCTCGAACCCATGGGCTCAGGCAATCCTTTCACTTCGCCCTCCCAAAATGCTGGGATTATAGACATGAGCCACCATGCCTGGCTGTGTTCTGTTCTTCTTAACAAGGCCTGCCTTCAAAGGAAACTATTTAACCAAAGCCTAATCAATCAAGAGGAAGGAAAACACTCAATGCTATCCCTCTCTATTCTTTCCATTTCACTGAGGGAGGGAGGAACAAGTGAGAAGCCCAGCGTGATAACCTCTCTAATGAACTGAGACCTAGTCATGAGATCACAGAACACTTTTGCTTTCCCCACACCTAACCACCACATCAATAGGGCTTCTTTATGATAAGTTGGGGGTTACAACTGAAATAACTCTGCCTCAGAGCTTATTTAAGAAGAAATCTCCAAGGAAACCCAAAGACAACAGAGGAGACAAAAAGAAGGACACCAGAGGGAATTTTGCCTCTGATCTACAACTATCACAAACAATGTAACCCCTAGCCAGACAGACATAAAACCTCACACTAAAGTCTTACTTAACTTCAGTTCCTTTTATGCAGTATATCTAATCTGGTTTTCAACAATACTTAATCTCATATATGTAAGCAGGGTCATGATCGCCATTCTGCTGTGTGATCTTTGGCATAAAAGATACATAATAAATATATATTGCACATGCATATTTATTTATTCATTTATTTATAATTATGTTACCTTTATGTTGTCAGAAATTTATTTTATTCCCCTAATTTTGTTAAATTACTAGCATCAAATACCACAGATTTACTGACACCAGGTGAGGGCTATTATTTTATTTTATTTTAAAGATGTGGGGTACAATTCAGGATCAGGTATACAAATAGTCATTGTATAGGTAAAATTTGGGCCTCCCTTTGGTTCCCACTTTGCCTGATTTGAGGTCAGGTACCCTTGATGTTATATGCTTCCCCCTTCCTCCTCCAGCAGTTTTCAGCTCCTGCTAATCTCTTTCTTATAGTATTATGGTACATGTTCAGGGTTTACTTATGAGTGAAAACATGTTGTACTCAGTTCTTTGTTTCTGTGCTAGATCACTGAATATTATAGACTCTATTTTTATCCGAGCTGCTGCAAAATATATAGTTTTGTGCTTTTTTATGGCTGTATAATGGTCCATCATGTATATGTACCACATTTTTTAAAAATTCAGTCCCGGTTCGATGGATATCAAGGATGGTTACATGTTTTTGCTATTATAAATAGTGCTGCAATAAACATGCATGAGCAGGTATCTTTTTTTGTACAGTGATTTAAGTTCTTCCAGGTATATTCCCAGAAAGGAGGATTTCTGGGTCGTATGGAAGGTCAATTTCTAGGTCTTTTAGGAATCGCCATACTGTTTTCCATAGAGATTGAACTAGTTTGCATTCCCACCAACAGTGTGGAAGTGTTCCCTTTTCTTCGCATCTTTGTCAGCATCTGTTATTTTTTGTTTCTTCATGGCATAAAAGTCATCATCAATCTTCATCCCTAACTTCTTACCTTATTTCCTCTTCACGGCAACCACCCTCTCTTAGTTTTAAGGCAAAGTCTCTGAGGCAGAAGTTACGGCTACTTTCTAGAAGAGCAGCAGTTTGCTGGGCACCAAAAGCCTTTCAGGTAGTGATAACTGACCCTTGAAATATGGAATGGTTTGCTGCTATGTGGACACTTTGACACTTTTCAGACACATTTGTTAAATCAAAGATAGGTGAAGGAGGCTCATCCTATCAATAAGGAAGCACTTTGACTGACTTGCCTGACAACTCTTGAGAGGAACAGTGGAAATTATTCCTTTCAGTAAAAATATGAGGCTTCATTTAAAAAGTTAATTCAAGCCAGCTGTAGTCACTCAAGACTGTAATCCCAGTTCTTTGGGAGGGCGAGGTGAGGGGATTGCCTGAGCTCACAGGTTCGAGATCAGCCTGGGCAACTTGGTGATACCTCATCTCTACGATAAATCAAAAAATTAGCTGGGTGTGGTGGCGCATGCCTGTGGTTCCAGCTACTTGGAAGCCTGAAGGCGAAGGATCACCTGAGCCCAGGAGGTCGATGCACTCTAGCTTGGGTGACAGAGCGAGACTCCAATTCAAATAATAATAATAATAATAAAGAAAAAAAAGGATAAAAATAAAAAGTTAATTCATTGTACATTCCTTGAATGCTCAGACCGTGTCACATGCTTCCCTACAGCTAGTTAATACTCAGTAAAAAATCACTGAAGCTGTTCCAGTGTTCTGATGCCTGAAGCCATGGGGGAGATTTAGGAAGGTGGCACAGGCACTGCCTCGGCTCTTGGGTTCCACTCAAGTCGTTTCCCTACTCCTGATTGTTCTGTCGTCACCCTGGCCTCCCCCTGTGGTCATGTGCTATTATTCTGTGCTTTCCATGTGTCAGTAACATGTAAACATCTTCAGGATAGTGTACCTTCAAGAATGGGGGGTCTAAGTGGGCACTGAGAAATGTGAAAAACACACCGCATTGAAGACTGAAATTAATCATACTTGGATCAGAAGTCATCTATAACAAAGGGTTTCTAGATGAGTAGTATCTATCCACCACAAATGAGACTGGAGTTTAGAAACTAGAGTAAGCACAGAAGGCTGAGTTATATGCCTCACCTCTGAGAATACCATCACGACTATACCAGCTCTCAGGATGTTATAACATCACAATATCAAAGGGTGACCCACACCCTTAAAACCACATTAAAACCATTTTAGGATCCCAGGATCTGCTAACAGGGATGGTCAAATCATATCCCCAGGCATGCACTTATAGGGAAAGCATCTCTCATTTTACTCTGAAAAGTTTTATCCTCTGATGCCAGCATTTCTATAGGTTCTACTAAAATATTATATAGAACACCTTAAAGTGCATTATAATTAAAAGCTTGAAAACAGTGTTAACTTCAAAAATAATAACAGTATTTACTAAGTGCCAGGAACAGAGTTAATTGATTTAGAGACATTCTTTCATTTAATGGTCACACCAATTTTATGTGTGACTATTAAAATTTTATTTTATTTTATTCCCAATTCACAAATGAGTAAACAGAGACACAGAGAGGTAAATTACCTTGTTTGTAATTAGCTGAGTGCTAAAACTGGAATCCAGCATTTGTTAAACGTACCCTCTCAAATACAGTGTGTGTTAGGGCAGATCTTCCAAGAAATAGACATCAGGACAGCATCAAACGTGCAAGGATTTTTTTCAGAGAAACTGTATGAGAGCAAATCAGGAGAGAGTCGGCGAGATCGTAGAGCCATAGGACACGAGGCCAGTGTGGCCCACTGAAGGCAAGAAGGTGAAGGGCCATAGGTTGCACATAGTCTGTGGAGGCTGGTGGAGCTATGGGAAGCCCCCTTGAGTGCAGGCCGGCAACGCAGCCCTCAGGGGACGGGTTTGATGGATCCAGCATGCCCAGGTGCAGTGTGGGCTCAATGGACATGGTGAGGCCGGCAGGGAGCCCCACTGGCCTGGAGTTTGGGAGGCCACTACTCACCGTCTCCCGCAGGACATTATGAGGACAGTATGCTAAATGAAATGAACCACTCACCAAAAAAAAAAACCAAAAAAACCCCGTATGATTCCACTTATATAAGGTACCTAAAAAGTAAAATTCGTAGAGACAGAAAGTAGAAGGATGGCTGCCAGGAGGTAGGGGAAGAGGTAATGGAGAGTTTAATGGGTACAGGGTTTTAGTTTGGGACGATAGAAAAGTTCTGAAGATGGATGGTGGTGATGGTTGCAGAATGATATGAGTGTGCCTCAAGCCACTGAACAGCACACAAAAATAATTAAAATGATAAACTTTATGTTATCTACATTTTTATCACAATAAAAAAAACCCTCCTTCCCAAAAGAAGAGCAAGAAAAAGCCCACACTTAATTGAGAGCTTGACAATCTAAATAGGCTTTCAGCTTCGTTTCTTATGAGTTACATGATCTTGGGTAAGATACATAGTTTCTCTCTAGTTCTCATTCCTACCATATAATGACAATAGTCCCTTCCGTATATGTTGTAAGGATTAAATATGAAAACATCCAATGAACTCCGAATTTTATAAAATGTAAAATATTGTACTTCACCTCAACAGTTTGGGAAACGAACCATTTTAAAGGCATAGGATTCTGAGACTCCAAGAAGACTGTTAGCAGCAGAGGCTGGACTAGAACCCAGGACTCCTCTGTTCATTCCAGCTCCGTCTGTCAAATGACTCTTTGTCTTATTACTCTGGGTTCACAAGAAAACAAAACAAAGTGAACTCAGTCCCACGCAGCCTAAGGCTACCATCTGACTTATTGGTCCTTACACAAGTCCTCAGATTAGCAGTGCTGGGAATTTAATAATAGAAGAAGACTGAGAAGAAGAACAGACATTTCTTTTTGTGGGGGCACTTGGAAACAACGGTCTTCCTGTCTACCTGATCTTCTTTTATTCCATTAATGACATCTGTCATTCATCTCAGTTGACCTGCCTCAGGTCACTTAATTTCTCATCCTTGAAGAATGTCTTGGTTTCCAAAGAGAAAAATGTTGGGGAAGGGAGAAAAGATGTTAAGCCTTCTCAGCGCTGAGGTGGGAGGAGGGCAGGGTTAAGTGTGATCTGTCGCCTTTCACTCTGGCCAGAAGAGTCCCCTGTCAGTCAGCCACTGGGCTGCGAAAGTGTGTACAGCTACACACCTGCACTCATCTCCTTATCCCCAGGGCTGAATGAGTCATATCGGGTTTAGTGTTCCAGCCCTCTGGAGCAGTCTTCAATTTCTAAGGAGGTGGGGAAAAGGAGGCTGTCTGGCACAGATGAGAGAGATGATGTACAGGTGTGATGCCCTGCTACTCACAAACAGTTGTAGCCAAGAATGCTAAAAATATACAGAACAAGATCTGCTTTTCTAAAAAGTTTTTGCAAACAGATCCTGAGTTCATTTTGTGGAATCTATGACCGAACCCACACAAAGTATTTAAATCAATTTTCCCAGCAGAGTCTGCACGGGTGGGGACCCAAGCCAGTCTGCTTAAGAGACCTTGGGGATTAAAGCGTCAGCCATGACAGCCAGCCAAGCCCTGCTGGAAGCTGGCCTTGCCACAGACAGAGCCAGATGTTGGATTACCCTTGCTAGAATTTTCTCTTTCTGAAAGACTGGCATGCCAGAGAAATAAGATAAGTCACCTCTGACTTATGTTCTCACTAAATATTCATCATTTTCGTCATTCTTGTGACAAAATTGCCATTGGACATATGAGAAGCAATGTACTAGCCATGTAGAAGTCAACACTGCCAACCAAAAACCAACCAAACAACAACAAACAAAATAGAGTGCTCTTTAGTTGAAATGCCAACTGCCCTTGATATTTTTTGTTTTTGTTTTTCTGATCTGTGTATGTGGAGCTCACAAGTAAAAAGTGGCATTTAACTTTCGTCCCTCAGGTCTTAATAACAGCACTGTGCAGTATTAGGTGCAGTGGATGCAATTCTAGGACACAACCATAGAGTTAAGGGAGTGCAGTTTCTTCTCTTAGGATATCTGAGTCAGACTCCTTAGCTAAGAAAAATCTGAATGAATAATATTTCTTCTTCTTCTTTTTTTTTTTAGTTGGAGTTTCACTCTGTCGCCCAGGCTGGGGGGCAGTGGCAAGCTCATGGCCACCCAGTGTCTTCCTGCTGGGCTCAGGTGATCCTTCCGCCTCAGCCTTCCAAGGAGCTGGAACCACAGGTGTGTACTACCATGCCCAGCTAAGTTTTTGATTTATTGTAGAGATGAGGTCTCACCAAGTTGCCTGGGCTGTTCTCGAACCCGTGGGCTCAGGCAATCCCCTCAACTCAGTCTTCTAAAGTGCTGGGATTACAGGCTTGAGTCACTGCGCCTGCCTGAACAATAGTTCAAAGGATTGTTTACCTGGTTCAGTAGATAGTATGTGTGATAAATTGAGTTCGGAAATTTATTGTATGCGTTGTAGCCAACTAAGGTAACAACATCCTAAATCCTGTTATACACTACAAACAAGTGGGATTTATGTCAGGTATGCAAAACTGATTCAAAATCTTTACATAGTACTGTTTCAACCTCCATTTCCTTCATCAAATCTGTAAATTCACTTTGAATCTGTTTTAATTTTTCTAATTAAAATTGAATTGGCAGCTTACATAGAACATACAACAATATAGACAGCATTCTGAGTCATAAAACACACCTAAACACATTCAAAAAAATAAAAATCATACAAAGTATATTCTTAGATCACAATGGAATTAAATCCCAAATTGATAAAAGATAGAATATCTCAAAATATGTAGGCATTAATTAAGCACATAAATAGACACTTCTAAACAACACATGGATCAAAGAAAAAGTCTCAAGAGAATTTTTAAAATATATTGTACTATATGAATATTAAAAATACAAACTATCAAAATTTGTGTGATGCAGCAAAACCAATAATTAGAGGAGAACTTATCTTATTGAATGCATATATTAGAAATGAAGAAAGAGCTGAAATCAATAATATAAGCTTTCACTTAGATTACTTAGGAAACTAGAAAAAGAAGAGCAATTTAAGCCTAAGGAAGAAGAAAAGAAATTTAAAAAATTAAAGTGGGAATCAATGAAATTAAAAATAAGAATTAATAGAGAAATCAATAAAACCAAAAGCTGGTTCTTTGAAGATTAATAAAACTGATAAACTTCTAGCCCATCTAACCAAGAAAAAAAGAGAAAAGACACAAATTACTAAAATCAGAAATAAAAGAGAGGTCACCACTACTGATCCCATGCACATTAAAATGATAATTAAGGAATATTATTAGTAATTTCACATCCACAAATTTGATAACTAAAATGAAATGGACTAATTGCTTGAAAGACCACAACTACTAAAATGTATATATAGAGAAATAGATCATCTGAATAGGCCTATGTATATTAGGGTCCCCTAAAGAAACAGAATGAGGGAAGGGAGACACACGCACAAACACACACAGAGATATTATAAAGAATTGGCTCACACAATTATGGAGACTGGCAAGTCCAAAATTTAGAAGGCAGGAGACCCAGGAGAGCTGATGCTAATTCTAGTCCAAAGACCATATGCTGTATACCTAAAAAGATCTTATGTTGCATATGAAGTTCAAAGGCAATCTACTGGAGAAGACTCTCTTGCTGAGGGGAGGCCAGTCTATTCAGGACTTCAACAGATTGGATGAGGCCCACCCACAATATGAAAGACAGTCTACTTTCTTCAAAGTTCACGGATTTAAATGTTAATCCTATCCAAAAACATCCTCACAGAAACACCCAGAATAATGTTCAACAACACATCTGGGCATCCCATGTCGCAGCCAAATTGATCCATAAAACTAACCATCATAGCCTATATCTGCTAAAGAAATTGAATCAATAACTAGTAACTTTGAAAAAAAAATACCCCAGATAGTTTCACTATTGAATTTTACCAAGCATTTAAAGAAGAAATAATGCCAATTCTCTATAGTCTTTCTCAGAAAATGGAAGTGAAGGGAATATTTCCTAGCTTATTCTATGAAGCCAACATTACCATAATGCCAAACCAGAAAAATACATTATAAGAAGGAAAAACTACAAAATAGTATCTCATAGCTATAAATGCAAAAATTCTCAACAAAATATTAACAAATCATATCTAACAATGCATACAAAGAAATATACACTACAAACAAGTAGGATTTATGTCAGTTATGCAAGGCTGGTTCAATATTTGACAGTCAATGATGTAATTAATCATATCAATAGGCTAAAGAAGAAAATCATATGATCATATCAATTGATGCAGAAAAAGTACCTGAAAAATTCAACATCGATTCAAGACAAAAGCTCAGCAAACTTAGAAGAGAGGAAATTTCCTCAGTTTGATAATCAACATAGACAAAAAACAAACTGCAACTAAAGTCCTATTGACTGATGAGAAACAGATGATTTCCTCCTACGATAAAATCAGGACAAAGACATTATTTCTTCCATTCAACTTCATACTGAAAGTCCTAGAAAGTACAATAAAACAAGAAAAGGAAATATAAGATGTTCAGAGAAATAAAATTGTTTTGTTCAAACATGATTGTTTATGTAGAAAATCCCAAAGAATTGACGACCAAAAAATTTCTGGAGCTAACAAGCAATTATAGCAAATTTATAGGATATCATGCTATCATACAAAAGTCAACTGCTTTCCTTGATGCAGTAAAAGAAGATTGGAATTTAAAATTTTAAATGTATGACCATTTACACTAGGAACAAAAAATGAAATATTAAAGTATACACTATACTTGGATATAAATCTAACAGAATATGTATAGGATCTATATGAAGAAAACTATAAAACTCTTACAAAAGAAATGAAAAATCAAAACGTATGTAGAAATATTTTATGTTCATGAATAGGAAGACTCAGTATTGTTAAGATGTCCTTCCAACTTAATTTATGGATTTAATGGAATCCCAATCAAAATGTCAGCAAACTAATTTGTGGGTATTGGCAATTTGATTCTAAAATTTATATGAAAAGGCAAAAGACCCAGAATAGCCAACACACTATTGAGGAAGAATAAAGTCAGAGAATGTACACTACCCAATTTTAAGACTTACTATGAAACTACAGTAATCAAGGTAACATGATAAGGATAAAATAATGGACTCATCAATACATTATTATGCATCAATCCATTATTAGGCCAGAAATAGACCTATGCAAATATAGCCAACTGATTTTTGACAAGGGAGTAAAGGCAATTCAATGAAGAATAGTCTTCTCCACAAATGGTGACAAAACAACGGGACATTTCTATGAAAAAAATACCCTAGACACACAAAGATGAACTCAAAGTGGATTATATACTGAAATGTAAATCACAAAACAACAAAAGTTAGAGAGGATAACAAGAAGAAAATCTAAGTGAACTTAAGTTTGAAAATAAATTTCTAGGATACAACATTAAACACACAATACATGATAATAACTGACAAGTTGGACTTTATTAAAGCTGAAAATTTCTTTTCTGTGAAGGATTTTGTTAAGAGAATTAAAAAACAAGCCACAGACTAGGCTAAAGTATTTGCAAAAGACATATCTGATACAGGACTATTATCTAAAATACACAATGAAGTGTTAAAGCTTAACAGTAAGAAACCAAACAACTTGATTGCAAATGTCTGAACAAACAGCTCACCAACAAAGCATTTGAATAGATGTTCAACATCTTATGTCGTGAAGAAACTGCATATTCAAACAATAATGACAACAATGAGATATCACTGCATGCCTATTAGAATGGCTACAACCCCCCAAAAATCTGATATTACAGGAATTCTCATTCATTACTGGTGGGGATACAAAATGATATAGTCATTTTGGAAGGGTTAGTTTGGCAGTTTCTCACAAAACTTAACATAGTCTTATTACATAATTCACTAATCCTGCTCCTAGGTATTTATCCAAGTGGGTTGAAAACTTATGTCCATGCAAAAAAACTTGTCCATAAATGTTTACAGAAGTTTTATTCACCATTGTAAAAACTTGGAAACAACCAAGATGTCCTCCAGTAATGAATAGATAAACTGTGGTACATTCATGCAGCAGAATATTGCTCAATAATAAAAAGAAAGGTAGTATCAAACAGTGAAATGGTGAAACGTCATGGAGGAAACTTAAGTGCATATTGAAAGAAGTTAATCTGGAAAGACGATATACTGTATGGTTCCAACCAAATGACATTCCAAAAAAGGCAAAATTGTAGACATAGTAAATGGATCAGTGGTTGCCAGAGGTTTGGGTGAGAAGAGGAGAGATACTATAATGGTGAATATATGACATGATGAATTTGTCAACCTAAGGCTTAACCTTCTGTTAACATAGAGCATAAATCCTAATGTGGGCATATTTTTAAAATTATATTGGAGGATCCCAGAAAACAATGCAGACTGTGATAAGAGAAGCTAACTGTATTCCAAATGTGCAAAACAACCTCACTGAAAGGAGATGAGGGAAAATGTATTGACCTAAGCAACTTTGGAAATGAATCAACTATCTAAGACTAACGGCAAAAGAAACCACACATAAACACTATCCTCTAGTTGATGCAGTTGCCTCCCATGGGAGCACAGGTTAACAATTCTGATATTGCTGTACATGTATGCTGAAATTGAGCAATTAAGCAACTTGATGGCAGATGGTGAGAGCCAGGTATCTCACTGTTGGGACGGGTGTCATTAGATAATGTAAGGGAGGGGCTTATAATGAACCAAGTGGTAATAGATTAGCATCAGAGACATCAGTTAGAACTCATATTTAACTTAATTTAGACACAAATAGTTACACAAAGAAATATTTATAGGTATATGTATGAAAGGGGACCCAAAACAACCCAGAATTTATTTATAAAAAATTGTGTATTTATTCTTACATGTTTAAACTTTAGTCATCTTCAAAGTACT
Organism: Cephalopachus bancanus; assembly: GCA_027257055.1. Lineage (NCBI taxonomy): Eukaryota > Metazoa > Chordata > Mammalia > Primates > Tarsiidae > Cephalopachus > Cephalopachus bancanus. The sequence continues at coordinate 7,872,869 of JAPVLO010000010.1, read as the reverse complement.
CTCCATTTGATGCAATACGCCTATTAAAGCTTTTTCCACTGCTCAAAACAGTTTTTGAGCTTGCAAATTTTGATGCTTTTCAGTGCTTTTGCCATTTCTTGTTTCACCTCTTCCACATCAGCAAAAATTTTCCCTTTGAGGACTTTTTTTAATCCGGGGAAATAACAACCAAAAAAGGTTGCTCAGGGCAAGATTGGGTGAATAGAGAGGGTAATTCATGGGATCATGCTTTATTTGGTCAAAAATTGCTGAACACTCAGTGCAGTGTGGGCAAGTGCCCTCATAAATCACCCATCATGAAATGGGCAAACACATTAAAAGAATCTAAAAAAAAAAATCACTGAAGTTGAATGCAGCAACTCACAACAACAATGCTAGCTGGCACACTGATGCCGATGGGTACATAGTTGGGGAAGCCTGTACTACAAGGGGCTTGCCCTCCAAAAAATTATTTCAGGCTTCTCTTTTTTTTTTTTTTTTTTGGTCCCCTTTTGTGTATACATGGTTAGCACACACAAAAAAATGCCTGTGCTTTGTTGCTGAGAGGGCCTAAAAGAAACAGCACTCCATAGCAATGAGCACACATGGCACCCAGATCTTGGTTTCTAATACCCTACTCCAATGAAAGGAACCAATGAAAGGAACCTACTCCAATGAAGAAATGGCTGATCCTAGGACCAGAGCAGGAAATATACAAAATGATCCAGGAGTATCTTATTGGACCAGAAAGCAAGACAGTGCTCAAAAAGAAACAAGCCCTAATATTGGCAATATGCCAAAGTGACACAGGCACCAAATGGAGAGCTCTCAATGGCTAAGATCTGAATAACTTGGGCAATAAAATAAAGTGGTATAGGATTGTAACTAAGAGTATAGAATAAATATCCATGAAACAATAGTGATTCAAAAATAATTGGATAGATTAGTAATTAAGGGAGAAGAGACAAATTGTCTGTAAAGAATTCCAAAGAAATTAGGTAGATACTTCACCCTAAAATAGGGCAAGCATGACTCCCCACTCCTGAAGTATGGAATGCACATACTGACTTCCTTCCAAAGAGTACAGGATGGGAATGTGGATAGAAGAGAGTAACTTTATAGTGGAGTAACCTGAAAAACACTAATTGAGCTAGGTGATCACAAGATCAACATCAATAGTCATAAATCATGCAAATAGTATACTGTAATTAAAACCTGACTTTTCTAATTATGAACAAAATTGGACAAATTCCAGTAAATAGGCATCCTGTAGTACTCCTGATCAATACTTCTCAAGATAATCAAAAACAAGAAAAGGATGAGAAACTCACAGCCAAGAGGAGCCTTAAGGAGACATGACAACTAAATTTAAGATGGTTTACTGGGGCCAGGCTCAGTGGCTCAGCCTGTAATCCCAGCACTTTGGGAGGCCGAGGTGAGTGGATTGCCTGAGCCTGCAGGTTCAAGAACCGCCTGGGCAACTTGGCGAGACCTCGTCTCTACAATAAATCAAAAATTAGCTGGGCGTGGTAGTGCACGCCTGTAGTTCTGGCTATTTGGAAGGCCGGAGCCCAGCGGGTAGAGGCTGCAGAGTGAGACTCCAACTCAAAAAAAAAAAAAAAAAGATGGTTTACTGGAAGAGGAAAAGGACAATAGATAAGAAATGAAGGAAATCTGAGTAAGCTATGGACTTTAATTAATAATAATGTATCAGCATTCGTTAATTAATGGTAACAATTGTACCATACTAATGAGAGATGTTAATAACAGGAAAATGTGTAATAGTAGGGACCCTCTGTATGGGAACTCTGTGTACAGTCTGCTCTTTTTTTCTTTTTTTCTGTAAATCTAAAATCCTTCTAAAAATTGCAACAATTAATTTTCTTAAAACACTAAAATATTGAATTATTGGCTTTTCAGTGTCATTTTTCCTTTCCTTAATAATGGAATCTACCTAACAGCATTAAAGACAAAAGAGTTTACTCCCCAGTGCCTTACATGGGGTCTCTATTAAATATGAGCGATCACCTAATTCAATCGCTAATAATAGTAAGGTGAGGTCAGAACTTTTGGTCACAAAAGAAGGAAAACATAAAAAATTTTATATTTTAGGGTAAGAGAAGGAAAGGATACAGAAATTCTAATACTGTAGGACTCTAGGATTTCTAACTAAGCATGATAAAAATCCATTTTAGAAACCACCACTGTGAAATTTTCCAAGATGTTTATGTCTTCATTGTTCTGCAGAAATAAAGAAAATGAAAAGATTTTAAATTCAACTTCCAAATGCACACAGATGGAAACTAAGTCTAGTGGATGGAAACTAAGTCTAGTCCTACTTTAGTGTTGCCTCTGGGCTTTGTAGAATAGCAGATTCTGAAGAAAAAAGGAAATAAAACAAAACAGAAATCTCCCACCTTTTACATATACAAATGAAAGCTCAAGAAGCACACAAATTAGCCCAGTTTCACAGAGTTAATTAGTGGTATGATCATAATCCTTGGTTCATGATGCAAGGTCACTATTTCTGACACTCGGCCCAAGGGCTCTTCTTCATTACCATGATGGCTCCTGCTGTCTGAATTGAGGATAAGCATGTAATTAACTTATGCTGGTTTTTTTCTGCATTGAATTTCCTAATATTACACTCACAAGCACTTAGAAGTGCACCTGGTTTTATGAGACCTTGCATATATTGAACTTTTTACAAATGAGAGGTTTGTGGCAACCCTGTGTCAAGTAAACCTTCAGCACCATTTTTCCAATGGCATGTGCTCACACTTCATTTCCTTATGTCATATTTTGGTAATTCATGAGATATTTCAATGTTTTTCAATATTATTATATCTGTCATGGTGATCTGTGATCTTTGATTGTAATTGTTTTGGGAAGCTACAAATTGCATCCATATAAGACAGTTAAACTTAGAAATTGTGTGTATTCTGACGCCCCATCAATTCTCCTTCTCCTCATGCCTCCCTATTCTCTAAGATTAACAATGTTGAAATTAGGCCAATTAATAACCTCTAAATGTTCAAGCAAAAGGAAGTGCTGCACATCTCTCACTTTATATCAAAAGCTAGAAAGAATTAAGCTTAGTGAGAAAGATTTGCCAAAAGCCATGACAGGTTGAAAGCTAGGCCTCTTGGGCCAAACAGCAAAGCAATGAAGGCAAAGGAAAAGTTTTTAAAGGACATTGAAAGTTCGATTCCAATGAACACACAAATGACAAAAAAGCAAAACAGCTTTTTTGTTGTATTTGTTGTTGCTGATTTGGAGGAAGTTTGAGCGGTCTGGATAGAAGATCAAACCAGCTGTGATACTCCCATAAGCCAAAACCTAATCCATAGCAAGGCCCTAACTCTCTTCAATTCTAAGACGGCTGAAAGAGGTGAGGAAGTTGCAGAAGAAAAGTTTGAAGCTAGCAGAAATTGACTAATGATGTTTAAGGAAAGGAGCTGTATTCATAACATAAAAGTGTAAGGTGAAGCAACAAGTACTGACGGAGTATCTGCAGCAAATTATCCAGAAGATCTTGCCAAGATAATAGATGAAGGTGGCTACACTCAACAACAGGTTATCAGTGTAGATGAAACAGCCTACTATTGGAAGAAGATGTTATCTAGGACTTTCATAGACAGAAAAGAGAATTCAATGCCTGGCTTCAAGCTTCGAAGGACAGGTTGGCTCTCTTATTACCGGCTAATGCAGCTGATGACTTTAAGTCATTGCTCTTTTACCATTCTGAAAATCCAAGGGTCCTTAAGAATTTATACTAAATCTACTCTACTTTTGCTTTATAAAGGGACCAACAAAGCCTGGATGACAGCACATCTGCTTACTACATGGTTTGCTGAAAATTTCAAGCCCATCCTTGAGACCTACTGCTTAGGAAAAAGATTATTTTCAAAATATTACTGCTCATTGACAATGCATCTAGTCACCAAGAGCTCTGCTGGGGATGCACAAGGAGATTAATGTTGTTTTCATGCCTACTCACACAGTATCCATCCTGCAGCTCATGAATCAAGGAGTAATTTTGACTTCCAAGTTTTATTATTTAAGAAATACATTTTGTAAGGCTATAGCTGCCATAGATAGTGAGTCCTCTGATGGATCTAGACAAAGTAAATTGAAAACCTTCCAGAAAGGACTTATCATTTTAGATGTCACTAAGAACATTAATGATACTAGAAGGAGGTCAAAATAACAACATTAACAGCAGTTTAGAAGAAGTTGATTCCAACCCACATGAATAACTTTGAGGAAGCAGAGGAAGTTACTGCAGATGTGGTGGAAATTGCAAGAGAACTAGAATTAGAAGTGGAGCCTCAGATGTGATTGAATTGCTGCATTCTCATGATTAAACTGTAACAGATAAAGAGTTACTTCTTAAGGATAAGCAAAGAAAGTAGGTTTGGTTTTTTTTTCCCCCGATGGAATCTATTCCTGGAGAAGATGTTGTGAACATTGTTGCAATGAAAACAAAGGATTTAGAATATTAAATAAACTCAGCTATATAAAGATGCAGCAGGCTTTGAGAGGATTGACTCCAGTTTTGAAAGAAATCCTGCCTTGGGTTAAATGCTGTCAAATAACATTGCTACAGAGAAATCTTTCATGAAAGAAAACATCAATGAATGTGACAAACTTTACTGATGTCATGTATTAAGAAATTGCCACAGCCACCCCAACCTTAAAACACCACCACCCTCCATCCACAAAAAGATTACAGCTCACCGAAGGTTTAAATGATTTTTAGCAATTTTTAGCAATGAAGAATTTTTAATAACAATTTTAAGAATAAAGTATTTTTAAATTAAGATATGTACATTGCATGTTTAAATATAATGCTATTGCCTACTCTGATATTGTATATACACCGGGGGTGCCAAAAAAGGTATGCACATTTTAAAAGATGCTATGTATTACTTTCCAAAGTTGAATTAAATTACTGTAGCAATGTGTCATATGAAGTTTGCTCAACTGTGCTTCTGCCACTTTCTTTGACTGTCTTGCTTTTCACATGGTGATGCTACCATTCATTTGATTAATGCCATCTTTTGAGCGAATATCATACCTAAAATATATACTTTTTTTGGCACCCCTGTAAATGCTTTTTATATCTTTCCGTCCTTGGTTCCTAACCCCACAGCCCTTGTTACAGTCTTTGGTTATAATGTTGGGCCATTTTAGACCTCAGGAGCAGGTCTCAAGAAACAGGATCTCTCTCCCTTTGACTTTCTCTTGTATTTCTTTTACCTGCCAAGGCAGGACTCTGATCTGATTTGGGGGTCAAATGACCCTCATGCCATAAAGAATCCTGTCCCATACTTAAGAGGAAGCAGTGCTTCCTCCAGAATGCTTCCTCCAGAGAGACTAAGAAAAATTTGGACAAGCCTTGTTGGGTTTTCTCATTCAGTCTACTAGTATGAAATCATACCCTTTTTGCCCATTCATGTTTCTACATGGTTGTCAATCATACCTATGTAATAAAGTCTCCATAAAAACCCAAAAGCACAGGGTCCAAAGAGCTTCTGGATAGTTGAACATGTGTAGATTCCTGGAGGGTGGTGTACCCAAGAAGGAATGAAAGTCCACACCCCTTCCCCCACACCTTGCTGTTCAAATCTCTTCATCTGCATCCTTTGTAATATCCTTTACAATCAACTGGTAAATGTAAGTGTTGCCCTGAGTTCTGTGAGCTGCTCCAGTAGATGAATCAAACCCAAAGAGGGGGTTGTGGGAAACCCCAACTTGAAGCTGGTAGGTCAGAAATTCCACATGTCCAGACTTCAAACGGGGGTCTGAAGCAGAGGGCAGTTTTGGCAACTGAATCCCCAAACTGCAGGATCTGACACTACCTCCTGGTAGATAGTGTTGGAATTGAATTGGCGGATGACTAACTGGTGTCCACTGCAGAACTGATTGCTCACATGTGGTGGGGAGAACCCCCTTACCCCAATTTGGTCACAGAAGTCTTCTGTATTGATTGTTGTGCTTATGTGAGAGCAGAGAAAAAACATGGTTTGAGTCTTTTTCTAAACACATCCCTAACAGGCTACAGTATAGCATAAATATAACTTACATGTACTGGGAAACCAAAAAAAAAAAAATGTGTGTAACTTTCTTTATTGCAATGTTGGCTTTCTTGTGGTGGTCTAGAACCAAATTGGCAATATCTCCAAGGTATGCCCACACTATACACAAAATCCTCATGATATCACTGATAGAAAAACATTCTCATGGTTTCAATTCATGCAGCCCAAGTTGTCTTTGAGATAATTCCACTTCTAAAAAGAATGTTTAAGCAAGGTAGTCATTATCAGGAGTAATTATACCTCACTTCCCTGAGCACTGTGATTATTAAACAGAAGATGAAAATGTACCCATGATTCAATTTCCTAACATGTCATCAATGCTAGAAAGGTGAAAACTAAAACATGGGACAAATTTGCATGAAATACTATTCCCTTAAAACAGAGAGGCTGATTGCTACAAAAACCCGTGGAAGAATGTATTTTTTTATTTCAGCAAAACTCAAAAATATTCTGCACACAAGATTCTACATGATCCATAGATGGAAGTTCAAACTCCTAACATGATGTGTTGGAAAATCCCCGTTTGTCCTCCAGATCCACTTTCCATCATTCTCCTCTCTGTTCTTTACCCTTGGAGTCTAATTTTCAAAGTCCATCTCAGTTGGGCTCCCTTATTCTCTAGTTTCCTGTTGAGATTGGCATAGTAAGAGATGGGAGGGCAAGAGAAGGATAAAGACTGGAAATATATTCCCTAGTCTTCTTCTACTTAAATCCATGCTTCCTGTTAGGCAGCCTCTCTCCATGCTAGCCTCCCATGAGTCCATGATTCTCAATGGGGTATCATTTGGCCATCCAAGGAAGATTTGACAATGGGAAGGTCTACTGGTGTCTAGTGGATAGAGTCCAAGGATACTGCTAAACATACTATAAGGCACAGGACAGACTCCCACAGTAAAGAATTATCTGACCTAAAAAGCCAGTAATGCAACTGTTGAGAAATCCTGTAATACTTGGTCCTTCCTTTTGTCCCCTCGGTCCTTGATGTGACATGGCTGCCCATTATAGCTAGACCCAGGTTTCATTACCCTCCCTTTTCAGTTTCCTTGATATGCCTACTCCTTTACAAACATACCCCTCATTAAACTCTTCAATTATTCCTTTTGGGCAAACTATTTCTGGCACAGTCCCTGAGTAATTACACTAGAAACAAAGCCTGACATTATAAGACCTACCTCTGGCCCATCTTTCTGAAATTCCTAGTATCCCATGTTATCACAGTGCCAAACCACTTACAGCTGCCAGAACATGCCTATTTTCTTTCAAGGTTTCATGCCTCTGTTTACATTGAATGCTCTGTCTGGAACGCCTCTTCCCAGATTTCATCCCAACCTTATCAACTCAGTGGACATCTATATACAAAGCCTTTTCAGACAATCCCCCAGTCTATGCTATTCGAAGTCAAACTGGGCTCCCACTATAACCTAGGTGGACAAATATCCATAATACTGATGACTCTCTATTATATGTGTTTATTTCTCTGTGCCTACTATATTCCTGGCATCTGACACTGCCTGGTACATAATAGACACTCAGTAAATATTGACTGTATAAAATTTTCAATCCATTAATTCAACATGGATTTTTTGAATGTCTGCTCTGTGTCAAACAGTTCTCGGAACTGGGAGTACACCAGTGAACAAAATAGACCCAAACTGCTGTGCTCAGAGGCTTATATTTAATGGAAAAGATACAGTAAACTAGATTGAAAAGTAAAATGCATAGTAAAAGGGTAAGGGACATAGAAAAGCTTGGTGGGAATAGGGTGAAACTTTAGGTAGAAAAGTCTGGGAAGGTCTCCAAGAGAAAGACATTCTTGAGGAATAAATCAATTGAGTAAAGACCAGACAAGAGGGAGCAACATTTCTGAGAATGTCCCCATTTTATAAATATACAAGTTGAGGCTTGGTGGACTGGCTGTAGGTCACAGATACAGCATGAGCTACAGTTATCTTCTGACTCTGATCCTCTGTCCTGCCACGACACCACAACTGCCCCTACATGAGCCAAGGAATGGAGACAGAATCTCTTATTTTGCCCATTCCCCAAGTGGTTTTTCTTACCCCCACCTTTAAGAGAAGTTTTTCAAACACCAACTATGAGCCCAAAGAATGTCACAGCACAGGGGAAAAGGTATCATCTCTAAACAGAAGAGGATAGGTAAATATGTTTTCTTGAATTGAAAGAAAAAATAACTAGATTATTATCATCCCACGTCCTTTATCATGGTCAGGCAGGGAAGAGTTAAATTTTTCTCTCACATCTGAGAAAACTCACCTAAATAGAATTGTCTTTTAGTAAACAAACTGAAGTTCAGAAGCCAAAGTATGTGAAGTGCTCTGATTTCACAAGAAAGTTACCAAATTATCACATTAGAGTACTAATGTTTTATTTTCTCTCTCCAAGAAACTGGTTCTGTGTCCCAGTTTCAGATCCTTTAGCCTTGATCATAGGGTGAGTGCCAATGGGCATATTTGCTCATTTTTCTTATATATAAATCTAAAGACAGATTGGAGCTTTTGAAGTCTGTCAAATTTGCTTGACTGTGGCTGAGTTGGAATTGTAGCCCCAGCTTCTAGCCCAATACCTGAAAAAAGTTTAACCAAATAAAAAAGAATTTAGGTAGCAGTTGAGCAAATATATTAACAAGAACCAGTACCTTTGATGCTGGATTTCACTGCCTTTAGCCATATTCTGGGTCACAATGTGTCAGTGGGCTTAATTGTTTTATGCCTTTTACATGTGAAGTGGATTGGTGGAAATACAATAGGCTAGTGAATTATTCATAAAAATTTGGGTTATCTTAATATATCAGCAAACTTACCTTATTTTGAAGCAACAAAAATGTTGATTAATTAATTAGTACTTGACATTTCTATTGTCAAAGACCCTCCTAATACTTTAAAAAGTAAATGTACTGGGTCTTGAGTATTCTAAAATGCAGTTCTCACTGCTAGTTTTATACATATAAGGATACGAAAGCAACAAAATTGACCAAGGACAAAGAGAGAATGTGTCAGCATTGAAATTGGAGTCTTGGATCCACATCTGGGTGTAACATTACCAAACAGGAGAAGATAAAGATGGATACTTTATCTGGACTGGGCTAAAAGGTGCCATTCCAATGATTTGGGAAGAAATTGAGTTTGCAAAAATGAAAGTAACTTAAGAGGCAAGAAACAAGATAGAGGAAACTCAATTTTCATCCTGTAGAGAACACTTGGAGGACATTTGAATGTGTTCTTTTTATATACCTAAGAAAACAAAAATCTCAATCGGGTAGTTAAAACTATTAAAATATAACTTTCTATTTGAGGAAGTCAGTATGTGAAGGAAAGATAAATCATATTTCTATTTTAGAAGCCAAAGATTTATCTATGTTTTTCACACCGACTGGGTTCAGGTTCCGATCACACCATTGACTAGAGGTGTGACCGTGAGCAGATTTCTTTTTTTCTTTTCTTTTCTTTTTTTTGAGTTGGAGTCTCACTCTTGTCACCCAGGCTGGAGTGCAGTGGCAAGCTCACAGCCACCACAGCCTTCACCTGCTGGGCTTAGGCGATCCTTCCGCCTCAGCCTTCCAAGTAGCCTGGAACTATAGGCACTCACCACCACGTCCGGCTACAGATTTCACAACCTCTCTAAAAGTTAGTTGCTAACAGCATGAAAGAAAGTAATGCATGAAAAGCATTTTTTGTTTTGCTTGGCCCACAGTATGCGCTAATAAATAGTAGCTGCCACTATAACTACTACAGCATGTTAAGCAAGCATGTGTGAGAATAGAGGCATGTGGAGGAATCGAGGCATGTGATTTCTACACTCGGGAGGGCTGAATAAACCGTGTTGTGTACCTGTGTTCAGACTGTGATCCATCATATAAGGTCAAAGTGGCATTTTCCATTGTGGTGTCATGTCAGCACTCAAGAGAATTCGGGAACATTTGGGATCACTCAAGAGAATTTGGATTTTCAGATTAGGAATGCTTTTCTCACTGTGTTGTTTTGTTTTGCTTATTTTCTACTTTGTGGAGCAAAGATATTATTGAAAATGTCAAATGCACGATACCAATAGGGTAATACAAATATTCCAAAATTAGAAAGACTTCTAGTCCGAAGCATTTTGATAAGGGATGCTCAACCTATTGCCAACTACTATAATTATTTGTACACCTTTATTTCACTATGTCCTCATTCACCCAATTGTCTTTTCATTTCTCATATTTTATTCAACTACATCATAATCTAGACAAGGAAAATTGAGTTAGAATACTGACACATTCAGTTAAAACTCGGATCAGAAATTTCAATTGTCTCAAAACCTGGAGTCCATGTTTTTTGTAAAATGTTTCTAATGAAAAAATTGTTCCACTGAAAATGACTATCTCTTACTTTTCTAAAATGATGGAGGTCATCTAAACACATAGTGTGAGGCTCCAACTCTCTCTTAAATGAATTTATTTTCTTCATTTCCCCAATTATCTCTTTATCCTTTTATTTCAAAGAGAAAAGTATTCCTCCTCCTTGAAGTTACCTTTCCCCAAGGTTCTGGTATCCTTGAGAAAATTGCTTCCATATTTTCCCTATTCTTTTTATTTGCCTTAAAAATATCATGAGATGTCTTTAAATTTTTTTGCAAAAAGTGGTACATACAAATATCCAGTAGAAAAAAAAGTTAAAAGTCACCCAAAATGTTACCACCTAGAATCGCTATTATATGTGATCATTATTTCAGACATCTCTTTTTATTTGTACATGGAAAGAAAAATAAAAAATAGCTATAACTCCTCAAAAATCCAACTGCTTATAAATTTAAAATATTTAATTTATTTTTATTGAAATCCTTAGACAATATAAAAATGAAATGGAAGGATAAACTTTAGGCAAATATTTTCTTGACAAAATAAATATTATTTCAAGAGAAACCTTAAAGTTTTAGGAGGAGAAAAGACAAGACATTGAGATTTCTACTTCTAGCCCATATGGAATAACAGGGACTAGATGTATCCGCCTACCTTAAAAGTAAATAACTGAATAAAATATATAAGACAATAGTTTTAATATTGAAAAACAATGCCACACTATTTTTCTGAGAGAGAAAAAGCAAATAAAGTAAACCTTATGATTATTCTAGCTAACTTCCTACAGAGAGTGTCCAAGACCTGAAAACAGGGAGGGTACACTTAAAAAGAGCCTGGTAATCTGTCTGAGATGAGAAATCAGAGTTCTGAGTTTCGGAAGGGTCAAGATGCTTAGAATTCATGGGACAGGGTCACAAACTGGGGACAACTCCAGAGAGAAAAGTTCTAGAGGTCTATAGAGGGTTTCCCTTGACCCTTTAGCTCATCACTGCATCAGCTGAGGAAACCATAATGGTAGGGAAAGAACTACTAGAAAGAAGCAGGTAGAACCATTCCTGGAAATCACACAGGTTTGAGAATAATACACAGGGTTGAGAAGATCCCATTAGCCAGAGTGGTAAGACCTCTTAACTTCTGAGACAATCAACTAGAAATGTTGAAAGATTATTATCTCTGTGATGGAGTCCATTAAACTTGAAGGTGACTTTTACATGATTTAGATTTTCTGTTAGAATATCTGAAGAATTTTTTGTTATAATTGATTGAATGTCGACTCTTCTATTTCAACTTTGGCCAAAATATGGTGCACTCATTCAATCTGGTTATTCATGTCTTCTAATTAAGGGGAAATTTTTCTGTATTTATTATGGTATACTTTCTTTGTTTATTTGTGTGATTGTCTACTTTAAAAATCCTCATGTTGGCTGGGCACAGTGGGTCAGTCAGTAATCCCAGTGCTTTGTGAGGCCGAGGCGAGAGATTTGCCTGAGCCACGGGTTCGAGACCAGCCTCGGTAACTTGGTGAGACCTCGTGTCTACATAAATCACAAAAACTAGCTGGACCTGGTAGCGTGAGCCTGTAGTTCCAGCTACTTGGAAGGCTGAGGCAGAAGGATCGCTTAAGTCCAGCAGTTGGAGGCTGCGGTGGCCATGAGTGTGCTGCTGCACTCCAGCCTGGGCGACAAGAGTGAGACTCCAACTCAAAAAAAAAAAAATCCTCACGTTGGCTTATGTTCATCTATCTTCCAGATCTATTATTTTCTCTATTATATGTCTTCTTTTAAAAAATTTTGTCTGTATATCACTTTACTAGGGCTGCCATAACAAAATACCACAGATTGAGTGGTTGAAACAACAAAAATTTATTTTTCTGCTGTTCTGGAGAATAGACCCTGGCAAGGTTGGTTTTTCTCTCTTTGGCTTATAGATGACTGCTTTCTTGCTGTGTCCTTACATTATCCTTTCCCTGTGCACATGCATTCCTAGCATCTCTTTTTCTTCTTCTAAGGACACCAGTTCTATTGGATTAAGGCCCTGCCCTTATGACCTTATTTAATGATATTTATTTCAGGAAACTATCTTTGAATACAGTCTACCTTAAAATATGACTACATCTGGAAGTTAGAGTTTCAACATATGAATTTTGGGAGGACACGATTCAGTCCATAATATGATGCATTCAAATAATCATCCTAAGTCTTTTTTTATATTTTAGTCATATATATGCTGTTTCATGAGGTTTCCAGTTTAGTGATTTTCAATCGGAATTAGTATTTTCATCATTTTTTTTTGTAGCTCTTTCATCTCTACTTGCATTTTGCCTTGTGCTTCACATCTGGACCTTGCATTCTTGTTCTATTATTTTTATGCTCTTGCAAGATTTTTCTACTTCATGAAATAATGATAGGGAATTACCTTCTGTTTCATAAGTTATATTTTCTTCCAGATTGGATTTTTCATCTCTACTGTGAATAAATATTCCTTCCTTTCTTCCCCCCCCCCATAGAATATTGCAGGGTTGTGGTGATTTTTCACTTCATTTTGTTTTGTTTTTACCTTGTTTCTACATAAGTTGGGAAGTTTTTCTCAAATCTCCTATTTATTCTAATGATGAGGATTTTTTTTCCTTTAGTATTTAATTTGAAAATAGTTTGTCTTCCCTTTTGCTTCCATCAAGCACAATTCAGAAAACTCAAGAGAAGAAGGAAAGTCCATTTTTTTACCCATATATTTACTCTTTCGGCTGTTGCTGTTTTTCTGATGTCCTGAGCTTGCTCTTTTTTCTTTCTTTCTTTCTTTCTTTTTTTTTTTTTTTTGTTCATTTGTTTCAAAAATTTCCTTTAGCCATTCTTTTAGAGTTGGTCTCCTGGTGACAGATTCTCTTCATTTCCTTCATCTGAAAATGTCTAAAATTTCTTGAAGTATATTTTTATTAGATAAAGAATTCTGAGTTGGTAGTTTTTATCTTTCAGGACTTAAAAATGATATTCCACTTCTTTCTGGTCTCCATGGTTTTTAGTGAGAAATATGCTCTTATTCAAATTATTGTTTTCTTTCAGTTAAAGTGTTGTTTCTTTTTTGTTGATTTCAATATTTTTTCCTTGTTTTTTTGTTTTCAGAAATTTGTATATGCTGTGTCTTAACATGCATTTGTTTGGTTTTACCTTGTTTAAGTTTCTCTCAGCTTTTTGAATCTGTAGGTTTATGTCTTTTGCCAAATTTGGAGGATGTTCAGCTCTTTTTTTAAAAATGCTTTTTTTCAGCTCCATGTTCTTCCTCCAATTTTTTCAGGACTTCAATTATACAATTGAAGTCTGAAGTTCTCTTTCTGTGTGTGTGTGTGTGTGTGTGTGTGTGTGTGTATGTGTGTGTGTGTGTGTGTATACACACTTTCCTTTTAGTTTGTCTTCCCTTTTGCTTCCACCAAGCACAATTCAGAAAATAGACTATATGTATATAATCTATTTTCTCTCTATTGTTCAGATTGGGCAATTTTTTAAATTGTTCTATCATAAAGCTCACCAATTCTTTCTCCTGTCCTATCCATTCTGCTGTTGAGTCAATCCAATGAGCTTTTAAATGTTGGTCATATTTTTTTAGTTCTAAAATTTCCATTTGATTTATCTTTATATCTTCTATTTCTTTGCCAAGGCTTTTAAAAAAAAATTGTTTCAAGTATGGTCATAATTGTTTATTGAAGCATTTTAATGATAACTTCTTTAATGTCTTTGTCAAACAATTCCAGTATCTTTGTTGGTGTCTATTGGGTTTCTTTTCTTATTCAGCTTGAGATTTTCCTGGGTTTTGATATGGCAAATGATTCTCAATGTACCTTAGATACTTTGAGTATTATGTTATGAGACTTTGGATGTTATTTAAATCTTCAGTTTTAACAGACTTCCCCTGACACCACAATGGTGGAAGAAGGAGAATGGCACTTTGTTTTTTGTCAGATGGAAGTCTAGATCCCTGCTCAGCATGCCAGGGAGGAAGGGAAGGGAGTCTCAGTCATTATTTAACACAGTCATTATTGCTGGCAGTGTTAAAAGTACAAGTTCCTCACTAGGACTTCTGCCCTGACTGGGAGAGGGAAGGGCAACTTGTTGCTGCTACCCACATGATCTTCACTGATGCTAAGTTGGGGAATCATTGGAAGTTGGTGGAAGTCAGTCTTCCCACTCAACCTTCTCTAAAATCACCCTGGTGGGAAAGGGAAGAGTTCCTCTTTACCACCAGGTGGGCTTAGAAGCATAGGCTACCAATTTGGCCTCTACTGACACCACTTGTTAGGGGTGTTAGGGGGCGTGGAGAAAGTTCTTTCTGTGTGAAAGTTCAGGGTTCTGATTCAGCTTTTGCTGATGGGAGTGGCAATGAAGTTGCAGTTTCTCCAGGATGTTTGGTTGGATTAACAAAGTCACTGTCTAAACGTTTTCTGCCTTGCTAACCAGTCCCTTTTCTGGTCCTTTGACTAGACAGAGTCAGCTTATCTTGATGTTCTGTTTGTTTTTACCTGAAGCTAGTGTCATTTCTGAGTTGCCAGATTCTCCCTAACCCAATCTGGTATACATGAAGCAAAAAGAAAACCCAGAGAATTCACTGCTGTGCTTTTCTCAGGTTCCAAAATCCCTATCTAGTTGACCTTCTTCTTTCCACTTTCCAGAATTTTATTTTGTTCATTTTGTACGTAACATCCTGGAATTTTTGCTGTATTTAATGGGAGGAATAGAGAGAAGTACATCTACTTCAAATTGCCCTGTATATTGTCTTCTCCTCCTCTTCCTCTTCCTCCTCCTTCTCCTCCTTCCCCTTCTTGGCAACAATGTAGTGTGGTAGCTGGATGTTGAGCTCAATCCACTTTTCTGTGACCTGATGTTAGAGTAATGTGATAGGGGGAGAGTTCTGTGCAACTGTGAGCTGCCTTAATCAGAGAAACTGTAGTTTGTTCTGTCTTTAGACTTTAATAGTTTTCATTCAGGGGGTGAATAAAACCACCCCGTGGATGAAAAATACTCACAGTGAAGGATACCTTTGGTAATTTTTCTAAGCAAGAACTTATGTCTCTAAGAGAGACTCTTCTGGTTGTCGACCCTTGAACAATGTGGGGGTTAGGGGTGCCACATCCCTGTGCATTTTGAACTCCACATATGACTTTTGATTCCCTCAAAACTTAACTACTAATAGCTCACTGTTGACTTTACCAATAACATAAACTCTTACCATAAAGTTGATTAACACATATTATATATGTCATATGTATTATATACTGTATTCTTACAATTAAGTAAGCTAAAAAAGAAAATGTTGCTAAGAAAGTCATAAGGAAGAGAAAACATATATACAGTTAACTAAGTGGAAGTGGATCATCAAAAAGGTCTTCATCCTTGAAGTCTTCACATTGAGTAGACTGACGAGAAGGAGAGGTTGGTCTTGATGTCTCAGAGGAGGCAGAGACGGAAGAAATTTTCTGTGTACGTGGACTCATGTAGTTCACAACCATGTTGTTCAAGGGTCAACTGTACTTTGTTTTGCCTTTACCTCTTCCTATGTAACTTTCTTGTATTTATGCCTTCTATGATAAAATAATTTTTAAAAAGAAGAGGTAAAGTATAAATCCAAACCAGTCTTTTTCTCTCCAAATCTTACAGTATTCATGAAGACTTTTAGGGTTTTGTTGACTCTCCAGTATTGTTTCTGAGGTGTTGGAGGGTTAGATCAAGGTTTCTAACCCTTGAGGCTATTGGCTTTTTGGTCTGGATAATTTCTTTGTCGCTGCCCTACATATTGTCGGATGTTTAACAGCATCTCTGGCCTCTACCCACCCAGTGGCAACACCCCCCATTTTTAACAACAAAATATATCTCCAGACATTGCCAAATATTCCCAGGGTGACAAAATTAGTCCTAACTGTGATCATTTGTGTTAGAAATAGTGCTATGCCATTCTCTCCCAAATCCTCATTTTCATTCCTTGGCAGATCCTTCAAGGTTTATGTCAGAAACTCACATTCCTTTTCCTGTTTGTTTACTGCCAACATAGTTTTGGTTGGGTTTTTTTTCTACTAGACTTATTCTATTAATTTGGTACTGAGAGAACATTTTCTCCTCTTTCCTCATCCTTTGCTCAGATTTTTGGTCTGTTAACTTTTCCTGCACTGATATTCTCCAATATGGAAAAGAAAACATCAGTACACATGACCTTGCTAGTTCCTCTGTGTCTCTTATAAGTCTTCGAATTGTTTTATTTGTTTATGTATAGACTCCAACTGGACGTTATCTGACACAGAATACAATAAGGCTGCAGGAACAGCAAACTGAAAAGACAAAGCAGAAAAGACACAGTTTTATCTATTTTATAATTAAGTTATAGAAGGGCTAGCCATTAGGTAACAAAATAGTTGCACTTGATGGAAGAATTCTTTTTCTAGTGCCCACACTTTTGGAATTCCCACTCTCTGTTGTCCAATGGACACACCTATTGAGTTTTGAGCCAATGAGAGATGGAGTAGAAGTGAAAAGCATGGTTTACAGACTCCCCATGCAAGGGTACACTCTACTGAAGTAGCAGAAGCCTGGTTAGCTTGACATTCTATACAAAGATCCATAATGTGGTTCCTGCAGATGGCACAGTTATCAACCACAATATCCCAGGCCCAGAGGGCTACTGCATTCCACTTTTTAACTTCAAAGTGCTTCTTGCCCACGCTGCTGTTGGTGCTGCTCTGGGCATCCATATCCATCGCTGCCGCCATTTTGGAAACACACTCCAAATACTTTATTTTTATTTTTTTAGATTAGAAAATATAATTTATTTAAAAGTAAAAGAGAGAGAGAGAGAGAAGATTCACCTTCCGAAGGTGGGGGAGGCAGCCAAAGCCAGGAAGCATGGCCACAGCCATAGCTCAAAGAGCACAGGTCACACCAGAGTCTAGCAAGGTAATGGCCCCCCAATACTTGAAATAAGTTGTTTATATGGCATCTGTTATTACTTACCCTCTTATTATTAAACACTCTTCTAATCACATTAAGTCCTTTAGCTTTCCACCTGTTTGGTTTCTTTATATCATTGACCTCTTTTAGAATAATAGTAGTGCCTTAAAGAGCTCATCTACTTTGCCAGCTCCAAATCTTAATTTTAAAGATCTCCAAAAGAACATTTCTTACATGGCATCTTACTTTTGCTCTACTTCCTTAACTCAGTTCCCACAAAATATCTTCTTGTATGTCCCAATGACATATTTGAAACAAGCTTGCTATCATTTCCTGCAAGTCAGCTTCTCCTCTGATGTCTTTATTTTATCATGTACCCAAGTATCCTTCATATTCCCACTTCAACTATTGTAATACTTCCTTTGTTTCCTCATGCCTGAGTTATTTGAAACTACTTCCTACTTATCTTCCTGTTTCTAGTCTCTCATATACCAACTAGTATCAGATCAATCTTCCTTAAATTCTACTTATAATATAATATTGAGTTCCTGCTAAAACCAAAACTAAACAAACAAAAACTTCAATGATCACTCTCTTTACCCCTCTACTTTCAGACTGAAATATCAGAGAAATCAAATATATAGAGAATAGCATCTAAGATTACACTTCATAGTCAAACTAGATAGTGGATTAAATTTTAGTGTGTGGCAATTCCTAAAAGATCTAAAAATCGACCTCCCATAAGATCCTGCAATCCCCCTACTTGGAATATACCTGGAGGAACACAAATCACTCTGTGAAAAAGATACCTGCACACGCATGTTTATTGCAGCATTATTCACAATAAAAATGGAATCAACCATACTGCCCATCAAAAGAGGACTGGATTAAAAAATATGGTACACATACACGATGTCATATTACACAGCCATAAAGAAGGACAGAATTAAGAAGGACTTAGAAGCTATAATATTGAGTTATCTATCACAGAAACAAAGAACTGAGTATCACATGTTCTCACTCATAAGCAGACTCCGAACAACTATCATAATACTATAAGAAAGGGACTGGCGGCCCGGCTCAGTGGCTCAGCCTGTAATCCCAGCACTTTGGGAGGTCGAGGCTAGTGGATTGCCTGAGCCCGAGGGCTCAAGACCAGCCCAGGCAGTTTGGAGAGACTTTGTCTCTACAATAAAAATTAAAAATCAGCTGGGTGTGGTAGTGCACACCTGTAGTTCTGGCTATTTGGAAGGCTGAGGCAGAAGGATCGCCAGAGTCCAGCAGGTCGAGCATGCCACAGCACTCCAGCATGGGCGATGGAGTGAGACTACAACTCAAAATAAAAAAAGAGAGAGAGAGAGAGAGAGAGAGAGAGAGAGAGAGAGAGAGAGAGAGAGAGAGAAAGAAAGGGATTGGCAGTAGTGGGAAACTGCTAGAGGAGGGGGGTCAGGATTGGCAACAGTGAGAAACTGCTGCGGGGAGGGCACACCTCATCAACAAATGTTCATCATGTGCATAATGAACATTTGTATAACTAACCCTGAATTATACACCACTTATCCAAAATTTTAAAAATGAATAAAAATTTACTACTTTGTATGAAATAAAATAAAATAAATGTTAGTGTGTAAGTCGGCAAATAATTTATATAAGTATACTACAATTTGATTTTCCACAAAGCCACATAAACTAGTTTAGATCAGCAGAACAGAAACAATCAGTTTTATAGTCACACCTCTGAATCTAAATGCTGTTTTTCTATTCATTTAAGTATTCAGTGTTGTACAATTATTACTAAACTATATTTACAAGTGGAATGGATAAATGGAAACAGTTTACTTTGTTAGCATGGGTGTGCTTGTAGTTGAAGATTTTTCTTTTTTCCTTTAAAATTCTGTTAATGGTAGTGTAATGCTTTTTTATAAGCCAAAAACACTCTAAAAAGTTAAAAAGAAAAATATATTTACAATTTTATGCATAAATCAGAGTCAAAAGCCTAGGAATGCTTTGGACCATGGGTAGATGTAGGAATGTTTGCAATAGAGACATTGTCAAAGGTCATTTAGATCACATCCAATAAAGTGGCAGTGATCAATCTTTTCCTTAAGAAAAGACACCCGATAAATTTTAAAGTTTGGCCTTGACCAAGCCCCAAAGAGAACTCAAAGTGCATCACATTTCCTCTTCCATGAGTCCTTCCTTACTCAACCAAAAATAGAGACGCACAAGACTAGCAGTCCTAAGCACTCTGTTTATCTGCAATGAAGAAAGCAAATTATGTGGAAGCCTGCCAACTTACCAGTCTCGCCTTATCCCACTCTTCCACCCTTCTTATAGTATAGCTACGTAGTCTTAAGTTCTTCAAACTTCACAGCTCCTTCCCATCTCAGAGAAGCCACATGGAGTTTCCTTTTCTAGAATGTTTCCCCCTCTGTCCTTACTTTTAGTACTTCATTCTCACTCATCCTCTATGTCTTAATTTAAATGCCAAGTCCTGACTGACGTTTAGAAATGGTAAAGGCAGGATCCTGCCCCCTGCCAACCACCTCACTTTTCCTATTACAAATCATTAAAAAACAAGGAGGATAAAACACCAGAAATATCAACCTAATCTTATACAATTCAAGTAGGTATGTGTAACTTTGAAGTACAGAAAGGGAGGAGGAAATGCCAGATACAGGCAAGAAAAAAAGGGAAGCACCAAAAAGATGTGCGATGACTTTTTTTTTTATTTTTTTTTTGAGTTGGAGACTCACTCTGTCGCCCAGGCTGGAGTGCCACGGCTCACTCACGGCCACCCAGCGTCGACCTGCCAGGCTCTGGTGATCTTTCTACCTCAGCAGCAAATGGGCAAAAGACATGAATAGACACTTCTCAAAAGAAGATAAACGGGCAGCAAACAAGCACATGAAAAAGTGATACTCGGTTCTTTGTTTCTGTGACAGATCACTCAGTATTATAGCCTCTAAGTCCATCCAAGTTGCTGCAAAGTTCATAATTTTGTCCTTCTTTATGGCTGTGTAATATTCCATTGTATATATGTACCACATTTTTTTTTAGTCCTCTTTTGTTGGGTGGCATGGCTGGTTCCCTGTTTTTGCTATTGTGAATAATGCTGCAATAAACATGCATGTGCAGGTATCTTTTTCACAGGGTGATTTGAGTTCCTCGGGGTATATTCCCAGTAAGGGGAGTGCAGGGTCGTATGAGAGGTTGACTTTTAGATCTTTTAGGAATCACCACACTGTTTTCCACAGAGGCTGTACTAGTTTACACTCCTACCAACAGTGTAGAAGTATTCCCTTTTTGCCACATCCTCTCCAGCATCTATTGTTTTTGAGTTATTGGTGATTGCCAATCTGACTGGAGTTAGGTGGTATCTCAGTGCGGTTTTAATTTGCATTTCTTTGATGACTAGTGAGACTGAGCATTTTTTCATATATCTGTTGGCTACTCGTATGTCTTCTTTGAGAAGTGTCTATTCACATCTTTTGCCCACTTTGTAATGAGTTGTTTGTTTTTTCTTTTTGGCACATTTGAGTTCCTTGTAGATCCTAGATGTTAGGCCTTCGTCAGATAAACAGTTGGCAAATATTTTTTCCCGGTCTGTGGGCTGTCTTCCACTCTCTCGGTGGTTTCTTTGGCTTTGCAGAAGCTTGTCAGTTTGATGAGATCCCACTTGTCTATCTTATCTCTTATGGCATGGGCACTTAGGTTTTTGACCAAGAATTGGTAGCCAGTTCCAATTTCCATAAGGGTGTCTCCTAGGTTTTCTAAGGTTCTTATAGTTTGAGGTTTTGCATTTTGGTCTTTGATCCATTTAGAGTCCATTTTTGTGTATGGTGATAGGTAGGGGTCTAGTTTAATCTTCTGCAAGTGATCAGCCGGTTTACTCAGCACCATTTACTTAATAGGTTCTCCTCTCCCTAGTAGTTGGTGGTGTAGGTTTTACTGAAGATGAGTTGGTTGAGTTGGTTGAGAAACTGATGTTTTGCTTCTGGAATCTCTATCCTGTTCCACTGGTTTATATGCCTATTCTTGTACCAATACCAGGCTGTTTTGATTATTGTAGCTTTATAATAAAGCTTAAAGTCTGGGAGTGTGATGCCTCCCGCTTTTTTTTTAACTGAGAATTGTTTTGGCTATTCATGGTCATTTATGTTTCCATACGAATTCCTGTGTTGTCATTTCCAGGTCTGAGAAGAATGCTGCCTATAATTTAATGGGTATGGTGTTAAATCTGTAGATTGCCTTGGCAGGACGACTATCTTAACAATTTGAACATAAAGCTGTTTTTATAAAGAAAAACAACGCATGCAATAAAAATAAAGTCTATCTTGTATACTATTTAATGGGCTACAGTTAACCACTAATGTAGCAAGAGAAACTTGTTCCATGTCAGTTTCACCAACTTGTCAAGCTGTTCAGTGACACAGACTTCAAGAGGGACTGCTTGAAGTTATATCTAATTACTATTTCTTTTTTTTTAATTTTAAAGATGTGGGGTACAATTTAGGATTAGGTATACAAATAGTCATCTTACAGGTACAGTTGGGGTCTCTCTTTGTGATCCTAACAAATTACAGTAATCTTTCTTTGTACAAGTTTTCATCCTGGGCATTCATCTGACAACCAGATCTTTGTACAAAAAAACAAAAAAAAAGAGCATCAGTAACAAAAGAAAAACAGTCCAATTAAATGGCAATTAGACAACTTAGCTTTGGATAATTAGGAGATTGCCATTCTGTTTTTATACCATAAACTCAATTTCCTATACTTCCAGGAATGCTTGATTTAGAGATTCTAAGCTCAGAAGGAAGACCACTGTCTTTTAGAGATTGGTCATTACAAAGTTACTTTCCTTTTTTTCTGTGATGCCCACCACACTTAGCATGGTGGGGTGTAGTACAGTGATTAAGCACAATTTATTTGTTTATTGATGACTGTGGACATTTGCATAAGTTACTCTGTTTGGCACACCATTTCCTTATCTGTAAAATGAAGATAATAGTACTTACCTAGAAAGAGTTGCTGTGAGGCTAAATTGAGATGACTTCTTATAGCACCTGCCTTGCATTTTGATTTCTACATGCTTTTTTAAATCTTTATGACAACCTTGTAAAATGAGCATCATCATCCCATTTTATAAAGATACTGAAACTCAAAAGTTAAATAATTTAACAAGATAATAGAGTAGGTGGAAAAGTAGATTAATTCAATTCAAAAGGCCAAGTTCTTTTTACCACGCTGTGTTATTTTCCCAGCATAGTTATTATGTATTTGCTAATTAATATTTGAGATATGACTTTAAAAGATACTAGAACATAAAATGTGGGAGGTGGATGTTCTCTATTGAAGACAATTACTTATGTTGTCTGTGCTTATTTTTTAAAATAGGAATGTCTCCAGAATCTGTAGTTCATTATTTTTTAATGTGCCCAATGGTGGCAACATTTTAAGATTAAGGAAAATCGCCAAACGCATTAAATATATGAGTGTGAGTGATTAACCTAGGTAATTAAATTTATGGTAAAAGCAAGAGGAGACTAGCTTTTCTATTGATCCTGCTTTTCTTGTGGTTTTGAAAGACATTTTCAAAGGAAGGGTGCCAAAATTGTGTAAAAGAATGATGATGTCAATTGAAATAAGTACGTAGTGTTTTATGGCGATCACTTTATTTTTTTAATTTTCATTTTTTTAAGGACCTAATTGAATTTTATTAGCAATTCAAGAATCAGGCAGCGTCCCATCTAAAGATTTACAAAGGCACTCCAATGTGCTGAGCTAAGGAAGCAAACCTTATAAGTAGCAAAAGCCTGAATAAAGCAGACATGAGGAGTAAAAAGTGATTGGTCATTACAAAGTTACTTTCCTTACAGGATTAAAACTGGGAGTACTTCCTAATCTTGCCAATCTAGGTAAGCCGTTTGTTGTAAATCTTCTATTTTTGCTAAACTGGCTTGTTTTATAGTTCAGTTTGAGTATGTGGCACCTAGCACAGGTGACTCCATTCTGGTTTGGTTTCGTCTATTGGGGCATAGGGTAGGAACTCAGTCCAAAACACAGGTTTTTATTTAACATATCTCAGGTGTCTCCTGAGATGGGGCATAGCATTACTTCTATGGTATTCTTGCTAGAAACCCATCATCTGTCTGATCATGAAACAACAGAGACAAACCCAAACTGAGAAACATTCTACAAAACAACTTGCCAATGCTTCAAAAAAGTCTTAAAGTCATGAGAAACAAAGAACTGAGTAACTATTACATGTTGGAGAAACCTGACAGTTTGTGGGATTCTGGATCGAATCTTGGACTAGAAAAAGGACATTAGTGAGAAAAGTGATGAAATTCTGTTTTGTTTTTGTTAAGATGTGGGATACAGTTCAGGATTAGGTGCATGAGTGGTCAACGTACAGCTGACATTTGGTACTCCTGTTGTTCCTCACTTCGCCTGGCTCAGGATCAGTTACCCTGATTGATGTTACGTGTTCCCCCACCCCACCCCTGGCAGTGTCCTGCTACTGCCAATCCCTTTCTTGTGGTATTATGATAAATGTTCAGGGTCCACTTATGAGTGAGAACATGTGGTACTCAGTTCTTTGTTTCTGTGATAGATCACTGAGTATGATAGACTCTAAATCCATCCAAGTTGCTGTGAAGTCCATAATTTTGTCCTTTATGGCTGCATAATATTCCGTTGTGTATATGTACCACATTTTTTTTTATCCAGTTCACTTTTGAAGGGTAGCATGGTTGGTTCCATGTTTTTGCTACTGTGAATAGTGCTGCAATAAATATGCATGTGTAAGTATCTTTCTTGTAGAATGATTTGAGTTCCTCTGGGTATATTCCTAGAAGGGGGATTGCTGGGTCATGTGTAAGGTCAATTTTTAGATCTTTTAGAAATCGCCACATGGTGCTCACTTTAAAGAGGCAAACACTAATTGAGTAAGATCAGATGCTAACCTGAAAAATATCAAACTCCTAATATTACAGACATAACTCATTTGACCTTCAGCCTACCTGTTCAAGTAGTGATTCAAGTGGCAAATCATTTCGGCCTCTTCTCAGGTAGCTTTGCCTACATAAATATTACAATTGAGTGTGTTTTTTAGTTACTATGTGGCTTGTTGCACGGAATACTAATTTGAAAATATGTTACATAGTCACTATTTATGCTTGTTTGGATATTATAAATTTTTCACTAATACAACTGTCTAACATTAAAAAAGAAGAAATGTTTGTTACACAGTTATTCCAACTAATTTAGTTATAGAATCCAGGTTTATAAGTTCAAAGCTAATTATAAGAACAATTCATAGATTTATTGCAATTACACAAGAAAGAGACTGAGTATCAAGATGTCTGACTTTAGTTTCCATTGTGACTGCTGTATGACCATGAGCAAATGGTTATTACCTCTGATCTATCTCTCACTTGAAAGAATTATGTGATGTGTCACAATCTTGTTAATGGCAGGGCCTCAGTGTCTTCTGATGGACTACAAGTTGAAATTGCTTTTTTAAACCCAATTTTCACTGGAGCCATGAGAAAGTTATATAATGTTTTGATAACAACGGCTTTTCCTTTATCTTGTATTTGAAAAAAATAAGTGTTTATATATGTATGTTATCCTGGCATAAATCAATTGAGTATTGTCATAAAGAATGTGAAAGATTTACGTAGACAGTCTCAGCATTTACAAAGATATTTATCCTGCTAGAAGAATATCTATTTTAAGCAAAAATATACAACTTTTACAAATGTAAAGGGTTCTTTTTTATAAAACTGTTACACACATTACAGACAACTTGTAATAAAGTGGATGAAGAACTTATTCTAATCATTTATGATGGAACCAAGCTTTCAAAAGTAAAGACCAATTGGCCAACTTCCCAAGTCATATATTAGTTAAACACTTAAGAATCACGTGCTTAGTAGCTTCATTATTTATTCTTAAGACACATAATACATGCTTTGATCTACATGTATGTTCTAGCTCCTAATAAATATTGCTGCTGGAGTTCCTTGTTATACATTATTTTCCAAATGCCTTGTGTAGGATCTATTTGATTTTTGCTGGTTGATTAGTTTGCAACCAATAAATATGACCATTAATAAGCAATAGCTATGTTTGATGTCTTTGAAAGAAAGTCATACACATATGCCTGCATGCACACACAAAGAGAGAGAAAAACACTTACCTGAACATCTGTCATTTTCTTTCAAATTTGGACTTGGTTAGAAGGATGCCAAGTACACAGCAATGGCCAGGTGCTGACAAGCAAAGCTCAGCAAACAATTGAAGACAGTCAAAATGTTTATTACCTCTTCTTTTGTAAAATTTAATTATGAAACGCAGAATCACAAGATGTATAAGAAAAATTATTGTTTGTGGCATAGAATCTTAATTATAGTGGGCTAACTTTATAGGATACCTTAAAAATACATGATACCAGAATCAAGTTTTATCTTTAAGGCCAAGAATGCTCCTCTGGGAATTCAGTTTGATGCCAGCAACCCAGTCTTTTTAGTTTTTTATCCAGAGTTAAAAAGGCCACTTCAGATGAGGCCCTGACCAACAGGCTTTAGCTCTAATCTTTAACACCTCAGGTTGCACTTTATCATTTTTTATTGTTTTTCAATTTTCTGGATGCTCAGCTGAAAACACAAGGATTAGCCAGCTCTGAGAGACATTGGTACATTAGCCATGTATGTCATGTTGGAATGTAAACAGCAGTCTATTCACTTATTTCTACAAATATTTACAGCACTATGTGCCTAGTGTGGTCATTGTGGATATAGCTCCTGTGACCAAAAGTGTGTGACCACTGTGAACACATTCTCTCCCCAAAGCAGCTACCGTATAGCAAACAACACACAAATACTTTCATCTCAAATAACCGAATAATAGTCCTTTGTGCAAAAGGAGAAGATTTTTACAGCTTCTTTTTCACTTTCCAATTTGGGAATATGCCTAGAAGTGCTGAGAATTTACTAGATACTAACCAGAAATTCTATCTGTGGGATTTTGGCAGGGAAACTATGTTAGGTATTTGCAAATGAAGATCTGAACATCTAGCAGCTAACACTTAAACTTATTCTAGTAGTGAAGGCATATTTCTGAGGCATGCAGTACACCTTATGAGAAGTTAGTGACAGAGGCAGTATATGAAATAATAAGAAAAATATTGACATAAAAAGTTTTCCTGAGTCGAGCACCAAGGCTCATGCCCGTAAACCTAGTACTTTGGGAGACCAAACTGAGAGGATTGCTTGAGCCCTGGAGTTTGAGACCAGGATGGGCAACATAGTGAGACTTTGTCTCTACAAAAATAAAAAAAAATTAACCAGGCATGATGGTGCACACCTGCAGTCCCAGCTATCAGGAGGCGAGGCGGAAAGATCACCTGGGCTCAGGAGGTTGAGGCTGCAATGAGCCATGATCATGCCACTGCACTCCAGCCTGGGTGACAAAGTGAGATTCCAACTCAAAACAAACAAACAAAAACAAACGCATACACAACAGAATAATAAGAACCAGATTTACTTTCCCACTTAAATGAATATAGAATTGGAAAAAATAATTATAAGACATAACTACACAGAATTAGTGGAAAAAGACATCAAACCATGTAGAAAAATACTATGTTCATGAAGGTAAATGAAAGCAAGAGAATAATAAGGTGAGAAAAGGAAATTATAAAAAAGACCCAAATGGAAGCTTAGAGATAAAATACAAAATACCTGGTGGTAAAAAAAAAAAAAACACAGTGGACAAAATTAACAGCAGATTAGATACTGCAGAAGAAAAAAAGTGCACATATGGACCTAACAATAAAAACTATTCAAATAAAACATACAGAGAAAAATGATAGGAAAAACAATAAACAGGACATCAGTAAGATACAGAACAAAGTCAAGCAGCCAGACATAATTGTAACTGGAGACCCAGAAAACGCAGGTTGAGGTGAGAACAGAAAAATTGAAAAAATAGTGTCCACAATTTTCTAAATTTGATGAAAACTATAAACCCACAGATCCAAGAGCTCAACAAACCCCAAGCAGACAACATGAAGAAAACCACACAAAAGCACAGCATAATAAAAATCCTGAAAAACCAATAATAAAGAGTAAATATTCACAGCTGCCAGAGAAAATGGAAATATTACATATAAAAGAGGAAAGATGTATTAGTCAACTCAGGCTGCCATGACAAAATACCATAGACTTGTTGGCTTAAACCACAGAAATTTATGTTCTCACAGTTCTGGAGGCTAGAAGTCTAACGGCAGTGTGCCAGCATGATCAGGTTCGGGTGAGGGCTCTCTGGCTTGTAGAGGATTGCCTTTTAGCTGTGCCCTCAGACGATGCTTCCTCAAAGTATAGAGAGAGAGAGAAAGATAAAGAGAGAGAATCTGTTTTACTTATAAGGCCACCAATCCTATAAGATTCAGACCCCAAACTTATGACCTCGTTTAACCTTAATTATCTCCTAAAAACTCTGTCTCCAAGTCCAATCACAATGGGGTTAAGACTTCAGCACATTAATTTTTTTGGGGGGGTACAATTTAATCTATTAAAAAAAATAAGAATAATAGTAGTCTTCTCATTAAAAACTGCATCCAGGAAACATTAGGATGACATCTTTAAAAAGACTTTTCACATATATAAAATCTGAGAGAATGTATTGCCAGTAGTTTGGCACAACAAGAAATGAAAAAGAGTGTTCTTTATAAAGACAAGAAAAATAATTTCAAGTGAAAATTTGGATCTTACAAATGAATAAAGAGCATAAGGTATGGTATATAGGTGTATAAATATATTTTTATTATATCTAAATCTCTTTTAAAATAACTGACTGTTAAAAATAGTAATGTATCACGGGGTCTAGAGCATATAAAAGTAAAATGCATGACAACAAGCAGTAGCACAAAGTTTGGAGTGGGGGATGAACATATACTGCTCTAGAGTTCTTAAACTGTATATAAAATGATATATTATTATTTGAAGATAATCTCTACTAAGAGAAAGATATACTCTGTAAACCTGAGAGGAATCAATTTTAAAAATGAGACAAGTTGGGGGGGGAACCCAAAATAGCAAAACCCTGAAATAAAAACAAACACAAGCCAAGAAAATGGTATCATAAAAAACACAATTCAAAAGAAGGCAGGAAAAGAAGAAAAAGATTACAAAGAACAATTGAGGAAGAACAACAGAGAACAAATAAGAAGATGGTGGATTTAAAACCAACCACATTGATAATTATATGAAGTATAATAGGTTGAACATTCAACTTAAAAGACAGGTGATCAGCATGCATGAAAAGCAAGACTCAGCTGTATGCTGTCTACAAAAAAAACCCCACTTTAAATAGAAAGATGCATAATTTAAAGTACAAGGATAGAAAAATGGGTTTTATAAAGGCTAGAGTCATTACATTAATATCAGACAAGGTATATTTCAGAACAAAGAAAATTACCAGGGATTAAAGGGTCATTTCATAAAGATAAAGAAGTCAACTCATCAAGACTTTAGCATCCTAAATGTATACAGTATGTTTCTTAGTCTGTTGGGGCTACTATAACAAAAATGCTGGGTCATTTGTCAGTAACAGAAATCTATTGCTCACAGTTCTGGAGGCTGAGAAGTTCAAGATCAAGACACCAGTAGATTCAGTGTCTAGAGAGCTCATTCCTTACAAATGGTGACTTCTACGTGTCCTCATATGGTAAAAGGGGGAAGGTAGCTATCTGGGTTCTAAGGCCACTCATCTCATTTACAGCCTAATCACCTCCCAAAGATCTCAGCTTTTATTATCATTCCCTTGAGAGTTAGGTTTTTGACATAACTTTTGATATAACTTTCAATAGAACTTTGGGAGGAAACAAAAACATCAGACCATAGCAAGACGTACCTAATAACAGAGTTTTGATGTTCATGAAGCAAAACTTGATAGAACTGAAAAAAGAAATGATTCCACAATTATACCTGGAGATTTCAACATCCTTCTCTCTATAGCTGCTAATGATGAATTACAGTTGGCCCTTGACAACACAGGTTTGAGCTGTGCAAGTCCACTTATTTTCTTCCTCCTCTGCCATCCCTGAGACAGTAAGACCAACCTCTCCTCTTCCTTGTCTTCCTCAGCCTATTCAATGTGAAGATGGTGAGGATGAAGACTTTTATCCTTTTATCCTTCCACTTGATAAATAATAAATATATTTTCTCTTCCTTATGAATTTCTTAATAAAATTTTCTTCTCTCTGCCTTATTTTTTATTTAAAAAAATACCGTATATACTACATATAATGTACAAAAAAGTGTTAATCAACTGTTATTATCAGTAAGGCTTCAGGTCAACAATAAGATATTGATAGTTGAGTTTTGAGGGAGTCAAAAAGTTATATGTGGGTTTTCAGCCGGGCTCGGTGGCTCAGCCTGTAATCCGGCGCTTTGGGAGACTGAAGTGAGCGGATTGCCTGAGCCCGCGGGTTCAAGACCCGCCTGGGCAACTTGGCGACACCTCATCTCTACAATAAATCAAAAACTAGCCAGGTGTGGTAGCACACGCCTTTAGTTCCAGCTACTTGGAAGGCTGAGGCGGAAGGATCGCCGGAGCCCAGCAGGTCGAGGCTACGGTGGCCGGGAGCGGCCACTGCACTCCAGTCTGGGCAACACAGTGAGACTCCAACTCAAAAAAAAAAAAAAGAAGTGTTATATGTGGGTTTTCAACTGCACAGGAGGAATCGACACTCCTAGTCTCTGCACTATTCCAGGGTCAATTGCATTCTCTTTTTGCTTAACAAAAAAACTAATGATATTTCTTCTCATATATATATTTTTTGCATCCACTCAACTCTTTGCTCAAGAAGCAAAATTATGTTTCATCTATTATTTAGCATGTAGTATGCTAAAAAGCATCAACATAAAAAGAAAAATAGTACAATTGGAAAAAGAAAAATCAAGGGGCAATTAAATAATATAGCTTTGGGTAACTAGGAAGTTGTAAGTCTGTTTTTGTGCTATAAACTTGGTTCCTGCATTTTCGGAAATGGTGTAAAGATTATAAGTTGTAGGAGGAAGGAAGCCAGTGTTATATACTTGCTCTGTGATGCCCACAATACATCAGGTGGTATACAGTATAATGATTAATTGTAAAAAATTGAATTTGACTGATGGCTATGGAATCTTGAAAAAGTTACTTAAACATTCTGGGACACCACTTTGTTATCTGTAAAATGAGGAGGAAAGCACTGGACTTGTTTCCTAGAGTTGCCATAAAAAATTACCAAAGCTTGGTCGCTTAAAATAATAGAAATGTATCCTCTCACAGACCTGGAGGCTAGAAGTCTGCAGTTAGTGTCAGCAGTGTTGTGCGTTCTCTGAAGGGTGTAGGGAATAATCCTTTCTTGTCTCTTCCAGCTTTTGTGACCCCAGGTGACTTGTGACTGCAAAACTCCAACCAGTGTCTCCTGTCTTTTTGGGGGCGGTGGAGGGTCAGGGTCTCATTCTCATTCTGTCACCAGTTTGCTGTCTGGCTGCAGTTCGGTGGCATGATCATGGCTCACCACAGACTTGACCTCCTGGGCTGAGATAATCCTTCTGCCTCAGCTTCCTGGATAGCTGGGACTACAGGTACATGCCACCAGGCTCGGCTGATTTTTTTATTTTACGTAGAGATGAGGTCTTGCTATGTTGCCCAGACTGGTCTCGAACTCTGATCTCAAGCAATCCTACCACCCTGGTTTGGGATTACAGGTGTGAGCCACTGTACCTGGCCTCCACCTCTGTCTTCACATGGCTCTCTCTCTCCTCCTATCTCTCTCATTCTCACTCTCACTCTCTCTCTCTTCTTAATGTGTCTCTCATAAGAACACTTGTCACTGAATTTAGAGCCCACTTGGGTTATCCAAGATGATCTCATTTTGAGATTCTTAACTCAATTACTTGCATAAAGACTCTTTTTCCAAATAAGGTCACATTCAGAGGCTCCAGGCATTAGGATGTGAATACGTCTTTTTGGAGGCCACCATTTAACTCACAACAAGTACCTACCTAAAAGAATTGTTGTGAGATTTTAATGAGATGACTTTTCTAAAACATCTGTCCTATAATAAATTTTGAGTTCTAGGTCAATTATTTTTATTAATGTTCATATCTCATTGTACAAATTAAGAAACAAAGAAGATACATGGCAAATAAACACATGAAAAGGTGTTCAACATCATTAGTCATTAGTCATTAGTCATTAGGGAAATGCAAATTGAAACCACAATGAAATACCACTCCATACCTATTAGAGGTGCCTTTTTAAAAAACTAACAATACTAACTATTGTGAGGTTGTAGAACAATTAGAATTTTCATATACTCCTGGCGGATAAGCAAAACGGTACAGACACTTTGGAAAATAATTTGACAATTTCTTCTAAAACCACATGACCCAACCATTCTATTCCCAGGTATTTACACAAGAACAATTGAATGCATATGTTCACACAAAGACTTGCATGTGATTGTTTCACAGTATTGTAGTGAGAGAACCCTCTCTCTCTTCTATTGGGGTTCGATATTTGAGTCTGAGAAATGAGCTGAAAATAGACTAACAGGAGAAAGAATATATAAATGTGTCACGTGCACAGGTGCATCAAAGGAAAATTTAGAACCTAATAAACCTACGAGATCCGGAAGTTTATTTACCCTTCATAGGAGAGACAGTGGTAAGAGCTGTGGGCACTTTTAGGGGAAGGGTTAAAAATTTTTTACTTTTAGGGGAGATAAATGGGCAAATATCAGACAATAGCTGGAGACAAAGTTTGTGTGGGCCCTGGAAGGGGGCTTAAGACAATCACATTCCCTCTGGAGAAGCTTCCCTTAAATAAGGGAGCATCAGAGAAATCCCTCTCCCTGTATTTCAAGAAAGGTATATGGGCGAGAGATAGGTCAGGGAGACCTTAGTTGTGAGGCTGTCTCTTTAGTTCAAAGTACTCAGCACTCAAAGTCCCATATTTTGGGGTATCATTTTCTGAGCCCCAACAATAGCAGCTCCATCAATATTCAACAAAAACTAGGAACAGCCCAAATGTCCATCAACTGGTAATAAATAAACAAATTGTGGTATATCCTTATAATGGTATGCTACTCAGCAATAAAAATGAATGAATTATTGATACATACAATGACATGGATGAATCTTAAAAGAATTATGTTAAATGAAAGCAGTGTGGTAGGTAGAATATCCTCCAAAAGTTGTCCACACTCTAATTTCTGGAACACGTGAATATGTTACATTAAATGGCAAAAGGGACGTTGCAAATATCATGAGGTTAAGATTTTGACATGAGTAGATGAACTCAGATTGTTCAGGTGGGTCCAAACTAATCATATGAGCCCTTAAAAGCACAGAAGGTTTTTTTTCAGCAGGAGTCATGCTGCTGCAGCCACAAAGTTAAAACAACTGTAAGTGTGAGAAGGATTTGATGCACTGTTGCTGGTTCTGAGTTACAGAAGACCGTGCATGATGACTGGAAAGAGGCCTCTGGGAACTATGGATGGCCCCAGTTATCAGTCAGCAAGGAAATGGGAACCTCAGTCCTATAGCTGCTTGGAATTCTGCCAACAACCTGAACAAGCCTGCAAGCTGCATCTTTCCCCAGACCTCCAGGAAGGAGTGCAGGACTGCCTTACTGTGGTCTTGTGAAATCTAAGCAGAGGTCCAGAGTGATCCACATTCTCCCTGGACTCCGGACCCACAGAACTGTGAGATAATACATTGTGTTGTTTAAGCTGCTGTTTGTGGTCATTTGTTAAGGCAGCAACAGAAAGCAAATACAAGGAATCACATACAAAATGACTGCGTACTGTATGATTCCATTTATATGAAATTCCAGAAAAGATAAAACTATAGTGACTGAAATCAGATTAGTGGTTGGTTGCCAGGGGGCAGAGGTTCTAGGTAGAAAAATGGGAGCCAAGGGTCATAAGAAAAGCTTTTGTAGTGATGGGAATATCATGATTGTTGTGGAGGTTATATGACTGTGTACATTTGTCAAAATTCATCATGTTGTATACTTAAAATTATTACATCTTATTGTATGTAAATTAAACATCAATAAAACACACCTATATAATGTTAAAATTCTACTTGCCTTTGACTTATCACATAATTTTTTTTATTTCAACAGCTGTAGAGAGTACAGATGGTTTTTGGTTATGTGGATGCAATGTATTATAGTGAAGATCTCTGGGCTTTAAGTGTACCCACATCCTTCACCTGTGCACAACTGTACATGACAGATGATTTTTCTTTTTTATTTTTATTTTTTTGAGTTGGAGTCTCACTCTGTCGCCCAGACTGGAGTGCAGTCCCGGCCACCGCAGCCTCGACCTGCTGGGCTCTGGCGATCCTTCCGCCTCAGCCTTCCAAGTAGCTGGAATTACAGGCATGCGCTACCATGCCCGGCTGATTTTTTGATTTATTGTAGTGATGAGGTCTCACTGTCCAGGCAGGTCTCGAACCCACGGGCTTAGGCAATCCACTCACCTCAGCCTCCCAAAGATGTGGGATTACAGGTGAGCCACTGAGCCTGGCTGATAGATGATTTTTCATTCCTCTCCCTTCTGAGTTTTCAAAGTCCACTTACCATTCTCTATGCCTCAGTCAAGCCTTCGTTTATCTCCCACTTGAAAGTGAAAACAAGTGGTGTTTGGTTTTCCATTCTTGCATTATTTCACTTAGGACAATGATCTCCAATTCCATCCAAGTTGCTACAAAAGACATTATTTCATTCTTTTTATAGCTGAATCATATTCCATGGTGTGTGTGTGTGTGTGTGTGTGTATAACATTTTCATTATCCACTGATCAGTTGGTGGGCATTTAAATTGATCCCACATCTTTGCAATTGTGAATTGTATCACAGATATTTTGATGCAAAATTCTTAAAACTAAAAGCAAGTATTAGCATGTCTATCACCTTAGATATGCATATTCCTGAGATTGTTTTCTTTTTTAGTTGGAGTCTCAATTCTGTCATCCAGGCTGGAGTGCAGTGGCACTTTCACAGCCTCCCAGCATCGACCTGCTGGGTTCTGGCGATCTTTCCACCTCAGCCTTCCAAGTAGCTGGAACTACAGGCATGTGCTACCACTTCTGGCTAATTTTTAATTTATTGGAGAGACAAAGTCTTGCCAAGTTGCCTGGGCTGATCTCGAACCCTCAGACTCAGGCAATCCACTCGCCTCGGCCTCCCACAGTGCTGGGATTACAGGCTGAGCCACCATATTCCTAAGATTTTTAATCACCTCAAAGATGTTGATAGCGTATCAAGTTATTGCCATGTGCTGACACTAATGTCACAACTAGTGATTATACACTTATTGTTATATGCATACTGATAGACACACACACACACATGCTCATATAAATATAGAAAGGTAGAGAGATTGAGACTTTCTGCCACTCTTAAGTAATTTGCTATTGGTAATGACGTGTTCTTACAGACACGTTGATTTGGTCTTTCAGGGGCAACATGAACCCATTCAGAGTGATGCTCTATTTAGCATTAAATAGAGAACAAGTCTATCTGGCAAGTCTCTATGGAACATCTCATTAGTAGGTCAAATCCCTACCATATCATGTTTAGATGAGCCTGAGGATTAGTGAAATGTGTCTAGAATTATTGACAGTAATAATTGACTATTTTCTATGATGCACTATAATAGAGTCTGTTTCCATTTTTTGATATTATACTGCTACCCACCCATCTCTTTTGCTCACATCTGGTTAAAATGATGAGAAATCCTGGTGGTACTTCCTTGGCACCGATGGAGATTCCAACACAACACAAGAACCTGCCCACATTTGGGACCTTCAACTGGGCCCCAACCACTGACCACAATAAGAACCCCAAGCCAGTCTCCTTTCCTTGCTCTCCCAAGCCATTTTTGGACCAATTTGGGAGGTCTGCCCTGCTCTTCCCCAAAGCCTCATCATAATACACCTTCTTTGTGTGTGCATAGCATTGGGTAGGGATTCATACCATCCCTGAGGGACGGCCACAACAGACACTCTTCTCGGCACTTTATGTTTTTACATTTTAATAGTTTTGGCAACCGAGAAACACGGTCACTGGCTAAAGGGCACACAATGGGTAGGAGAACTGAGGTCATGCTCACCCCTGAGTCAGCATTCTGCTGATCGGACCACAGTGACAATGGTGTTAAAAGCAGCAGGGACATCCTAAAGATGATGCATGCCTTTATTATTGAGAATATACTGTGAAGGCACTGAAGGAATTTCAAAAGCTTCTTTCCAAGTTGCATAGAACTGCCTTACCTCTGTTACCTGGTAGGTTAGCTCATACGTCAGACAATGAGTGTTATGATTCAGCTCTAGAAAGCCAAGCTGGTCAGTGTGGTACTAGAAAGAATTGTTTTGGGAATGTCTCCTTTCATCCGCTTGTGGTATTAGGTGGCCCCAGCAATTGGCCCACTGTATCTAGATAAAGAAACAGAAGAGGAGTCTATTTCAAAGGTCCTTCCAAAAGAAGCAGATGACCCACAGGTTGAAGAATGCGTTGTGTAGTTACAAGGTTGATTAGCTGTTACGAAAGTAGCAAATGGGTGAAAGATCGCCACGAAGCCTTCCTGGAATTTTGGCAATAGAAAGAGGGAGATTATAGGGGATCCTCTATGAACAGAACCAAAGTATTTAAAAATGCATCAAAAGGAGAGAAAACTCATGAAATGAACTACCCACGGAGGCAACCAGGGATTTTTGGGAAGTAACTGTCTACTTTCCCTAGTCTTTTACATTAAAATGATGACACAAAACTAAAGTATATAGTTATAACTGTCACACCTGTAGAGATGTTAAAGAAAAAAAGACCAGTAAAAGGTACTTTTTTTAAAAGATGGAGAAAAAAAACCAAGCAAGAAAAGGATAATAAACATGTTGAAAGAACAATTTAAAGGTTGTTGAGATATTCTTATTTTTCAGGTATGCTAGGTACTTAACATTCACTGTCTCATTAAACCCTTACAATAATCCTTTGAAGGAGATGTAACTGTCCCTCAATAACTGTCCAGGAACCCCCCACAGATACCAAAATCCCTGGTGTAAGATGATATAATACCTGCATATAAACTTAGCACATCCTCCTATATACTTTAAGTGATCTCTAGATTACTTGTAATACCTAATACGATATAAATGCTATGTAAATAGTTGTTTTACTGTATGGGTTAGAGAATAATGACAAGGAAAAAATCTACATATGTTCAGTACAGATGCACTCATTCATGTTTTTCCAAATATTTTTGATCACTGATTGAATCCATGAATGTGGAACTCAAGGATGTGGAGAGCCAAGTGTATTTTAGAGGTAAGCAAACTGAGAAACTGAGACTATGGGAGAGAGAAAGAGAGAGAGCGAGAGCGAGAGAGAGAGAGAGAGAGAGAGAGAGAGAGAGAGAGAGAGAGAACTTTATCCAAGGCCACATAGCTAGTAATTTGTGAAGTCTGAATTCAGACCTTGACTCCAAAGACCCCACCTTGTTTAACCACCCTGAACTACTGCCTCTGAAATGCTGCCTACTGATTACAAGTCCTTTTCAAAAAATCATGATGGAAATCAGGATGCTATCATTTGAAGGCCCAACTTCATTTTTTTCCTGGTCATTTGCATTTAAGATAAATAGCTCCCTTTATTAGCTTTTAAGTATATCATAACTCTTAAGTAGATCTGTGGTACATGTATTTCTTTATATTTCTAAAACAGTGTTTTCTACACTTTAATCATATATATGCCTTTATGAGTATTTTTTACTTGCTTAATATTTTCCTTTAAATCGACTGTTTCTTTTTACTTTAGTTCCTGTCCTAAGTTGTAATATTCATGAAATCATGGATTTGATGAACCACTCACCTTTTTCTAATAGATACTAAGCATATGTAATTAATAAAAAATACTCATCCTCTCCCACAGCAGCCCACATTCTGCCTTTTGGGAAATACTGTTTTTGAGCTTGTAAGCAGAGAGAATTGAAATGTCTTCCCTGGGGTGGAACTTCCCATGAAAGAACGAACACCATCCCTGGTCCCCAAAGTGAATTTTTCGTTAAGCTTCATTCAACTAAACAGTGAGCAGTCTTCCCAGTTTCCAAAGTCTAGAACTTTCTGCCTTCTTTTGGTAGAATTTACCATCAAATAATGAAGAGAGGACCAAGGCCCTGGACTTCCCCCTTCTCCATCCTCTGCCTTCTCCCTGTCCTCATTTGGGGTCCTCACATTTGCCCCTTTGCTCGCTGGGCTCCTGCCTCTTTCCCAAGCTGAGCAGAGTCCCATACTCAGAACCAGTGTGGTTCCTTTCTTGTCTTCAAAAATCTTCTTTCCCATGGAGCCATTTCTTCAGGGTTCTGTATAATTTGCTCATCTTATCTATAACAAGGACAGAATGAATGAGTTAATGCAACACTTCTCTCAGGTCGTGCTGGAGGCCATAGCGTGTCTGTCAGATCACCACGTCAGGTAGACCACCACCAATTCTCTCTGTGTAAGGGCTGATTCTTTCTCCTCCAGGTATTCTGAGACCCTTGGATAACATGGCTAAGCATGGAATTTTATTCTGGTGTCATCCATCCCTGAAATGGCTTGGATCACTCTGTCTATTACAAAGTCTTCCATTTTTATACAAGACTCTTTCATACTAACATATCCAGAAGACATTGCACTATTTGTGAAAATAGATCATTTTGTTCACTGTTTTAAAACATACTGTTTTACTTCCCAGTATTAAGTCATTGTCAACAGGTAAAAATATTTTTATATCATAATAGTATATAATTTAACAAAATGTACTTTGTCTAACTTTGCTTTGATGATTGAAGCACAAAATTTTCCCTACTGGGGATGTGACAGACCCAGGTTTTATGCTTGAAGATTGAAAGAAGAATCAAATTATTGCCTTCATTAACGTGAAAGACAGAAACTTGAGCCTGTTCTAGTTATGGGAAGGTTGAGAAGATTTGACATTTATTCTAAGAAAAAGCAATCAAATGATGTTGAAAAAGACAGGAGATCTCAAACGTAGTTGGGAGAAATACGAGACAGCGCTGTCTATGTTCTTGATCCTTAAATTTGCCTTTATTTATGGATTTGCAGCTCAGCAGCTGCTTCCACACCCAACCAAGGAACTATTGGTATGCTCACCCCTTCTTCCTGGAGGGCTCATCTCCTATTCCACATGGTTGTTGTTGTTTTTTTTTTAATTACTGCTAAAATAACATCCATGAGGGGTGAGAGAGAGCTGACCAAAAAAAGGTAGAACTGGTCCACACCTTTGACTATGTCTTGATGTCTGAGAAAGGATGAACCTTTTTTTTTTTTTAATTTAGAATCGTGATGTTCTCACTGTTCCCTGAACAGATGATGCCTTGAGTAGCAGTGTATCCTGGGAGGCCTTTTGTTCCTGAGGGGACACTATAAATGTGTCCAATCACCTTTTGATCAGAGAACTCAGAGATGTTCTACCAGACTTCTCCTTCCTTGGATAAAAATGGATATGTTGGAAATTGTATCGTTTGCTTAGGCAACTCTTTTACTAAATATGAAAGCTCTTTACTCCTCACAACTGCAGACTTGATTCTTTTCCTTCAAAGACCAACTTGGATAAATGTTGGCAAAATATATGCCTTTATGCTTAGAGTCTTCTGTCTCAAAGTTCCACAATTGTGACTTACGTATGATAGCACTGGCATCATTTAATTCGAATGGGAAGTTACAAGAATGTGACCGTATTCTTTATGAACATAATTGAAACAATGCCTATATATGTGTGTGTGTGTGTATTTTATTTATTATTATTATTATTATTTTTTCCTCCTAAGTCAAGTCTCCTCACATTTTAAAGCTTGGATAAATATAGCTTTTCAACATATTAGAATTAGTCAGGGATAACTAAACTCAAATTATTGTAACTCTAAAAGAACACAAAGAAGACCAATCTGTTTCCATTAGTTTATACCATGAGGTGAGATGTAATCACTGCTTCCCATCAACATCTATCGCATCAGAGATCATCCCAGATTCAACCTTGGCAGACACATCAACATTTGCTGATCCAGAATCCTTAAGAATGGGGCCCCGGAAACGGCCATCTTAACAGCCTTGAAGGTCATTCTTTGGCATACAGCAACCTGGAGAAAAGTTCACTAATATATTGGCATTTTCTGAGCTCATATTTGATGCCTGGCACTATGATGGACCCTGGGGATAAAAGAATAAATAAGACCCAGCTCACGCCCTTAGGAAGTTTCTATGCCCCTCAGTTATAGAGATCAAGTGTCCACCGGGTCAGATCTTCTCATGAACAAGTTCTGCTATGCGACATGGTTGGAATGCATGGTGGTGTAGAAACAGGATGTGGAAATGTGATGCAGGTATTGTCACTTCCTCTTAGAAAAGCCTGATTATCCATTACTGCATTTTAGCAGTTTTGTGGTAAAGTCAGCACTGGTGGGTAATTCTTACATAGGCCTCAGCCCTCCTTCAGTTTCTTTTTGCCACAAACATTGCCTAAATAATGAACAGAAACAGCATCCATTATTTAGGCTACCACCTATGACACAACAAAGTGGGACACAGTTACGGGAAAAAAATATTAGACCATAGATCTGGTTTTTCATTTGCTTGTTCATTTGTTTAAGGTTTCTTTTCTTTTCTTTTCTTTTCTTTCTTTCTTTCTTTTTTTTTTTTTGAATTAGGGTCTTACTCTGTTGCCCAAGCTGGAGTGCAGTAGCATGACATGGCTCAGCACAGCCTTCAACTTCTGGACCCAAGTGATCTTGCTGCATCAACTCCTGAGGACTATAAGCAAACGCCACCACACCTGGCTAATTTTAAAAGTTCTTTGTAGAGACAAAGTCTCACTATGTTGTCCAGACCGGTCTCAAACTCCTGGGCTCAGGCAATCCTCCCTCTTCAGCCACCCAAAGTGCTGGGTTTATAGGCATGAGCCTCTACGCCCAGCCTGAATCTGGTTTTTACCTGTTGCCTCAGCTTCAAGCATACCTGACTCATATTGGAGGGAGGAGTAACTGACAGCTGTTTCCACGAGACCATTTCCCTTCCAAAGGCGGTTGCCAGCAGAGCTGGGTCTGGAAGAGGATCTGTATCTTGCCATAAAACGTTTCCCAAAAGATGAGTCATCTAGGGTAGATGTTTGTTAAATTAAAGATTCCTAGACACATCAACATTTGTTGATCCAAAATCTTTCAGAATAGGTCCCGGAATCTGCCATTTTGACAGCCTTGAAGGCTATTCTTTGATATACAGCAATCTGAAGAGAAGTTCACTGGGAGTAGCCTGAAGAAACTGATTTGTGTCTAAGGAATTAAAAGAATGTATTTATTACTTATAGGGGAATAAAGATGCTTTGGAGAATCTCAGATTTCCACAACATAGGAAGACCCAGGTAGTTCACATTCTTCGGTCAGTCACACCACTTGAAAGTCTTCACTAATCAAATATTTAATTAAATAAGCTTAACTCTCCCAATTTGTAACTTTCTTTGGTGGATTCCAGGAGAAGGCATCAGTTAGTTACATTTTTGGTGTGAATTGATCTTAGTTTTCTTTTCTTTTAACAAGAGAACGAGATTAAAAGAAAATATCTTGATCGGGCGCACACCTGTAATCTCAACACTTTGGCATGCAAAGGTGAGAGGATTGCCTGAGTCCAGGAGTTTGAGACCAGCCTGGACTACTTGGTGAGACCTCGTCTCTAAAATAAATAAAAAAATTAGTGGGTCATAGTGGCACACATGTAGTTTCAGCTACTTGGAAGGCTGAGGAGAAAGGATCGCCTGAGCACAGCAGGTGGAGGCTGCAGTGGCCGTGAGCGTTCCACTGCACTCCAGCCTGGGTGACAGTAAGACTTCCAGACTCAAAAAAAAAAAAAAACCCAACAGGTGTTTTGATGAGGAACAAAGGAAAAGAGAACTATGAATGTTTATTTATTTATTATTTAGTCAATCAATTAAATCATTTATTATTTATATGTTTACTAAATAGAAACTGTTTACTTAGGCGCCAACTATAAGCCTTTCAGGGAACTTCCTTCCCCTAGGGGGAGATAGGCAGTGAATGAGTTAAAAACCAAATATTCCAGAGAATGAGAAGTGGTGGAAGAGAAAGAAAGCAGGAGAATATGGCAGTGACTGGGCTGAGCTTGGCGACAGGCCGGCTACTTTG
This sequence comes from Cephalopachus bancanus, assembly GCA_027257055.1. Taxonomy (NCBI): domain Eukaryota; kingdom Metazoa; phylum Chordata; class Mammalia; order Primates; family Tarsiidae; genus Cephalopachus; species Cephalopachus bancanus. The sequence goes on along the minus strand of JAPVLO010000010.1, from coordinate 7,831,251 downwards.
AATTAGATGGACAAGGACAGCCTCTGTGATCCAGTGACATGTGAGTCCTGAGCCCATTATATAAAGAATTGAAGAAACAGCTTTTCCTGCAGAGGAAACAGCTAGTACAAAAGGTTCTCAAAAAGGAACTAGCTGGAAGCACTTGAGAAATGGCGAGGAGGTCGGGGAAACTTGAGCTGGGTGAGTGACTTGATGAACGGGGAGAGATGGGTGTGGAAGGTGGACAGGATGGAGCACCCAGGACCCTGGAGGTCATGGCAGGGTGTCGTAGTCTGCTAGGGCTGCACTGCCATAACAAAATATCACAGATGGGGAGGCTTAAACAACAGACATTTATTTTCTCATAGTTCAGGAGGCCGGACATCCAGAATCAAGGTGCCAGCAGGGTTGGTCTAGCCTGTAGTCTCCCTCTTTGGATTGTGGGTAATCCATCTGCCTTCTTGCTGTTTCTTCACATGGGGGTCCTTCTGTGTGGATGGACACTTGGTGGGTTTCTCTGTGAGTCCTAATCTCCTCTTTTTATAAGGAAACTAGTGAGTTTGGATTAAGAGCCCATCCTTACATACTCTTGTTAACTTCATTACCACTTGAAAGGCCCTGTCTCCAAATACATTCCGGGATGCTGGAGGTTAGGGGGTTAGGGTTCCAACATATGAATTTTGGGGAGATACAATTCAAAACTCAAACATAAGCACTTTGAGTTTTTTTGAACAAACATTTTGGAGAGTTTAAACAACAAAGAGGCAAAATCAGGTTTAAGTTTAAATAGCTCTCTCAAGCCCCTCCACGGTGAATGGATTGGAAGAGGGCACAATGAAAGACGGAGATAGGAAAGACACTTATAAAGAGATAAGGTGGTGGAGGGGACCAGGGGTAACAGTACAGGGGAGAGGAATGTGCTTCTATAGGATGTATTGTGGAGTGAGCATCGACAGGGACAGGAATCACTGATGGATTGATCCGCGATCTGAGAGGAGCAGAATCTTACAGAGTACAAAATGTGAGAGTCATCAGCGCGGTGTAAAGTAACTGCATGTCCAGAATTGAGGAATGTCTTGACCTTATGGGGAAGCTGAGTGGAGAAAGAAGGGCAGAGGATGTTGAACAAACTTCATCCTGCTTCAGGTATTAACCTGCTAGGTATATCTCCTACAGCTCAATTAAAAATGCATGGATATGTATTCTAGGCCCAGTGTGGTGGCTCACTCCTATAATCCTAGCACTTTGGGGGGGTCAAGGTGAGAGGATTGCCTGAGCCCAAGACCAGCCTGGGCAACTTGGCAAAACCTTATCTCTACAAAAAATCAAACAATTAGCAGGGTGTGGCGGCGCGTGCCTGTAATTTCAACTACTTGCAAGGTTGAGGGGGAAGGATCACCTGAACTGGTGGTGGCTGCAGTGGCCGTGAGCATGCCACTGAACTCCAGCCTGGGCAACAGAGTGAGACTCCAACTCAAAAAAAATTTTTTTTTTTAAATGCATGAGTATGCATATATTCTCAAGACTAAATTTAATGGCTAGGGTTTTTTTGTTGTTATTTTTTAATTTAAAAATTTTTGAGACCTCTTTTATAAGAGCATAATGGCTCATTTTATGTGTCAACTTAGCTAGTCTAGAGTAGTCAGTTATTTAATCAGTCACTGATGTTGGTGTTGCCATGAAGGTATTTTGTAGGTGTGGTTAAATCAGTTGACTTTATTTAAAAAATTTTTATTTTAAAGATGTGGGGTACAATTCAGGGTTAGGTATACAGCTTGTCATTGTACAGGAGTAAAGGTGATTTCTTTGATAATAGGAGTGGGTCTTATCCAGTCCGCTGAAAGCTCTAACAGTGGGTTAGGTGGCATCTCTAAGAAGTCTGCTGGAAATCAAAGGATTGCTCTTCCACCTAAGAACGCTCATTGCTCTGCTAGAGCAGGGAGTGCACCTCATCTTACATCCCTGCCCTCTTCCTCTCATATAGGAACATGAGGTTCATGGGTGTTGCATTCTTCTCCTCCAAAAGCACCATGCTCCCCACCTGCCTGCCACCTCATTTTTGTCAATACCAGAAGACAGAGGTATGTCAAATGGCATATCAGTCAGGGTTCTCTGGAAAAACAGCATCAGTAGGCTATATAAAATATAATGCATATCATATAAAATATAAAGGAATATTGAAAGAATATAAAGAATACATAGTAGATCACACACAACAAAAAGGAATATGTATGCATATATGTATTTTTATGAGAGAAAGGGAGGTTTCTTCCAAGGAATTAGTTTACATGATTGTGGAGGGACTGGCAAGTCTTAAATTGCATGGCAGTTTAGAAATTCTTTGGCAGGAGCTGAGTTGCAGTGTTGAAATAGAAAATTTCTATTTTCTCAGAGAAACCTCAGTTTTGCTCTTAAGAATTTTCAGCGGACTAGATAAGACCCACTCCTATTATCAAAAAAATCACCTTTACTCCTGTATAATGACCAGTTGTATACCTAACGCTGAATTGTACCCCACATCTTTAAAATAAAAATTTTTTTAAATAAAGTCAAATGATTCAACCACACCTACAGAATACCTTCCCGGCAACACCTAGATCAGTGATTGATTAAATAACTGACTACTCTAGACTAGCCAAGTTGACACATAAAATGAGCCATTATACTCTTATAAAAGAGGTCTCAAAAATTTTTTTAAATTAAAAAAAACCACAAACCCCCCCCAAAAACCTCTAGCCATTAAATTTGGTCTTGAAAAAACATATCCATGCATTAAAAAAAAATTTTTTTTTTAGTTGCCCAGGCTGGAGTGCAATAACACGCTCATAGCCACTGCAGCCTCCACCAGTTCAGGCAATCCTTCCGGCTCATCCTTCCAAGTAGCTGGAACTACAGGTGTGCACTACCACACCTGGCTAGTTTTTTGATTTATTGTAGAGATGAGGTCTCGCCAAGTTGTCCAGTCTGGTCTCGAACTCCTGGGCTCAGGCAATCCTTTCACCTTGGCCTTCCAAAGTGCTGGGATTACAGACTTGAGCCACCATGCCTGGCCTTACCCACACTTCTAAACCCACCTCATCCTTCATCTGCAGAGCTGTGTGGGGGATGAATGGGTGAGCAGCCACCCATGGACCACTGGGCTGGACCCAACTTTTTGGAAGTGTACATGCTTTCTGCTTTATTCTGTTCAGACTCCATTCCCCTATTTATTCCTAAGATATATTTCCCCCTCCTCTCCTACGAAACTGGAATTTTTCTGGTTGAAGATTGAAAAAAAATCTGTAAAATTTCTTCCTTTTGAGACTCTTCTTTATAGCAGGTGAACTAATCTTCAGAACTCTATTTCATTGGCCCATTCATAATAACATTGAAAGCCAAACATAACTTGTCATTCGTGGATTGCTATGGCGGCTTTCTACAACACATCCCATTAAAAACCCTCCCGATGGAGGTGGAGTCAGATCAAAAATGTTGCCTTTGTTTGCTATACCTGTTAGTGTCCAAAAATGCGGATATCAAAGAAATATTAGAAGCAGAAAGCGCCACAGGTCAGCAGTTATTTGCCCAACCAAGGTAAGTCATCTTATCAAAAACCAAGCATAGCATCCATTCTACATGTCCTGACTCCTTTGGTTTATGAGGTCTTTAAGTTATTTGGCATTTAACGGTACAGTAACTGCAAGAGTTGTTAATGTAAAAAGGAAAGAAAAGCTGATTTTCTAAGCTCGTTCTAGTAAGCAGTAGTTCCCTACCCTAAAAAGCCTCACACCATAGCCTTTGGATTTCATATTGAGATATGTTCAGGGCATTGCTCTCAGTATTTAAGAATTTAACGCAAGGTTTCACATAAGAAAACTATGAAAGGAGTTGGCATTAACTTCTGGAATTTATTCAGAGCACAGCTGTTATTGTGTTCCACAACAATTTATCTGTTTAACAAGTGCCACAGTTAGCACATGGCAGAATCAGAATTTGAATGCCCACACAAGTGCTTTCATTCACTCTTTTAACAGAGTCTTCCTAACCACTCAGTAAGCAGCAGGCCCTGTGTTATGATGTGTCACGTAATCTGAAAAAAAAAAAATCAAGAAGAAATAGTGGTAGTGACCACTCAAATCTACTTCATGGAGGCTGAACGTGAAGGAAATGGGCTAAGTCAGCTCCCGAGCTCACAGTGATTAAGAAAAATCGGTGACTAGATCTATTTACAAAAAAGAAATATGGCCAGGTGTGGTGGCTCACATCTGTAATCTTAGCACTTTGGGAAGCCAAGTCTGAAATCAGCCAACATAGCAACATTTTGTCTCTACAAAAACTTTAAAAAGCAGTTATTGGGGTGTGGTGGCATACCTTTAGTCCCAGCTACTTGGAAGCCTGAGGCAGGAGGATCACTTGAGCCCAGGAATTCGAGGTTACAGTAAGCTATGATTATGCCACTGCACTCAAGCTTGGGTGACAGAGTGAAATCCTGTCTCCAAAATAAATAAATAAATAAAAACGATCACTCAGTTTATTAATTCCTCTGTTTTTACAATTTCACAGTCCCGGTCTACTTCAACTCCTTGATGTCCTAAAATGAATTAATTTGGAAAATCCCTACTTTGTGGTGAAATAGGTATCCTCATTATATATCATTTAACTGTTCATATGTCCTGAACAAGACATCTCATTTCTAGAAGTAGACTTTTCTCAAATAACCCAAAATATGAAAAATGTTCCATGCATGAAAATATTTCCTACCTTGTGACTTATACTAATTAAATATTGAAAAATTAGGGTAAATTATCATAAGACTACAGAATGATGCCTGACATTCATTTGCAGCCGTTTAAAAAGAACAGTTTGATAGATTATTAATCACATGAAAATTGTCATGAAATAATATGAGGGGAAACAGGCAATCTAAATACTGCATAGGTATACTATAACTGAAATCAAGTTTTTTGGAATGTACTCAAAAAAGAGCAAAATGCTAAAGGTGGTTGTATTTGAGAGGGTAGAATACGTGTTAAAATAGTGGCTTTTCCTTAACTATCTTTTCAATGTTGTTTTTGTAGGGAAATAAAATTAATTTAAAATTAAGAGAGAAAATATATTATTATTTTCCATCTTGATGACAGAAAAGACGCCCAATGTGAAGTGAATCAATAGCAATTGCTTTCCTAATTTATGGGGAAAGCATGGAGCTGGAGGCAGATTGAAACCAGGTAATGAACAGGGGAAAGTCTTATATCGATGTGGTCACTACTCTAGGGGCCATTTCTTCATAACACTTTAATTTTAACTGCAATTTGTTTTCCTCATATAGTGTTTTCTCTTTTATGGTAACACAATATCAGAGAGACACCACTCTTTGCCAAAAACCGCCTAGATTTTCTAAAACACTTGTGCATAATGGAATAGCTGATCTACCTGAAGCCAAAGAACTGGGCCAAGTGGTTCCTGGACTTCTCTGTCAGCTCTAGGTCCTAAGCACTGGTGATTTCACCTCTCGATGTCAATGTCCTGGCAGCCTGGTAGTTCTGCTTTGACTTCATACTATTTCAAGGAAATAGCTGGCTCATCAAAGCAGAGCTGGGGATATGGCAAGAGTCCTGGAGATATCAGTGAGAAGCTGGGCTCTGTTTAAGTAGGGGCTGCTTTCCATCTACAAAGCTGGAAGAATGATGGAAGGAGGATTTTCCCTCATGAATCCCTCAGTTTTCCATCTGGCCAGGTGGGATGTCAATCCTAAGAAATGACATTTTGATTCCAGTTACTTGGAAGGCTGAGGTGGAAGGATCACCTGAGCCCAGCAGGTGGAGGCTACAGTGGCCGACTGTGCGCCACTGCACTCCAGCCTGGGCAACAGAGTAAGACTCCGGCTTCAGGAAAAAAAGAAAAAGAAAAAAAGAAAAGAAATTACATTTTGGAGAAAACCAAACAATGGTAGAAGAAACTCAGTTTGAAAAACAATGACCGAATTTTAGATGTCACTTTTATGTGCCTCTACTCAGGAGTTGTTTCATTTTTGTTTTACAACTCTTTTGGAGTAACATTAGGCAATATATATCAAAATCCTAAAAACATTTATGCTCTTTTTTTTTTTAAGTTGGAGTCTCAATCTTTTGGCTAGTCAACCTGGAGTGCAGTGGCACAATCATGGCTCACTGCAGCCTTGACCTCCTGGGCACAGGCAATCTTTCTGCCTCGGTCCCCCAAACAGCTGGGACGACAGACACACGCCACCACACCTGGCTATATTTTTCATTTTATTTTTATTTTTGTAGAAACTAGTTCTTGCTATGTTGCCTAGGCTGGTCACAAGCTCCTGGACTCAAGTGATCCTCCTGTCTCAACTTCCCAAATTGCTGAATTTACAGGCATGAGTTACCTCACCCAGCACATTTATGCTCTTGACCAAGAAATTCCTGGAATTAGAAATTAGTCTAAAGGAGACAATCAGATAAGTTGGAAATAAATATTTGTACTAAACAATTTATCTATTTAAAATAGTAATATCAGCCAACCTCAGAGGCTCAACCTATAATCCCAGCAATTTGGGAGGCCAAGGCGAAGGGATTGCCTGAGCCCGCGGTTGGAGACCAGCCCAGGCAACTTAGTGAGCCCTCATCTCTACAATAAAAAAATGAAAAATTAGCCTGGTGTAATAGTGCACACTGGTAGTTCCGGCTACTTGGAAGGCTGAGGCAGAAGGATCACCAGTGCCCACCAGGTCAACGCTGGAGTGGCCATGAGTGTTCACTTCAGCCTGGGTGACAGAGTGAGACTTCAATTCAAAAATAAATAAATCTTCGAAAAAATAAAAATAAAATAAAATAAAAGAGTAATATCACCAGCATTAGCAACAAAAAATAGAAACAATCCAAACGTCCTACAGTAGAGGACCAGTTCTAATAATTATGGTATATCCACACAATGGAATGCCATATGGTCATTCAAATTACATTGTGTCTCTATTCTTATTGATATTGATGAATTTTCATGACATATGAAATGATACAAATATAAAAGAATATGAACCTTACAATCTAATTTTTAAAAATACACACATCTGCTTAGTAGAAATCTTAAAGGTTCTGCACCAAAATGTTAATAGTCATTTTTTTTTCCTGGGTGTTTTTGATTTTTGGTTGGTTTTGCAACCAATGTGTGTGACAAGTCATTACACCAGGACATGGGCTGCAGCAGATAAAGAGGTTTAATTGTAGGACCACAAAATGAGGAAACCTCAAATCTGTCTCCCTGAGGAGTTTGGGGATACGGTTTTTAATGGTTTTGGAGTGGGCTGATTGTTGCTTGGTCATGAGAGAAGTCATGGGACAGGAAGATGAAGAAACTGCATTCTCTGATTTGATTTCTCTCTTGGGGGTCCTCAAGCTGGTTGGTATTAGCGATTGCCCTAAAATTTGGGATCTGAAAAACATCTTAAGTAATTCTTAAACAAAAGTCTTTTGATTTAAATGTCAGCAATTTTGTCTAGAGGAACAGTGAGGATTCAAATGGTCAGTATCTAGTGCTACATGACTTTCAGTTACAAGGAAGTAAACCAAAGTGCAGCCTGATTAATGCTTAATTATAACTACATTTTTGTCCAGAATTTTTGTTAATCCTGGGAGGATGACTTGAGTTTTAGTTTAAAATATATTTTTATTTTTGCTCATTTGTATTTCTAATATTTCCACATTTCTTGTGTTTTAAAAAGGAAACAGACTTTAAAAGTTCATCTTTTTCAAGTGCTTACATTTTCAGAAACATTAAAAAACATTTCTGGAATATCTAATGTGTGGTGTTGGATGGAGAATTGGGTTCAGGAGTTGTTTTACAGTTCAAAGATATTTTTAGGATGGTCATGGTATCTTTAGCAATAAAATTCCCTTCAAAATTTAGACTTTCTAGCCAGTTCCTTGCACACCAATCACACCAAAATTTTTGCCTAAAAATTCATATAATTCTCAAATTTGCTTCATTTGTTTATTTTCTCATCCTAGGCTTCTCTTCCTCAATTTACTGGCCTCTACCCAATGACTATCTAAAATAATAAATGGTAAGTCCACATTCCTGACCTGATCTTTGCACCAGAGCTGAGACTTTTGCTTAACTGAGGAGGGCCACTGGCCTTTATTACTCAAAGCTTTATCACTTGCTATTTGAGAATAAAAGCGATCAGCCTTCCCAACATTTCCAGTGACCCAGATTTCTTGACTTTCTTTATTCCCTTTTATTTCAGCTTCCAAGCCAGCCCATTCTTTTCTGAGCTCATTTCTTTCCTATAAAACATTACCAAAGACAGCTGCTAACGGTAGCCAACACACATTGGCACTCAAATGATTTCCAACCATTTTCCCTAGCGCTCTGGTTCAGTAATGGTCCACTTTCAAGTTAATATTGCAGGTGACAATTTTTCATAATGCTTTACCACTATATAGCATAGTATTTACCATTCCAGTCACTCACATCATTTTCTTACCATTCATCACCTCATCACCTCACTACTTAGTACCCATAATAGGTACTTTAAAGATACCTTAAAGATATTCATTTCTGAATTGTAACACTTTGATGCTTAAAAATAATAAACAATTTTTTTTACCTGAAACCATCCAACACAGGGTTCTGTGGTTGAGTGCATCTCCTGGGTTGCTTTCTTCCTCATGGAGACTTGGGAACCCAGGTTTCTTCCAATCTAGTGGCTTCTCCATTCTCCAGATGTCTGTGCCCATTGGACAGAACTCAGTCATATGGCTCCACCTAGCAGCAAAGGAACCCGGGAAACATAGCCTAGCTGTCTGCCCAGGAGGAGAAAAGAATGTCTTTGATGAACAAACGGCATTCTCTCTGAACAGGGGTTTACCTGGTACAATTTTCCTCACTGTAGGCAGTTATGGGGTCACCAGAACTATGGATAGGAAAGTGCTCTTTCCCTCTCCTTCTATCTCTCATTTTCTATGTTTTGACCATGAAAAGAAAAGAAACTGAGGGTTGCAGTGGGAAGCAGAAGTTGCGTGGCACAGATGCAGGGAGTAGAGAGAGCAAACAGAAAGCCTGTGAATTAAAGGCCTCTCAACTGACAGCTAAAGCTGGGGACAGCTGTACAGAGGCAAACCCCGTGCTAAATGGTTTCAATCTGTGAACATGGTCCAGGGATCTTAACACCACGAATTGAAAAATAGCTGAAACTTTTTTCTCTGGAGCAAGAAAGGAAGAGAACTAGATTTAGCTGTAATTTAATCGAGTTCAATATTAGAAGGATAGTTATTTATAGCTAGACATTTGTCTTTGAATACATCCTTTCTTTTTATGTTTTTGTTACTATTTTGCATTTTAGAATTCATTACTTATTTTTGGAAATAACCACTTTGGGTTGTGAACATTTCATGTTCTTTTTACTTGAGGAAACCTCCTGTTGGTCTCCTTCACTAGTTAATCCTTCTACACTTTCAATAAACGTTTATTAGAGTTCTATTAAGTGTCAGATACTGTACTAGGTACTGGTTAAAAAGAAGATATAGTCCCTGCCCTCATGAAACTTACAGTCTAATGGGTAAGACATTAATCAAATTATCTGACACCAGCAATTATTTGTTTTCAGTAGTAGGTGGTTATAAAGTATGATGCAATGGTTATAATACTATCTAGTTAAGAAGAAGTATAGAAAGTTTACAGAATGTATCACACAAAAGCCTGGCCCTTTTTATGGGGTCAAGAGCAACTTCCTTGGTAAAAACCTTTATTTAAGCAGAGTAGTTCTTTGTTTTTAAGTAAAATATTTACTATTTTTTTTTTAAGTTACAAAAGGACAGGTAGTAAAAAGTGCTTTTGTGCTTGTCACCTCTGTCCCAGCCTCCTAGTTTCTCTGTCTGGAAGAAATCACTCTAACCAGTATTTCATACATCTTTAAAAAAAAAAAAAAAATCAGGTAGCATACTGTATGCACTATTCCATTTCTTGCTTTTTTCCACTTAATATATATTCCGGAGGTGTTTCACGATAATACACAGAGTCTCTTTATTCTTCTGTAATGGCTGCATGATATTTCATTGTATGGATTGCCATAAATTATTTAATTAACTCCAGTATTAGTTTCCTTTTGCTGATATAACAAATTACCATAAGTTAAGCGGCTCAAAAATAAAAACCCCACAGATTTATTCATTAGCAGTTCAGGATGTCAAAAGTTAGAAATAGGGTTCACTGGACTGAAATCAAGAATGGCTGTTTCAATAAAAAAACAAACCCCTAGAAAATATAAAGTGTTTATGCACACACAGAGAAATTGGAACATTTGTGCTTTGCTGGTAGGAATGTAAAATGGTGCAGCCATTGTGGAAGACAGTATGGTGGTGCCTCAAAAAATTAACCATAGAATTACCATATAATCCAGGAATCCACTTCTGAGTATATACCTAAAAGAAGGGAAAACAGTTATTCAAGCAAATATTTGTACACTCATGTTCATAGCAGCATTATTCACAATAGCCAAAAAGTAGAAGCACTCCTTGTTTCCACTCTCAGATGAATGGATAGACATAATGTGGGATATACATACAATGGAATATTATTTAATCTTAAGAAAGAAGAAATTCTAACACATGCTGCAGCATGGATGAACCTTGAAGACATTATGCTAAATGAAATAAACCAATCACAAAAGGACAAATATTGTATGGTTCCACTTGCAAGGGGGGGACCCAAAAAAACCTGGAGTTATTTTTGGAGGGCGGGACCCCTGTAGTACAGGCTTACCCTGCTAGGTAAGTGTTCTAGGAACCCACTGGTGTCAGTGTACCAGCTAGCGTTGTTGTGAGAGACTGAGCTGAGCTTCAGTGATTTTTTAAAAAAATTCTTTCAACATGTTTGCCCATTTCATGATGGGTGATTTATGAGTGCACCTAGCACACCGACTGCACTGAGTGTTCAGCAGTTTTTGACCAAAAATGGCTTGATCCCCATTCCCCGCCCTCCCTATTCACCTGATCTCACCCTAAGTGACTTTTTTTTTTCCCGGATGAAGAAAGTCCTCAAAGGGAGATGTTTTGCTGATGTGGAAAAGGTAAAACAAAAACGTCAGAAGCACTAAAAGGCATTAAAATTGATGAGTTCAAAATCTGTCTTGAGCAGTGGAAAAAGCATCTCAATATGTATTCCATCAAGTGAAGAGTACTTTGAAGGTTATTGAAGTTTCAACATGTAAGAACAGATACATAATTTTTTATAAATAAACTCCAGTTTGGGGGGAGTTCCCTATGTATGAGATGCCTAGAGTAGTCAAATTAACAGACAGAAAATAGAATGATGGTTGCCAGGGCCTAGAGGGAGGGGGGAAGATGAAGAGTTACTGTTTAATGGGTATTAAGTTTCAGTTTGGGAAGATCAAGTTCTGGAAATGGATGGCAGTAATGGTTGTGCAACAATGCAAATATACTTAAAGCTACTGAACTGCTTACTTAAAAATTGTTGAAATAGTTATTTTTAATGTATGCTTTACCACAATAAAAAAAATGGAAAGATAACATCTGCAAAACCGCTTTTACCATTTAAGGTAACATTTATGGGTTCTAGGGATTAAGACCTAGATTTCTTTGGGGGCCATTATTCAGCCTACTATAGCTATCCATTTATCATTTTTTCACTGACTTCAAATGTCACTTTTATCATATACTAAATTTCTATTTTTGGACCTTTCTTGACTTTTTATTCTTTTCCATTGAGTTGACTTTCTACGCATGTGTCAGTACTGTACTATTTTTTAACATCATATTTTAATATTTAGTAGATCTAATCACCACTCATTACTCGTTTCCCGAGATTTTTCTGGCTCTTCTTGCTTGCTTATTTTCTGTACCAGCTTGTCTCACTTAAAAAAAGATTCCAGACTGGGTGCAGTGGCCCATGCTTGTAATCCCAGCACTTTGGGTAGCTGAAGTGGGAGGATTGCTTGAACCCAGGAGTTCGAGACCAGCCTGGAAAACATAGCAAGACTTCATCTCTATAAAAATTTTTAAAAATTAGCCTGGTGTGGTGGCATTGCCTATAGTTCCAACTACTCGGGAGTTTGAAGTAGAAGGATCACCTGAGCCCAGGAGGTTGAGACTGCACTGAACTGTGATCATACCACTGCACAAAGTGAGACAATGACTCAAAATAATAATAATAATAATAATAATAATAAATAAGATTCTGTCAGTATGTTTATTGAGATTTTGAAAAATTTATAGCTAAACTCAGGGAGAATTAAAATTTTCTGGTACTGAATCTTTTCAACCAAAAACATGGTATCTATTTTCAGTTGTTTAGTCTTTTGTGTCCTTTAGTAGTGTTTTAAAAGTTCTGTTTGTATGAATCTTTCCCATTTCTTAAATTTCTTTTTAACTGTTCTAGGGGCAAGGGAATTTTTCTTATTTCCATTGGAGATTTGATGTTTGAGTCTAATAAATAAACCAACAATAGACAGATTAACAGGCAAAAAAGGCTTACAAATCTATTACTGCACACAGATATGAGAATTCCACAAATATGATAGCATCCTTTTCATAGGGAACAGTGAGATGGGAGCATATGGGCAATTTTGAGGGGTTGGTAAGTGTTTTTCAGGGGAATTAAATGGGCCCCAAAAGTCAACTAGATTGTAAACTATTCTCTTTGGAAGCTGAATGAGATCAACAAGTTACAGGAATGTAGGATGCAGAATTGTATTTAGAGCAAAGGTTGTCATATAATGCAGATATAATTTCTTAGGTAATTTCTCAGAGATGCCTTCAGGAGAATTGATGAAAAGTCTGTCTGGGCATGCTGATGACTTATAGTCTCTTCTCCTCTCCAGTGGTTAATCTTCTCTGGTTAGTTGATAAGATTCTTATGGAGGAATTTTTAACATAATTGCCTTTCTTTTGGAAGAAGTTTTCCTTAGTGGAATGAGGGAACTTCCAGATCCTCTCCATGTGCTTGTGGGGGGTGGGGAAAAGGTTAGAAAGTCCTTGGTTCTGAGGCAGCATCTACGGCCTTCCCATTGCCTTTAATTTAAACGTGCTGAGTATGTCAAAGCACCATACTTTGGGATTCTCTGTGCCCCAACACTGTCTAACAATTTTCTTGCTATTGTAAACAAAGACTTCCCTTCCATCTTGTTTGTGTATATAAAAACTATTGACTTCTGATTATTACATTTGAACCTCATCCATCACCTTATGGTGTGCTCTTTTCATATAATACATTTCAGTTCATTCTTAGTTTTTTTCTGGATAACAATTAAACGCTTGGCAAAATTATATATTGCCACTTCCTTTCCTTCTCTTTATAATTACATTGGATAATACTTACTGAAAAAATGTTAAATAGTAGTAGTGTTGTTAGACATACCTCATTTATCCTCTTCATTAATGGGAATGCTTTTAGTGTGACCCTGTAAAATATGATGATATCTTTGTGTGCAGTATGCGCATTTATTTTTATCTTAAGGAAGAAGTCATCTACTGCTTTTCAGAAAACAGTTTTTTTAATGAGGAAATGGCAGTTATATATTATTATGTAATTTTTCAGCATTTATGGGATTGAATTTTTTTCCTGTTTTGGTATATAATGATAAATTGTATTAATACATTTCCAAATATTGTGGCATGGTATTGTGTCATTTTAATACGCTGTCAGATCCTTTGCTAATATTTTATTTAGTAGTTCTGTATTTATATTTGTCAGTGAGATTTGTCTGTTTCTTTCTTTCCTCGGGTTTTAGAATAATTTTTATGTGAATTTATAAAAATAATTTTTAAACTTTTCTTGTTTTTACTTTGGAACAGTTTTAATGGCATTGGAATCATCTTTTTTTTTTTTTTTTGAGTTTGGGTCTCACTCTATCACCCAGGTTGGAATGCAGTAGCACAATCAGGGGTCTCTGCAGCCTCAATTTCCTAGGCTTAGGTGGTCCTTCTGCCTCAGTCTCTTGAATAGCTGAGACTACAGGTGCACACCACCACATGTAGCTAATTTTATTATTTTTATAGAGATGAAGTCTTGCTATGTCACCCAGGCAGGTCTCAAACTCCTGGCCTCAAGTAATCCTCCTGCCTTGGCCTTCCAAAGTGCTGGGAATACAGGTATGAGCCACTATGGTCCATGTATAAACGCAGACAGTCCCCAACTTACAATGGTTCAACTTAGAATTTTTCAGCTTTACAATGATGCAAAAGCAATACATATTCAGTAGAAGTTGTACTTTTGAATTTTGATCTTTTCCTTGACTGGTAATACATAGGCTTAAATATTCTCTAGTGATGTTGGATAGCAGTAGTCGGCTGCAGCTCCCAGTCAGCCACGTGACCATTAGGCCAAACAACTGATACTCTCCAGAGTACTGTACTGCATTGCCAGCAGTTTTCGAATATTGTGTTTTTGCATCCCATCATGTGTTTCCTACTTGAGAAAAAGACAAGCATATTTCAGGTGGGCCAGGCTAAGTTATGGTGTTTGGTAGGATAGGTGTCTTAAATGCATTTTCAACTTAAGACATTTTCAACTCACCACAGGTTTACTAGGATGTAACTACATTATAAGTCGAGGGGCAACTGTATACCTGTGTACGCTCTTGTTTTATGGATGTAGTATATTATATTATCTCTCTGATTGTCAATTTTAAAATTTAATCCTTCAAAGCTGGACTGGATAAAAAAATGTGGTGGTACATATACACAATGGAATATTATGCAGCCATAAATAAGGACAAACATATGGACTTTGCAACAACTTGGATGGATTTAGAGTCTATCATACTCAGTGATCTATCGCAGAAACAAAGAACAGAGAACCATAGGTTCTCACTCATAAGCAGACCTTCAACAGTTATTATAATACTATAAGAAAGGGATTGGCAGTAGTGGGAAACTGCCAGTGGAGGAGAGGTGGAATTGGCAGTTGAGGGAAACTGCCAGGGGAAGGAGGGGCACACCTCATCAACAAGGGTACCTGCATAATGAACATTTGTATACCTAACCCTGAATTGTACCCCACATCTTTAAAATGAAAAAAAAAGTTAATAGAAAAATAATAAACGAATAAAATTTAATCTTAAGGTTTTCTGTTTCTCTTTTCAATTTTTACTTCCACAATTGTTTTTCTTTGTTTTAGAGACTTTCTTCACAGTTGATCATTGGCTATAGATTCATGTTAAGACTGAACCACTGAAAAGTGGATTTGGACTCAATATACATTGCTAAGGTTTGGAAATTGGATGAGCTTCACTGGGGAATTATTAAAAGACACTTTTACCTTTCTTTGCTGGTCTTTCCTCTTGTAGCCAATCACTTTCAGCTAAGAGAAATAGCCCAGTCGTGAGTTGAGATTAGGCAAGGACTAACATGGCTGCAATAATTCTGTGACCTGAGAAGAGAGAGTTGGAAAAATCGTTGTTACCTCTTAGTAAGTAAGCTTATGTCATCCCTACACAGAAAGTATTCATGATGTCCCGAGTCCAGAGTCAGTCTATCGAGGTCAGGTTCTCCAATGAGCAATTTCCAGTTATCGGCTGAGAAAGTTTCGTGGCTATTTGGGGTAGGAAAGTAATGGAGGAGTTTAATTGCTCTTTGCAAATACTTACAATCAGTTCTCCTGTTTTCAACTTGCTCTTTACTTCTGTCTTTTGGACTACCTGTTACCTTTAATATATGAGTTACGATGAGAACAATTATTTTGTTTCTTGTGAGTTTTACACACGTACTGGCCTAAGTTTCAGCTATCTCTGGTCAGCTATATCAATTACCACCTGCGCTCCAATTTCAAAATGTTGTTGACATAAGCTTTCCTTTTTTCCCATTCTCTTTTTTTCCATCTTTTTATTTCTTTACCATTATTTCAGTAAAGTTTTCAAATGGAATGGAGGTAAATGCATAATTCCATCTGTGAAAGCCAAGAAAACACACTTCTAAGATGTCTTCCTGCAAGGAGTATAATTGATGGAAAGCTGTAGTTGTTGTGCTCCAAAATCCAACACTGTGTTTGGTAGGAGGGCATGCTTTCCCACTAGATACTCCCACTCAGTGACAGAGTGTGACAATGATCCTAAGGCAGGCCCATTCCTGGGAGATGTGAGGCTCCTCTAATTGTCAGTGATGTCCACTAGACTTGTCACATTTTCTCAGAAGTGCATTACACTCTAAGACCTGGCTGGCTTGTTTCCTTCTCTCTCTCCCATCAACCTTCCTTCCTTCTCTCCTTTACAGGAATCGCAACCATATCATGACCTGAGGACTCTATCCATTTCCTCTGGCTCCCTCCTCATTTTCTCTCATACTTGTAGGTGGTACCATGTCCCCAACCCCCAGTCTCTTGCATATTGAATCTTTTCTTGGTGTCTGCTTCTTGGAGAACCTGGACTAACATGCCATTCAACTCTAACCTGGAAATCAAGAATTCCTTTTCTAGATTTGAAGTCTAGAGACTTTACTGAGATATAATTATTACTGGTCATTTCCATCAATTTTTCCTAAGGCATGATGATGTGCCTTTTTAGTCTTCTGATTTGTGACTTATGGGAATTTTATTAAATTGCATCTATGTTTCTGCTTAATTATTTGGGCTTTTTTTTCCTTCAGGGATGTTAATTATGCATATTTAATATTCTTATCTGTCATTTTATTTAATAATTTTATTTTATTTATTTCCTAAATTTTCTCTTTTATATTTTATGTTTTCACTAGTAACAACTCTTCTTTATTCTAATGTAACTCTCATTTATTTTCTTTTCCACATCCATTTCATTTTTTTTCTTTTTTCTCAGCACAATTGTCCTCTAAACTCTTTGATATCTACTTGGAGTCATTTATTCATTTATTTATTTACTTATTTTTGAGTTGGAATCTCACTCTTGTTGCCCAGGCCGGAATGCAGTGGCACACTCACAGCCACTGCAGCCTGGACCTGCTGGGCTTAGGTGATCCTTCCACCTCAGCCTTCCAAGTAGTATTTATTTATTTATTTTTTACTTTAAATATGTGGGGTACAATTCAGGGTTAGTTATACAAATGTTCATTATGCAAAAACTCTTGTTGATGAGGTGTGCCCCCACCTCCCCTGGCAGTTTCCCACTACTGCCAATCCCGTATATCTGACAAAGGCCTAACATCTAGGAACTTGTATACTTCTACAAGGAACTCAAATGTGCCAAAAAGAAAAAAACAAACAGCCCCATTACAAAGTGGGCCAAAGATATGAATAGACACTTCTCAAAAGAAGACATACGAGCAGCCAGCAGACACATGAAAAAATGCTCAGCCTCACTGGTCATCAAAGAAATGCAAATTAAAACCATACTGAGATACCACCTAACTCCAGTCAGGATGCCATCATCAGTAACTCAAAAAACAACAGATGCTGAAGAGGATGTAGCAAAAGGGGAACACTTCCACACTGTTAGTAGGAGTGTAAACTAGTACAGCCTCTGTGGAAAACTGTGGTGATTTCTAAAAGATCTAAAAATTGACCTCCCATATGACCCTGCAATCCCCCTACTGAGAATATACATGGAGGAATTCACTCTGTGAAAAAGATACCTACACATGCATGCTTATTGCAGCATTATTCACAATAACAAAAACATGAACCAACTGTGCTGCCCATCGAAAGAGGACTAGATAAAAAAACTGTGGTACATATGCACAATGGAAAGTTATGCAACCATAAAGAAAAACAAAATTATGAACGTCACAGCAACTTGAATGGACTTAGAGGTTATAATACTGGGTGAAACAAAGAACTGAGTGTCACATGTTCTCACTCATAAGTGGACCTTAATCAACTATTGTATTGTTATAAGAAAGGCATTGGCAGTAGTGAGAAACTGCCAGGGGATGGGGGGATACACCTCATCAACCATGATACCTGCATAATGAACATTTGTATACCTAACTCTGAATTGTACTCCACATATTTAAAATTAAAAATTAAAAAAAGAAATAAAAATAGCTTTATTGAAGTATCATTGACATGCAATCAACTACACCTATGTAAAGTGTAAAATGTGATAAGTTTGACATATTTACATATCTGGGGAGCCATTAGCACGGTCAAGATAATGAACATCCGACAAGATCAAAAGTTTATTCTCCCTTTCTAATCCCTCCTCCTTGCCTTTCTCTGGAATCCCTTATTCCCTAAGCATCCACTAATCTGTTTTTCTGTCACTATAGATTAGTTTGTATTTTTTAGATATATATACAAGTCATATGTATATGGTATATACCCTTTTGGAGAGGATGAGAGTTTATTCATCTTGTTTCTTGGATCAGTAGTTTATTCCTTTTTGTTGCACTAGTATTCGATGGCATGACTATACCATAATTTATCTGTCCGATTTTTTATGGACATTGTGATCTTTTCAGTTTGGGACTATTACAAATAAAGCTGCTGTGAACATTTCTGTACAAGTAAAGAATGCTTTATCTTCAGAATGTCCACTCATTTCAAAATAGACATGTGCTTTTATTTCCCTTGGGTAAATACCTAGGAGTGGAAGCATTGAATCATACAATAGGTATCTATTTAATTTTTAAACTGCTTTCGAAAGTGATTATACGAGTTTACATTCCTACCCACAGTGGATGAAAGTTCCTGTTATTTGATATCCCCACTCATTGATATAGTCAAACTATTTGATTGTAGCCAATGGGTATAAGACTAATACTCATGTACTTATTTGCCACTTGTGTGCCTCTTTTGGTTAAGTGTCTGTTTCAAACTGATTAAATCTTTTGCTCACTTTTCAATTTGGTTGCTTGTTTTCTTGTCATTGAATCTTGATGGTTCTTTATTTATTCTGGATACAAGGTTCTTTATCAGATGTGGTACACCGAGTAATGGCCCCACAAAGATGTTCACTACCTAATCCCCAGAACCTGGGAACATGTTACCTTGTATGACAAAGAGACTTTTCAGATGTGATTAAGTTAGTGATCTTGAGATGAAAGATTGTCCTGGATTATCTGGGGGACCCCATATGAAATTACAGGAGTCTTCATAAGAGGGAGGCCAGAAAGCCACTGTGGGAAAAGACAGCCATGGGACTATAAAAGCAGAGATTAGAGTTCTGTGGCCAGGAAACAGGAATGCTGGCAGCCCCTAAAAGCTGGAAAAGCTTCAAACATATTCAGTCTGACAGCCTCTAGAAGGAACCAGCCCTGTTGACACCTTGATTTCAAGTTCCTAGAGACGCATTTTGGACTTCTGACCTTCAGAAATGTAAAATATTAAGTTTATATTGTATTAAAATATTAACTTAGTGGTCATTTGTTACAGCAGCAATAGGAAACTGGTACATCAAATAACTGCTTAGTAAATATTTTTCCCAATCTGTAATTTGTCTTTTAATAGTCTTAGTAGTGCCTTTCAAAACTGAAGATGCATTTAATTTTGATGAAGTCCATTATATCAGTTTTCAAGATAGTGCTTCTGGTGTCACATCTAAGAAATCTTTACCTAACCCAAGGACATAAAGAATGTTTTCTATATTTTTCTCTAGATGTTTTATATTTTACATTTAAGGATATGATATATTTTGAGCTGATTTTTTTTAGAAGGTATGAGGAATGGATCAAAGTACATTTTTTTGGCATATGAACACTGAATTGTTTTAGTTCTTTTTACTGAAAAAGACTGTTCTTTCTCCACTGAATTGCCTTTGCACCTTGTCAAAAATTAGTTGTCCACACCTATGTGGGTTTATCTCCAGAATCTGTATTTTTGTTCATTGGTCTATGAATCTGTCTTTATGGCAATACCACACAGTCTGGCTTTTTAATAAGTCTTGAAGTCAGATGTTAGTTTTCTAATTTTGTTCTTTTTCAGATTAATTTTGCCTTTTCTAGGACTTTACATTTTCATAAGAATTTTAAAATCAGTCTGTCAATTTCAACAAAAACATCTGCTGTGATTTTGACTGAGAATCTATAGAAACATTTCAGGAGAATTAACATCTTATCAATATTGAGTCTTTTATCCCTGATGGTATGTCTTCCCATTTGTTTAATTCTCCTTTGTTCTTTTTCTGCAATGTTTTGTAGCTTTCAGTCTACTAAACTTGCAAATATTTTATCAGATGTAAACCTCAGTATTTCATATTTTTTATGCTATTGTAAATAGTTTTTTTTTTTTTAAATCAGAGTCTCACTCTGTCATCCAGGCTGGAGTGCAGTAGTATGTTCCCGGCCAACACAGCCTTGACCCACTAAGCTCACAAGATCCTTTCACCTTAGCCTTCTAAGTAGCTAGAACTACTGGTGTATGCCACGATACTTGGCTAATTTTTTGTTTTATTGTAGAGACAAGGTCTCAATAAGTTGCCCTTGATTGATTTTCTAATATTAAACCAACTTGTATTGCTGGGACAAACTTCATGGGGTCCCTTTTATCCCTTTTATGTAACGTTGGATTCAATTTTCTAAAATTTTGTTTAGAATTTTTGCATTTGGTTTCCGGAGGTAAGTTGGTATGTAGCTTTCTTTTCTTTTAAGGTCTTTTAAGGTGTGTCTCTGATTTTCGTATCAGGGTAAAGCTAGTCTCATAGGACGAATTGGGAAATGTTCTCTCCCCTTCAATTTTCTGGAAGAATTTATGTAGATTTGGTGTTACTCACCAGTTTTCTCTAGCAGGGGAGAGGATTAAATATAAATTCAATTTCTTTATGAGATATGGACTACTTGGGTTATTTATGTCTTCTTGAATGAGCTGGATTGCATGTATCTTTTAAGGAATTCGTCCATTTCCTCTAAATTGTCGAACTTCTTGGCACAAAATTGTTCATAATATTTTTTCATTCTCCTTTAAATATTTATAGACCCTGAAGTGATGCTACTCTTAATCCTGATGATAGCAATTAGTGCCTTCTCTCCTTCTGAGGTGCTGGTGTCATTTTCTTCATTTTTCTTGTGCCAGGAGTTTGCTTAGCTTCTTGGATTGATGAGTTTATAGCTTTCAGCAAATTTAGGAAGTTTTCAATATTATTTCTTCAAATGCTTTTTCTGGCCCCTCCTTCTTCAGGAACTCTAATAATACCTTTATTAGGGCATTTGAAGTTGTTCCATTAGACACTGGTGCTATTTATTTTTTCATTCTTTGTTCTCTCTGTTTCATGTGGTTTCTACTACTGTATCTTAAAGTTCACTAATCTTTTTTTCTGTAATGTTCTGTCTGCCATTAATTCTATTCAGTGAGGTTTTCATTTCAGACACTGCAGCTTTCACCTCTAAAAGTTTAATTAAAAAAAAAAACCCAAAACTCAAAAAATCAGCTGGGCATGGTAGCACGTGCCTGTAGTTCTAGCTACTTGGAAGGCTAAGGCGGAAGGATCACCAGAGTCCAGCAAGTCGATGTTGGGGTGGCTGTGAGCATGCCACAATACTTCAGTCTGCGCGACAGAGTGAGATTCCAACTCAAAAAAACCAAAAACAAAAACTTTCTTTTTCCTCATTCACTTTTTTTTTTTTTAGAAAGCAGGATTTATTGAGAGGACAGAAAAAATCCCACAGTGGGAGGGGACCCGAGGGGGTTGCCCCACTTTTAAAATATATTGAATAAAGTTATAATCGATGTTTTAATGTCTTTGTTAATCCCTAACATCTGTGTCAGTTCTGGGTCGGTTTTGATTAGTTGGGTTTTTTCCTCATTGTGAGTCACATTTTTCAGTTTCTTTTCATGCCTGGTAATTTTGGGTTAGATTCCAGACAATGTACATTTCACTTTGTTGGGTGTTGAATATATTTAATATTTTCTATAAATATACCTGACATTTTTTCTGAGATATAGCTATCTTACTTGCAGATAGTTTGATTTTTGTCTTCTCTTGAAGATTTGTCAGGCAGGTCCAGAGCAGTGTGTAGTCCAGGAATAATCCTCCCTACTCAGGAAAGACCCTTCTGCCCCGTGGATTACGAGTTTTTCCAGTCTGGTTGGTGATGGGAACAGGTGCTTTCTCAGCCCTGTATGAACCCTAGGCAATCTGTATTCTAATCTTTTTCAGGTCGTTTCTTTTCTGATTTTCTCACATGCATTTATGCAGGTCTCTGAATTTTTCTCTGTGACATTCTCTTTTTTCCAATTCTCTGTCCTAGGAACTCTAGTCATCTCAGTCTACCTGGAGTCTCAACTCCATCTCCTCAACTCAAGAAGTTGGCTGTGATCCTCCTGAGTTTGTCCTTCCTGCACCACAACCTGGAAATTCCCTCAAGTCAGTAAACTGAGATGATTGTGTCTTACCTTATTACTTTCAGTGTCTCAAAGATCATCTCCACTCTCCTAAAGAATCATTGAATCATGTATTTTGTCTGATTTTTGGTTGTTTCAAGAGGGAGGGTAAATTAGGACCCTGTTTCTCCATTTTGACCTGGAGAAGAAATCCAGTTTCATTGTATTTCAGAGGTAGTGTTACAGCAAGACTGCAGGATATTTCACCAAAGTGTGTATATTTACTTTATTATTCCAAAATAACAAAGAGGCAACATGTAAACCCCAGCAATCATGTCTTGTTCCCCTTGCATACTTAACATCTATCATGGCTCCTGGCATGTATCACATAGTGGGTGCTTAGTTAATATTTTAAAAATTAATCCCAAGTGAGCTAAAGTAAACAAATATTGAAGGGACCTTCCACTCAAATGTTGTCTGACTGACTTCTAGATTCTCTATCTCTGTGTATACTTGTTTTTTAGTCTTTCTTGTGCAGCCAGGCTTTTTCCAGAGAAGATTATATCAGGCACACTATTTCCAAGCAATTCTATGTTTATGATTTGTTCATGGTTCCATTTAAACTTGAAGATTAGATGAAATCATAAACCAATCACATCCTTCTAGTTATGTGACTTCAGAGATTTGACTCCCTTCTCCTCCAGCTTCAAATGAAAAAAATCCTAGAAAAGGATTCTAAGCATCCCAGATTGGGTCTTATACCCACTCGTGTGCTGAGAGAGAGAGAGCAGAATGCTGTGTTGGATTTTTTTTTAATATTTTATTCCATGAAAGTTTATGCCACTTATAAAAATTGTGGAAATTCTAAGCAAGTGGGAAAAAGAAAATAGAAGTATTTCAATATCCATAGAAACCTCATTAACCTTTTGGAACATTTCTTTCCTTCTTATGAATAAGTTCTCATGAAAAATGAGGGAGGGGGCTGCAGGGTTCAAGTGTTATTTAGCATGTTATTTGTTTCTATTTTTTGTTTGTTTGCTTTGCTTTGAATTGGGGTCTCACTCTGTTGCCCAGGCTAGAGGGCAATGGCATGATCACAGCTCACTGCAGCCTCCGTCATCTCCTGGGCTCAGGTAATCCTTCCTCCTCAGCTAATTTTTTTTTTTTTTTTTTTAAGAGAAAGAGATTGGCAGTAGTGGGAAACTGTGGGGCGGGGGTGGGATTGGCAGTTGAGAGAAACTGCTAGGGGAGGGAGGGGCATACCTCATCAACAAGGGTACTTGCATGATCAATGTTTATATACCTAACCCTGAAATGTACCCCACATCTTTATAATAAAAATTTTTAAAAAAGAGAGAGAGACAAGGTCTCCCTGTATTGCCTAGGCTGGTCTCAAACTCTTGGGCTCAAGTGATCCTTCTGCTTCAGCTTCCCAAAGTGTTGGGATTACAGTGTAAACCACTTCACTCAGCCCCAGTTTCTATTTGTAATTGCTTGAAGTAATTCTTTCTGAGTAAGGTTAGATGGAATAATAATTAGACCCTTCATTTGCCTATAAATATAAGAAGTCCAGGTGTTTACAGGAAATAAGGAAAGAGAAGAATGATTCTATCTCTTTGCCTGTATTGAAACATTCTGTCTCTTTAAGAGACCCAGAAAAAATTTTGTTCCCATTACTTGACTCACCTGTGTGAAGAAACACCTGTATACCTTCAGGGCCCTTTCTCTGGAACACTTGTATAAATTAAAATTTGCCTGTAGGGATTTCACCTTTCTGCATTAAAAGCTACTTGCAAGAGGAGTCTCAGCAAATAAACTCTAGAAACAGTTCTCATATGGGATAACTAGGCCTTACCATACAGGTATTTTTTTTATTTAAACAAACCCCCTGTTTTATTTGGGTGAGTCATTCAACAATGTTTATTGAATATCTATTTCAGACACAACATTATACACACTACTTTGGGGATCATGAAGGCAATGGACATATGATGCCCATCCCTAAATGGAAACTGACCATCTAACTGTGGAGGCAGATAAATGGATTTATCAGCTTTCGTGTGAGGGACAGGCAAGGATCTTAAAGTCACAAATCCCAGTTTGACAAATATTCAGTTGCACAAATTTGTATTTAATTGCCCATCATCGCAGTTCACCAGGTCTAGCACTGAGCCTTGAAAAATGAATGGCAAAATGTCTCTCCCTGCAGGGCCACTGCTAGAACATAAAGTGCCTCTCAATAGGGGGAATGGAAATCTCATCCAAATCCCCCATCCAAATCCCCCAAAATGTGTCCTCGTTTGACTGACCAATTAGAAATAGGCACCCCCTGTGGGCAGACTAATTAGAAAAATGGGCCCCTTTTCAACAGCCCTGGGCTGAACAAAAAAGAGGCTGGAATTTGGATACCATTTGCACCGCAGTGGCACAATCTACATGAGGAACCTGCAGTTTATTCTATTTCTGTCCTTACATTTTCTTCTTTCTTTCTTTCTTTCTTTCTTTCTTTCTTTCTTTCTTTCTTTCTTTCTTTCTTTCTTTCTTTTTTTTAATAGTGACAGGGTCTCACTATGTTGCCCAGGCTGGTCTTGAACTTCTGGGCTCAAGCAATCCTCCCACCTTGGCCTCCCAAAGTGCTGGGATTACAGGCCTGAGCCACCACGACCAGCCCTTACATTTTCTAATAATAAGCAATCCTAATTCCCTGAGCCAGGCAAATAAGGGATGTACTTACAAATGTGGAAGTCTGTTACCTCAAGTTTTTACCATGAATTTTTTTAACCTCTTGGCTT
Organism: Cephalopachus bancanus; assembly: GCA_027257055.1. Classification (NCBI taxonomy): domain Eukaryota; kingdom Metazoa; phylum Chordata; class Mammalia; order Primates; family Tarsiidae; genus Cephalopachus; species Cephalopachus bancanus. The sequence goes on along the minus strand of JAPVLO010000010.1, from coordinate 7,806,316 downwards.
ACCTTCAGATTCTACAGTCTTGGTGCTGTGCTTATTATTTCAAGAGATATATATGTTTTTCCCCATATTGTTAGATAGATGGCAGAAGATCTGAAGGGCTTGTCAAGAGAAGCCCTGGGCAGCCGGGGTAGTTTTTGCCAATACATGCATTTCAGTGTGATGACTTATGGGCAGAGACAAGAGGGTTAGAGTACCTTTGAGCAAATACACAATCCTCCAGTGACCCCTCTGGCAATGCATCAGAGGTTCTGCAATATAGCTCCAGGCAACAAATTGAGGCCAGCCAGAATTGATGGGGAAGCCTCTGCTGTGCTCAGCTTTTAAAAATACCTGCACTACCGTGCATGACAACTGGCTTCTGCTTAAGTGCATTTGATGACTCCAAACTGAGCCGGACTGATATTCATCCTGGACTGTCCTCAGGAGTGCTTGCGGGAGATGGCTCTTGTTTGCAAAACTTCCTTTTGAGTCAGGCTTGTCTCAAGGGTGTAACTAGGGTGTTCCTATAACTGGCTCCAAATAAATAGAAGCCCAAAGCTAAGAACCTTCAGCCTTTTCATAAGCCTGGTTATAAACTACCTGGGAATCGCTAGGATCACCAAATACACTAAAGTTAGTGTCATCAAAATAAAGATTGTTCTGCAGGGTTATTGCTCTTGATTGGAAAATAATTGGATGTCTAATTCTCCTTCAGGCCTGGTATCCAATGACTATTTGGAAAGTATGAGTTTTGCCCCTCTTTCATCTGTACGTGTTCACTCAATATTCACTAAATAAATAATAATCTCACCAAATGAGAAGGATAATCTAGCCTATTAGAAAAAGAATTAGGTTGTTTGTACCTGTAGTATTTGAAGTAGTGGGGAGTTGATGATAAATTTCTGTTGTTTAAGCCACCAGGTCTGTGATATTTTGTTATAGCAGTCCTAGCAAACTAATACATATGCCAACAAGATTTTTCTTTTAAAGAACAAAACAAAAAACAGAAACCCTGAGACTTGGCTAGGTGACTCAATCCTGTAATCCCAGCACTTTGGGAGGCTGAGGTGAGGGGATTGCCTGAGTCCACGAGTTTGAGAACAACCTGGGCAACTTGGCGAGACCTCATCCCTACAATAAATCAAAAAATAACCAGGCGTGTAGTGCACGCCTGTACTTTCGGCTACTTGGAAGGCTGAGGGGTAAGGATTGCCTGAGCCCACTGGAGTGGCCATGAGTGTGCTACTGCACTCCAGGCTGGGTGTCAGAGTGAGACTCCAACAACAACAAAAAAAACTGAGTGTGTCCAGATAGTCAATCTCCTGTAACACCATCTAAACCTGGCATCAGGATTTGTTACTAGGTTATAAATGCACACCAAGGAATATTATACTGTGATTAGCAACAAAGACTTAAATGTACACACAGCAAAACGAATGGACCTAAAATACATAGGACCTAGTAGAAAAAAGTAAGAAACAGAGGTAAATAAAATACATTCATATTTACATAAATTAAAAATACATGCATGCAAGACAGAACTATCTATATTGCAATATACATACAAACAAAAAGGTAACACATCACAAATGTTAAAATGGATGCCTGTGATGGCGGGAGAGGAAAGGAAATGAGGTATGAGAAAGAAAGAATCGATAGCATCAGAGGGAGACCTTGCATGGAGCCATGATTAGCGCAACCGCCTATGCCTGAGAATCAACAATAACAACAAAAAATTTCTACTTTTCTATTCTGGATAGTTTCAGAAGGTATATCAGGGTTCCAGGAATCTGTATTTAACAGTCATTCTTATTAAGATTTCTAATCAGAAAAGTTTGAAAGCATTGTTCTAAAGTCTAGATAAATATTGTTGGTAATTTGATGGGTATTGCATTGAATCTATAGATTATCTTGAGTAGGTTGGATATCTTGACAATATTGATTCTTCCAATCCATGAGCATGGGATTTTTTTCATTTGTTTGTGTCATCCTTAATTTCTCTGAGCAGCATTTTGTACTTCTTGTTGTAAAGGTCTTTCACTTCTCTGGTCAGGTGGATGCTAGGGTATTTCAAATTTTTGTGGCTATTGTGAATGGGATTGTCCTTTTTATTTGGTTCTCCACCTGCTTGTTGCTGCTGTGTAGAAATACAACTGTCTTTGCACGTTGATTTTGTAAACCAAGACTTTACTAAAGTCATTTATCAGTGTGAGGAGGCTTTTGGCAAACTCCTTAGGGTTTTCAAGATATAGAATCATATCATTCACAAAGAAGGATACCTTAACTTCCCCTTTTCCTATTTGGATACTCCTGATTTCCTTCTCTTGCCTGATTGTTTTGGCTAGCACTTCCAGTACTATGTTGAACAGGAGGGGTGAGAGTGGGAATCCTTGTCTTCTTTCCATTCTTAGGGGAAATGCTTCCAGCTTCTGCACATTAAGCAAAATGTTGGCTGTGGGTTTATCATAGATGGCTCTTAGTGTTTTGAGGAATGCTCCTTCGGTGCTGAGGTACTGAGGGTTTTTATGAAGAAGGGATGCTGGATTTTGTTGAATGCCTTTTCTGGCATAATCATGTGGTTCTTGGTTTTACATATGTTAATATGCTGAATTACATTTATGGTCTTGCAAATGTTGAACCAACCCTGCACCCCAGGAACGATCCTTTCTAGGATATTTTTGTCTTCTATGTCCTGCAATTATCTTAGTGATCTGGATTCTTCTGCTGGAGTTAGGATTTGGATGATCTTGTCATTCTAGCTCCCTTGGTGTGACATTAAGTTGTCTACCTGTCATCTTTCTGTTTGCTTGAAGTGTGCATGCAGTGGTATGAATTTTCCTCTTAACACTGTTTTCATGGCATCCCAGGGATTCTGATAAGATGTATCTTTGTTTTCATTTATTTCCAAGAATGTTTTTATTCCTGTCTTGATTTCCACGTTGACCCAGAAGTCGTTCAGCAGCATGTTGTTTAGTATCCATGTCTTTGTGTATTTTGGGGGGATCTTGTTGTTGGTGACATTTACTTTTATTCCACTGTGATCTGAAAAGATGCATGACATTATTTTGATCTTTTGAAATTTGTTCACCCTTGATTTATGTCCAAGAATGTGATTGATCTTGGAATATATTCCACATGCTGATGAGTAGAATGTGTACTCTGTAGATGTTGAGTGGAGCGTAGATGTCTATTAAATCCATTTGATCAAGCAAAAAAATATGGAACTTTATGAATTTGCGTGTCGTCCTTGCTCAGGGGCCATGCTAATCTTCTCGCATCTCTCCAATTTTAGTAAGTTAGCATCTGAATGATCTCTTAAAGGTACAGTTTCACTGCCAGTTCTGAGACTATATTACAGAAGGATCCGATACCATTTTCCAGGATATAGCACATGCATTTAGTCAGAGAGCTGTGCTATCTCTCAAACAGGAAGAATACAGTGGTCTACAAACCTAAGACTCGAAGCAATTGTGGCTTATTCCCATGATCCACTTGTGAATTTGTCTTTCTCATTCCCACAATTCTGGGCTCTGAAAGGTTGAAGGTCCCAAACATGATCACTCTTGGGGTCCCACTCTTGCCAAGGGACACAGCAAGAGTATTATTGAACTACAGTATGTACTCCCAGGGTACTCCTTGTGACTCTTTGAGACTAGGGACTGGGGAGTGATAAGTCAGTATCATAGCAGGGGTAATTGACCCTGATCAGGAGGAAGAAGAACTTTTATGGGATCCTGGATAGCTTACTCCAAGACTAAAAGTTACATATTTTACCTTGTTTGCATATTGTTTCCAACAAAATTGCCAAGTTTACCTAGATTACACATAAATCAAATAAAGATGCACTGGAGAGATAAGCAAAGAAGAACATCCAGTTTTGTTTTAAAGTAAAAAGAGTAGTTGTAGTTATTAAATTTTAAGTGAAAGAAGTTTGTCTTTCAGAGGTCATGATGAGAGATAGTATATACTTCAGGGCCAGGCACAATGGCTCACGTCTGTAATCCTAACACTTTGGGAGGCCAAGGCAGGAGGATTGCTTGGGCCAGGAGATCTAGGCTGCAGAAAGCTATGATCATGCCAAGCCACTGTACTACGATCTGGGCAACAGAGTGAGACCTAGGCTCAGAAAAAAAAAAAGAAAGAAAAAATTACTTCAAACAGTGGAAATTTCATGGGCTTTATCAAGCCAATACTGAATTCAATCTTTTTTCCCCCTCATAGGCACATGGAAACATTTCAAAATAAAACACTAAATGTGACTTATTTATCCAAAACAATTCGTGAAGAATTAATTTAAAAATAATGTGAAAGCATGTAGAATATGAAACAACAAATTAATCAATACAATAAGGCAAGAGAAAGAAATAATAGATACAAGAATTAGAAAGGAAGCAACAAAAACTGTCATTTTTCACAGATAATATACATTCATAGGAAACCTCAAAGAATCTAGACAAATGATTGCAGTAACGAGTCTGGCAAAGTAGTTGACCAAAGACAAGCACATAAATATCAATTCATTTAAATATACCAGCCACAATGGACAAATGGACTCCAAATGTCCATTTACAATTGCAACAAAAACAAAAATGCACTTAAGAACAAACCTCACAAAAAAATTATGCAAGACTTTTATGGACAAACTGTAAAATGCTATTGAAAGATGTTAAAAAACAAATTCAATAGAGAAAAATCCCATATTCATGAAAAGGAAGACTCAAAACTCTAAATAGGTCAATACTCCCTAACTTGAGCCATAGTTTCAATGCAACACGATTAAATCCCGACAGTGTTTCTAGTGGAACTTGACATACTGATTCTAAAATGTATACAGAAGAGCAATGTGTCAGGAATGACCAACAATCTGGATGAAGAGTAAGTTACTAAATATTAAACCATTTTAATATTTAGTGAATATTAAAATATAAGCTGTTTTAAAACACTAATAATTAAGACAGTATTGTCTTAGAGCAGAAATAGACAAATGAACCAGTGGAACAGAACCAAAAGCTCAGAAATCAGACATTTACTATATGGTAGAGGTTATTCTGCAGTTCGGTGAAGAAAAGATGAGACAGTCAATATGAGGTTGGATCCTTCCTATATTACTCCGCTAGGGCTGTCATAACAAAATACCATTGACCAAGAAGCTTAAACAACAGATACTTATTTTTTTCAGTCTTGGAGGCAGGAAGTCCAAGACTAAGGTGCTGGCAGGGTTGGTCTCCTGGTGAAGTTCTCCTCCTTGGATTGCAGATAGCTGCTTTTTTCTGTTCTCAAATGAGCTTTCTTCTGTACACATGCATCCCTAGTGTGTGTCTCTCTCTTTATTTTCTTATAAGGCCAAAGTCCTACTGGACCAGGGCCCCACCCTAATAACCACAGTTAATCTTAATTACCTGCTGAAGGGCCCTCACTCCAAATATAGTCACCTTGGGGATTAGGGTTTCAGCATATAAATTTGGGAAGCGGGCACAATTCAGTCCATAACACCTGCTATAAGCTATTAAAAAGAAAAATCTATTCCAGAATGATCAAGAATTAAATGTAAAGGATAAAACTTTAAAACTTACTAAAAGTGGACCTAAGACATGAAACAACAGGTTTCAGACAGACAGCAGGTACCCCAGGCGACAATCCTAAAAGGATGGTAATTAACAAAATAAGCCCTAAAATTGCACCCCAATTAATGCTTAAAGAAAGTGTCCATGCTGCAGTTACAAGAAGGAGAACCCAAAACAGAGCCTGGTGGCTCCCAGAGTCAAAGTGACAGAACTAAGGATTCAGGGAAGCCGAGGCAGTTAGAATTTGTAAGACCAAGTACCGGAAAGATAGTTGCACAGAGAAGAGAGACCTCCCCAGAGACAACTCCAGATTTCTGCAGAGGGTTTCCCTTGAATCTCCAGTGAATTATTGATTGGGGTATGCATATGCTGAGAACCAGGGAAAGAACCACCAGAAAGAAATAGGTGGAATAATCCCCAGAGATCACACACGGGGCTAATGCAGTCAGAATGAAAAGCCTGCACTATAAAGGGCAACAGAGTGTACTCAGAAAGGCATTGCTTCAGTAATGGGGCCAAGTTAGCCCTAGACGAAAGGCTGCTCCTAGAGGAGCTTAAATGCAAGCTTTGAAAAGATCAGACTGTTTCCAAGTAGCTTAACTGCATCCCAGAACAAAGCACAAGAATATTTAAAGGAGTAAAGAAATATCCAGCAAGCAACAATATTAAATTCACAATTTCTGACGATCAGTCAGAATTACCAAGTGTGCAAAAAAAGAAAAATATACCAAAAAAGAAGGAAGACATGATCTGTAATAAGAAGAAAAATCAGTCAAAAAAAAAAAAAAAAAGCAAAAAAACCCACCAAAAACCACAGATTCAATGCAATGGATTATGGAATTAGTGGATAAGGATACTAATGCAGCTATTACAAATATACTCTATATGTCCTAAAGGTAGTAGGAAACATGAGTATGTTAAGAAGAGATGTGAAAGAGACTGTGTTTTAAAAGACCCAAATTAATTGGTAGAGATGAAAAATATAGCTGAGAATTAAAAAAAAAATACATTCAATGGAATTAACAGAAGAGTTGACACTATAGAGGAAAAGGTAATAAATTTGAAGACATAGCAGTGGAAACTATTTAAAACAAAACACAGAGAGAAAAAAGACAAAACAAACAAAAAAGCACATTGCAGCCAGGTGTGGTGGCTGATGCCTGTAGTACCAGGCAGAAACAAGAGGATTGCCTGAGCTCAGGGGTTTGAGACCAGCCTGGGCAACGTGGCAAGACCTCATCTCTACAATAAATCAAAAAATGAGCCAGGTGTGGTGGTGTGGTTCCAGCTCTTTGGAAGGCTGAGGTGGAAGGATCACCTGAGCCCAGCAGGTTAAGGTTGTGGTGACCATAAGAGTGCCACTGAATGAGACTCTGACTTAAAAAAAAAAAGTCACAATGCATCAATGAGTATGTAACAATGTATAATTGGAGTTTCTGAAAGAGAGGAAGAGGAAGGAAAGGGGAACCTAAAGAGAACTGAATAATAATGGTCAAAAAGTTTCTACATGTAACAAAATGTTTTAAAAATGTATTTCAAATGTAATTACAGACTCAAGATGTTCTACAAAGGTCTAGCCAATTCTTTCTTGAAGCCCTTCAAGACAGTCATTAGCAACTCAAACACAAAGAATCTGATTGTTTTGTGTGTGTGTGTTTGTTTGTTTGTTTGTTTGTTTTTGAGTCACTGAAGTCTTGACCTCCTGGGTTTGAGTGATCCTTCTGTCTCAGCCTCCCAAGTAGCTGGGACTACAGAGGGCCACCATGCCCTGCTGATTTTTTGATTTTTGTAGAGACGAGGTCTTGCTCTGTTGCCGAGGATGGTCTCGAGCTTCTGAGCTTAAGCAATCCTCCCACCTTGGCTTCCCAAAATGCTGGGATTACAGTTGTGAGTCACCGTGTACAGCCAGAATGTTCATTATTTAAAAGGCACGAAAACTTTCTCCTAATCCATATTCAGTGAGCCACAGCACCTGGCCAAGAATCTGATTTTTTCTAATGCACCCACAAAAAGACAGCATTTTGCAGTTAACTCAGAAAGTAATATACAAAAGACGGAAGTGGAACTTCTTCAGCATAGACTTCAGGTGACTCCGTTACAACTTGTTGATGATTTTAGATCCAAAACATCTCCCAAAAATCATCTCATACTTTCTTCTGCTTATAAAAAATGCAAGAACTGAGAATCAAGATATCAAACGACTTGTCCATGGTGACATAAAATGTTAGTTACAGAGTTGTTTCTCTAGCATTTGAGTTCTTTATTCCCAGTTTAGAGTGCTTTCTACCATATCAGAGGGGAAATTTTAATTTTTTTTTTTAACCCTGGGCCAACCATAGGGTGTTCTCAAATACAGATAAACTCGTTTGGTCAAGATATCACTCAGGGACTAGCCATGAAAATGGGAATATGCTTAGGGGATAAATAATATGGTCTAACTGAATGTGAGGTTTGTTCGAGGAGGAATGAGAGAAAAGTGCCTAGCGGTGGTTCCAGGAGTTTGGGACATTTTCAATGAGTTCAAAACTATTTTCCCAGTAATACTAAGACATTATTTACCTTTTCGCTCTCTTCTTATAAATATACAATGAAATTCTCCAAAGGCTACATGGCATGTGATATCATAACAGATTGAACACAGAAGCAGATATGAAAACATAGCTGTCTTCTATTAATCCAGACATTAGAGAGATTTGCAAAAAATGTTGCTCTCTTCACTAATTACTTTATTTTGGAACATAATTACCACTCTTATTTAACATAGTAGTGAAAGTTCTGCCAGAGCAGTCAAACAAGAGAAAGAAATAAAAGGCATCCAAATAGGAAAAGAGGAAGTTACATTGTCTCTCTTTGCAGACAATATGATTCTATACCTAGGAAATCTAGAGATTTCACCAAAAGACTCCTTGAACAGACAAGTGACTTCAGTAAAGCCTTGGGATACAAAGTCGATGTTCAAAAATCAGTAGCATTTCTATACACCAATAATGTTCAAGCTAAAAATCAAATCAAGAATGGAATCCCGTTAACAATAGCCACAAAAAATAAAATATAATACCTGGGAATAATCTAACAAAGGAAGTGGAAGATCTCTACAACAAGAACTATAAGACACTGCTGAAAGAAATCAAAGATGACACAAACAAATGGAAAAACAGTCCATGCTCATGGATTGGAAGAATTAGTATTCCCAAAATGTTCATACTGCCCAAAGCAACCTACAGATTCAATGCAATCCCTGTTAAACTACCAGCATCATTTTTCACAGATCTGGAAAAAACAACACTTAAATTCATATAGAAGCAAAAAAGAGTCCAAATAGCTAAAGCAATCCTAAGCAAAAAAGAACAAAGTTGGAGAAATCACATTACCAGACTTCAAACTTTACTACAAGGCTACAATAACCAAAACAACATGATACTGGGCAAAAATAGATGCACAGACCAATGGACCAGAATAGAGATCTCTACAGCAACATGTCTATAGACATGCCTACAAGCAACAGATCTTTGACAATGCTGAAAAATAAGTATTGGGGAAAGGATAGTCTACTCAATAAAGGAGGCTAAAAAACAGGCCAACCATATGCAGAAGAATGAAACTGGACCCCTTTTTCATACCATATACAAAAATTACCCCAAGATGGATTAGAGACTTAAATGTAAGGTCTCAAACTATAAAAATCTTAGAATAAAGCCTAGGAAATACTTTTCTGGACATCAGCCTAGACAACAAATTTATGACCAAGTCCTCAAAAGCAATGCAAGTCAGGTGCAGTCTCCCATGCCTGTAATCCCAACAATTTGGGAGGTAGAGGCAAGAGGATTGTCTGAACCCAAGGGCTCAAGATCAGCCTGGGCAACTTAGTTAAACCACATCTTAACAATAAAAAAAATTAGCTGGGTGTAGTCACGCGTACCTGTAGTTTCAACTACTTGGAAGGCTGAGGTAGAAGAATCTCCTGGTCCAGTAGGTCGAGGCTGGGGTAGCCATGAGCATGCCACTGCATACTAACCTAAGTGAGACTCAAAAAAGAAAAAAAAAAAAGTAAATGCAGTAAAAAACAAAATTGACAAGTGGGACCTCATTAAAGTGCTTCTGCACAACAAAATAAGCTACCAATAGAGTAAATAGAAAACCTACAGAATGAGAGAAAATATTTGCAAACTATACATCCAACAAAGGCCTAATATCCAGAATCATAAAGAACTCAAATGAACTGACAAAAATAATAATAATAACCCCATTAAAAAGTAGGCAAAGGACATAAACAGACATTTCTCAAAAGAAGACACACAAGCAGTCAATAAACATGCAAAAATGCTCAACATCACTAATCACCAGAAAAATGCCACTCAAAATCACAATGAGATACCATTTACACCAGTCAGAATGGTATTAAAAAGTCAAAAAACAATTGATATTAGCGAGGTTATGGAGTAAAGGGAATGCTTATAACTGATGATGAAAATGTAAGCTAGTTCTGCCCCTGTGGAAAGCTGTTTGGAGATTTCTTAAAGAACTAAAATTAGGTTTACAATTCAACCCAGCAATTCCACTACTGGGTAGGTACCCAAGGAGCATAAATCATTCAACCAAAAAGATAACTGCACTCGTATGTTTATCACAGCATTATCACAATAGCAAAAACATGGAGGTGCCCATCGACAGTAAACTGGATAAAGAAAATGTGGTACATATATACTATGAAATACTACGTAGCCATAAAGAAGAATGAAATCACATTTTCTGTAGCAATATGGATGCAGGTGGAGGCCATTATTCTAAGCGAACTAACACATAAACAGAAAACCGAATATCACATGTTCTCATTCATAAGTGGGAACTAGACACTGGGTACAACATGGACATAAAGATGGAAACACCAAGCTGGGCATGGTGGCTCAAGCCTGTAATCCCAGCACTTAGGGGGGCCGAGGTGAGAGGATTGCCTGAGTCTGCTTCTAGGACTATACATAATGAACCTCTCTAAAACTTGTTTCACACTCCCAACTATCTGCTGGTCATATTCGCAATCTCACTTCAGTATTAACCCATCCAAACTTAAAACACACCATCTTGGCATCCTTATATCTGTTAATTTCTGCCTCTCTTTTGGTCGACTAGGTAACGTATTGGTCGTTTTTCTCTCCAATGCCCCTTGAATCCCAATTGCTTTTCTTGGGAATTCCACTGACATTATTTTGTCTCCTTCTTCTACCTAGTCCCATCAGCTTCCTGCTTTTCAATACTTACACAGGCTTCTGATTGTTCTGTCTTCATCCCTGCTCCATTGTCTGCTACCCATAAAGTGCCATAAATTGAATCTTCCCTAAAGTCTGACTCTAATCATGACATTTCACTACTCAAAACTCTTCAGTGACAAGTAACTGTCAGCCAGTAAAAGATTCTTCAACATGATTTGGAAACCCTCTATAACAGCAATTTTCAAACATTTTTACTTTAAAATACCTTTCACTCTTAAAAATTATTGAAGACTTCAAGGAGCTTGTATTTATATGATCTATACCTAGCACTACCTACTGTGTTAGAAGTCAAGAGTGAGGAAACTTTAAAAACATTTGTGTATTTTGAAATAGAAATAAACCTATTACACATTAACATAAATATTTTATGAAAAATAACCATTATTTTATTTTTTCATTCGTGGTGTCTTTATTTTTTTTTTTTTTACAAAATATTTTTATTTTTAGTTTAAAGGGAGACATGAATAGTTTTGTTACATGGGTAGTATATTGCACGATGGTGAGGTTTGGACTTCTACCCAATGGGGAGTTTTTCAAAACTTTCCCCTTTCCTCCCTCCCCACTTTAAGAGTCCCTGGTGTCTGCTGTTTCCATCTTTTTTATTTTTTTTGAGTTGGAGTCTCACTCTGTTGCCCAGGCTGGGGTGTAGTGGCACACTTATGACCACCCCAGCGTCGACCTGCTGGGCTCCGGTGATCCTTCCAAGTAGCCAGAACCACAGGTGTGTGCCACCAGGCCCGGCTAATTTTTTGGCTTACTGTAGAGACAAGGTCTTGCCAAGTTGCCCAGGCTGGTCTTGAACCCCCGGACTCAGGCAATCCTCTTGCCTCTGCCTCCCAAAATGCTGGGATTACAGGCGTGAGCCACCATGCCTGGTCAGACCCTTTTTAATGAAACATTTGTGTTGCAATAAGCTGCCATTTCTATTGCTGCCAGCTAAAAGCAGTTCCTTGAAGAATATTGCTTCATGGCAGGCGAATCCCTTAAAAGGCCCTCCAAGTTGTGAAAACTTAAGGCCAACAGATGATCTTTGCCTGTAATGGTTTGCGTGCAGGTACAGGTGTGCAAAATGGGCACATTTTCCTTCCCCTGTGCACACAGCAGGGAGATTCCTCACTGAAATGTGCCAAGGTGGGTTCATTGCCAGGAAAAGATGCTGAGGCAGACTGAACCTGGCTTTATGAAGAAAGCTTTCTTGTTCCAGCACAGCAGGAGGCTGGGGTTGTGTTCATTTCTAGCCTTGGTCTTTCTGGATTGGAGCTAAGCATCGAGGGGAAATGGATGAGTGGGTGAACGGGATCTAAAATAGATGTGGCCTCCCAGCTCAGGTGGGACGTGGTTAGGGGGATGGGAAGAAAAGAGCTGACTCAATATCACAGCCACCATGAACAAATGTCCTCCTATCAGACTGTATGGGCCCATCTTTTAAACTCATGTGGCAGGCCACAGTGGCTCAAGCCTGTAATCCCAGCACTTTGAGAGGCCAAGGTGAGAGGATTGCTTGAGACTAGGAGTTTGAGAACAGCCCAAGCAGCATAGCAAGACCTTGTCTCTACAAAAAAATCAAAAAATTAACTGGGCATCATGGCAGGACACCTGTAGACCCAGTTACTCTGAAGGCTGAGGCGGAAGGATTGCCTGGGCCCAGGAGGTCGAGGCTGTGGTGAGCTGTGATTGTGCCACTGCACTCCAGTCTCGGTGACAGAATGAAGGGCCCTCCTCCCAAAATATAAAAATACATTAACTGCATGTGGCAGAGACCCAAGCTAAAGTATTGGTGGATTGGTCATACTTCCTAGTTCTCTCTCTCTCTTCCTGGCTTTTTGCAGCAGGACTGGCCTCCTTTGAACCAAGTAAGTCCCTAGTAGGGTGGTTGGGGTGACCTTGAAAAATACATGGACTTTCTGTCACAAGGGCAGGTGAGTGATAAAGCAATAAATCAAACAAATAAGAGTGATGTCATTGTGTTTGTAGTCCAAGCCAGTAAAGTGGATCATTCCAGATACACTATTGAAGAGAATTTCTACAAAGTGAGTCATTTCCCCTAGGGTCTTTCTTAACATTTCTTGAATGTAAATTTCCCACAACACCTGCAGCTTGGGGCATGGTTTTGGGAAATGCAAGAAGCAGAGCACACAGCCTATGAGGCCAGTGGACCCAGAGGACAGGAATGAGGGCCTCACAAAAATGAACTCGCATGCAGTTGTCTGGTCCTCTTGGTGCTGCCTTCTGACATACTAGCATGCTGCCCATTTGAAGCCATCCCACGGGATATTTGCGGAGCCACTAGGATGTCAGTCCCATGAAGCAAGAGTCCTGCATTGCTTATTGACCTGTAACAAGGCCTGGTAGATGCTCAGGAAATATTTATCGAGCAAATGTATCTGGTAAACTAACAGACATGCAAGTATTCAAACACTACAAAGCAGTATTGAAGATTGATGACGGTTCACGTCCATCCGTTGAAAACGCTATGAGGGAGGGAGTTTTCAGGGAGAAGATTGACAGGAACGAGGAATACATTAATTCAAATATGTGAGGGAGAACGCTTGGATAATGGAGGGCTTTGTCTGGGTCTCTTTAAGCTAAATGGAGCCAAAGAGCATTTCCTTGCTGATGAGTGTTCCTACCTAGAGGAAATAGAGGGCTTCAAGAAGTGGAAGTGAATCTCACCTTTCTGGGCCTGATGCCAGACATTTTTGCACATTAAAGATGACAGACAAAGAAGATGACACCTTCAGGCTTATCCCAGATTGAATGTTTTCCTCCTTTTGTGGGTAGTCAGTGTTAAGTAACGTATGCCCAGGAAGTAATAGAGAATCTGGGGAAATAAGGTTTCTGCTGGTCCCTCTATAATTTTAGGAGCTGGCTGAGCACAGTGGCTATACCTGTAATCCCAGCACTTTGGGTTTTTTTATTATTATTATTTTTATTCTAAAGATGCGGGGTACAGTTCAGGGTTAGATATACAAATTGCCATTGTACAGGTAAAGTTTGTGTCTCACTTTGGACCCCACTTCACCTGGTTTGAGATCAGGTACCCTTATGATGTATCCCCACCCCCCGGCAGTCTTCCACTACTGCCAATTCCTTTCTAATAGTATTATGCTAATTGTTCAGGGTCTGCTTATAGTGAGAACATGTGGTACTCGATTATTTGTTTCTGTGATAGATCACTGAGTATTATAGACTCTAAGTCTATCCAAGTAATTCCAGCAATTTGGGAGGTCAAGGTAGGAGGGTCACTTGAGCCCAGGAATTCGAGACCAGCCTGGGCAACACAGCGAGACCTCATCTCTACCAAAATAAAATAAAATAAAATAAAAAATGAGCCAGGGATGGAGGTGTGTGCCTATAGTCCGAGCTGCCTGAGGGGCTGAGGTGGAAAGATCACCTGAGCCCAGGGGGTTGAGGCTATGGTGAGCTGTGGTCATGCCACTGCGCTCAAGCCTGGGTGACAGAGTGAGACCCCCAACTCAAAAAAAGAAAAAATTAAGACCTATACTACCAGAGAGACTTGAGGTTTGACCAATCTGGTGATGTCTAGACTAAGTGAGAAGAAATGGACGGATCTCAAGGTAAAGAAAGATGATAAGATGTACCTTATCCAAGGATTCTTGTGACTGAACATGCACTAATAGTTTGATGTCCCCAAAGAGTCGTGGAAAGGGTCAGGGCAGCTTCTCCTTACTAGAAAAGTTGAATATTTTATATCTGATTAAAAATTTTTGTTACACTGTCAGAAAACTCCATTGTTACATGTTTTCGGCGACTCCATATCTCATATTCCCCCTTATTCTAATATTGAGAATGATTTAGTAACTCAGCTGTATCTTGCTACTTATCGTGTAGGAAGAGTTTTGAAAGGGTAGAATTTTGATAGCCAAACCATGGAGCCAACTGTGCTGCTCAACAAAACTGGACTGGATAAGAAAAATGTAGTACATGCACATGACGGAATACTGTGCAAACATAAAGAAGAATAAACTTATGAACTTTCGTAGCAACTTGGATGGATTTAGAGTCTGTAATACTCAGTGATTTATCTCAGTAACAAAGAATTGAGTAGCACCTGTTCTCACTTAAAGAGTATCCTGAATATTTACCATAATACAATAAGAAAGGAATTGGCAGTAACTAGAAATTGCCGGGGGGGGGGCGCGCATAACATCAATAAGGGTACCTGATCTCAAACCAGGTGAAGTGGGGACCAAAGGGAGGCCCAAATTTACCTGTACAGTGATCACTTGTATACCTAATTCTAAATTGTATCCCATATCTTTAAAATAAAAAAGAAAATAAAAAAGAAAATAATATAGACATCAACCATATTTAAAATTCTCAAAATGCCAAGAGTTACCCAGGATGTGGTGCAATAGAAACTCATTTCTATTGCTGGCAGGATACAAGCTAGTTCAACTGCTGGGAGAAATATTTTGGCATTAAGCATGCCAAACTAAAGTTAAAGATGCTCGTAATCTACATCCTAGCAACTCCACCACTAGGCCCATCAGAAAGATTCTCAAGCACATGCACTGGGAGATTTGTGAAAGAGAGTTTATGGCAGCATTATCCTTCCTAGGAAAAATCTGGGGAAAAACCAAGTTGTTCGATATGCAATGAATAAATAAATCATGGCATAGTCATACAATGGAATGTACAGTAATGAAAACAAATAGGTTATAGATTTAGTATTAACATGTATAGATCTCAAAAACATATTATGAACACTCTGAGTAGGCACACATTTTTAAGAAAATAACATGGTACAATACCGATTCACAGAAAGGTCAGCATCAAGTAGAACTAAATCATAAGTTATTGAGGCATAACTATAAGTATGGTTAAAAACAACTATAATAGCAAGAAATAAATAAAACAAAATCCAGGATAGTGCTCATTTCCAAGAGGAGGGGGCATGGGACGTGACAGGGAAATGCAGTCAGGGAATTTTGGAGTAGCTGATGATATTCTATTTTGTGCTCTTGGCAGTGAGTGTTAGTGTGTTTTTTAATTGTATTTAAACTGAACATATATATTTTTCAGAAGCGAATACCTTCTGTATGTTATATTTTATAATAAAAATGTAATAAAGACACATTTTCTAAAATTTTTTTAAAAAGGAAAGAAAAGGTAGGAGTTTGAAGAGGCTCAGGGTCTCTCTGGTCTAAAAAGATTATACCTCAATCTGAAAAAAAAAAGAAAACTGAATTGTTTCTGTCATAGGAGAAATTTCAAAGTATAGGAGCTTGAAAGATTGAAAGAGCTATTGGCTCCAGAAATATTGTGTGGGAAAGCATACTTAGAAAATGTATTTATGCAGAGCCGGATTCTCACTCCTGTGAAAGGAGAGGTAAAATTTAGCAGATGATAATAATATTAACACTGTTTTACAATGTATGTGCATTTCCTTGTTAGTGAAAGGACTCTCTAGATGTCTGTACGGCAATGTTGCCAGTGATATAATATGTAATGAGATTATTTTACACAATTAGCCTAATTGACATTAAGAAGATGTAGACAGAGGCTGGCATGGTGGCTCACACCTGTAGCCTAGCACTTTGCGAGGCCGAGATAGGAGGTTTGGTGAGGTCAGGAGTTCCAGGCCAGCTTGGATAACATAGATCCATTTCTACCAAAAAAAAAAAAAAAAAAAAGCAACTGTTTCAAAATAAATAAGTGCAAAAAAATAAAATAAAAATTAAGTAAATAAAAATAGCTAGCCGGGCTCGGTGGCTCAGCCTGTAATCCTGCGCCTTTAGGAGGCTGAGGTGAGTGCTGATTGCCTGAGCCCGCTGGTTCGAGACCCGCCTTGTCAGCGAGACCTCATCTCTACAATAAATCAAAAAATCAGCCGGGCGTGGTAGCGCATGCCTGTAATTCTGGCTACTCGGAAGGCTGAGGCGGAAGGATCGCCGGAGCCCAGCAGGTCGAGGCTGCGGTGGCCGGGAGCGGCCACTGCACTCCAGTCTGGGCGACAGAGTGAGACTCCATCTAAAAAACAAAAAATAAAATAAAATAAAAATAGCTGGATATGGTGGCATACACCCATAGCCCTACCTATTCAGGGGGCTGAGGAGGGAGGATTGAGTCCAAGAGTTCAAGGTTACAGTGAGTTACAGTCACACCGCTGTACTCCAGCCTAGGAGACAGATAGACTCTGACTCCAGGGGGAAAACAAAGAAAGAAAATATACACAGGTAGAATAAATTCAACAAATTACAAGTACTTAGCATGTACTAAATTACAGCAAGGATTTTAGTATGCTTTTTTTTTTTTTTTTTTGAGTTGGAGTCTCACTCTGTCACCCAGACTGGAGTGCAGTGGCCGCTCCCGGCCACCACGGCCTCGACCTGCTGGGCTCCGGCGATCCTTCTGCCTCAGCCTTCCGAGTAGCTGGAACTACAGGCGCGCGCTACCACGCCCGGCTAATTTTTTTTTATTTATTGTAGAGATGAGGTCTCGCCAAGTTGCCCAGGTGGGTCTCGAACCCACAGGCTCAGGCAATCCACTCACCTCAGTCTCCCAAAGGCGTGGGATTACAGGCTGAGCCACCGAGCCTGGCTGCTTTTTGTTTTTATGTATGTAAAATATAAGCAATGTATTAAGCACTTCACAACAGAAACTTAGAAAGAGACCTACCCATTTGAATTAAAAAATATATTTTTTTGAGTTGGGGTCTCACTCAGTCACCCAGGCTGGAGGGCAGTGGCACACTCACAGCCAGCCCAGCGTTGACCATTGGCTCTGGCGCTTCTTCCACCTCAGCCTTCCAAGTAGGCATGCGCTACTACACCCGGCTAAATTTTTTGATTTATTGTAGAGAAGAGGTCTCACCAAGTTGCCCAGGCTGGTCTCAAACCTGCGGGCTCAGGCAATCCACTCGCCTCGGTCTCCCAAAGTGCTGGGATTACAGGCTGAGCCACCAAGCCTGGCCTGAATTTAAATTAACGTGGGAAAAAAATTAATTCATTTATGACTATTTACTGAGCACGTGCTATGTGGCAGAAACTGTGGTAGGTGTTTTGAACACGCTGCAGCCCTCAAGCAGCTCAGAATCTAGTGAGGAGACAGTACACATAAAGACAATTTATAAAAATAGGTGACAGTGAGTTCTCCTCAAGAGCCTGCTCTATATGAAGTGCACTATATATGTCACTCTGACAAGCTTACAATGTGGGAACTGTGAACCCATTTCATAGGTGAAGAAGCAAAGAATGTGTTTCTTGCCCAAGTTCACATGGCTAATCTACGAGGTCCGACAATTAAGTTCACAAAGTCATTCTTTAAAAAGTGCTACATATTTCATTGCTGAATATCACTATGGTCACCTTTGAAGTACTCCCCTTGGAAAGCTGTGCAGTGATGCCAGTGCCTAGTCTACACATCAAAGCAATTTTGAAACTTTTTTTGGGCTGGGCTCGGTGGCTCAGCCTGTAATTCCAGCGCTTCGCGAGGCCGAGGTGAGTGAATTTCCTGAGCCCGTGGGTTTGAGACCTACCTGGGCAACTTGGTGAGACCTCATCTCTACAATAAATCAAAAATTAGCTGGGCGTGGTGGCACATGCCTGCAGTTCCAGCTACTTGGAAGGCTGAGGCGGAAGGATCGCCGGAGCCCAGCAGGTTGAGGCTGCGGTGGCCAGGAGCAGCCACTGCACACCAGTCTGGGTGACAGAGTGAGACTCCAACTCAAAAAAGAAAAAGAAGCTCTTTTTTTGGAATGACCATCAGAACCATTGTCATATTACCCTTGATGTCCTGAATGTGACCAAAATGTCTTCCTTTCAACATTTCCTTATCTTTGGGTAAAGAAAAAAGTCACTGGGGGCCAGATCAGGTGAGTAGGTAGGGTGTTCTAATACAGTTACTTGTTGACTGGCTAAAAATTTCCTCACAGACAGTGATGTGTGAGCTGGTGCATTGTCTTGATCCAAGAGCTCCTTCAGGACCATTTTTGCACACACTTTTCTCATGCTAAGATTTTCTTAACTGCTTCTCTATCGATGTTTATTTAGTCTGCTATGCTTCTCATCATCAGCCAACAATTTTAACACACACTTCAATGAATTTTTTCAATGTTTTTGTCACTTCTGCATTTTACTGGTTATCCTGACCTTGCTTCATCAGTGATGCTTTCTCTCCTCTCAGAAAAATGTCGAATTCATTTGTATACTACTGTTTTCTTCATGGCCATAAACTTAGATTAACATGTCCCTAATTTCTCTTCCATTCTTGCCAAGTTTAACAAGAAATGTAATGTTTGTTTGTTGTTTTAATTCAAATTCTGACATTCTTGTGATGACAGCTCTGATGGGCAGTCCAGAAAAAGAGTTCCAAAACTGCTTTGATGGGAGGACTGGGCACTGGCGTAGGTACATAGCTTCCCAAGGGAAGTACTTTGAAGGTGACCATAATGATATTCAGCAATGAAGTATTGACACTTTTTCTAGGATGAGTTCACAAATTGTCAAACCTCACAGCTCCAGAGTCATTGAAACATTCCTCTGTTATAGTGTGCTGTGGACAATGACAGGTATGCAAATTTACATACATGGTATTAAAAAAATATTGAAGATGGCCAGCCATGGTGGTTCATGCCTGTAATCCCAGCAATTTGGGAGGCCAAGGCAGGATCACCTGAGCCCGGAAGTCTGAGACCAGCCTAGACAACATAGCAAGAACTTGTCTCTACCAAAAAAAAAAAAATCTCTCTCTCTTTTTTTTTTTTAATTTCAGAGATGTGGGGGTACAATTCAGGGGTAAGTACAGAAATGTTCATTATGCACATACCCTTGTAGATGAGGTGTGCCTCCCCTCCCCCAGCAGAATCTCACTACTGCCAATCCCACCCGGCTCCCACCCAGCAATTTCCCACCACTGTCAATCCTTTTCTTATAGTACTACAATAATTGTTCGAGGTCCATTTATTAGTGAGGACATGTGATACTCCATTCTTTGTTTCTGTGATAGATCACTCAGTATTATAGACTCTAAGTCTATCCAAGTTGCTGCAGAGTTCATAATTTTGTCCTTCTTTTTGACTGTGTAATATTCCATCATGTATATGCACCACACTTTTTAATCCTGTCTTCTTTTCATGGGCAGCATTGTTGGTTCCATGTTTTGGCTATTGTGAACAAAGCTGCAATAAACATGCGTGTGCACGTATCTTTTTCATAGAGTGATTTTGAGTTCCTCTGGGTATATTCCCAGTAGGGGGATTGCAGGGTCTTATGGAAGGTCACTTTATAGACCTTTTAGGAATCATCAAACTGTCTTCCACAGAGGTTGTACTAATTTAAACTCCAACCAACAGTGTAGAAGTGTTCCCTTTTCCCTGCATCCTCTCCAGCATCTGTTGTTTTTTGAGTTATTGATGATGGCCATCCTGACTGGAGTTAGGTAGTATCTCAGTGTGGTTTTAATTTGTATTTCTTTGATGACTAGTGAGGCTGAGCATTTTTTCATGTATCTGTTGGCTGCTCATATGTCTTCTTTTGAGAAGTGCCTATTCATATCTTTTGTCTTACAAAAAATTTTTAAAATTAGCTGGGTTTGACAAGATGATTGATAGTCATCTTATGCATTTATTGCTCCAGATACAAATCAGTTATTTGTTCCAAAAGTACTAGTTTACTTTAACAGGCAATGATATTTAGAGACCACAATCTTGGTGTGAAAGGTGCTCATTGCTATTGCATTGGTAACTATTTTTGGAACATTTTCATCAGTAAAGACAGGGAATTTGTATTTCTTTTGGTTTTTTTTTAAGTTGGAGTCTTACTCTGTTGCCCAGGTTGGAGTGCAGTGGCACACTCGTGGTCACTCCTGTGTCAACTAACTGGGCTCCAGCCATCATTCTGCCTCAGCCTTCCAAGTAGCTGGAACTACAGGCACATGCTACCACACCTGACTAATTCTTGACTTATTGTAGAGACAAGGTCTTGCCAAGTTGCCCAGCTGGTCTCGAACCCACAGGCTCAGGTAATCCATTCGCCTCAGGATCCCAAAGTGCTGGGATTACAGGCTGAGTCACCAAGCCCGGCTGGGAATTTGTATTTTTAAACAAAGTATATCACGAGTTCATACTGATAGTCTCAATTCAAAATTAAGATTAAAATAGTTTTAGTTAAATTATTTAAATTTGTACTTGTATTGCTTTTCTCTTGTGCTGAAAATCTTGGCTTATAACAATGTTAAAATCATTCCTACTTGTTATACAGTCATGTGTTGCTAATGATGAGATACATTCTGAGAAATGCATTTTTAGGCAGTGTCTTCATTGTGTGAACATCACAGAGTATACACCCACCTAGATGGTATAGCCTACTACACACCTGGACAATATGGTAGAGCATATTGCTTCAAGGCTACAAACCTGCAGAGTATTACTGTACTAAATTCCAGAGAAAATTGCAACACCATGATAATTATCTGTATCTAAGCATGTCTAGACATAGAAAAGGTACAGTAAAAATATAATATGAAAGACTTTTTAAATGGTACACCTGTGGAGAGCACTTGTGAACATAGCTTGCAAGACAGGAAGTTTCTCTGGATAAGTCAGTGAGTAAGTGGAGAGTGAATGTGAACGCCTAGGACATTACTGTTTAGTACTGCAGACTTTATAAACACTGTACCCTTAGGCTGCACTGAATTTATAAAATATATTTTTCCTTTTTTTTACTTTATTAAAATACTGAGTTTATTTCACATGTATATTTTTGTCTCCCCACCACTTCCATGTCTGACCACCACTACTACTATGCACTATCATAACATTCCATACATACTTAAAACCAAGCAAAGGGTGAAGTTCCATCTTTAAAAACTAAACAAGCATTTTGGACAACACATTCTTGGCAATGGAACCTGGACAACATTTATCAAACACAGTAGGGAAAGTTCTCACTCTGCATTATAAAAAGGACAGCCAGATATTAACTGTTACAGAAATGAAATAAGATGGAAAACTTTTAACAAACTGTTTAAACTATTTTCTTAAGGGGATTTCCTCCACTGCCAGAGATCTTGAATAGCCTCCTGGTCAGCCATCCGAAAGCAATTCTTCACATAACTGATGAACTTGGCTTCCACCTTGGGAAGAGAACCACCTTTTTCTATACTTGCTTGCATTTTTGCCTTAATGTCTTCTACAGAGCGAGGTCCTTTTGGTGTTTTAGGAGTTTTTTCCTGTATTTTATGGATTTTTGACCTTTTGATCTTGGTGTTGATGGTTTTGAGGCTTTTCCATTCTGGTTTGATTTTTGTGCATTTTTGGCTGGAGTATCTCATATAGATTTCTTCACTGGAGTTTTTTCTTCAGTTTCCTCATCATCAAAATCATCATCATCATCTTCATCAGCAGCAAGCTTTACTTTTATTTGAGGAAACTTGCCACCACTTCTAGGAGCAGATCTCTTTCCAGATACACTTAAGAGTTTTATAAGCCGGGCTCAGTGGCTTAGCCTGTAATCCCGCGCCTTTGGGAGGCTGAGGTGAGTGGATTGCCTGAGCCCGCGGGTTCGAGACCCGCCTGGGCAGCGAGACCTCATCTCTACAATAAATTTTTAAAAAAATCAGCCGGGCGTGGTAGCGCATGCCTGTAATTCCGGCTACTTGGAAGGCTGAGGCAGAAGGATCGCCAGAGCCCAGCAGGTTGAGGCTGCGGTGGCCGGGAGCGGCCACTGCACTCCTGTATGGGCGACAGAGTGAGACTCCAACTCAAAAAAAAGAAAAAAGAGTTTTACATTCTCATTCTCTTCATATTCTGACTCTGCATCTTCTTCCACAGCTACTAAGTGTTGTCCACTAATATGCACAGGCTCTGAACCACGCTTCAACCGTAAGACCACGGGTAGTGTTATTTCAAAGCCCCCCAGGGAAACTGTTGGCTGCACAGACATTTTCAAAGTTGCCAGTGTTACTTTTATTGGGCTGCCTTCATAATTCATTGCCGCTGCTTCAACAATGCACAATTCATCCTTTGCACCAGCCCCTAAACTGACCGTTCTTCAAGAAAACTGGTGCTCATTTTCATCACTATCCACCTTAAAGTGATCATCTTTGCCGGCTTTTAGTTCACCACTTAAAAGATACTTCTGGGGCCTCAGGGGGCTCACGTCAATGTCCATCGAATCTTCCATGGGGTGGTGGCGTGCACTTAGGTGGGAGAGAAGGCAGACGGAGGCAAACCACTACTGCTCTGAAGAACAGCTGTGCAGGACGGAATCACACCAGGGGAAATATATTTTTTCAATAATAACCTAACTTTAGCTTACTGTTACATCTTTACTTTATAAACTTACCATTTTCTTTAACTATTTGATCCATTTGTAATAACAGCGTAAAACACAAACACATTGTACAGCCGTACACAAATATTTTCTTTCTTTATATTCTTATTTGATAAGCTCTTTTCTATTTAAAAAATGTTTATTTTTATTTTTAAACTTATTTTTGGTAAAAGCCAAAGCACAAACAAACACATTGGCCTAGACCTACACAGGGTAAGAATCATCAATATCACTGCCTTCTACTTTCACATCTTGTTCCACTGGAAAGTCTTTAGGCATGGTAACATGCAGAGAGCTGTCATCTCCTATAATGACAATGCCTTCTTGAGGACTACCTCCTGAAGGACCTGCCTGAGGCTGTTTTACAGCTACTGTTGGCTTTTTTTTTTTAATAAGTAGAAGGAGTACACTCTACAATAATGATAAAAGTATAGTATAGTCAATATATAAACTCATAACATAGTCTTTATTATCAAGTATTATTGTACTGTGCATAATTGCATGTGGTATACTTTTATACAACAGGCAGCATAGTCAGTTAACACCAGCATCACCACAAACATGTGAGTAAAGCATTACCACTATGACACAGGATGGCAACAGTGTCACTAGGTGACAGGAATTTTTCAGCTCCATTATAATCTTATGTGGGGTTACTGTTATATGTGTGGTTCTTCACTCACTGAAATGTCAATATGTGGCACATGACTGCACATTTGTATAACAATTTCAAATGTCAAATGCCAGATATTATTAATAACATTACTCCTGAAAATCATTTTTCCTTTTGTTTTTTAGTTCTTTTTTTCCTTAGATTCTATCTCCCCAAAATATTTACTGTCAGATTACTGTATTTTTTAAATCATTTGAACTAATTCCTCTCTGTGTCTCAGGCTTGACTGATAGGTTGACATTTGATTGGCATTTGTTTCATTTTAAGTTTTTATTCTTTGATTCCTTTTTTAAAAAATAAACTTTGCTTTATAAGTAGATAGAAGTCGGGTGCAGTGGCTCACACCTGTAATCCCAGCACTTTGGGAGGCGGAGGCAAGAGGATTGCCCGAGTCCACAGATTCGAGACCAGCCTGGGCAAGAAGGCGAGACCTCATCTCTACAATAAATTAAAAAATTAGCTGGGCGTGGTGGCACAAGCCTGTAGTTCCAGTTGGAAGGCTGAGATGGCAGGATCGCCTGAGTCCTGAAGGTTGAGGCTGCAGTAGGCATGAGCAGCATGCCACTGCACTCCAGCCTGGGCAACAAAGTGAGACTCCGACTCAAAAAAAAAGAAACTTCTAAGGTACATGTAGCAACTCTAATGGACACATGACTGTTTCCAGTGCTCATTTCTAAATACCATACATACTATCTTTTTTTTTTTTTTTAACTCTTTGATTTGAAATAAGACAGAATCTCCCTATGTTGTCCAGTCTAGGTTCAGGCAATCCTCCCAATCTTGGCCTCCCAAAGCATTGGGATTATAGGCATGAGCCACCACACCCAGCTCTTAAATACTATCTTGGAGGCAAAACCCCTTCAGCAGGTTCATGTTCACAAACCCTTGCGGCTTACTTCTCAGTTTCTGGCTCAGGTCCTGAACTCATTCTTTTTATTGCTCCTTTCAAGCTAGAGGGAAGGTATTATTTGTCCTTGTCAGTGCAGTGTTTGTACCTGTTTGTATTCAAAAGAAAAGGGGAAAAGACCTGTCTAGAAAGTTTCCCTCCTTCTTAACCATGAAAACCATTGACTCTTTTTTATAACCAGGAAGAGACAACATTTCACTTTACTCTTTTTTTCATAATTAAATTTTAAGAGAAGAAAATATTTTAAGGCATATTTTTATAGCTCAGTAAAATTATACCTTAGAAAAGCAGATTGTCTTAGCAACCACTTGAAATGAAAATTACCTCAAATACAGAATTGAGAGGCTATTTCTGAACATGTCTGAATCTCACCAGAACAGAATATTTTCGAATAAAATCTCTCAAATGTCGTGAGAAATTTACAATCATTTTCCGACTCTCCTAACCTACTACAAAAGAACACCTTGTGCATTTTCTGCAGAAAGAAAAAAAAGAAATCAATATAAATAGGTACTCCTAACACCTCTATGGAATAAAAAGAAGAGGATTATTTTTTGTACACCAAATACTTCAAAAGATGACTAAGTGTCAGTGGGTCTTAACCACTACAATCAGAAATAACCGATGGGCCGGGCTCAGTGACTCAGCCTGTAATCCCAGCTCTTTGGGAGGCTGAGGCGAGTGGGTGGCCTGAGACCATGGGTTTGAGACCAGCCTGGGTAACTTGGCGAGACCTCGTCTCTGCAATAAATGAAAAAATTAGCCAGGCATGTAGCGTACCTGTAGTTCCAGCTATTTGGAAGGCTGAGGGGGGAGGATCGCCTGAGCCCAGCAAGGTGACTCTGGGGTGGCTGTGAGTGTGCCACTGCACTACAGCCTGGGTGATAGAGTGAGACTCCAACTCAAAAAATAAATAAATAAATAAATATGATTAGTACAAAGAAAGAAAGAAAGAAAGAAACAGAAAGAATTAATAAAGAAAAAAGAAAGAAGATAGTAAAGAAAGAAAGAAAGAACCGATGAATTTAATACAATGAAATAAAAAGGCTTCAGTAGCAGGGACTTCAAGTTATCTACCCAACATTCAGTGGTGTGTTAGTAAAAGTTTAACACCTGGCTCTCCACAACAGGTGGCAGGGCCTTAATTTTTGGTATTTGTCAGTTTCTGTGGTGTCAATACTCCTGCCTTGGCCAATGTCAAGCTCCCAATGCATTTAACAAGCTTGCAAAAAAAAAACCTCAAAATTGAACCGTCAGCTCTCACAAGCCAACACTAGCCATTTGGAGCACACTACTGCATGCTGCTGTCACCTTCCTCCTCACTTCCTCATTTTGTTGCAGTGACAGTATGCCTAGATTAAAAACAAAAAGATATTTCCTAGCCATCCTTGCAAATAGGAGAGGCCTTAAGAGAGTTCTCAGCAATGAGATGTAGGCGAATGCTGTAGCAGCATTGATGGCCTATCACAGGACATGGTGGTAAGTGGTGTCTTCCTTAAAGGGACTTCACTTCAGATTCTTGTCTTTGCCCATTTCTTTTTCCTGTCTGGAATGCAGACATGACACCTGGAGCTGAGCAGTCATTTTATAATCAACAAGGGAGAGGCAAAGGGAATCAAAGATCTTGGCCCTAGCACCCTTGCCATTCCTTGAATTATTTTTTCTGGCCTTCATTTGACAAGAGATTCAGTAAATGCCTGTCTTGCTGAAGTCACTGTTTACTTAGGTTTTGTATTAAATGTAACCAAAGCCAGTCTGTCAATATGGAACACTTGTTGATGGATGAAGTCTTAGTGAAAAGAAATTGCTACCGGAAGCAAAACGGTTGAAGATTTTTTTCAGGAAATCATGTAGTCATTAAAACTTTAAAAAACGAACTAATCCACTAATATTCTGTTGGTGTGAGTCTACCTAAAATGCCTGACTTGGAGGCAGAGATTGAATTTTCAGCACAGAACTATGAACATTCAGTGAAAAGAGTGGCCAGGCACGGTGGCTCATACCTGTAATCCCAGCACTCTGAGTGGCTGAGGTGGGAGGATTGCTTGAGTCTAGTAGTTTGAGACCAGCTTAGGTAACATAGCAGGACCTTGTTTCTACAAAAAACCAGCCAGGAGTGGTGGTGTGTGCCTGCTGTAGTCCTAGCCACTTGGGAGGCTAACGTAGAAAGAGCACCTGAGCCCAGGAGGCTGAGGTTGCAGTGAGCCATGATTGTGCCACTGCACTCCAGTATGGACAACAGAGTGAGACCCCCAACTCAAAAAAGAAGAAAAGAGAAAGAATTGATTATATTTACTGAATATATAAAATGTGCTAGATACTATGCTAACAAGTATTGTAGAGGCATCGGCATACTTGCTGTGTGAATTTGGAAGTCACTTAACACGTGATGCTTCAGTTTCCTTGTCTATAGAATGGAGATAACATAGTATCTATCTCATAGGGTTGTTTTGAGGATAAAGGCGTTAATAACATTTTTGCAAGGTGCTTACAACAAAGACTGGCTAATAATAAATGTAAGTGTTAGCTATTATTGTCGCTATTATTATTCCTCACAAACCCTACAGCAGGCATTGATATCATCCACAAATGAGGATGATGGCACCTACCTCATAGGAAGGTTCTAGGACTATAAGGACATGATACCTCTCAGGTGTTTAGCATTATGCCAAGTCAATGCTACAGAAAAGCTAGCTATCATGAGTGTGATATGTAGTAGCACTTGAATGACCCTCTTGTAGTGAGATTAGTGCCAAAATGTTGTGTCAGTAAAGAGAAAGAACTAGGTCTTTGTGGGAGAGAAGGCCAGTCATCATTCATTCATCTCTATGACGGATTAGGGGGCCCTGTGTTATACAATTAATGGGTCAAATGCTAAGTGATATGTGACACACAATAAATACAAACCAGTGTACCAGTTTGTACAGTAAAGGGAAGGGAAGCAGAGAAGATGAGGCTTTAGCATGTAGAAGAGATAACTCTAGATGAGAAGATCTGGAATCAACTGCCATTTCTTAGTTTTTTGACCTTGGGCAATTTTTCTTTTCTTTTTTGGCCAGGTCCTAGTGAAGAAGGTAGCCTTGGGAAATTTACTTAACTTTTCTAAACCTCATTTTTCTCATTAGTTAAAATGAGAATTTTGAGCACCACAAGCCCATTCATTCCAGCTTTTAAAATTATTTTTAGCCAAGCATGGTGGCTCAAGCCTGCAATCTCAGCACTTTGGGAGACCAAGGCAAGTGGATTGCCTGAGGCCACAGGTTCGAGACCAGCCTGGTCAACTTGGTGAGACCTCGTCTCTACAATGAAAAAAAAAAATTAGCCAGGTATGGTAGTGCACACCTGTATTTCTGGCTACTTGAAAGGCTGAGGCGGAAGGATCACCGGAGCCCAGCAGGTCGATGCTGGGGTGGCTGTGAGTGTGCCATCGCACTCCAGCCTGAACAACAGAGTGAGACTCCAACTCAAAAAAAAAAAAAAATTATTTTTGGCTCAAGCCTTTAATCCCAGCACTTTGGGAGGACAAGGTAAGAGGATTGCCTGAGCCCAGGCATTTGAGACCAGCCTGGGCAACTTGGCGAGACCTCATCTCTGCAATAAATCAAAAAATTAGCTGGGCATGGTAGCAAGCACCTGTAGTTCCAGCTACTTGGCAGGCTGAGGTGGAAGGATTGGCTAAGCCCAGCAGATCTAGTCTGCAATGGCTGTAAGCATACCACTGCACTCCAGCTGGGCGACAGAGTGAGACTCCAACTCAAAAAAAAAAAAATTATTTTTGTTACAGCAAGACCTTATCTCTACAAAAAGTAAAAAAAAAAAAAGTAGCCAGGTGTGGTGGCACACACTGTAGTCCCAGCTACTTGGGAGGCTGAGGCAGAAAGAGGTCAAAGCTGTGGTAAGCTGTGATCATCCCCCTGCACTCCAGCCTACACAACAGAGTGAGACCCAACTCAAAAAAAAATTTATTTTTGTTTATTTCTTTGTTTGACATCTAGGAGATGATGTTGGACTTTAAAGAACAGGTAGAAGTTTGAAAATTGGAGACACTGGGATCATTTACCGGATCGAAACAAAGGATAATATGTAAGTGCTTTGGGGGAGTACTTATTGCAAAACTGCCTGTTTTTGTGTGAGAGTATGAAGGAGACCAGGCAGGAAGTGTGGGTCAGGGTCATACTCTGAGAGACCTTGGGTGCTAGGCCTTGGAGTTAACAGTGTGCGAGAAGCCCTGCTAAACCACTGAACTTCTCGGAGGAGAATGACATGATCAAACAATTCCTTTAGGAAGAATATTTCAGCTATTCTAATGACATGAGGGTCCCCTGAGCCATGGGGAAGAGTTGGGCGACCACCCCAGAGATCTCAGTAAATAGGGGCATGAGAAAGGAAGGACATGAGAGATTTCACAGAAGGACATGAGTATTGTCTGGAAGGCATGAAATGATGGAAACTTCTCCCTATGTAGTTTAACGGGTGAGAAGTCAATGTGACAATTCAGTAGCTCAGCTCCGGGGCCTGCCTGGCACAAACTAGGAGTCTGATCATTTGTTAAGTGAATTTAGGAGCAACATTTGAACAACAGATAGTAAAATCTAAGATCCTTCCGCCTCAGTCTTCCAAGTAGCTGGAACTACAGGCACATGCCACCATGCCTGGCTACTTTTTAAAATTTTTTATAGAGACACGATCTCACCAAGTTGCCCTGGGTGGTCTCAAACCCGTGGACTCAGGCAATCCTCTCACCTTGGCCTCCCAAAGTGCTGGGATTATAGGCATGAGCCACCGTGTCTGGTGCTCTTCTTTAAGAAAAAAAAAGAACTATCAGTATTTGATATTAAATATCAAGTTGTATTAAAGATGTACTCTTTAAGTTGTATTAAAGATGTACTCTTTCAGCACGTATGTGAGGGTTTGCCGTGACAGGTCTGTGCAAACTATGGACTTGTAGTAGAGAATAACTAGGTATAGTTTTCACCTGCACTATACCTAGTTGAGGTCGGATAAGCAAAGAGAATGTTGTTGATAGATCTCAAGAGTTCAGAAGCATTAATATGGGGGGGACCAAAAAAAAAAAAAACCAATGGAATTTATTTATTTTTTAAAAAGTGTGTTTATTCTTACTTGTTTAAACTTCAGTCACCTGCAAAATACTCTCCGTTTGAGGCAATACACCTATCAAGATGTTTTTTTCCACTGCTCAAAAGTTTTTGCCCTCATCAATTTTGATGCCTTTTAGTGCTTCTGCCATTTTTTTGTTTGTATGTTTGTTTCACCTCTTTCACAACAGCAAAACTTCCCTTTGAGGATTTTTTTCATCTGGGGAAACAAACAAACAAAAAGTTGCTTGGGGCATCATTGGGTGAATAGGGAGGCTGTGGCACAGGGTCATGCCAGGTTTTTTTTTGTGAAAAACTGCTGAATACTCAGCACATGGTGTAGGCAGGTGCGCTTGTAAATAGCGCATCATGAAATGGACAAACACGAAGGATCTCCAAAAAAAAAAAATCCCCTGGAGCCAAATGCAGCCTTTCCCAACGCTAGCTGGTACACTGATACCTAGAACACTTACCTAGCAGGATAAGTCTATACTATAAGGTCCCCGCCCTCCCAAAGACAATCCCAGGGTTTTTGGGGTCCTCCTCGTATTCACTGTGATGCTTTGGGGAATAAGAACATTGATGTTCCACATGGAAGCAAAGCAAGGTGAGGGTATTGTCCTCCAAGGCTTGCGTCTAGATGCTACAATAACTTCCCTACCCTGCTGGCAACGTGGCCCGAGAGAATAACTCAGTTAAGCAAAGAGTATAGAATGTTCCACACATTTCAGAAGCTGTGGAAGTTAATATAAAATTCTGCTGGAACCATAATATTTACCATACAATTTTCACATGGGCCTTGTAGTGTACTGTTATAAAACTCTTAGAAATGGGGCTAAACACTTTTTACAAATTCCTGGAATTTATATTTAGATCTGAAGTTCCAACTAGAGAGTGAGAGCAATCATGAGGGCAATTACTAAGAAATATGTTCTTTTTTTTTTTTTTTTTTTTGAGTTGGAGTCTCACTCTGTCACCCAGGCTAGAGTGCAGTAGCATGATCATGGCCACCGCAGCCTCTACCTGCTGGGCTCAGGTGATCCTTCCACCTCAGCCTTCCAAGTAGCTAGAACTACTGGCACATGCCACCATGCGCGGCTACTTTTTAAAATTTTTTTGTCGAGATGAGGTCTTGCCAAGTTGCCCTGGCTGGTCTCAAACCTGTGGGCTCAGGCAATCCTCTCACCTTGGCCTCCCAAAGTGCTGGGATTATAGGTGTGAGCTGCCGTGTCCGGCACTCTTCTTTAAGAAAAAAATACCCATCAGTATTTGACTACAACTATTGTATTAAAGATTTACTCCTTCAGCCAGTATGTGAGGGTCTGCCATGACAAGTCTGTGCAAACTATGGGCTTGTAGTAGGAAACTAACTAGGTATAGTCCCCACCTGCATGCTACTTAGAAGGCTGATGGGGTCTTCCCACTGGATAGACCTAAACACATTTATCATTATATAAACAGCTGTAGGTTCTTTGGAAGAAAAAGTGTGATGAGAAGATGAAGGATTTCAATAGTACAAATCACAATGTGTGCCTTTTCTTCTCCATAGTGATCACTGGATACTTCTCCATAGTGATTACTCTCATTTTGTCACCCAGGCTGGCATGCAGTGGCACCATCACAGCTCACCACAGCCTTGACATCTGGGCTCAGGCTATCATTCTGCCTTAGCTTCCCGAGTAGCTGGGACTACAGGCAGGCACCACTATGCCTGGCAATTTAAAAAATTTTTTTGTAGAAATGGGGTCCTGCTATGTTGTCCAGGCTGGTCTCAAACTCGTGGGCTCATACAATCCTCTCACATCAGCCTCTCAAAGTGTTGGGACTACAGGCATGGGCCACTGCACCACGTCAGCATTTCTTTTTAATACGAAACACACCAGTGATCCTTGGTGGGCTCATTCTAGGTAAACGGATTCACTTAAATTCACCGAATAGAGTTGATATAGTAATAATTACATCTATTTTTTATTGAGTAAAGCCAGCTCTTCAGATAGGTTTTGGGGTGTATATTTTGCATATATAAAATTTGCAGCCAATTTTAAGGGCTCACCTTATTGGAAATGATTAGTAGCTGATTTTTTTTAAACAAACTGATTAAGTAGCATAATTAACCTGCCTTCACTTCCTTGTTAGTCTTTTCTCTGAGGATCTTGGCCTCCTCTCTACCTCAGCCACTTTGAGAGGCTGATGTGAGAGGATTGTATGTACCCACGAGTTTGAGACCAGCCTGGTCACACTGCTAGACCCTGACATTACTCAAAACTGTTCCAGTGTCATGATTTCAATTTCCAACATTTTTCAGACTGCTCCTAGCTTTAGGGAGTAGCTCCCAGTTTCGGCCATTCGTGGACTCTCTGAGACCTTCAATCCATGGTTCTAACATGTCACACCTCTTTGTGTTCTCACCTCCTTCCTGTCACAGCCCCCCCAGTCACTCCCTTTCTTACACCTTCCTCTCTCTGAGCCTCTTTCCCTCCATCACACCCACCTGTAAAATCCCAGTTCTAGTGAAACCCAGCTCTGCCCGTCTTAAGCTGACTGAGGCTGGAGGAAAACCCACAACCATGCTCGCTGACCTCAAATGGACACTGCTTGGAATCCTACCACATTTTCGGAGTTCACGACCTCTTTCTTCCAACCTCCATCATCTCTTTCCACCCAGCCATTCTCAGGAATTGCTAGTTTCCCTGGCAATTTCATCAAGATAAGAGAGCAGAGAAGAAACCACCCCTGTGTTCCCAGCTCTGCAGCTGCCAGTCCGCGTGCCTCGGAGCCTAGATACCCACGCTTCCTTCCAGTTGCTGGCTTCTTCCTGCACTAGTGCACTGGCCTCTGGCTTTTTGGTGGAGGGGGACAGTAGACTCAGTTTCTGGGTCTTTGCACTTGGCCTTTCCTCTGCTTGGGGGGTTGGAAACCCATCCCTCAGGTTGTGGGCTATGCTTCTTCCCCTTCCTTCAGGACCTCTTGTCAGTGAGGTTTTCCCTGCCCCTATAGAAACAGCAAACTCCCCCATTCCCAAGCCCTGTCCCCTGGCTTTTTCCATCATTTAGACTACCTGGCATATGTGTGTATTTCCTTATTACCTGTCTTCCTTGATAGGGGCAGGTGTTTTTGTTTGTTTGCCACCATATCCTCCACGAGAACAGTGCTTGATTTATTCATTTATTCATTCTCTCAATAGATGTTTAATAGGTACCAGGCACTGCTTAGACACTAAGGCTATAGCAATGAACACAACAGACCAAAAAGCTTCTCTTTTGGCTAAATAAGTTAAGTAGGGATCAGTGAAACATCCAGAGCCAAATAAAGACAGAGAATATAAAATGTGTGTGTGAGGTCGGGCACCGTAGCTCACACCTGTAATCCCAGCACTTTGGGAGGCCGAGGCAAGAAGGGTGAGATCAGCCTGGGCAACACACACACACACACACCACACACACACACACACACTCTCTCTCTCTCTCTCTCTCTCTCTCTCTCTCTCTCTCTCTCTCTCTCCACACACACACACACACACACACACAAATTAGCCAGCATGGTGGTGCATGTCTCTGATCCCAGCTACTAGGGAGGCTGATGTGGGAAGGTTGCTTGGGCCAGGAGTTTGAGGTTGCGATGAGCTGTGATCACACTCCAGCCTAGGTGACAGAGTGAGGACCAGACAAAAAAATACCTGAGGGGTTGAGGAGGGATGGGCGAAATTTACATGGTTGGTTGCAGAGTAGGCCTCATGGATATGGGGACATTTGAGTGAAGACTTGAGAAGAGAGCGACTATACCATCTGGACCCCTGGGGGAAGAGCTTTCCAGGGAGTGCTATGGTTTGAATGCAACTCCCACAAATTCAAGTGTTGGAAACTGGGTTGAGAGGTGGGACCTTCAAGAGGTGACTAGGTAATGAGGGCTGTTAAATTAAGTTTAGCCTAAAGCTGCCTCCTTACGTATTCAACACTCGGCCTCCCAAAGTGTTGGGATTACAGCCTTTAGCCTTTACAGCCTAAAGGCTTCTCCATACCGATTGAACTGTAACCTAATTTCCTTTTATCCCTTTCTCAACTTCCTCCAGAAAGTAATCTATTCTACACAGAGTTTTGGCCAATGACAGGCAGTCAGTTGTTCAAACAGTGTTAAGTAAGGCAAATACCGGGCTGTAACCAATCCAGCTGTTTCTGAGCCTCACTCCCAATTTCTGTCCATAGCATTATTCGACCCCATGACAGCCCCAGAGTCTCTCTGAATCTATTCTGGTTCTCACGCAGTCCTTTGCTCAGTTAAACTCTGTTAAATTTAATTTGCCTACAGCTTTTCTTTTAACAAGACTCTGTCCTCACAAATGGATTAATGCCACTATGGGAGTTTGTTATCTGGTTCCTGATAAAAGGATGAGCTCAGCTCCCTTCTACCCTCTCCCTCTCACCATGTAATGCCTTCTGCCATGTTATGAGGAAGCCAGAAGGGCCTCACCAGATGCAGCCCCTTGATCTTGGGCTTCCCAGCTCCCGAACTGCGAACCAAATAAACTTCTGTTGTTTATAGCTACCCAATGGTATTCTGTAACACAAAAGGAACTCAGAGAGGGAGGAAACAGCTAGTGCACGGGTACTGAGGTAGGACCGTGCCCAGATTGTTCTAGAAGAGTGAGGAGGCCAGTGCAACTTGAAGTGGGCAAGAGGGGGAGTCGGAGACCAGGTCGGGGTGGTAAGGAAGGGAGAAAAGATTACATAGAGTCTTAGACCATTTGTGAGAACTTTTATTCTAAGTGAAATGGGGACCCAAAGGAGGAGAATTTGTTTTCATTTTAATACAATGATATTAATATACAGCCCATATTTAGGTTTTTACAACAGTCCCAGGAATGTCCTTTTTAAAAAAGTATTGGCCGGGCTTGGTGGCTCAGCCTGTAATCCCAACACTTTGGGAGGCCGAGGCGAGTGGATTGCCTGAGCCCATGGGTTCAAGACCAGCCTGGCAACTTGGTGAGAACTCGTTTCTACAATAAAATAAAAAAAAATAGCCAGGTGTGGTAGCACGCGCCTGTAGTTCTGGTTACTTGGATGGCTGAGTCGGAAGGATCACCAGAGCCCAGCAGGTCAACGCTGGGGTGGCCATGAGCGTGCCACTGTACTCCAGCCTGGGCAACAGAGTGAGACTCCAACTCAAAAAAACAAAGTATTCACATTTTTAGAACCATTTAAAAATTAACTTGCACAAGAGGCAAAATCAAATTGTAAAGCATATATAATATTAATAATGATTATCTGAAGCTACTAAAAATGCATTAAGAAAGGCCGTCTTTAGGTTTAAAAAAAGCTTTATAATATCATTTTATAGCTTCCCCTAGCCTCCATTCAGGATCCAATCAAGAATCATGCATTGCATTTAGCCAGGTTGGATGGCAAACGCCTATAATCTCAGCAATTTGGGAGGCCAAGGTGAGAGGATCGCCTGAGCCCAGGAGTTTGAGAACAGCTTGGGCAACTTGGTGAGACCTCATCTTTAAAATAAATCAAAAAATTAGCCGGGTGTAGTGGGGCACACCTGTAGTTTCAGCTCCTTGGAAGGCTGAGGTGGAAGCATTGCCTGAGCCCAGTAGATCGAGGCTGCGGTAGCTGTGAACATGCCACTGCATTCCAGCCTGGATGACAGAGTAAGACTCTGACTCCCTAAAAAAGAATTATACATTGCATTTAGTTGTCATGTCTTTTTGAAAAATAATTTTAATGAGATAAACTTCACATACCATACAATTCACTCTTTTAAAGTGTACAATCAAATGACTTTTAGTATATCCACAGAGTTGTGCAATAATCACTCAAAACTAATTTTAGAACAATTTTGTCACCCCATAACCCTTAGTTATCACCCCCAGGTTCCTCATTCCCCCAGCCCTAGATAGCCACCAATCTACTTTCTGTCTCTATAGATTTGTCTACTCTGGATATTTCATATAAACAAAAGACTATAATATGTAATCTATCTTCTTTCACTTAGCATAATGTTTTGAAGGTTCATTCATACAGCATTTACCAGTACTTCATTCATTTTTATAGCTGAATAATATTTATTTGTATATACCCTACACTTTTCTTTTTTTTAGTTGGAGTCTCACTCCGTTGCCCAGGCTGGAGTGCAGTGGCACACTCACGGCCACCCCAGTGTCGACCTGCTGGGCTCCTACGATCTTTCCACTTCAGCCTTCCAAATAGCCAAAACTACAAGTGTGGCTACCACATCTGGCTAACTTTTGGTCTCACTAAGTTTTCCCGGCTGGTCTCGAACCTAGGGGCTCAGTCAATCCACTCGCCTCCGCCTCCCAAAGTGCTGGGATTACAGGCTGAGCCACCAAGCACCAGCCTACCCTACAATGTCAGTCAAGGAAGAATTTTGAACAAGGGAGCAGTCTGATCTAATTGGCATTTACCAAGGCTTACTTCTGTTGTTCAAAGGAGCAGAGAATGATCAATTGTGTCAAATGCTGTTTTTAGGGAAAACTATGATGAGGCCCAAGCATTGACCAATAAGTGCTCAAATAGTTTAAGGAAGAAAGGAGTTTAATTA
Source organism: Cephalopachus bancanus (assembly GCA_027257055.1). Lineage (NCBI taxonomy): Eukaryota > Metazoa > Chordata > Mammalia > Primates > Tarsiidae > Cephalopachus > Cephalopachus bancanus. The sequence goes on along the minus strand of JAPVLO010000010.1, from coordinate 7,769,973 downwards.
GAAGAAACATTTTGATGTATCACTTATAAATGGCATTTTTACGATTTTATGGGATTTGTTGCATTTCCTTGAACTAATTAAACATAGACTTCAGATATAATAATTAATACATAAGAATTCAGAATGAAATGCCAGACACCTAAAGGTGTATAAACAACTGGAAAGTACCATTCACTCATTCACCTTAGTCTTTGATATTTTATATATATTGCTGGCAATTTTTCTTTTGGTTCATGTGACATTTATTCCTCATAATAATGATTTTTTAAAAACATAACTCAACATTATGGTAATCATCCAAGATTATATGCCAGCTTCCAAGGAGTTGGCCAAGAGAAAGGTTGACTCTTGCAGGAAAACATTTTTAATGTCTGTGCGGATCTACCAGACAAGAACTGAGTGTGTTTTTGTTTGGGGGGAGTTGGTGTCATCCAAAAGACTGCAGAAACTAGACCCAAAATTTAGTTCTAGGAAGGCATCTCCTTGCAGCGTGTCATTATTTGGAGCAACGAGGTGACCTACTCGAATCACTGGGTCCCGAGTTGGCACTCCACGCATCTGGCGACGCAGGGCTCGGTGTGAGCACAGGCAGGGGTCACGAGGGTGTCCAGTTCTGGGAACGGGCGACTTCGGGGGTCTGCGAATGACTGCGGGAGCGAGTGAGGGGCAGTGAAAGACCCGACATGAAAAGGCGAGTCTGGGGGACGATCGCTGCCAAAAGCGCCCCCCGCGTTTACAGGGACGACTCGGTGGGCGCGGTGGAGTGTGGGCGAACCTTCCCGAAAACAACCCGCAGGGAAGGCAGCCGTCCGCCCCCGGCGCGGGGCGCGCCAGGCGCGGTGAGGAAAGCCGGCGGGCCGCGCGCGGGGCCCTGCCCCGGGGACACACGGGGCGCGGGGGCGCCGGCGGCGCTGCGCTCGCGCCGGCCGGGCCGGGAATTTGGAGAGGATCCCTGGTCGCGCGGCGGCGGCGGCGGCGGCGGCGCGCGGGCGCGCGTGTGAGCGAGCGGGCGGGCGGGCGAGCGAGTGCGCCGGGCATTGGCAGCCGCGGAGTGGAGGCTGGGCGGCTCCGACTCCCTGACGCCACCGCGACCAGATCAATCCAGGCTCCGGGAGCGGGCGGGCAGGCGGGCGGAGGAAGGAGGCCGAGCGAGCGGGGAGGGACCCCGGGAGCGGAGCGGAGCGCGGCGCGGCGCAGCGCCCGGCCGGCCGGACCGGGGCCGCGGACGCCGCTCGCCCGGCCACTCGTGCGCCCGCGCGGACGGGCGCGCCGCCAAGCCGGTAAAGCGAAACGGACCCGGACCCCGCTTTCCCCGCACGCCGCGGGCCCGCCCGCCCCTCGCGGTCGTGCGGGGCGGGGAGGTGGGGGCGTCTCCCCGCGCGGGGCGGCCCGCGACCCCCCGCCCCCGCCCCCCATGATGGCGCCGCCCGGCAGTTCCCAGGAGCGAACCTGCCACCTCGTCCCCTCCTCGCGCCCCGCCGGCCGGGCTCCCCCCGGGTCTTTGTTGGGTCCGGGGCGGGGGAGCCGGGTTCCCGGGCGCCCCCCGGGCCTGCCCGCGGCGGGACCTCCGCGGCCGCCACCTTCCCCCTCCCCCAGCCTCCGCCCGCCCCCACGCCTCTCCCCCCCACCCCCGGCTGCAGCCGGGCCGAGGCCCGAGCGCGCGGCCCGCGGGGCCCATTGTGTGTCCCCGCGCCGGCCGGGGGCGACCCCTGCGGGAGTTCGGGACACGGCCGCCCACGCTGCCTTGTGCGCGCCCGGCGGAGCGGGTCTGGCCGGCCGGGGCGGGGGACACACCCGGGGCTCCTCCGCATCCCGCGCGGCCGCCCTCCTCTGCCGCCTCGAGCCGCTTTGGGGTCGAGGTCAAGGAAAGTTCGCACCGAAATTCCCTCTAATGTATTAAAAGGTTTGGCGGCGGCGCGTAATTCCCCCCTCTTCCGCCTACACCCCCCGCTTCTCCCAGTGTCGTCTCATTCCTTTCCCTTTACCGGATTCGATTGCCTCACTGCATGTGTATTTCGTGAGTTCGCTGCGAACAACTGTGCCTTGACTCCGCTCCCTGTCTTTGTTAGTGTTTCTCGGGGCTGTTTCTGTTGGAAGGTGGGGGCGGTGGGCGTGAGGGAGACAGACGTGGGCTTGTTTTTCTCGTCGCTGGATGCACATGAAGCTTCAAGGGAGAAGAAGGTTTCCTTGATGTGCCTTAGGGAGGGAGGAGGAACCGACGCCTGCCAGATCTCACAACCACAGTAGCTGCGGCTTTTGTTTATTTGGAGGCGCATGCGATTTTTAAAGGCACTGGACGAGATAGTCAGGAAGGCGCTCTCCTTCTGGAAATCGAGGCCCGTCTGGGAACCATCACCCGAGAAAGCATCCTTTTCGTGAGTGCTGTGACAACCGGCCTTCTCCCGCGCCCCCTCCCCAACCCGAGCGTCCCCTCCTTTCCATTAGATCTGAAGTTTCAGAGTGTGTGGCGTGACACCGAAGTTGCGTGGTTTCTGTGATGTCTTCCTGTTGCCGAAACCCTCCGCGGCTAAACCACAGAATGCCTTTATTCCAGAACATCTCTCGCGCTAATTGCCTGTCGTGGATAACGTGCTCACACCCCAGTAACACAATGGGAAAACTGTTCCCTGCCCGTGGTGGCTTTTCATCGTGTTTCGAATGGCCGCTTTAAATTGTACTGGAGGTGGGTGAACCTCGGTTCAGAAGGAATGGAGGCAGACCCAATGTTCACTGCCCCAGCATTTTTCATCGGCGTAAATAGTTTTGCATCCCTGTTAGTTTGATGTAGGTGCCAGGCCTAAATGTGCTGTTCTGATTAAAGTGTTTGTCCTCCCCTCGCCCTCTCTCCCATTCGCAGTTATTTGATATTTCTGTGCAGGTGGTGCACCGTTTGTGTAATGCTGCAATTCTTGGGAAACTGTAACTGGGGTCCTGAGAGATGCTTTTCTGGAGGTGGGTGATGCCAGAGCCTGCAGTGGATCTAGGCAGGATCAGGTTTCTTCTGAGGGTAGAGATTTGTCCTTGATTTAGTTTGTAGGGTATGACCATAGGTAGGTAACTAAATACGTTTTTCCTATTGCAGTATCCTTTGGTTTTATATCCTTGAAGAGCTGATGACCTTTGTGTTTTAGAGAAGTGACAGTTTTTAGGGAATTACAAATGTTGATCTCTTGCACTTCTTGGAATTTAAGTAATTGTGTTTCTACTGAGTTCATTAAAGCATTGAGAGGAAGTAAGTCTCGTTTTCCCAACTACATTTATTACATTTACGAATTGAAAACTAAGTTTCAGTTTATAATTTTGGTTTCTAGCAATTCTGGGTTAAATTAAAATCTAATAACTCAATAGATTGGAAAAATAAGTAACTTGTGTGTAATTAGACAAGCATGTTTAAGTTGCAGTAGCCTACATTATCAAGGCCAAGTGTGTGTGTATAAAAAATCTCATTTGTGTAGTCTTACAAGGCTAATGGAGGCATCATTGAGGCTTTATAAATAATGTAAGTTGTGTATAATGTAGAGTCTCCAGAGACGGCCGAGAAAGCATCATTACCAGCCTTTTCAACCTGCTTGAGATCTTAAATTGATTTACAGCACTGAACTGGTGCAAAATGATACATCAGGATGACATGGGGTCAGCCTGTAAAAGTCTATGATGTCAGCCTATTAGTTCAGTCATCATAATTAAACCATATTACAGGGGCAGCTAAGCAAGCGTCTGGCTTAGACTTCAGATATGGGTGGTGCATGGATTTTGTTTATAGTGGAAAGGCTGGGATGGCTGGGAACTGTTGTTTCTGAAAGAAGGAGAGGCTCACAGAACTGGATTTCTGGGGAGAAAAAACTGAAGATAAATGCAGAGATATTCAATCCGTATTGTATAAGTCGCTTTTCATTTGGCAATGGAGAGACAGATGCTTTGGGGTACTGATAAGAACCTTTGCAGCTCTGATCCGTGTACTGAACTGTGCTTCATGCGAGCCTGAATTTAACTTGGCCTTAGGGACCTTCTAAAATATCAGAAGACCACATACTTCTTATCTCTGATCCTTTTATTACCACTGAGTTTGCACTGTATTGATGTATCAGCTGACATGTTATTTCTTTAACTAGTCATGGTTGCCAGGCCTCCACTAAAAACAAAGATATTTGAATTGAACGTGTGAACAATTCAGAAAAAGAAGACCCGTATTTTCTGCTTATTTCTGACTGTCCTTGTTCAGTGTGTGGCTCATCTAGGGCTTTGCTGTCCATTGAGGTAGCCATAGTCATGTGGCTATTTAAATTTAAACTCAGTAAGAATGAACCTTCCTTTTTCTTTTTCCAGCACTAGCCACATCGCAGGTGCTCAGGAGCCTCATAGGCTAGTGGCTGCCATGTTGGTGTGGACATTGTGGACATAGGCTCACTCCCTCCTACTGTGGCTAGTGGCTGCCATGTTGAACATTGTGGACATAGGCTCGCTCCCTCCTATGGCTAGTGGCTGCCATGTTGGACAGTGTGGACCTACGCACGCTCCCTCCTCGCAGAAGATCCATCTAGACATGCTGCTCCCGGAACTTGACCTCTCTTTTCCCTTGTTTCCTCTGCTAATGAGTTTGTGGGGTGAAAGAGAAAAAGATACTTATCATCTGATTTTCCTAATAACTGGCTGTTTAAAATTTAAAAAACAGCGTGGAAGTGACAGTTGAAGCTCCTGGATAAAAGGAGATTGACTTTTCTGTATATCTGATGTATCGTTAGTGTCATGGATCCTAATTTGATTTAGAGCATCGAGCAAAAGGAATAAGTATAGCTAATTTTTTCTGAATGTTTGTGCCAGGCATTGTTTATAATACTCATATCTCATTTAAGCCTCAGAATATCCCTAAGTACTGTTGTTATCCCATTTTTTTTTTTTTTTTTTTGAGTTGGAGTCTCACATTGTCGCCCAGACTGGAGTGCAGTGGCCGTTCCCGGCCACCGCAGCCTCAACCTGCTGGGCTCCAGCGATCCTTCCGCCTCAGCCTTCCAAGTAGCTGGAACTACAGGCACGCGTAGCCTGGCTAATTTTTGATTTATTGTAGAGATGAGGTCTCCCCAAGTTGCCCGGGTGCGTCTCGAACCCGCGGGCTCAGGGAATCCACTCACCTCAGCCTGCCAAAGCAGGATTACAGGCTGAGCCACCGAGCCTGGCTTGTTATCCCATTTTACAGGTTGAGAAACTGAGGCCAGAGCGATCCAGTGTTTTGCCTCAGGCTATGTAACTAGTGAGTGGTTAGGTTTTATAATCTTAGCTGGGATATGAACCAGGCAACTTTGTTCTTAACTCTCTTTTTTTGGTCTTTCACCTAGAATACTCTAATAGTCATTGCTCTGCTGTGCTTTACTATGCCAGTATAGACATATTTGCTTTTACTTGGGGTGCCATTAGATAAATGTACCTCCTGCTATGCTTTTCTGGATAATCTTCTTCCTCTGTTGTCCTTTTGTAAGTGTTTAAGAAAGGAAAAGATAATGTCAAGACATACCTAAGCAGCACATAATTTGAAGAACAAGTCTGACATAAAAGTAATGCATTTAAAAGCCCAATTAGTTTTATCTCTACTTTTCTGCATAATTCCCGCCACTTTCCTCTTGCATTTTCCTGTATAATCACATGCTGATGTTACTTATGAGGGAAGTTATAGGAGTTCAGTTTATCTGTCTTGTGAAAATTAGTCTTGTCTTCCCTGAGTTAACCTTGAGATAAGAATAGTTCATTGGAAATGTCTGGGGAATTTTTTTTTAAACCACTTAATGTCTACTTTCGTATAATATTTTACAATTCCATTCTTAACTTTTTCCCATTTTTTTGGTCAGGGCTGTTTAGGAATCTGTTGAACTATGAGTCTTGTATCTTCTGCTTATTCCCATCCTCCTAACCAAAAATGTTTATATGCCCTGTTGAGTTTGTGTGTAACACCTAAGTACCCAGATTGCATGATCTTTCCAGGTGAAGCACATCCATGGGACTGTCCTGCCAAGTGCTTTCATAAACATTAAGATTTGTAATTTACTTTCAGGAGAATAGAGATATTTAGCATTGACAGTTGCTTTAAAGATTTTCTAATCTGGTTGGTACGTATCAAGGTGCACAATCTGAGGTCCAGAGGAGATAACCAGCTGGTCCAGTCACCCAACTGGTGACTGGGTGGGGAAGGAATAAGCCAGGACCTGGATCTCTCTTAGTGTTAAGTGCCCATTTGTTGGTTTTTTTCCCCATCACCCATCACACTCACTGTGTTCCTGCTAGTCTGAGCATATCCAATGTAATTTGAGGAGAGGAGGAAAGAAGAATTTTTTGGCATGATATTGATTTTTTATACCTAACATTGTTTGGGCTAAGTAGGAATCAAATCTGACAGCCGTAGAGAGATGTTTGTTTTCTACAGATTAAAATTGATTCTTTTTTTCATTCTGGAGATGGAGAAGAAGAAGAGCCCTATGTCTAATTTAATCAACGGGACCTTTTTAGGAAGTGGGGGATCCAAGATTGTGCAAAGTTCAAATTAAATCAGGAAGTCTGACATGTAGCAAAATACACCAGTCTCCTCTTTTGGCTCTAAAAAACATTCACATTCTTAACCAAAAGCTACGGTTTAGTGTCTTTAGAGGAGGAGCTGGGGTTATTAAGGAGAGGGTTGGGCAGGTCTAAAGAGAAAAAGGTGAAGAAAAGAGGTATTAAGTCATAACACGATCTCAACTTTGAAGTTGATGAGACGTTCTGGCACTTCTGTACTTTTTGGTATCACGATTTCAGGGCATGCTTTGATAACAAATAGGGTATCTCCTCTTTGCCCAAAATGAATCTCTTGACTATATTCCTTTTCAGCTATCATCTGGTAGTACAAATATTCAGTCTGATCTGTCGATCCGTCAGTTGATTTGCAGCAAAAATACCTGAAGTGTTTTTAACACTCTGCTCTAGCTTCCTTCAAAAAAAAGGGGGGGGGCAAAGCTAAATAGCATGAATGTAATTACTTAAAAGCTAAATTAAAACATTCATTTTGGTGTGCATTATTAAAATGGTGTCAGTTTTAGAGTTATACAGTTAATCCCCTATGCAGAAAAGTTACATTTACAGCTCTTATTGGCTGACTTGCAGAAATGAGTAGGTTTTCTAGAACATTCATTTGCATAAGGAAAGCTATCTTTCAGACAAACAGTTCTACTCCAGTGACTGCATCCGTTTTAGGAAGTTACTGGGAACTGCAGTATTTGAACAGTTTAGTATCTTTGTAATTTTTGTTATAAGGTCAAATCAGAACTACAGAGAAAACTCCCTCTCGAAAATCAAGCATTAAATCCTCTAAGGTTTGAGGAAGTCCTTACCTGGTGATTCTCCCAAATCTCTCCTGTGTTCCTAGTGTTTGAAAAAGAAGCTTTATTATTTAATAAGAACCCACCCAGGTCTGTGGTATGGTGGATTGATTTCTTAACCAGTTTTTTCAAGACAACAGGCCTAAATTTAAAGAACACGAGACTTTTTTTTTTTTTAATGACTGTTAACTATATATCGATATACTTTTGAGCCCAGGGTGTAAATGAATATTCATTATGGCCTGTTTGGGAAGAAGGGGTCATAGGGATTTGCCTACTCATTCAGAATATATCTTTATACATTTTTAAAATGTTTTATTTAGGGTTGCTGTACTATGGATATTTTCCCCTACAATCTGAGATTTGTTAGGTTACTCAAACTGTTCATCTGTTTTCTTCTTGTTTTCTATTTTTTGTGGTTTCTTTGTGGTGTGCTTATGCAAAGTAGAGGTATGTCAGACCTTTATAGCTTTTTTTCCCTTCAGCTTCAAACACCACACCAAAAAAAAAGGGACTAATTATCTTTCAACTATTATAATTAGGCATTAAATTAAGTCATTCAGTTAGCTAAATGCAAGATCTTTTGTTTGTTTAGTTTGAAAGGAAGCAGATCTTTTTAGGAAGAGGGATATTAAATAGCCCCTTATTTGATACTTTTGGTGCAGTATTCTTGTAAGTATATGCTTCATTTATTCTATGAATATTTATTAGTTCCAAAAGGCTCATGAGTTAATGAGAAGACACAGAAATGAAAAATTAAATACAACAACCTTGTAAGAGTTGTTACAAGTTAACCTAGGGGCACCCTATGCAGACAGCTGGCATGAGGATCCCTGCGGTGTGGGTCTGCACAGGTGGAAGGGAGAGAGACACTGCAGGCAGAGGAGGGGGTGGAAAACCTGGGAGGTTAGCACGAGTGTCTTGAGCAGTGCTGGTCCTTCGGGTTTCGGCAGTGATATTCCTAATCTTCACGGGCACAATAGCCATGTCCACAGGTGGCTGTCGAGCACTTAAAATGTGGCTGGTGGACCAGGCACAGTGGCTCACACCTGCAATCCTAGCACTTTGGGAGGCCGAGGCAAGAGGATTGCTTCAGCCCAGAAGTTTGAGACCAGCCTGGGCCACAGAGCAAGACCTTGTCTCTACGAAAAAAATTAGCCAGGTGTGGTAGCACATGCCCATAGTCCCAGTCCCTTGGGAGGTTGAGGCAGAAGGATTGCCTGAGTCAAGGTCAAGGCTATGGTGAGCCATGATGTACCACGGCACTGCAGTCTGGGTAACAGAGTGAAACTTTGGCTTTAAAAAAAAAAAGTATGGCCAGTGCGACTGAAGAAATACATTTTTTTGTTTTAATTGGTTTGTTTCAGCAGCCACACGTGACTATCATTGAACAGCGCAGCTCAAGACGCTAGTGAGCCACTGCCTGGCCTCAGTGGGTGTACCTGAGGGAGTCCAGCATACGGGGTGGAGGCGGCGTGCAGAAGAGTGAAGTCTGTTGAGAATGCAGGGGCCTGCAGGGCCTGAGTGAGGAAGCAGCGGGAAGTCACCAAGGGCGCTTGGACATGTAATTTGGATTGGAGGGGCAGAGCCCATGCAAGAAGGTGAATAAGAGAGCTCTGAATTATCTAGGTAATGACAAACCTCTGGTGAAGACAGACATGGAAGAGTTTTTCTGGACCAGAAAACCCACGAAGACTTGGTGATTGTATGGCTGTAGAGTCATGAGAAAGATGTAAAAGGTTATCCTTAAGTGTCCATCCTCAGCGGCTGGGAAATTAATAAAGCCATTACTTCAGAATAGGCAAGAACTGGTTGCAGAAGGACAAAGGATTATGCAGATAATAAGTCAGAACTGACATGTTGAATTTGAGGCTTCGTAGACTCTTGGCAGCCATCTAGTGGGTGAGGGAACCCCAGAAGGGGAGGAGAGCTGGTGGGCTGGGCCTTGCATTGGAACCCACAGTTAGGAATTAGGAAGAGGAAGAGGCTGACTTTAAGTAGACAAAAGAAGGGACTGGAAGAAAGGTGTGGGGTCGGAGTGGTGACAGCAGGAAGCCCTTGAAGAGAGATTCCGGAGATAGGTTCAGAGGGGGAAATGTATGGTTCAGGGTGAAGAAGAAAAAGTTGAATGATCAGGTGATCCAGTTTTGGAGAGGACACTGTGTGTGTTAAGAAGTGAAAAATAGATGCTTACACTCCCTCAAGTGATTTGTTATTCAAAATAGATGAGACTTCTTCATATTCGAAGGTTGAGAAAAGGAAGCCTAATGGACAGAGCAGTTACAGATGGCGGCATTAGTGATCTGGAGCACAGGTGACAAAGTATTGACCGTGGTAAGGAGGGAGAGTTGTCTGAGAAAGAAAGATGCGTCCAATAAGAGGAAAGCCCATGGCCGAGCTCCTGCCAGCGTGCTGGTTTCCCAGTGTTGTCGGAGGCAAGACCCTTCACCCAGATGGTGAGGTGGGGACTCAGCAGATTGTAAGGGGGCTTGGGATTGCTGGAGACGTTTTGGAGGAGCCACAACAGGTAGGTAGTGTGCCAGGCGATTTATGGGGAATTTAGATTCTGACCAGTTGGCGGAAAGTCTAGAGTGGAGTTTGATGGCACTGTAGGAGAGGTACCAGACGGTGCCTTCTGGTATCCCTGTGTGGCCTGTGGGCTTAGGAGAACAGGTGGCTCCGAGATGAGGCCCTAGAGTCAGATTGCCTGGGTTCAAGTCCAAGCATCAACAATACTTGCTTTATAACGTTGGGAAAGCTGCCATTCACTTTTGTACCTCCCTCATCTGAGGAATGGGAAGAACAGTGTTGGGCTCAGGAATGCTCCATATTCCATCTGATCTGGGATGCTGTTGATCGTAAGACATTATTTCAGGTATTAGTGAGGAAAACACTGTCAGTTAAACACGACACACCATTAATTGTTAAACTTACTGGTTTCAGAGGTGTTAAAATGGAAGGGGAGGACACAGGTCTTACAGTAGTGAGGTACAGAATACATACATGATTCAGTATAGGACCTGGCTTATAATGAACATTCAGAAAATGTTAGCTGTTTATAAAAATCACCGTTTTTTAAAAAGTCTAGAATGTTAATGAGGGCCATATCAAGTCTAACCCAGATAAGGGAGTTACAAGATTATGATGGACTAGATGCACTGAGAAGAGGTAAGTGGTGGGAATCCTGGTAATGAAATCGTGAAGTATTAATTCTGGGAATTTGTAGAACGTTTCCCTAACATTTTCAGATAAAGGTTTCCAAGGAAAGTATAGAAATTGAACTAAGAGAAGAATCTCTTTAATGATTTAAAAGTTATTTAAGTTGCCCAGAGCTTTAAATATATATATATTGAATTCATCTATGGCTTTTCCTACAGCATTCATTACTGTTGACTAATTTCTTTTTTATTAAAGCAATACATACTTAGTACAGAAAGATTCTGGAATGGAGTCTTGTCATAGTGTTAAAAGGATGGGGGGATTGATTTATGCCATTGGGGGAGTACTATTAATAGCTATACAGCCCTTCTAAATGTGGCTCCAAAGGCAGAAACAATAAAGGAAAATTTGTATAGACTTGACAGCATTTATGTGACCAAACATACTCAAAAACACAACCTGAAAGATAGATAACAGATTTGCAACAAGTAATTGTTCTTTGTAAGAAAGTTTTATATCAATAGGAAGCACCACCCCAGTAGAAAAATTGGCAAAGGACTTTAACAAGCAATTCACAGACAGATGAAATACTGCTGTCAGTGTGGTGATACGTGCCTGTAATCTCAGTTACTCAGGAGGTTGAGGCTGCAGTGATCGGACCTCTGCACTCCAACTTGGGGCAGCAGAGTACGACCTTGACTCAGTAATAATAATAATAATAATGTGAGGTGTTCCCAGCCCTTCAGAGGCTATCAGTTATACAATTTCTCAGCCCTCTGGTGTCACTGATGAACCTTTAAAAAAGATGCCAGTGCTTGCTAGAGTTTGTTGAAATAGACTCCTTTCTCTCCTACCTGAGTTGCAGTACTAGACTTTATAGTGGCATTTACTCATTGGTGTGTGAGGCACAGTGATAGTCTTAGAATATGGTTTTGATTATTCACATGGACGAGTTTATGAGGTATTAAAATAAAGTGAGAAAAGTTCCCCCACGTAGTAAAGCCTCATATAAAGTTTAAAAAAATGTTAAAGTTAGGCATCAGTGTTTGATTTTCCAGATTTTCTTTTAAGAATAATAGTGGTCATGGGTTTTCTGTCAGTGGAAAAACTCAAACTGTTTTTCCTCTGCTCTCACACTGCAGCGATCAACCCAAAATACTTGTGTGACCAAATGTGTGGGAGCTTTTCCCCACACAGCAAGCAGCGTACACCAGCTGGATGTCCTCTAAGTCAATTCATTTCAGATACTATCTACCTTGGGGACAGCCTCAGATTCCACAAGTTGATGGCCCAGTCCCACAAGTCTGCCCACCCACCAGTCACAAGTTTGGGCCTCTGGAACTTCTGACTGACCAACAACCCTCTCTCTTTGGATTCGATTAAATTGCTAGAATGGCTCATGGAACTCAGAGAAGCTTACATTTACTGATTTATTATAAAGGATGTCAAAAAGTCTAGAGATGAAGAAATGTGTAGGGCATGGTGTAGGGGAAGGGGTAGAAATTCCATGCCCTCCCTGAGTGCACCACCCTCCAAAAACCTCCCTGTATTCAGCTATCCAGAAGCTCTCCGGACATTGTTCTCTTGGGTTTTCATGGAGGCTTCATCAAGTAGGCATGATTGATTAAGCCATTGTCCATTGGTGATCTGCTTAACCTTCAGCCCATCTCCCCTCCCTGGAGGCTGGAGGGTGGGGCTGAACCTCTCAACTCTATTTTGCCTTGCTCTTTCTAGTGACCAGCCTCTGTCCTGAATCGAGGGGCTGCCAGGCATCAGTCTATCATTAGCATACAAAAAAACGTCACTCTGGAGTCTCCAGGGATTTTAGGAGTTGTATGCCAGGAAGCAGGGTCGAAGACCAAATATATATTTTACAGTATCACAGGTTTAAAAGGCTTTTTATATGCTGCCCATAAGGGAATGAGCCTGAGTCTGCTGGTTATTGGTAGGATCCTTACCTAACTGAATTATATTGTCTTACCTCAGCATTAAGTGGGTTCTTACCTAGCCACTAAACAGCATCATAATTTGTCTGCATATTCTGTCTTACCATTTCCTTTCTTTTAAATGATCTGCGACTGTTTCAAAGTTGGCGCGCACACACACACACAAAGGCTTTAACATTTCACTTGTGGGCTCTCATTTGGGCCTGCTGGTATCCACTGCCTGTCCTTAAGTCCTTTCTGAGTGGCGTGCATTGGTCAGACCTGTCACGCAAGCTGTTTAAGCTAAGTTAGAGATGGAGGATGAATGCCAGAAAATGGGTCTTAATTTTATAAAGATGGTAGGTTTGCATGAAAGAGGACGGTGATATGGGGACTGTTGCTTTAGAAATTATACAGTTGATTGTGTGTAACTTACCATTTCATCTGTGACAGCTTCCTGTTTTGCTTTTTGCCGATTGCTGTCTTTGCAGCCCAGCATAATTAATAACAACCTCTTTATTTTCCCTGTGTTTATGTTTGTGTGCTCAGGACTTCTATTTAGTTTATTCAAGCTTGAGGGAATGTTTGATTGGTTTTAAATATTTTTTCTGTTAGCTGTGAACAAAATTAATTTATCATTTAAATGTTGGCACAAAAACTATATATAGCATTTATTTGCATTTAAACACTGAAGAGTTTTGTCAAATTGTGTGGGCTGAGATTATCTGTATTCTAGGAAAGCCTCCTTTAAAAATCGGTACATCTTCACTGTGGGTTCCTGCTTTTTTGTTGTTTTGTTTTTTGGTTGAGTTGGTAACCCATCCAGCAAATATTCCATGCATTCCTATTGTGCATCCAGCACTGGGCTATGCTTTGGGAGGGATAGAGAAATGTGTACATGATTTCTTTCTGCCTTGAAGAAGCAATCGGTAGGAGGAGATTGTAAGTGTGAAGGTGTTTCACTCACGGTTGGGTTCGTGTTTCAAAATCAAAGGATTGGGAAAGAAGTCTGATACAACTGGTAGAGCTTTTGTCTCCGGCCCACTTCTAGTCGAGTTCGTTCTTTCGGCAAGGTTTTGAGTGTCTGTATTCACATTTATACTTATATCCATAGTGTATTTCTTATCCAGTTTGGTCCGGTTAGGAGAAGGGAGCCTAAGTGTGGGACCTGCACTGAGGATCTTGTAACTCTGAGGGACAATCAAACCTGCTTGTCTAGTTGAGTATCTGTTAATACCTTTTATTACAGTTATCTTATGAACTTTTAGCCCAGTCCCTTGAGGGTAGGGACAGTGATTTTATGATCTTTGTGTTAGCACAGTGCCTAACACAGTGATTCTCCCTGGTCTGCTCGTCAGAGTCACATGAACAGCCACCACCACAAAAGTGCCGGGGCTCATCCTTTTGAAGGGTTATGGTGGAGAGTTTTTTAAAAAGTACCGCAGGGAATACTAGTTTTGTTAACATTCAGCAATAAGAACTGTTGGCTAACACACAGTCCCTACTTGATGAGTGAGTTTTTTCATTTTGATGCTTTAAAAAATATGTCAGGAAATACAGTATGGTATGTTGTAAGCGCACTGTGGGCATGAACCATGTCTTTTTTTTTTTCTTTGAGTTGGAGTCTCACTCTGTCGCCCAGATTGGAGTGCAGTGGCCACTCCTGGCCACCGCAGCCTCGCCTGCTGGGCTCCGGTGATCCTTCTGCCTCAGCCTTCCGAGTAGCCGGAATTACAGGCATGCACTACCACGCCCGGCTGATTTTTTGATTTATTGTAGAGATGAGGTCTCGCTGCCCAGGCGGGTCTCGAACCTGCGGGCTCAGGCAATCCACTCACCTCAGCCTCCCAAAAGCGCAGGATTACAGGCTGAACCACCGAGCCTGGCTTGAACCATTTCTTTTACACTCTGTATCACCTGGCTCTGTGTGATTCCTGTTGTAGGTGCTCAGACGCACCAGTTTGGTGCTGAGGATTGCCTGTTTTGCATGGGACACTGGCTGAAGTTCTTTGAGGAGAAAGAGATAGAAAGAAAGGGTAGGTGCATTTGGCTTCTTTCCCTTTGTGAAGGAATCGGCAAGTCTTTGAGCCCAGGAGTCTAGAAGCAGAGTTCCATAAAGCCGTTGAGTGCTCAAATTACGAAGAGCAAGGGAGAGGATGAGCGTGGGAGGACAGAGCAGTGGTTCGCCTGGCAATGCTAGACAAATTTTGGGTTGTCATAACTGGGAGGGGGGCCAGGAGGTTACAACTGACATCTGGTGGGTAGAGGCCGGGGATGCTAAACATTCTGTAAACTCAAGTTGAAACCCTTGAAGTAGAGCTGAAAAGGGGGCTCAGGAAGCAGGATCACGGCAGTGGTGTGTCCTGCCCACTGTCCCCGCCACCCCCGCACACGGTCTGTTGTGCCTTTCTCTCCACTCTCACTCTCTCAGCCCAGATCCTCTGAGCACAGAGTACTGTTTTTGATCATTATCTATAGGTAGCAGAGTGACTTCAAGCTGTGCGTTAGGCATTAAAAGGAATAGAAGAAGGGTCCTTCAGTTAAATTTTCTTTATCCCTACATTTGCTTGACTGGAAGTTTTTGTGTTTTTTTTTTTAAGTTGGAATCTCACTTGGTCACCCAGGCTTGACCTGCTGGGCTCCGGTGATCCTTCCACCTCAACTTTCCAAGTAGCCAGAACTACAGGCGTGTGCTACCACGCCCGGCTAATTTTTTGATTTTTATTGTAGAGACGCAGTCTCGCCAAGTTCCCCGGGCTGGTCTCAAACCCACAGCTTCAGGCAATCCACTCACCTTGGCCTCCCAAAGTGCTGGGATTACAGGCTGAGCCACCGAGCCCAGCCTTGACTGGAAGTAGTACATCAAGAAAAGAAAAATTATCCAGTAATTTTTATTTTGTTTTGTTTATGTTTTCAATAAAGGACCTTAATCAGTGGGATTGTAAAGAAAATGAAATTTCTTAAAAGTAGTTTAATTTTAATATTCCACAAACTCATAAGAACAGGATTATTAAGATTTAAACACATCCATGGGCTGTTGGTGTGAAGTACTGTTGCCAATTTTTTTACATTTTGTTGAATTATAGCTTTTCATTATTCTAAGCTCTTTACATTCACGTCTATTTAATTGTGTCACTGCTGCCCCGGTAAAACTCTTGGTTTTTCTGTGTTCTAGGAAAGTGGGAAGATACCAAGAAGGAAAGCAACAAAAATGAATAAATTGGGAAGGGAAGGAAAGGAGTTGGAAAGATTAAAAAAAAAACTGTGAAAGTCCATCCTTGCCCATTGGTCTGTCTGCCTTGTGTCAAGGCAGGGGAGGAGGTTACTAAGGACATGGGCGGTGGCGGGGTGGCCTGGGCAGGTTCTGGAAACTTTTCATACCTCAGTTTTGTCATCTCTAAATTAGTACTTGTTATATAGGATTCTTGTAAAGATTGGGATCTCTATTTAATACATTTAAAGGGCTCAGAACACTGCCTGGTGGTGACGGTGATGATATAAGGATGCATTTTGATTCTTTCTGAATACAGTTGACCCTTAACCAACAGGGCTGGGCAGGTCCACTTATACTCAGATTTTTTTTCTCAACCAAAAGTGGTTAGAAAATACAGTATTTGTGGGATGTGAAACCCAAGTATTCAGAGGGCCACTTATCTGTATGGGGGTTCCCCAGGGCTGTCTGGAGGACCCGAGTACACTGTGGGTTCTGGAATGGAGGACACCCTGGAGCTAATCCCCTTGTGTACTGCAGGATGGCTGGACTTGTGCTGAAGATCTGTGGAGACAATGGGCGCACTTTTATGTAGTGTTTCCCATAGAGCACCTACGTGACACTTGAAAATGGGTAGTTAATGATGATATAGCTTTGCTGAGCTTTCAAACTGGGATGTCTCATGTGTTCTTCAAAAATCTGTTTTTTGCCTATACTATGAATTCCAAAAGAAAGAATGATTTATATAACAAAATGTTTATCTTTGTACATTTTTATCTAACCAAACCATTAGAGCTGTCATCCTCTTATAGATGTTCCACAGCAATTTTTGAACCTTTTTTTTTTTTTTTTTTGAGTTGAGATCTGGCTCTGTTGTGTAGGCTGGAGTGCAGTGGCACAGTTATGGCTCACTGTAGCCTCAAACTCTTGGACTAAATCTATCCTCCCACCTCAACCTCCCAAGTAGCTGGGACTACAGGTGCGTGCCTATTAAAAATTCAAGACTTGGGCTGGGCATGGTGGCTCACTCCCAGCACTTTGGGAGGCTGAGGAGGGAGGATCGCTGGAGCTCGGGAGTTTGAGACTAGCCTGGGCAACATAGCGAAACCTCATCTCTAAAGAAATCAAAAAATTAACCAGACATGATGGTATATACCTGTAGTCCCAGCTATACGAGGGTCACTGAGGTGGAAGGATCACCTGAGCCCAGGAGGTTGCGACTGGCATGAGCCGTGGTCATCATGATCATACACTCCAGGCTGGGCGACAGAGTAAGACCACAACTCAATCAATCGATCAATCAATAGTTAATGGAGACTAAAGCTCTTTTAATAATTGAGCATGTAAAGGTGGAGAACATGGGTTCTGAACCTCAGAGGACTATATGGGTCTCTCCATTCTGATTGGTAAATAAGTTGCTGTAGGGAAGTTAGTGGATAAGACTGGACTGAATTAGCCAGGCGTGGGTAGTGTGTGACTGTAGTTTTGGCTACTTGGAAGGCTGAGGCAGAAGGATCGCCGGAGCCTAGCAGGTGATGCTGGGGTGGCCGTGAGTGTGCCACTGCCCTCCAGCCTGGGCAATGGAGTGAGACTCCAACTCAAAAAAAAAAAAAAAAAGGATGGGACTGAACAAATGGATCAGAAGTAGAAAAGGTCTAGGTTTATGGTACAGGTTTCACCTAAATCCATAGGTGATGAGTGCTTCTGTCTGAAGCCTTCGTTCTCTAAGACCAGTGGGAAACTTTGCGTTTGCTTCTTTCAGCTCTTAGGTGGAGGGAGCACTGACATTCTGGGAGAGGGCTGCTGCTGTTTGTTCAGTTTCTTTTCTGAGGTAGCCAAGTGAGCATGTGCAAGGCCAGTACAGTTTCTGGCAAATGGAAACAGACTGTTATTGATTGTTGTGTGGAAGAGAGTGAAATCTGACCCATCTCAGTGTTTGTTTCAGTGATTATATTTACTCTAATTTTTAGAAGTTATTCTTTCAAGTACAGATTTATATAATGCGAAAAAGAACAGGAACAAGTTCCTCTTGAAGATATTTGAGTAATATAGCACATTTTAAAAAATGCTTTTTTAAAAATTTTAGATTCAGGGGTACTCATGTGTAGTCGTCGAAAGGACATTTTATGTGGTGGTGGGGATTAGGTCTCAGGTGGCCTAATTCCCCAGATAGTGTCCAGATAGTGATCATCATTCCCTGCAGGTAATTTTTGAACATTAACCTCCCTCCATTCTCCCCCATTTTTGGTGTCCTCAGTATGGTTAGAACATGTTTTTGATAAGAAATGTATGCGCCGAAGATTTGATGGATGTTCGTTCGCATTGTTAATGGAAAGGGAACTAGGGCACTAAAATGGGAAGGAAACTTACTTTTTTGGTATAATATGCTATTTTGCAAAATTGCATTTTTTGATCATGTGGCTGAATTACTTAATAAAGAGTACATTCCATTCCCATCCGTATCATATGCACCCAGAATGAGGTCATATATTCCAACCCCATATACAGGAATACATTTCTGGAAAATCCCAGTTCAACAGTATTCCATGCTGCCTAGATACACTTCTGATGAGCTTTTCCATTATGAGAAGATAAGTCTTGCCACCTCTTGGTTATAGTGCTGTCTTCTAGAGCTGTGGGGAGTAAATCTCTTACCTGCTGTCAGTTTTTATGTATTATTTTTATGATTGGCATCTTAAATTTGAAAACAGTAATTGGTTAAAAGTAAAAGCGGTCAGCTCCTGCTCCCAGTCCACTCCTAAAGGGAACCACTTGTTTGTTTTGTTCATTTCTTTCCGGACCTTTAAAAATGGGCATTATATACATAGATTGTTTTTGTTTTTATTTGTGTTTTAAAAGGGGATCATTGTTCTGCTACTTCTTTTAACTGAACAATTATGGTATGACTTTCTTTTCATGGAAGTTCATCTTTCCTTTCATTTTTAGCAGTTGTGTCATAGCTGAATAAGCCATAATTTATTTAATCGTTTCATTATTGCTCAACATCTGGGTTATTTATTTAGTTATTCGTTGAGTCAGAGAGTCTCACTCTATCACCCAGGCTGGAGTACAGTGAGGCCACCGCAGCCTCGGCCTGCTGGGCTCAGGAGATCCTTCCGCCTTAGCCTTCCAAGTGGCTGGAACCACAGGCATGCGCCCCCACGCCCAGCTAATTTTTTGATTGATTGTAGAGACGAGGTCTCACCAAGTTACCCAGGCTGGTCTCGAACCCCTGGACTCAGGCACTCTTCTCACCTCCGCCTCCCAAAGTGCTGGGATTACAGGTGTGAACCACTACGTCCAGCCCAACATCTAGTTTATTTAGAATATGAATATCCTTGAATGTTGGTCTTTGTGTATGCTCATCCGGGCATGCTGCTTTCTTCATAACTCTCCTAACTCTTACACCTCTTCATTGCCACCTCCTGACCATCCTTCTTCCTTCCTCTATAAAAACATCCAGCTTGGTAGTCTTTTTCTGCCCCCCCCATCATTCACCCTAATTCCTACAAGGTTTAACTCCTAATTGTTACTCCCTTTATACTACAGGTTGAGCATCCCTAATCCCCAAACCCGAAATGCTCCTGAATCTTAAACTTTCTGGGTACTAATGTGACGCCACAAGTGGAAACATCTGCAGCTGACCTCATGTAACGGGTTGTAGTGTAACCACAGTCAAAACTTTGTTTCATGCACAAAATTATTTAAAATAATTACCTTTAGGTTATGTATATAAGGTATATACACATTTATACAAATAAGCACAAATGAATTTTATGTTTGGACTTGGGTCCCATCCCTAAGATATCTCATTATGTATGTGAAAATATTCCAAAATCTGAAATCTGAAACACTTCTGGTCCCAAGCATTTTGGATGAGGGATATCAACAGTACTCCTGTCACAAATTCTGAGGACTGCAATGCCTTTGACTTCGCCTCAAATACTCAATCTCTGGCTAGAAAGAGTCTGTCAAAAATGAGAAAAAATGAAAAACAAAACTAAATCTCATCGTCTCATAATATGGGGTCTTATACTTCTAAAAATTAAACAGATTCCCCCAACTTCATGGTTATTTCTTTTCTTTATATAAGCATTACAGTGTTATTTGTTCATGTCTGTACCTTCATAATATTCAGAATCTGACAACTTGTGCCAAATGGTCCAAATCTTTATCATCTTGTACCTTAATTGCCAGAGCTTCCTAACTGGTCTCCATACTTCCATTCCTGCATCTTTCAGTCTGTTCTCACCCCAACAAACCATAGTAATTCTGTTCAGCTGCATGTGGGATCATGGCATCCCCTTTGCTCACATCTTCCAGAGGGTCCCAACTTAATTTGGAGCAAAAGCTAGATAGTCCTTCGGGGTCCCCCATGTGTCTGTCCCATCACCTCTCTGACCTCATTTCCCGTTACTGTCCCCTCACTCCCTCCATCCCAGCCACCGCGGGGGCTCCTTACAGCTCCTTGAACATTTCAGGCACATTCTTGCCAAATACGCCTTTGTACTTACTTGCTCTTCTCTCGCTAGGAATGTACTTCCCCAGATGTCCCTCTTCAGGGTGCTGCTATTCAGATGTCACCTTCTCAGTGAGGCTTTCCTTGACCACCAGGCTGGAGGCCCCATGTAAGCAGGCACTCTGAAAACCTGTTTGGTCTCTCTTTTCAGCGCTGTGTCCCTAGCGCTTAACTACTTGGCACTTGGTAGGTGTTTGTTGAATGACTTGTATGACTGTAGTGGTTATCAGTTTTCCTTTTTATCGTTTTCTTTTATTATTTTTGTAAAGTCAGAATTTCATTAAACAGACAAAACTAGAATATAAACTTCATGTTTGGGTACATACTAAGTATTAAAATTAGGCTTGTGAAACTGCTCTGTTAATAAAATACTTTTTCGGAGTGTTACACTTTTCAAATCAACCTTACATATTCATATTTAATCTTTATAACAATCAGTGATGATATCAAAATTTTGTGGAAAAGCAAATTGAGGCTCAGAAGTTGTTTTTCTTCAAGTATTAAGTGAAGAACTGCGATTCAAGCCTTTTCTAGTTAAGGACTCTTGTTTTCAAAGTTAGAAACCATTTTAAAATGACAAATAAAGTTTAGGGGTTTTATTTGAAAATCTGGAGACTGTGCCCTGATTTCTCATACTGAGTTTAGTCTGCTTTTTGTTTGCATTTTGAAAATAGGTAAACTAAATGGTTAACTTTAAAATTCCTAACACTGACAGATCAACAAGTTTTATTTCTCTCACCTGTGGAGGAAGTGGCCTCCACCCAGTTTTACTGAATTAGGAGGGAAGTGATTTTTTCAAGTGATAAAAAGAAATAAAATTCCATGCTCTTCCCAGAGGAGGAGTTCAACAATTGGGAGAGTGCCGTGAGACCATATGTTGGTTTGTAAAAGGATATAACTTGTAAAGATGTTTCCTTTGATGCCTGTGATGAATATGGATGTGTTTCCCTTCTAGAGGGTCCTGATTAAATTATGCAATTAGGAGCTGAGCTGAAGGATCTAAATATAGGGAGAGGGTTCAGGCCGTCCTGCTTTGTGGCTGTTGGTTCACCCCTCCAGATGTGCATGTTTGTTGTCATAAACAGCACCTGTGAGATCAGTGGAGAGAGAAGAATATGTTCCAAAAAATAAAAAGTACGGCAGGATTTTAAAAATATATAAATAAAAGGAAGAGTTTTTCTCCCCCTGTAGTTGATTCCATTTTCTTCTGTGAATTTGGGGTTTTGAATTACTTTTTTTTTTTTAACCTGATCAATGGACTTTAGTATCAGTCAGTACTGATTTAAAATGTAGATGTGCCATTCACTAGGATGTGGTCTTGAGAAAGTTACTCTGAGACTCAAGTTTATTGGTAAAATTGAGATCATGATTTATATTAGACCTTGAAGGATTCAATGTGATAATGTTTGTAAAAAAAAAAAAAATCAGTATAGTACTTGCATAAGGTAGTAGCTCAGTTAAACGATTTTGTTTATTGATGATAAATCATTCATAACTGGCCACTTATGGAAATTTACCTCATTCAACATTCTTTGCAATCTGTAAAATTGCTATTTTGGAATAACAGTGACTCAAAGAGAATAGTTTTTCCCCCCTAGGAAACTACTACTGTAGACTTTTTCCTTGGGTAGTCAATAAAATTAAATTTTAAGATGCTTCTGGTCTTCAGTCTTTCCTGTATTTGAGAAGTGAGCACCTGCATGCCTGAGGAGTCTTTACAGTGTCTGAATTGATGTGAATGTGGATGATGGACTTCATCAGGGTGAGGTAGTAAAGAGCTGTCTTGAAGGACTGCCATGTCCTGAGGACAGTATTCCATAACAAGCCTGAATTTGAGAATGCGGGTTCAGTGAGCTTAAGGAATGTGATATGACTTTTAGAGGAAATGGCACGGAGTTGTAGAAAAGCCAAGTTTGTTGAAGTTGGGGACAGTAAGAACTTTTAAGTGCCTTCAGTCTGCTTAACTAAGCAAGTAATCATCTAATGAGACAAAACAGAACTGACACCTGCTATTCTATATGGAGTCTCTATGACTTAAAAAAAAAATTACCAGGTGCCCTATAAGTAGCCTGTATTTGTCTGGATGGTAGGATTTGCATATGTAGAGCAGAACTGGAAAAAATTCTTCTCTTAAAGAGTTTTCTAATACAATGAAGATATGTCGAATAGTATACTTGGCTCACCTAAATATATAAACTACAGTTATATCTTAGAGACTCATGTCATTGTGACATCTATAAATGCCTTGCTTCCTTTTCATCAAGGGGATGCTACTTTTGAAATGGGGAAATGTCACAGCTTGCAACGAACTTATAAGTCGTAAGTGATAAGCTGAAATTCCAAGTCTACATGTTATTCTTTTTCTTTTTGATTCCTAAGGTTTCCACTCACTTAGCACTGCTGAGAGACCACATTGC
The DNA here is from genome assembly GCA_027257055.1 of Cephalopachus bancanus. Classification (NCBI taxonomy): domain Eukaryota; kingdom Metazoa; phylum Chordata; class Mammalia; order Primates; family Tarsiidae; genus Cephalopachus; species Cephalopachus bancanus. The sequence goes on along the minus strand of JAPVLO010000010.1, from coordinate 7,747,402 downwards.
TGCTCTTGTTAGCATGCCACTTAAGTCACATCTGAAAGACTGGCTGTTAGTGTCTGTGCTTTAAAGACAGTAATGCCTACCTTATTGCATTACTATAGATAGGCATTCATGAGCTTCAGTCAGTCCCTCGCTTCCAGCCCCCCAGTTGCTTCAGATTTGGAAAATTAATCTCTGGAAAAAAATGTTTAATGGAAGAAATGGCAAACTATCCTGCATTCTCGTTCCTGTGTTTGGAAGGTTGGGAAGTTTGCAAGTGACCAAAAAAGGCTCAGCAGGTGGAATTTGACTTCTGGGCATTTGTGGCGGGAGACTGTCCTCTGCTGTGAACTGACCCAGGCAGCGTTCTGGGAGCTCCTTGGATCTCCAGGTGGCTTTCTTGGACAGGAATTTTGGTAAAATACACTTCCCCCCACTGAGGACTCAGTTGAAGTACGGTTCACTGTAGCCTGACTTTCTAGCAGTGCTGTTAAGTATTGTACTTTAAAAAGTATGTTAGAGCTGGGCTCGGTGGCTCAGCCTGTAATCCCGCGCCTTTGGGAGGCTGAGGTGAGTGGATTGCCTGAGCCCGCGGGTTCGAGACCCGCCTGGGCAATGAGACCTCATCTCTACAATAAATCAAAAAAAAAAAAATCAGCCGGGCGTGGTAGCACACGCCTGTAATTCTGGCTATTCGGAAGGCTGAGGTGGAAGGATCGCCGGAGCCCAGCAGGTCAAGGCTGCGGTGGCCGGGAGCGGCCACTGCCCTCCAGTCTGGGCGACTGAGTGAGACTCCAACTCAAAAAAAAAAAAAACAAAAAAAAGTATGTTAGAAATGACTTTATCCATTTTTGTTTTTCTTTTTGTTCTAGGATTTTTTTTCTTATTTTGGTTAGTGGTGAGTTTTATTTAGCTATATTTAACTCATCTGAGATTGAGAAATGTTGAAAGTTAAGGGCTAACTGCTATTTTAAACTAGGAAAAAGGAATGCAAAGGCCCTTCACCAGTTTCCTCGAACAACACAAGTACAGCAGATCCTTCAACAACCCCATTTCATTCAGTGTCATTTTGTTACCACGCTGATGAGAGAAAAAACCACATTGATCCCCAGCTGGGGCCACCATCCGTATGAAGCTAGCATGTCCTCCCCATGTCCGTGTGGGTTTTCTCTGGGTACTCCTATTTCCTCCCACATCCGGAAGATGTGCGTGTGGGGTGAACTGGCGTGTCTGCGTGGTTCCCGCCTAAGTGAGTGTGGGTGTGGGTTCTGTGTGAGTCGCCCTATGATGGGATGGCCCTTCTCCAGGGCTGGTTCCCATCTCGTGCCCTGAGCTGCCGGGATGGGCTCTGGCCACCCACAGCCAACCCTGAGCTGGAATAATTGGGTAAATAATTACCTTACTTGCTTTTAGCTCACGTTGATTTCACTATTTGACATCAGAAGTGTTTTGGTCTTTATTTAGAAGCTTGGTGATGTTTTTGTGACCAAAAATGTGCTGTAGGAACTTCACTCTTGTTTACGTCTGTTGGCCTATGGTAGAAGTGGTTTTTTTTAATATGTCATTTCGCTTAAAGTCGCAGTTTCTAGGAACCTACCGAATGACATTAAGTGAGAACTTACAGTACCTCAAACCAAGTTAGTTCCTACTTGGAGTGACTGGAGAAAAGAAGCATTTAAACATGTTATTTGCTGAAACCAAATCACAGAGCTTTGCTACCGTACGGTGTTCTCTGAAGCTAAAAAAGCTAGATCCTCTCTGTTTTTGTATTCATTGTACTGGCATGGAACTTGTATAGCAAATTTTAACTTGTCTTTTTCCTACTTTAAGGGCGGATAAAGAAGTATCATGTTCCTCCAGGAGCTGGAAAGTTGTCTTTCGTGCTTTTTGGGGGGAACTGTTTGGAGTTAGTACCACTTATGGTTGTGTTCTACTTATCCGAGAGTGCTGTGTTCACCAGTCTTTATTACTGTTTTTTACGGGTGTTGTTTCTCTCTCCGGAAATGTGAGTGTAGACTCGGTTCTACTTCAGCCCACCTGCTGAGCCATTCGCTCCTGTGTGGGTGTCTACTGTTCACTGTTAAGTAACAGGTGTTTTGGCTTTACCAAGGATTTGAAAGCTCCCAGTTCTTTTGGACTTCTGTTGATTTCAGTAGTAGCCTGATTTTATGCAGAGCTAATGACTTTGATTACTATCCCTCCCTCTCCCCATTTTGTGAATTCTTCATCATACTCTTACCAACAAATCTCACTGGAATTCTTGGCTTGCAAGATGGCTCGCAAGATGCAAGTAATGATGGGTTGCTCTTGATGTTTTAAGATATTCACTGGCATTAAGTAACTAAAAAAAATTTTTTTTTTGCAACCTTTGTCTTTTTAAGTATTTTTAGCCCTAATCTTCAGTGGATCATCTTCGGTGAGTCTGGAGTTTCTATGAGTGTCAGAAATTTTTAAGGTTTCTTTGTTTTATTTTCCTTCATGATCTGTTTTGACAGTTTTGTCTTTGTTAGGAGTAAATGGTTTACTTGAGTACCTAAGTGAAATAAAGCAGATTTAAAAAAAATAATTTCTTTCTGAGTAATGATGGTTACCTTGCAGGTCCTTGGCATGGTTCCCTTTGACCCTTTTTGATGTTTTAATTTAACTAAGCATCTCAGAATCCTATCTAAAATTGGATGTTAGGGTAAATGACACATAATGCTATCACTGATCACTTTATACAACTACCTCTCTGGTATCTTACATCTCCATGGCATCTGATGAGATACAGTGTGAAATGGTTTTACACATTCAGAATACAGAACTACAAAATTCATGCAGTTTGCTTATGATCACTCCGAAGCCCTCTGTAGATCTACTTTGGGAGCGCAAGTCTTACTTTTTCTGTGTATTCACAAGATCAGTCCATCTGTTTAAGAAGAAAACTAGTGGTGTAAGTCTGGAAATATGTATGCAGTTGGTTTATTTAGTTACTTGGAAATACTTGTTTCCAAAAAATGGGTCAAACAAAATTTTTGTAAGGTTGTCTTTAAAAAAAAAAAAACGTATCCAGCTATTAAATAGTTTCAAAGTAAAGTTAATCAATACCCTGTTTTCTTTTGATCTTTGTGCAGTGATTTCTTACCCTTAGTTGAGACAGTAATGAAGTGAAAAACAAGAAATGGGGGGGGGGGCTGCTGGTTTCATCTACAACACAGCCAGGGCCTTTTTTAAGGCACTATGACTCTTTGAGGTTCCCCCCACCCCCTCCCCCCGTCACTTTTCGTAGCCTGTATTATGTTTATTTTATGAATAATGTAATTATTCCCTCAGTACTTAATGAGGGCATTTATTTTGCCTAGTCCATAGAATTCCATGCCAATGCAAGAATTGTTAAACAGCCTCTAGTCTGAAGCTGATACTGAAGGTGGGTGGTCATTATTTTTCTCTTTTTTCTTTTTTTTCTTAATTAAAGGTATTTTGTTTGTGACACTTATGGTAACCGCTTCTTCTTAAAAAAAAAAGAAAAGTAAGTATCTTCAGATACCAATTAGAGTATTTTCTTTTAAAACTTTCTGTGGGAATTTGAGATCTGTACAGTATTGACTGACAGAGAGTATTTTGTCAATATTCACACACGCAGTTGGATAATTTACATATTTCTTTCCTACTGGAGATCAAGGAGAGGAAAATGCCCATTGTGCAATTGACTAATTAGGTTTCCTTTAAATACAAAGCAAGTTACATAGTAGTTAAGTGTACTTTAAAACTTTTTGCTTTTTTTCCCCCTTTTTTTACATTAAGGAGTATGAGTTAAATCAAATAGCCATGTCAAGAGAAGTAGTATAAGAGTATTTTCTAATTTTGCTCTGGCAGTTCCAATAGAAATCCTTTCCATGGTTGGACGCCTTAGGAAAGGGTACTGAATTTAGAACCACGCTTCAAACTACATGTTTATTACTTCCCAAATCAGATCACAGTATAAGTCCAACATGACTTCTAAGCAGAGTATGAGCTTGAGCTCATGAATTGAGGTTTTTTTTGTAATTAGCAAATACTTGCATTAAAAGGCTTTTTTAAAAGATTGACAATTACAATTTTTCATTGAGAAATGTTTGAAAATTTAGTGTAGGAGAGAGACACCTTACTAATCTTCCAAACCCAGCCACTGTTAATATCTTCATATATTTACATAGTTGTTCATGCTATATATACCATTTTATGTTCTGCTAAGATTTTTTCACAAGTTATTTAGTTTTTATGAACGTAATTTTTAAGGGCTATGTAATATTCCATTGGATAGATGTAAACTGTTTACTTAGCTATTTTCCAATGGTTTGATTATTTTTTCTTTTTTTCCTATTATATAATGTTCGGATGAAAATCTTGGTGCAAAATTTTTTTTTCTTTCCAGTTTAGAATATTTCCTGGAAGTGAATTTCTGAAGGTGAAGTTGCTAGAACAAAGATCTCAATATTTTTAAGGCTGCTGAGGGGCTCTCTACGAGATGAATGCTGCTGCTGTTTCATCAGTGTGAAATGTTTGTATTTGGACAAGAGGGAAGGAAATCTCTGCTGACTCATGTTTTTATTTTGCACTTTAAACTGATAAGGCCACTTAGCTTTTGACATAAACCAAGGCAGGAAGTACAAAAAGGGACAGAAAAAAGCTAGTTGTCTTGCCAAGGCCATGGACTCATTTGAGCTTCTTATGTGAAGTTGGTTACTTGTTTGACTAGTATATAAAAAAATGCTTAGTTCAGGTAAGCAAGAATTAGTCATAAGCCTGCATTTTTTTGTCTGTGCATGTTTATATGTAGAGATTTGTGATCTTTTCGCTTTAACTTTTGTGAGTGACATCAAGACATTGACCACCCAACTGGGCTCTGTAATATTTGGAGGCAGTAGGTTTTAATTTTTTCTTCTCCCTGTAAGGAGAGATCTTCCTGTACTGAGTATATCAGCTTGGTTGTCTTTCCAAAACATAGGTACAGTCATGCTGATTCTCTGATTTAAAACCTTCCACTTGTCCACAGAATGAGATGTATCCCAGGCCTTTGGTAGTCTTGCCCTGCCCTTCACGTCAGCTTTGTATCATCTCCAAAAGATTAAACCCTGGCATTCCTACCATGTGTGTGTTAGAACAGGCAGTTTAGAAAAGTGATTTACACATTCAGCCTCTAGAGCCAGGCAGTATGAATTCAAGTCCTGGCTCTGCCACTGTAATTGTGTATGCAGCTTTGGACGAGATATTTAACTTTTCTGTATTTTACTTTTCTTACCTGTAAAATAAGGAAAACGATAGTATTTACTTCACAGGCTTTGTTGCTAAGATTAAACTAGTTAGTGTGTGTAAAATGCTTTAAACTGTCTGTCATATAGTGAGCGTTCAAAATGATAGCTCTATTGTTTCACGAAATTCTGCTTACCCTTTAAGATATTTTCTCTTTGGAAAAAACCTTCGTGAAATCTCAAATTATTTGTTCTCTCCTTTTCTGCTTTTATATATTATCGTTTGTCTTAATGTGTTTGGGCTACTATAACAGATTACAAAGTGGCTTATAGACAACCTAAATTTATTTCTCAAGTTCTGCCAACTGGGAGATTCAAGATCAAGGTGTGGGGAGCTAAGGTGCCTTGTGAAGCCTGCTTCCTCCTCGATGACCTCTTCTCACTGTCACCTCTTGAGGTGGAAGGAAGGAGAGACCTCTCTGGAATCTCTTTTATAAGGGTGCCAATCCCATCACCTCCCAAAGGGCCCACCTCCTCATACTATCACCTTGGGGATTAGGACTTCAGCATATCAATTGGAAAGAGAACACAAACATTCAAACCTCAGCATTGTCTATAGTTGTTTTATAGCTTTGATCAGTCAAGGGTGGGCAAATGGACAATATGAGGGGGGACACAAAAAAGCCTGGAATTCTCTTTTGAAGGGTGGGTCCCTTGTAGTACGGGCTTTCCCCACTAGGTCAGTGTTCTAGGAATCCATTGGCATTAGCATACCACCCAGCATTGTTATGAGAGGTTGCGTTTAGATTCAGTGACTTTTTTCGGGGGGGAGATTCTTTCATCATGTTTGTTCATTTGACAGGGGCTTTACGAGCATACCTGCCCACACCACACTGACTGTTCAGCAGACTTGACCAAACACGGCATGACCCCTGTGCCCACCCTCTCTGTTCACCTGATCTCACCCCAGGAGACTTTTTGGTTTCCCTGGATGAAAAAAGTCTCCAAAGGGGAATGTGCTGATGTGGAAGCGGTGAAACAAAAGACAGCAGAAGCACTAAAAAGCATCAAAAATGACAAGTTCAAAAACTGTTTTGAGCAATACACTCGATAGGTGTATTGAATTAAACGGAGAGTACTTTGCAGGTGACTGGAGTTTAAACATGTAAGAATAAATACACGATGTTTTATAAATAAATTATGAGGTTTTGGGGTCCCTCCCTTGTACACGGGCCCCCTCTTACTCATGTACCCATGGTCAACCTTTGTACGATCACTACATTCCTTCTGACTGAGGCCCTGGAGATTACCCAACAAGACTTCTCAGGCCTATAGCATTGGCATGCAGGTTAGCAATTTGCTTTATGGGAGTTAGTTGATTACACATTGCGTCTTCTATTGAATTGTGAACCCCTTCAAGATGTTAGACATCATTGACTCTGCGTCTCCTGGGTCTAGCACAGTGCCAGGCACTTAGCAGGTGCTCAGTACGGCTTTGTTGAGTGAATGTCAGTTTGAATAGTTAAAACAAAAGTCTGAAATGGTAGTTCTTAACCCACCTCCCAACACATTTGCCTTATATAACAAACAGCCATCAGAGTTTGAAATAGTCCAGGTGATTTTGATATAAACTTACCCCTTCTATTTGAAAATTCTTGACTAAAATACTAAAAACCTGCTTTAGAAGTAAAAGAAAGGGATATATAGAATATGAAGAACTATATTTCCTTCATGAATTGTTCCTGGAGGCCTGGAAAGAAGTTGTCTTTCTTGTTCTTTTATGAAACTAACCTTTAGTAAAAAGGAAATTATCATATCAGTAGGTACACTCTGACCAAGTGTAACTTGATAATAGCATATTTGGCTTTCTCTTTCCTTTTCTGTTAAATGAAAATAATAAGCCAGGTATGGTGACTCATGCCTATAATCCCAGCACTGGGAGGTGGAGTTAAGAAGATTGCCTGAGTCCAGGAGTTTGAGACCAACCTGGGCAACTTGGAGAGACCTTGTCTCTACAATAAATCAAAAAATTATCCGGACTTGGTGGCACATGCCTGTAGTTCCAGCTACTTGGAAGGCTGAGGCAGAAGGATCACCTGGGCCCAGCAGGTCGAGGCTGGAGTGATTGTGAGCATGCCACTGCACTCCAGCTTGGGTGACAGAGTGAGACTCCGCCTCAGAAAAAATAAAATAATAGCAACTTCAAAAAGGTAGTAAATTTGGCTGAAACGCTTTAAGAAAGAAAACAACAAACTCCCTAGAGTCTATTGAATAAAGGTGAAGTTCCACCTTGGCCTTCTAAGTTCTTCAGGGAGCAAAATCATTCATCAAACATTTATTGAGAATCTGCTATGTCCCAGGTATTGTGCTAAATTCGAAGATAATAAGAGTTCCTGGATTATTTTCCTGTAGTGAGGAAGATAGATGTGTAGATTATCACAATGTAGCTATAGATTTGCACAATGTACTGCCACATCTGTTCATAATGATTATATTTTTTAATTTCTCCCATTTTATTTGTGTTAATGGTAATTTGTGCCTTCTCTTTATTGATCAGTTTTGCTCGTGGTCTGTCCAGTTTTTATTAGTATTTTCAGAGAACCAACTTTATATAGGTTTTCTTTAGTATAGTTAAAAAAAATTCTGCTGTATTTTCTACTTTCTTTGGGTTTAATTTACTGCTGCCTTTTAAAAAAATCTTGTGGCAGATACATATACGATGTTAGTTTTCAGCTTTTTTCTTTTCTAATTTATGCATTTAAGACTAGATTTCCCTCTTAAGTATGCTTTGAGCCACATCCTACAATTTTTGATGTCATATTTTTACAGTCATTCAGTTTAAAATACTTCCTATTTCCACTGTAATTTCTTCTTCAATCCATGGGTTATTTAAAAGTGGTTTTTTTTCAATAACAATATTTTTGCTGACTTCTAAGTTACTGAGATCAAAGGATCTATTCTTTATGGTTAAAACCCCTTTGATATAGGTTAAGATTTGCTTTATGGTTTATTATATGGTCAATGTGAGTAGGCATGCCATGTGTGCTTGAAAGTACTAAATATTCTACAATTGTTGTGTGCAGTGATCCATATACATGAATTGGATCGAGCTTTTAAACACAATTCTCTTCTATATATATGGATTTTTGTTTGCTTTTTTAAAATCAGTTACTGTGCTAATTGTAACTGACACTGTGGGATTGTGGGTTTGTCTGTCTTTTTCATTGTCAGTTTTTGCTTTATGTATTTAGAAACTTATTACCTAAAAATTTGGGATTTTGAAATTGACATGGTGGATCAACTCAACATTATAAAATTTCTTTAAAAAAACCCTCTGGTGATGCTTCTTATTTTAAAGTTTATTTTGTTTGAACGGATAGCTATGTGAGCTTTTTCATTAGAATATGCTTAGCAAATCTTTTTCTATCCTTCTGGCTTTCAACCTTTCTGTGTTCTTGTATTTAATATGTGTCTCTTTTAAGTACAATATAGTTAAGTGGTCCCCAGGTCCACCTTTCAGTTGTCATATTTTAGTCTATTTATATTTAAGTAATTGCTTATACTTTTGGGGTTAGAACTAATCTTATTGTTTCCTATTTGTCTCCACATATTCTTTGGATTAATCATATTTTTAAAAAATAATTCCATGTTTTTAAATCCTCTGTTAGTTTGTTATACTTTTTAACTTATTCTTTCAGTTGTTGCTTCATTATGACATGAATTCTTAACTTGTTATACTAATAATAAATTAATGCTTTACCATGGCCTGGGTAATGCAAGGGCCTTAGAATCCTAACTTAACTTATCCACTTTTGCTCTTATTTTTTTAGTTTTATTATTATTATTATTTTGAGTTTCACTCTGTCGCCCAGTCTGGAATGCAGTGGCATGATCATGGCTCACTGCAGCCTTGGTCTCCTGGTCTCAGGTGATCCTTCTACCTCAGCCTCTTGGATAGCAGGGATATAGGCTTACACTATCCCACCCAGCTAAATTTTTTTATTTTTTGTAGAGACAAGGTTTGGCTGTGTTGCCTAGACTGGTCTTGTACTCCTGGGCTCAAACAGTCCTCTCATCTTAAATCTCTTGAAATGCTAGGATTACATGCATGAGCCGCCATGTCCAGCTAAGTCATCTATTTTAAGTTTTCATTAGTTGCTGTATTTTTCAGTTCTAGAATTTTTATTTCATTTTTTTTTAATGGATTCTAGTTAACTGTTAAAATCCTCAACCTTGTCTTCTGTTTCCTTGAGATGTTAGTCAGTAATCATTAATAGTTTAAAGTCTGGGTAGACACGGTGGCTCACACATGTAATCCCAGCACTTTGGGAGGCCAAGGTGGGAGAATTGCTCGAAGCCAGGAGTTTGGGACCGGCCTGGGCAACGTTGTCCCTACAAAAAATAAAATAGCCAGGCGTGGTGGCACATACTTGTAGTCCTGGTCACTCAGGAGGCTGAGGCAAGGAGATTGCTCGAGCTGAGGAGCTGGAGGCTGTGGTATGCTATGATGATGCCACAGCACTCAAGCCTGGGTGACAGAGCCAGACCCTGCCTCTAAAATAAATAAATGAATGAATGAATGAATCTGGTAACTCCACTATCCGGAACACTTAGGTCTGTTTCTATTCTGTTTTGTTTTGGTCGTTCGGTCCTGTTTCCTGGTATGCCTGGTAACTTTTGTTTGATTGCTATGCATTGTGAATAGAAAATTGTGGTGGCTAAGGATGATGTTCTCTCTCTCTGGAGAGGACTTATGTTTCTTTTGGCAAGCTCTTAGTGAGCAATACCCATCACCTTGGCTCAGTGTATGATTAAGATGATTCCAGGCTGGGTTTCAGTGCTTGTAAAGATCAGTCCACTTCAGTTTTGCCCTTACACTAAGGCATTATCCTTCAGGAGACTCAGCTAGAAGCCTAGAGTTTACCAGGGCTCCTCTTTGGCAGGCCCTCAGCTCCTGCTTTGGTTGTGTGTGGTGTGTGTGTGTGTGTGTGTGTGTGTGTGTGTGTGTGTGTGTGTCTGTGTGTGTGTGTGTGTGTCTGTGTGTGTGTGTGTGTGTGTGTGTGTGTGTGTGTCCCCTCAGTGCTGTGAGACTACTGGAAGCTCTGCTTGGTTTTTGAGCCTCTTGGTTGCTACCCTCCACTTGGCTGCTGTACCTCTCGCTACATATGGCACAGGCATTGGCAAAGCCTGGAGAGGAAAAGCAGTGAAGAGCGTTCAGCTCCCTTCGTTGCATTTCCCTCCTTTCCAGGATCCTGGCCCCTCAAGTCCCGAGTGTCCTGGTTGCGCTTTAAAACCTTTACAAAGCTGGGCAGTTGGTTGGTTGGTTTGGAAGGATGTTGGTCTGATCTGCTGCTGCATCTTAACCAGAGTTTGTGTACAGTTAATAACCCTTTTAACCTTTCTTGCCTTTTGTGTTTTCATCTTTGAAGAGTAGGTAGGTTTGAATAAGACAACTTTACTAAAGAATTCGGTACTGTATGTGTTTGTGTGCTTCATTCCTTTTATGCCAATAAAAAGCAAAATTTTTATTTTTATTTATTTTTTTGAGTTGGAGTCTCACGGTGTTGCCCAGGCTAGAATGCAGTGGCACACTCATGACCACTGCCGCCTCGACCTGCTAGACTCAGGTGATCCTTCTGCCTCAGCCTTCCAAGAAAGCAAAATTTTTAAAGCAGGAGATAAAATATCCTGCCATACTTGTCCTGTAGCCCATAGATACAGGCTTATTTACTAAATAAATACCCTAAAATGTTACTGCATTTATATAGTAGAAATGTCACTGTTTTTTTTTTCCTTTAAGATAAGAAAAACTTGTGGAACAAACCAGAAAATAGTGTTTGTTGATTGAAATGTGTTTTGAAGTATAATTTTAGAGGTTACAAATAAATTTAAATACAAAACATTACAATGTCTGTTGAGAACATGGACTTTTTTGTGCTAAGGTGTGCAGTCTATCCCAGAGCTTATGTGGCATATTACTTTTTAAACTGTGCCTCAGTTTACTCGTCTGTCAAGTGGCAATGATTATATTGCCTAGCTCAAAAGATTGTGAAAAGAATTAAATGCTGTGTCTGCTTTTATTGCTATAATAAAATATTATAAACCTGGGTGGCTTAAACAGCAGAAATGTGTTTTCTCACAGTTCTGGAGGTTGCAAAGTCCAAGATCAAGGTTCTGGACAGTTCAGTTTTTGGTTCAGTTTTTGGTGAGGGGCTCTCTTCTGGCTTGCAGATAGCTGCCTTCTTGCTGTATCTCACATGGCCTTTCCTCAGTGCAGGCGTGTGGGGGCTGAGGTGGGTGGTATGTTGTTCTCTTCCTCTTATAAGACTACCAGCCATATCAGGTTAGGGCCCCACCCTAATGACTTTATTTTTTACTTTAATTTCTTCCTTAATGACTCTGTCTCCAAATACAGTCAGTCACATTGGGGGTTAGGGCTTCCACATATGAATTTCGGGGAAACACAATTCAGTGCATAGCATACTGTAATACATAAAAGTACTTAAAATGGGCCTAGTGCATAGTAATTACTTAATAAATTTAGTTGTTTGGTGGAGTTTATTTTAAACATTTTTTTCCTTCTTTCTTTTGTAGGTTCTACTTTGGGTCACTGTTTGAAACACTAGGAATGGTAATTTCTACTTTTCAGGACCTCAAATTAAGAAACTAAAGAGAATCGTATGTAAACAAACTGAAATCTCTTCTGCCCTTTCGCATTGGAGGCTCCTTTATTTCACCATACTAAGGAGTATATAACAAGTGCAGTCATTATGAATGTGACGAGCTTATTTTCCTTTACAAGTCCAGCTGTGAAGAGACTTCTTGGGTGGAAACAAGGTGATGAAGAAGAAAAATGGGCAGAGAAAGCTGTTGATGCGCTGGTGAAAAAACTGAAGAAAAAGAAAGGTGCCATGGAGGAACTAGAAAAGGCCTTAAGCTGCCCCGGGCAACCCAGTAACTGTGTCACCATTCCCCGCTCTCTGGATGGCAGGTTGCAAGTCTCCCACCGGAAGGGACTGCCTCACGTCATTTACTGCCGTGTGTGGCGCTGGCCCGACCTTCAGAGCCACCATGAACTGAAACCACTGGAATGCTGTGAGTTTCCTTTTGGTTCCAAGCAGAAGGAGGTCTGCATCAACCCCTACCACTATAAGCGAGTAGAAAGCCCTGGTAAGTGAGTCCTTCTGTGTTGCTGTGCTTCATGCGAACAGCAGCAGGTATGTGCTGTTCAGAACATCAGAACGATCCCTTTTCTGGCTTTTAGTTGTAATTTTAAAATATTTGGAGAATTGTGTGTGTGTGTGTGTGTGTGTGTGAGAGAGAGAGAGAGAGCACGTGAGAGCGCCCTTGAGTGTTTCATACATTTTAACAGCTTAGTTCTTTCCAATTAACTTCATGTCTTAGAAGCAGGTTATGAAAATTGTCATTGCAGTGCTAATACTTCTAATTTTTTTTTTAAGTTGAGGTCTCATTGTGTCACCCAGGCTGGAGTGCTGTGGCACAGCCATGTCTCGTTGCAACCTTGACCTCCTGTGCTTAGGCAGTCCTACCTCAGCCTCCTGAGTAGCTGGGACTGTAGGCGTGTGCCACCACGCCCAGCTAATTTTTGATTTTTTTTTTTTTTTGAGTTGGAGCCTCACTGTCGCCCAGACTGGAGTGCAGTGGCCACTCCTAGCCACCGCAGCCTCGACCTGCTGGGCTCTGGCGATCCTTCCGCCTCAGCTGGAACCAAGGCGCGCGCTACCACGTCCGGCTAATTTTTTTGATTTATTGTAGAGATGAGGTCTCAGCTGCCCAGGCGGGTCTCGAACCCACGGGCTCAGGCAATCCACTCACCTCAGCCTCCCAAAGACGTGGGATTACAGGCTGAGCCACCGACCCTGGCTAATTTTTGATTTTTTATAGAGACAAGGTCTCACTCTGTCACCAGGCTAGTCTCAAACTCTTGGGCTCAAGTACTTCTCTGGCCTTGGCCTCCCAAAGTTCTGGGATTACAGACATGAGCCACCACACTTGGCCTAATACCCTAATTTTTAATAAACAGTTTAATTTATAAACTTATATTTTATGTTTCACTTTGGTTCTGTGCATTTCTCTAGACAAATTTGGCTATGCATTTATTATAAGAGAAGAAAATCAGGAAAGGAAAGAAGCCCAGTGTTGCTGTCTACGTGCTTGAGGGAGGTACATCACGAGGGCAGTTGCCAGCACCTTGTACCATTTTGTACTAAAGAACTATACATCTCTGATGAAATTTTGCTGTGGCATGTTCCCTTTGGAGAATATGGAAGAATTATGTTCTGCTGTGGAAACGTTTGATACTATTGCTTTATGATATTTCTAGTTTTTACATATATGAGCTTTTGAGATGGTATAGTAAAGGCTCTATTTTAAAACTTATATGGTTTTGCCCTCAAGTTAGAATCTGCATTCTAGACAGTTGGATCAATTGGAAAGTGATTAGCTAGTCAAGCATTTACATATCTCATTGTCAGATTGGGACCAATTCTGTTGATGGATTGGCTATTAATAGCTACTGGGTTACCAAGGGTTTCCTGGCTATATATTAGAATCACATGGCTCCCCTCCCAGAAATCCTGATCATGGGATAGCCTGGCAGTCTTTGTTTTTAACAACTACTTCACTTGTTGCTGATAGAGCTATTAGATTGGTGTTTGGAAATTACTGAACTCGATCATGTAATAACATGGGTTTCAAATAAAAGGCATTCTATGTTTTTTGTGGAATATTTAAGACGTGCCAAAAAAGAACTTAAAGACTAGAGAATAATATAACAAACATCTCTGTATCACCACTTATTTTGAGAAATAAAAAGTTACACATTAAATTGAAATCCCTGTGTATGCCCCTGATCCTTTTTTCTTCAGTAATCATTACAGTATTCATAATCTGATGCTTATTATTCAAAACTATGCATACTTTCTACTGTTATTATGCATGCATGAATCCATGGCAATATGTTATATTTTGTATATTTTTAAATGTTATATGATGATATTGGAGTTTCCTTCTACAACTTGTTGGGGTATTCATCCAACATTATGTCTTTGTGGCTTTTAGATTATATACTTTAGGATTACCTTGTCGAGTTCTGTGAAAAGCCCTCCCAGAATTTACTGGAATTTAATTGATTTCATTTGGGGTGGTTGATGTAGTATGCTCTTGAACATAATGTTAGTTAGTACTCAAGTTTTCTCCATACAGTCCTTGCACATCTTTTCTTAGATTTATTTCTAGATAACTGGTTTTTATTGTATCCTTTTTCAAAGTTATTTTTGTTGCAATTGCTTTTGGCAAGGAGCATAGTTGCTTTTTGTCCAACAACCATGCTGCATTCTCCTTATTAGCTCCAATAGACATTATTTACTGCTTTTTATACCACCTATTTACTGCTTTTTATACCACCTGTGATGCAATTAAAAAAAAAAAAAAAAGCTTAACATAAAGATACATGGTCCTCTTTTAGCCAGAAGTTGAAATGGAGCTAAGAGTTTTGGAGCATAAAAAGTAGTATATGAGTAATATGTACAAACAATACTATTTAGGCACATGATTTTTTGATCTCTGTAGTAACTTTAAGAAATACATAGCAGAGAGTTTAACTCTACTGAACTAGCAGCAAAAGTGAGTCCCCTACAAATTAAGTATCTTGTGTCAGAGAACTAGAAAGGAGAGGCATTTTGACATGAAAGGTATTCTGCAGCCAAGATTCACTAGGAAACCCCCGGAATATGTCTTCTCCATCCATGCAGCCCTCACACTACTCGACCTTCCAGGATTTCATCTTGCCCTGCAGCAACTGCCTGCCAAGTGGTCTTCCCCTCCAGTCCCTCATCTATACTGCAGAGGAGGGACCTTTCAAGATGCAGCTATGATCTTGTTGACTTCCTGCTTCCCACTACTCTTGAGAAGTCCTGTGTAGAGTTCTGCACGTTCTTGTCCTTGCCTGCTCTCAACTTCCGTCCACTCTTGCATGCTTTGTGTGCTGAAGTTTTATAGATACACTCAGTGGACGGATCCCCTCCCTGTGTCTGTTTCTCCTTCCTCTTGACCCAACTCAGGCTTAACTTACCCTTCAGGTCTGTGTGTGAGGGAGGTCAGTTTCATTGGGAAGCCCTTCTTGATACCTCCTTCCCCATACCTGTCCCCGGCTACCCCAGGGGAGGTTAGGTCACCTCATAGCAACCTGAATTTCTTCAGAATGTTCCTCACACTTACAGTCATTGTTCTGTTGGTCTTGAATGAAGCTCCATGAGGACAGGGACCATGTGTATTATTGACGTCTCTATTTTCAGCAGCTAACATAGTTCAACAAATTTTTGCTGTTAATTGAAAATGTTGATTTTAATTTATCTGCATGGTTGGTCATCTGTCCGATTTTTAAGAGATTTGTCAGTTTGTACCATTTGTTCATCATCTTCCCTTCTTTGGTCATTTCGTGGCATTATTAACACCTTTGATGCAAAATGAAAAGTTAAAACCAATACTGAGATGATTTTCTGTCTCTTAATATCTTATATGGTCTAATAACAAGTTGGGGAAGAGATGGAAAACTGACTAAAATAGGTATTTTGAGACTCCATGTCATTTCAGCCTTTTCTACCCAAGAATCTTGTGTCATGCATAGAGTAGAATGTTCCTGAATACTTTGAGACTGAGGCTAAGATGTATTTAATTTGAACATATCAGAGTTTTACTTGTATTTTTCATATTGTGAATTGACTGATGTGAGAATTGGAACAAATGGGCTTTTTCCAGAGGCCACTAAGAAGCAATCCCTAGACCTTTTGGGGAGAAGCTAAATCAAATTGCAAGGGGACCTTAGATGCTCACATGTCAGAGCTGGATAGGTATTTCCCAGCACAAAGCCCCATGGAGCACACCTAGATATTGTTTCTGTGCAATAGGAAAAAGAGGGTCTGGAATTCTAAGCTCCACACAGACAGCTCAACACTGAATTATTTTGAACTGTGTAACTATTTTACCTCAGATGATGTATTTCAAAGAACAGGTTAGCAATTTGAGCCTAACATAGTTAAGTCTCCCAAAATTTGGTGTTTTCTTTGAGATCCAAATGATTCTTGAGAAAAAAACTGAAAAATTGAGAGTACACAGAAGGCTTAGAGTGAATTTCCAACTGTGATCCACAGACTAGTAACATCAGCATCACCGCAGAACTTGTTAGAAATGAAATTATTTTTAATTGACAATAATTGTATGTATTTATGGGGTACAGTGTGATATTTTGATACATGTACACACTGTGGAATGATAAAATGAGGCTAATTAACATCCATCACCTCCCATGCTTATATTCTTTGTGGTGAGAACATTTTCAATCCACTCTTCTAGCAATTTTGCAATATACAGTATGTTACTAACCATGTTGTGCAGCAGATCACCAAAACCTATTCCTCCTGTTTAACTGAAACTTTGCATTTTTTTTGAGCAACATCTCTTCTTTCCATGTTCACCTGCCAACCTCCTGTACTAACCACCATTTTAATTCTACTTTATTTTTATGAGTTTGACTTTTTAGGATTCTACATGCAGTTGAGGTCATACGGTAGTTCTCTTTCTGTGCCTGGCTTATTTCACTTAACATAATGTCCTCCAGCTGTTGCAAGTGACAATTTCCTTCTTTTTAAAGGCTGAATAATATTTTATTAGAAAAAAATGCTTAACATCGTTAAGTATCAGGGGAATGCAAATTAAAACCACAGTGAGCTACCGCCTCACACCTGTTAGAATAGCTACTATCAAAAAGATGGAAGATACTAGCATCGGCAAGAATGTAGAGAAAAGGGAACCCTTGTACACTATTGGCGAGAATGTAACTTGGTATAGCCGTTTTGGAAGACAGTATGGAGGTTCCTCAAAAAATTACAAATAGGACTATCCTATCAGCCAGCATTCTCACTACTGAATATATTCAAAAGAAATGAAATCTGGTATGTCAAAGAGATGGCTGTACTCTCGTGTTCATTGCAACATTATTTATAGTAGCCAAGATACGGAATCAACCTAAGTACTCATCACTGGATAAGTGACTAGAAATGCAAACGCTAAAACCCTTCCACAGACCTACAATACTGAATCAAACTCTGGGAATGGGGCCAGCAATCTGTGTTTTAAGAAATTCTCCTGGTGATTCTGATACATGCTAAAGTTTGAGGGCCACTGGTTGAAGGTGTCCATGCAAATCCATTTGTCTAGGTAAAGTTCTCTCTCAAAAGTGATGATGAGGAGTTAGTCTTTTAAAAATCTTTCAGCATTTTAATTTTGCATGTTTTGATACAGATAGAAAATTGACTTGCTCTTTCCAGAATGTTTCTTCTGCCAATATTCACCAAGATTAGTACTGTGATACAATGGGATAAGTTGTCTTTAAGTGGGTAAGGAAGTGGGAAGAAAGCCATGCTTTGCTACTTGGTTCACTGCAAGTTTTGGAATTATTCCTTTGGATATCTTGTACTGTCTGTTTTTTTGACCAAAAATATTATGGAGTTAGGTAATTGTTACTTTTCCTTAACCTATGCCATTTATTTTCTTATAAATAAAATAGCATTTTATTTATAAGAAATAAATGGGAAAAAACAAACTCACAGAAACACTTTGCTACTACCTCCCACCTGTTAAAATAGCTACTATCAAAAAGATGGAAGATACCAGTGTTGGCAAGAATTTTTTGTAATTAATGGCAAAAGTGTGCCAAGGGTCTTCTTTTTTGTTGTAAGGTACTACTTTGACCCCTACTGAAAATACATCTTTGGGAAAGTAGAAAATGTTAGGAATTTCTTCTTCTGCGAATATGTAAACACTTACAGGAAAGAGGAAGTTCGTGGAGCTTCTGAAGACTGTGACCCTGCTGATGTAACAGGTGGACTATTTACTTGCACTTTTACTAGCCTTCAGAGTCAAGGCTACTTATTAGTGGCTGAATTAAATGTGGGTTTTCTTTACCAAAGTAAATGCTGACTGTGGTTTAGTAAGTCATCTAACTGTGGTGTTAAGACCGCTTGGTTGTTATCTGCCGCTGTTGAAATGCCTTAATGAAGATTTCCTGCCATTTGACTTGCTTTTTTTTTCATGGTTTTCATATGGCTCTTGAAAATTATCTTCTCCACTTTGAACTTAATCAACTTGAAAGGCCATATTAAACCTGAGGTTGGAATTCTGAGATTTAAATTTTGATCTTTCAAGTAACACCCTGGAGTTAGCTTCCAGGTGCTTTCGTTTTCAGCATAATGGCTGCCAGCTGTCTAAAATGAAAATACTCCTACAGTCCTCTCCACCTGTTGACTGCATGCGTATTTTGACTCCTTGGCTGTCTCAGCCCATGTAGTTCTTGTCCTGGTAAATTTTACCTTGAAGATAAAGTCTTAAAATCATAGAAATGAGGAACACATTTGTTGCTACCAGGGTCTGAGGAAGGAATGGGGACAGGAGGGTACGGTTGTGACAATAGATGAGCAAACCGAGGGGTTCTTAGGAGTGATGGAGAGTGATGTGTCCCGGCTGTCTGTATTCTGACTGTGAAATAAAGGTACGCAGGATTTCTCTGTTATTCTGACAACTGCATGTGAATCTACAATCATCTCGAATTAGCAAATGGTGTTCCACGAAAATGCAGCTGGCTCGGCTTGCAGCTCAGTCGCACTCGTGCTATTCCCGAAGCTAGCCGTTGTGCCTGGTGTGCAGCGAAGGCACAGGTGCCCTTGGCATACTCTCATTTTGTCGCAGAATAGTAAAAAGACAAGAGTCGAAATTTAATAAAATTAAGAAATATCTTTTTAAAAAACAAAAATGGTAGTATTTTTTAAAAAAGCGTTGCTTTGCCATATTGCGAATGGTCAGTGATGACAAAACTTTAGTCTAATTAAAGCCTTTCTTTAAAGTCTTGCAAGAGTCTGTACTTTTAGAATTAAATGTAGGTTTGCATGTAGTGGGAAAGCCCTGACTTCTCCTTCAGGTTCATCCGAGTGGTGATATCCCGGGATCTGGTCATTGAGGTTGTCAGCCTTATATCAAAATATCATCACTGCAAGTGTTTTGAAGATTTGGGATGAATTAACAAGTGTTAACTATAAAATTAAAATAAGCTGTTATGCCATGTGTCCGTGTACATCTAGGTTTCCTTCGCGTGACATTTATAGCACAAATACGGCTCCTCCGGAACTGTGCCCATCCCCAAGGACTGGCATATGATGACAGCACCTGTGCTAAATTGACTAGTAGAGGTGTGGGCAGAGGATGTAGCTAATCTATAAACCTGAGAGTAGTCACATAACCGCTCACTCACTCGTTGAATTCTAACATTGTATTGCAGCCTCTATGGTGGTGCAGATGTAGTGTATACATATATTTTGTTATACAAAGGATTTAAGTCAGTTTACAGACAGAGACACAACAAAATAGAAAAGTATTACTAATAAAGTAGACCGTGGAAAATAAAATGAAAGGTCAAGGCTAAGGAAAACTAGCATATATGTGTTCCATAGGAGTTGCCATGATACAAATATCCGCCACTGTGCATAGTTACATGTTTGTAATCCTAGCCTGCATGTTTCTCTCATTCTTTTGGCATGGGGGAGAGATGTGTATAACATGGAGATGAAGGAAGAATGCTTTAAAAGTCAGGAGGTGCGGATCAACGCTTTTGTGCCTGGAGGTGAGGCGGCGCTGCTGAGGCAGTGCCAGGGGCTTCCTGCAGGAGGCGTGCTTTGGAGCCAAGAGAGTGCACTGCCTTTGCACCTGCTCTTCCTAGGCTACCCCGGGCTCCTTTCTTCCGCCCACGTGGAAGTTCTTTTTTGAAAAAGCACTGGTTCACATCTTAGACTTCTATCCATGTTCCAATTCATACTCGACATACAGCCAAGTTGACATGGAGCTTAGACAGTGAACTTTCTCCAAGATTTTATCATTGGCATTTGGCTTCAGTTTGTTAATATTATCATAGTCATCTATAATATTACTAGAATCAGATGAAGTAAAACAGTCATGAGTCGGATTTTATACCCAGATCTTTTAGTGGTCTTAGTCTTAAGTCCCAGGCAAAATGTGAAGTTTGTGATTTTGATTTTTTTTTCCCCCTGAGCAACTGTTCTTAAGTGTATTATTTGGGGCATTTGTTCTGGGTTGTTTATTAGTTGACGGACAGATAGCGTTTACAACATAAGTTGTAAAAGTACATAAGTTATATCAATTGAAGCAGACATCTAGAAAACCACATTATGATTTGTTTCTGGGTAGGATTTTTCTATTGGCAAATCTACTCCAATTTGAAATTTTAAAACAGTAGATTATAGACAAATTATTTTTCTTATACTTTTGCTTTTCTGACCTTTATCTTTCACTCATTACTTTTCTTCTTCTTCCATACTTTTTCTTGGATTTCTGCACTATTAGGTGGGCAGGAGAAGATATTTGCAGATCTTCCTGATTCATTTAAAGTGCAGCTGTCTTCCACCCTCCATTGCTAGATCATAGAGCAGGAAGAACACCAGCCAGCAAGCAGCTATTAAAAACAAAACTCAAAATAAAACAAAAACTGAAGAAAAACAGCAATTTTGAAAACCTTGGAAAAACATTTGTCATAATGTTTTAAATTATGGGGAGGACCCCCCAAAACCTGGAATTTATTTATAAAAAATTGTATATTTTCATGTTTAAAATGTTTATTTAAAAAAAAATTAAAACATGTTTAAACTTCAGTCACCTTCAAAGTATTCTGTTTGATCCAATACACCTATCGAGATGCTTTTTCCGTTGCTTCAAAACCATTTTAAACTCGTCAATTTCTATGCCTTTTAGTGCTTCTGCCGTTTTTTGTTTCACCTCTTCCACGTTGGCAAAATGTTTCTCTTTGAGGACTATTTTCATCCAGGAAAACAAAAGTTGCTCAGGGTGGGATTGGGTGAATAGGGAGGGTGGGGCATGGGGGTTATGCTGTTTTTGGTCAAAAACTGCACAACACTCAGCTTGGTGTTCGTGTTCATAGATCTTCCATCATGAAATGGGTACATATGTTGAAAGAATCTCCAGAAAAATTCACGTTAGCCAAATACAGCCTCTCACAACAAAACTGACTAGTACACTGATGCCGATGGGTTCCTAGGACACTTGCCTAGTGGGAGAAGTCTGCACTAAAAGGGGCCTACCCCCCAAAAGATAAATTTGGGGTTTTTTTTGGGGGGGGGTTCCCCTCACAAAAGGAAAAACCTGGCTGATACTTCCAAGACTAGCTTTAGGTGAAATAGTAATTGAGACCTTGGGAGTGTTGCTTTTTGGCTTATTATTCCCACATGTGGGTCATCCTCAATGATTTCTTGTAGGTTTGAGGAAATTTTATGTGTGGTTGGAACTAGGGAGAGTCACAGATGATTTGTCCCCATGTCAGGAGTGCCCTGTGCCCTTGATAGACACTTGACCTTTTTGAGCTTGTGTTTGCCGACCCATGAAATAGGAGTGATTCTGCCTATTTTCTAGGGTTGTGGCGAGGATTGAATATTTCATTTATGTACTAATGCATTCTTGAAACATAACGTGACTAAAACAGTGATATAAAGAACATAACTTCTTTGTATGTATTTCTTACAATAAAGCAAAATTTGTCATGTGAGCAAGTTTTCACTAAACAATTATTCAGAAAACTAATGATAATTGTTATAATAAAAATGGTAACAACGTTAAAGTAGCTACTTTTTATGCTTACTGTGTGCTGGGCACTGTGCTTATCACTTCCCAGCTATCTCATTTAATCCTGACCACAACTATAGGAAGTGGGTACCTGCGAGGCCACTGAGATGCAACGTTTGAGTAAGTTGTCACACAGCTTATAGCTGAGAGCCAAGATTCAAATGAATTAATCTAACCCCAAATCCGTGCTGCTAACCACTGTACAGCTTCCCAAAAGAAGTGCTTTCCTCTGTCATCAATTTTTTCTCTTCAACAAAAAGGAGGAGCAGCCACAGTTTTTAGTAGTAGAGCATGTGATCGCTAAAATACAAATGTGCGCCAGCTGTGGAGTTTGAGGCTGAGAGTCCTCACCTGCGCTTCCAGTACTGATGAAGACTTTATTGGCATTTATTTCCCATTGGTCAGTAATCTTCATTAGGTAACAGGTATCTCAGTGTCATGAAATGTATTTAATGGAATCAAACTTGAGTTCAGAATGAGCTGAATATAATTAATTCAGCTGCAATTACAAATAAAGCAGAGCTTGGTGTAACAGCTGGATTCACATTTATGTATCAGTAATGTCATCGATAGTTAGGTACGCCAGGCCCACTGCTCTGTGTAAGGATGTAAGGATGACTGTTCCTCACTGGGTGTTTACCATAGCTCAGGAACTTTGTTAAAACTAATCAGTGTGCCGCTGTGAGAGACACCATAGCACAGTGGTTAAGAGCTTTGATTATGGTGCCAGGCTGCCTAGGTTTGAATCCTTTCTTTACTGGTTATTGGTTACATCTCAGGCAAGTTTCTCTGTCTGTCTCTCCCTCTCTCCCTCTCTCCCTCTCCCCCTCTCCCCCTCTCCCTCTCCCTCTCCCCCTCCCTCTCTGTGTGTGTGTGTGTCTTTCTCTCTCCTTTTCCACTTTGATAAAGTGGAGATGATAGTGACTCCAGGATCAGAATTGTTATGAGGTTAAATGACTTAGTCTCAGAGTATAGCACCTGGCATATACATGTATAAGCATTATATACATATTAAAGAGAAAATCTGACAGAAGTAATAGTGTTCCCATTTTACTAATAAAAGTGAGACTTACATAGTAAATTGCCCCAGTTAATTGGCTAGTGAATAATTGAGCAGAATTTCCAAATTTGGAACTCAGAACTAAGACCTGCCTCTGACTATTGTTATACTTCATGTGTGGCTTATGAGGGATTTCTCTTTTTGTTCTCCTGATGCTTTTACCCTGAAGCTTTTTTCTGTCTCTAGTAACTTTTGAAGTCACTAATAACATAGCATCTTCCTTCTGTGGAAGTAAAGCAAATAAATATTTGGCAAAGGAAAGGAAACTACTGGGGTAAGGGTAGGAAGTGAAGAGACAGAGAGAGCTGGGTTGAGAAGCTGCTGTGTGCTGGCTCTGGTCCTCACAGTGCTGTGGGGGCCTGCTGTCCGCTCATGTGCCCTGAGGCAATGACTTACGCCTGGGTCCCTACAGGTAGGGCCCTGGGCTGAACTGATCTGAGGCCTGTACTTCTTCCATGACACTATGCTGCTTGACCAGCAAAACTGGACACTGTAACTCTTCCCATATAAGGCCATGCCAGCCTTTCTCATGGGATTCTGATTTAAATCTGCATACCACCTAAGAATCTGGACCGACACCATGTAGAGTTTTTTAGAGGGGAAAAGGATGATCTCGAAATTTGATTTAAGGTGAGAAATTTGATAGTTCAAGTCCTACACCCAGAGACATGCACAGGGCAAGAAACCTAGGTCTATGGCCAGTGCGTATAGTAACCCCTCATTTCCTTTCACCCAAACTTCCTGAAGGTTCTACTTTGTTATAACTGGAATGAGGTATGAGAATCTGCATTTTTAAACAAGTATTTTGTTCATTCAGATAGAGAGACTCTGAGGACTACACTGAGACAGACTGGTCTATGTTATTCAACTTATAACAAACAGGTCAGGACTAGTAATATATCTCACAAACAAATTAATCGAAAGAATATGTATTAAGGACCTAGCATGGGTCAGACAGAGGGTGATACACAAAAAATAATTATGGTGTAGTTGAGGTAAAGGCAAATTAGCAATAAAATGTTGCAGATACTATAGTGAACGTCTGTTTAGGGCACAAGTGACCACAAAGAGGAATCCATTTCTATTGGAGGTAGGCAGAAAGACCAGGAAAGCCATCATAGAGATGCCACTCCAACTGAGTCTTGGAAATATGACCAAGTATTCCAAGTGAAGGAACAGAAGCAGAACCCAGCAAATGGTGACTGCAGACAGCTGGGGAGTACAGTGAGAGATGGTTCCCCCCAAAGAGAGGCTGGAGCAGGAAGCTGCAGGTCATGGAACTAGACAGATGCCCTGCGGGTGCGTTATCTCCCAGATAGGGTCCATCTGGTATACAGAAAGGGAGTTGCTGGCCTGGCATTTTCTAGGAAGTTGGGTCATCAAATGTTGAGTCATATTTAGGCTATTTGTAAGCAAATTTAATGGTTTGTTTTTTAAAGCTTGAGGATGCTGCGATTGAATACAATTTATTTCTCTACTTATATTCAAATTGTGTTCACATACTTGTATTAATATATTTGTAATTAAGTGTCATTGTATTCCTAGAAAGTAAACACTACCTTTAGGCAAAACAATCTTATCTTTGAAAAAGATGTTCTCCCAAAACACTACCCAGAAGAATGGAAAGAGAATTTAAAGAATAACAGCCACAATCTCTCCAGTTTTATAGGGCTAAGCAAAGTGGCAGCGGTTATGAGCAGCCCTTGATTCAAATCCTGGCCCTCAGTTTCGCAGCTGTGTTACCTTGATGGGCTGCTTAGCTAGTCTGAGCCTGCCACTTGTCTGTACACGGAGATGGCTGCTGTGGGGATTCAGCTGCTGCTGGAAACCCTGTGGGTTCGGGGCAGTGTCTGCCGGGTTGGCTCTCTGTCTACACTGCTCTGTGTGATGGAGGTATACGCAGTGGTCATTGAGCCGGGGAAGCTTTATCCAGTATTTCAGACCCTCCCTGTTATCACTCCATCACCAATAAACAAAAAGGTAAAACTGCCGTCATTCAGAGACTTTTGGCTATTATATATTTTCACTGAAATTTAACCTTGATTGAGGTTCTGAGAATCACTTCTTCAGTGTAATATTTATCTGACATATCCTGAGGTAAGAGATTTTATTTCATAAATGTGGATACTATTAATTTTAAATTGCCTTACCGATTCTAGCGCTTCCTACTTGAAATGTTTCTGTTTTGAAAGTCACTGAACACACTCTACCCGGGGACATCTGTGTCTGTATAGACATCCTATTGGGCACAGCTACTTTGACAGCCTCCCCTCCCATCCTCAGTGAGACTAGCTGCAGCTCACTGCCCCACCGCCTCTCAGGCCATTCTTCATCTAGCCCAGGGCTACTTTTCTGCTCTTAGGTGGCCCCACTGAAATGTCCTGAGACTCAGCTCCTGCCTAGGATGGAACTTTGGCAGACGTAGAGCAGTAGTATCCTTATCAGTCAGACGACCCCTTGGAGAGCAAGTTCTTTGCTTTTTTGTATGAGGACATTGAGACCCTAACAGGCTGAGTGGTTGACTCAGAAACTCAAAGGTAGTCATCGTAGGGAGGATTAGAAGTCGGTGTCTTGACTCTAGCCTGTCTCTACTCTTGAGAACGAGAAAGCATTTCTGTACGGCCAGATAGCTTGTTTGCCATTCTGGCTATGTGAACAAACATATCAGAAGTCTCTTATGTGTTTAAAATGAAAAAAAAAAAATGCTTTTCACGAACATTTGGCAACCCAGGTGGGGATTTGTCAGATTTAGCCTCCTCACTAGACTACCACCGACAGTTTGGTGGTAGAATTTCCAGCAGTACTTTAAAATCTGAAAAAGCTCTCAGATCTGAAGTGCAATGTTTTCCAGAGCTCAGCCCCTCTACAATTGTAGCTGTTCTTTTTCATTCTTTTCCTTGTGCCTTGGCAACGCAGAAGAGCTGAGTCCAGTAGCAGAATCACAAACATCTCCGAAACTTCTGCTTCCCGGAATGTTCTTAGTTTGGTTTCCCTGTTGACTGGAAAAGGGACTTTAACAGAAAGAGGCATACAATTTGAATAGCAGTTACACCACTAAGAAAAGGCAAAAATCTGAAGTTTTTTGTCCTGCTGAGAAAGAGAATGGAAGATAGCTTCTGCCTTTAAAGGCATAAAGCAATTAGAGATTTTCAAGGTGGGTGGAGAACAGATTGGCAAAATCATAGGGGCCTTTTTTCAGAATACACTTGAAGGGGCAGGGTGGGAAACCAGGTGCAGAGTTTTCACCAGGGTTAGAGCTCCTAGAATGTGGGAATGACACATGTCTGATTTTTAAATGACTCAAATCAAAAAGAAACTCTTGTACAAAAAAGGGTGTTTTAACATTGGACTCCTCTTTCAAAAGAGTCTTATAATTCAGATTAACTAGTAGGAGCAGCCCTTAAAGGGAAGTCCCACACTTCAGCCATTCTTTGACATTATCAAGTACAAGTGAGTTTACTATACTAAAAAAATGGCTCCCAGAAAAGTCAGTGTTCCCATTTTTGGTTTTCATAAAATAGGCATAGATTGAAGCATAGAAATAGTAAGAGGGAAATATTGTTCATTCTTTCTCCCTTCCTATTTCTGATCTGAGTCAGGCCTAGAGTTTGCAAATCCTCATTCCTAAGGCTGGTTGGCCTCTATCACCCAAGAAATGAGACCTGCATATGGAGAGTGCGTGTGTAAACATGGATACTTGGTCTGAATGTTTCTTCTTTCCTTTTGTCCCATAGAAAACATGTCTGAGCCGGGCTCGGTGGCTCAGCCTGTAATCCCGTGCCTTTGGGAGGCTGAGGTGAGTGGATTGCCTGAGCCCGCGGGTTCGAGACCCGCCTGGGCAGCGAGACCTCATCTCTACAATAAATCAAAAAATCAGCTGAGCGTGGTAGCGCATGCCTGTAATTCCAGCTACTTGGAAGGCTGAGGTGGAAGGATCGCCGAAGCCCAGCAGGCGAGGCTGCGGTGGCCGGGAGCGGCCACTGCACTCCAGTCTGGGCGACAGAGTGAGACTCCAACTCAGAAAAAAAAAAAAAAAGAAAGAAAACATGTCTGAGCTGGGCTCGGTGGCTCAGCCTGTAATCCCACGCTTTGGGAGTCTGAGGTGAGTGGATTGCCTGAGCCCATAGGTTCGAGACCCGCCTGGGCAACTTGGCGAGACCTCATCTCTACAATAAATCAAAAACTAGCCGGGCATGGTAGCACGCGCCTGTAGTTCCAGCTACTTGAAAGCCTGAGGCTGAAGGATCACCGGAGCCCAGCAGGTCCAGGCTGCGGTGGCCGGGAGCGGTCACTGCACTCCAGTCTGGGTGACAGAGTGAGACTCCAACTCAAAAAAACAACAACAACGAAAACATGTCTGAATTATTCTTTACTGAAATATTGCTGAGATTGAAGGAACAAGCAGGAAGGGGGTTGGGGGAAATCAGGAGAGAGCCACAGCATTGTGCTTTAAGATTCCACCCAGGCGAGAGGGCCTGGGCCTTGTTATTTTAGAACAACACGTGTGTGCAGGCTTAGCTCAGCCTGACTGCTTTCCACGTGTCTCACCCCTTCTACATGAATACTTCTTTCTAGGGCTGGCAGCTGTTCCAGACCTGTCTCTCTATTTTGCTGAATTGACTTAGTCATTGCTTATAGTTAGTAGGACCATATAAGTTATTGTCCAAGCCAGGACAGTTTTGAAGTTGACATGGTTCACCTGTTTATTACTGATTACATCAGACATCAGGTACACATTGGGACTGTTCCAGGCACGCCAGACCATAGACAACCTGCTTATAAAGTCTGCAAACTATACAAATTAGATTTTGACACTGATTTATTTAACTTTTAATTTGTCCAGAAACACTTTGGAGTTTATTCTACTTATCTATGCCTTAAACAGACTACAGATAATAAAATTTAACTTTCTTGGAGACTTGGGTGGTTGAAAGTGCCCATTGCCATTGTTTGAATCCTGACTCTTAATACTTTGTGTGACCTTAGGTGAGTAAGTGTCCCCTCTAAGCACTCTTATCTGCAAAGTGGTGTCATGTGCTCAGCATAGTTTGGGCTCGTAGTTCTTTTTTTTTTTTTTTTTTGAGTTGGAGTCTCACTCTGTCACCCAGACTGGAGTGCAGTGGCCA
Organism: Cephalopachus bancanus; assembly: GCA_027257055.1. NCBI lineage: Eukaryota > Metazoa > Chordata > Mammalia > Primates > Tarsiidae > Cephalopachus > Cephalopachus bancanus. The sequence continues at coordinate 7,719,311 of JAPVLO010000010.1, read as the reverse complement.
CTTCCGGCCTCCACAGCCTCGACCTGCTGGGCTCCAGCGATCCTTCTGCCTCAGCCTTCCAAGCAGCTGGAATTACAGGTGTGTGCTACCACACCTGGCTAATTTTTTGATTTATTGTAGAGATGAGAGCTCGCCAAGTTGCCCAGGTGGGTCTCGAACCCGTGGGCTCAGGCAATCCACTCATCTTAGCCTCCCAAAGTGCAGGATTACAGGCTGAGCCACCAAACCCGGCTCGTAGTTCTTATTTGTGATGGTAATGGTGTTATGTTCATTTTGTGAAATATGGGCATCGCCTGAAGATTAATTTGATGATTGTCTCCTATACAAAAGGTTTAGTTTTAGAGCCTAGTTTATATCTTATCTCTTTCCTACCTGTTGTCAGTCATTTTTCACTGTAATTTTCTGTGAAATTAATAACGTCGTTAGAATTGTATGTGACACTACAGTAGGAAATCGACACATTCAAACTAAGGTGCCACCACCCATCATCCCAGGTGTGTGTGTCATGCTGGATACAAATAGCCTTGAACATTTTTACTCTATCAGTAAAAATGAAATAAAAACCAATTTCCAATCAAAAAGCTAGGAAAGGAACATCAAAGTAAACTAAAAGGAAATATACAAAATGAAATAATAAAAGCAAAAAATAATGAGGATGAGAGTAGAAAAACAGATCAATTCAACATAGCCAAATCCAGTTTGGAAAAAAAATATACCAAGTACAGAATAATTTAACCAAGAAAAAGAGGGGAGCAGAGAGAACACACAAATATAAAAAACAGGAATCAAGGGATAGTTTGGGAATTTTCTATTGGGAAAAAAAAGAAATCAGGGAAATAGTTGTTAACAATTTAACAATTAAAGATTTGCATTCCTTATGCAAATAAATTTGAACACCTAGATGAAATAGATAATTTTTTTTTTTTTTTTTAGTTGGAGTCTCACTCTGTCGCCCAGACTGGAGTGCAGCGGCCGCTCCTGAACACCGCAGTCTCGACCTGCTGGGCTCTGGCGATCCTTCCGCCTCAGCCTTCCGAGTAGCCGGAATTACAGGTGCGTGCTACCACGCCCGGCTAATTTTTTGTTTTATTGTAGAGATGAGGTCTTGCCTGCCCAGGCGGGTCTCGAACCCACGGGCTCAGGCAATCCACTCATCTCAGCCTCCCAAAGGCGCGGGATTACAGGCTGAGCCACCAAGCCTGGCTGAAATAGATAATTTTTTAGGAAAAAATAATTTATCAAAATTAGTCTCAGTAGAAATAGAAAACAAATTTATTTCTATAGAAGGAACAGAGAAGCTTGTCCAGGAACAAGTCTACAGGAAAACACCAATCCTAGCTGGAAATCAACTAAACATGGAGACACTGCATAGAAAGAAACTGTTTCAGGGCACACAAATGTTTATGAAGCAAGTATAACGTTGACATCAAAACCTGATAAGGATAATACACACACAAAAACTTACAGGCTAGTATCACTTAAGAATACAATGCAAAAATCTTAATAACATTGGTTATCAGATTCTGATACTGCATTAAGAAAATAATACATCATGACCAAGTGTGTTTTTATGCCAAGTATGCAAGCATAATTCACTATATTAACAGACCTAAGGAAAGAAGTCATAATAGTACCACCAGAAATACTGAAAAGGGCTCTGACAAAAACTCCACACCCATTCCTAATAAAAACACTTAACTGTAGGAATGGATAGGCACTTCATTAATATAATACGTATGTGCACATATCAGTCCTAAAGTCAGCGTCTTACTTAAAAGAGAGACACTAAAAGCATTCCTGTCAATGTCAGGAATAAGTAAAGTAAGTTTGCCAGCTCCACTGCTTTTTTTTTTTTTTTTGAGTTGGAGTCTCACTCAGTCGCCCAGACTGGAGTGCAGTGGCCGCTCCCGGCCACCGCATCCTCGACCCGCTGGGCTCCGGCGATCCTTCCGCCTCAGCCTTCCGAGTAGCCGGAATTACAGGCATGCGCTACCACGCCCGGCTGATTTTTAGATTTATTGTAGAGATGAGGTCTCGCTGCCCAGGCGGGTCTCGAACCCGCCGGCTCAGGTAATCCACTCACCTCAGCCTCCCAAAGGCGTGGGATTACAGGCTGAGCCACCGAGCCCGGCTGCTTTTTAACATTATATTGGCGCTGTTGGCCAGTGCAGTTAGTCAGGAGAAAACAGCTGGAAAGGAAAAAGTAAAATGTTGGGGACATGATCCTATACCTGGAGAACTCCGTAAAGAATCAATGATGAAACTAACTTAGGCAGCAAAATAATTCAGCCAGTGTAGCAGGATACAAAAGTAGCATTAAAGTATCAATAGTCTTCAAATAATATAAGTAAATTTGCAAAGCGTTGAAAAGAAGGACTGTGAGGGAGCTGGTCCTATTGGATATTAAAACCTCTACAAAGCCTCTATAAATATGACAGAGCGATACTGGGCACAGACTGGGAAAAAAAAAAGATAGAATGGAATGAAATGGAATGTCTAAGAACAGACCCTAACATACGTGGGCCTTTATGAGAAAAATGGTATCTCTAATCACTGGGACAAAAGTGAGCTTTTTAATAACTGATATTGGGGTGACTGGCTAACCATTTGGAAAGGTATAAAATTAGGTCCATTTCTTATACCATAAATAAAACTAAACTCTAAATAGATCAGAGATCTAAATAATGTATGCAATTTTATATGCACTAGAAGAATGCATGGATGAATTCATCTTTGCAATCTAGGAGAAGGATTTATATGACTCAAAAATCTGTATACAATAAAATAAAATATTGATAAGTTTGACTACCAAAAGCCATAAGCAAAGTCAAAAGACAAACGATAAATTGTGGTAAAACATCCACAACATATACCACAGGCTAATATCTCTAGTATACATTTTTTAAATGAAGGGTAAAAAGACCAATAATGGGCAAAAGACATAAGCTGACTATTCACAAAGATACAAAAGCACTTTCTAAAATACATGGAGAAGATCAACTTTCACTATAGAGGAATATAAATTAAAATTACACCAAAATGCCATTTCTTACCCATCAAGTTGTCAGAATTCAAAAGCTTGACAGTCTGCTTTGGAGGCTGTGGGAAAAATGCACTGCTGGTAGCCATGCAAGATGGTACAGCCGCTACGAAGAGGTACTCAACAGTCACAGAGGTATGTGCATTTCACATAGAAATTCGCCCTGAAGACACATGTTGGACAGTTCTTCCATATATATATGCACAGTCGCTGCAGTATTATGTGTGATGGTAAAATGTTGTAAACTACCTAAGTGCCCAGACATGGCAGATTGGTTGAATGAACTGTGGTGTTATCAGCTGTAAAAACAAATGAGGAAGATTTATATGCACTAATATGAAGTTATTTCTAGGATGTTGGTGAAAAACCAAGTGCAAAAGAATATATGTTTGTAGTAGGCTATATATGGTAAAATACCCACTAAATATATTTTTTGTAATAAAGACAAAATAAGAAAGCATACATTTATCTGCTTTTTTCAGGAAGAAACACAGAATAAATCAAAACAGTGGGGTGAGTTACCTATTAGGGAATGAGAGTCAGGGAGACTAAGAGAAAGGAGTGTATTTAGACTTTTGGAATCACATTCATGTTCTCTGTTTTAACAAGGTGAAATAAATCAACAAGGATTAGGGCGGGAAACTCTTAAACCTAAATGTAAACAGCAACAAATGTGTTCAATAAACTCACTGAGAAGGAAGAATTGAATACAGTTTCGATGTAATAAAATAACACTGAAAGGGGAAATGAGTCCAACTAAATTTTGCATGAATCCAAGGAATTTGTAGACCAAAAAAATTCTAAAAAGCAAGCAAACCCAAACTTGTTTGTTTTAGTATGTTTATTTTATAAGATGGTATGGATACATCAATTCTGATTTTTTTTTTAAGCGTATTGTAGGACTAAGAAAATCCATAGCTATGATGTTGGTGCCCAGGGTTCTCACCTGAAGTAAGAAGATACAGATGTGAAATAGAGGAAGGCGAGTGAAAGCCCTGTGGAGTTGGCTTGGGCTTGTAGATAACAATGTAAACTCAAAATTCCTAGCATGCATGCGTGTATACACACAAACACACAGACACACACACACACACACACACACACACACACACACACACACGTCTAGAATGATCGTGACTCCAGCAGAAATACAGAACACCGCTAGATCCCAGACTTTGTTTTCTAAAGATCACTGCTTACCAAAAGGAACCGAGGGCTCAAAGGAGGGAGAGGGGGAGGTCAGAGGTAAGAACTCACCACCTCACCAATCTTATTTTCTTTTTTGTGGAGACAAGGTCTTGCCATGTTGCCCAGGCTTGTCTTGAACTTCTGAGTTCAACTGATCCTCCTGCTTCAGCCTCCCAAAGTACTGGGATTACAGGCATGAACCATTGCGCCTTGCCCAAAAACCTATTTTTAGTTAAAAGGAAAACAGTCTTCAACTTATAAATAGATGATAATTCAAGTGGTAAGAGCATGTTTTCCCCTAGAAATGGCATAATTAATTGATTCCCTAGAAAATCCTCAAAAATCTACTCAAGTCCTAGTGCCACTAAGTGTTTTCTTTGGGAAAATATATTCTGAGTCCTAACTACCAACAACAAGCATAGGTTTTAAATCTCCTCCTCTCTCTTTTCATGCAGTTTACAAAATGGGTTGTTCTTCTCTTCCTAATTGGAGTCACAGAGCAGGAGAATTGTAGTCACAGAGCAGGAGAATTGCAGTAGGACCCATGTGGGGACCCTGGTCAGGGCTCTGTAACTGTCTGGTAGCCAACCCTTCCCTCCTAGGATGACTATATTTATAATGGCTTTGCCTCAGGAGGTTTTGGAGGTTCATGACAGTGCCAGTTATTAACTCCTTAGGTTCCTAACCTATAGATCTTTCAGAGTGACAGGGTTTGTTATCTTTGCTTAACAGGTGCCTACCTTTCTACCATGAGCTTTCAGTTAGCAAAATGTGGATCCTGTGGCCTGTTTCTTGACCTATCAGGTGGTGGTAAGGATTATTGAGGAGTGGATCAATACATTAAGATCCCTAGAAAAGAGATGTGCATAAAGCATGACTCCTAGGACGGCACCAAACATGATTTCTGTCCTACAGAACATATTTTGTGTAATGACTGTCTTCCTGATATTTTGATTTTGTGCCGCTTGTATAATATTTACTTCCTCAGCTTTATTTACTTCACTTCTTTCTGTGTTAAAGTGAGTTAGTATATCAGTTTAAAACATTGTGGTGAATAATTCATAGCATCCAATAGACATTTCACTCTTAAACAGAAAATCTTAGCAGGGCTGTGAAGTGGAATGGTCAATGATAATGTATATTCTTAATTGTGCTTTGGTTTTCAGTGAATGAAAAATTGAAGAACGAGGGAGCCTTAACATCTTTAACCTAACAGAATGTATTTTGCGGACTATCCCCAGGCAGTTGGTCAGTCCTGAAGATCACAGGCATTCGTCATCTGTGATTCTGAAGAGACTCCATTTGTTCCTGAGTGTGAAATAGCTTTTCATTTGAATGGTTCTTTGGGGTTGGCGGCAGGAAAGGGTTCAGATAATTTGTTGTCACTTACAGTTATGTTTTAACTTTATTGTAATGTACTTACAGATTTTCATCATCTTCATTTTTGTCTTTTTCTCTTTTTATTTCTCTTTTTTTCCAGTACTTCCTCCAGTTCTGGTTCCAAGACACAGCGAATATAACCCTCAGCACAGCCTCTTAGCTCAGTTCCGTAACTTAGGACAGAATGAACCTCACATGCCACTCAACGCCACTTTTCCGGATTCTTTCCAGCAACCCAACAGCCACCCATTTCCTCACTCACCCAATAGCAGTTACCCAAACTCTCCTGGAAGCAGCAGCGGCACCTACCCTCACTCTCCCACCAGCTCAGACCCAGGAAGTCCCTTCCAGATGCCAGGTAGGTTGGAACGTTCAGTGACATTCCATGGTCAGATCAGACGGTATTGTCACAGTGTCACCAAGAACTCGAGAAGCTGGGTCAACCTGGAGAGGAGGAAGCTTTTCAGCCCTGGTACATGGCACAGTGCTCTTATACTCTTAGAATACAAGTTTTGGTGTAAGGAGACCTCGTGGCCCAGTCAGCAAATGTCTTGATTTTTTTTTTTTGTGTGTGTGAGGCACAGATGCTTGAATAAGTTGTTTTTTTTTTTTTTCTTGTTTTTAAATGGTTTTGGAACAGCTGCATCCTTCTGGGAGTGGCAGAATTGTTACAATCTTTGCTCTTGATAAAAGAAAGAGAAAAAGAGTATGTCTACACATTTGCTGTTATGAGAAACACAACCTTAATTAACATCGTTTTCATACATAGAAAACCCCTGCTGTAAATGCAACCTCAGAAAAGATATTTCCTAAGGGATCATACCGCCTTACTTAATGAAATTCATTTAAATGGTGATGTAATCCCAAGAAACATACTTTAACAACAAATGAATTGCAACAGAAGTACTAGAAACCATCTGCTTGTTCAACTTAGCAAAGACAAAAAATAATGATCCTCTTTTATTAGCTATAACTTATGGTATAATGTGTATCAAAATAAATGTTTAATTAGTTCATTATATTTTTAGTTATAGGTTAATAAGCATCTCAGGGAAAAAAGTGCCAAATTTCTTGCCAGTAGACCTCAAGAAGGATACCCTAAACAAAGATACACTTGATGTCTGCTAACATAGGCAACCATGTTATTGGCCACTTGAAATGTTTTTAAGTAAATTTGAATTCAGTGTCAGTACTGAGCCTTCAAAAACTGAAAGGTGGTTCACACTTTATATTGCTTTCTTTTAATGTATTTTTTATGCTCTATTTTAAGCCTGTTTGTTTTGCATTGTTTTTCAGTCCACATGTGTTTGGGATGAGGGTGGGAGATGGATTCGTTTAAAAATCAAACTAATATCATGATTTCCTGTTCACCCCACTCCCTCCCTCTCAATCCCATTGGATTTGATGAGCAGGTTAGTGGTGAGGAGATTAGTTTCAGAAGATTTTTGAGCAGTGGCAACCCAGCTTGGGCCCAAGAGTGAACTGGAGGTTACTACTTGAATTTACACTTTGTCCCTTGCTGTCAGGAGGCACAGGCCATTGCAACGATTGGGAGATGCTTGTGGGAACATAGAATACCACCAATAATTATCTGGTTCCTCTTGGTGGTGCTGATGCCATAGGTTGCCAATGAAATTTTCACCAGCTTGTAGGCAGAGACATTCACTGACTCAGGTTCAGAGGAGGCTCTTGGTCTTCGTTCCTGACTTGAAGTAAAGGCAGAGTCAGCCTTACAGCTGCAAGGAAGAAACTGAATTAAAAGAAACTAGAGAAAGGCTGGGAAAGACATCCAGGGAGGGTCCCTGTAGTCCTGTCTCGGTGCTTTGAGTCATTGCTTGTTAGCAGCTGGATGGTGAATTTCCTGGGATATGGTTCTGCTAGAGAATCCATCTTGGAAATCACTGGGAGTCTCTGAAGGAGCTGTCTTTGTTTTTGTGTTTGACAGTTGCCCTGAGTGGTCCAGAGTACTTTTCATGATTCCACCAGGTAAAATTTAATCCCCAGGCCTTTGTCATATATGCTAGATGGGCCTATGGTAGCCAGTGAGGAACTTGTTTGAGAATGGAAAAGGATTATTTGAGGAAACCTATATCCTTTATAGAAATCCAAGACTTGCGTTGGTGTTCTTTCTTTCAGCAATAGATATGTAAACAGATATGTAAATTCTGAAACAGAAGATAATGGTGATAAACTGATTTATTTTATATTACTCAATTACTAGGTTAAAAAGACTATCGATTATTTAAATAGGTCGGGAGAAGGTATTCCTGACAAGTTGATTAAAGTCATGGAAAATTAGCAGTTTAAGTCAATAGACTGTAATGAAACTCAGTTGGTAAATTTCCCAAAAGGTTTAATGCAAGAGACTCTGAAGCTCCTTTTCTTAAGTCCAACGTAGCTTTCAAAAATTTTCAGTCGTGGACATGCAGAGATCCTGTCAGAGTGGATTGTGTGAAAGTATGTTTAAATGCTCTTCTGGTGGCTTTTTTTTTTTTTGAAAGCAGAATTTATTAAGAAGACAGAAAACTCCACAGTGGCAGAGGACCCGAAGGGGTTGCCCCTGGTGGCTTTTAAATGGCATGATCCCAGATAGTTAGGGGACTTCTGGAACTGGCGTGATAGTACTTTTCCTCCCCCTGAATTCTCCCTAAAAATGTTTGAGATGATGGGATAGTGATACTTCTCAGAAATCATACATCAAGTCCAGTGTGTAGCAGCCAGTGTTTTAATCAGGAGGTTGAAATGGCCACTAGATCTCTTAAAAGAGTTTTGGCACAGAAAAGAATATATGTTTTAAGCATGTATGTTTATTAGGAGTTAAACAATAATTTTTTTTTTGAAACTTTGCAGCTGATACGCCCCCACCTGCTTACCTGCCTCCCGAAGACCCCATGACCCAGGATGGCTCTCAGCCAATGGACACAAATATGATGGCACCTCCACTGCCCTCAGAAATCAGTAGAGGAGGTAAAATGAATTGCTGCTTTTCCCGCTTATAGACTCTACAGTTTATCCGTCCACCTGTTAACCTCTTTCACAAATTTTCATTAGTCTTTAAAAAGAGAGCTATTTGAGAAAAAATAGAGCAAGCACAATGATAAAAGAAACTCAGTAGAAAGAATTATTTGTGTAAGTCTTTTATTTAAAGAAATATACTGGCTTAACTAATGAAGACCTGAACATAATCGTCTGTTTAGATCTTCCGTGCTTAATAATATCTAATTGGTGATGAAAATGTTTTTAAATGGACAAAATGTAACTGAGAAACACTGCGTCTAACAGTACTTAGTAGAGTTTTCACTGGTGACTTCCAGAACTGGAAGTTCATGTAACTGGGCTATCCAAAAAGTTTCTTTTGTAGTTAAGATGGATATTCATAAGCCCCATTTATTTTCTAGCCTTTATCTCTGTGTATGTAACTGCAACTGAAAAACTAATAGCATTTCTTTCTTACTATGTTTGTTTCTAACTCTGTTACTACAAAAAAATTTGAGGCACAAGTATTTCCTCTTCTCACCCTGAATGAAGAACTTGCAAGCAGAACTGAGAAGGTCCTTCCCTCTCTAGTAAAGGGTGGATCTTTGTTTCCAAGCTCTATTATCCTTGGCGGGGACTGGGTGGATGCCTTCACTCTTCCAACTCTGCACTGGCAAGTTGAATAGGCTTAAGCAGGCAGAAAACTCAGGTTAATACGTTTGGTAGAATCCCTGAGCATCTGTAAGAAGCCAGGGTGACACTGGCAAATTAAACTGTTTCCAAACAACTTCTCGTGGAGGAACGTCTTCACTGCTGTGGCATGGGTTGTTCAATTTATATAAGATTTATGCAAATTGAAGTTAAAATGCTACTTTACTACTAGATATGTCTTACTTTATTCTTAGTGCTTTTTTATTAAACTAGGAGGTACCTTGGACTTTGCCAGGATTGCCTTTTTTTTAATGTACCTAAAATTTGATATTGTCTGTATGATACTATAATGTAGCTACATATCATTATACTTTTGTCCAAATCCATAGAATATACAACATCAAGAGGGAGCCCTAACGTGAACTACAGACTTTGGGTGACAATAATGTGTTGGCGTACTTTCACCAGTTGTAACAAACATACCGCTCTCCTGGGGTATATTGGTAATGGGGGAGGCTGTGCTTGTGTGGGAGAAGGGAATATGGAAAATCTCTATACCTTATGCTCAGTTTTTATGTGAGCCTAAAACCGCTCTAAAAAAAAATCTACTAAAAATTGATCATGTGAAAAAAGAGCTAAAGTAATCCATTGACTGGAATATATTTCACCCCAATAACCAAATAGCTGTGTAGACCTCAAGTCTCCAAAAATGTTGATGTGGTCTCCCTTCCCTGGATGGGATAGATGTCCCAGAGATGATCAGGGAAATGTGTTGGGGAAAAACTTAGCCTAATATTTCCAATGTTTCGCAGCACAGGGACCCTCAGGCTGCAAATCTTTCTATCTTTTTGCATAATTATGACTCACACAGGATTGCCTCCATCTTGTGTTTTCATTTTACATTTTTCTCCTCCACCATAACTTGTCTTATGTATCCTTGGTGGGAGGCTATTTTTATTTACTTTTAAGGATGTGGGGTGCAAATCAGGATTAGCTCTACAAATGGTCATTGCACAGGTAAAGTTTGGGCCTCCCTTATTTAAAAAATTGATAATGAACTCAAAGAAACTTTCTTAGATGTATAGTATAATATATTTGAATATATACCTTTTTAATCAGTAAAATGTTTTTAATGCCTTTTTCTATTGGCTCTGTGTTTTATGGTTCCTGATCATCTCTACAATATCCTTTCCGACATTTAATTATGAGCCAACAAATAAAGACTTTGGTTGGGGAAAATACCCTTGTTTCACACATCTTTGAAATTTGTATTTGGGAACAGGATAGCAGGAAAGAATAGGCACAGTATTACTATACTGTTATGAGAATGTGGACCCCGTAACTATTGTTGTTAAAGCTAAAATGTCTGATATGAGGGAACTGACCTGTAAATAGCTTAAAGATTTTCTTCTTTTAAATGGCTTAAAAATTTTTTTCCCTTTAGAATCTGTTTACAAACAGTTAATATTTTCATGAGGAAGGAATATCGGCTCACTCTTTTCTTTCTTTCTCTCTCTCTTTGTTAACCTTTGGTGATTTTTCTAGAACAGTGGTCAGCAGATTACAGCCCACAGGCCAATTCAGCCTGCTACCTGTTTTTGTAAATAAAGCTTTATTAGAACATGGCCATGTTCATTCGTTACATATTATTTATGGCTGTGTGTGTGCTACAAGGGCAGAGTTGAGTAGTTGTGATAGAGAATTTACAACCCACAAAATCTATCTTGCCTTTCACAGAAAAAAATTTGTCAGCCTGTGACCTGGAAGAATAGTGTCTTGAATAATCCTGATAGCCAATGAAAAGCCCTCTATTAATGATGGTGCAGCTTTCCTTAAGATTTGGCACTTGTAAATCACCAAAATTTTCTCTTTGAAATACAGAAAATTGAAATGGTAGAATTGCTTAGCAAACAGGAAGACAGTATATGTTTTTAGCTAGCCTGTTTAAATATGTAAAGCAACTAATGTATGTGAGGGTTTTTAATTATCATTTTCCTCATTTTTTTTTACCAAATTCTAATATAAAGTGCATTTTTGTATTTGTGAAAGTTGATATTAAGAACACAGAGATGCTTCTCCCTTAGCAGTTATAGTCCGTGTTTCTGATGTAGCCTTGCTTTCTTTTCTTTCTTTGTACACTCAAGACTTCATAAACCTCAGATCATTATATATTGGTATGCTGAAAATATATGGTTTATTTTCCTGGAATCTCTAAAGCGGTGGTACAAGAGGTTTTACTACAGAAGGAATTTATCTTTAAAACCTTTTAGTTGCAAGTGTTTAGAAGCATGTTCTGTTTGGAGATTTGTTAGTCTTAAGAGATTTGACTTAACAAGCTGCATCCTGTCAGTAAAGTTGGGTAATTTCCATTGTTGGCCCATTCTGGGAATGGAGAGACAAAACACACCTGCTCTGCATGACTTAAAGCAAATATAAGGAAGTTAGCATGAAATCTGGATGAGAAAGATATGATTCATTCTGCAAGAATGGCCAGCTGGCAAGATTTCTTCCTGAGTTTGAGAACTGGAGCAAAGCTGGAGCTGTGATCGTTATTGGCAGCTTAGTATGAAGTGAAATCACTTCTTATCAATAATTAGAAGCTGATTAGTATTGCTTTGAAAAGGCATAGGCATATTAAGTCTTTGCCAAAAGTAATTCTATCTGATGCCAGTCCCTTTGGCACGTTTCCTGACTTCACTTGTTCTCCTCCCACTTGTTTTTTCACTTGTCACTTGTTGCGTTTCTTTAGATGGTGAACCAGGGTCTGTGGTCAGGGTGATTTCCATTTCTGCATATTACGAGACAATTAGCATATTGTTAGTATTCTGCAAATGTCCTTGCTGAGCTGGTGTTTTGGCTATCTCATAGCAATTGGAGAAAATTGTTTTCCAATTAAGGAAGGATGCTGTACTCAGTTAGAAGTCCTGCTTTATACATCATAGAGAAACCGTCCACGTTATAATGGCGATTGCTTTTCCATATCTTCATTCCATGATCATGAGCCAACTCTACAACACAGTTTCAGGTTTTGAGAGCCCGAGGTGCTAGCCTTGGTTGATAAAACCAACCTTTTCTTTCTTACAGATGTTCAGGCAGTTGCTTATGAGGAACCAAAACACTGGTGCTCTATTGTCTACTATGAGCTCAACAATCGTGTGGGTGAAGCGTTCCATGCCTCCTCCACAAGTGTGTTGGTGGATGGTTTCACTGATCCTTCCAACAATAAGAACCGCTTTTGCCTTGGGCTGCTCTCCAACGTTAACCGGAATTCCACCATTGAAAACACCAGGCGGCACATTGGAAAAGGCGAGTTTTCTCTTTAACCTCTTTCAGATGTTTGTCTCTTGTGTTCCTGTTTCCCTAGAACTGAATTGTTCCTGTAACAAACTAGTGTAGCAAAGACTAGATAATGTTCATTTGCTACAGTTTGTAAATATTTTTCCAGTTTGTATTATATGGAAGCTCTTATAATCAGTGATTTTTGTGGTCTGTCAACACTCATAATATTGACATTAATTAGTTGAGATCACGATTTGCTATTTTAGGGCACTGTTCTTTTTGCTATAGAATAAAAGGGCTATTAAAAGTGAATTACAGGTCGGGCGCAGTGACTCAAGCCCGTAAACCCAGTACTTTTGGAGAACGAGGCAAGTGGATTGCCCACGCTCAGGGTTTCGAGACCAGCCTGGGCAACTTGGTGAGACCTCATCACTACAATATGTCAAAAAATTAGCTGGGCATGGCAGCGTGCACCTGTAGTTACAGCTACTTGGAAGGCTGAGGCAGAAGGATCTCCTGAGCCCAGCAGGTCAGTGCTGGCGTGGCTGTGAGCATGCTACTGACTCCAGCCTGGGCGATGGAGTAAGACTCCAACTCAAAAAAAAAAGAGAGAATTACAACCTAAAATTAAAAGCAAATGAAAACTTAATTATATTTCACATGAATATGGTAGTGAACTGAAAACAATGAACTAATAAGTATAGTATAGTATATTCCTCAGTCTAGGCCAGGTGGGGTAGGGCAAGAAGGGGTATTTAAAATAAATCCTGAACTCTTTTTAGTAGATGTTATTATTTCATAGTAGTGTGATTGAAACAGTTCTGAAACTTTCAGATGTATTATAAGATTAAGCAAATGACTAAATGTGTGGACATTTTGGGGATCCTGGGTTTCTTCTCTACACACAGATTTAGAGGAGGGCAAACAATAATTGCCTGGAGGTAGATGGAGGGATCAGTGTGAAATCATGATTTTAATAATACATAAGCTGGGCATGGTGGCTCACGCCTGTAATCCCAGCATTTTGGGAGGTGGAGATAAGAGGATTGCCTGAGCTCAGGATCGAGACCAGCCTGAGCAACATGGCAAGACCTCATCTCTACAATAAATCATAAAATTAGCAGGGCATGGTGGTGCATGCCTGTAGTTCCAGCTACTCAGAAGGCTGAGGCAGAAGAATTGCTTGAAACTAGCAAATCGAGGCCGCAGTGGCCATGGGCGTGCCACTGCACTTTAGACTGGGCAATAGAGTGAGACTCTGACTCAAAATAATAATAATAATAATACATATATATGCATGTTTACGTGTATTACGTGTGTGTGTATGCGTAAATGTTTTTGTGTCTGTACGTGCATGTATTTCTAGTCTGTCTGCTGAAAGGGCCAAGAAGCATAGATACTCAGTAGCAATAAGCACCTCTAGTGCTTACATCACCATCTCAAACATCATGTCTCACCAAGAGCAACCTAACGTCCTTGGGGAAGTAGCTGACTTCAAGGCCGGGACAGGTCACAAGAAGACCCTGGAACATCTTATTGTGGCAGAAAGTAAAGAAATGCCTAGGGAAATAATGGAGCATGTCACGGGAGCCAGCTTGGAGGGGCTTCCACTGGCCAACTCTGTGGCAGTTTGAACATCGACATTATGAAATTCAGTAATGAATTTTAAACTATTGAAAAACAATATTAATTCATAAGTCCGTGCCCATATAAATAAACAAATTAATGGGAAAGGCTGGTTGATAAATGTAGAACAAGTGCTAGACTTTGCAAGTCATTTTGTAACTGTCATAGTGAGGATCAGGCGAGAATCATCAGTGGATGCTAAATATAAAGAGAATTTTTTATAAGAATCAGGGTATTTGCATGGTCTTAGAGTGGTTTCCCTCAGACTACCTAGTAGTTACAAGAGAGAATAAAAAGCAATAATTATACAGTGAAGAAATTGTATAATTTGTATTTTAAATATGATTGTATAATTGATTCCCTATCTTGACTGGGGGAGCAAAATTGTCATCACCAGTGGGAGACGGATGGATAACCTATACCTCCAGATGTGAGACCCTGAGAAGGCCACAGCATCACCTGTAGAATTCCTGCTGAGAATGCAAATCTCAGTATATCCTGAGGAAACATCAGACAAACTCAGAGCCAGGAACATTCCATTAAAAAGGGCGAGGGGGAACTGTATTCTTCCAAAACATCAAAGTCAAAAGACAAAGGAGTAGGAATGTTTCAGATCAACCAGAGGTTAAAGTCATATGACAGCTGTGTACAGTACCTGACCCTGGACTCGATTCTGTACTGGACAGGGAGAATCAGGAAGATGCTATACAGGAAGATGCTATAAAGGATGTTATTAAGGTCAGCAGGTAAAACGAATATGAATGGTGAATTAGAACGGTGTTAAATGTACTGGCATTGCTAAGTGCACCGTGGCCTTGTAGGAGGACTACCCTATTCTTAGGAAGTACACACTTAAGTAACTAAGGAAATGGTTCAGGAAGAAATTATGTATATACAGAGATATCTATCTACTCGCCATCTGTCTCTATCTAAAACAATCCTGTGTCAGAATAAATACAGACACGCATATATACATAAGGGTGTGTGTGGAGGGACTGTGGGAGGCGGGGCACAGTGACAGAGCAAGTGGTGTAAATTGTCACAAGAGATGAATCTGGAGAAAGGTCACATAGATGTTCTTCGTTTTGTTTCCGACTTTTCTGTAAGTTTGAAGTTACTTCCAGAATAAAACTGTAAAAACAGTGACTACTATGAAATTTAGAGCAGTGGACCAGATTAAAATATGATTTAATAGGTGCTTAAAAGGCATTCAAGATAGAGTTTAACATTTAATCCTGAGAGGAAAAAAAACCCAGCAACTCTTAAACCAGGAATTTATAGATATTTTCTTAAGTTTTTTTTAAAGCTGAATTACACACACATTTAATAATGAAATGCTAGAATTTGGATTCATAACATACACAGATAATTTCTTATGGTCTTAAGCTTCTGAAATTGTATATAAACACATTTGGGAGGGAAGGGTATATTTTTCGTTAAATTCTAAAGATGACTATTACCCACAAGTAGCTAAAAGCCATTTCCTCTTAAAAGATTCTGGAGAAAATAAGGACTCTGGGAATGCTGTTATTTTAAATTGCTCCAGATTTCCTGAGTAGTATACTCAAATGTAGAATTATGGATAATGGAAATAAGGCAAGATTATCATTATTTACAGATGATATGATTGATTATTTGATGATATGGTATGATGATATGATAGTTATTTACATATGATATGGTATTCTTTCTGAGTTACAGTCTGACTCTGTTGCCCAGACTGGAGGGCAGTGGCACAATCTTGGCTCACTGCAACTTCAACCTGCTGGGCTCAGGCGATCCTTCTACCTTAGCCTTCTAAGTAGCTGGGACTACAGACACATACCACCATGCCCAGTTAGTTTATCTTTTACTTTTGTTGAAACGAGGTCTCACCATGTTGCCTAGGTTGGTCTCAAATTCTTGGACTCAAGCCATTCTCATGCCTTGGCCTCCCAAAGTGCTGTGATTACAAATGTGAGTCTCTGTGCCCGGCCTCTTGGGACAGATTCTTGAAGTGAAATTAGTAGATCAGAAGCTCTTGATATATTTTACCAAATTACTTTTTAGAAAGCTTTTATTAATTCACATTCCTACCAGAAGTATGTGAGTGCCTTTTTCCCAATATTATGGATGGGTGTTTTATCTGTCCAAATGATTTGATTATCTATCTAGAAACCTCCAGAGAATGTTCTTTTAAAATTATGTAAGTCAATTTGCTTTAATCTGGTAATAACCAGTTAGAAAATAGAATGGTGGGAAAAATTTCATTCCCAGTAGCCACAGAAAACAAATTTGTTGGAAATAATCTGAGCTGACAATATGTGAGAACAGCATAAAGAAAATCAAATTTTACTGAGAGAGAAAGAAAATTTGAATAAATAAATAGGCAGGCTGTGTTCCTTAAAGGAAAGGCTTAATATTGTGAGAACATTTTAAGCATATTTATTTTTTATAATATAATTTATAGTTTAAAACAATTCTTGTCAGAATCAATGTTTTTTGAAAGTTGGATAATGTATTCTGAATATTCCCTGGAAGATTAAATAAGTGAGAATAGCCAAATTATTTAATCGAAGAGTAAAGAAAAAATTCTTGGCATTATGGTTAATGCAAATGTTGTAAAGCTACAATTAAATCAATGTGTAGACAAAACAGTAGAATAAATTAGACTATACTACATATTAAAATTTAATGTATGTTAATTTTAGCATAGCAAATCAGTAGTCTTTTAAGGTCCTGCAATAACAAAGATAGCTTTTGGGGGCTGGGGAAGAAAAACCCTGACCTCCTACCTATGTACAAATAGATTAATGAGTTGAATTTTTTTTTGAGTTGGAGTCTCAGTCTGTCACCAGGCTGGAGTGCAGTGGCATGCTTTCCATCAACCGCAGCCTCGACCTTCTGGGCTCAGGTATCCTTCCACCTCATCCTTCCAAGTAGTTGGAACTACAGGTGTGCGTTACCCTGCCCGGCTTATTTTTTGATTTATTGTAGAGACAAGCTTTTGCCACGTTGCTCAGGCTGATCTTGAACCCCTGGACTCAGGTCATTCTCTTACCTTGTCCTCCCAAAGTGCTGGGATTACAGGCTTGAGCCACCACAATTAAGACGTTAAAAAGTATATATATATTTGATTGGAGAAGTAGAAAATTTTCTAAGCATGAAAAGCAACCGAAAGATCATAAGAGATTTGACTAAAATATTGCAAACCCCCTGTAGGTTAAAAAATATACCATGAACAAAATTAAATGACAAGGGACTCACAGAGAAACAATAAATAAATTATTTATATCCTTCTTATATGCACAGCTCATCATAAAATTAAAAAAAAACACACACTAAAACCCCAGGGGGATGAATAGATAAGAAATATTAACAGCGAATTCACAAGATAAATCATTTAGTAAGAGCATATTCTGCCTCACATGCAAATTAAACAATTATTTTTCAGCCATAAATTGGGGAAATTTTGTTTTTGTTTTAAGCTCAGATTCGCTGTTGACATAGATAAAATGAGAAAGTCACTCACACACTGTGGTGAGGGTGTGAATTGACACCATTCTTCTGGAAAGTCATTTTGCAAAGTGAATCCAAAGCTTCGATCTAATGATTTAACTTCCAAGACTGTCTCCTAAGGATACCATCGAAAATTGTCCAGAGACATTTCTCATGGCATTGTTACAATAGCAGAAAATTAGTCTCAACCCCTACTAATGGGAGAATTGTTTAAAAATTGTTACATCCTTACAATCATGTCGATATTTTAAATGTTTGCAGAGAAATTTTAGTGATACCCACAACTAAATACAGTAGTGCAGCATTGACTAAGCCATGTCAGAGTTACCTGCAGGATGAATGGCTTGAAGCCACATGGGATCTAACTCTGTTTGCTGGGTGGCCTGTGTCAAATAAACTATTAACAGTTACTGCCTCTGGGTCACTAAAGGAGTGATAATATTTTCTGCTTCTTTGTATGTTAATTTACTTTCTGAATTTTTTAAAATGAAAATTCATCATTTTTATAGTTAGGAAAATAAGTAAAACACACTCTCTTAAGTTTTCTCTACATCAGGCCAAAAAAATGGGCTTCTGCCTCAGCAGCTATTTAGTTGTTACCAAAGTTGTAACCACTGTGTGTACATATAAACACAACACATATTTTGTATGAGACAGTAGTGCAGCAGTGACTAAGCCATGCCAGAGTTACCTGCAAGATGAATGGCTTGAAACCACATGGGATCTGATTCTGTTTGCTGGGTGGCCTGTGTCAAATAATCTCCCTTCATGGTGTGGGATTTGTGAGAATGGGTTGTTTCCCCTTCTTCCTTTTTTTAAAGGCTGAGTAAGATCAATTTCCTACACTTTTGGCACCCTAGGTCTCCCAGGCAGAAGTTTAGAGCAGGTGGTAGTTTAGTGAGGTCCAGTTTCACACAGTATGAATTATTTTCTAGGTTTTTAATACTGGACCTTACTTCTTATACCTCCCAGTAATGCTTCTTCCATGTGTGGCTTTCTAGTTTCTCTGTATCTCTTGCTCCTTCCTTCTCTCAACCCTAAAATTTTCCAAACAGCTTAGCTGCAGAATAAATGCCACAGAGCTTTTATAGTGAATACATAAAATCCAGATTTTATGTTGTATTTTTAGAGTGAGAATATACTTTCATCCGTGGCCAAATGGGTATTAAACACTTATCAAGATGAAATTGCTATACTTTCTTATTCTTTTTAAGAGACTTTGTTCTGTTGTTTTCTAGAAACCTCCTAGACATGCTTGTTGACATGTGGACATTGTATTAACCAATACAGTTAACTAAGATTTTATCAGGCCAGGCGCGGTGGCTCATGCCTACAATCCCAGTACTTTGGGAGGCCAAGGTGAGAGGATTGCCTGAGCTCATGGGTTCGAGACCAGCCCTGGCAACATGGCAAGACCTTATCTCTTAAAAAAAAAATTAGCTGAACGAGGTAGCGCATGCCTGTAATTCCAGCTACTCAGAAGACTGAGGCGAAGGATCACCTGAACCCAGCAGGTCGAGGCTGTGGTGGCCATGAACATGCCCCTGCACTCCAGCCTGGGTAACAGAGTGAGACTCCAACTCAAACAACAACAAAAAAGATTTTGTCAGTTGTGCAGGACTTGGAGAATATCTAACTAACCAACATTTAGATCCATGTAAAGTTATGCTTATATGTTGAGTCTGCCCAGGTGCCTTTCAGCTGTAAAAAATAATCATAGCCGGGCTCGGTGGCTCAGCCTGTAATCCCGTGCCTTTGGGAGGCTGAGGTGAGTGGATTGCTTGAGCCCGCGGGTTTGAGATGCACCTGGGCAGAGAGACCTCATCTCTACAATAAATCAAAAAATCAGCCAGGCGTGGTAGCACGCGCCTGTAATTCCGGCTACTGGGAAGGCTGAGGCGGAAGGATCGCCGGAGCCCAGCAGGTCGAGGCTGCGGTAGCCAGGAGCGGCCACTGCACTCCAGACTGGGCGACAAAGTGAGACTCCAACTTAAAAAAAAAAAAAAAAAGGTCATAACCAAATGATATGCTTTGTCTTCCCGCAGGAGTTCATCTGTACTATGTTGGAGGGGAGGTATATGCTGAATGCCTTAGTGACAGTAGCATCTTTGTGCAAAGTCGGAACTGCAACTACCATCATGGATTTCATCCCACTACTGTTTGCAAGATCCCTAGTGGGTGTAGTTTAAAGATTTTTAACAACCAAGAATTTGCTCAGTTATTGGCCCAGTCTGTGAACCACGGCTTCGAGACGGTCTATGAGCTCACAAAAATGTGTACTATACGTATGAGCTTTGTAAAGGTAGGTAAGCTCTGATTCCTCTAGCCAGGGTTTAAACATACTTTTGCTGTGCTTTTTTGCAGTATGTAAATATATCCTCTGGATAATATGTCCATATTAGCTGACTTATTATCTCAGCATTTTAAAACTTTAACAAGCATGTCAATTATTAGAAGAATATCATTGGAGCATAGGAGTACTTTCGTTAAATGTCAGTAGTAATACACTTAAATAACCTTTTTCTTATTCACATAGCACTATTTTAGCTATTGTAATACCATTAGAATATGTTATATTATACATTTAACATGTAATTTAAATGCGTGGTTATTTTATGAGATCAATTGGATAAACACATCTTCTTTTCATTCTTTGTTTTTAGTTCTTTTATGATGGCAATGCTTGTTTCTGTTTCAACAATAAGCAAAGGATCTTTTTGTAAAAATAAAAGCTCTTTGCACTGGAAATTATTTTTAGTTGGTCAGATTTTTTAATGGTTTCGATAAACCTCATGATTTTCTTATAATTCAAAAGTAATAAGGTCATTACCCAAAGATATATAGATGCCTTAACGCTAAGATTGTAATATAAGATTTGAGGAGGGAAAAGCTTAAAGAGATTGCACATAATAATTGATCTCTTTCCTGCTTCATCTTCTGCATCTGAGAAATAAAAACTTTTAGATGTCATTGAAATCTCAAAAAACTTTAAATATCTGATTAGATTTCTTGAGTCCGTGATTTATTTAGTAACCGACTTACTTGTCTCTGAATTCTCAAAAATAAATTTCATCCTCTGCTACTTTGAGAAACAAAACTAATTATATATTTGGGTGAGGCAATCACCTTTTATATCCTCTTCAGAAGCTCACCAAACTTGTTGTTAAACCTGTTTTGTAATGTATTTATTACGGAGGATAATTTTGGAGACTTGCTTTGTTAATCATCCTTTAGATCAAAGATATCTTCTCCTGAATATAATTATTTTTTCCTACATCTTCGAATCATCTTAGCAGATTTTCAGTGTGTTTTCTTGAAATATACATTGAGTTATTTGCAACAGAGTTCAGTACCTCTTTAGTAGTAAGGGAGGCTTTCTGCCCTTTAAAAGATTGACCTATATGCAGTGTACATTTGAGACTACAAAGATCTTTCTCATTCATTTTTAACAGTCACTGTTTAATTTTGACTTGGAGAGAACTGAATGATAAGTATAGCCTTGGAATACAATGACGGTGATATAAAGTTTACTAGTTTAAAAAGCCATGACTCCCCCCCCCTTTTGTTTTTCTTTACTTGAGACCTGGCTCAAATGATTTTTAAAACTAAACACAGTGACTTGCCAGAAGTGTTTTTTAAGTTTGTATTTATGGGTATGGGGGAAAGACTAGCTCTTGAGGGTCAAGAGACACAGGCTCTAGTTCTAGCTATCATTTTAACTGTGTGATTACGGTGCAGATTTCTTCCTGGTTCTCATGTTCATCATCTTTAAAATGGGGGTGAATGGAGTTGGGAACTGTGATCATTATTACTAAGGTCCCTTGGTGAGTCTACTATTGAAGGTCCACTCTAGAAGAATTTATGACTCTAATGTTCCAATTAGCTTTCTCCTCAAACTCATTTCACATTGATTACCCAATCAATTTTAATTATTTTACCTTTGTACAATCTTAATAATTTACTTTTATACAAGTAAAAATAATCTTTACACTAATAAAAAATATTTATAATGCCAAGCTTTGCATTCAAAATTTATTATATTTCACTCATTCACAAATATTTAGCACTCTTTCAGAGAAGAAATACAAAGCTGAAAAGGCACCTGAAGTCTATCTTCAGTATGCTGCTATGGGCTAGCATATGTTTAATTATAATACAATATGAAAAGCACTGGAATGGAGGTGATACAAGACGTAGTAGATAGAGCTGGGAAGTTGGATTTAGAAAGTTGAAGACAAACAAATATTATGTAAAAACTCCTGCTAACATGGTACAGGGCAGCTGCTTATCATGTATTAGCTACCAAAAAAAAGCACACTGTTTTCACATTGTTCTCTAAGAACTGCATACCTTTTACCCTCTCCCACTCAGCATTTTAGAGAAATGATATAGAATGTTTTACTGACAATAAAAGCCAGTCTTGCGCTATTAAGATGATCGTTTTTGTATGTTAATATAAAACATATGTTTTATATATTATTTGCACCTTAAACAATCCCATGTCTGAAAATTCCAAGTCAGTCCCCCTGAACATATGTTTATTTCTAGATCTTCAGGGCTAGAGTCATGGAGGAAACCTGCACATTAATCCGTCAATTAAATGTAGTAGTTTTTTTATATATTTACAGATGCATGGGCGGACATGCATATATACGTGTAGTTCACATATTACTGCTTTCTCCTGAAAGTTCTGATATTCAGATACATTTCTTGAAACCACTAGAGTAGGGGGGAAGCAGAGAGAAACAAAGCCCAGCCTTTTCTGATATTCCTCAGGAAACAAGGCCCCACCAGTCTATCATGGCTCAGTGGTCCACCATCCCCTGTACCAGAGAGTTTTTTGCCTTGCAGTAGCAAAATTCCTCTTCTGTTTTTCCTAGTGACTTTCTTCCATGGAACTTTATCATCCTAATTCAGTAATTCTGAAGATGTTGGGCAAGCTACCTGCTTGAACAAATGAATGATGGAATCTATTGATTGAAGGCATGGCTAGGTGTCAGTAATGACTTTTTGGATACTTACATCTACCCTTGCAGTTTGGCTTAGAGATCGAAAGATCAAGAGCTCTGGGTCAAAGATGGGTGGCTGAATAGGGAAGAAATGAATTGTCGGTCTGTATACTACGACTTTTCCTGATGGTTAAAATGAGAATGTAATGATAGCTAGCTACTACATTACTATCAGCAACGCAGTGGGCAGTGAAAATGAAAGTTTATAAGTGTCTTTATTAAAACAACTTCTATAATATATTTTAAAACCTTAGTTCCCAAGACCAGTAATTCTTAATGTGGAATTCACTGATGGACTTCGGGGAGCTAACACCCATCCCCTGAAATTGCCTGCCCAATTATGTGTGTACACGTGTGTGTATTTTTGTGTGGAAGCGGTCCACGCTTTAATCAGAGTCCCTGATGATGTGAACTCTTTTTACGTAGTAAGTTTAACCACTGAGTTAAAACAAATGACCTCCGATGTTTTCTTCTAGGGCTGGGGAGCAGAATACCATCGCCAGGATGTGACTAGCACCCCCTGCTGGATTGAGATACATCTGCACGGCCCCCTCCAGTGGCTGGATAAAGTTCTCACTCAAATGGGTTCACCTCATAATCCTATTTCATCTGTGTCTTAAACGGCCTCAGGCTTCTGCCTCTTGAAAACTATTGAGCCTTGCATGTACTTGAAGGATGGATGAGTCAGACACGATTGAGAACTGGCAAAGGAGCCTTGATAATACTTGACCTCCGCGACCAACTGTTGGATTCAGAAATGTAAAAACAAACAAACAAATCCCTTGGTAACATACTGTTGATATCAAGAACCTGTTTAGTTTACATTGTCACATTCTATTGTAAAATCAAACGAAAATGCAGATGTTTAGCAGGACTTTGTGTATAGTTAAAGGAGAGATGCCAGGGACGAATTATCTACTAGAAAAATGGTCCTAAGAGATTTTTTGTGTGTTTGGCACTTTAGAGTCATCGTTGGGCAGAAGTTGAGCATTAATAGTCTTTCTGAAGTGTGTTTTTTTATCAGGTTTAGAGAGCCCATGTTGAGTCTTCTTTTCATGGGGTTTCATAATATTTTAAAACTATTTGTTTAGTGACGGTTTTTGTTTAAGTAAAGGTTAATCTCGACGATATACCTAATAATCTTTCTAAAATTGTGTGCTGACTATACTGCTGTTGGAATAACGTTAGGCGTATGCTCTTTGCTAAATATGTATGTACAGAATATTTGGAAGTTAAGAATTGATTAGACTAGTGAGGTTAGGAATATCGAGGCGGGTGGGGGGGGCAGGGGTGAAAACCGCGAATGTAGAATATACTGTAAAAATTCAGCTGGTTGCTTTAAAGAAACAAACTGGTGTCTGAATTTTGCTGTGTTTCAATTCTTTAGAGATTTTATCTTTTTTTCCTTTTTTTTTGGCATTCTTCTATCCCATCCTCTTCAAAAAGCAGTTATGCAGCTGGTTAATTCCTATAACTGTGAGAGCAAATGAATAATTCCTGCTTTTCTGAAATTAACTGCCTGTATGTTTCAGTACCAATTGTATGGTGTGCTTGAGTTTAATAAGCAGTTTTTATGGAGTTTACAACACAATAAATAGGCTTTAATTTTCAAGTGAATTGTTTGCCAAACCTAGTAACTCTGTTAAATATTTGGAGGATTTAAAGAACATCCCTGTTTGAAACCATTTCAAGCCTTTTTAATTTTTTTGTACTATGTTTGGTTTTATTTTTCTTCTGTTAATCTTTTATATTCACTTACACTCTCGTACATTGAGTACTTTTATTTCAAAACTAGTGGGTTTTCTCTACTGGAAATTTTAAATAAACTTGTCATTATTGCTTACTTTGATTAAAAATTTGTCATTTTCTTTCTTCGCCTATTAGATCTTAGGCTCAGTAAAGTATACTCGTCTTCTGAGGGTTTTTTCCCTCAAATATTCTCTCCAAACACAAATCAGATTGCAGGGACACCACAGAGACAGGGACACCACCACAGCATGAAGAGGACAGAGTCACTTTGAAGTCAGAAAAGAAAGGCCATGTAGAACTTGAAAAATTAAGAAAAGCCTGGCAAATCTAAACATACGCTTTTGAATGTGAGGAATTAACAAGAGCAGCAATTTTTGGTGGGGACCACTCAGTCAACCGGAAGTGCCAGCATCTAAACATCGGATGAGGAGGTAAGAGTGACTGTGGACCAATGTAGAAAGGGGAGTGAGGACCCAGAGGGCAAGAAGAGAAAAGACAGCTTTCTCAAACCCCTTGGGGCTGGAATGATCCCAACCTTCATCTATGCGCCACCCCCCCCCAAAAAAAAAAGTTTGCCAGTGAGGGGCACAGATTTGAGGACACTTAGATTCTTTCCTGGCCAAATTAATGCCATTCTTTCATTTTTATGTGCTTTCCTGGGGTGTTTACCAGTTCTGAAATTTAAGGAGACATCCCCCTTCTCAAGCCTTGCTTTTTTTCCCCTAAGATACAGCATTTACTCAAACTATGACCAAGCAAACATTTCTATTTTTTTTTTTTTTTTTTTTTTTTTTTTTAGTTTGAGTTGGAGTCTCACCCTGTTGCCCAGGCTGAGGTGCAGTGGCACGATCACAGCTACCGCAGTCTCGACCGCCTGGGCTCAGGTGATTCCTCCACCTCAGCCTTCCAAGAAGCTGGAACTACAGACATGTGCCACCAAGCCTGGCTAATTTTTCTTTTTGATTTTTTGTAGAGACGAGGTCTCGCCAAGTTGTCCAGGCTAGTGTTGAACCCTTGGGCACCAGGCAGTCCTCCCAAAGTGCCTCCACCTCCCAAAGTTCTGGAATTGTAGGTGTGAGTGACCAGTCTCTACTGCTTCTTTTTGTCTCCCAAAACATCATAAGTGGAAAAAACCCTGGACAGAAGGCTTACATTATGGCACAAATTCATGCACATCTTTGCTGGGTCACTTAACTTCTGTTAATCTCTGTTTCTTCATTTGTTGTGTGAAGATAATGTAGTTGTGTCCTAATCACAATGTTGAGGTGAAGATCATTGAGTTCAAAGTATGTGAAAATGCCTTAGAAATGTAACTACAAGGCTGGACACGGTGGCTCAAATCTGTAATCCCAGCACTTTGGGAGGCTGAGGCGAGAGGATTGCCTAGGCTCAGGGGTTTGAGACCAGTCTGGGCAACTTGGTGAGACCTCGCCTCTACAACAAATCAAAAAATCAGCCAGGTGTGGTAGCTTGCACCTGTAGTTCCAGCTACTTGGAAGACTGAGGCGGAAGGTTCGCCTGAGCCCAGCAGGTTGAGGCTGCAGTGACTGTGAGCTTGCCCTTGCACTCCAGCATGTGTGACAGAGTGAGACTCCCACTCAAAAAAAAAGAAAAAGAAATGCAACTACAACACAGTTTAGGGGTCACTATTTTCTCAAACTTTTCAATACTCCATTTTCCACTTACCTAAGCCATTCCTGGCACAGGTGATCTGGATCAATGATGATGATTGGTGAGATACAATCTAAGAAGATTATTAAAACCATTGGGCTTCACCATGAATTGGAAGTGTCTACAAATAAAGAGCTCAGATTAGTATTCCTCACCCTTTTCTTAGAAAGCTTTTTGTTCGTTTCCTCGATTCCCTGTGTTTGCCTACTGAGACGGTTGTGCAAGTTGTTAATTGGTTATTAATTAGGTGTTGCAATGATCATAACCAGCTTAATGATCTATCAGATAAAACACTAGCATCACCCAGTAGGTTGAAACCTACTGGTTGGAGACTCGGAGTTTGCAGTATGGGACATAGGTAGGTCTTTCCTCCTAAAGTGCAATCATTTGGTAAGCTCTTAGGAAGACCATTGTCATCAGCCATAGGAGCTATATGTCTCTTGGAAATTTTCAGTTAAAGGAATGACGAAATCAAAGCAACCAACAGAAAAAAATTAAGCTAGTTTAAACGGTTGTCAAAATCAATAGCAATAAGAACGGTTTCAGAGTAGATGTATTTTCTGCCACTAAAACTGGGGAGCTAGGATGATTCAAAGTGTAGGGCCTTAGAGCTACTCCATCATTTAATAGGACTTGACCTCTAGCAAGCTTCTTAATTTTCTGCACCAATTTCCTCCTCTGTAAAATGGAGGCAGGAAAGCCTACCTTGTGGAGTTATCATGAAGACTAAGTCAATACATGCGAAGCACCTAGGACCTCTCAGTAAATGTGAATACTACTTAGTATATCTGGCTGGAGAGCAACCGGAAGGGCGTTTAACTCAACAGACATTTGGTGAAGACCTATTAAACCCTTAATAAAGAGAAATCTTGTCCACAAGGAACTTAGAGTCAAGAGAGGAAACC
The DNA here is from genome assembly GCA_027257055.1 of Cephalopachus bancanus. Taxonomy (NCBI): domain Eukaryota; kingdom Metazoa; phylum Chordata; class Mammalia; order Primates; family Tarsiidae; genus Cephalopachus; species Cephalopachus bancanus. Next base: position 7,692,339 of record JAPVLO010000010.1, on the reverse strand, counting down.
TGAAAGAAGAAAACTAGGAGTTCATGATACCTGGCCTACTGTGTTTCAGGCACTGTGTGAGGGGTTTCCAGACATTCTGTCTTTGATCCTCACAACATGAAATACCACTCTGTCTTCAACGTCTGCGGTTCGTTTTATACCCAAGGAAATGAACTCAGAAGCTAAATAACTTGTCCAAAGTCACCTGGCTATTTCGTGTGGGAATCAGAATTTCTATTCAGATCTGACTTTATTGTTTTACTTTATTTCATTTTATTTTAAAGATGTGGGGATTCAGGATTCAGGTATACAAGTGCTCATCATACAGGTAAAGTTTGGGCCTTCCTTTGGTCCCTGCTTTGCCTGGTTTGAGATCAAGTACTCATTGATGTTGTGCCCCCACCCTGGCAGTTTTCCACTATTGCCAATTCCTTTCTTACAGTATTATGGTAAATGTTCAGGGTCCGCTTATGAGTGAGAACATGTGATACTCTGTTCTTAGATCTGACTTTAAAACCTAGAGTTGGCCAGACACGGTAGCTCAAGCCTGTAATCCCAGTACTTTGGAAGGCATAGTTGAGAGGATTGCCTGAGCCCGTGGGTTCTTGACCAACCTGGGCAACACAGTGAGACCTCGTTGCTACAATAAATTAAAAATTAGCTGGGCATGTTAGCCTACGTTTGTAGTTCCGACTACTTGGAAGATTGAGACAGAAGGATCGCCTGAGCCCAGAAGGTCGATGCTAGGGTGGAGGAGAGTGTGCCACTGCATTCTAGTCTGGGTGATTGAGTGAGACTCCAACTCCAAAAAAACACACACACAAACAAAAAAAAACCCTGGAGTTAATTCTACTGTATTCTTCTTGCTCTTGTTAGTTTGCAGATTTGTAAACTTCCTCTAAAATAAGAAAAAAGGAAGAACACAGAGGGAAAAAGAAATAGTTCAGATTTGGTTGGGTAGAAATCAATGAAGTGTGTTGAATCTTGAACGATGAGAGGTGTTTTGACCACTAGAAAGTTCTAGGCAGGAGAAGAGCCTGAATGAAAGTATATCCGACAGATTCCTGTTGCTGGGTATGCCCTGGCAACTGCCCCCCTCACCCCAATTTCTAAAGATGTGCCTCCAATCCAGAGGGTGACTGGGATTTATCATACTATATAACATGGGATCATCTATGGTCACTGCTGGGGGAACTAAGCAGAAACCTGCTCTTTGGGAATTTTAGGACCAGAAATAAAGTTTGTGTGACTGAAGATATAGCAACCTCGGGAATTGTCCCTACCACTTCCCCTGCTGCATAGGCTGGAGACAGAGTTCTCAGGACATCCAGGTTCCTGGATATAGGATTTACCAAGCCTGGCCACCATCTGTTCTTCACCATTCTTGGAGGCACCAGAATCTTTGCAGATAAACCCTTTTGCTTAATGTAGTTTGAATTTTTATTATCTGGAAGCAAATGAGATTTAAATAATATAGCATAAGAAAATTTGACTTTTTAAAAGAGACAGTTTTTGTTTTTGATTTTAAGTTGGGATCTCACTCTGTCGCCCAGGCTGGAATCCAGTGGCACAGTCATGGCTCACTGCAGCCTCAGTTTCCTGGGCTCAAGCCATCCTTCCACCTCAGCCTCCCAAGTAGCTGGGACAACAGATGTGTACCACGCCTGAATAATTTTTTGTATTTTTTGTAGAGACAAGGTCTCACTATGTTGCCTAGGCAGATTGCAAACTCGCAGCCTCTCAAAGTGCTGGGTTTACAGACATGAGCCACCATGCCCGGCCTGGATAGATTTTTTTTTCACAGATCATTTTCTTTTAACTAAAAACATATTCATGAATGATTTTCAAAGTACCAGATAAATAAGAAGCCCAAAGTCATCTGTATTAACCCATAATAACTAAATTAGTTTATCCTTGAACTAGGTGATTATGACAACCTGGCATAGCGATAGCATTCTGTAGGAAATGCTGATCTGGAGGTTAGTACCATCGTCCCATCAGCATGGAGATGACCATGGACCTCATTAGTTAAGTGGTTACTGGGTATCCTGTGCCAGCCACGGTGGTAGGTGATAAAAGTGGACAAATCTCAGCCCTGGCCTCAAGGAGTTTGCACTCCAATGGAAAAGGCACACAAGTAAATAGGCCATGATGACACCATGGCATGACAGTAAGGGCCGAGAAGGGGCTACAACCCAGAATGGAGGAGGAGGGGAAGTCCTCCCAGATGAAATGGTGCCTCGGAGCCGAGTCTTGCTGTGCTAACAAGATTCTGGCATCTCTAAGGATGGCGAAGAGCAGGAAGGTGGCTGGGTTTGGTAGATGCTAGACCCAGGAACCTGGGCTCCCTGAGAATGCTTGTCTCCAGCCTATAGAGCAGGGGAGATGGTAGGGAAAATTCCCAAAGTTTGCTATATTTTCAGTCACACAAACTTTGTGATACGATGGAGGCAAGGGATGACTAGAGGGAAATAAAGGCAAAACATAAAAAGGCATGAGTCGGGGAGCCTGGCACATTTGGGAATACGTAGTAATGCAGTGTAACAAGTGCGATGTAGTTAGGCGCAATGGTGAGAAAATGGAGAGGTAGGAAGTGACCAGACCATTAAGGATCTTACGTCTGTTCTACTAAGAAACAGAATGTTGCCCTAGGATTTTAGTTCTCAGGGAACTCAACCCAAGAGTCAAACAGACAGGGCCCAGGCAAGAACTGATAGCAAAATACAGGGGGGAACCAATAAAAAAAGGAATTATTTTTGGAGGGCAGACCCAATACAGGCTTCCCCCACTAGGAAAGTGTTCTAGGAACCTGTCAGCATCAGCGACCAGCCAGTGTTGTAAGAGGCTGTGTTTGGCTTCAGTGATTTTTTTTGTTGTTGTTTAGATTCTTTCAACAAGTTTGCCCATTTCATGATGGGTGATTTATGAGTGCACCTGCCCTCACCAAGCTGAGTGTTCAGCAGATTTTGATCAAAAAAGGCATGACCTCCATGCCCTATCCTTCCTATTCACTCCATCTCTCCCTGAGAAACTTTTTTTTTTGTTTCCCCAATGAAAAAGTCCTCAAAGGGGAAACGTTTTGCCCATATGTAAGAGGTTTTGCTTTGTTTAAAAAAAAAAAAAAAAAGGCAAGGTCGGGCATGGTGGCTCACTCCTATAATCCCAGCACTTTGGGAGGCTAAGGTGAGAAGATTGCCTGAGCCCATGGGTTCAAGACCAGCCTGGGCAACTTGGTAAGACTTCATCTCTACAAAAAATTAGCCGGGTGTGGTGGCACGTGCCTTTAGTTCCTGCTACTTGGAAAGCTGAGGTAGAAGGGTCACCTGAGCCCAGCAGGTTGAGACTGTGGTGACCAGGAGCATGCCACTGAACTCCAGTCTGGGCAGCAGAGTGAGACTTCAACTCAAAAAATAAAAATAAGAAATAAAAATAAAAAAAGCCAGAAGCACTAAAATGTATCAAAATGGACGAGTTCAGAAACAATTTTGAGCAGTGGAAAATGCATCTCAACGTGTGTATTGCATCAAATGGAAAATACTTTGAAGGTGACTGAAGTTTAAACATGTAAGAATAAATACACAATCTTTTACAAATAAATTATGAGGTGTTTGGGATTTCCCCTCATATACACATAAGGAGCTGAAAGGAGCTCACAGAGTAGGAAAGAATCCTAGAAGCCAAGAGAGGCATTTCAACAAGGAAAACTTGACTCGTAATCTGGAGAAGAATGGAATTCAGAAAAGTTTTCACTCGTATATAGGAGGTCTTTGATGCCCTTAAAAGTTTTGGGGTGTGGTTACTAAAGTTACCATGCAAGGGACTGTAAGGTAAAGCAAAGAGTATTTTGATTCTAGAAAAGTTTTTTGGTGAGGAGATGACAACAGAGAAAAGAAACATGGTGACCAGAGAGATGAGTGGACATCAATGAGGGTTGTGTTAGAACAAGGAGTGACAGACAAGCCTATTAGATGATGTCTACCTCCTTGCAGAGGGCAGGGACTAAGACTGAGCTGAAGAAGAATGGAGAGGTCCTTCTTCAAGCAGCTGCTGGGAAGAGTAGACCTCTGCTGATAATAAGCCTTGGCAAAAAGTATCAGTGTGATAGCTGAGGTCGGGTGACGTGGCCTGGAAGTGGAACCAGTCCACATGGTTATACATGGGCTCTGGGATTTGGGGAAGAAGAATATGGTAAAGTTCCTTGAGTTGAGGATTGACAAAACAATCCTGGGGTACCCCCTCAGACTGATGACCATCATTGGAGTGGTGGCCTGTGTGGACCAGGCTAAGAATGGAACTAGGGATGAAAAGCCAAAGGGAAGAGTGTAAACAAGTACAACCCTATGGATATCAATGTGGAGATTTCTCAAAGAACTAGAAAGAGATCTACCACTCTATCCAGCAGTCCCATCCTTGGTGTCTACCCAAAGGAGCAGAGGTCGTTACACAAAGAGAGACACACTAGCACTTGCATATTTATAACAGCACAATTCATAACTGCAAAGATGTGGAAACAACCTATATGCCTATCAACTAATCAGTGGATAAAGAAAACATTACACACACACACACACACACACACACACACACACACACACACACGTGTGCACATGCACACACACCATGGAATACCACTCAGCCATGAAAAAAAAAAGAATGCATTTTGTAGCAACTTCGATGGAATTGGAGACCATCATCCTAATGAAATAGCACAGGAATGAAAAACCAAAAACCACATATGAGTTAAGCTAAGGGTCCGCAAAGGCATAGAGAATGACATAAAGGACACTGGAGACTCAGAAGGCAGAGGGTGGCAAAGAGGGGAGAGCTGAAAACAATCACCTATTGGGTACAATGTACACAGGTGGGGGTGATGGGTACACTTAAAGCCCAGACTTCTTTGCCACTATACAACATATCTAAGTAACCAAAAACCATCTGTACCCCCATAAAGCTATTAAAACAAAAAAAAAACCGGGGGTGCCAAAAAATGTATACACATCTTAAGAGCTGTTAAGAGATGGTCTCTATAATCCAAAGTGTCTGCATGCTGATGGTAACCACTTACAGCACCTCTTGTAATTGCAGAAGTCAAACGTGGCCTGTATTTAATTAAAATCTTATTGAGTATTACAATTTTAATACAGTTTTTTCCTTTCTTTCTTTCCTTTTTTTTTTTTTTTTTTTGACAAAGCAGTTTTTGAGAGGACAGAAAAGTTCCCATGGTGGGAGGGGACCCAAAGGGGTTGCCCTTTTTCCTTTCTTAAAATGTGTATATATGTGTATATATACAAATAATAAATAATAATTTTTAAAAAGAAGCCACAAGAGAGTTGCCGGGAAGCTGAGACAGGAGCAAAAAGCAGGTTCAGTGGGACTGACCACGGCTTCATCATTACCTCTCTTGGAGACATTTAAGAACGCACGTGTCTTGAAATCCCCAGAGACCCAAGGCCCTTCATGAGGGGTGCTGACATGGTTTTCTCCTTCAGTGACTTTCACTGAAAGTCACCGAAGGAGAAAAAAGACAAGGGACCCAGAAGTAGGCTATAAGGAGTTAAGTGTTTTTGCTGCTCATTGTATCAGCAGATAGTGCATAACCCATAGCAGGCATCAGTAAAAGATGAATGAATGATAAAGTCTAGCCTCACGGACATTGGAGTTATCTAGGGTGACGTAGGAGACACTGTGAAGGTCAAGTGGAATGAGGGTGTGGGAGGGGCAGAGCCACAGCAGTGAAGAAACAAGAACTACACCATCAAGAATCCAGAAGAGCACGGATCTGAAAAGGAAGACAGATGGGAAAGAAAACCAGAGAGAAGCAGTCACATCCATCAATTCACCCTGGATGGTATGATCTCCCCAGTGCTTGGCAGAGGCTGGTGTTAAGCCAGAGCTCAGGTTTGCACACAGATTTTCATCTTCTGTCATCTATGTCTTTAAAGAATCCCTAGACCCAAAGTTTTAGGTCTTCTGACGAATTTCTAGCCAGTTCACAGAATTTGTGATACTGCCAAGTAGGAACCCAAGAAAGAAGGAACGAGGAAAGGAGACTGATGTGTCACGTTGGGTCAGATGTTCTGGGCAGCCCGAAGTCTCTTTATTCTTTCTCGTATTTCAGATTTCTTTTTTTTTTTTTTTAATCAGAGTCTCAATCTGTTGCCCAGGATAGAGCACAATGGCACAATCACAGTCACCACAGCCTCGATCTGCTGGGCTCAAGCGATCCTTCCTCCTCAGCCTTCCAATTAGCCGGAAGTACAGGTGTGTGCCACCATGCCTGACTAATTTTTTGATTTATTGTAGAGACAAGGTCTCGTCAAGTTGCCCAGGCTGGTCTTGAACCCCTGGGCTCAGGCCATCCTCATGCCTCTGCCTCCCAAGGTGCTGGGATTACAAACTTGAGCCACCATGCCTGGCCAGTCTCTGAACTGGTGGCTTCCCCATATGTTACCACGTCAGGACAGAGTGCACCCCCAGCAAGCAGAATGAATGGAAGGCAGTGAGAAGGTCACAGAAAATAGCAGGAGGGGAACATGGTGACGAGGGTACTCAATCTTTTCATCTCAGCCAGACCACTCCTCTTCCTAAAGCACAGCGGGTTTCCAGCAAGTGAAAGAGTGGCAAGTTTCCGAAAGCTCATTGTCCATTGCCAACTCAAGTGACCACAGGCATGGAACATTTGGTATTTCCAGGGTTGATATAATTCCAGGTGGACCATTTAGAACAGCCAGTATTGCTTACAAGAATATATTTCAGACCAGGCGCAGTGGCCGATGCCTGTAATCCCAGCACTTTGGAAGGCCAAGACAAAAGGATTGCCCGAGCCCAGATGTTCAAGAACAGCCCAGGCAACTTGGCAAGACCTCAGCTCTACAATAAATAAAAAAAAATAGTCAGGCGTGGTAATGTGCGCCTGTAGCTCCAGTTACTTGGGAGGCTGAGGCAGAAGGATCACCTGAGTGAGACTCAACTCAAAAAAAAAAAAAATTTTTTTTGCCAAAAGCCTTGCAATGTGCCAAAGTCAAGCTTCACCCAACATAGAAGGTGAGCTATGGACCATGTTTTTAAACTGGTTTCTTTGTTACTTATACGTTTATTTTTCTCCCCTGGGAGAATTGGAATTGCACAAATTGTAGGCAATTTGAAAAGTCTATTTTTTATTGAGTTTGGTGATTGTGTTCCAAGTACAGTTTTATTAAACTCTTAAGTAGTTTTTTAAGGCAGTGGTCCCCAAAGAGGGTGCCTTAAGGAAACCTCAGATCTGCAGTTTTCAAGCCTTGGAACTGAAACCCTCTTCAATGGATCTGGAAGGTAGGTATTAGCAACTGAAAGGCAGTAGTGGTCTCTTCCAACTAAATGCAGAATGATAATTAGAAGGCAGGGGACTCTTACATTAAAAGTTTGGGAGGGTTGTCTCTGGGGAATACTTTGTAAAAAGCTAACAATTTGTAAATTCCCTCCTAGACTCAAAAAAAACCAAATAAATCAAAGTAACATGGCTCTCTTATTCCTAAAAATAGACTAAGTTTTAAAAAGGAAAAAAAAGAAATTGCAATAGAGCTCCTTGTTACTTTCCAGAAGCAGATACCCTGTGAGAACGTGAGAGAACATTTTCCTCTTTGCCCTAGTCTTGCGTCAGATAGAGACTCTTCTAGTCACCCCCGTCTAATTTCCAGTCCATTGATTTACAATTATGCTGCAGAGGTAATGGTTATGGGTGGACACTGAGTTATACAGACTTTCTTTCTTTTTTTTCCTTCTTGAGTCGGGATCTCACTCTGTTGCTCAGGCTGGAGTGCAGTGGCACGATCACGGCTCACCGCAGCCTTGAACTCCTGGGCTCAGGCAATCCTTCCACCTCAGCCTCCAGAGTAGATGGGACTACAGGTGTGCACCATCACGCCTTTTTTTTTTTTAACCTTTTGTAGAGGTGAAGTCTCATCATGTTGCCCAGACTGATCTTGAACTGCTAGGCTCAAGCAATCAATCCTCCTGCCTCAGCCTCCCACAGTGCTGGGATTACAGGCATGAGCCTCCGCACCCAGCCCAGACTTGCTTCTGAGGGCCAGTTCTCCTACTTTCTATCTGTGTTGTCTCAGGCAAGTGAATTAATGTCTAAGCCTCAGTCTCAATTTCTACAAAACGGAAGAATAACTCCCCCTCTCTTGTAGGTTATTGTGAGGCTATAATGGTGTGATGCACATTACGTATTTGCACAGAGTCACACAGTAAGCGCTTAATAGTGGCTTAACTGCAACATTGATGATGACCTAGAGGGCTTCGTTAATACAGATCTAGTGAGTGCTCAGTGAGTAGTAGGGATGCTAGGGGTCTCAGCACCCATGGGATACGAAAGATGACTTGAAATCCAGCAAGAATTTTTTTAAATGCTTGCAACAGTAATAAGCATTCTGGTAAAGAAAAGATGAGGGGGGAAAAGCAGTGCCCAGTGTGTAGCATGGTTAATGTTAGTGAAACAGACCGTGTCAGTTTCCCCTGATGCTTAATAGGGGGCTCATCTGTGGATTCCTGACTTGCAGGGGATGATATGACTGTTTTACAAGTTTTATCCTACTTGCTAAATAATTGTGCTTTCTGGGGACTTATAAATATGAAGTTTCATTTCTATCACTCCTGTCTTTGATTTATAGACTAGTTGCTTGTCGGGACATCCCTTACTCTTATGATTCATCTGTTTATTTTTTGAGTCCTTTTTTTGTTTTTTGTGGGGTTTTTTTGAGTCCAAGTCTCACCCTGTCACCCAAGCTGGAGTGCAGTGGGAGTATCACAGCTCTCCACAACCTCAACCTCCTGGGCCCAGGCCATCCTCCCACCTCAGCCTCCTGAGTAGCTGGGACTACAGGCACATACCACCACACCCTGATTTTTTCTTTTTTTTTTTTTTTTGAGATGAGGTCTCACTATGAAGCCCAGGCTGGTCTTGAATTCCTGGGCTCACGCAATCCTCCTACCTCAGCCTTCCAAACTGCTGGGATCACAGGTATGGGCCACCGCACCCAGCCCTTTGTGATTTTTAACATTAAAATAAATGCTTTAACCTTGGTTCCATTAAGATTTATTCTACCTTGAATGAATGCCACACCTGGTCTCAGACCCACGACTTCCACCGTCAGCCTGGAGAGATTCAAGCTACTCTTCGGTCCTCACCGACCCCCACATCCGTCCCCTGAAGGGTATGCGGCGGGTCCCACTGGAATCCACAGCCAGCAAGTTGCCTTCACGTGACCTTGGCAGCTCCCATTCTGTAAAGTCCCACATCCCACATTCTTGTCTATCCCTTTGTAGACCGGGATTCGCATCGCTGGTGTAATTTTGTCTACTCTGGTCGGGACATCGAAGCCTCCTGTTCTACTTCTGGAAGCGCATGATTCATAACTGGGTGAACTGGCAGCCACTTTTCCCTGGGTGTCTGCCTAGATACACAGCAGATTCTATTGTTACGAGTCATCGTACATTAATAACTCACGAGTATCCAGTCAAATCCACCAAGTCACATCCCTACCCTGCTCCCACACTTCCCAAATACACTTAGAAACTTAAATTAGCATCAGTGCTTTTGAGAGGAAGTCGACAAGATAAACCAATTTAGCATTTATAAGCTCGTTCTATTTACACATAACACCACGAAGACCTTTCTTTGGAGCTAATCCCCATGTGACAATGAAACACTATAAAGTTTGAAGTCCAATCCCAATGAATTGTGACATTGGTCGCTCTTTAAAAGAGGTGGAAGGGTTTCTATGTATATTCCAGACTCCAGCATCTAGCTTTCAGGAGACTGGGAGCAGGATGAAGAAAGGAAGAGAAAAAAGGCTTCGAGTCAGAGAATTGTGTCCAAATCCTGGTTCCTGTGGCGATCTCTGGGTAGCCTTCCAAATCCTCGGGGATCGGATTTTCTCTCCATCAAATAGAAGGCACACTCTTCAGGGATGCAGAGAAGGATCAGTGAAGAGCTGCTTACCATGCCGGTCACCTGAGTTGATGTGCAGTAAATGGTAGTTGCTATTATTATGCTTGGTTAAGCTGTGAGGGTAGTTTGTATATTTTATATGTGTCTGAAAATGCACTGTAACCCCCCTCGCATTTAAAAACATTAAAGTGGTGTGATATGAAAGTTATACCTCAAAAAAGTGTTAACATTTTCTTAATTTAGAAAATGAAATGTATCAAATTCCCTTAGAAAATGTGAAGGTGATTTTTGTACTAAAAAATCTTGCTGCCTGTTCTGTAGGTGACTAATAAATATTGATTAATGGGCTTCATCTACCATTTTTCACAAGAACATGAGTCCAAGACCTTCTTTGTATAGCCTGCTTTTAATCCAAACATTAATTACTACTTTTGCATCGTAAGATTCTTATGGTATCCATACTCTATGCATTGAGAAATAATTTGAAATTCATGAAGAAGTACATCCTCATGCCTTGATAAATGAGTATAATTAGTTCCAAAATTTTTGTTCATAAGCCAAAACTAGTGTCATCAATCATTAACTATTCCCATTAAAATTAATGTTAAAAACCTCAGTGTTTCTGTTAATGGAATAATTAATAGAGTGCCTCGTTTAAAAGTGTTGGCGGTCCCCAGGCTCTGTCTAGGAGGTTCTTCTCTCCTCTATCCACCCACTCCCCCAAGGTGACCTTCTGTCCCCGGTCTCGTGACTTTGGACGCCTTCTGTGTCCCATTGACTCCCAGATATCTCTCCAGCCAGGACATCACACAGGAACTCATTTATCTAACTCAACATCGCTACATGAGTGTCATCTCACACTGAACGTGGGTGTGGCATGGGGGCCATGACTTCACTTTTGGCTATGTTGAATTTAAAAACCTGGAGAAGACACAGGCCATCTGATTCCCCTAGGACACAGAGAGGTACTCATCCTTCACCCGGTTGCTAAAGCCAAAAATCTGTCCTTGTCCCACATCAGTGCGATCCATAAATCCCGCTGCCTCCACCCTAAGGGCATCCTTAATCCATTTCTTCCACTCCACTCCTGCCGCACTGCCTTGGTCTGAGGCGAGCCATGCCTGCCAGGTCTTTCTGCAGTCTGAAAAATGCAAATCGGCTTATGTTACTTCTCAGAATAAAATATTCGGCCCAGGCATGGTGACTCACGCCTGTAATTCCAGCACTTTGGGAAATCAAGGCAAGAGAACTACCCGAGCCCAGGAGTTCGAGACCAGCCTAAGCAAAACAGCAAGACTTTGTCTCTACCAAAAAAAAAAAAAGAAGAAAAGAATTAGCCAGATGTGGTGACACATGTCTGTAGTCCCAGCAACTCAGGAGGCTGAGGTGGAAGGATCGCCTGAGTCTCAGGAGGTCGAGGCTGTGGTGAGCTGTGATCATGCCACTGCACTCCAGCCTGGGCAACAGAGTGAGACCGTGACTCAAAAACAAGCAGAAAGAATAAAAATGATTTGGAGAGAATTCCATCTTTCTCAATTGTCTGGAATATTTTCTATAAGATTGGTCTCAGTTCCTCCTTGTATGTTTTGTAGAATTCTGCTGGAAAGCCGTCTGGTCCAGGACTTTCTTTTGTAGGTAGTTTTCTTATGACATAATAAATTTCCTTGATTGTTATTGCTCCATTTAGCGTCTCTGTTTCTTCTTATTTCAACCTAGGGAGGTTGTGTGATGGCAGAAAGTCCTTCATTTCCTTTATGTTTTCAAGTTTGCTTCTGTACAATTGTACATAGTAGTCTCTGATAATCTTTTGCATTTCTTCAGGGTCAGTTGTGACTTCATCTTTTGTGTTTCTGATTGAGTTTCTTAGCAAGAACATGGAACCGACCGGCTGCCCATCAAAAGAGGACTGGATTGAAAAAATGTGGTACATATACACAATGGAATACTATGCAGCCACAAAGAAGAACAAAATCATGAACTTCGCAGCAACCTGGATGGAATTAGAGTTTATAATACTGAGTGATCTATCACGGAAACAAAGAGCTGAGTTTCACATGTTCTCACTCATAAGTGGACCTTGAACAACTAACGTGTTACTATAAGAAAAGGATTGGAAGTGGCAGGAAACTGCTAGGAGGGGGAGGGGGTTGGGGAGGTGGGATTGACAGTAGTTGATATCTGCCTGGGGAAGGGGGGCACACCTCTTCGATAAGGGTACCCGCATGGTGAATATTTGTATACCTAGCCCTGAATAGTACCCCACAATTTTAAATTAAAAACAACAAAAAAAGAATGAAGCCAAAGTCCTTCCTGTGACTCCCCAGACCCTTTTCTTGGTGGCTCTCATTCCAAGGAAGTGCTTGGAATTTTATGGGAGTATTTTTCATGGTCGTCACGATTGGGAAGCGGGGCCACCACTGGCATTTGTCAGGCAGGGGAGGGAACGCTAGATGTCCCACGACTGTGAGATGGTCCTTTCTTCTGCTTGTTGTTTTGCATTATCTGAGCCTGGACTCTTGCTCGAAATTATGTATGAAATGCAAGGTACTTACGTGGAATTTTCCAGGAATGCAACTATACTATGTCAATGTAGAAAAGGTTGGACTTTGTTCTGTTCCGGACTTCATCTAGAAATGTTCACCATTTCAGAAAATCACCTTACCCCTAGAGAAGCCAGTGGCTGTGTGTGTGAGTCACTGTTGCAACATAACTGTCCCCTGTACAGTGATCCCACCTCAAATGGCAATCATCCAATGACTTCTAGTGGAGTCATGCCTGAGCGTTGATGTGTGGAAACCCAAAGTGCTGTATTATACATTGCTTTGGAAATCACTCCTTTAACAAGAATTCGTGGTTGGTTGATAATATCAATTCAGGTTTATGAGCAGACATTTTGAGGCCGGGCGCTGTCGCTCATGCCTCTAACCCTATGACCCTGGGAGGCCAAAACAGGAGGATTGCTTGAGTCCAGAAGTTCAAGAGCAGCCTGGGCAACAGAGCAAGACCCCATCTCTAAAACAAGCATTTTTAAAAAGTGGACTAATTATGCTCATCCATTGAGGGATGAGGGCGTTTCTACATGAAGCCACAGATTATTTCCTAATGCACAGAGTATGGCTGTCATAACAATCTTTTTTTTTTTTTTTAGTTGGAGTCTCACTGCATTGCCCAGGATGGAGTGCAGTGGCACTCTCATGGCCATCCCAGCATCGACCTACTAGGCTCAGGCATTCCTTCTGTCTCAGCCTTCCAAGTAGCCCAAATTACTGGCACACACTACCATGCCAGGCTAATTTTTTGATGTATTGCAGAGACGAGATCTCGCCAATTTGCCCAAGCTGTTCTCGAATCCGTAGGCTCAGGCAATCCCCTCACCTCAGCTTCCCAAAGTGCTGGGATTACAGGCTGGAGCCACCATACCCAACCTGTCATAATAATCTTATGACAAGATAAACAGCATGAATGCAGGCCACTTAGGAGAGGTCTTACTCTAACTCTTTCTACCAGTCAACTCTTCCCTTTCTCTACAATGCTCCTCCCTACTATTTGTGTGGGTAGCTCCTTCTCCAATGTCACCTGTCACCTCCTCGGGTCCTTGCCCACCAGCTAGCAGTAGAGGCTCCAAGGCACTCTCCATTCCAGAACCTTCTCGCATGTTTGTCAGCACACAGCTGTGCATCCTCTAGGTATCCGCATTGCCTGGAATATGGTAGGGGCCCAGGACATGTTTGTGGAATGACAAAGCAAACAAGCCAAGGCAAGGGGTAGCATTCTGGTGGTCATATATAAAAGCATTTCCAGTTCTATAGTATACAAAACTGTCTAGTTTAGCACAATGAAATAAAGTGTGAAAACAGTGGAGCCAACCTGTGGCATCTGGGGTACCTACGCTCGGCTCGCCATTTCAGAGACAGCAAATCAGGACTAGCTGAAGGGGACAATCACAATATATTTGCAAGTTCCTTTTTTCCAATTAGGTGTGGTATTTCTCAGATAAAACATATTATAGGTAGCCGGGCACAGTGGCTCACACCATAATCCCAGCACTTTGGAAGGCCAAGGAGGGAGAAATAATTGAGCCCAGGTGTGTGAGACCAGCCTAGGCAACATAGCAAGACCCTGTCCCTACAAAATAATCACAAAATATAGCTGGGCATGGTGGTGCATGCCTGTGGTCCCAGTTACTTGGGAGGCTGAGGCAGAAGAATCGCCTGAGCCCAGGAGGTCGAGACTGCGGTGAGCCCATAATCGCGCCACTGCTCTCCAGCCTAGGTGACAGAGTGAGGCTGTTGCCCAGGCTGGAATAGAAGCACAGGGTTTAGGCAGGTGGAAACAGTTCTCAAGAGGTTCTACAAGGAGATGTGTGTAGAGTATTAACCTGCCTTCAGCCAATCCAACCTCCATGCCATCATCCTAAAGGCCAATTACATCACTCTACTCGGATGAAAATCCTCCAGTAAGTCCTTGTCCCTCTGTGTGGCATGCATAAGGAGATCAATGAATTACCACTTACTAGCAGAATATTTGGTATTTGGTGACCTTTCACAGTCAGGCCCCTCCCATCTGCTCCTAACATCCCATCCCACACAGGCCTCAGCTTCAGTCATCCTGGAAAACTTGTCGCCCTCACCCAAGCCATCTAACGACCACTGGCTCTTACACACCTGTCTGTCCAGAGAAGGTCTTCTCCTGCTGCCTGGAAAATTCTAACTCCATCCTTATTATGATTATGATTATGATTATTATTTAAGTTCACATCTCTGTCACCCAGACTGGAGAGTTGGCACAATCACGCTCACCACAGCACAGTCTTGGCCTCCTGGGCTCTGGTGATCCTTCCGCCTCGGTCTCCCAAGCAACTGGGACTACGGGCACATGCCACCATGCCAGGATACTGTGTGTGCGTGCGTGTGTGTGTGTGTGTGTGTGTGTGTGTGTGTAGAGACGAGGTCTCGCTATGTTGCCCAGGCTAGTCTCCAATTCCTGGGCTCAAGCAATCCTCACCGGGATGACGGGGGCTTGAGCCATCACACCCAGTCCTATCTCACATTTCAAGAAAGATTTGAGGCCTGTCTCAGGCAGTACTGGGCATTCTCCATCGTGCTTCATATCATCACCTCCTTGACACACAGCATTCCAAGCAACAACGTTCCATGTGTGGCATTCCAGCTGTATTCCCCACTCTGCCAGCTGCTGCCTGGATCCAGGACTGTGTCCCAGGGTTACTTCAGGGCTCAAAACATGATAAGCACTCAATCAACACTTGTCTGAATGAGAAAAGAGATTCTCTTAAAGCATATAACTCTTTTTGCCAGAGTAAGCTGATATCTCAGAAACTGCTATTTGAAATATGATTTTCATTATTTTAGAGTTGAATGTAGATTCACTATTTTAATTTTTTTGTTGTTGTTTTTTAGAGACAGAGTCTTGCTTTGGCTCTCAGGCCGGAGTGCAGTGGCATGACTGTGGTTCACTGCAGCCTCCAACTCCTGGTCTCAAGATATCCTCCTGCCTCAGTCTCCCAAGTAGCTAAGACTACAGGCATGAGCCACTACACCTGGCCACTTTTTTGGGTAAGGAATCAACATGAATGTGAGATCTGAACTTTCCTTCCTTGGGATTCTTTGACTCTATGTCTTTAGAATACTGTTCAGCAAAACACAGGAGATACACGAAGGCAGGTAAATATTTATGTAAGCCGGGCTCGGTGGCTCAGCCTGTAATCCCACGCCTTTGGGAGACTGAGGTGAGTGGATTGCCTGAGCCCGCGGGTTCGAGACCCGCCTGGGCAGTGAGACCTCATCTCTACAATAAAATCAAAAAATCAGCCGGGCGTGGTAGCGCACGCCTGTAATTCCAGCTACTCAGAAGGCTGAGGTGGAAGGATCGCCGGAGCCCAGCAGGTCGAGGCTGCAGTGGCCGGGAGTGGCCACTGCACTCCAGTCTGGGAGACGGAGTGAGACTACAACTAAAAAAAAAAAAAAATTATTTATGTAAATGAAATTCGACAAAATTTTGTCAAGGATGCTAACGACCTTAATGCTGTAACTGAGTTTCCAAAAGGGTGGAGGCTGTGGCCCAGACTGGTTCACAATTAAGCTGAGTGACCCAGCACACAGGCATGAAAGGGGAGAACTGGATGGACCAGACAGATCACATAGCCCACAGGCCCTTGGATGAACCCTGTGTGGCACTAGGGGTCGGGGGGCGAGACCCTGAAATTGCATTAAAATGTTCTGTGTGTGTAACAAGGTGTATTTTCCCTGACAGTCTGGGTGACTTTGGGGTGGATGGGCCTATCTTTTTCATTAAACTTCCCTTTTTTTGAGTCAAGAGTCTCACTCTGTTGCCCAGGCTGGAGTTCAGTGGCACTCTGCTCATGGTCACCGCAGCCTCCACCTGCTGGGCTCAGGTGATCCTTCCACCTCCAACCTTCCAAGTAGTTGGAACTACATGTGTGCGCCACCACGCCTGACTAATTTTTCGATTAATTGTAGAGACAAGGTCTCGCCATGTTGCCCAGGCTGGTCTTGAACCCACAGTCTCAGGCAATCCTCTCACCTCAGCCTCCCAAAGTGCTGGGATTACAGGCGTGAGCCAACACGCCCAACCTCATTAAGTTTTCAAAACTATCTGTGACTGAAAAAAGGTTAAGGACTAGCCATTATAATATTCACCCTTCCCGAAACCTCTGTGAAGAAAACTGAACCAGGTGTGGTGGCTTGCACCTATAACCTCAGCACTTTGGGAGGCCAAGGCAGGAAGATTGCTTGAGCCCAGGAATTCAAGACCAGCCTGGACAACATAGTGATACCTCGTCTCTACAAAATAATAAAACACTTAGCCAAGCGTGGTAGTGTGTATATGTAGTCTTTGCTACTTTGGGAGACTGAGACGGAAGAATCACCTAAGCCCAGGAGGTCGAAGCTGTGGTGTCACGTCACTTTAGCCTGGACAACAGAGTGAGACCCCGACTCAAAAAAGAAGAAGAATGAGGAGGAGGAAAAGGGGGGGAAGGATGGAGGGGGTGAGGGGGAGGGAGGAGGGAGGGAAGGGGGGCGGGAAGAAAATAAAAATAAAAAACGAGCCGGGCTCGGTGGCTCAGCCTGTAATCCTGCGCCTTTGGGAGGCTGAGGTGGGTGGATCGCCTGAGCCCGCGGGTTCGAGACCCGCCTGGGCAACGAGACTTCATCTCTACAATAAATCAAAAAATCAGCCGGGCGTCGTAGCACATGCCTGTAATTCCAGCTACTCAGAAGGCTGAGGCGGAAGGATCGCTGGAGCCCAGCAGGCGAGGCTGCGGTGGCCGGAAGTGGCCACTGCACTCCAGTCTGGGCAACAGAGTAAGACTCCAACTCAAAAAAAAAAAAAAAAAAGCTTCGTCAGCTGATGGCAGTATTCTGTGTGTCCCAAGTTAGAGATAATACCAAAGGGTACCACTTTAAAACTGGGGGTAAGCCGGGTGCGGTGGCTCATGCCTATAATTCCAGCACATTGGGAGGCCAAGATGAGAGAGAGGTTTGCCTGAGCCCACAGATTTGGGACCAGCCTTGGCAACTTGGCGAGACCTCATCTCTAAAATAAATCAAGAAAAATTAGCCGGTCCTGGTGGCACGTGCCTGTAGTTTCAGCTACTTGGAAAACTGAGGCAAAAGGATCACCTGAGCCCAGCAGGTTGAGACTGGAGTGGCTGTGAGTGTGCCACTGCACTCCAGCCTGGACAGCAGAGTGGGACTTCGACTCAAAAAAATAAAGTAAAATAAAATAACAAGATGAAATAAAACTGGGGGTAATAATAGGCTCATTATATTTGATCTGTGACACCACATGACATAACTACACTATGACACTTACATTGCACCCCCCCACTCACACCCCGACACCACACAATTTGGAGATGCTTTTAAACTCCTTTTAGATTTGTACCACAGGTCAGAATGCAAATGTCGTAATAAAATTACTGAGCTGTGTTTGAGCTTTTAAAATTGCAGTTTCATAGGCTCTTAGTTTCTAAAATAGTGATGCTTTGCTTTATTTATACACGAGCCAAGTTATTTAACTCTGTTTAAAGGGATTGTTTTTCTCTGTGGGAAATGACTGTCAGAGGTTCCCTGGGAAATTCTTGTTTCAACTTCATTTTTATGCATTTGGAAAGAGAAGCATCTCTGGTTTTGGTATGGAATAGAAAAAGGAGGTTGCATGTTTCTGTTTCTCAGAGAATATGCCCTTCTTTAGGGTAACTGCCATGCTGTGATTGTTGATGGATGTGATGAGGGCATGTCATCATGTATTCGTCTTTCTTGACTTTTAAATAGTGTCTGTCTGAATCTGTTGCATACGAGGAAGGGTTGATTCCAGAATCCCCTCAAATACCAAAATCCACGGATGCTCAAGTCCTGTATATAAAATGGTGTCGTATTTGCATATAACCTACACACATTCTCCTGTATACTTTAAATCATCTCTAGATTACTTATAATACCTAATACAATATAAATGCTATGTAAGTAGTTGTTCTACCGTATTGGTTCTTTACAATTTTTTTGTTTTGTTTTTTTGAGTTGTAGTCTCACTCTGCCGCCCATACTAGAATGTAGTGGCATGCTCGTGGCCACTGGAACCTCGACCTGCTGGGCTCAGGTGATCCTTCTGCCTCAGCCTTCCAAGTAGCTGGAACTTCAGGAATGTGCCATCATGTCTGGCTTGTTTTTGTGATTTATTGTAGAGAAGAGGTCTCGCCAAGTTGCCCAGGCTGATCTCAAACCCACAGGCTCAGGCAATTCTCTCACCTTGGCCTCCCAAAGGGCTGGAATTACAGATGTGAGCCACCACACCTGGCAGGTTTTAAAAAATGTTTTATTTACTTTTTTTAAACGCAGAGACAAGATCTTGCTATGTTGCCCAGGTTAGTCTCGAATTCCTGGGCTCAGGCAATCCTTCCGCCTCAGCCTCCCAAAGTGCTGAGATTACAGGCATGAACCACCATGCCTAACCCTGATTTTTCTATTTGTAAAATAAACAGACTGCATTTATTTTATTTGTGAGATAAAAAATAATGCTGTTCTGCATCTGAGAAGTGGAAGGGCCGATTGTAATTCTAAAGACCAGGGAGTTCTTCCCAGGTGGCACCACTGCCTCCAATGACTCTGCTTAAAGCTTGGTATTATCGTTGAAATAATAATAATCTCACTTGGCGTGCTCAAATGGGGGGAGGAAAACTCCCACTGTAGAAGAGCTTGATGAATCATGTCTCTATTAACATGCGGGAAATACAGTTATCTAACGGTGGGGTGAGGGAGCGGGTCTGTTCTCCCGCTAAAGGAATTTCTGGAAGGAAGAAAGACAGCATGGAGGAAGAAAGGCTAGAAGGAATGTTATGCAAATGTGGTGAAATAAAACATTAGCATTATTTACACAGGAGGGACAGAGGCATGTAAACTGCAAAACGCAGAAGAGACCCAGTGGGACAGCAGAGGGGCCTCTGGGGGAGACGTGATCGCAGAGCCAGGGGAAAGGAAGGCAAGAAAGGAGACAGAGAAGAGGAGGATTATGAAAGATTTTTTTTAAAAAAAGAGGAGGCTGGGCTCGGTGGCTCAGCCTGTAATCCCAGCACTTTGGGAGGCCGAGGTGACTGGATTGCCTGAGCCCACGGGTTCAAGACCCTCCTGGGCAACTTGACGAGACCTCATCTCCACAATAAATCAAAAATGCGCGCGCCTGTAGTTCCAGCTACTTGGAAGACTGAGGCGGAAGGTTCGCCGGAGCCCAGCAGGTCGAGGCTGCGGTGGCCAGTCTGGGCGACGGAGTGAGACTCCAACTCAAAAAAGAAAAAAAAAAAAAAAGGAGAAGGAAGAAGAGGAGGGGGAGAAGGGGAAGGGGAAGGGGGAGAAGGGAGGGCACTGTGGCTTTGTTTCCAAGCTTCCCCCTTGGAAGCTTATTCCTCCAGCTTCTGATCGCCCACTCAGGGATGCAAGCGTTTATTCACAAATGTTTATCGAGAACGGCCTTGACAAGACTCAAGAGCTCACCCGGCCTTGGAGCAGGGCTGCCGGGATGAGGAAGGCAAGCCTGGGACAGTTCCCACAAGAGCCTTGATCCGATGTATGGTTATGCTGAAATAGAAGCGGGGTCATAACCGGGCTCGGTGGCTCAGCCTGTAATCCGCGCCTTTGGGAGGCTGAGGTAAGTGGATTGCCTGAGCCCGAGGGTTCGAGACCCGCCTAGGCAGCGAGACCTCATCTCTACAATAAAATCAAAAAATCAGTCGGGCATGGTAGCGCACACCTGTAATTCCGGCTACTCGGAAGGCTGAGGCGGAAGGATCGCTGGAGCCCAACAGGTCGAGGCTGCAGTGGCCGGGAGCGGCCACTGCACTCCAGTCTGGGGGACAGAGTGAGACTCCAACTGAAAAAAAAAAAAAAAAAGAAAAGAAACGGGGTCATGGGCAGAGCGGTCCCTTGCCCCTAGACCCCTCAGCAAGTCAAGTGGATGTCTCCTCTGTGCTGCCTGTGGGTGTAAGTGGGCCAGAGGTGGCGACCGAAAGGGGCAGTTGGAGACACGTTCCCTGATATTAACCAGGGTCAGTTGTTCTGTAGTTACCACATTGCACGTGACTTGTTCTCTTCCCTGATCTCCAGGCTGTCTCTTGTGTCACCATGCTGAACTGCCACGTGACACAGATCTTGGGGGGCTTTATTGCAGCCACGGTTAGGCAGCCGAACGTTGGGTAAAAATCCCTGATTCCCCTGTAAACATGATTACTATAGTGCTCCCTGTTGTCTAATTTTCATCTGTTCCATACCTCACACGACTCTTTGTTTTGGAGTTTTTGGTTTGGTTGGTTTTTCCTTTTTT
This sequence comes from Cephalopachus bancanus, assembly GCA_027257055.1. Classification (NCBI taxonomy): domain Eukaryota; kingdom Metazoa; phylum Chordata; class Mammalia; order Primates; family Tarsiidae; genus Cephalopachus; species Cephalopachus bancanus. Next base: position 7,671,575 of record JAPVLO010000010.1, on the reverse strand, counting down.
TTTTTTTTTTTTTAGCTAAAGTCTCACTCTGTTGTCCAGGCTGGAGCAGTGGCATGGTCACAACTCACTACAGCCTCAATCTCTCAGGCTCAGATGATCCTTCTGCTTCAACCTCCCAAGTAACTGACATGACAGGCGTGCACCACTATGCCCGTATAATTTTGAATTTTTGTGAAGACGAGGTCTAGCTATGTTGCCGAGGCTAGTCTTGAACTCCTGGTTCAAGCAATCCTCCCTCCTTGGCCTCCCAAAATGCTGGAATTATAGGCATAAGCCACTTCTCCCGGCCTGAGTTTCTTTTTTTTTTTTTTTTACAAATACGGTTGTTTACATTTTAATAAAGGTAATGTGCACATTATTAATTTAGTACAGAAAAACTTGTAATTGCAAAGCAACAATCCTGACTCTATCCCTCCCTTTCTTAATCAGGCTGCCTTGAATCAACCATTGTTAACGTTTGTTATTGTGTTCCTTGTGGTTGCCATCTCCACAATGCTACAAAATATACTTCTACTTCTATATTTTATGGACTCCAGACCTTATATATTGATTTCCTCCTGTGATAGAGGATTTAGCTAATTCAGCTCCCACATCCTCTTCCTGTCTCCTCCCATCAAAGCAATTTCATGATTCTCATTTCCTTCTTCATGTCTTCAAATCTTAAGTCTCCATTCCTTGTTTTTGCACTGTACACAGTTTCTCAAGACCACCCGCTTTCTAAGATGAAGACATAAGTGTTTACACCTTGCCTTCAACATCTTCTCCCAACCTTGTCATCTGAGGCTCTACTTGTATGATGTCAAGGCTGATGGCATTCACACCGTGTTCCTTAAACACAGTTGAGTCTCTGGTGATTTATCCACAGGTTGATTCTGAATGTTCCAAGCTGACAAGTTTTTACATGATCATAATTAGAGCCAAGTGGTAAACTGCCTCCTCTGTGGGTCCAACCTCACAACCAAGGCCCTCAGTGAAAAATGTTTCTAGAATCAAGTTCAAGTGAATGTTCCTTTTGTGTGTTCTGCCATGTAATCAAAATTAATTTTTCTTTTTTTCTGAGTCGGAGTCTCATTCTGTGGCCCAGGCTGGAGTGCAGTGGCATAATCATAGCTCAACTCTGCCTCAACCTCCTGGACTCAGGGATCCTTCCACCTCAGCCTCCTGAGTAGCCATGGTACCTAGCCCAAAATAACTTTAATTTTAGTTGACTTTGTATTTGGACCATAACTTTCTGATGACAGGATTTTTTTTGTGGTTTCTGATTCCTTTTCCTTTCTTTTCCCTGCATGTGATGACTTTTTTTTTTTTTTTTTGAGTCCGGGTCTCACTCTGTTGCCCAGGGTGGAGTGAACTGGCACAAGCATGGCTCACCATAGCCTCAAACTCCTAGGCTCAGGCGATCCTTATACCTCATTCTCTGAGTAGCAGGATTACAGGTACGTGCTACCATGCCCAGCTAATTTTTAAAATTTTTTATAAAGACAAGATCTCGCTATGTTGTTCAGGCCTTTTTTATTTTTGGACATTGTCTTACTTTGCACCCAGGCTGGAGTGCAGTTGTGCAATCAAAGCTCACTGTAACCTTGAAGTCCTGGGCCCATGAAATCCTCCCACCTCAGTCTCCTCAAGTGCATGATACCTCATGCAGCTAATTTTTATTTTGTTTTTAGAGATGGAGTCATGCTATATTGCCCAGGTTGGTCTCAAGCTCCTAACTTAAAGCCATCCTTCCACCTCAGTCTCTCACATTGCTAGATTATGGATTTGAGCCACCAAGTTGGACTGAAGTGTTTTTTTAATATGTCAATTTAACCAGACTAGAGTACAGTACTTAGTTATTCAAACGCTAATCTAAGTTTTTGAAGATGTAATTAAAGTCCCTAATCAGTTGATTCTAAGGGAGACTGAAATGGATGGGCCTGAATTAATCAGTTGGAAGGCCATAAAAGCGGGGCTGAAGTTTCCCTGAGAGGAAGAAGAAATTCCATCTGTGGACAACAGTTTTGACCTGCGCCCATGGTTTCAAGCTTGCCAAGATCTACCTTTCCTAACAGCTTAGCCTTTGAATTTCAGACTTGCATAGCAAGTCTCCACAATCATATAAGCCAATTGTTATCTATCTACTACCTACCTACCTACCTACCTACCTACCAACCTACCTTCCTATCTACCTATCTATCGGTCATCTATCACCCTCCTGTCATCTCCTACTGGTTCTTCCTTGAACCTTCACTGATGTACCCTCCTCCTTTTCCACGTTTTAAAGTTTTGCCAATATCTTCATCACACTCTTTTGCCTTCCAGGTCCCTCTTTTTTTTTTTTTGATCCCACCCTCCTAGATCTGTCTTCCTCCTCCACACAACGTAAGTTGCTCTCTAGGCCTAAACAGCTACTTTCCTAGGACTTCCTTCACTTCTCTCTCAGATTAAACATGTGTTTCCAGGGTTTCATATCATCTTTGTTGGTTTACCTCCTCATTTTGTTGGAGTTCAGCTGAAAGTTATTTCCTAAAAAGAAAAAAATCATGAAGACTGGCCATAGTTAATTCTGAATGTTCCAAGCTGACAAGCCTTTACATGATCATAATTAGAGCCAAGTGGTAAGCTGCCTCCTCTGTGGGTCCAACCTCACAACCAAGCCCCTCAGTGAAAAATGTTTCTAGCTTTCCTGATTTCTGCAAACTTGAGATCTTGGTCAAATCCCTTTCTGGAATGTTGGCAAACCCAGAACACAGAGACCTCCACAGCGACTCAGAGACACACAGCGTGTATTGGAAATATACGTATATGTTCAATCATACACATGTGTAAGAATGTTCACAGTGGCAATATTGATAAGAGTTGAAAACTAGAAATTAGCGCAGACGCCGCCGCCGCCGCAACCGCTGCTGGTAGCACATCACACCACCCGGGCCGGGGGCGAGCCACGACTTCAGTCCTTGAAGCCCCTTCAGAGAAGATCTGCTGGGATCACTGCCACCTCTCCTGCGACCGAGACGTCCTGCCCGCCGTGAGGCTCCTGCCTGTGCCCTGAGGCAGGCATCCATCTCCAGTCTCTGCCGGTTCCTGTCCAGCCCCACCCCCTCTGGGGTGAGCAGCTGAGATAGGACCACCTGCTGGCGATTCAAGGTAACAACACTGAAACGGGAGAAACAAGCTTGAAAAAGACATAGGCCAGAGTGATGAACGGAGGGTGATCTGAACTGTCCTTCACAGCAGACCAGGGGCAACTGACCCTAACTGCAAACTAATTTACCTGCTTGAAAAGAAAGCTAGAAATCAGAACTGAAAGGACACTGGACTTAAATGAAAAGTCTCAGAGCATGCTTCATTGATTCTATTAGTTTAATGACTTAATTCTATTCCTACTGTATTGTTTCTTTTTTTCCTCTTCCTTTTCTTCTCTGTTCTTCTCTCTGTAAGCCATATCTTTGTATAGAGGAACAGCACACCAATAAGGTGTTTGGTTAGCTTGTATGTTAGCATCACTATATGTTTTATTTTTTTTTTGTATGGGAGTTGGTTCGTCAGTAGCTGTGGTCTATTGTTTTTAACTGTTTCAGTATAGGTCTCTCTCTCTCCATTTGTTGGCACACGTTTGTTTCCCCCCCTTACTCCTCTATCTCTCCACCTCCCTCTTCAACCCACTGTCTGCTCCATTGTCTTCCCTCTGCTAACCACATTTTATTTCACGGAGTAAACCTACAGCCCCACTGCACGGACAGATTCCAAGGCAGTGGAAAGTGGGTTCCAGATTATCCACACACCTGTCAGCGAATACCAGGACCTGCAGATAGATTTTGAATCACAGCTCCCCTCTTAAGTAAATCTCAAAACTTCAAAAAGGACCACCCCCAACCTACAGTGCAACTCCAGAATTGAACAAAGTAAGAGGGCATACATAAAGAATAGGAGATTGAACAAACAGAAGTAAAACCAATCCCTTTACCCCTGAATAACAGAATTAAAGAAGACGGTGACATGGAGGGAAGGAAAAAGTAGGGAAGGGAAAAAACCGCACAAATGAAGAAAAACCAAAAGAAGAATATAGGTCTCACACAGACCCCTGGGAGATCAGACACTGAGAAAACAGATTCTGGAATACAAACAATGAAGGGCCCCCAGAATGACTGGTCACATGCAACAAACCCAGACATCAAGACATTAATGGAGAGAATTTAAAAAACTGAGGAGAGACAAGAGGAAAATAGGAAGGAGCTGATGTCAGAAATAACAGCAGTAAAGAATACTGTGATGGGAATGAATAACAGACTAAAAAGCATGGAAAGCAGAATTAGCCAAGCAGAAGAAAGATTCTCAGAGCTTGAAGACCAAAACACAGAACTAACCCAAACTGTCAAAAATATAGAAAAGAAGCTCAAAAAGACAGAAGAAAACCTGCAAGAGATAAATGATCACTTCAAGAGACCAAACCTAAGAGTGATTGGGCTTCCTGAGGCAGAGAGAGAAACAGAAGCCACACTGAAACAAACATTTCATGAAATCATTCGAGAAAACTTCCCTCATCTCATCAAGGATAAAAAATTCAAACAAGAGATACAGAGAACCCTTGCAAGACAACAAATGAGAAGAGCAACTCCCAGACACATAATAATTCACCTGAACAAAGTAGCTGTAAAAGAAAAAATCCTAAAGGCAGCAAGAGAAAAAGGCCAGACTACCTACCAGGGAAGACCAATTAGAATCGCAGCAGATTTATCCACAGAAACCCTTCAGGCTAGGAGAGCCTGGAGCCCTATCTTCAAAGTTCTAAAAGATAAATAATTTCAACCAAGAATAACCTACCCAGCCAAACTAAGCTTCATTAGTGAGGGAGAATTGAAATATTTTCCAGATATCCAATCCCTAAGAACCTACACTGCCACCAGACCACCTCTACAAGAAACACTTAAGAAAGTACTGAACACAGAAGAAAAAGAAAAAAGAGCAACAGCATTCTTCATAAGAGTACAGGCAAAAGATTAAAAACACACATGAGCCAACTCCAGAACCCAAAGGAAGACAACAAACAAACAGGAAAAACTCTGTAAGAACCTTATGACAGGGATCAACTCTTGCATTTCAATTATTAGCCTAAATGTGAATGGACTAAATGCACCAATGAAAAGACATAGAATGGCAAAATGGATAAAATACCATCAGACAACAATCTATTGCCTTCAAGAGACTCACCTTACTAGAAAGGACACCCACAGACTCAAAGTAAGAGGATGGGAAACAAACTTTCAGGAGAATGGAATACAAAAGAAAGGAGGAGTAGTGATCTTAATTTCAGACAAAATACCCTTCAAGCTACTAAAAATCAAAAAAAGATACAGAGGCCACTACATAATGATAAAAGGCTCAATCCATCAACAAGACATATCTATCCTAAACATATATGCACCCAATATAGGTGCACCAACTTTCATAAAGCAACTTCTAGGAAAACTAAAGAAAGATACTGACTCTAACACCATCATAACTGGGGACTTTAATACCCCACTCACAACCCTAGACAGATCATTAGGACAAAAAATCAGCAAGGAGATCCAGAACCTCAATGTGACTTTGGACCACATGGACTTATTGATACCTACAGAATACTCCATCCAAAGATCACAGAATATACAGTCTACTCATCACCGAATGGAATGTATTCTACAATCGACCATGTTATTGGCCATAAATCAAGCATAAGCAAATTTAAAAGGACTGAAATTCTACCATGCACCTTCTCGGACCACAGTGGAATAAAAATAAACATTGACACGAACAAAGTCCCCCCAAAACCCACAAAGACATGGACACTAAACAGCATGATGCTAAACAACTCCTGGGTCAATGATAAAATCAAAACAGAGATCAAAAGATACCTGGAAATAAATGAAAATGAAGAAACATCTTACCAAAATCTCTGGGATGCCTTAAAACCTGTAGTAAGAGTGGAATTTATATCTCTACAAACACACATGAAGAAAATGGAAGGAACACAAATTAACAACCTAACAAGCCACCTAAAGAAGCTGGAAAAGCAAGACCACAAAAACTCTAATTTCAGCAGAAGAATCCAGATCACCAAAATAAAAGCCCAAATCCAGGACATAGAAGACAAAAAGATAATACAAAAAAATCAATGAAACAAAAAGCTGGTTCTTCGAAAGGATAAACAAGATCGATGGTCCCCTAGCTAGAATGACCAAGAAAAAATGAGAAAAAAATCAAATAAGCACAATCAGAAACACAAAAGATGAAGTCACATCTGACCCTGAAGAAATACAAAAGATCATTAGAGACTACTACGTACACTTGTATGGAAACAAACTTGAAAACCTTAAGGAAATTGAGGACTTTCTGACATCACACAACCTACCTAGATTGGAACAAGAAGAAATTGAGACCCTAAATAGACCAATAACAATCAAGGAAACCGACTATGCAATAAGAAAACTTCCTACAAAAAAAAAAAGCTCTGGTCCAGATGGCTTTCCAGCAGAATTCTATAAGACATTTAAGGAGGAGCTGATACCAATCCTACTGAAGGTATTCCAGGCGATTGAAAAAGATGGAACTCTCCCCAAATCATTTTACGAAGCCAACATCACATTGATACCCAAGCCAGGTAAAGATCCAACAAAGAAAGAGAACTACAGGACAATATCTTTGATGAACATAGATGCTAAAATTCTCAACAAGATCCTAGCAAACTGAATTCAGCAATACATATAAAAAATCATCCATCATGACCAAGTAGGCTTCATTCCTGGGATGCAAGGCTGGTTCAACATTCGTAAAACCATAAATGTAATTAAATACATCACCAGATGTCAAAACAAAAACCACATGATTATATCATTAGATGCAGAAAAAGCTTTTGATAAAATCCAGCACCCCCTCTTGATAAATACCCTTGAACATCTAGGCATACAGGGAACATACCTCAAAATAGTAAAAGCCTTCTACGAGAAACCTACAGCCAGCATACTCCTAAATGGACAAAAATTAGAACCATTTCCCCTGAAAACTGGAACAAGACAAGGATGCCCACTCTCACCCCTCCTGTTCAACATAGTATTGGAAGTCCTGGCTTGAGCAATCAGAGAAGAGGAGGCAACCAGGGGTAGCCAAATAGGAAAAGAGGAAGTCAAGTTATCTCTCTTTGCAGATGATATGATTGTGTACCTCGAAAGCCCAAGAGAAGCTGTCAAAAACCTCCTTACACTGATAAAGGCCTTTGGCAAAGTCTCAGGATACAAAATAAATGTACAAAAGACAATCGCATCTCTCTACACCAATAATAAACACACAGAAACCCAAATAAAAAACACAATTCCATTCACAATAGCCACACAAAAAAAGAATACCTTGGCATCTTCCTAACCAGAGACGTGAAAACCTTTACAATGAAAATTACAAAACATTGCTCAAAGAAATCAAAGATGACACAAACAAGTGGAAAAATATTCCATGCTCGTGGATTGGAAGAATCAACATTGTGAAGATGTCCATCTTACCTAAGGCAATCTACAAATTCAATGCAATACCCATCAAATTACCAGCAACATTCTTCTCAGACCTAGAAAAGACAACACAGGAATTCATATGGAAACACAAACGTCCAAGAATAGCCAGAACAATCCTCAGCAAAAAAACCAAAGCAGGTGGGATCACATTACCAGACTTCAAACTTTACTATAAAGCTACAATCATCAAAACAGCTTGGTATTGGTATAGAAACAGGCATATAGATCAATGGAATAGAATTGAGATTCCAGAAACAAAACCTCAATTTTTCAACCAACTCATCTTCGACAAGGCCTCCACCACCTACCACTGGGGAGAGGAGAACCTATTCAGTAAACGGTGCTGGGAAAACTGGCTGACCACATGCAGAAGATTTGAAACAGGACCCCTATCTATCCCCATGCACAAAGGTTAACTCCAAATGGATCAGAGACTTAAATGTAAAACCTCAAACCATAAGAACCTTAGAAAATGAAAGAAATACCCTCATGGAAATCGGAACTTGCATCCAATTCCTGAACAAAACCCGAAACCCACAGGTCATAAGAGAGAAGATAGACAAGTGGGACCTTATTAAACTGACAAGCTTCTGCAAAGCCAAAGAAACCATCAAGAGAGCAGGGAGACAGCCTACAGACTGGGAAAAAGTATTTGGCAACACCAGGTCTGACAAAGGCTTAACATCCTGGATCTACAAGGAACTAAAACGTGTTGAAAAGAAAAAAACAAACAACCGCATTATAAAATGGGCAAAAGATATGAACAGACACTTCACAAAAGAAGACATCCGAGCAGCCAACAAACACATGAAGAAATGTTCAACCTCACTAATCATCAGGGAGATGCAAATCAAAACCACACTGAGATACCACCTAACTCCGGTCAGAATGGCAATCATCAACAACTCAAAAAATAACAGCTGCTGGAGAGGGTGTGGTGAAAAGGGAACACTTCTACACTGTTGGTGGGAGTGTAAACTAGTGCAACCTCTGTGGAAAGCAGTGTGGCGATTCCTAAAAGCTCTAAATATCAACCTCCCATATGACCCTGCAATCCCCCTACTGGGAATATACCCTGAAGAAGTCAAATCACTCTATAAAAAAGATACCTGCACACGTATGTTTATCACAGTGTTGTTCACAATAGCAAGAACCTGGAAACAACCATGCTGCCCATCAAAAGAGGACTGGATTAAAAAAAGGTGGTACATATACATGATGGAATACTATGCAGCCATAAAAAAGAATAAAATCATGAATTTTGCAGCAACCTGGATGGAACTAGAGTCTATAATACTGAGTGACCTCTCACGGAAACAAAGATCCGAGTATCACATGTTCTCACTCATATAATGGACCTTGAACATCCAATGTAATACTATAAGAAAATGACTGAAGGTACTGGGAAACTATGGGGGGGAGATGGGATTAACAGTAGCAAATATCTGTCTGAGGATGGGGAAACACCTCTTATCAACAGGGTGCCTGAATGAAACATAATTGTACACCTAACCCTTAACTGTATCCCACAAAACCATAATAAAAAATATTGATTAAAAAAAAATGTTTCTAGAGTTAAGTTCCTTTTGTGTGTTCTGCCATGTAATCAAAATAAATTTTTTGTAATTTTGTGCCTATAATCCTAGCACTTTGGGAGACCAAGGAAGGAGGATTCTTGAACCCATAAGTTTGAGACCAGCTGGGGAACATAATGAGATCTCATCTCTACAAAAAAATAAAAATAAAAAAATTAGTGAGCATGGTGACAAGAACCTGTAGTCCCAGACACTCAGGAGGCTGAGGCAGAGGGATCACCTTAGCCCAGGAAGTCAAGGCTGCAGTGAGCCATGACTGTGCCACTGCACTCTAGTGACATTGACACAAAAAAAAAAAAAAGGAAGAAAGAAAAAAACATGAAGGTAACTCATTTAGAAAATATTTAAAATTTTACTCTTCTTCTTGATTGATAGTTTGTGCACAGAATTCCACATTGTAGATAATTTCCCTCTAAGAACTTTGAATGCACTGATAGGGTTTTTCCTTGTTATTTAAGATTACTAAAGAAAAATGAATGCTATCTTTTTTATATAACATGTTGGGCTTTTGGCTCCACTGAAAACTCTCAGTGTCTTTTCTTTATCTTTGGATGTTGAAATTCGCAGTGACAGCTCTAACTGTGGGTCTTTCTTTCACCAATTTTGCTAGGCACATCCTAATCCCTAGAACCTTTCAGGTAAAATGGAATTTGCAGCTGTGACTAAGTTAAAGCATTTGAGATGGAGAGATTATCCAAATAGGTCCAAGGTAATCATAAGGTCTTCATATGAGAAATAGGAAGGCAGGAGAGTCAGAGTCAGAGATGGAGACATGATAACAGAAACAGATGAAACAAAAAGCAAGATTTGAAGACACCATGCTGCTGGATTTGAAAACAGAGCAAGGAGGGCACAAGCCAAGGACTGTAGGTGCCTCTAGAAGCTGAAAAAGACAAGGAAACAGACTCTAGAACCTCCAGAAAGGATATAGCCCTGCCAACGCTTTTATTTTTAGCCCAGCTAAGACCCATTTCAACTTCTGACCTCCAGAACTGCAAGAGAATAAATTTGTGTTGTTTTACACCCCCAAATTTGTGGTAATTTGCTACAGCAGCAGTAGACAACTAATACAGATTTTTGTGATATTTCCTCATCTTTACCATCCAACCTTTTGATTGTATGCTTTATGTCAGATATCATGTTTTTATTTCCAAGGACTATTGTTCCTTGATTCTTATTTTATAGCATCCTGTTCTTATTTAATGGATATACTAACTTCTTGAATCATCACTCTGGAAAGTTTTTCTAAAATATCTTTGATTTATTTAATTTCTTCTTCCTCCACTGTAAATTTTTCTGGGTTTTGTTGTTGTTAATTTTTAAGCTTGGACTTTCATGATGCTTGCTTTCTTCAAATGTCTGTTGAGCCCTCACTGTTCATTTATCCTGGAGAATAAAGCAACAGAAGGCTGATTAGAAACTCTCCGTGTGGACAGGGGGCTTGTTGACCAGTGAGTTTCCCTCCATAGTCATTACTTTAGGAGACCCACTAACTGCCAAATTGGGCAGTGTTTTGCTCTGGGGTTCTAAGTCTCATCATGGTTGTCCTAGTTCTTCCCAGAGGGATTGTTTGGGAAGAATCTTTGTCTTGGAGTAATTACTGGACTACAGCAGTTCTGAAAGCAATTCTGCTGGAGTAGGGAGGGAGCTGAGAGTTGGGAGGAAGCTGAGAGTTCTATCAATTATTCCTTCTGTTCTCTGCCTTACTTCTCATTCTTATGCTGTGACACATGTCATTTCCTGTCCCCTCCCCACAGTGTAGCCCTCACTGCTTATGTTCCAGGTGACTCCTACTTCCTATCTGCTTCATGGTCAGCAACTCATCATTCTCTTCACACATTCTAGAAATGTGTTGAGCTCTCTTGTTTGCTGACTGTTCCCTTGTCATTTTATTGCTGGAGGTTTTTGTTTGTTGTTTGTTTGTTTGGAGTTTTTTTTTTTTTTACATTTTACATTACTTTATAATATTAACTGCCTCTCAAAGTGAGATGTGGATCAACATGTATGTTTTGGTCTGCCATCTTGAGTAAAAATATGACACACCAGAAATTAGGTCAGAACACAGGCAAAGGAAAATCCTCAAAAACATAACTTGAAGTCCGAAGCAGTGGCTCACGCCTGTAATCCCAGCACTTTGGGAGGCAGAGACAAGAGGATTGCCTGAGCCTAAGGATTTAAGACCAACTTGGGCAACTTGGTGAGACTTTGTCTCTAAAATAACTAAAAAAAAAATTAACTGGGTGTGATGGCACACTCCTGCGGTTCCAGCTACTTGGAAGGCTGAGGCAGAAGGATCATCTAAGACCAGCAGGTCAAGGCTGCAGTGGCCATGAGTGTGCCACTATACTCCAGCCTGGGCAACAGAATGAGACTCTGACTAGAAAGAAAGAAAGAAAGAAAGAAAGAAAGAAAGAAAGAAAGAAAGAAAGAAAGAAAGAAAGAAAGAAAGAAAGAAAGAGAAAAACACAACTTAAAGCAAATGCCACTTTATTGTGCCTTGAAGGACAGGAAACAGTCACAGACAAAATGACATAAGATTTCTATTAGCAGATAAAAATAACTGTTAATAGTCTTTAGTGGACCTGTTAGAAGCTCCCCCAGTGTTGACATGCATCCTTATAGCCACAAACCATTGGACATGCCCATGTCCCCAATATGGAAAAAAGTGGTAACTCAGTATAAATGCTTTTTCAATCACAAACACCAATGATCAACATTCATTCAATAAAGTTAATTACACATCTATTTTGTGCCAGATAATCTGCCAGGTGCTTGGGATATAATAGTAGACAAAGCCAGATATATTTCTCGCCCAATAGATTGCTTGTGATTACACAATCAAATGTAAATTACATCTCTGGTCAGTGCTTTGCAGAAACAATCCACCTGTCTATGACAGCCATTAAGAGCTTGCCAAATAGCTGTGCATGGTGGCTCAAGCCTGTAATCCCAGCACTTTGGGAGGCAGAGGCGAGAGGATTTCCTGAGTCCAGGATTCAAGACCAGCCTGGGCAACTTGGCGAGAACTCATCTCTACAATAAATACATTTTAAAAATTAGCTGGGCATAGTGGCATGCACCTGTAGTTCCAACTATCTTGGAAGGCTAAGGGGGAAGGATCTCCTGGGCCCAGCAGGTCAAGGCAGTGGTGGCTGTGAGGGTACCACTGCACTCCAGCTCAAAAAAAAAAAAAAATAGAGGTTGCTGACCAAGTCTGGAGGGTAAGTGAAAGTTTCTGGGGAGAATTAATATAGGAGCATAATTTTCAATAAATGCCATTGTATATTTTATTAAAATATATGTATATTATTAAGGCGTAGATAGATGTGATCAGATGAAAGAATCCAGCCTAGACATCAATAGAGATGGGAAACCTGGGTCTTTTAGTTTCAGCTTTGCCAACAGATGATTGTATGATTCTGGGTAACTCAACTCACCTTCCCTGGGCAGGATTTTTTTCCTCTGCTAAATGAAGAGGTCAGATGAAATAATCTGTTAGGTCATTTTCAGATCTAAAAGTCTCTCTTGGCCTGGTGCGGTGGCTCACACCTGTAATTCCAGCACTTTGTGAAGTCAAGGTGGAGGATTGCTTCAGCCCAGGAATTCAAGACCAGCCTAGGCAACATAGCTAGACCTCGTCTCTACAAAAAAAATTTAAAAATTAGCTGGGCGTGGTGGTGTACGCCTGCAGTTCTGGCTACTCGGAAGGCTGAGGCAGAAAGATTGCCTGAGCCCAGGAAATCAAGATTACCATGAGTCATGACCGTGTCACTGCACTTCAGCCTGAAGTGACCTCAACTCAAAAAAAAAAAACTAATTTCTTTAAAGTATCTCTCTCAAAAGAGAGACTATATTTGCATTAAAAGTCTTGTCTCCCTGAGTGTCTCGGCTTAAGAAATAATTCTGTTTAGGTCATGTATGTATACTTTCCAACTCTAAGAAAGGAGTATTTGCTCATAAAATATTTCGGAGTACTTATTATCTAATTAGGTGTGTGTGTGGAGAGAGAAAACAACTAAGCACATATGAGTAAGATATCAAAATAGATTTGTATTTTCACTTACGATGTCCTCATATCTTTGTATATTTGTTTCCACTTAAAATGACCTCATATTGCTGGGCATGGTGGCTCATACCTTTAATCCCAGCACTTTGGGAGACCAAGGCAAGAGGATTGCCTGAGCCCAGGGTTTCAGACCAGCCTGGGCAACTTGGTGAGATCTCATCTCTACAATAAATCAAAAAATTAGCTGGGCATGGTGGCGCACATCTGTGGTCTCAGCTTGCTGCCATAGTACACCAGCTTGGGTGACAGGGTGAGACTCCAACTCAAAAAAAAAAGGAAAGAAAGAAATATTACTTATGAAACCGGGTGGAAGTTTGTGTGTTTGTGCATGTGTGTGTTGTTTATTTATTGTCAGTAAAAGCCCTCTTTGGGGAAACACAAGATTATTTTCTCAGTTTATAGAAATATTCCTAGAAACTCTAATATATCTTAGGTTGCCTGAGTAATTTGGCAAATTGAAAGAAGAAACTTCTATGTGATCAGTAAACCAAAGCAGTTTTTAAAACGTATTTATTTTTAACTTTTTAATTTTCTAAAATGTTTCTGTAGAGACAGATTTTTGCTATGTTGTCCAGACTGGTCTCGATCTCCTGGCCTCAAGTGATCCTCCCACCTTGGCCTCCCAAAGTACTGAGATCACAGGCATGAGCCATCATGCCTGACCCGAAACAGTTTTTAGAATTAGGCTAGCTCTGTTTCTTGAAGTGTGTGATCTTTAAATCTTTGTTTATCAGTGGGTGCTTATTCTTTTTTATTTATTAAAAAGTTTTATTTTGTGTCTAACTGACACATAGTTGTACATATTTATGGGATACAGTATGAAGTTTTGATACACATATACATTGTATAATGATCCCGTCAGGGTCATTAACATATCCATCATTTCAAGTGTTTATTTCTTCATGGTGAGAATATTAAATATTCTCTTTTCTCATTGTTCAATAGCCTATTCAATATTTTGAGCTATTTTGATATAGACATTATTAACTATAGTTATCCTACTGTACAATAGCATACCAAGATTATTCCTCCTCTCTAACTGTAACTGTGTACTTGTTGACACACCTCTCCCATGCTTCCCTTCTTTGCACCTTCTTCCGCCTCTAGTAATCACTATTCTACTCTACTTCTATGAGATCAACTTTTTAAAATTCCACATATGAGTAAGATCACACAGTACAGTATTTGTCCCCCATGCCTAGCTTGTTTCACTTAACATAATGTCCTCCAGATTTATCCATGTTGTCTCAAATGGCTGAATTTTATTATCTTTGTGTTTACATTTAACATGCTACTGCATAGAAATTGGTAGTTAGTAAATACATTCAGAAATATATTAATTTTTTATATTTCTGAGGAGTTTCTCAAATGGTAGGTTATAATTTCTGTGAATACTGTAAAATTTTGAATTGCCTAAATTTTTTCAAAACCCTGCTATAAAACCCAAAGTCAAACAAAGACCTATCATATGATAGGCTCAATAATGTTCTCCCAAAGTTCATATCCTAATTCGCAGAACTGGTGAAGATATTACCTTAAATGGCAAAAGGGACTTTGCAGATGTGATTAAATTAATTATTTTGAGAAGGGGGATTATCCATGTGGGTCCACTCTAATCATAAATGCTTTTATTTATTTATTTTGAGTCGGAGTCTCACTGTCGCCCTGGCTGGAGTGCAGTGGCATGCTCACGGTCACTGCAGCCTCGACCTGCTGGGCTCAGGTGATCCTTCTGCATCAGTCTTCCAAGTTCCTGGGACTACAGGAATGCACCACCAGGCCCGGCTAATTTTTTGATTTATTGTAGGGACTAGATCTCGCTAAGTTGCCCAGGCTGGTCTCGAACCTGTGGGATCAGGCAATCCTCTCACCTCGGCCTCCCAAAGTGCTGGGATTATAGGCATGAGCCACCACACCCAGCCCATAAATGTTTTTATAAGAGGGAGGCAAGAGGGTCAATGTTGGGAAGAGGGGATACTACAACAGAAACTGAGGTTGGTATGTTGCACATTGAAGAGGGGGGAAATGGCCCCTACCCAAAAATGAAGGCAGCCTCTAGAAGCTGGAAAGTTCAAGGAAATTAATTTTTCCCCTCAGGCCTCCAGAAGAAACACAACTCTACTGGTCCCTTGATTTTAGTCCTTTAGACCTTCCAGATGTCTGACAATTTGTGTTGTTTGAAACTAGTAAGTTTGTGGTAGTTTGTTAGAGCAGCAATAGGAAATGAATGCAATCGATGATAGTATTCCTTTTTTCTTTTTGAAAAAGAGATGTTTTTATCTTATTAAAAAACTTCTTAAAAAATTTCAATAGCTTTGGGGGGTACAAATAGTTTTTGGTCTGGTCTTTGCGTGTACCCACCACCCCCACCTGTGGGCATTATACGCCATAGTTGATTTTTTAATTATAAAGATGTGGGGGTACAATTCAGGATTAGGTATACAAGTGGATATCGTACAGGCAAAGTTTGGGCCTCCCTTTGGTCCCCACTTTGCCTGATTTGAGATCAGGTAGTGAGTGCTTATTCTCATACTTGATTATAAATGTTTATAGTTTGGAAACACTATCTCTAAGTAAATTAATTGTCCGTATATTTTTTAAATAAAGATACACTTCTACTTTTTCATTTATTTTCAGATCATCCTTGATGATGCTCATAATTATAATTTCTAATTTGTAGTAACTTCTAATTTTCTCTGACCTCAGGAGTTTCAAGTCCGTGGTTTACTTGGCCCTCTAATTTAAGTGAGTTCACTATTCACCAGAGTGACCGTCCTCTCCTCTGGACAAAGTGTCAGAGCTTGGGTGTGGTTTAGTTAAGCTCATAGAAAAGCTGACTGGACTGTGATCTCTTTGGGGAGTATTGAGGCAGAAAGTAAAGAGATGCATGCAGCTAGCAGGTGGGGGAGGAGCTTCATCTGGGTCCCTGAAAAAGGCTGAAAGAAAGCTGCCACCCTCTCACCCATGCTTTTCCCTCCCCGAGAACAGTGGCCACCAGCAGAGCACAGTCGTCAATCTCTTTTGATCTCCCAGGTTCTTTGAAATCTGAACATAATTACAAAAAGAATTTTGGGTGGCACATGGAAATACTTAGCATCATCTTTGGGAAAGTGCTGGTGCTCTCTGTAGATTTCAATTCAAAGGCCAAACTCCTTTCCTGGAAGAAGTCTTGTGTTTTTCCCATTTTCTGTATGAAACTTTGTGTTTCAGTTGCTAACCACCATTTACAGTCCAGAGTGTGCAATGAGACAACAATCAATGCAATAAATAAGTAGAATTTAACTGTTAACAGGTGTCTCTGAAATGACAGTGGTTTCTAAGCATTTATCTAAGAGTTATCTGATACTAAATGTGTTACCAATACACAGAACCTTGATCAACTGTGGCTATGTTAGTCCAAATGCAGCTGTGGAGAGATTAGGAAGGATGGACCAAAGCCTTTCTTTAAAAATGCACTAAAAGGCCAGGCGTGGTGGCTC
This sequence comes from Cephalopachus bancanus, assembly GCA_027257055.1. Classification (NCBI taxonomy): domain Eukaryota; kingdom Metazoa; phylum Chordata; class Mammalia; order Primates; family Tarsiidae; genus Cephalopachus; species Cephalopachus bancanus. Next base: position 7,654,912 of record JAPVLO010000010.1, on the reverse strand, counting down.
ACACCTAAAATTCCAGCACTCTGGGAGGCCGAGGTGAGAAGATTGCCTGAGCCCACGGGCTCAAGAACAGCCTGGGCAATTTGGCTAGACCTCATCTCTATAATAAATCAAAAAATTAGCCCAGTGTGGTGGCACGTCCCGGTAGTTCCAGCTACTTGGAAGGCTGAGGCTGAAGGATCACCTGAGCCAAGCAGGTCGCGTCTGTGGTGGCCATGAGTGTGCCACTGCACTCCAGCCTGGGTGACAGAATGAGATTCCAACTCAAAAAAAAAAAAAATGCATTAAAGAGCAACACAGAAGAGATAAAGTGAATGAAGGCACTTGTGCATTTTCTAAACCCACAAAGTCTGGGCCAACAGTTCAGACCTGCATTTTAACATTATATGTATATATTTACAAAGATGGAAATTTTAGCATTAAAATCACACTGTGGGTGAATATTTACTGACAAGGGAAGAAATCTGTGGTAGACTGGTAACTTTAAAACCAATTAAAAGACAATGTGTACTGAAGGGTGTCATTGCAGTGAATAAATGGGTATGTATGTACATATGTATTTATTATTTATTTTATTTTTTAGTTGGAGTCTCACTCTTATGCCCAGGTTGGAATGTAGTGGCATGCTCCCAGCCTCTGCAGCCTCGATTTACTGGGCTCCAATAATCCTTCCCTCTCAGCCTTCTTAGCCGGGCATGGTAACTACAGGCACGTGTTACCATGCCCAGCTAATTTTTAAATTTATTTTAGAGATGAGGTCTCACCAAGTTTCCCGGGCTGGTCTTGAACCCATGGGCTCAGGTAATCCACTCACCTCGGCCTCCCAAAGTGCTGTGATTACAGGCTGAGCCACTGAGCCCAGCCGAGTATGTATTTATAATAGGAAGAGAGCTGAAGTGATATACAGAAGTTGTTAACAGTGATTACCCCTAGACAGTGGGGATCATGGGTGTCTTATTTTACTCTTTTTGCTGATGTTTTCCAATGTTTCTTCAATAAGTTTGCATGGGTTTTAAATTAAAAAATTAAACATACTATATAACAAAAAGTATTAAGATCACTTGTCAGCAACTGAGCTGCTGATATTTGCAGTGATCACAATAAAACCTGAGTGAGAAGCAAATAAACAGCAATGTAAGTGATTTCTTAGGGTCAACCGTTCCCAAAATGTGTTCCTCAGAGCACATGCCCAGTAAATGCTCTGTGAAAAACAAAAAAGAAGTTGATTTTAAGAACTATGGTGATATCAGCAGCACTTAAAAAAGGATTCTAACTCTTCTGTCAATTCCAATGAAATCTGGAACGTTCAGCTGAGCCTCAAACAACTGAGGTTTGAACTTCATGGGTCCACTTACATATGGATCTTCTTCCACCTCTGCCATCCCTGAAACAAGGCAAAACCCTTTTCTTCCTCCTCCTCTTCAGTTTACTCAAAACGAAGACAATGACGATGAAGATCTCTATGATGATTTGCTTCCACTTAGTGAATAGTAAACATATTTTCTCTTCCTTATGATCTTAGTAATATTTCCTTTTCCTAGCTTTATTGTAAGAATATAATATATACACATAATATCCAAAATTTGTGTTAATAGGTTATTTATGTCATTGATAAGGCTTCTGGTCAACAATAAGCTATTAGTAGTTACGTTTTGAGGGAATCAAAAGTTCTATGTGGATTTTTGACAGTTTAGAGTGTTGGCACCTCCAACCTCCATGTTGCTCAAGGATTAGCTGTGCTTATTTGACCACAGACCATTATCTTTTATGGAACCCCTCTTAATATTTCATGGCCCTTTAGGAAATACCATCTCAGTTTGTGTTACTATAGCAGAATACCATAGACTAGGTAACTTATAAATAAAAGAAATCTGTTTCTTATAGTTCTGAAGGATGGAAGTGAAATAGCAAAGAGCTGGCATCTGGTGAGGGCCTTCTAGCTGTGTCGTTCCATGGTGGGAGGCAGAAGGTTAAGAGAGGACATGTGAGAGAAAGCAAGAGAGGCAGAAGGGACCAAACTCATTTTTGTAGCAAACGCACTCTCCAGATAACTAACCCACTCTTGCAATAATAACAGGAATCCATTTCTGAGGGTAGAGCCCCACTTCTCTTTGGAGATTAAGTTTCCAACATATGAACCTTGGGAAACATTCAAGTATAATACCATCTTCGGTCTCAGACCATCTTTCTTAGCTTTGAGTACCAAAGGCCTCTTATTTTTGATTACTTTGCCTAAAGATGTGAATCCACAACCAAAGGCTTTCACTTTAATGAGTAAAAGTTTAACATAGGCCGGGCACGGTGACTCACGCCTATAATTCTAGCACTTTGAAAGACTGAGGTGAGAGGATTAACTGAGCCCACGGTTAGAGACCAGCCTGGGCAACTTGGCGAGACCTCATCTCTACAATAAATCAAAAAATTAGCCAGGCGTGGTGGTACACGCCTGTAGTTCCAGCTACTTGGAAGACTGAGGTGGAAGAATCATCTGAGCCCAGCAGAACGAGGCTGCGGTGGCCATGAATGTGCCACTGCACTGGAGCCAGGGCAACAGAGTGGGACTCTGACTCAAAAAAAAAAAGTTCATAGTAAGTATAGGACGATCAAACAAACAGCAACAGATGTTCTTCTGTTGTCTGACACTGGACCTCCCTACCACAGATTTCTCCCCAGTGAGAAGCAATCCCAAGGTTACATTTCTTTTGGGGTTCTATCTCTGCAGGAAAAAGGAAAGAGGACTCCCCACAGAAAACTGCGGAGTTTCAACTTTCACCTCCTGGCCCGAATTCCTCAAGGTTAGTCTTCCTCTTGGTTTTTTCCAATCCACTCTTACTTCTTCCATTCTGTAGAAATGATGGTCCAAAATTCACCAATGGGAATTTCCATAGCTGGCTTCCAGCAGTCACTGAGTGTTTGGCACCCACAAGGCTAACAATTTGGGGTATTTTTCTTAGCGACAGGATCTTGCTATGTTACCCAGGCTGGACTTGTACTCTTAGATTCAAGCGATCCTCTTGCCTGAGTCTCCTCAGTAGCTGGGACTAGAGGTGTGTGCCACCTTGACAGGCTTTAAACACATTTTTATCATGTTGTTGAAACAGCATTAGAACAAGTATTTTACTGCGGTGCAACTACATAACAAAATTTATAATTTTAACCAAGTTTTAAGTACACAACTCAGTGGCACTAAGCACATTCCTATTATTATACAACCATCGCTACTATACATTTCCATAACTTTTTCATGACTCCAAAACAGAGACTGCACACTCAGTAAACATTAACCACATAGTCCAGTCTCCCCACAAGCTCTGGTAGCCTTTGTTTCACTTTCTGTCTCTATATGTTTGACTATTCTGGGTGCCTCATGTAAGTGGAACCATGTGATAGACGTCACTTTATGTCTGGCAAATTTCACTTAGCATCATGCTTCCATGGTTCGTCCAAAACTTATTTTCAATTAGTAATTATGATTTCATATCCGTAAAAGGGATGATATTGTTGGTAATTTTTCACCAAGGTTTTCGTAGCCCTTTAAGAGATGACAAGCTGGAGGCACAGATTAGAGTCTGTCTGCAGTCGATTTGTTTCCTGACTCTATTTCTACTGAAACAGGAAGTCCTAATCATACTTATCAGTCACGAGGATTGGCAAAGTTGTTCAGAACCTCTGTCTGATCATTTTGAAACTATGGTTCACACATGTGTCCGGACAGTATGGTATGGCTTCATTCTCAACAGTAAGTCAGGTCCTTGAATAAAAAAATGCTAGACTTAAATTGATGCCTTGAAATGTCCTCTGTTGTAGCCTCAGAAATGATGGTAGAAAGCATCCCTGCTCCACTTTGATTTCATTTGACTTTGAAAAGTGTTTCTTCAGGTTTGGGAACTGCATGTGGATTTGTTTCTTTGTCTTTTTTTTTTCTTTGAGTTAAAGTCTCACTCTGTCACCCAGGCTGGAGTGCAGTGGCAGGCTCACGGACACCTCACCTTGGCCTGCTGGGCTGGGGATCCTTCCTTCCTCCTTGTCTAGGCTGGTCTCAGGTAATCCTCCCATCTCAGCCTCCTAAGTACTGGGACTGCAGGCATGAGCCACCACATCTGGCCTTGTTTCTCTATCTTTATCTTATTTATTTGAACATGCTGTATAAATTTGTCCTCTAATGTCATTGACTTCTCTGATGAATGAAAAAAATCATGTGTTATTTATCCCAGAGTTTGGTCCTCTTAAGAAACCCTGACAGCCACAAGATATAAAATGATAACATTTGCACTCTGTCATGAGGCTACAAAAAATAGAATATATCACTGAGATATGCCACTGGAAAAACTACTTTAAAAAATGGCATTATGAGTGTCATCTCACCCCTGGTTTCAGAAACTTACATGAACACTTTCACCTCAATAAACAGTTTACCTCTGTGTAGAAAAGGAGACTCATGTTTGCTACCCATTTCTTCCCAACGCAAGCTTAAAAGATAAACACATACTTAGAAGACAACCACAACTGAAATGTATTAACTACTCTTCCTAACTATTTCCGGGAATAAGACAATAGCCAAAGGGACAATCGTTTTTATCCAAGTAACTCAACACCTCCTTGTTGAACACGTCACTGGTATTGTTAGTGTCTTTCTCGCCTATATCATGCCTCACGAAATAGTTACTAACTACATCAAAAATCTCCTCTAGCCTGGGAGTAGAGCCATAAACTAGCCAATAAGTAACTGAGTACTTTTCTATATTTCTGCTCATTTCTGCCAAGTGCTGATTGATACTTTGCACACACAATTCTTCCCAAATGTAAGCCAAAATATCTGTTTGTACACACTCTTAAGTCATTACTCTTCTGTGTCATATGCCATTAGTATTATAAGATGTACAACAGTTCGCTTGGGTTAGGAAATTGTCAGGAACTAATTAAAGTTTCTTCCTGAGCATGGTAGTTATCATTAACCTTATAGCTGGCTTTAGAAATTTCTTAGCAATAGTGTGACTTATGTATATATCTGTATATACGCACACACACACATATAGGTGTATAACTTTGAATGATATTTCTTTAGTTTGAGTCTCCTCTCCACCTTTAAATGACAAAATGTATCAGTTTCATATTAGAAAGCATTATTTTGTGCTTGTTCAGGAAAAACCTGAATTGGTTTATCAGAAAGGTCACGGAACTTTGAACGCAATGCGAAAGCTCCTGTGGCTTCTTGCCATTCTTTAACAAAGTTTCGTATCAGACAATGCAATAGAAACTCAAGGCAAATTGATTGCTGGTCTGATAAAATCCAGTTTTCATGTATTCATCACGATTCACTTGTTCTAGCAGATACAGCTTCTCAGTCAAGATTTGCATGGGTTCCTGTTGCTTATCAACATTTATAGTGTCTTCCATTTACATCACAATTCTCATCACTATCACAGTTTATTCTCAAATAACACATTTATTTCTTGAATTGGTTATCATGACACACAATGAAAAATGTAAAACTAACAGAAGTAAATGACATACAATTCAACAGTCAAGGCAAAGTGCACCCTGAACCATGAGCTGAGATGAACAACTTTTAGGAATACAGCGATTATAAGCACATGACTAGATTCCCGTACAATCAGATAAGTTTGTAATCAGATAACTTTGAAATTTACAGAATAAACATGAATTCAACTGCTTCCTTGCTCTTTTCTTCTGTAGCTGGTCTGTCCATCGCCCACCTGGGATCAGCATTTCCCTGTAAGGCATGCCTTTGGGGAGCTGGAATGGCTGCTTGTTCTCCAAAACAGCTCATCATCCAAAGTCCTCATATTATTTTTTCTTCCAAGATAGATCTGGCTTATAAAACTCATGGCATATAAGTACTGTGCACTAACCTATTGCACCACTACTCCCAGCTACTCCAGAAACTGGGGCAGGAGGATCGCTTGAGCCAAAGAGTTCGAGGCTGTAGTGAGCTATGATGTCACCTATGAATAGCCACTGCACTGCAGCCTGGCCAACACAGTGAGATCCACCTTACAACAAAACAAAAAACTCAAGACAATTTTTGTTAATATCATGGAGTCTAAAGCATGAAAGTAGGCTATCGATGTAAACTACATATAAAACAGACATAATCCCTGCCTTCCCAGAGCATATGGCTTAGACCTAAAATAAATAAACTAATAAATTGCAGACTACCTATTGTAGTGAGTGATGAAGGAAGAGAGGTAAGAGAATAATAAAGTAAAAAGGTGTCTAATTTGATGTGGTGGATCAAAGGCAAGCACTGTAAGCTATTTCTTTTGCACTCCTCCAAGGAGGAACACTCATTCCATGGGTATTAGTATATATTCTTTTTTTTTTTTTTAGTTGGAGTCTCATTCTGTCACCCAGATTGGAGTGCAGTGGCCGCTCCCAGCCACTGCAGCCTCAACCTGCTGGGCTCTGGTGATCCTGCCGCCTCAGCCTTCCAAGTAGCCAGAATTAAGGCACGCGCTGCTACGCCCGGCTGAGTTTTTGATTTATTGTAGAGATGAGGTCTCGCCAAGTTGCCAGGCGGGTCTCGAACCCGCGGGCTCAGGCAATCCACTCACCTCAGCCTCCCAAAGGCGTGGGATTACAGGCTGAGCCACTGAGCCCGGCTTCTTTTTCTAATAACAGTAGTGAAGCATAAGAACGCATGGAGATGACATTTGTTTCTTTAGTCAATTACTATTTTTTTTTAGTCCTTACTGTGTTACAGGCATTGTTCTAGGCTCTAGTGAGGGGTACAGTGGTGAATGAGACAAACAAGAATTCTGTTCTCATGTAGCTTTTGTTCTAGAGGGGAGATGTTCCTTCTCAGAAGATGGAAAGAGAAAAATATAACTAAACTCTGGAGTAAATTATTTTAAAAGCATACAAAGATCACCAAGGCGATAAAGAGATACGCTCCTGCCCAAAAAACACTTGACTATAACCTGATTGAATATTTAACCGTATGCAAAAATGGCATATGTCAGTCAGAACTGGTGATCAGCAATGCAGAAAATAAACCCTAAAATGGAACTGATGTATCAGGCGTTCCGGATTGATGACAATAGCCGTCAATATCATCTTATTCCTCTTGATTGAAATGTGGCCTTAATTGGAAAATTGCCTGTAGAGACAAATATTGACAAGTACTGTATAAGCTGTTGGTGTTCTGATCACATATCGTCTTGGTGAGTGCGTTTAACATGAATCTTTACCTGAGTGATTATAAATCAAGTTGTGAGTATGCTAGGCCGGGGACTGGCCCTGGATTCAGTGTAGTGCCATCATCCTGGTGTCGTGCTCCCAGGGGCCCTGAAGGTTGGCCCGCTGACTTTTGCCATGAGACTCCTTGGCCATAGAGTAAGTTATTTTTTCAATCAGCAATTTGCATTAATCAATAATCAAGCTATTTCAGAGACCCTTCATCAACCATCCCTAGGAAGAAAATAATGATTTATAATGTCAGGTAGGAAATGGGTATTTCAAGGCTTAAAATAAACCATTTCTTTAAAAAATTATTCATTATTCCTAGAGAATGTAGGAGCAATTGAATCCACAATTTTTGATCCTTTTGTAAGTCCAGCTGCCTGTTCTATCTGGAGGAAGATGGGCTCACACGGTCAATGGGGTTCTTTTAATTAAATAAACAGACATTTCTCATTTATCTTCAAAGCTGCAATAGTGCTTAAGATCAAAACAGAAGTATTCAGCAGTTCTGTCCTTTCTCCCTTTCTTGTGAAATTGAAAAGAAACAAAATAAGTGCATTTGAATTTGGTATAAAGGGGACTAAGAATGTTTATCAGAGACAACTGAATATTACTCATCTGAGACCAAAGCTATTCTTTCCAAGTTCAACAAAAATACACAAAGAATTTGATAAGTATTGAATTATGCTTCAGGGCAACTGCTCCTATTTTTAATATAATCTTTTATTTAAAATTTCTTTCCTTCTACTTTGAAATCAAAGTCTATTACCAGATACAATTTTTAAAATACATTGTGTTGCTTTTTGTCTCAACCTAGGGAAGAAATTTTGCTTGCTTTTATACCATAACTTTTAGCCATTTTTCTCCTGAATGAGATGAAAGAAAGCTTGAACATCTCCAGAGATATGTAGCCAAAAAAACCAGGTTATCTGTAAAATGACATGGCCAAGTCAGATATAATGCTCATATTACTGTCACGTTAAGACAATGTGTTTAAAAATATTAGATTATGTTTGGGTGTGGTGGCTCATCCCCGTAATCTTAGCACTTTGGGAGGCCAAGGCAGGAGGATCACTTGAGCCCAGCCTGGGCAGCACAGCAAGACCTCATCTCTACAAAAAAAAATGTAAAAATTTAGCCAGGCATGGTGGTACACGCCTGTGGTCCCAGCTACTTGGTGGGCTGAGGTGGAAGGATCACCTGAACCCAAGAGGTTGAGGTTGCAGTGAGCTGTGATTCTGCCACTAGGTTATAGAGTGAGACACTGATTAAAAAAAAAAAATGAGATTATGGTAATTATTTTGGAATTTGTAGGCTCATTTTATGCACCTTTGTGTAAAGTGGATAATACTTAATTGCCTGAAAATACTGACCATTGCTTCTAAACTTTGTACATTAGAGTCACAAGGGAGTAGGTGGGAAGGTCACTTTAACAAATACTGCTGGGGCAATTCCCTGGAGTCCCCTCCTGCTGTGGGAACTTTTCTGTCCTCATAATAAATCCTGCTTTTTTTAAAAAAAAAATACTGATGCCCAGGTCCCACTCCTGAGATTTTTTTAGCACCCTAGTTGATTACAATCTTAATATTTATGATCACTTTAGGGTCCTAAAATAATAATGTGGAAACCATCACAGTTCTAGAAGTTCACAACACATTTAGGTTTAGATTAGGTTGCCAGATACAGCAGAGAAAGTCTAGTTAAATTTGAATTTTAGATCCATACATTTTTGTACAAATGAATCCCAAATATTATGTAGACACCATGTATTTTTACTTGCTAAATTTGGCAAGCCTAATTTAGGTTCTATTTTTTGCGTAAAAATTCTTTGGAACACAGTAGTTTACCTACGTTAGAGCTCCTTAGAAGCAAAGATTTCTATGATTTAAAACAAAACGATACATGATGGAATATTACACAGCCCCAAGGAAGGACAAAAGCATGGACTTCGCAGCAAATTGGATGGAGTTGGAGACAATTATACTTAGTGATCTATCACAGCAACAAGAAATTGAATACCAAATGTTCTCGCTCATAAGGGGGACCTGAACATTAACCATAATAACACAAGGAAGAGATCGGCAGTTGCTGGATACTGCCAGGGGAGGGAGGAGGGAATGGCACGTAACAACACAAAGGGTACCTGGTCCTAAACCAGGACAAGTGAGGACAAATTGGAGGCCCAAACTTCACCTGCACATACATTACTTATGTGCCTAATCCTGACTCATACCCCACATCTCTATAATAAAATAAAATTTAAAAAATTTTTTTAAGTAAAAAATAATGAAACAAAACAAGCAAAATTCTACAGGTGTCCTCCAGTCCTGGGGTCCCAAGTCAGAGCACCTTCCTCTTTACACTCTCAGAGTTTTCCTTTGATCGTATCTTACATTGTGTTCAAGGTTTACAGTTTTCCTATTGTTAGGGTATGAAAAGGGTGAGGGTGGATGGATGGATGGATGGATGAGGAGGGGTGCAGCACCGCCGGAGCCAGTATGCTGGAGGTATGCGCTGGTAACCAGAGATCCAAGTAACGCAAAGAATTGCAACACACAAAGAGGTGAAAGAAGAAAAGATTTATTTATGAAATCTTCCCACAGACAGGAAGCAGGCCTATACTCTAGATGAGTATGGCACTGTAACCCCCTGAGCCCCAGTTTAAATCCTTTCCCTTAGAGGTGTTGCAATCAGATAGATGGGACTGCCGGGACTTCCTTGTTGACCACCTGCAAATGTCTTGGAGAACCTGTGGGGTGTCCTGGTCACCATGCACCGAGTATACAATGGGTCGGTACTGGTCATGCTTGAGAAGTCTGGATTTCTAAAAAAGACAAATTACAATAGGCTGATACCAGTCATGCTTAAGGAGTCTGAGTTTCTGAAAAGTAAGGAGTCTGTGTTTCTGAAAAGTAAGGAGTCTGTGTTTCTGAAAAGACAAAGTTGGCAAAGTTAATCTTTACCTGGAGTATGCATTTCTCCAAAACATAGCTTCTACTTTCTCATCATTGTATTAAGGTTTAGGAACAAGATAAAAAATGGATTTCTGCAGAACATAGCTTCTACCTTCTCATCATCGTGTCAGGGTTTAAGAACAAGATAAAAAACCAGCTTCCTGCCCTTGGTATGTCCTTTCACCTATAAGGGAGGGTCACAGAGAAACAAGGCTATGCCATCTTATTTGGACCAGAAGTAAGATGTCTCTGCCATTATTATTGTTATTATGATTGTTACTTCTTTTAAGTTGGAGTCTCACTCTGTCATCCAGGTTGGAGTGCAGTGGAATGATCATGGCTCATGGCACCTTCGACCTGCTGGGTTCAGCAGTTCTTCTTTAGCTAGGCCTTATTTAGGCTATAAAATCTGGTCATGGAGAGGTGAAGACGAAGACCGATCACTGGATATGGTCTCCTGTCATTCCTTATCAAATACTACTAAGCAGAGTTCAAACACGCCTCTCCTTACTTACAGCCCTCTTGTGAAGGAGAGGTTTCTGCTGTGTCCCTGTGAGAACCTATTCTTCCCAAAGGGGGTAGCCCTGACTCTTGCTATCACCCTCTCTGGATCAGAAACCATGTGCTCAAGCTATCAGTCTGAATACTCTTACCATTGATCCATGGTCAATGGTGATTTACAAGACCAACTTTTAATCTCATTAGGGCTATAGTTTGTGTTTCCTGTATTAAATAGCAAGAAGCATACTTTCTTGATACATATAATTATCTAGCAGGAATTCTTCAAACATTAAATGGTCTTCTCATGTTGCATTATGTATAATTTATTTTCTGGGAAGGGACACATAAATCTTGGTGTGGCTTAATTAAGAATAATGTCACAGTTTACCAACCCCATGTCTTCTTGTGAGAAAGAAAAAAAGAACAACATGGTGATGCCAACAGGTCTTGCAAGAATCTCTGCAAACAATCTTTTATTAGTCCTAATAGTTTTCAGATTAATTTTCTTGGGTAGACAATAATATCAATAAATAAAAATACTTTTAATATTTGTACTTTTTAATCAAACAGATCACTGAAGAAAAACCACATGACCATCTGATGAAAAAGAAAGGCATCTGATATCATATCATTTACCAGTCGTTACATTTTTTTTTTTAGTTGGAATCTCATTCTGTCGCCCAGGCTGGAGTACAGTGGCATGCTCATGGCCACTGCAGGCTCTACCTGCTGGGCTCAGGTGATCCTTCTGCCTCAGCCTTCCAAGTAGCTGGAACTGCAGGCATGCACCACCATGCCCAGCTACTTTTTTTATTTATTGTAGAGATTACGTCTTACCAAGTTGCCCAGGCTGTCTCAAACCCATGGGCTCAGGCAATCCTCTCACCTCAGCCTCCCAGATTGCTGGGATAATAGGCCACTGTGCCCGGTCTCTTCATCACATTTTTAAGAAATCTGATGAACAAGGATTAAGATACTTCCTCTAACATAATCAAAATTATGTTTTGGGGGGTTTTTTTTGAGTCAGGGTCAGGTGATCCTCCTGCCTCAGCCTCCTAAGTAGCTGAGACTACAGGTGCACCCTGCCAGGCCTGGTTAATTGTTTTTATTTTTTTGTAGAGATACTGTCTCACTATGTTGCCCAGGGTGGTCTTGAACTCCTGGGCTCAAGTCATCCTTCCGTCTCAGCCTCCCAAAGTGTTGGGATTACAGGTATGAGTCATTGTGCCCAGCCAGAATTATGTACAGTAAGTCCCCTGCATACAAACTTTCAAGTTGTGAACTTTCAAAGATGTGAATGTGCATCTTCAATGTATTATTTCTCTCCACTGTTTTAAACTAATGATAAATATTAAAACATCTTTGTATTTCTGGAATAAGCCATACATTTTGTTTACATTTCTCCTATATTTTGTTAATGTGAATTGCATTAATTGATTTTTCTAATGGAAACCAAATCTGCATTCTGGGAGGACCCCAACTTGTTCATAAATTAATATACTTTGTATAAATTGCTGTTTGATGTGTTTGTATTTTAATTAGAATTTATGCATCAAAACTCATATTTCAGATTTGGCTGTAAATCTCTGTTTTGAAAATCATTATTTTGGTATCCAAGTTTTGAAAAACTAATAAAGTTAGTAGGAGAGACCCTTCTGTTTTCTATTCTCTGATCATGTTTGTGTAAAATTTAATTTTTTTTCTGTCAGGCAGAACCCACTGGCAAACCCACTAGGACTGAAGTTTTTTTTTTTTTTTTTTTGAGTAGGAGTCTCACTCTGTCACCCAGACTAGAGTGCAGTGGCAGCTCCCAGCCACCGCAGCCTCGACCTGCTGGGCTCTGGTGATCCTTCCGCCTCAGCCTTCCATGTAGCTGGAACTACAGGCGCGCACTACCACACCCGGCTAATTTTTTGACTTATTGTAGAGATGAGGTCTCGCTTGCCCAGGCGGGTCTCGAACCCGTGGGCTCAGACAATCCACTCACCTCAGCCTCCCAAGGCGTGGGATTACAGGCTGAGGCACCGAGCCAGGCTAAGATTTTTTTCTATGAGAATATTTGTGATTTCTGGGTTTTTCTTTGCTGCTGTTGTTGTTTGTATTGGAATCTCACACTGTCCCCCAGGCTAGAGTGCAGTGGCACAATCACAGCTCACTGCAGCCTCAACCTCCTGGGCTCAGGTGACCCTTCCATCTCAGCCTCCCAAGTAGCTGGGACTACAAGCATGTGCCACCACACTCAGCTAATTTTTTTTGTAGAGATGAGGTCTTGCTATGTTGCCCAGGCTGGTCTTGAACTCCTGTGCTCAAGCACTACTCTCTCCTCGACCTCCTAAAGTGCTGGGATTACAGGCATGAGCCACTGTGTCCAGCCTGGTTTAATTTCTTAAATAGTCATAGATGATTTGAGTTTTCTATTTCTTTTTTTTTTTTGTGCCAGTCATGATTAGTTATATATATTTTCTAAGCACTTGTTTATTTCATCTAAATTTTCAAGTGCACTGACAACATTTTTTTCATAATCTCTACCCGGTCTCTTCTATTTTTGATTCTTTGTACTGATAATTTGTGCTATATCCCTTTGCTTTTGAGCATTATCACCAGAGGTTTATGAATTTTCTTAATGTTTTCAAAGATTCACTTTTTGGCTTTGTGGCACTCCACTGTATTTTTTTAAATTTCATTTATTTCTGCCTATTTTCTTACTTTTTTTTTCTTTTAGGTGGGTAGAGATTAGTTTTACTGATGAAGGAACTAAGATCCAAATAGCTTACATAAACTTGCCCAAAGTCTCCAGCCTGTAAGTTGCAGAAATATGACATGAACCCACACACACTTATTAACTGAATGGATCAAAGGGTCTGTATGGTGGAGTCCAATTAGGCTTGATGCCATCCTTACCACTCAGTGTCACAAAACTTCCTCAAGTGCACGTACTCAAGGAAGCCTGATGACCCTCTTCAGTCATGGTCAAAATCGGCTTAGATCTTAAGGAACCCTCAGAGAGTTCCTTAGATAGAAGGATGGATAGATAGATATAGATAGATATGTGGGATACAAGTCAGGATTAGCTACACAAGCAGGCTTCATGCAGAAGTCTGGGCCTCTAACTGACCCTCATTTCCCCTGGTTTAGGACCAGGTACGCTTTGTGACGCTACTTGTTTCCTCTCTCCATCAACTGCCAATTCCTCTCTTGTACTAATGTGATTAATGTTCAGAGTCCACTTATGAATGAGAACATTTGGTATTCAGTTCTTTGTTTCTGTGATAGACCATTAAGTCTTATGGTCTCTAACTCCATCCAATTTGCTGCAAATTCCATGATTTTGTTCTTCTTTATGACTGCATAATACTCCATCATGTATGTGTACCACATTTTTGTTATCTAGTACACTTTTGATGGACAGTGGGTTTTTTTCCGTTTTTGCTTTTGTGAATAGTGCAGCTAAAAACATTCGTGTGCAGGTATCTTTTTGGTAGAAAGATTTATGTTCCTTTAGGTATATTCCCAGGACAGGGATTACTGGATAGTATGGAAGGTCAATTTTTAGTTCTTTTAGGAATCACCACACTGCTTTCCATAGAGACTGAACTAGTCTGCATACCCACCAACAGTGTAGAAGTGTTCTCGGTTCTCCACACCCTTGTCAGCATCTGTTGTTTTTTGAGTTATTGATGATGGCCATTCTGTTTGGAGTGAAGCAGTATCTCAATTTTAATTTGCATTTCTTTGATGATTAGTGAGGCTGAGCAGTTTTTCATTTATCTGTTGGCTGCTTGTATATCTTCTTTTGAAAAATGTTTATTCATGTTGCCTGTTTTCTTATTGCTTTTTTTCTTCTACTCTCTCTGTGGGTTTATTTTACTAGTATTTTTCAAACTTCTTGAGATGGATGCATGATTCATTACTCCTCAGCTTTTTTCTGTGTTTTATATTGAGCATTTAAGACAGTAAATTTCCTTTTTACCTAGATCCCACCAGTGTTTGTTGTGTAGTATTTTCATTATTTTTCAGTTCAAAGTATATTCTAATTTTCATTATTACTCCTGTTATCCAGTGATCACTTGCAAATATACGAGAATTTTAAATTATTATTTTGTTTTTAGTACATTTTATTTATTAGATTTTCTTTGTTTCAGTAGCTTTAGGGGTACAGATAGTTTTTGGTAGATGGTTGCTTGTACAGTAGTGAAGACAATTGGGCTTCATGTGTACCCAGCACTCCTATTTGTGTATTGTACTCAATAGGTGATTTATTCTTTGTTATCGATCTTTCAGCTTAAATGATTTGTGGTCACAGAATATGCTTTGTATGGTGAAAAACAAAACAAAACAACAACAAAAACTCCTTTTTTTTTTCTGAGTCAGAGTTCCACTCTGTCGCCCAGGCTGGAGTGCAGTGGCTCGCTCATGGCCACCGCAACCTCAACCTTCTGGACTGAGGCGATCCTTCCGCTTCAATCTTCCAAGTAGCTGGAGCTACAGGCACGCTCCACCACGCCGGGCTAATTTTTGATTTATTGTAGAGATGAAGTCTCATCAAGTTGCCCAGGCTGGTCTCGAATCCATGGGCTCAGGCAATTCTCTCAACTCAGTCTCCCAAAGTGCTGAGATTATAGGCATGAACCACCGCGCCTGGCCTCAAAAAACTCCTTTTTATCACGAAGACATATATACAGAAAAGTGCATGAAATACATGTGTACAGATTAATAAATTATTAAAAGTGAATAACCAGCCGGGCACAGTTGCTCAAGCCGTAATCCCAGAATTTGGGGAGGCCAAGGTGAGCAGATTGCCTGAGCCCAGCCTGGGCAACTTGGCGAGACCTCATCTCTATAACAAAAATCAAAAAATTAGCTGGACCTGGTAGCGCATGCCTGCAGTTATGGCTACTTGGAAGGCTGAGGCGAAAGGATCGCCTGAGCCCAGCGGGTCAAGGCTGCGATGGCCATGAGTGTGTCACTGTACTCCAGCCTGGGCAACACTTACAATAGGAACACTTACTAAAACCTAAAGGTAATCAATATATTTACTACAAGAACCTTTACAACACTTCATGGATTTTAGGTTTATGTAATTTTTAATTCCACTAGACAACATTAGTTTAGTTTTGTTAAAAATAAATTATGTGTATTTAAGGTATACAACATGATGTTATAAATACATATATATATAATAAAAAGATTACTATACTGAAGCAAATTAACATATTCTTTCTCTCACAGTTACCTTTTTTTTTTGTGGCAAGAACAGATAAACTCTACTCATTTAACATGAATCCCAAATAAAGTACAATTTTATTACCTATAATGCTCATGTCGTATATTAGATCTCTAGATTTGCTCATCCTACAAATTTGCTACTTTGTATCTTTGAACCTACATCTCCCCAGTTCCTCTCTACTCCTACCATGACAACCACGTTTTGTTCTCTATCTCTGTATACATGATTTTTTTTAAATTGAGGTGCAGTCCTTTGAGTAGCTGGGACTACAGGTGTGTACCACCATGCCCAGCTAATTTTTTTGATGTCTTGTAGAGATGAGGTCTTGTTATGTTGTCTAGGCTGGTTTCCAATGCCTAGGCTCAAGTGATCCTCCCGCCTTGACCTCTCAAAATGCTGGGATTCAAGGAATGAGTCACAGCACCTTCCTTGATTTTTTTAAAGATTCCATATACAAAGAGTACCCCCCAAACCCAGAATTATCTTTTGGTGAGTGGGCCCTTTGTCATATACTCAGAATTTGTTCCTCCAGATCAAAAGAACAACTAGTTTTTATCTGGAAGTTTTGAAAAGGTTGTGTCATGATTTGTGGAAGAAACATCCCGAGTTGTGGCCAACAGGTGACTGGCTTTTCCACCATGACAACGCATCTGCTCACAACCAAAAATGGCATGACCCCCATATCCTACCCTCCCTCATCACCAGATCTCACCCCGAGTGCCTTTTTTGTTTCCCTGAATGAAAAAAAGTCCTCAAAGGGAAATGGAAGAGGTGAAACAAAAAACAACAGCAGCACTAAAAGGCATCAAAATCGACAAGTTCAAAAACAATTTTGAGCAGTGAAAAAAGTGTCCTGACAGGGGTATTGCATCAAATGGAGAGTACTTGGAAGGTGACTAAAGTTTAACTATGTAAGAATAAAAACACAGTTTTTATCAATATATTCCAGTTATTTTTGGTCCCCCTTGTGTAAGTATGATCATGTAACACTTTTCTTTCTGTGTCTGGCTTCTTACATTTTGCATGAGTCCTCCCGGCTCAACCAAGTTGTGGCAAACAGCAAGACCTCATCCCTTTTAAAGGCTAATATTCAACTATATGTGCATACATACACAAACACACAAACCACAATTTATGTATCCACTTGTCCATCAATGGACACTTAGGTTGTTTACATATCAAGGCTATTGTGGATAATCCTGCAATAAACATGAGAGTTCTCGTATCTTTACAAGGTGGTGATTTCATTTACTTTGGGTATATGCTTAGAAGAGGAATTGCTGGGTAATATGGTAGTTCAATTTTTAACTTCTTTAGGTATCCCCATACTGTTTTCCATAATGGCTGTATGATCTAAATTCCCACCAACAGTGTACAAGAGTTCTCTTTTCTCACACCTTCGCTAACTTTTGTTATCTGTTGATTTTTTGATAGCAGCTATTCTAATAGGCATGAGGTGATATCTCATAGTGGTTTTGATTTGAATTTCCCTACTGATTAGTGATATTGAAACCCTTCTTATATACCTGTTGGCCAGTTTTAAGTCTTTTTCAGAGAAATGTCTATTCGGGTATTTTGCCCATCTTTCAAATTGGGTTATTTGTTTTCTATTTGTTATTGTTTTCTATTTGCTATGTGAGTTCTTTATAAACTGAAGATATATAACCCTTTATAAGATATATGGCTTGTAATTTTTTTTTAATCCATAGAATTCTGTTTCATTTTGTTGAGTGTTTCCTTTAGTGTACAGAAGATTTTTAGTTTGATGTGGTTCCATTTTTTTTGTTGTTGTTGTTTTGTTTTGCTTTTGTGACCTGAGCTTTTGGTATGATAGCCAAAACATTATTGCCAAGGTCAATGTCCAGAGGCTTTTTCTCATGTTCTCTTCTAGATGTTTTATAATTGCTGGCCATACTTTTAAGTCTTTTTATTCATTTTGAGTTGATATTTGTGTATAGTCATTTTTATTTTAAATATTCAATATTTATTCAAATTTCATTTATACCTTCTGTCTGTTATTTCCATTTGCATATCAGAGCCTACCTTTCAAATCACTTTTCTTCAAATTATCTTTCTTCTTTTTCTTCTTCTTCTTCTTCTTCCTCCTCCTCCTCTTCCTCCTCCTCCTCTTCTTCTTCTTCTGTCAGAGTCTCACTCTGTCACCCAGACTGGAGTACAGCGGCACGCTCATGGCCACCGCAGCCTCAGCCTGCTGGGCTCAGGCAACCCTTCTGCCTCAGCCTTCCAAAGTAGCTGGAACTACAGGCATGCGCCACCACGCCTGGCTAATTTTTTGATTTATTGTAGAGATGAGGTCTCGCTGCCCAGGCGGGTCTCGAGCCCTTGGGCTTAGGCAATCCTCTCACTTTGGCCTCCCAAAGTACTGGGACTATAGGCATGAACCACTGTGTCTGGTCCAAGTTATCTTTTATCATTTATTTTTGTGGTTTTGCAGTGCTGATACACTCTCTCCATATTTTTGGTCTGAAAATGTCTCTACTTTACCCCCATACTTGAAAAATTACTTTTATTGACGGTTATTTTCTTTCGCACATTAAAAATATTTCACTGCCTCTTGACTCCCAACGTTTACTGTCAATTTAAGTGAGGGTCTTTTGAAAATAACGGCTTTTTTTTTACCCTCTGGCTTCATTAAATCTTCAGTCTTTGCTCTTCCGTAGCTACAGTATATGTCCAGACATCGATTTATTCTGGATGACTTTTGCCAGTTCTGGAAAATTCTCAGTCGTTCTCTCTGTCCCATACCTCTTTTTCTTCTCTTCAACTGGAACGCTTATTGGATGTGTAATGGAACTTCATAAGCTGAGAAGTTCTTAGGCAAAAAAGCACTTAGCTTCATGTCACATAAACTCTTGTTCATACTTTCCGTCTCTTTGTATCTCTGTATTCTGAATAATTTCTTCTTACTTACCTTCAAATGAGTGAATTCACTTTTTTTGTGTGAGTTGGAGTCTCACGCCACTGCCCAGGCTGGAGTGCAGGGGCACACTCACGGCCACCACAGCCTTGGCCTGCTGGGCGTCGGCAGTCCTTCTGCCTCAGCCTTCCAGGTGGCTGGAATGACAGATGCACGCCACCACGCCCGGCTGGGTTGGTCTCGAACCCCAGGCTCAGGCAAACCTCTCACCTCGGCCTCCCCCAGTGCTGGGATTATAGTCTGAGCCACTACGCCTGGCCGACGAATTTTCTTTTCAGCAGCTTCTTATATTTGTTAATTCTACCTATTGAGCTTTATATTTCAATTATTATGCTTCTTGTTTGTTTGTTTTGAGTCAGAGTGTCACTCAGTCGCCCAGGCTGGAGTGCGGTGGTACACTCATGGCCACCGCAGCCTCAACTTGCTGGGCTCCAGCGATCTTTCTGCCTCAGTCTTCCAAGTAGCCAGAACTATAGGCGCAGGCTACCACACCTGGCTAATTTTGTGATTTATTGTAGAGGTGAGGTCTTGCCAAGCTGCCCAGGCTGCTCTCGAACCTGTGGGCTCAGGCAATCCCCTCACCTTGGCCTCCCAAAGTGCTGGGATTACAGGCTTGAGCAACTGCGCCCAACCTGTTCTTTTTTTTTTTAGTTCTAGAAGTTCTGTTTAGTAGTCTTTCAAATTTGCTAGTTTATTTTTAATAGTTTCTTATTCCCTGAAAGTACTTTGCTTTTAATTTTTAAAAGCATAGTAATTTTATTTTCTATAACTGAAATCTTCCAGTATCTAAATTTACTGCATATTGGTTTCTGCTATCTGTTGTTTTTGCTGGGTGCCGTTGGTGGTGAATTGTTTCTTCGTGGTACTTGGTTACTTTTGCCTGTGAGCTGCTTTTTGTTTTCCTTTGGAAAAATTATTTTTGAGGATAATGAGAGGACTAAAGTGAAGATGTCTCAGACTAATATGTAGAAACACTACCAGTTTGAAAAAACCTTAAATGTACAGCTTGAAGTTGTTTGACCGCCTTGGTGTTATAATGGTGTACAAACTCCCAAGAGTTCGCATATGGTTGCATCTTCTCAGGGCTGGCTTTTGTTTCCTACCGTTGTCCTGCTTACAGCCAAGTCAACATTCCTTGCAGGAGTGGAGCAGGTTTGCTTCTGGTTTATCTTTTTCCTGAGGGAATATCCCTTTGGTATCTTGGCCTTATCTGTTCACCTTGAATAGAGCCTAGGCTTTGATTCTGTTGTCCAGTTCTGTAAGGTTACTAAAGCCAAAGTCTGTTTGGTTTAGCAAATGCTCTGAAGAGCAGTCTCAGTGTTCTGTGAACATCTCCAGGGGCTCTCCTCTATTTAGATTTTGTCCTGGAAATTTCTTACTATCTTATCGTATCTTTATTGCTTTAAAGAATTTTTTTTTATGTGTTATCCAGCATTTAAGTTGTTCTTCCCTCCAGCTGAAGGGTTGGTCTGAATAACCTAGACTGCCCATTAGAAATGAAGGTCTTCCTTTGTAATTAAGAAAATAAATCCAAGGGTTTCTATCCGCCTTCTCATTCCTAATGTATCACGTATTAGTGTGCATGCATGTGTTTGTGTGCACGCGTTTCTTAATCAGACATTTCCAGGGCATTTTTGTATTATTTTATCTTCTAAAGACACACTCTAGGTCTACTTTATCGCTCTAATGACTTTTATTTCATAATTCTTTAATTTTTGCTTTTATCTTCCTTCCTCATGATTTTTTTTTGAGGGGAGGGTTAAGTTTTATCTTTCTAACTTATTGAAATAAATGCTCAGTCCATTTAGGCTTTCTTTATTAAATAATCAAAGTATTTAAACAGTGTA
This sequence comes from Cephalopachus bancanus, assembly GCA_027257055.1. Classification (NCBI taxonomy): domain Eukaryota; kingdom Metazoa; phylum Chordata; class Mammalia; order Primates; family Tarsiidae; genus Cephalopachus; species Cephalopachus bancanus. Next base: position 7,634,245 of record JAPVLO010000010.1, on the reverse strand, counting down.
CTTGTTTTTCAGTTCATTTTTTTGCATGCATCCCATTAGTTTTATTATTCTTTATCCTCCTTTTCTAAAGGATCAATAATTGTAGTTTTAATTTCCTTTTTTGTCCTATGACTTATTTGGATAATTTCCCTCCTAAATTTCCAAATGATTACTATTTTCCCCTCATTTAATCACTTCTTATTAACACTGATTATGAAGGAATGTATAAGAATGAGGTCTAAGCTCTAGATTAAAAATTTTTTTTTTAAACTGTAGAGACAGGATCTTGATATGTTGCCCAGGCTGGTCTTGAAATTCTGGACTCAATCAGTCCTCCTGCCTTGGCCTCCCAAAGTGCTGGGATTATAGGCATGAACAACTGTGCCTGGACTTAGGTTTTTTTTTTTAATACTGAATTTTTAGTGGCCTAGTATATCAATTTTAGCATGTAGTCTACAGATCTTTGTCAAAAATAAATAATCATATGTAGGATTTAACACTCAAGATATACATAAACATCGGTAAGTAGACACTAATTTTTTTTTTTTTTTTTTGAGTTGGAGTCTCACTCTGTTGCCCAGACTGGAGTACAGTGGCTGCTCCCGGCCACCGCAGCCTCGACCTACTGGGCTCTGGCGATCCTTCTGCCTCAGCCTTCCAAGTAGCTGGAATTACAGGCATGCGCTACCATGCCCGGCTGATTTTTCAATTTATTGTAGAGATGGGGTCTCGCTGCCCAGGCGGGTCTTGAACCCGCGGGCTCAGGCAACCCACTCACCTCAGCCTCCCAAAGGCGCGGGATTACAGGCTGAGCTACCGAGCCCGGCTGACGCTAATTTTTAAAATGATAGTCTGTAAGGTTTTTTGCCTACTTGTCAGTTCATGCATTTAAATAACACAGGTATACAATCAAAATCTCTCTTAGAGGTAATATGTCTGAGCATACTCTTTTATAGATTTGAAGACTGGTCAGGCCTGGTGGCTCAGCCTGTAACTCTAGCACTTTGGGAGGCCGAGGTGAGTGGATTGCCTGAGCCCATGGGTTTGAGACTGGCCCATGCAATTTGACGAGACCTTGTCTCTACAATAAATCAAAAATTAGCCGGGCGTGGTAGTGCACGCCTGTAGTTCTGGCTACTTGGAAGACCGAGGCAGAAGGATCGCCAGAGCCCAGCAGGTCAATGCTAGGGTGGCCGTGAGCATGCCACTGCACTCCAGCCTGGGCGATGGAGTGAGTCTCCAAAAGGCATCAAAGTTGATGTCCAAAACTGTTGTGAGCAGCGGAAAAAAGAGTCTCGATAGGTGTATTGCCTCAAACGGAGAGCACTTTGAAGGTGACTGAAGTTTAAACATGTAAGAGCAAGTACTGAGAAATACAGCAACCAGTCTCAGCGTCAAGTATGATGACAGCTGTGAATTTTTAATAAATTTCTTACGGCAGCTTGAGGAGCTTTTTTGCTGTTCATTATTTATTGTCAATTGTTGATAGTTTTTGTGCATCTGTTGAAATGATCTTGCAGTTTTTGGAAGATGATCTTTTAGCATGGTATATTACTTTAACTTTTGATGTGAAAGCAACATAGCTTTGTGCATTGTCTTATATGAAAAATTATTGCTCAGACCAATGTTCTAGAGCCTTTTCCCAGTGTTTATTTTAGTAGTCTGACAGTGTTGGATCTTACATTTAAGTCTTTAGTCCACTTTGATTTTATTTTTTTGTATATGGTGAGAGATAACAGTCTAGTCTCATGCTTCTGCATAGGGTTATCCAGTTTTCTCAGCACAATTTAATGAAGATATTGTATTTTCTTCATTCTGTGTTCTTGCTACTTTTGTCAAAAATGTTTTCATTTTAAAATCATAAATTTATTTCTGAGTTGTCTATTATTTCCCATTATTCTATGTGCCTGTTTTTTATGCCAGTGCCATGCTGATTTGTGTATTGTTGCTTTGTAGTGTAGTGTATTAGGTAGTGTGAAGCCTCCAGGTTTCCTTTTTTTGCTCCAGTGCTTTGTCTATTCAAAGTCTTTCATAGTTCCATGTAAATGTTAAGATTGTTTTTTATATTTCTGTGAAAAATGTCATTGTTTTCTGCTGGCATATATACATGCTATTGATTTTTGAAATTAAAAAGGATACACAAATTTTTATAAATAAATTCTAGTATTTTTTTGAGTCTTCCTCATATTTAGAACAGAATGGGTAAAAATGTAACCTCCAAATAGGATTTTGGAAAGTCTCTCTCTCTCTCTCTCTCTCTCTCTCTCTCTCTCTCTCTACTTTTTCCTTCAACATTTTGTTGATAAGACTTTTCTAATGAGAAAAATGTTTCCTCATGAAAAATTTGAAAATAGCATCTGCAATATAAATAAACTCTGGGGAGAGTACATATAACCTCATCACCCCAAGGCAGCCACTGTTAATTGATTTTGTTGCCTTCTAATATTTTTTTCTATAGTTTTACGTAATTGAGATCAATTTTATATTTTGACTCACGATTATATCATAGGCATTTCCCATTACTAAAAACTATTCAACAGAATTATGTTTAGATGCTTTGAGAACCTACCATTATTTACTTAATATTCCTTTAAAACTGGCCATAATTTCCAATGTCTTTTTATTATTAATTATGCTTTGATGAATTTTTTTTTCTTTTTCCCTCAAGTACTACAGCAGACCTCAAACTTTTGGGTGTATTTGAAACCCCTCGAAGGCCTCATCCTCTGAGTTTCTGATTCTAAGTCTGGGTGGGGCCAAATAATTTGCATTTTTGACAACTTCAGGTGATGTTGATGCTGCTTGTCCAGGGACCAAGCTTTGAGAATCACTATAATAATGATGTCTTGGGATTTGCTTCAATCATTTCTGAAAAGCAATGCTCCTTCCTTCCACAGTAAATTATATCTTTGATGTTACAGGGGGGGAAATATGCTTATCCTGGTTAGGAAAGCAAATAGTGATGTCTGTTAAAAGGTTCTCTAAATCTTTTAGCCACTGGCTTTTGCTGACCCTTTGCATTGCTGTGGAATCTTACTGGAACCCTCGTCCATCTGACCCTGGAACTACATCACCATACAGCTGGTCTCGTGTTTTTTTTGTTTTTTTTTTTAAGTCACCTGCTCTCATTTAATTCATTTCCTCTGGTGTTTTCCTTCCTGTGGAAAGTCTCTGACATCTGTCCCACATACTTGTTAAAGAATACAAAAGCTCATCTTTTATCTTTTTATTCTTAACTTTATGAGTCAGTTACTCTTACCCTTTTTCTATCTGTGATCCTTCCATTCCTTATGTTTTTAAAAGATATTCTAGACTATAATTATTTGTGACTGATCTCTTTTTAGTTTTAATTTTTCAACGTCTTTAATGGTGAATACTGGCTTCTCGCCTCATTGGCACCATCATGTGGTGAAATTGTGCGCTGCATTGAAAAATTTGCCAACATGGTGCCAGCATATTGACATTGTCTACAGAGATAACACTGAAACTGGGGGATCACACAAAAATATGGGGGATCTGAAATAATCTTGTTATTTTATTAAATGCACAGATGAATGTAAGATGGTAAGGACCAGTGATTAAGTATGTGAACTCTGAAGTCAATTACAAGAGCTCAAATCCATGATCTGTCATTTCTTATCGGGTGACCTAGGGCATGCTGATCAATCTCCCTGATCCAGTTTTCTCAGATGTAAAATGTTGACACCAGTAGCATCTATCTCACAGGGATGCTGAGAGAAATGACTAATATTATGACAACAGGTAGCACAAGGACCATCAAATAGTTTAACGATATCAGCTGTGATTATACTAAACCATCACATTTTGTTTCCTTTCTCTCTCTCTGCTCTCTTTTTATTTTATTTTTTGCATTGAGGTTTCACCCAGGTTGAAGTACAGTGGCAAGATCACAACTCACTGCAGCCTCGACTTCCTGGGTTCAGGCAATCCTTTCACCTCAGCCTTCCAAGTAGCTGGAACTACGGGTGTGCACCACCACACCTGGCTAATTGCTTTCATTTTTTATAGAGAGAGGTCTTTCTATGTTGCCTAGGCTGGTCTTAAACTCCTGGGCTCTAGTAATCCTTCTGTCTAAGTCTCTCAAAGTGTTGGGATTACAGGTGTGAGCCACCACACCCAGATACTTTGATTTTCTCTTCATGTTCAAACCCAGACTAGAAAAGAAAACTTTCCCTTTGAGTTTACAAAACTGTATCAAAACGGTATAATTATTTTTAAGAATAAGTGGATTCATGCTGTTACTGTGGGCGTGTATTAGTTATCATCTCCCCACTCCTGCCCTCTCTTACCTTTTTGTCACGTGCCATGGGATGACTCCAGCATGAAGCCTTTCATTAGATATGTGCCCTTTGATCTTGGACTTCTTGGCCTCCAGGACTGTAAGAAATGAGTCTCTGTTCTTTATAAATTATTATTCTGTTATAGAGGCACAAAACAGACTAAGATAGAAAACTGTGCTGAGAAGTGGGGCTGTTGCTATAACAAATACCTGAAAACAGAGAAGTGGCTTTGGAACCGGATAACAAGTAGAGGCTGGAAGAATTTGGAGGAAGAGCAGGTAGAAAAAGTCTAGACTGCCACAAATAGAGCATTGGACCCTATGAGGACTCAGAAGACATTTCAGGAGAGCTTAAATCTTCTTAGGGATTAAATAGTCATACCAGAAATGTTAGTTAGAAATATTAACAGTAGGCCGGTCGCGGTGGCACAAGTCTGTAACCCCAGCACTTTGAGAGACCGAGGCAAAAGGATTGCCTGAGTCCAGGGCTTCAAGACTAGCCTGGGCAACTTGGTGAGACCTCATCTCTACAATAAATCAAAAAATTAGCCAGTCCATGGTAGCACATGCCTGTAGTTCCTGCTACTTGGAAGACTGAGGTAGAAGGATCTCTTGAGCCTAGCAGTTTGACGCTGGGGTTGCCATGAGCATGCCACTGCACTCCAGCCTGGGCCACAGAGTGAGACTCCAACTCAAAAAAAGAAAGAAAGAAATATTAACAGTAAAGGCCATTCTGACAAAGTCTCAGATGGAAACAAGAAACAAAGTATTGGAAACCGGATTAAAGGCCATCCTTGCTATACAGTTGCAAAGAATGTGGCCGAACTTCATCAATTTCCTAGGACTTTGTGGAAGGCAGAATTTAAGAGATGAACTAGAATATCTGGTTGAAGAGGTGTCTAAGCACCAATATATTGAAGGAGCTGCATAGATACTTTTAACCACACACAGTAAAATACGAGAAATTTAAGATCTGAAAGTTACAGCGGGAGGGAGGGAGAGAGAGAGAGAAAAGGGAGAGAGGGTGAACAAGTGAGCACAGTTAGTCACGTAAAGACTGTGTCTTTCAAAACACCACCAGGATAACTAAATAGTAGAAAAGAGGGTCTTGTCGGCAATATCAGTTTGCAAACGAGGAAGAGACAATCTCTGGCGTATGCTGGAGGTGCTGTCTCTTCGAAGAGAGTTTTAAGGTTGGGTTTTATGCCCTCACAGGGCCTGTATAATCATACATATTCTGCAGGTTTGAGGGAAAAGCTCTACATATTCATGAGGAGAGCCGAGAACATATACAGTGGGCAGACATATGTGTAACATACATCCCATGTTCACTTTGGAGTGCTGTATTCAACATTAAAGCAAGATGGACTTTTGCTCTTTACATCAAAATGTGAATTTTGAGATATAGTTTGTGCAAAGTCTCTATAGAGTGGCTGGAACTGGTTTAAGGTCTGCAATGCTTATCAGGAGTGTTTATAAGGCCTCTGTCCAATCAGAGTTATGGTAGTCTGAGTTGTAAATCAGCGTTAGGAGGGCTCTGACAATTTGCCTGATAGCTACTATTGTTAGGGGTCTTAGGAAGTTGTCGTGTCAACCTAGCTTGTTTCCTTAACCTTGAGGTCTGTCTTAGTTGATTAAAAAGAAACATCTATTTTAGTCTCTCAGATCAGAGGTGAAAAGGCATCTTCAGGAGAGAGCAAACCAAGAGTGTGTGGCCAACCAACCGTTTGCTTAAGAGATGAGAATGGACAGAAGGAAGCCAGGTGGTATTCATCAAGACAATGGAGGATGACACCAAGGGCATTTCCAAGATTTTTGACATCACATCACAGGCCTAGAGCTCTAGGAGGGCAGAATGGTTTGGGGGGCAGCCCGGGGGGGGGGGGCCTCCATGGAGTTGCTGCCCAGGGTCATCTCCAGACTCTGCTCCCTGCATTCCAGTGCAGCAATCCTCAGTCCCCCCAGCTATGACTCAACGGGGCCCTTTGTGGCTCAGGTTGTCTTTCCAGGTGGCACAAGTGGTTAGTCTTGGTGGCGTCCACATGGTGCTGACTCTGCAGATGTGCAGAATGCAAGAGCATCGCGACCTTGACCTAGATTTCAAAGGATGCTGCAGACATCCCAGCGTGCCCATGATGTGGCATATGGAGTCAAAGATTATTCTTCAGCTTTAACACTTCATGTTTTCCCTACTGGGTTTTAGACATGCTTGGAGTCTGTTACTTCTTTTTCTGGCCTATTTTTCCCTTTTGAAATGAGAATGTCTATCCTGTGCTTGTCCCAACATTGTATTTTGGAAGTAGATAACTGAATTTCACAGGCTCAAAGCTGGAGAGGAATTTGCCTCAGGGTGAATCATGCTTTGAGTATCACCTGTATCTGATTTAGATAAGACTTTGTTTGTTGGACTATTGAGTTGACACTGGAACAAGTTAAGACTTTGGGGACTATTGAGATCTGGAATGGATGTACTTTGCATTGCAAGAGGGACATGAATTTTGGAGGCCAGGGTGAAATACTGTGGCTTGAATATGTCCCCCAAAGTTCGCGTGTTGGAGGCTTGATTCCCAAAGGTGAGAGGTGGGACCTTTGAGAGGTGAGCAGGTCACGAGGGCTCTGCCCTCATAAATGGATTAATGATGGTATTGTGGGAGTGTGTTAGCTGTCCCGAGAGTGAGTTCCCCCACCTCTCGTCCTCTCTTGTCCCTCTGCCATGGGATGGAGCAGCGTGAAGTTCCTCACCAGTTGTGCGCCCCTCTAGCTTGGACTTCCCAGCATCCAAAACTGCATCAAATACATCTGTTCACCTTAATCTTTATAAATTACCCAGCTTCAGGTATTCTGTTACAGAAGCACAAAATAGACTGTTTCTCCCCTCCCCTTTAAAATCAGGCATCATCATTAAGTAGAACGAGTACTCTTGTCAGAACCAGCATCTTGCATTCAATTTCCACACTGGTCGTTTCCCCAGATAGTCAGCATTGTTCAATGAATTTTTGTTATGCCATTATGCAAATGTAGCCTGTGTTCATTATCTTTCCACTTATTAAATTCATCAAAAGCTGTCCAGGAACAGATTTTCTGTTTTGTCAACTACACCCACAATCTTGTTCCCAGATTTTTCATCAGTATTTTCAGACTGCGAGGGAAGGAAAGTAAGAAATGGGAATGATTTCATGAATTTTAAATATGCCGGAACTCTGTTTTAGTACAATAAAGTACATCACAGCCGTCTGCAGTTGCTCCCAGCATATCCCAATCTCAGAGCAGTGCCAGGTTAGTGCAGTGGGTTAGAATGTGGCACTATTACGTCCATGGTCATTTCCCACATGAACCAACTGGCTGTGGAGAGAAGAAAAATATCTTTGCTGTCTGTTTTGACTTCTGAAGACAGCAGGCTGGAAAATCTACACCTGTGATGATTGAGACTTGGGGACTTCCAAGACTTCTCTATTACTGACTTCTATTATAATTCCATTGTGGTCAGAGAACAGTATTTGGTATGATTTGAATCCTTATAAATTGAGACTTATGGCCCAGAGTATGGTCTTTCTTGGCACATGTTTGGTATACATACATATGGCATCTCTCTCCATTCACTTAGATATTTTATTTCAGCAATGTTTTGTAGTTAGAGTATGGCTCTTATGTTTCATTGAACATATTCATAGATATCTATGATTCTAGGTAACTACGCATTTATTTATAATTTTATAATACAGATGCTCAACTTATGAGGTTTAGGGCCTAATAAGTCTATCAATGTCTTTTCAACTTATATTTTCAACTTATATTTTCACTGCAATGGGTTAATCCAGACCCCATTGTAAGTTGAGGAGTGCTCTGAACGTCTATCACTTTCACATCATTGTAAAAATAGCATAAGTCAAATCCTTGTAAGTTGAGGGCCATCTGTACTATTATGTCATATTTTGAAATTTCATTGTCCAATTGCTGCTTGCTAGTATATAAAATATTGATTTTTATATGCTGAGTTTTTATTTTATGACTTCACTAATTATTCTAGTAGATTTTCACAATTTTCTACATGAACAGTCTATAAAAAAACAATTAATTTAGGGTTTTTTTTTTTTTTTTTGGAGTCAGAGTCTTACTCTGTCGCCCAAGCAGGATCGCGGCAACCACAGCCTCGACCTGCTGGGCTCAGGAAATCCTTCTGCCTTAGCCTCTCAAGTATCTTGGACTACAGCTGCACGCCATCACACCCAATTTTTTTATTTTTTAATTTTTTTTTTTATTGTAGAGACAAGATCTTTCCATGTTGCCCAGGCTGGTCTCAAATTTCTGGGCTCAGGCAATCCTCTTGTCTTGGCCTCCCAAAGTGCTGGGATTTACAGGCATAAGCCACCATGCCTGGCCCAATTTAGTTTTTAAAAATAGGTTTTCTACATAGGTCAATGCGCATAGTCTTACTCTTCCTTTCTACTCTTTACACCTGTATGTATGTATTTATTTTTGGGTCAGAGTCTCACTCTGTGACCCAGGCTTGAGTAGCTGGAACTACAGGTCTATGCTGCAACGCCCAGCTTATTTTTTGATTTATTGTAGACACGAGGTCTCACCAAGTTGCCCAGGCTTGTCTCAAACCCCTGGGCTCAGGCAATCCTCTTTCCTCAGCCTCCCAAAGTGCTGGGATTACAGGCTTGAGTCACAGTGCCTGGCCAACACCTTTTATTATGTTAATTATTGCACTGTCTAAAATTTCTGATTACAAAGTTGAACAGAAGGCTAAAAGTGGATAGTCTTACTTTGTTCCCAAACCTGGATCTGACTATTTCACCATTAAACATGATAGTACCTGTTGATCTTCCATAGACGTCCTTTAGAGTTCTTTTATTTCCAATTTTGCAATTGTTTTCATCATGAGTTGGCAATAAACTGTGTCAAATGCTTTTTCTGCCTCTAAGATGCTTATATGATTTTCTCCTTTATCAATGTATTAAATTATTAATGTTGGGCAAACCTTGCATTCTGGGATAACTGGCCACTGTATATGACCTTTTTTCTACATAACTTACTAGTACTGTATGCAGAAATTTTGTATCTGTATTAATGGATAATATTGAACTGTGATTTTTTTTCTTCTTCTAACATCTGTTATTTTTCTGAGGGTTACACTGTTATTATTCTCTCCTCTATTTTCTGGAGTTTATGTAAAATCGACATATGTCTTTTAAATGTTTGCTAGAATTCACCTGTGGGCCTGAAGTTTTCTTTGTATTTTTAAATTATGAATTCAAATTCTATAATGGATGTATTCAGATATTCTATTTCTTCTTCAATATTTTGATGTTTTTTTCAAAACTTTTTTTCATTTATTCTGAGTTATCAGATTTTATGGGTCTAAATTATAATTGGGATTTTTCAACCTCAGCAGTACTGATAATCGAGGCCAAGAAACTGCTGAAGGGGACAGTTCTGTGAATTGCAGAATGTTTAGCTGTTTCCCTGGCCTCTACCTACTAGGTGCTGATCAGACTCCCCAGCTGTGACTACCAAAAATATCTCTTGACGTTGCCAATTGTTCCCTGGGGGCAAAACACCTCTGGTTGAGAACCCAGGTTTTAATGTCTATGGAATCTTTAATATTCTTTCATTCTAGATACTAGTAATTTGTCTATTTTTCGATGACCTTTCCTAGGGTTTTGTAAGCTATACAAAAGTAGATTAAGCACTGAACTTGGCCAGTGGGCCTCTTTGCTGATCCTGACTTAGACCATTAATTTTTTATTTTCTAATGAAGGCATGAAAAACCTATAAATTTCCCTCTAAGAGTACTCTAGCCGCACTTCATAAACCGTCAAATGTTGCATTGATGGATATTAGTCAGTTAATGGTTATGAAGAATGTAAAAGAAGACAACGTGTGAGCTTTACTGAGTGTTATTCCAACAAAACAGCTTACAAATGGACTTCTGGTTCTGTGAGAGATGAGCAATGATGAATAATATTAACTCCATAATAAAATTAAGTCACATAAATTAGGTACATTTCCCCAACTGGTGGATAGATTGCTATACATTCCCATAATCTGGCAGCACTATTCTATTGGCTCTTCAACCTAAGCAAAGCCAGCCTGCAACACCCACAACATTCACTAAGACAAGAAAATTACGACTTTCTTATACCTTATCGAGTATTGATCTGCTGCCACCTGCTGGGAGGCAGAAATGCATTTCTGGCATCCTTGAAAGGTGAAGAGAAACACCTATATAAATTCTGTAATTTCTTATAAATAAGCATAGTGAATGCTTTCTTTAAAAAAGATAAACGCTAGCTGTATTTTGTCCCAAACTTTTTGCTTTCAGAAATTTCAAACTTAGGTAAAAGTTAAAAAGAACACTCATATACTATTCACCTGAAACCACTCTTAGCAAAGTGGTCTATATTCTCTTTCTCCACATATTTTTTTGTTTTGGTTTGTACTAACTGAAAGAAATTTGCAGACATCATGACTTCGTTCCTAAATTCTTGAGCATGCATCTTCTGAGAACAAAAGAATTCTTCTAATAACCACAGTACCATTATCATTCCTGAGGAACTTAAGTCATTAATACACTATGCTTCCATGTTCAGATTTTTAAAATCCTTAATCCTATCCAGTTAACAGTCGTCTTTAATGCAGATCAGTCCTCCCGTCTTTTTTTGTCCTTTGTTTTTCGTGATATTGGTATTACTGAAAAACTAAAATAAATCACATCCTGAATTTATCTGAGTGCATCCTCACTTCTGGTGCGAATGCTTCCTAGGTGCACTTCCGTGGCCACAGCGGCAGGTCCCTGTTTCCCCAGCACTGGTTGATGCCAGCAATCTTTTCCCACATGAAGCATCCATCAACATTTGGCAAAGGACTGCTGCTCCACGGGACCCAATCTAGGGAACAGCTGAATAAGAATAAAAAAGTGAGCCGGGCTCGTGGCTCAGCCTGTAATCCCGCGCCTTTGGGAATCTGAGGTGAGTGGATTGCCTGAGCCCGCGGGTTCGAGACCCGCCTGGGCAGCGAGACCTCATCTCTACAATAAATAAATTAAAAAAAAAAATCAGCCGGGCGTGGTAGCGCGTGCCTGTAGTTCCAGCTACTCGGAAGGCTGAGGCGGAAGGATTGCGGAGCCCAGCAGGTCGAGGCTGCGGTGGCCGGGAGCGGCCACTGCACTCCAGTCTGCGCGACAGAGTGAGACTCCAACTCAAAAAAAAAAAAAAAAAAAAAGAATAAAAAAGTGACACTCTCAAGTGTTTCAGAGTTTGTAAAACAAGAAGCAGGCAAGGATTTTTAAGTGAATAAACTTCCACATCGGGCAATCTGAGCTTTCATAAAACTTTAATCATTGCCACCTCCCCCCCCAAAAAAAAACCACTGTACAGACAAGCAACCCCGAGCTTAAAGACATGAAGTATCCACCATCTCGAGTCCTGTCCTTCCTGGGTCTGCGCTCAGCGGCTGAGATCTGAACCGAGGTCTGCCGGCGTCCAGGCTCTTTCCACCAGACCGTCTGCTTTATGCAGACTCACGTGGAGTTCTCTGTCATCGGGTCCACGATGACCCTTTGGCTAAAAGCGGCAGTCCTTTAGGCCAAAGTGTAACAATGAAGATGTGAGGGACGACCAACGATTCCTTTTTTCATTGTTTCCCATCATTAAGAATCAGCCTGTATCAAATAGCAAAGAGTGGCCGGACCCTTCCCAAAAGCATGCAACTGGGAAAATCCTACGGGAGCACGGAGATCTCGATTCCAGAAGCCGGCCATACGGCGGGCGCAGCCCCCATGCGTAACCGCCTCGCCATAATCCGACCCTGATCCTTGCCTACGCAGGCAGTCTTCAGCACATCACAGCAAACATTTGAGAGACGATGTTTCCTCCAAACGCTACAAAGTACACAGCAGTTTTATATTTATTACATCATCTAATGAGTTTTTTGTTTGTTTTGTTTTGTTACCATTCCGCCTCGCAGAGAGCTGTAGCAAGAATTATGCAACTTTTTTTTTTCTTGGAAGCAGGAGTCACTCTGTCGCCCAGGCTCGAGTGCAGGGGCACAATCACAGCCACCTCAGCCTTACCCTCTAGGCTCAGGCGGACCCTCCGGCCTCCGCCTTTCAAGTAGCTGGAATTACAGGCACGCGCCACCACGCCCGGCTCATTTCTTTGATTTATGTAGAGATGAGGTCTCACCAAGTTGCCCAGGCTGGCCCCGAACGCCCGGGCTCGGGCAATCCTCTCGCCTCGGCCTCCCGGGAGCTGACATAACAGGCGCGGGCCACCGCAGCCGGCACGCTTTTTTTTTTTTAATCTCCATTCCTGGCTGGCGCCTTCCCGGGCTCGGGTGACTTCCCGAGGGCATCCCTGCAGCCTGCAGCCCGTCCTGGCTTTTGGGGAGCACGCGAAGCCGCCTGCAATCCCAGCACTGTGGGAGGACGGGGCAGGAGGATCGCTTAGGCCCAGGAGTTCGAGACCAGCCTGGGCAACACCGCAAGACCTTGCCTCACAAAAAATAAAATGAAAAATGAATCAATAGCAGACCGCGGGGACCCCCAAAAGGAGGGAGGCGAGTCCAATGTCCACCATTTGGGGACATCAGAAGCCCAATCCCCACCAGTACACGGTACGCCCTTGTAACACACAGGTACTTGTAGCCCACCCCCCACTTCTGAAATAATTTTTTGTAAAAAATGAATTAACGTGAACGAGTGCCTTTTAAAAACGGTGGGCCTTTCAGCCTCTAAAAACCACGCCATGGGGCAGACATTTCAACTCTCTTCCCGCTCAACGCTGAGAGTTTGTTCCCACAGGTTGCACGTGACTTTGCGGAGCCGGAGCGTCTTGAACGTCACCAGGTGTCAAACGTTACGCGCCTGGCCGTTTAAGCGTCCCGGGGGCGGTGCAGGGGGTCGGGACGGGACTGTCCCCGCGGACCGCCGGGACCGGACTCGGCCTCCGACTCCAGGGGCCGCCCGAGGCTCGGGACAGGAAGGGACCGGCGTCTCCCTGCCAGCCTGGAGGCGGAAGACTCGACCCGGACCTGGAACAGGGCAAAAGCCACCCTCAAGGCCGCGAGCCGCCCGCCCCCACGGCCCTTCCCGGCGCGGAGCCTCCCGTCCCGCCGCTGGCCGGGAGGCCCTCCCGCTCACGCACTCGCCGCCACACGCCGGAACTCCGCGGCCACGTCCGCGGGGAGCAGGCCGGACTCATCGGCCGCCGGCCCCCACCCCCTCAAGCCCTCCGCCGGCTCCACGCGCCGGCAGGGAGCGCTGCGCATGCGCGCGCGGGCCTGGCGGAAGGGGCGGAAGGGGCGGAAGGGGCGGGGCGGGGCCGGGGCCGGGCCGGGCGGTACTTCCGTGACTGCGGGAGGGTGAGTATGGGGGTTGCGCGCGGCGTCCGGGAGTCGGGGCTGAGGTCTACCTAGCCTTGGGCTGCCCGCCCGGGGCCCCAACCCGGTCGTCGGAGGCGCCCCCTGGAGGATGAGGAGGGTGGGGGAAGGAAGAGGAGAATATTAATATTATTATTATTATTATTTCTCCATTCGGATTTGGAGCCTCACTCTGCGGCCCAGGCTGGAGTGCGGTGCCACGATCGCGGCTCACCGCAGCCTCGACCTCCTGGGCTTAGGCGATCCTTCCACCTCAGCCTCCCAAATAGCTGGGACTACAGGCGTGCATCACCATGCCCAGCTAACTTTTTGATTTTTTGTAGAGATGAGATCTGGTTGTGTGGTCTCGAACCCTTGGGCTCACACAATCCTCTCACCTCGGCCTCTGAAAGTGCTAGGATTACAGGCATGAGCCACCGCACTTGGCCTGGAAAAGGAGCGTATAATTGGATTGGATGATGTCAGGTGTGCGGGATCTGTGTAGACAGGCAGGAGTCGGCAAATGGGTTCAAAGAGGAGGTTTTTTTTTTCTTTTAAAAAGAAAGGCCCTGTATATAAACAGTGTTTTAACCCTTTGCACTCAGATGTCCCTTCTGAGGAGACATCGTAAATCTAGCAAATCACTCGGATTCCCCTCTCAGGGAATGTAAAGAGATTGCTGGTGATTATACAGGACAGACTCAGGCCAGCGCAAATTTTTCAAAAATGACCATTTCCTTGAAGTTTGCCATTCAACAACAATGAAAAACCTATGTCCCGTTTGAATTTTGTCAAGCTTCTGATGGGTCTGTTGAGAAGTGGATTTCAGGCGTCACGAGTGCGTCCTTCTGCTTCCTCTTTGAACAACTGAATGGATAATACATTCCATATTCATGTGAGAGGAAGAAAATGAGACTGCAATTGTCTGTTCAAATAGAAAAGCGCCAGGTGGAAGACATCACCCAAATTACTGTTGCACAACATGTGTCAATGAACCCGAAATGCACGTCAGTGACTGTTTCATGCATCGCCACACATTAGAAAAATGTATAACATTTTGCATTCTTTGCCATAAAGAAGTTCCTCAATGTCCAAATTTCCATTATAAGCCAAATACCATTATAAAATAATTGGCTCCAAAGCTATTCTGTTAATAGGAAGGGGTTTGTTTTTCACTATTCTTAAAAATGCAGTCGAGTGGCTGGTAGGTGATCCCCAAGATGTCTTTGAGTGCAAGGGTTAAAATTATCTTTGTGCCACCATAAGGTAGCTTTGGTAAGGGAACTGGTCCCTTGTCACCACCAGACCCAGTTAACGGTCAGCCTGAGGTAGGGTCTGAGAAAGGCAGGATCTTCCTGTGTGGCTGCCACCATGGAGTCAAATTAAAACTCATTTGGGGGGGAAATGAAATTAAGGATATAAAAGTAGGGTTCAAGCTAACAGTCATAAACAGTATCTAGGTTCTGTCAAATACTGTGCCAGGCAGGGACTGGATCTCTTCCAGCAGAGGACATGCTGTCTTCAAAGTATATGTCTTCCTCATTAGAAAATGAAAGGCAACCTCCAGGTGGGTGGAGGGGAGGACAACACCAATTAGAATACTTGATCTCAACCGGGCTTGGTGGTTCAGCCTGTAATCCCGTGCCTTGGGAGGCCAAGGTGAGTGGATTGCCTGAGCCCGCGGGTTTGAGACCCGCCTGGGCAGGCGAGACCTCATCTCTACAATAAAATCAAAAAATCAGCCGGGTGTGGTAGCACGCGCCTGTAATTCCGGCTACTCGGAAGGCGGAAGGATCGCTGGAGTCCAGTGGTTGGAGGCTGCGGTGGCCGGGAGCGGCCACTGCACTCCAGTCTGGGCGACAGAGTGAGACTCCAACTCAAAAAAACAAAACAAAACAAAACAAAAAACTTGATCTCAAACCACACAAAATTGGGACCAAAGGGAGGCCCAAACTTTACCTGTAGGATGACCACTTGTACCCTCCCCCCACATCTTTAAAATTAAAACAGAAAAAGGTGGAAAAAAGAGAATATTTTATATTCTTGGACTGTCTCTACAAGCAATGCAAGATCTGCAGCAGTGACTGCCACCGGGAAGGGGAACTTGGGATATGGGAGTCTGGGACCAATGGAAAGGGGGCATAACATTTACTCCCTCTTATTTTTATCTTCTGAATTTGGTACATTGTCTGTGTATTATCTACTTAAATTTTAATAATAAAGGAAGTCTTGGCCAGTGACCTTTGGCCAACTCTCAGAAAAAAGAAGTTAAAGGCAACCTAAGGCAAAATAATTTGGTAAAAATGTCTTATTTTACCTCCTTTCTAAAGAGTTGTGCCCTAATACATATATCTTGGAAAACACAAATAAACTAATAAAACTTTTCCAAGTTGGTAGAAAACCAAAGCTTCTGGAAGAACTGTGCAGATTCTTAAACATTTTGAGGTTATCTGCTATGTCTAGAATATTCTTTTACATAGTAAGCACTAAATATTATTTTGTGTGTTTTTTTTTAAGTCAAAGGTGGAACTGTTCTTTTAAGGGCTATATTTCATTAGGAGAGACAAAACAAACATGAAAAGTTGCATAACCATAAGAAATGTAAATGTACCATTTGAGATAGTTGTCAAAAGGGAACCTATATTTAGAATGCAAAGAGCTGGTGAGTGCTTGAAACATTTACCGTTCAGCTGATTGTTGCCACCAAACAGATGTTCTGATTTTCTCCAACACAGGACAAAAACATCTAAATTTAAATGTGATTTTTAATGTTATTGGCAACCAGTTTAGTTCACACACACGCTCTGTAGGTGGGCCAGGTACAATTCGTTTGTGAACTCTGCAGATTTTCACCTTAAGTACAGATGATTTTTTTGAGTTTACAATAGGTCTGTCCAGATGTAGCCCCATCATAAGTTGAAGAGCATCTGTATTCAGAAATGATTTGTGTTAGAGGTCAGAAAAAATCCTGGAGATGGGAATCATCAGAATGTAAGGAAATGGTGGAATTTAAGCTGGGCAGGATGGCAGAAGTGCCATGAGGGTGAGGATGTGAACCATGAGTAGAACCTCGGAGTTGGGAGACGAAGGGCAGGTTTGGAAGATGATGAGTTAACTCCTTAGAGGAGGTCCAGAGGGCAAGTGTAAGAAACAAAGAAAATCTGTCTAATGTCAGACAGATAAGATGACTTTTCCCTGGGCAGGGCTTCTCAAAGGTGAGTCGGCATCAGAACCAGCTGGAAGGCAGTTGGCAGTCGCTGGGACCCACTTTCAGAGTTTCTGATCCAGAAGGCCTGGGGAGGGGCCTGAGTTTCCACTTCTCATCGGTTCTCAGGTGCTGCTGGTCTGAGAACCACGCTTGGAGAATCCCTGCTGTAGAGTGTGGGGAACTATTGGAGGAGTTTGAGGAGGAGAGTAAGGAGACAACATTCACGTTTGAGAACAAGTCTTGCTGTGAAGTCCCAGAGAAGGACTGGGAGAGAAGAAGAAGGTTCCTTAGGTAATCAGCCCCTGCTTCACTCCAGGCCCTGTAGGCTTTCTCATGCACCCTGTGTCATTTCATAGTTACCTTGATGGTTCAGTCTTAGTGTGTGCATTTTGCAGATGGAGAAAACTTCAAGAATATGAGAGAATGCCCAGTTACCATAGTGGTCTCAGAGCTTCCTACGACAAGTGCAGATTTGAAGAGGGTGATGGCAGTGTGAATGAATCAAAACATTGAACAGTGATGGATTTTTTAAAAATAGAGACTTTCCAAGCACATTGAAACTTAAAAGTAGGAATTGGGAAATCTTGGAAAAGTGATAAAAGGTAAAGTAGACTGAGAACTTTTGAGAATCTCTGTGCGAATTCATTATGTACCCTGTATTACTCTTAAATAATGACCTATTTAAAACCTACCTAAAAGTTGCTTATATTAAGTCATTCTACTCTACAGAAATTTCCTGAAATTATTTGGAAAGGAGAAAGGAAAGCCTTCTGTGGGGGGTGCTGGGAGATGGTGAACAGATTAATGGCATTTGGTGGCTTATCTTCAAATCAAAAGTGATTAGCCTTGAGAAATGGAAACACATGGTGTAACACCACGTTGCCTGTATGAATTGTGCTGTGTCGCAGACGCTGACCTAATGTATTGATTTTGGAAATTCTGTATGTTTTTTCTTGCCAGAGTAGTTATTGAAATTGAGAATATTCCTTGGATCAATTTCAAGACAAATATCCCAAGTCAGACTGGCTGCTGCTGAGCAAATTTTTAATAAAGGAAAACATCTATATATTGAAATCAGACTTTAAAAATAAAGTCCTTAAAATAAATATATATTTACTGTAAAATCCAGAAAGATGTACATTTTAAAAAAATCAATTGATGAGTAATCAGTGTAATGGAGATATTGACCCATGCAAAATTATGTCATACATTCATTTATTCTGTGGGCAATCAACTGTTGTAACTCCAAAGATAACTCATAGTTTAGGGGAGACTGACATCTTAAGAAATGGCCACCGTCCAGTTTAATGAGTGCTGTTATAGAGGATGTGGCCAGTACACGATGGCAGAAGTGGCTTCTGAAGGGGTGGGGCAAGGAGGCCTGGGAACTCCATAGAGGGGAAGACATTGAGTTGGCTCTTGAAGGCTGAGAAGGAATTTGTGAGATGATTAAGGGAGAAGAGGGCATTCCCATCAGAAGGAACATCATGGGTAGTGGCCAAGATGGATAGAAGAATGTAGCTGTTCTGGGATTGGTGTGAAGAGCGGAATAGTTACTGCGGGTGGTAAGAGTGGAAGAGGGGAATAAATTAAGCTGGGAGTTGGAGAAGAGTCCTCATAAAGAATATGAAATATTTATGTAATGACTGTCTTGGCTGGGTTGTAAACTTCATGATGTTAGGAGCCATGTTTTACCCATGATATCAGTGTATTCCAAGGCCTGGCACAGAGTCTAGCATATAGTAAGTTTTCAGTAAATATTTGCTGAATGAAGGAGTGAAATGAATCACTGAAAACTACTCTTTTTTACAGGTAAGGCGGAGGACACCTTTTATGTGTTTTAAGCAGGGAAGTGGTATGATCATTAGGATAAGTGGCAATATGGACGGTGAATTAATAAGATCCTAGAGGTGGCTGTGGTAGACAGGAGTTGTTCAGACTTAAGGTTGTGTCTATTGGTGGTCTGTAATTTGCATTAAAAGATAAAAGAGAAAGACAGTATTGGAATGTATTGCTTGTAAATAGGGGTAAGTATTATTTTGTGAAACTTTTGTTTCAGTTAAATGTGTGTGTATTTACTGATGTAAATGAATTCCTTCCCAAGGACTACAAAGTTTGAAATTTATTGTAGAGAAACATGGGAGTGAGGTTGGAGAGGAAGAAATGGATATAAAAGATAGTTTTGAGTAAAACTAATATGAATCTTTTTTTTTTTTTGAGTTGGAGTCTCGCTCTGTCGCCCAGACTGGAGTGCAGTGGCTGCTCCCGGCTACCGCAGCCTCGACCTGCTGGGCTCCAGCGATCCTTCCACCTCAGCCTTCCAAGTAGCTGGAACTACAGGCGCGTGCTACCATGCCCGGCTGATTTTTTGATTTATTGTAGAGATGAGGTCTCACCAAGTTGCCCAGGCGGGTCTCAAACCCGCAGGCTCAGGCAATCCACTCACCTCAGCCTCCCAAGGCGCGGGATTACAGGCTGAGCCGCTGAGCCCAACTACAAATGTGAATCTTAAAACGCTGCTGTCTATATGAACTTTCAGGGCAGGGGATGCACTTACCAACTTGTTTAGTCTTTTAGACCAATTTATGATTTTCGTTCTCTGAATAAATTGACATTCTGTTTTGCTAGGCATGGCAGTGCTTTGGGATTGAATGTTGTAAATGCTGGAGGGACAATTAGTTGAAACAGTCTGATTGGATTATTGGCCAAGTTCATTGATTTCTTTCTATGAGAAAACAGGAAAAGATGCTAGTTACTTGAACAGATAGGAAGTCCTTCTCCCTGCTTATATGATTTTGCCATTTTAGTGGACTTGGTCTGTTCAACCTGTGACATGTGTATAAGGGTAGAAAGTTGCTCATACAAGGCTGAGTTATACTGGCTTTTAAAAATTTTATGGGCTTCTTTAACATCTGGTTGATTGAATAAATTTACAGGGCTAAGTATGTTATGAACTTAGTTATCAGGTGTGAATTAGTCTCTGTGGAGTGAAAAACATTTAAAAATGTTTAAAATTGATCTGTGTTGTCAGCTAACACATCATTGGAATCTCCTATTGATAAAGTTCGCACAGGCACTGTAAACTGATTTTTCATTTTGGCCTACCAAAGCCAAAAAGAAAAAAAAATTAGAAAGATAAACAGCCAGTTGTAATGAGGTATATTCAAATGCAACAGATTATTTTCTCTAGTGTTGACACCATAGATCTCAATTTATGAAATCCGTGGTTTTTCCCAAGTTCTGCCACTAGTTGTGAGGCCTTGGTCCATCAGTCCACCTTGCTGAGGTCTCCTGCAAGACAAAATGTCATCCACTGTAGGACTGTTGTGAGGATTGGCTGAAGAAATGCATGCAAGATACCTCACACGAGGTAAACACTCAGTAAAAGGTAGCGTCTGCTGCTTTGCCATTCAGGCGGTCCAGAGGGCTTGGGGCACCAAGAAAATCAGCCCCTAGGGAGAAGGTTGAAGGTGTCAAAACCTAGAATTATGTACATCTGGATAGCATTTTGGTTTGGGGATAAAATGGTATTATCCTTTTTCAACTTAAAGGTCTTTTAAGATTTGTATTTGCATGAAAAGACAGAGAACTTCGCAATTCCAAATTGTGATGAAGCCTGCAGTATAAACCATAAGTCTGTCAGAGAGTTGGCATGGATTTTCTGAGAAATCTTGCAGTTAAATTATTTTTAAGAAACCACTTTTAAACATTAGTGCAATCTAGAATACTTTTATTAGACATTTTTTATTCAGCTCATTTATCTAGAGAATGTTATTTGCTTGCATTATTACAAATGGATATTTTTCATCTAGTAAAGTTTTTGTTACTAAGTCTTGATTCCCTACAAACTTAGCTTTCTGTTTTGGAAGATTGGTTAGATGTCAAAGGTGCCTTGTTTCAGAACAGGAAACTTAGAAGGCAGAAGGTTTAAGTAAGGGCCCTCCGATCCCACAGATTAAGATTGTTACCCAAACTTTGCTTTGGAGTATATTAGATCAACATAGAGTATCTACTCATGAAGCTAAATACACACACACACACACACACACACACACACACACATAATTATACTTATAATAATATATATATATTTTGAAAGGTTATTGTGTGTCAGGCACTGTGCTAGAATCTGAGAAGACAGAGAATAAGATGTCCTTTCTCTGAGAGCATCAGCTGGGGTAAGCAATGAGAATCTATTTATAAACAGATAGACTAGAAAACAAGATGATAAATACTGTACCTGAGATGTGAACAAGAGGCCATGGCGCATTGAATAGAGTAATTAACTGCCTAGAGAAGTCGGGGGAAGAAGTGTCTCGGAGGAGGTGTTATTTGAACTGTGTAGGCGTTTATCAGGCACAAGAGTGAAAGATATGCATTCCAGACACCTAGTTTTTATTATAACACATAGATGGTTTTTAAGCATCTATTTTTAAGAAATCTACCCTGCTCAAAAATGATTACTAGCTTATTTACATCATGTTATTTCAGAGGACCATTGAACTTAATATGATAATTCTGATAAAAAGTGTGCATAGATGTTTTATAGCTAAAATGCGATTATCCTTTTCTATAGCTGAAATGCGATTATCACTTTGCACATCATTCTTTTTGCTAGATGTTTTAGTCTATATGCTTACTTTATGTCTAATTTAGAAATTGGCATATCCATGCATTGGATATATCACTGATAGTCATAGTAACTAGTAACGTGAGGACTCATCCAGTTGGGTTCTCATGTTAGGAAGAATTCTAAATGCAGAAGGAAGCAAGCTTTAGGTTTTAGCAAAGACAATAATTAAATAATAAGCAGTTATTTGACATTTCTCATTAAATGTCTACAATTCTGAATTTTATCTTTAAAAAATTTTTTTGCCTGTCATCCTAGCACTTTGGGAGGTTAAGGTGAGTGAATTGCCTGAGCTCCCAAGTTCGAGACCAGCCTGGGCAACATGATGAGACCTCGTCTCTACAATAAATCAAAACATTAGCCAGGCTTGGTAGCATGGGCCTGTAATGCTGAGGTGGAAGGATGGTCGAAGCCCAGCAGATCGACGTTGGGATGGCGGTGAGCTTGCCACTGCACTCCAGCCTGAGTGACACTCCAACTCAGAAAAAAAGATCTTTTTGGTCACTTTTTCTTACCACAGCAACTATTTTTTTCTGTTTCAGCTGTAACAAATTACCACACACTTAGTGGCTTGAAGCAACACAAATTTATTATCTTATCGTTCTTTTGGCCAGAAGTTGGACATGGGTCTCAGTGGTGATCACACTACATCCACCTGGATCATCTAGAATAATGTTTTAATTTCAGATCAGCTGATTAGCCACTTTAATTCCTTCTTGCCACATAACATACTCAAAGGTTCAGGGATTCAGACGTGGACATGTTTAGGGGACCGATATTCTACCTTCCACTGTAACATATGCAGCTCTTAAAATATCAGAAAGGTATGATCAGCCAGAAAACAGCATAAAAGCACCATTATACCACTCATCTGTAGATGAGGTTATATACACATTGATTATGTTTTTCTTCTGTGTGTGTAAATGTGTGTTTAAAATTTTGTGAAAATACAGACCAGGCATGGCGGCTCACATTTGTAATTTCAGCGCTTTGGGAAGCCAATTTGAGAGGATTGCTTGAGCCCAGGAGTTCGAGACCAGCCTGGGGAACATAGCCAGACTTCATCTCTATAAAAAAAGCAAAAAATTGTGAGGTGTGGTGGTGCACGCCTGTAGTCCAAGCTATTTGGGAAGCTGAAGCAGAAGGATCACCTGAGCCCAGAAGGTCAAGGCTATGGTGACCAGTGATCATGCCACTACACTCCAGCCTGGGGGACAGAGTGAGGCTCTGACTCAAAAATAATTTTTTTTAAGTGAAAAATAGTGTCACACCTCCTCTTAATCTCTAATCCCTTTTTTGGTTATCTTGTCTGGTTTCATGGATTTAAATGAAATGTAGACATTGATGACTCATAAATTTATACCTCTGCTCTGACCTCTCTCCTAAGGCTGGTAGATGCACCTGTCTACTCAGCATCCCTCTTGTAGAAGCCAACATCCAGTAGGCACCTTCAGCTTGATGTATTGGAAGCTAAACCCCTGAGCTTACCTTAAGCCTCACCTCCCACGGTCTTCCCCAACTCATTAAGGGGCGGCTCCATCTTTCCTGGGGCTCAGTGGGAAACCTCTACCTCATCCGTGCCTACTCCCTCACATCTCCTTTAATAGCCGGTTCATCCGAACTCAGCTGGAGCCTGACTAACCACCACTTCCACCTCGTCCAAGCCATTGCCTCTCTCATCTGCACTATTGTGATAACCTTTATGCTGGTCTTTCTGTTTCTGTCTTGCACTACCATTCTGCACCACCTCCTTTGGAATTCTGCATAGAATAGCTAGAGAGAGCCCTCTAAAACACAAGTCAGAGCAGGCTCTACTGTGTCCCATGGCTTCCCATCTCACTCAAAGTCCTTTCAGTTGTCTATAAGACCCTATATCTGGCCTTCTCTTTCACCTTCTTTCCTTTTCTTTCTTTCTTTCTTTCTTTTTGAGTTGGGTTTTTCTCTGTTGTCCAGGCTGGAGTGCTGTGTCACGCTGACAGCTACTACAGCCTCGACCTCCTGGGCTCAGGCGATCCTTCCTTCTTAGCCTTACAAGTTGCTGGGGCTGCAGATGTGTACCACCACATCCAGCTAAATTTTTTGATCTTATTTTTGTAGAGACAAGGTGTTACTATGTTGCCTAGGTTGGTCTTGAACTCCTGGACTCAAGCTTCAGTCTCCCAAAGTACTGGAATTACAGGCATGAGCCACCGTACCCAGCCTGACCTTCGTTCCCTCTTGCTTATTCAGGTTCAGCCACAGGGGCCTCCTCGTAGCTAGTTAGAAAGGTGGATAGACAGATTGTCTTTTCTTACTAGGAAATAAGCTGCATGAGGGCAAGAACTTTTGTTTTATCCCCAGTGCTAGACTAATGCATGGCACATAGTGCTTAAATATTTGTTGAATGGATGCATAATAATCTTTTCTCCCTCTGAATATATTACTTTGCTCTTTTTTGAACACACCTTTCTTGGTGACAAGAGGTAGTCATAGCAAGGTTTGTTAACTAAAGGGCATATTTTAAATAGCTCTAATTAGCCCTGAGAGTACATATGACATCCCCCATGGGACAGTAGTATGAGATTTGGCAATAAGAATGTTCTGTATCCTGGCAACATTTTCTGTCTCTGTTCTTTGACTCCTGATGCCACCAGCAGCACTGCAACAGAAAATGCTTCTTACTCACTTTGGAAGGTGGGCAGATCTACTTCCCATTTAGCCAAAACACCTCTCTTTTATTCTAAAATAATTTATTAAGAAGACAGAGAGTCAAAAGACCTGAGTTAGCATGCTGGCTCTGACACTGGCTCCGACTATAGTCACACAGCTCAGTCTTGGTTTCCCCTTCTGTGATGAGAGCAACCATCATTCTGTCCTTACGGAATTAGCTAGAGAAAAAAGTGAAATAAAGTATTCAGAAGTGGTGTATAAACTCTTAAATGTCAGGCAAGTGGAAAATGAAATAAGTTTACATCAGTGGCACCTTTTTCTTTCTTTTTCTTTTTGCAATTACAGTGTGCCCGGCTCCATGTTAAACTTTGAGGATTCTAACAAGACAAGTCAAGAAGGTCTTATGTCTGCCTTCTTTGTTCCATCCCTTCATACTTGCCTATGTCAAGGTCCTCATCATCTTCTTTGGTTCTTTGCTGGGGTTTCCTAAACTGGGCTCTCTGTGTGTTACCCTCTCTGTGTACCGCGTCACTCTTGACTTCGTGCCACCGTGCCTAGAGAGTTATCTCTTCAAAAGCAAAGTTGATTATGACGCTTCCATAAAACTCTCTATAGTTTGTCTACTGGCAAGAAGACAAAAATCTAATGTTTTGACCTCAATTTACATCCTGGTCCAGCCACATCTGTCACTGGTTCCATCTACCCCAGACCTGCCTCGCTGAATTTCTCAATCTTCTCTGCTGTGACAGGAAAGAGACAAAGTCCCAACTCTGATTTCGCACATTTAAGTTCTCAGTCTGGAAAGCCTTCCTCATCCTTTAACTTTTTTATCCTTTCATACTCAGTCCTGACATCGACTCCTCCATGACTTGAAATCCCCAAGGAGAGTAAGCTCCTGTAATCTTGTCTGTTCCCACTGCACTTGGTTCTGTCTTTGAACGTGGTATGTTTTATACTGTGAGCTCTTGAAGTGCTAGGATCGCATTATTTATAAAGATAAGAATGAGGCATTCCACCTAAGAATGTGTGACCATCAAAAAGATATGTTCACACCCTAATCCCTGAAACCTGTGAATGTGACCCTATTTGGAAAAAGAGTGTTTGCAATTTAATTGACTAATTCTGTTCTGGTATTTATGGTAATTTGTTACAATAGCCGGAGGGAACTAATGTAGAAGAGTATGGTACAATGGCTGGCATGTAATCAAATACTAGTTGTCATCACCATCAGTACCATTATTATAATCACTATTATTATTATCACCTATCATGGGACCTGGAAGGTGGTAAGTCCTTAGAAAATAGTGGTTGAATAAAAATGCAGTTCTCGTTTCTGTGTTTCTAGTCTAGTGGCAGTGGTGGTGGTGGTTTGTGTTTAAAGGTGGTATTGAAAGAGGCAGAATAGATCCCCTCCTAAAGACTTTGTTTAAATGTCTTTTTGTGTGTTTGTGTGAAGTGGGGTGGCATATTTTAAAATTGTTTTTTAGAAAAGCTTTTTTACATTTTAAATAAATTATTCTTTTAGAATAAGACTAAATGGAATTGTTGTTTTTGGGGAAAAAAAGCTGATGGGCAATTATAGCTCTACCAATTTAAAAAAATCTTAAACTATTTCTTCTTTTCCCCTAATAGAATGTTATGAGCTAAGATTAATTTCATGTTCATTGGCCTTGAAGTACCATTTAGAGAGGTACCTTGGGGCAGTAAAGTAATTTTATTTCATTGTGCTGCAAGGTACTTGAAAACCTAAATGTACAAGTAATCATAAGTCCATACTGGGTGGGTGATATGTATCTGTCTATAAATTTCAGTTTGCTACTGGAAGAATTATTACCAGTGTTTTAGAAATTGGTACAATTATAATAAAAGCTACTGCTAGCTGAGCTCTTACTCTGTACTTGGCACTGTTCCAGGCTTTTGACATGAATTAAGTCATTTTGCTCTCATGACCACCCTGCTGCTATGCCTATTCTCTTTACTCAAGAGGAAGCTGAGATACCTTGTGGTAAAAACTTGCCCAAGGTCACAAAAGCTTGAGCAGTAGAAACTTGTAGTGGCTCATAACTTCTGTATGATTCTGACTGGGTTTATCTAAGGGAAGGATGTGAACCATAGTAGTCCAGACTTTAGTATGAATCTACAGAGATTCTGGAGAGTGGACCTGAGAATATGCATGTTTAATAAGTACCCAGGTGGTTCTGAGTGTGCTTTGGAGATATACTGAACTGGTTACTCCACAGCCCTCACAGTTCACATTAAGGCTTGTTGTTTGTGTGCTTAGGTAGGCTATTCTTTGCATGTATCTGTGTTCCAACGTGAGAGGCTACTGAATACATACATTATGTCTCAAGTGTCCTCGCTACTAACCCAATTTCTTTTGTAGAGAAAAGACCAGAAATAGAGGGGCTCCTTTCTAAAAACCTTTTGTATGAGCTTCAGAAGCAGGTATGTTGAGCTGAGGAAATTAAGATGAATGCAAGAAAAAGCATGACATAAAATGTCTACCTTAATGGTGTTTTATATGACTGGTTTTTATTCGGAAGAAAAATTTTTCTTTGAGTTGGAGTCTCACTCTTTGTCGCCCGGGCTGGAGTGCAGGGGCACGCTCATGGCCACTGCAGCTTCAACCTGCTGGGCTTAGGCGATCCTTCTGCCTCAGCCTTCCAAGTAGCTGGAACTACAGATGCCTGCCACCACGCCCGGCTAGTTTTTGTGATTTATTGTAGGGAAGAGGTCTCACCAAGTTGCCAGGCTGGTCTTGAATCCCCGAGCTCAGGCAATCCTTTCACCTCAGCCTCCCAAAGTGCTGGAATTATAAGCTGAACCACTGTGCCCGGCTAGAAGAAATGTTTTTAAATTTTATTTTATTATAGGAATGTGAGGTACAAGTGAGGATTAATTACATCAGTAGGCCCCCATGCAGGTGGAGTTTGGGCTTCTACTTTGCACTAGAATAATAGTTCCATTACTTGGGTTGCTCTAACTATTAGCTGTGGCTTAGGCGGGAGTCTTCTCTTTTAAGTTTAGTAAGAAAATTTTCACTCATTTGTACTAAGAACACTGATTATGTGTGGTTTGGAATATGGGGAAAACCCTATGTTTTCAATTTTACAATTTCAATATTTTAATTGTTTATTGAACTGGCCAAAAATTTTTTATTTTTTCTAGGGAGGTGACAAATCACATTGAGCCAAAACACATCCAGTGTTTTCTTCAGCTACAGGCAAAATGAACATTCCCATGCTGCTCCCACATCCTCACCAGCATTTTCTGAAAGGCCTTTTGAGAACACCTTTCCGATGTTACCACTTCGCCTGTTACTCAAGAGCTCATCCCCGATCGGGGACCCCTCGTGCTCAGCCATTTAATTCTCTTGGACTCTATTGTACAAGGTGGATGCTGCTGTCAAAAGGCTTAAAGAGAAAATTATGTGTACAAACAACCGCCAAGGGCCACACAGAAGGACTTTCTGATAAAGAGCAAAGATTTGTGGATAAGCTTTATGCTGGTTTAATCCAAGGGCAAAGGGCCTGCTTAGCAGAGGCCATAACTCTTGTAGAATCAACTCACAGCAGGAAGAAGGAGCTCGCTCAGGTGCTTCTTCAGAAAGTGTTAGGCTACCACAGAGAACAAGAGCAATTAAATAAAGGAAAACCACTAGCTTTTCGAGTAGGTCAGTCTTTTTCATTTGTTTGTTCAGTACATATTTTTCTCAGTTCTCTGTATTCTTTTATTTTTATTTATTTATTTTTAATTTTTATTTTGGATTCGGGGGTACACATGCATATTTGTGACATGGACATATTGTATGGTATAGTGGTGGGGACTGGCTCTCAGGTGACCCATTTCCCAGATAGTGAACATTGTGCCCTGTAGGTAGTTTCTGAACCCAACCCCCTTCCCTTGTGATTCTGTTTTGTTTTGTTTTATTTTATTTTTATTTTTGAAGATGTGGGGTTCAACTCAGGGTTAGGTATATAAATGTTCATTATGCAGGTACCCTTGTTGATGAAGTGTGCCCTCCCCACCCCCAGCAGTTTCCCACTACTGCCATCTGTATTCTTTAAAAATAAATCTAAATAGTTTGCAATCTGATGAGGCTTTTTTAAAAATGAATTTTAAATGCATTTTCTTTGCAATAATAGTCTCGTTTTGTTGAAAATATTGCCATGACCATTTGAACCAAGCCTCTGTATTTTAGGAAGATAATGTAAGAATTTTATTTTGACGTGAATCTTGCTCTTGCTCCCAGAATAGAAGTTTGCATAGGAAGAACTATTAACCAGTTTATTCCTTTCTTTCAGTAGTCAAATAAATAGTCTAAAATAAATTCCATGTTTTATCTTGATCATATTTCAAAATTCTGTTTCTTTGTTTTATACAAGTTCTCATGTTTTTCAGATACTTTTTATTGAATTTCTGGGAGTGGTTCTAAACCAGCCATCACAATACCAAAATGTATTTTTAAAGAGTGATTATATTTATTTCCTATATGTATATTAGATGTTCATTTGATTTCTTGAACAATTTCTTCATTCTGTGATTGTTAATCAGCTTATTATGTTTTTGAAATTGTGCATTTTAAAACAATTTAGATGTACTTGGCCAGCAGGAGTTAAGCAAGACAGTTGGGTGGAATGAGAGTCCCCCATGAAGGTGTACTAGTGGTTTGAACCAACCATTCTGCTAAAAACAATGGTAACTGAAGTGCAGAAATTTTGTGGGGCATGAGTAAGTACATTTAACAATGGACTGACATCACACTAGACTTTCGTATCACAGTTTATGTTCAATGCAGGGACCAAAACCTCCTAGTTTTTAGAGTAATAGGCATAAATGCTTTAAAGATAATTTCAAGACTAGGCACAGTGGCTCATGCCTGTAATCCCAGCACTTTTAGAGACTGAGGTGGGAGGATCACTTGAGCCCAGGAGTTTGAGACCAGCCTGGACAACATAGCAAGTCCCCATCTCTAAAAGTAAAATAAACTTTAAGTAAATAAATAAAGATAATTTCAAAATAGCCCACTAACCAATATTTGTACTGGTCCATATTTTTCAAACTGGGTATTCTTTCGTTCTCACTAAGAGACTGTAATTTTGAGAATGCTACATTGGATGTTGATAATCTTTATGTATTATAGACAGAGAAAATAGTAAACTTCCAAAGAGAAATCCTAGTTGCAATGAAGTATCTATTTACTAGGTTTTAGAGAATCTTTGAAGAGAAAATGTTCCAGAAATGTCTGTAGTTAACTAGAAATTCACACATAACTTCGTAGTGCTAGTCTGGTTCTTGCATCTTGTTTGTATGAGGCCAGATAAAACTGTGTCTTTATTGCAGTTATTTTATCACCATCATAAATAAAAGCAGCAAATGTTTATTCATTCCCTATAAAGATGTTTAAGACAGGAACCTTCCCTGAGAATTGTGGTAAGGAGCCCAGCATACCATATACTATACATAGTTTTTAGTATATATATAATTAAATGCCTGTTTTATATACTTCATTGAACATACATTTATATATATCTCTTACGCCACAGTGTTCTAAACATATTGCAAATACTAACTCATCTAATTCTTAACCAACCTGAAGAGATAGGTATTGATACTTTATGTTATTTCTGAGGATCCTGAGGCACAAAAGAGGGTAAGTAATTTGCCCATGATCACACAGCTCGTGAGAGGCAGAGCTAGAATGAGAACCCACCGAGTGGCCCAGGGTTTGTGTTCTCACCCACCATGCTCCACTCATTCTCCAAGTTGGGAGTTTTCCACCCACCTTAACATTTTTTTCAGAATTCAGTTTATACTCTTTGAGTTATGAATGAGATGAAGGAGAAAATGATCCTTTCTAAATAGAAAATTACTTTCTTAATCACTGGGACTTTCTAGAGTAATGAGTTGGTTTTTCAAAGGGAAGATAAAGTGTACAGAACTGGGACAGGTGGAATAATCACTGATCATGATGAAAGGTGGGCAGATGTAGAAACTGACATGTGAACAACACAGGCAATGAAGTCTGTCCAAAAAGATCTGTCTTCTAGTACAAAGACAACCGTGTTTTTGTAACTTTTAAAAGTGAATTTTGTGAGCATGTGGAACTCAGAATTGTTTCCTTCCTCTGTCCGCATTACTCAGGAATCAGATACAGAAATGGATTTTTATTTACTGCTTGAGGACATGTTAAAATATATTAATGATGGTTTTAATAAATTAGGAGTAATAGAAGGTTGTCTAATGTTTTATTTAATAAAACCGATCATAGTTCTGATTTCATTTATTTCATTAAATTAGAAGATCTCTTTCCACCATAGGACTGTCTGGGCCCCCTGGTGCTGGAAAGTCAACATTTATAGAATATTTTGGAAAAATGCTTACTGAGAGGGGGCACAAATTGTCGGTGCTGGCTGTGGACCCTTCTTCTTGCACTAGTGGTGGTAAGTGTGACTGATTCTTTTTAAATTGCAGAGCTGTGGTTCTCTGTTGCAACTCAGTGGGACTCTGCACGGCTAGGTGACCTCTAACTGCTACCTGAGCTTGGCCTCGTAGAAGGAAGAGCATTCTGCAGTGAGGTGGAGGCTGAAGGAACTAGTTTGGGAACATTGTACTCTGCAGAGGAAGTCAGCTTGTGGGTGATTCAGTGGGTCCTAAGAGAACTGGGATAGCAGATGCTGAAAGTTGAAGACAACCAAGAGCAAATTGCAGCCCTTTGACTTGCTCAAGCCTAGGGCCCTCCTCCTGTTTTTGCTGGCTGCATCAGTGGCTGTGCAGCTCAGAAAATGGATCCTTACTCTTCTGTTGTTTTCCTCATATTGTAACATCTCTTAAACTTTCGAAGAGAATCTTACTGCCATTTCTCACTTGTCAAGTATTTATATTATATCTTTAGTTAGACAGAAACCTCTTAGAAGGACCACGTAATATACTGCTGTTGCCCTATAGCAGATAGCAGAGTACACTGTACATTGCATCAAGCATTCAGCAATTAATTTCTAATTTGAGGTTGTGCTGTCACTCGGAGTTTAACTTGCAGTTTATCAGAAATAAAATGAATATAAACTTAGTTCCCCAAAGGATCACTTAAAGAAAGCATAGGCTGGGCACAGTGGCTCAAGCCTATAATCCCAGCATTTTGGGAGGCCGAGGCAAGAGGCTTGCCTGAGTCCAGGGGTTCATTGGTGAGACCTAGTCTCTACAATAAATCAAGAAAAAATTAGCCGGGTGTGGTGGCATACGCCTGTGGTTCCAGTGCTTGGAAGGCTGAGGTGGAAGGATCACCTGAGTTCAGCAGGTTGAGGCTGTGGTGGCCGTGGGTGTGCCAGTGCACTCCAGCCTGGGTGACAGAGTAAGACTCTGAGTCAAAAAAAAAAAAAAAAAAGGAAATGTAAAACATTTTTTCTTCCCTTCCCTTATCCCTCTTTATAATTGAAGATTCTCACATTACAGTTATTTACTAACAGGTATTTGAGTGCCCACTACAAGTGAGGCCTTATGCATTGAAGGAACTGGATTGTATGATGGTGAATAAGACAATCTTTTTGGCCTTATGTTTATAGCTTTTTTTTTTTTTTAAGTCAGAGTCTCACTCTGTCATCTAGGCTGGAGGGCAGTGGTGCAATCATGGCTCACTGCAGCCTCAATCTCTTGGGCTCAGGTGATTCTTCAACCTCAGCCTCCCAAGTAGCTGGGACAACAGGCCCACACCACCATGCCTGGCTAATTTTTTTAATTTTTTGTAGAGGCGAGGTCTCACTATGTTGCCCAGGCTGGTCTCGAACTCCTGGACTCAGGGAGTCCTCCCACCTCAGCCTATAATCCCATCCAGAGTGCTGAGATATAAAGCTTGGCTGGGCATGGTGGCTTACTTGTAAGATTATACAAGCTTTACATCCTATGAGGGAAACAGACAGTAAACACAAGCCATTGCAATATAATATGTGTTGTGAAAGGGCGAATACAGGGTACTTTGTGGAAGTATGTGGTTTACATGCTGTGGTGGACTGTGAGTTTAATGCTAAAAGTAAAGAATAACAATGCAGTCATATTTCAGGGGTCTTAGAACCATAGATGAACAATTCTCGTTACCACTCATGGAGAAAGCAAACTCGGAAAATGCCAAGTTTTTTGATTCGCTATAAGAAAAAGGTTAACTATAAAATAAAATTTATATTCACAAGGTTCAAGGTTAAATCCATGTCAATGTATTGTGTAATTTATTTAGTCTTAGAACTTTTTAAAATGTAAGTATGCTAATGAAGGACTTTTTTGACAGCGGCCCTCATTTTTATTTAGGTGGGAAGGCCTTTTCCTCTCCATCCTCATAATATTCTAGAAGACTTTTAATGGAAAAAGAAAATAACAGCTTGAGATAATAATGATGTCATAAAATAGTCTGTGATTAAAGTTGCATAGCTATGTGGTTCCTAACTTCTCTCAAACAAAAATAAGTGTACTTTTCTCAGGTGAAAAATATATAGACTTTGAAAGAAAAAATATATAAGGATAAACAGGACATTATAAACATAA
The DNA here is from genome assembly GCA_027257055.1 of Cephalopachus bancanus. Classification (NCBI taxonomy): domain Eukaryota; kingdom Metazoa; phylum Chordata; class Mammalia; order Primates; family Tarsiidae; genus Cephalopachus; species Cephalopachus bancanus. The sequence goes on along the minus strand of JAPVLO010000010.1, from coordinate 7,601,584 downwards.
ATTTCTACCTTATTGCATCAGTACATTCATCTGAAAAAATAACATTACATTAAAGTTTGAGAATCATAAGTTTCTTGGTCTATAGTTGATCTGTATTATGCTTTGGATTCACAGACTCCCTGTGACAGCTTTGAGACCTCCCTGAGAGACTGCAACTAACAGTTTTGGATTCACTGGCAAAGACAATTATATGGGAGAATAATTACATGTTTAGTTCAGTGTGATAGGGTCTATAAGACTAATTTAAAGTATAGATTTGTCAGATTGTTGACTGACATAGAGCTGATTACATGTAGAAAATACTTTCTAAAGAAGTTTTATGTGAAGTAAATAAGGTAGTTAAGGCATGGGGTAGGTGTGTGCTCTAGAATTAGAACCTGTGAGAAGACTGTAAACCGGAATCATAAGGGAAAAGAACATTTTTTTTTTGAGTTGGAGTCTGACTCTGTTGCCCAAGCTGGAGTGCACTTGGAACACTCATGGCCACTGCAGCCTTGACCTACTGGGCTCAGGTGATCCTTCTGCCTCAGCCTCCTGAGAGGCTGGAACCACAGGTGTGTGCTATCATGCCCAGCCAATTTTTTTATTTATTGTAGAGATAAGGTCTCGCCAAGTTGCCCAGGCTGGTCTTGAACCCATGTGCTCAGCAATCCTCTCACCTCAGCCTCCCAAAGTGCTGGACTTATAGGTGTGAACCACCGTGCCTGGCAAAAAGCATATCTTTAAGAAATTTCTCAGCTGGGCACTGTGACTCATGCCTATAATCCTAGCACTTTTGGAGGCAAAGGTATGAGGATTGCCTGAGCCCAGGGATTCAAGACCGTCCTGGACAACATGGTGAGACTCTGTCTCTACAATTATAATAATAAAAAAAATTAGCAGGCATGGTGACACACACCTGTAGTTCCAGCTACTTGGACAGCTGAGGTAGAAGGATCGCCTGAGCTCAGCAGGCAAGGCTGTGGTGGCTGTGAGTGTGCCATTGCACTCCAGCCTGGGTGACAGAGTGAGACTACCCAACCGAAAAAAAAAAAAAAGGAAACTTCTCAATCTTTAGAATCAGCTACATGTGGAAAAAATTAGCTCTTAGGCAGAGCTAAATAAATACTCATGTTAGAACAGCTCTACACCTACAAGTGTATGATATGACTAAAGCAAACTAGTAAAAGGTAATAGTAGTTCCAGGACTTTCAGTCCTCTAGAATGTGCAAGTTTGTCAAAATACTGCCATAAACATAAAAACAACCTGTTTCATTCTACGGGTATTGAATGCCTCCTGCAAACACCTTGTTAAGCATTAAATGAACAACATAAGTAAAACATGGTCCTACAGGCAAGGAAGTTACTTTTTTTTTTTTTTTGAGTTGGAGTCTGAGTCTGTCACCCAGGCTGGAGTACAGTGGCATGCTCACAGCCACCTTCCATCTCAGCCTTCCCAGTAGCTGGAACTACAGGCATGCACCACCACACCCAGCTACTTTTTGATTTATTGTAGAGATGACGTCTTGTCAAGTTGCCCGGGCTTGTCTCAAACCCGTCGGTCCGGCCATCCTCTCAGCTCAGTTTCCCAAAGTGCTGGAATTATAGGTGTGAGCTACCGTGCCCAGCCTAAGGAAGTTACTTTAAAGCATGGTTTCTTAGCCTTGGCACAAGTACTTTAACGTATGGTTTCTCAGTCTTGGCACAAGTAACACTTTGTTGTGGGTGACTGTCGTGTGCATTGAAGGATGCTTACATAGCAGTATCCCTGACCTCTACCCAGTAAATGCTAGAAGCACCCTACTCCCTCAGTGGTGACAGGGAACTAGGTCTCTAGGCATTGCCAACTTTCTCCTGGGGGGGAAATAACCTCCAGTTGAGAACTACTATGTGAAAAAGATAAGACATGTAGATATGAAACCAAAAAAATGCTATAGGAACAATTTTCATCTGCTAACTCAGCTTACATTGCATTCAGAAACGGCTGCAGAATTTCTAAGTGGTACTGGATGCAAGGGTCTGCTTGAAGATACATTTGTTAGGATTTATGCAAGGTGCAGAAAATGTGATTTGTACAAATAAAAGGATGGGAGTCGAGGGTGCTCATGAAGATAACAGAAAGGGAGGGACATGGAAGTTCTCTTAGGCCCTCCAGGCTGGCATAGATTGCGGGGCAGTGGTACCATCGAAAATCACAGAGACGGGCATGGAATGAGAAAGTTCCAGACAGACTATGAAGGAGCAAAGACTTCCACTGGGTTCTGAAAGGTGGATAAGTTCTGTGCTTTCTTATTAACAGCTTTTGAAGCACATTCCTGTATTTAATTACATCTGATTCTCCCAGTGGCTTATTACCTTGTTCTGTAGCTGAGGAAGGAAGGGTTCCAGAAGGTAAAGGGACCTTTCAAAATTGAGTGAGGAGACATAGCGGAACCCTGGGCGTGGCATGTTGGAAATGAGCAGTGGTGAGACGGGACCGAGGTGCCTGGCCTGAGCACACACAAAGGAGGCAAGGAAGCAAACACAGCAATGTGAAGACAGCAGTAAAGCTCCACCCTGGCTGAAGCGGGGGTTGTTTGGGGACGAATGGAAGCTGAAATTGGACAGATGCAGTAGGGCTAAAGGATCTAGACTTGAACCTCTGGTCAGTGGGAAACCATCAGTGATAGGTTTTGAGGGACTTGAAAGGTTAAAAAGATTAATCTGGCATCATTGCATACAGTGAGTTGGAGGAAAGGCCCAATGACATGAAACACAATTTGAGGTTCTGGGAGAGATGGCATAAAGCACTTCCCCCTTTATGGGAACTGACTGATTGATCAGTGGCCCTTACAGCTGTGCCATGATGATAAAATGTAAGTGTGTTTTAGGATCACTCTTAGGTGATAAAACCCGAATGACGGAGTTGTCAAGAGATATGAATGCATATATCAGGCCATCTCCTACCAGAGGGACGTTAGGAGGCGTGACGAGGACTACAAATGAAGCTATTCTGCTGTGTGAAGGAGCAGGATATGACATCATTCTTATTGAAACTGTAGGTGAGTGGTGTTCTATTTCATAAGCACGATATACTGTTTTCATGAATGCTATATAAAGCGGAGTAACAACCAGTTTAATTTTGTTCGTTTAACAGATTTGCTAAAGGTGTAACTAAATACAAGATATTATCCCATACTCCGTGGAATATATGAGGGTATTAGCTATAATCCCTGCCCTCAAAGAGCTTACCATTTAAAGAATAAAAATAAGCCATGTGGGCAACCCTCTTGGGTCCCCTCCCATTGTGGGAGCTTTCTCTGCCCTTTCAATAAATCCTTCTTTCTAACAGAAATTAAAAATTCAATTAAAATAAGCCATGTACCCGGATAACCATTCTGCAGGTGGTTTTTTTTTTGTTTTTTTTGAGTTGGAGTCTCACTCCGTCACCCAGACTGGAGTGCAGTGGCCACTCCCGGCTACCACAGCCTCAACCTGTTGGGCTCCAGTGATCCTTCTGCCTCAGCCTTCCAAGTAGCTGGAACTACAGGCATGTGCTACCATACCTGGCTAATTTTTGATTTATTGTAGAAATGAGGTCTCGCCAAGTTGCCCAGGCATGTCTCGAACCTGCGGGCTCAGGCAATCCACTCACCTCAGCCTCCCAAAGCGTGGGATTACAGGCTGAGCCACTGAGCCCGGCTTACAGGTGGTTTCTTCTACGTGCCAGAGAGCTGTAAGTATTAGGATGATCTAGGTAAATGATGTTTCAATACAATACCTGTTTTGTTTAAGTACGTTTTATATGTCTACTATATTCACTAAGAAAACTAATATAGTTTGGTGCCTTCTGAATATGTGGCTGTGTTTTATTTCATTTTAAAATCTTTAGTATATAGTTACATGCAATAATAATAATACTAAAATAAAAATCCCAAGAAATTCATATGGGAGAGACAATCTGCTATATTCATACTACTGTGCAATAAATATTTGTGACACAACCTAACTCAGATTTGGGGGAATCCGTGAAGACTTCCTAGAGGAGGTGACAGCTGAACTCAGTTTTGGAGGAAGAACTGGAGTGAAGGCATGGGGAAAGGGCAATTGCAAAGATACACAGGAGTGAAAAAACAGGACATCCACACAAGTGCAGTTTGCTCAAGGTATTTAGAGCATTGAGTGTGCAGACAGGGATGAAGAAAGATGGACTGGGATAGTAGACCAGGGCCTAGATTATCCAGAACCTTGCATGCCATGCCATGGAGTTTGGAATTTTCCCTGAAAGGAGCGGGAAGCCACTGCAGGATAAGCAGGAGAGTGAGAAAACCAGGTATACACTCTGGAAGCAGAAAGTAGAATGATTAAAAGAAAGGAGTCAGGTAGGAGACTATTTATTGCATTGATTCCAGAAAGAGCAGGGTCTGAACCACGCAGAGGAAGTAGGAATGAAGACAAGATGAATTTTTTTAAAAATTGAAGATAAACTGGCAGGACTTCTTCCATGATGAGAGGGAAAGAAGGAAGAGAAATTGAAGATAACAGGGAACACATTGGAAAAAATAGAATTTGGGAAAAGAAAATAGTAAGTTCACTTCTAAATATATTGTAAAGTGCTTATTGGATATTCAAGTGACCGGGTGTCAAAAGAGAAAAAACTGAATGAGAAGTACCTCTTTAACAGTTATTGACATAATTTATAGTTCTATACTTCAAGTTATGAATTTGGTTCAGATCAACTGGGGAAAATTTGGAGTAAAAACAGAAGATAGTTGTGTGTATTTGCTAGGGCTGCCATAACAGCATACCATAGGCTAGGTGGCTCAAACAACAGAAATTTATGTTTTCACAGTTCTGGGAGCTGGAAGTTCAAGATGAAGGTGCCCCTAAGACTGGTTTCTCCTGAGACCTCTCTCCTTGTCTTATAGATGGCTGCCTTCTTGTCCTCATGTGACCTTTTCTCGTACACATGCTCCCCTAGTCTCCATGTTTCAAAGACACCAGTCCTATTGGACAAGGGTTCTACCCTTATGATCTCATTTGACTTAATTTCTTCCTTAAAAATAAAGTTACATGGAGGGTTAGGACATTAACGTGAGAATTTTTTTTGGAGAAGAAGAACACAATTCAGGCTAATAGTAGCTAAGACTGGACTTTAGAAACGCCACCATTGACTGGGCTCGGTGGCTCAGCCTGTAATCCTGGCACTTTGGGAGCTGAGGCGAGTGGATTGCCTGAGCATGCGGGTTTGAGACCAGCCCGGGCAACTTGGCGAGACTTGTCTCTACAATAAATCAAAAATTAACCAGGTGTGGTAGCACACGTCTATAGTTCCAGCTACCTGGAAGGTTAAGGCAGAAAGATTGTCGGAGCACAGCCAGTTGGGGCTGGGGTGGCAGTGAGCATGCCACTGCACTCCAGCCTGGGCAACAGAGTGAGATTCCAACTCAAAAAAGAAAAGAAACGCACCATTAATGACTGGATGGGGAAGAGTTGCCTGAGGCTAGCAGGAGAATGGAAGAAGAGCCTCATTAAAGCCAAGTGCAAGTGTGTTACCTGGAAGGTGTATTTAGCTGCTTGTATCAGAGACTCAAAATGATGGAGACTCAAATAAGTAAGAGGTTATTTTCTTGTAAATAGAAGAGGTGTGAGGCAGGTGGTCCAGTGCATGTGCGGTGCCTCTGCAATACCCTCAGTGTACAGGTTTCTTCTGTCTGTTTACCATTCTTAGCTCTTAGTTTCCATCCTGAAGTTTGCTCAAGGTTAAAAGATGGCAGACGAAGCTCTAACTGACATTTCCAAATCCTGGGTAGAGGGAAGAAAGAAGGGTAAGGAAGCAGGATGGAGGGCAAAAGAGATAAACCTCCTAACTGGGTTAGCCTTTCTTCGAGAATTTTCCTGGAAAGCCCAACTAATGACTCTTGCTTTCACCCATTAATCATCTCTAGCTGAAAGGGGACCTCATGGGTGTGGTCTTTCACCTGGTACACTGATACTCCTAATAACAGGGTAAGAAAATGGGGAAGGAGGCCAAACTCGGTGGCTCAGCCTATTATCCCAGCACTTTGGGAGGCCGAGGCGAGTGGATTGCCTGAGCCCATGGGTTCGAGACCAGCCCAGGCAATTTGGCAAGACCTCATCTCTACAGTAAATTTTAAAAAAAATTAGCCCAGGCGGGCTTGGTGGCTCAGCCTGTAATCCCACGCCTTGGGAGGCTGAGGTGAGTGAATTGCCTGAGCCCACAGGTTTGAGACCCGCCTGGGAAACTTGGCAAGACCTCATCTCTACAATAAATCAAAAATTAGCTGGGCGTGGGTAGCGCGCATCTGTAGTTCCAGCTACTTGGAAGGCTGAGGTGGAAGGATCGCTGGAGCCCAACAGGTTAAGGCTGCGGTGGCCAGGAGCAACCACTCCACTCCAGTCTGGGTGACAGAGTGAGACTCCAACTCAAAAATAAATAAATAAATAAAATAAAAAATTAGCCTGACTACTTGGAAGGCTGAGACAGAAGGATCGCTGGAGCCCAGCAGGTCAATGCTGGAATGGCCATGAGCGTGCCACTGCACTTCAGCCTGGGCGACAGAGTGAGACTCCAACTTAAGAAAAAGAAAATAGGGAAAGATACATTTTGGAAAGGCAGCTAGAAGTCTCTGTCACACCAAAGAAGGAGAGAAAGTTTCCAGAAGATGTGGTGGCTCACACCTATAATCCCAGCACTTGGGGAGGCCAAGGTGAGAGGATTGCCTGAGACATGGGCTGGGGTTCGAGACCAGCCTGGACAACTCGGTGAGACCTCATCTCTACAATAAATCAAAAAAGTAGCCAGGCATGGTGGCGCATGCCTGTAGTTCCAGCTACTTGGAAGTCTGAGGTAGAAGGATCACCTGAGTCCAGCAGGTTGATGCTGGTGTGGCTGTGAGCATGCCACTGTACTCTAGCATGGACGACAGAGTGATACTCTGACTCAAAAAAAGGAAAAAGTGAGAAATACGGTGATGGAGAAGTTTGTGAGTTTTTGTCTTTTTGTTGTTACTGTTGGTTTGTTTGTTTTATATGGATTTAAGATGAGAAAGGCATGAACATAATTTACATGGTGTGCTGAGGGACAAGAGCCTGTAGACAAAGGAGAGGTTAAAAATAAAGAAGAGCAAAGGCCCAGAGGAAGTGGAAGGAAGGAGCAAATCATTCTAAGTCAGTATTGCTGACACTACAGAGGAAGAAGTACTGCTGTGTTTTTATTTGGGTCTGTTTACCTGTGGAAAGGGTAAGGGAGAAACTGAGGAAGCTCTTGCCTTTGGTTCCTCCATGAAGTTGGTGCTGCGGTCACCATCAAGCAGGGAGATGATAGTAGAGCGAAGACTTGCAGTAGTGTCTGTGAGAAATGGAACGGAAACTGACTGAGGGCACTTGCAAGAATGGCTTTCACCAGGCAGTGAGGAAAAATGTCTCAGAGGCTGGAGACCACGGCCCCAGAGTGGCAACTGTTCACATAGTTGAGTGATTTCTTTCATGTGCTCATAAAGGAGAGCGCACACATAGTTGAACTGAGCCATGATTCGGGGGTTTGCAGGTGGGTGTAAGGATGAGAAGGCAAAAAAGATTAAAGTGCTATCAGGCATTGGCCGAACACACCTAGTGGCTCACGCCTATACTCCCAGCACTTTGGGAAGTGGAGGCAAGAAGATTGCCTGAACCCAGGGGTTGGAGACCAGCCTGGGCAACTTGGCGAGACCTCGTCTCTACAATAAACCAAATAATGAACCAGGCGCGGTGGCACGCACCTGTAGTTACAGCTACTTGGAAGGCTGAGGTGGAAGGATTGCCTAGGTCCAGAGGTCAAGGTTGCAGTAGCTGTGAGCATGCCACTGCACTCTAGCCTAGGTGACAGAGTGAGACTTCAGCTCAAAAAAATAAGTAAATAACTAAAGGTATTGCCTGGCATGGTTTGAGATTAGATCATTGTGTTCAAGCTGCTCACCAGTGAAAGGGAAGCTAAGAAAGAGCTGCTAGAGTGAGGTGAGAAAGGAGGTTTCTAGGTTCCCTAATCCAGGAATAGGTTTAATGGGAATAAGGAAGAGAGAGAGCTAGGAAGGATAACCAGTTTGCTCAGAGGGTAAGATAGTAGCCTTTAATACCTTCTTGAAAGGTAGGGGGGGTGTGTAAAGTGACCAGGTGGAGGGTGTGACCATGAGTTTGAGTAAAAGAAGTGGGATAGAAATGGCAGTCAGTGTAGTTGAGAGAGTATAATAATTTATACTAATAATTTATAGGATCTAAAGGATAATTTATAGAATTTCATAAGTAGACTAATGATTTATAGAATATTTAAAGATGTAATTTTGATTTTAAATTTCAGGTGTGGGTCAATCAGAGTTTGCTGTTGCTGACATGGTTGACATGTTTGTTTTACTACTACCACCAGCAGGAGGAGATGAATTGCAGGTAATTATCTTGATTTTTTCCCCCCAAAATACGAAGTCTGTATCTCTGAAAGTACAAACTCCTGGTGTGTTTTTGTAAATAAAGTTGACAGTAGTATAGAAAAAGAAACATCATTTATATTAGCTAAAATCCCTGGGTCAAAGGCAAATTTTCGATATATTTTTCCAGTTTATAGGAGTAGAATGTATGACCTTGAGCTAATCATACAACTTAAGTTTTTCCATGTGACATGGAGTGACTGGAGTGCATGGATAGCTTGGGCTGGAAGACACCACTGTTGCAGGAGTGTTTTGAGTTCAGCTGGTGCAAAAGTTCTTCATAAGATACCACTCTGCTTTTAACTGGGATCCCACAATCATAGTTTATATATTGTACAGTGTTATCTCTCCTTCTGCAATGCAGGAATGGCACTAACTCCTTGGAGTGGTGCCGACTTCACAGGCATAGCCCTCCACCCACTCCCCTCATTTTAGACACCAACTGCAAGCTCCAGGGTTCCCACCTGTACCACTGAACAACTGGCTACAAATCTGGTTGAGTCATTCACCAGAATGACTCACAGAACTCAGGAAAGTACTATATTACAATTACAGTTTTCTTATAAAAGGTACAAATCAGCACAGGCCAAATGAGGAGACACATAAGGGGAAGTCTGGAAGGATCCCAAGCAGGAAGCTTCTGTGTCCTCAGGACACATTTCTCTCCTGGAAACTTGGTGTGTATCATCAATGAGGAAGCTCCTCTGAGCTTTGGCGTGCCAAGTTTTTATTGGGGATTCATTATGTAGGCATGGTTGATTGAATTCTAGCCCTAGCTCCTGCCCCCACAAGTTGGGCTAATATCACATAGCACAAAGACTCAACTCTCTAATCACATGGTAAGTCTTTTTGGCTGGTGAATGCCCCATACTGAATGATCTCATTGCATAACCTGAGGTATGGCTCCAGGCACCCACTATGTATAACAAAGACACTCTAGTCACTTAGGAAATTCCAGAAAGTTATAGGTTACTCCCCAGGAACCTGGACAAAGACCAGACAGATTCTTTATTATACAATACTTCCCTTTCAATTTTATAATTCTAAAAAACAGTATAGCAGACTATGGCTGCTGTGACTTCACAACAGTAACAATTAGAGTCTAATGGTTAAAAGTTATATTTAAAAATATTTGAAAAGAAATGTTAATCTTAGGTGGAGAAAACTTTATTTAGCAAATAAGGTTTGGCTTTTGGATTTCATTATTTATTTCTAGTATTTTTATGCAATACAATTTAAATCAAGAGGTTGAGGCATTTTTCACCACCAGGTTATGTTTCCTCAAGTGCAAATTGGAAATAAAATGGTATATACAGTTAAGGAAAACTTCAAAGACTTTGTCTCTGGAAATGCAGATGTTAATGATATGTGTGTTTTCTTTTTAAGCACCTTAGTGATGGATGGTTTTGCGTCCTGCAGTGTTAGCTCATGAGATGCAGAATCCATCAGGAAACTGTGTGAACCATGGCCTGACACTCCATCATGTCGGCATGATGATGATGTATTTACTCTAATTCTGAATGTGTTTCGACATTTATTCTCTAAATTTGGAAGATACATTACAGATGACTTCTATAATCCCAAGACCCAGTACTTTTGAGTCAACTAATTATGATTCCTGGCATCTGGGCTTAGAAAGAATCTTACCGTTGACTGGTTGCCCCATTTTCATGCTGATTGTTATTAAATTAAATATTTCTGATAAATCCGTTTCTTTCCTGCTTTTCTTTAGGGTATCAAAAGGGGCATAATTGAGATGGCAGATCTGGTAGCTGTGACTAAATCTGATGGAGACTTGATTGTGCCAGCTCGAAGGATACAAGCAGAGTATGTGAGTGCGCTGAAATTACTCCGCAAGCGTTCAGACGTCTGGAAACCAAAGGTTAGCTTGCATTCCATTCTACAGATTTCACCATGAGTGGACTGTGTACATTAGAAGAGAGAATGTAAGTCCCAAACTTGACATATAATCAATCTTCCCTTATACATGAAGATTACAGTTTTAAAAATTATGAGAAAGCCAGAGTGTGTAGTCGTGATTTTAAATATAATCCTTTAACCACTAGATGTCAAAAACTAGATATGAGGTAATAGATTAGATTGTTTTATGCTTGATTTGAGCCCTTTGGAAGTGATAGCAAATCCATTCTGCGAGGAGCCATCCTTAGGATTATGGGGCAGTTAATGATTTGATTGTCTATGTTGGATTTTGAGTAAGTGAGAAAAGGCTTGTGGTGATGACTACTTCCATTCCTGTTATGTTTGTTAAGTGTTGTTTTCAGTAAAGGAAAAAGTATTTTTAAAAAGCATCCTGTGGTAAGTGATGCAGTAAGTTTGAGAGGGCAACTTCATCTGTGGGAAGATACCATGTTACTATTATTGTTATTTTTATTTTTTTTTTGAGTTGCAGTCTCACTCCGTCGCCCAGGCTGGAGTGCAGTGGCATGCTCACAGCCACCCCAGCGTTAACCTGCTGGGCTCCGGTGATCCCTCAGCTGCAGCCTTACAAGTAGCTGGAACCACAAGCACGTGCTACCACACCCAGCTAAGTTTTAAAAAATTTATTATAGAGACGAGGTCTCACCAAGTTGCCTAGGCTGGCCTCAAACCTCCAGGCTCAGGCAATCCACTCGCCTCGGCCTCCCAAAGTGCTGAGATTACAGGCTGAGCCACTGAGCTTGACCGGACACTGTGTTATTAAAGGATAATCTGTGGTCATCATAGTGAGAACAGTGATGCCTTCTCTTACTGTTGGCACCCAGTTTTCTTTTCCACACTGTCTGTGTTGAATCTGGGGCCACCTTGACACGTGTGTAGGTGCCAGGTGCCCAGCGAGTCAAGTGAATCTGACACAGGGAATTGGGCTATTTTCTCAACTTGGCTTCATTTTCTGACTCTCAGGCCTCAGGGCAGCGTACCTGGCACTGCCCTTGTCATCCTGTGACTGTCTCCCAAATCCTCCCCATATCCCTGACCAACTGAGCTATCCTAAGTTAAGATAAATCTCTATGCTGAAAAATCTGACTTTGACACAATGTCTTATTTCTGTCATGCACTTACTAATCCTATGTACAGCACAGTACCCCAGAGATATGCCAGTGTATTTACTTTGACACAGCAATAAAATCTCATTTTTGTCACTTGCCTGCTTCCGTAGACTGTAAGAATTAATTGGCAAATGCCAGAATCCCCCTGAAAATGTTTTCTTTCATTTTAAGTTAACAGTCTGGTTCTTCCCTTTTCAATAGGTCATTCGCATTTCTGCCAGAAGTGGAGAGGGGGTCTCTGAAATGTGGGATCACATGAAAGAGTTCCAAGGCCTCATGCTGGCAAGCGGGGAGCTCACTGCCAAACGAAGGAAGCAGCAGAAAGTTTGGATGTGGAATCTCATTCAGGAAAGTGTGTTAGAACATTTCAGGACCCATCCCACAGTCCGGGAACAGATTCCACTTCTGGAACAAAAGGTTCTCACTGGGTCCCTGTCCCCAGGACTAGCAGCAGACTTCTTGTTGAAAACGTTTAAAAGCATAGGCTGATAAAATTTACCCTGGCCTGGGTGACATAGCAAGATCCTGTCTCTTCAAAAATAAAATGAAATAAACTTCACCAGGTGTAGTGTGCATGCCTGTAGTCTCAGCTACTTGGGAGTCTGAGATGGGAGAATCACCTGAGCCCAAGAGGTTGAGGCTGTGGTGAGCTATGATTTACTGCACTCCAGCTTGGGTAATTGGGCAAGATCTTGTCTCAAAAAAGAAAGAAAGAGAGAGAAAGAAAGAAAATTCATCCTATATAATTTATATATTGTTTTATAAAGTATTTTAATACTAAAAAAAGTCACTTGGTGCTTTTATTTTAGTAATTCTTTTATGGTGCCCTTGGCTTCCTTATTTGTACATCATGTTTGAAAACTCGAAGGAAGTTAGATACAGATGATGAAGGTTAGGCAGACAGGCAGTATTCATAAGGCAGCTGTTGTGTGTTACCGATTTCCATTTCTTTCTGTTCTTATACCCTGGCATGGTAGCCTGTAGCGTAGTTTCTTATTATCAGGCAGAAGCAGAGAAAGCTGGGTTGGACAGAAAAGATTATGCACCGTAAAATGCTTACTTAGACTCTCTATTCTGAGTTTCCAGAGAAATGTAAGCAAGAGTGACCACATTTTTAAAGTCTTTCTTGCGCCCAGAACAATACCAGAACAGTGGTGGGTTTTTAAGAACTGAAAATCATGATTGACATTTAGTGTCCCAGACTATTCTAGGAATTTCATGACCATGTACATGAGTAATGAAACAGCTGGAATAATGTAATAATGTGGACACAGTTTTAAAGTCTGCTTGTCTGGGTTTGCAGACCCCTGCCTCCTCCCGTGATAGGTTGGAGAGCCAGAAGGGAACTGGGAAAATCAACTACAGGTAATGACTCCCCAGGAGTTGGAGTAAACCCTAAAAGACTCAAGTGAGATCAAAATGACTCAAAGGTTATTCCATGGGAAGATTATCAAAGACTTTTGCCTCTCTTTTTCCTAAGCCATTTCACTTCATCCTAGTATTTAAAAAACCTACTTTTTCTTGGTGGTGAAGATCTAGTTTTGTGGAGGAAGCCTGGCACAGTGATTGAGAACCTGGGTTCTCTAGTCAGACTGTGTGTGTTTAAACTTTAACCCCAAATCAATCACTTATTGGTTTTTACCTTGGATAAGTAACTTCATTCTCTAAGCTTCAGTTTCCTCCCTTGTATAATAGACTTGGCATATAGCCTTCTATGGCTGGTGAGGATTGAATGAGATAACTTACGAGAATCATTTAGCTGTCGTGATGGTATACAGGAAATAACGAAAGACTGCTTATTATCGTCATTACATTAAAGTTACTTGATGCTGTACAAGCCTTATGTATAATTTCAGTTTTCTCCCATGGTCTTACAACTATCATCGTGCTCTTGTGATATTTTACAGTTTTCTTTAAAGCTCTGTTTCTTGTTAATTATTTGACTATATCTTATGCTATTTGATGGTAGTTATAACTGTATACGTTTGGGTAAAATTATTTCTAACCATAAAATTTTGCCATTGCACAAAAGGTCTTCACAGAAGTTTCAAACATATTTTGGACCCTTTAGAATATTTTACACAGTATGCCAGCTAGTATTGTTACTTACCCTACTGGTTCCTAGCTGGAATCAAATTTTTTTCTTTTTCTTTTTCTTTTTTTTCTTTTTTTTCTTTTTTTTTTGAGTAGGAGTCTCACTCTGTTGCGCAGGCGGGAGTGCAGAGGCATGCTGCTCACGGTCACCGCACCCTCCACCTGCTGGGCTCAGGAGATCCTTCTGCCTTCCAAGTAGTTGGAACTGCAGACATGTGCCACCACGCCCAGCTAATTTTTTGATTTATTGTAGAGACGAGATCTCACCATGTTGCTCAGGCTGGTCTTGAACCCGTGAGTTCAGGCAATTCTCTCACCTCCACCTCCCAAAGTGCTGGGATTATAGGTGTGAGCCAGCGTACCGGGCCTGGAATCAAATTTCTTGAGTATCATTTTAACAAGCATTCCTTTACATCTTTTGGAAAGACTTTTAGTATTGCACTGGCATACCTGTATGCTAGATAAGGATTAGGAGAAACATTGAAAGGCTATCCAGTCGATTTTCATGATTTCAGAAAGACCCGCCATTAATCCACCCCAGCAGGTGAAAAACTGGTTTTTAGAAACTTCGGAGAAGGAATTTCATAATTTCCCTTAGTAAGGGATGACAGAGAATAATAAACTTCCTGTCACATGTAGTCCAATGTAAGTAATGGTGCAGCACACACTCTGTATCACAAAGGAGGCAGAAAAGGGATTTTTGCTAGCCCTGAGTTAGCACTGCAATTCTTTTCTATTGGAACTGCTTTTAAAGTTATAAGTGAAGTCATACAAATCACTAGAAGCCCCCCTTCTCATGTTGTTCTTGTACCATTGGCTACTATATAGAGACCAATTTCTAAAATATCTTTCACCTCTGTTTCTGTTCTTTGCTATACTAGAGGCAATATAATATGGTGAAATGTTCATGGCCTCTTTTTTTTTCCCCAACTCGAAAATCTCATTCCTTCTCCCCTAACTTGTGATTCTACTGTGCAGGACTCCTGACCTAGTCAAAAGCACAAGCTTGTTTGTTTGTTTGATTTTTGTAGAGATGAAATCTCACTGTGTTGCCTCTGCTGGTCTTGAACTCCTGGGCTCAAGCAATCCTCTCATCTCAGCCTCCCAAAGCACTAGGGTTACAGGCATGAGCCACCACACCTGGCCTTAAAAGCACAAGTTTTGACTTAGATAATTGTGGGATCAAATCTCAGCTCTGTCACTAACTATCCATATATGATTTTTGGCAAGTTATTTCTCTATATGCATCAGTTTCTTTATCTATAAATGTAAGGCAATAGCTGCTTTACAGGGTTGCTGAAATATTTAAGAGAATTGGTAGGTGTTGTTGCAAATATTACACATAGACATTTATGATAATTTTTTTGGTCTGCAAAATAGACTAGTATTTAATTTCAAATGGACCAAACTACTTAATCTCTCTGTACTACAGTTTCCTCACTATCAAATGGGGATGACAATAGTCACCCTCAGAGCTGTTGGAAGGATTATTTTAGTTAATAATAAATGCTAAGTAAAAAAATTTTTTTTTTGAGTCAGAGTATTACTTTGTCGCCCAGGCTGGAGTGCAGTGTCATGCTCACAGCCATAGCAGCGTCAAACTGCTGGACTCAGGTGATCCTTCCACCTCAGCCTTCCAAGTAGCTGGGACTACAGGCGCATGCCACTACGCCCAGCTTATTTTTTGATTTATTGTAGAGATGAGATCTCACCAAGTTGTCCAGGCTGGTCTTGAACCCCTGAACTCAGGTAATCCTCTCACCTCAGCTTCCCAAAGTGCTGGGATTACAGGCTTGAGCAACCGCGCCCGGCCTCTGAGTAAATATTTAACAATAAATGGTAGTTACCTCTTAGAGTTGTTGTGAGGATTAGATGAGTTACAGTCTCCCTTTTTATGAGTTGGAGTCTCACTCTTGTCACCCCAGGCTAGAGTGCAGTAGAACACTCATGGCCACCGCATCCTCGACCTGCTGGGCTTAGGCGATCCTTCTGCCTCAGCCTTCCAATTGACTGGAACTGCAGATGCACACCACCATGCCCAGCTAGTTTTTGTGATTTGTTGTAGAGATGAGGTCTCACAAGTTTCCCAGCCTGGTCTCAAACCCCCAGGCTCAGGCAATGCTCTTGCCTAGGCCTCCCAAAGTTCTGAGATTACAGGCTGAGCCAGCACACCTGACCTCCCTTCATTTTAAAAAGATAATTCTTTTCGCAAAAAAAACAAAAAACAAAAAACAAAACTCATAGGTTGACTTTGCCTTGTCAAGAACATAATTATCATTAACTTCTGTAAATAGGAAAAAAGGCTGCTGTGTTCCAAACTGAGCTCCCCAAATGACAGATATTTTGTTAAAACAATAACACATCTCATTAAAATGACCATAGCTAACTTCAGTCATTAACATTTCCCAACACAACTTAAGAAAGCTTTTCCTCTTCATAATCACTCCAGAATATGGCTATTTACCTGTTTTCCCTGAGTTTGTTTTGTTTTGTTTTGAATTAGAGTTCTCACCCTGTCACCCAGGCTGGAGTGCAGTGGCATGCTCATGGCCACCACAGCGTCGACCTACTGGGCTCAGGTGAGCGATCCTTCAACCTCAGTCTTCCAAGTAGCTGGAACTACAGGCATGCGCCATCACACCCAGCTAATTTTTTTTTTTACTGTAGAGATGAGGTCTCACCAAGTTGCCCGGGCTGGTCTCAAACTCATGGGCTCAGGCAATCCTCTCACCTCAGCCTCCCAAAGTGCTGGGATTATAGACATGAGCCACCACGCCCGGCCATCCCTGAGTTTTTATAGCTATTACTCAGTGTACACTGAAGACAATGGCTAATTGAGTGTAAGACACGCAATGCTTTTTTAATTCAACCTTTAATGAAGAAGAAAACAGAAACAATCAATGAAAATCATCCAGACACTGCACTCACCTGTAGATGGTCATCATAGAAGTCATGGTGCTACCGCCAAAAAGTAGTAGACCACAGAACTCCATGGGGAGGTACAACTCCTGTGATCTACACGTTTGTGCAGATGGGGGAGCTTTGATGCTTCTGAAGTCCAAGAAATCTTTGTGGGGCTTCACAAATGCGAATGCTCCCTAAGATACACTCTATAAAATGCCTCATAAAGATGAATTCTTATAGCCCAAGTGGGCGTGTCTCAGGGTGCCTTGTAATTCAGGTAGGGTGTCACCAAATGTTAGTGTTGTTATTCAGAAAAGACTAAGAAAATGAACCCCCAAATCAAAATTTTCCTTGAAAAAGAACAATCAGAAAGATTCTTCAACCTATTTGTTTTTCTTTCTACTATAGTATTTTGGTGAGTTGGTTACTGAATTTATGAACTTTTTTTTTGAGTCGAAGTCTCACTCTGTCAGCCAGACTGGAGTGCAGTGGCATGCTCATGGCCACTGCAGCCCTGTCCTGCCGGGCTCAGGCAATCCTTCCACCTCAGCCTTTCAAATAACTGGAACTACAGGCGCATGCCACCACTTCCAGTTAATTTTTTGATTTATTGTAGAGACGAGTGCTCGCCACATTACCCAGGCTGATCTAGAACCCCGGGGCTCAGGCAATTCTCTCACCTCAGCACCCAAAGTGCTGGGATTACAGGCATTATCCACCACGCCTGGCAGAATTTATGAACTTTTTAATCCCACTTGAAATGACTACTTAGTGATAATTCCTGTCCCATGAAGCTAACATAGGTTTGCTTTGTTTGCCATTCATGGTATGTTTCATAAAAATATTAACATGCACAAAGGTGATTATAACATATCGAATGTGGATACTTAATTCTGCAGATATTGAGAATCAAAGTACATTAATATTTACCTGAAAATGTGATGTATAAAGGTAACCTTGGGGCAGTTTATTTTGCTTAGCTACCTCAGCTTCTTGATGGAATGAGATGAAGGATGATGTAAATTAGTAAACTATTCTTTTCTTAGCAAGGTCAAATGCTTAATCTAAATGAATGATGTTTTTAACTGACACAGAGGAAATCATGTGACCTCATCCTCAAACCTCTGTAAACTTCCACTTGGCCAATCCTGAAGTATAGAGTGAATTTTTTTTTAAAGTTTTAAAATAATTTTTAATTGACGCATTATAACTGTCATGTTTGTGGACATACATTTTGATGTTTCAGTACATGTATATGTTGTGTAATGGTCAAATCAGAGTAGTTAGCATAGCTATCGCTTCATGCATCTGTCATTTCTTTGTAGTGAGAACATCCAAAACCCTCTTTTCTAGGTGTTTTGTAATATACAGTACCCTACTGTTGTTAACCACAGGACCCTGCTGTGAAGCAGAACTCTAGAACTTACTTCTGTTTAATTGCAACTTGGTACCCACTGACCCACCTATACCTCTCTTCCCACAGTTCTCTCCTCCCCAGGTTCTAGTAACCCATGCTCTGCTCTCTGCTTCTATGAGATAAACTTTTTAAATTAGATTCCACATGTGAATGGGATCTTGGAGTATTTGCCTTTTCGTGTCTGGTTTATTTCACCTAACATAATGTCCTCCAGGTTGTTGCAAGGTGTGGCTAGAATTCTACAGAGAAATATCTCAGCATGACAGCAAAGCCATGTATTGGGCTCAGGCCTAAATACCAAGTCTTGTTATATACAGAACACAGCTATTTCAAGGATCAGTGTTCCCGAATGAATAGAGTCACATTAATTAGCATTTACATTCTGACTCAGAATTCTATCACATCACACAGGATCTCAGTCCCCTGAAAAGTCCTCTCCCCAGATATTTTTGGAAGTCTCAGGGGTTCCTCTCGATTCACAGACTAGTTCACACTCTCGGGTGCAGCCTTCTCCTGCTAGGCCTCTGTTGGGCCTCCACCGTTTTTACTGCTGCTGCTGCTATGGGGAAATGCTGCTCCGCTTGGACATTCCCAAACTGTGAAACTCTTGAGTTGCCAAAATAGTGCTGGGTTTCCAGAGCACAACATCCTTGCCTCTCTTCCCGCAGGTGCCAGTACATTGTGCTGGGATAGGGACCAACTACTGCCATCCCTCATCGTCTCAGTTCTGTCTCTTCCCCCAGGACCTAAGTACACCCATCTCTTAAGGAAGCTTTCCCCCCACAAGCCCATTTTTCAGAATGTAAACCAACTCCTGCAAATGATGCCTGGGTAACTGACTGCCCTTTCTTTTTGGTAGTGACGCCCAAGATCAAATCATGATCTCCCGGCTTCACCAACGTATGTGGTTGGTAATGCTGTCAACAACCCCTCAAGAAAAGTATCATGACTCCCATTTTTCAGAAAAAGAAATTGAGCATCAGGGATATTAAGAAATTAAGTTCACTCTTCCAAAATGTGATACATTCTATACATTAGATTCAAACAATACAATTTCCCAAGTTGCTCACAGCAAACTTCTTTTCATTCTTTCTGTACAACAGTTCAGCAACAGATATCATTCCATTTATAGACACCCCTGTGGTGTGGTGCAAATCAAAATTTGTACATAACCCACATGGTAAGATCCTACTCAGTGTTTCAGTTTTAAAGCCTTTCTCCCATAACCTAGTATCCTAGATTTTGCTTTTATGAAGAATATAGTGCCTCAAGGTATTTTCTTCCAGTAGACTTTTGTTGCTCATGTTCAAAGATAGTATTTTAGACATTAAAAGCAAACAAAAACAATACCCCTTAACATCAGCTTCTGTATTACTCAGTACTCAGCTAGAAATGACAGAAATCTAGCTTGGGCAAGAAGAAGAACTGATTGGCTCATCTAATCCTACAAGGAGAATGGAAGGAGAGCCACAAGCTTCATGACGCAAAAGGTATTTCCTTCCTTCTCTCATCACTGTATGCTGACTTCTTTCTCCCAGGTTCCTCCACATAGCTGGAGATACGGCAACCCGCAGCACATAGGTCCAGAGGAAGGATTTCCCTGTCTCCATAGACCTAATTCCAAAAGTCTCAGGGAGGCACTCAGGCTGGTCTTTCTGACAGGCCATACATCCATCTCTATGGTTAGGGGTATGGGGCTCTATGATTGATGGAAACACTTGGCGTTGGGAGAAGTTCAGTCCCCCAAAATAATGGGTTGATAGTCATGGAATAAAGTAGGATGCCAGGCAGACAAAACAAATGTCCATTACAGGTGATGTAATCTGTTTTGGAATAAAGTGAGAAAGAAGTGTTACTGATTGGTGTGTTATACTAAAAGATGTAATGTTCATGAAAAGGTTTAATTATTGATTATTGGTAAGAAGTTTGGCCCCTAGACAACACAGGTTTGAACTGCCTAGGTCCACTTACACATGAACTTTCTTCCATTTCTGCCAACCCTGAGACAGCAAGTCCAATGTCTCCTGTCTCTCCTCCCCCTCAACCTACTCAGCTTGAAGACAGGACGAAGACCTTTATGATTCTCCACTTCCACTTAAAGAATAGTTAATATATTTTCTCTTCCTTATGATTTTCTTAATAAAATTTTCTTTTTGCAGCTTATTTATTGTAAGAATGTAGCATATAATTCATATAATATACAAAATATATGTTAATTAACTATCTTATCAGTAAGGCTTTCGGTCAACAGTAAGCTATTAGTAGTTACATTTTGGGGGAGTTAAAAGTTATTTGCAATGCCAGATGTGGTGACTCAAGCCTGTAATCCCAGCACTTTTGGAGGGCGAGGCAAGAGGATTGCCTGAGCCCATGGGTTTGAGACCAGCCTAAGCAACATGGTAAGACCTCCTCTCTACAATAAACACAAAAATTAGCTGGGCGTAGTAGTACACTCCTGTAGTTCCAGCTACTTGGAAGGCTGAAGCAGAAGGCTCGCCAGAGCCCAGTGGGTGGACGCTGGGGTGCCTGCGAGTATGCCACTACACTCCAGCCTGGGTGACAGAATAAGATTCCAACTCAAAAAAAAAAATTATTTGCAGAGTTTTGGCTGCGCAGGGTTGATGCCCCTAACCTCTATGTTGTTCAAGGGTCAACTATATCCCACTGAAGCACATACAAGTGAGGTTCCTATGGTTAACTCACATATTCAAGGTTATGTGGCATTAACAATTATTGGAAATATTTTTCCCTAATCCAATTTTACAAGTAGAATACTTTTCTGACTGGGTGCGGTGGCCCACACCTGTGAACCCAACACTTTAAGAGGCCAAAGTGGGAGGATTGCTTGAGTCCAAGAGTTGGAGACCAGCCTAGGCAACATAGCAAGACCTCATCTCTATGAAAAATAAAAAAATTAGCCAGGCATGGTGATGTGAGCAAGTCGTCCCAGCCTCTTGGAAGGCTAATGCAAAAGGACCATTTGGGCTCAGGAGGTCAGACTGGTGAGTTACGATTGTGCCACCACATTCTAGCCTGGAGGACAGGATGAGATACCTCAAAAAATATAGTATTTTCTTCCCCTCCCTTCATGAAATTTTTATTTACTCTTCGTTAGAGTGAAAATGCATCTGAAAGGACCAGTAGTCTAAAGAGGAATGTTAAACAAAGCATGATATCTTTTCTGTATTATTTATTTTATGTCTAACTGATTAATAAAAGATTTCAGAATTATTTTAACCTAACCATCCCCCTTTGTGCAGTTTCACAGACTTTGCCTTCAGGAGCTGCATTATCCCTGTGAAGACCAAAGAAAAATCCCTTATGGCTCCAGCAGGAAGCCTGTGTGTGTGTGTGTGTGTGTGTGTGTGTGTGTGTGTGTGTGTGTGTGTGTGTGTGTGTGTGTGTGTTTGAGATGAGATCTTGCTCTGTCACCCAGGCTGGAGTACGGTGGCATGGTCATAGCTCACTGCAGCCTTTAAGCGATCCTCTTGTCCCAGCCTCTCAAGTATCTGGGACTTCAGGAGTGTGCCACCACACCTGAATAATTTTTCTTATTGCTACTCTTTGTAGAGACATGATCTCACTAAGTTGCTCAGACTGGAAAAGACTGATAACTTAATTGTAAAACTCTAGAGGACTCTCCCCACCCACACATACATGCTGTGCCATCATAAGACTAGGACTCCAATGTTGTAACAGAGAATTACAGTTGAAAGAGCAGCAAGACACAGACTTTCTGAGGAGAATTTAGGGAAGCCCAAAGTCAAGAGGGGAGACAAAGACAAGAATACTCAGGGAATTTGAAGCCCCTGGCACGCATTGTTACCTCAAACATTAGCCAAAGTTCTCATACATCCTCACACTAAAAGCCTATTTACTTCAGTTCCTGTCACCCAATAACACATGCACAGATTTCAACAAAAGGTTACAAGATATTCCAAAAGTCAAGAAAAAACATAAGAGACAAAGCAATCATTAGAAACATACTGAGATATGGCACAGATGTTAGAATTATCAAACAGGGAATTTAAAGTAACTAATATATTAAAGTTTCTGATGGAAAAAATAGACACTCTATGAAAGAATAAAAAAGAAATGCTAGAAATAAATAAATTGCTAGCCGAAATGTAGGTAGTCTTCAACAGGTTCATCAGTGGACTCAACATGGCTAGGGATAAAGATCAAAGAGATTGAAAACAAGCCATTAGAAACTTCACAAACTGAAATGCAAGATAAAAGAAAAATACAGAACAGAACATTCAAGAACTGTTGGAAAATTCCAAAACACACACAATGTGGAATACCAAAAGAAGAGAGAAAAGATACATTTGAAGTAATAAATCATGAGAACTATCCAAAATAATGACAGAAACGAAACCACAGATCCAGAAAGCTCAGAGACACTTGGGATATTATAGCCATATCATTTTCAACTGCAGAAAAGCAAAGACAGAATGTAGGCAATTCTGACTCATGAACCAGAAAGTCTCAGTCATGACACTTCTTCCTTTTTTTCTGCACCATTCTGGACTTTTTCATAACTGATTTTCATATAGACCATCCAGGGCCTTTCTAGCTTCAATTTTGTCTCATACCTTACAGCTTTAATTTCCACTTTGACATTTCAGTTTCTTGGCTCTAATTTGTTGGTTTTCTAGCGCACACCACCATACTCAGCTAATTTTTTGCTTTTTTGTAGAGATGAAGTCTTGCTATGTTTCCCAGATTGGTCTTGAACTCCTGGGCTTAAGCAATCCTCCTGCTTCAGCCTTTCAAAGTGCTGGGATTGTAGGGGTGAACCCCTGCGCCTGGGCTAACACCACATCTTTTTTTTTTTAATGTGTGTTTTTTTATGGAGATGGTTGTCTTGATA
This sequence comes from Cephalopachus bancanus, assembly GCA_027257055.1. Lineage (NCBI taxonomy): Eukaryota > Metazoa > Chordata > Mammalia > Primates > Tarsiidae > Cephalopachus > Cephalopachus bancanus. The sequence goes on along the minus strand of JAPVLO010000010.1, from coordinate 7,578,811 downwards.
TCGTTGGCCAAGGTGGTATCAAACTCCTGGCCTCAAGTGATCCTGCCACCTCAGCTTCCCAAAGTGCTGGGATTATAGGCGTGAGCCACACCACACTCTACCCACCTCCTTTTTAAAAAAAAAACAAATAATGTTACTGGTTCCAGAAACTTTCTTCCCACTAGCTTCAGTCACTTTGGGGTTCTTGGAATGATAGAGGATACCGAGATTATTCTACTGAATGAATATCAGAACATTTTCTTTCCCATCATATACTACCATTGTTATTATGATTTGAATTGTGTCATCCCCCAAAATATATGTTGAATCCTAAACTTTAATACTTCACAATATGACCTTATTTGGGAATAGGGTCATTGCAGACATAATTCATTGAGATGAGGTTATACTGGATTATGGTAGGCCCCTAATCCAATATGACTGCTGCCCTTATAAGAAGACAACATGTGACATGAGACAAACAGGGAAAATGTCACGTGATGAGGGCAGAGATTGGAGTAAAGCAGCTGCAAGCCAAGGAATGCCACGAGCCAGCAGAGGCGAGGAAGGGATCAGGAAGGATTCCCCCGCAGGATTCCGAGGGAGTGCGGCCCTGTTGTCACCAGCCTCCAAAATGGTAGGGCAATATATTTCTGTTGTTTTAAGCCCTCTAATTGTGGTCCTTTGTTATAGCAGTCCTGGGAAACGAACACAGCTGTCAACCTATCCTAGACTGACTCAGAGAGGGAAACTTCTACAAAAATTGTATAACTCCTGCCCCCAACTTCCCGCAGCCTAAACAAAAATATATTCCTTCACCTCCCAATTCTGCTTCCCTTGGCACCTTGGAAACCCACAAAACAAAAGAAATGCATGAGATTCCTGACTTTTCTCCTGTCAGGATACCTTGTTTCTTCCGATATTCCACAATGCATGCCATTCCTTGGTCTTGAACTGAGTACCAGACTTTCAACATTCCAAAGACCTGACTTATACAAGTCTGAGAGGGTGGGTTCCCATAAAAGAGATTCAGGAAATTATAGAGGCATTCTAAAGCAACTAGCCATGAGCAATAGAAAAGTCATTGTAAAATGTTTGGCCATGCCAGGCTACTCTGCCTTGAGGAGATAACGTCTGACACGCACCAGAGAGTGGGGAAGAGGTACAGTACACAAAGTGTTCAGCCTTTATAAAACTTCAGTTCTATTCAACTTTTTATAATGTATACTAAGCTGTGCTAGCATCAACCCTATCATGTGGCATTTGCAATACAACTTTTTAGCTCAAAATAATTTAACCTCAATACTTAGCTCAAAAATTAACCTAAGTATTTGTATCTCAAAATACAGTATCCAGAATGCACACCCAATTACATTTGTAGGCTGTTTATGCTGTCTTTTACACAGTTTTCTACTTAAACAGCTCATGATTCGTGAACAAATCCTAAGGAGAATGGCAGGAAGAAACGTCATAGCTAATAGCATCCATCATTCAAATGTATGTTTAGAAAATAGACCAATATGGCAGGAAATAAATGGTGTTCTCTGTGGCCCAACATAGATGCACAATAAATACATACTTATTGAATGAATGGATGAATAAACATATTCGAGCAAAGCTAATGTGTAGCCACAGAGATAGACAAGCAAAGCCACATATTAAAGAGTCCCTTCAAAGAATGGCTAATAAAGGGGCAGGAACATATTGAATTAATACAATTCTCCGAGTACCCTGACATGGTGTTCATCCAGATACCCATTCTTCTGTAGGAAAAAACACTGGTATGAATCTCTAAGCTCAAAGAGTCTCGGCATTGCTCTGGAAATGCAGAAACAGGTCTGTAAATACCTGTGCATATTATAAATCTGCTGCAATGCAGTTTAAATATTCAAAAGAGATGGGGTGAAGTGTTGACCGTTCTAGGTTAGTCTGTTCCTAGGTCTTGCCACATTCCTTCCTGTGCATCCCTAAACATTTGGACCCCAAACCAGCAGGTGGTAGGAACGGAGAGAAGAGGAATTGAACTTGAGTATGTATTTAATGAAGCCAGTTATGTAGGCAAATAAACCCCTCTGGTGAATGGGGAGGGAATGAAGGGTCTATCTGTTTAAACCCCAAGAGGATTTATCCTCTGGTCTCAGTTCACCAACATACTTATATTAACTAAGCATTTTAGCGATTTTATTTTAAGCCTTCCCCTCATCCCCACCATAACCTTCGAGGTAGAATTCAGCTTGTTTAACAACTGTGAGGAGTTCATCTATTACTTGTCTTCAACTGTTAAGAAACTATAGATCCCATAATTGAATAAAAGTCACTAATTAAAAAAAAAAAAAAAGAAACTATAATTTGGTTGGGCGCAATGGCTCACACCAGCACTTTGGGAGGCCGCGGTGAGAGGATTACCTGAGCCTACAGGTTTGAGACTAGCCTAGGCAACTTGGTGAGACCTCATCTCTGCAGTAAATCAAAAAATTAGCCAGGCATGGTGGCGCATGCCTGTAGTTCCAGCTACTTGAAAGGCTGAGGCGGAAGGATCACCTGAGCCCAGCAGGTCGAGGTTGCGGTGGCCATGAGCTTGCCACTGCACTCCAGTCTGGGCGACAGAGTGAGACTCCAACTCAAAGAAAAGAAAAAGAAACGATAATTCACTAAGGTTAATTTCTCTTTAACAGAATATTTTGGGACCTTGGTTAGAAAATAATGCTACGTTTGATAGTTTTCTAGAATCTTCTTAGGTTGAATAATTTCTTGGGAAGTGAGGATTTTTCATGTGAATATTTAATTGATAATATTTGATGTATGGTTCTTAAACTTGGTTTTACAATCTTCAAAGTATTTAAATGACACATGTAACAGGAGACTGTATACTTCTTTCCTGTAAACAAGTCTGTGGACCTCAGCTTGGAATCACAAGGCAGTTTGCATTAAAAAGAATGAACGATGTTATTCATTGATCTTTCTCTGCAGGGCCTGTTCAGGTCGTGATGGAAACTTCTTTGGATATGGAAGTCAGTCATATATAGGTTGTCAGGGGTGCTTTAGAACTGGACTAAGAGGAAGGGCAGGACAAGTTGGGGCATTAGTCAGAGATAGGTGGAGGCAACAGATAAGACGAGTCGAGCTTCACTTGGGAGTCCACTTCCCCCATTCTCTTCTGGGGTGAGGAAATCAGCTACTACTACAAGCTGTTTATCCCTGGAGGCACCACTGGGAAATCCAAGAGGCCTTGACCATTATTAGAGATTATTTTTTAGCTTCAGTTATTATGAGCCCTTTTGTTTATTTGTGGGATTTATGAATGGAGCATTGAGTGGTCTAAAGAGTCCGGACTACAGCCATGTTGCCTGAATTTCAACTCCAGTTCTACTGCTTCTGAGCCATGGGATGTCAGGCAAACCTTCTATGGATCAGTTTCCTCTTCTGTAAAATGGGAGTAATGACGGTATCTTCCTCATAGGGTTGCTAAGGGAATTAAATGAGTTAATATATGTGAAGGACTTAGAAAAGTGCCTGGAACATATAAATATTCGCTTCCATATTCATTAATTATTATTATATACATGAGATCCTGAGAGTTAAGCAAGAATACCCTGAAATTTATTTGAAGACATCCTTCCAGCCAGGCGTGGTGGCTCATGCCTGTGAGCAATCCCAGGACTTTGGAAGGCTGGAGCAAGAGAACTGCCTGAGCCCAGAGGTTCAAAACTAGCCTTGACAACATGGTGAGACTGCATCTCTACAATAAATCAAAAAAATTAGCCAGGCATGGTGGCACATGCCTGTAGTTCCAGCAACTTGGAAAGCTGAGGTGGAAGGATCGCCTGAGCCCAGCAGGTCGAGGAAGCGGAGCGGTGATCGTGCCACTGCATTCCAGCCTGGGTTACAGAGTGAGACTTGACTCAAAAAAAAAAGACATCCTTCTAAATGACTTGTGATAATCTTAATAATGTGTGGTATGTATGAGACTGAGACTGGTGTCCAAGAACAATGGCAAAGCAATGCCTTCCTTGTATACCAAGAGAAGGATGGCCTGCTCTGCTTGGGAGTCCACTTCTCCCAATCTCTCCGGGGGTGAACTGAAGAAATCAGCTACTACTAAAAGTTGTTTATCCCAGGAGACACCACTGGGAAATCCAGGAGGTCTTGACCATTACTAGAGATTATTTTTTAACTTCAGTTATTATGAGCCCTTTTATTTGTTTGGGGATGCAGGACACAATTTGAAGGCTACATCATTGTGGGGATTTATGAATAGACAGAGTTTCTGCATGGTCCATATATACACCTTGGTTCTTTCCTCAGGAGACTCTTGTGTCCTTTCCAACCTATTTTCCTAGCCCTATCCCCCACCTCTTACACACACACACACACACACACACACACACACACACACACACACACGTACACTCACATGCACATGCACACACACATACCCTCGAGGATTATATGTCTTATTTTTTCCTATCTTTGATTATTGGACCCAGAACCGAAGGGTCCAATATCATATTTAATTGAATTGGTTCCAATCACATGCCTTAGAGGTTTTTTGTCTTAAGGCCTAGACTCTAGAAAGCAGTGGAAAAGTAAACACAAACCCAGAAAAGAGTTCTTGCAAGATTTGAGTAATCAATGCATTGATATGTCAATGCATTCAATTTGTTTTAGTGTTTATAAAATAACACTTTGGCTCTGATTGGAAGTTACATATATTCACTGTAAAAAGTTTAGAAAATAAAAATAATGTAGGATATAAAAATTATGTGTGTCTTTCCATTCAGCTATAATATATTAACATTTTATATACAGCCTTCTAAGTCTTTTCTTCTAAATATACACATGCACATACGCTTTTTATTAAGCAAAATTGGAATCAGAACAAAAACACTGTTCATAATCAGTTTCAGTTTCCAAATAGTAAACATAACCAAAAATAAATTTCAGGAAAGCACAGGAAAAAAAATCCTTCCTTTTGGGCTTCTCCTTACTAATTTTATCGACTTCCTTTTCCTGTTCCTTTGCAGTTTACTCTTCTTTCATTTCCGAGTCCTGTTGCAAATGATTCCTTGTTTCCTGTGTCCTTTAGACCATCTACAACTCAGTATTTGATGAATTACTAAAAATTTGCAAATCACACAGTTGTTTGGTAAGCATGAAGAAACTATTCTAAGATCAAGAACTAAGAATTAATATTATAACAAACTCAGTTATTAACTCTAACACATGTATGCTTATTCAGATATTAGTCACACTCATCTGAATATCAGAACTTAGCACTTTATGGAGAGGTGACAGATTCAGACTGAGATGGAAGCTTTAGCTCCATGTAGGGTCTGTTTTCTCTTTACCTGTTATAAGTGAGTTCCTGCCTTCACAGAATGCCTGACATTTAAAAGGGGAATTACTGGAATTATTTTTTGGATGATGGGCCCCTTTTGATATAGGCTTCTCCCACTAGGTAAGTGTTCTAGGAATCTATCAGCATCAGCGTACCTATTAGCATTGTTGTGAGAGGCTGCGTTCAGCTTCAGTGAATTCTTTTTGGAGATTCTTTGGACATATTTGTCCATTTCATCATGGGTAACTTACGAGTACCTGTCCACACTGTGCTAAATGTTCAGCAGTTTTTGATGAAAAAAGGCATGTCCCTCATGTCCTACCCTCCCTATTCACCCAATCTCTCCTTGAGTGATTTGTTGTTGTTGTTGTTTCCCTGAATTTAAAAAAAGTCCTCGAAGGGAAGCGTTTTAAATAAGAAGAAGCTCAAAGATTTAAAAAAAAAGGGGGGGGAAGCATTTTGCTGATGTGGAAGAGGTGAAACAAAAAACGGCAGAAGCACTAAAAGACTTCAAAATTGATGAGTTCAAAAACTGTTCTGCGTAGTGGAAAAAGCATCTCAATAGTTGTATTGCATCAAATGGAGAGTACTTTGAAGGGGACTGAAGTTTAAACACGTAAGAACAAACACACAGATTTTCATAAATAAATTTTGGGTTTTTTGCGTTCCCCCTCATATAGTCTATGGTGAGAGAAATTGAATATCAGTGGCTGGATGTCGTGTTTTGTGTGGATGCGTGTGTGTGTGCGCACATGCTGGTTTGACTGAAAAGTGACCCGGAAGAACCTACTTACTAGAATGCTAGATATGTGTCATAGTTTACACGGGCGTGTACATATGAAAAGTTTACACTTTATTGTTAGATGTTATCTCTCAATTTTTAAACAAAATGATGCTTGTTTCACCCTCTTGCCAGGCTCTCAGTACTTTAGGCTGGAGATCTCATCAAGATCTAGTCAATTTCAAAGACTGAAGACCACCCATTGTTTTAGCTATAGACACTTCTGACCTTTCATTTCCGGATTGTTCCATAGAATAATAATCTCCAGAGATACTTCCCACAAAAGGAGTTTTGTAGTGAAATACATGTAGGAAATGCTGCACTATCTAGACCCCTTTGAAAGACGCGCAATGCAAATGGAAATATTACAGGAGCTGAGAGGTCTTACAGCACAAAAACGTTTATCTCAACTCGTTCTAAACTTATTAACCATGAAACCCTTTTAATTAATACCTGTTAACATCTGATTTGAATAATGAGCTTATGTTTAGAGAGAAGCTTGGTCAAGGCCTGGCCACCACAGGCTCCCACGCATCAGGCAATACGCACGCCGGTTGTATTTGGTATGAGGTCACCCAGTAAACTCTTCACTAAATCGTGCTCACAATCCAGAGCATTGTCACAGTGCTCTTGATTTTGTTGTTGTTGTTGTTGTTGTTACATTTAGCATACTGGGGATTGAACAACATAATTCAGTTACAAAAGGAAGTTTTTGGTGCAGACTCACCAACATGGAAGTGAGACCACGCAAATGAGCACGCAACATCAGTGTCCATGAGAAGAAAGTAGCTTATAAAATGAGGTCCTCTAGAATTCTTACACATTCAACATGTATGGGAATACATTCAAACAGTCTGTTCTATCAATTCTTTAGCTTGAAGTCCAATTTATGGACTTGTTCAACATCTAGAAGACTGAGCCATAATTATGAACTAAGCCATCATTCCGTCTACGCCCAATAGCAGATGTTTTCACTCACATTAAGTTTGGCTTCTTTTGGTTCTAGAGGTTACAATTGTTAAAATGATATGATTGGATACAGAAGAAAAAATATACAGTATATAAGACAGGAAAGTGATAATAAAGTACACTCATGTCATAATATTTTTAATTATTTTATCCTATATTTATGTATAGACTACCATGCAATTTGAGAAGACAATTTTCAAATATGTTCTACAAATAATTTTTCACAAAGTGTTCTATTTATTTCCTGCTTCAAAACAATGTATATTGCTAGTAGAGTTTTTTGTTTTTGTTTCTTTGGGTTTTTTTTTTTTAAAGTAAAACCACCATGTTCACAAGACTGGATAAAGATTACCACTTATAAGCATCTGCTACCTAGGTTGGAAAGACTTAGGCAGTCCAGTGTTCCTTCTTCTCCTTCACTCTTTATCTCCATTATTAAAAAGAAAAATCTCATCTAGATTCTTCAAGAAGCCTTCAACTCTATGAGAAAAAGCAGCTGAGTCTGCAAACACCTGCCTCATTCTTTTTCTAGGACAAAAGTGCGTATGTCCCAAATTTCATTATTTTAAGGAAGAAACCCTTAATGGAATATACTAACAAGTATTTGCAAATAATTTCATTCTCAGATAAACAAACTATGGAATGTGTCGGCCTCACTTTAAAAGGATTTAAATTCAATCCCTGGAGCAGCGTCTCCTGTATTCAAAGATCCATAGCAGCAGAATCACAAAACAATATAAAAAATGCAGGTGCCTAGGCTCTCCCTCAGCCCTACAATCTCTGAAGGTAGAACTGAGAGTTCTGCATGTTTAATGTGCCCCACTGGCGCTGATAGAATCATTTATGGACAACCTCTTTTTTTCTACTCTGATGATGGCTCACTCTCAGAGTTGCTGATGCCTTTAATGGGGGGAGGTGCGGCATGGCATCTAAGTTTATAAAGAATTACACAGGATATTGAGTACACACTGAGGTCTGAGAACTTCTGCTCCAAAAGTTAATAAAAGAAAGGACGAATGTTGGAGAATCAATCTCATTTTCATTTGCCAATGGATTGGTTGTTAGTCTGGAGATGTAAGAATGGGCAAACATATTCACTGGATTTAGTGTAATTATTAGTGACGGATGGAAGGATTCACGTCAATAGAAGCCTGAATGCTATGACTTCTTTTTTTTTTTGAGTTGGAGTCTCACTCTGTCACCCAAACTGGAATGCAGTGGCCGCTCCCGGCCACCGCAGCCTCGACCTGCCGGGCTCCAGCAATCCTTCCGCCTCCGCCTTCCAAGTAGCCGGAACTACAGGCACGCGCTACCACGCCCCGCTAATTTTTTGATTTATTGTAGAGATGAGGTCTTGTCAAGTTGCCCAGGCGGGTCTTGAACCCGCGGGCTCAGGCAATTCACTCACCTCGGCCTCCCAAAGCGTGGGATTACAGGTTAAGCCACTGAGCCCGGCCGCTATGACTTCTTAACGTAAAGAAGGTTCACCATGGCATTTCCATGACCTTAATTCTTAACCCTAGCTGCTGTTCAAAATCCTCCAGGATTAAGCTTTTCAAAGACACACCGATGCCTGGGCCCACCTCCAGACCTATTAAATCAGAATCTATGGGGTGGGAGCCAGGGGCCCTGCTTATTTTAACAACTCCCAGGGTGACCCTAGTGTGCAGCCATCATTTTATGACATATGAGAAGCTATTGAGTCACCTGCTATTGTTGACATCATAAACAGCTCATGTTCCCTTCCAGACACTCGAGGCTAAGTCTTCAGGGGAAATGAATGCCTGGCACTGTCCTTTTGTGTCTTGTTTCTACTTCTTAAACCTCCATCGTATCGATTCATTGCTTCATTTGTGATAGTAACAATATACAGATAAGTTTGCCACCGGCTTCCCTGCCATAATTATAAAGCGGTGTATTTCTTAGAGCAAAGTCCAGAAAGTTATGTGACTTACACATCTGTGAGTTAAAATGGGTGGGGGCCTGAGGGGAGCATGTGTGGAATTTTGTGATCCATCGCTAGGCAACTATATCTAAGACGGTTAAGCTTCTGCACCCTGTGAACTGTCGGAGTCACAGAGTTTGGCGAGCCCGGTCAATTGCTTCCTGCTACTAGAAGGAAATTAATTCTTGCTTATGCAGAGGGCTTGACAGGTTGTCATTCAGAGTGGGCTGTCCATTGCTATGTCACACTTCTTCTATTTGACGCCACAGATTCTTCTGCCCTTTAGCCCTCTTAATTCTCAAGAGTTTGATCTGATCAGACGCAAGGCGAGAGCAACTTGGCAGCATGAGACACGACGGTCAGATTCTTCTGTGACAACGTACGCGGGCAGTTACCGGAAAAAACAACTGGACGAGGCCCAGTGCTGCCGGTTTTCTTTTAGAACAGGACAGCGCAGGCTGGAGTGTCAACAGTAAGATTTCTATGTAATTTGCACCTGGTTATGTGACTATAAATAGATAAGAGCACTCTTAGAAGAAAGAGGGTGCTATAGACCCCGAGAGATTGCAGAGACTTTAGCCCTATACATTTTCCTGTGTAAATGTAAGTAGGAAGAGGAGCTAAATGTCAGTGACCAACTGAAGTTAGGATTGTATTTTCTTAGTACTCCTAAAATTTCATGTAATTACCTATTCCTGAAAGGATACGGATATGAGTATTTCACTAAATGTTAGATATTTGGGGTTCTCTTCTCAGCAAAGAGGTACTCCTGACAGTTTCATTGTGTTTCTTGTATGGTTTCCCCACTTTCAGGAGTTTGTTTATTTTGAGTTGGATTCTCACTCTATTGCCTAGACCAGAGTGTAATGGCATGATCACGGCTCATGGCGCTCAGCTCCCGGCTCACTGCAGCCTCAACCTCCTGGTCTCAGATGGATCCTTCCACCTCAGCCTCCCAAGTAGCTGGGACTACAGGCATGTGCCATTTTGCCTGGCTAATTTCTTTTTCCTTTTCTTTTTTAGAGACCAGGTCTCGCTATGTTGCCTAAGCTGGTCTGGACTTCCTGGGCCCAAGCAATCCTCTTGCCTCAAGCTTCTCAAAATGCTGGGATTACAGGTGTGAGTCACTGCACCCAGCCACTTTCAGGAATTTAAAAGTCCTCTCAGAGCAGGAAGAAATGGACTAATCCTCTCCCATTTCCCACCTGTGATTATCATTTCATGCAGGCACTGAGGCCCCAACAGACATTTTCTTAGTGTTTCCTGTAAGCCAGGCTTGATGACAGGCCCACGGTCAAAAAAATTAATTCGGTTTGATATGGTAACTGAAACTATAGAAATAAGTCATCAGCACAAGGGAAGGAGATTTGATCAGTGTCTGTGGTCAGGGAGGGAGTATTGCATGTCAGAAGATATCTCACCAAAGGTTTCCTCTGAGCTGGTATGAAAGACAGATGAAGTGGGGAACAAAAAAGCACAGCATGGAGGAAGGAGTGTGTATGGTGGCAAAGAGCTGTTTAAACACTGAGCTGCGAGTTCAGTGAACTGGAGACCGGAGTGTGAGTGGGATGTGGTAAAATGTGGGGACTCAGCTGGGCTCGGTGGCTCAGCCTGTAATCCCGCGCCTTTGGGAGGCTGAGGTGAGTGGATTGCCTGAGCCCGCGGGTTCAAGATCCGCCTGGGCGGCGAGACCTCATCTCTACAATAAATAAAAAAAATCAGCCAGGCGTGGTAGCGCATGCCTGTAATTCCGGCTACTCGGAAGGCTGAGGCAGAAGGATCGCCGGAGCCCAGCAGGTCGAGGCTGCGGTGGCCGGGAGCGGCACTGCACTCCAGTATGGGCGACAGAGTGAGACTCCAACTCAAAACAAAGCAAGCATTTGAAAGCTGGAAACCAAACAGGTCCATTCACCAGAGTAGAAAGAAAGGTACTGTGTTTAATAACTCTGAAAAAATAATGCAGAAACGTGACATATGGTGAAAATGTTCAGAACTTTGCATTTTTTTCCTATTCAGAGTGTGATCATTATGTGAATCATTCCAATCAAGGCAGGCGGTGAAATTGCAAACCACACAAGAGCGCAACCTTGTGAATTTTATCTGTTTTTTTGGAACCTCAGGAATGTAAATATATTCTTTGCACAACTACTCATTCTATTAGAAGCTAAGAAGAAGCAAGTGTTATAAATGAAGATGAAGGGCAGACTGAGCTCATTTTGAAAGTACTGATTATATTCTAAATTTGCTTTTGTTTTTAATCTTTTTCATAGTTAATTTTAGCCCCAAGGACAAATGTCTTTTTAGGTCCTCGGCAAAAGCTGTTTGATTAAAATTTTGTAAGGCTATGGAAAGACATTTTTACACTGCTATAAAATCAAAATGGTCCAAGAGGAATTATTGGAACAAAATATAAAATGACTGATCATTTAAAATGTGTTAAGTCAGGAAAATATTAAAGTATAGAACACATTATGCTTTTTATTCACCATATACATGGAATAAATGTATTGTGTGAGAAAAAAGAAACTTGGTACATATCTTGATAATTTGCTTCTGAATCAGTTTCAACAGCAAACTTGTAAAATTCACAAACGTGTGGAAAGAAGAATCTTGCATTTGGAGAATGGAGATTAGTGCGGGATGGAACTTACACTATTATGAAATGTTGGTGCCAATCTATATTGGCTGCCAAGGTTAAAATAAGGGAAGAATTGCATTTTGCAATTTCTCAGACAGGACTATGGCTCAAGTAGAGATTATTACACCTTGATGCTTTGTTTAGGTATTTGTTCATTAAATTATTTATTAAAGTTATACTATGTGTAAAATCTTAGGCCACATACTGGAGCTGTGTCAGTAATTAAAGCATACACAAGCGTAGCCCCTATCTTCAGGGAACTTTTAGTCTGGTGAAGGAAACAATTACCGGGGAGGCATAAACCATTTGTGCTTTGAAGGAAACAAATTGAAAGCTTTGTTAAAAACAATGAGGGATGGCAGATTTTTACAAAACTAGACATAATATTACCATATGAGTCAGAAATAGTGCTTCTATGTATTTACCTAACTGATTTTAAATTTATGTCCACACAAAAGCCTGCATGTGAATGTTTATAACAGCTTTGTTCATAATTGCCAGAAGCTGGAAGGAACCAAGATGTCCTTCAATAAGTGAATGGATAAACAAATTGTGGTACATTTATACAATAAAACATTACTCAGTGATAAAAAGAAATGAGGCACCTAGGCACAGAAAGGCATGAATGACTCTTAGACCTGTATCCCTAAGTGAAAGAAGCCAGTCTGAAAAAAGTCATATACTGTATGATTTTAACTATATGACATTCTAGAAACGCAAAATGATGACAGTAAATAGATCAGTGGTTGCCAGTGGATGGGAGAAGAGTAGAGTAGGTGAAATACAGGGATTTTTTATTTTTTATTTTTGAGTTGGAGTCTCACTGTCGCCCAGACTGGAGTGCAGTGGCGCGCTCCCGGCCACTGCAGCCTCGACCTGCTGGGCTCTGGCGATCCTTCCACCTCAGCTTTCCAAGTAGCCGAACTACAGGTGTGTGCTACCACGCCCAGCTAATTTTTGATTTATTGTAGAGACAAGGTCTCAACAACTTGCCTGGGTGAGTCTCGAACCCACAGGCTCAGGCAATCCACTAACCTCAGCCTCCCAAAGTGCTGAGATTACAGGCTGAGTCACTGAGCCCAGCCTACAGGGATTTTTTTTTATTTTCAGTGAACCTATTCTGTGTAATACTATAATGGTGAATGTGAGACATTAAGTACTTGTCAAAACATAACACTTTACAGCATAAAGAATACACCTTAATACATGCAAATTAAAAAAATTATTTAGCAAGTCATGGGATCCCAGGATGGAATACAGAGTGTCACAAAGGAATCCAAACGTGATACAATTATATGAAATAAGGTGCTGATCTAAGTAACTTTGGAAATGAGTGACTTTTTAATGCTAGAAGTCTAAATGGACTGTACATATGCACTGTGTTGTTGGTAAAGTTGTTTCCCATGGGGGTTCCAATATATATATATATATTTTGAGTCAGAGTCTCACTCTGTCGCCTGGGCTGGAGTTCAGTGGCAGGCTCACAGCCACTCCAGCATCAACCTGCTGGGCTCCAGAGATCCTTGGGCCTCAGCCTTCCTAGCAACCGGAATTACAGGCATGCACTACCATGCCCGGCTAATTTTTTATTTATCATGGAGATGACGTCTTGCCAAGTTGCCCAGGCTGGTCTCGAACCTATAGGCTCAGGCAATCCACTTGCCTCGGCCTCCCTAAGTGCTGGGATGACAGGCTGAGTCACCGAGCCCAGCACCATTAATAATTTTTAAAATCACTGTACACCTGTACTGGGATTGAACAATGAATCGATGGCAGGTTGTGGGAGCCAGGTTTCTTGCTGTTGGAGTAAAAGATTAAAGATAAGCAAGGGGCCAGGCTTGGTGGCTCAGCCTGTAATCCCGCGCCTTTGGGAGGCTGAGGTGAGTGGATTGCCTGAGCCCGTGGGTTCGAGACCCGCCTAGGCAGCGAGACCTCATCTCTACAATAAATCAAAAAAAAAAAAAAAATCAGCCGGGCGTGGTAGTGCGTGCCTGTAATTCCGGCTACTTGGAAGGCTGAGGTGGAAGGATCACCGAAGCCCAGCAGGTGGAGGCTGCGGTGGCCGGGAGCGGCCACTGCACTCCAGTCTGGGTGACAGAGTGAGACTCCAACTCAAAAAAAAAAAAAAAAAAGATAAGCAAGGGGAAGAAGGGAGAATAATCCCTGTGGTAATGGATTCATACATCGATATGAACTCATGTTTAGCTTAATATACAACTAGTTATGTAGAAGAATATTCATAGGTATGTGTGTATATACAAATTAGTATGTATACATATATTTCTTTGTACTATGGAAGAAAGTCACTGTACTTAGCCCATATCAGTATGGACCAACAGCTGAGAGAGCCTGGGAGCAATACCTTATAACAATAAGTACACCTGGTGTCCAGACCTTGGTTTCTTTCTTTTTTTTTTTTTTTTGAGTTGGAGTCTCATTCTGTCGCCCAGGCCAGAGTGCAGTGGCACACTCACAGCCACCCCAGTGTCAACCTACTGGACTTCGGTGAGACTTCCGCCTCAGCCTTCCAAGTAGCCGGAACTACAGGCATGTGTTACCACGTCCAACTAAGTTTTGACTTATTGTAGAGATGAGGTCTCACCAAGTTGCCCGGGCTGGTCTTGAACCTGCAGGCTCAGGCAATCCACTTGCCTTGGTCTCCCAAAGTGCTGGGATTACAGGCTGAGCCACCGAACCTGGCCTACTTTTAATCTATAAATGTCTTTATATTTATTTATTTATTTAGAGTTGGAGTCTCACTCTGTCGCCCAGACTGGAGTGCAGTGGCCGCTCCCGGCCACCGCAGCCTCGACCTGCTGGGCTCCGGCAATCCTTTTGCCTCAGCCTTCCAAGTAGCTGGAACTACAGGCACGCGCTACCACATTTGGCTAATTTTTCGTTTTATTGTAGAGATGCGGTCTCACCAAGTTGCCCAGGCGGGTCTCGAACCCACAGGCTCAGGCAGTCTACTCACCTCAACCTCCCAAGGCACAGGATTACAGGCTGAGCTACCGAGCCTGACTCAGACCTTGGTTTCTAATACCATTCTCCAATAAAAGGAACCAGCATTCCCTGGAGAGTTGGCCAATTTTTCAGATTAGGGCAGGGGATGTACAAGATGAGCCTGGAGCATGTTGTATTGCTAGAAAAGAAAAATCTGCCAAAACTAAAATAAAAATAAATAAAAAACACAAAAAGAAAAGAAAATGAAAAACAACAATAGAGCCAACCTTAAGAGTTCTCAATGGCCAAGGCTAGAAGAAAGTTGAACAAGATAAGTCGTGTTGGATTGCAACTTGATCCGTAAAATAAATATCCATGAATCCACTCTGGCATAAATTAATGATTAAATGATACATTAATGAGAGAGAATAGACTAACCTTCCACGCAGAAGAATTTCAAATAATTTTATATTTACTTTATACTCAAGGTGGTGGAGCACAACTTACTATTCATTAACTGTGAGCTGTGCAAAGTGAATGTTTTCAATAAATATGGAAAGAGAAAAGAGTAAATTTACAGTGGGGAAACCTGACAAACACTACCTAAAGCCAGGTGATCAAGGTTAATTCTGACAATGAAAACCATACTGACTGTATCCTTGGTATAATGTGATGAGAATAGCAGTTTACTTCTGTGGCACTCCTGCCCAGAACACACTACCCTCATCTAATCACGAGAAAAACATCAGAGAAATCCCAATTTAGGGACATCCTGCAAAATACCTGATCATTCATCCTCAACATTGTCCAGATTATGAAAACAAGGACAGTCTGAGAAACTGTCATTACTATGAGGAATGTAATGAGACATGACTACTAAATGTCATGTGGTAAACTAGATGAAATCCTGGAACAGAAAAACTGGGAAATCGGAATGAAGTATGGTTTCTAGTTAAAATGGACCAATATAGGTTGATTAATTTTTATAAATATACCATAGTAATATAAGTTACTAATATCAGGGTATATGACAGTTTCACAACACTTTTATTAGTCTTAAAGTGGTCTAAAACTTAAAATTTTGGTTTTTTTTCTGAAAAGGGGTCATAGCTAATGCAATAAGGCAAGAAAAAGAAGTAAATGGTATACAGACTAGGAAAAAAGAAATAAAACTGTCCTTGTTTGCATATGACATTATAATCTATATAGAAAATCTGAAATTACACTATATTAATATATAGTATATTAATGGGAGATTAATATACTATATATAGATTATATAGAAAATACAGATTATAGAAAATATATAATCTGTATCTGAAAATCTGAAATGAATTCCTAAAACTAATAAGCTATTATAGAAAAATTGCAGAATACCGCAAAAGTAATTGCTTTCCTATATATGAGCAATTAACAAATAGAATTTGAAATAAAGAACACAACACCATTTACATTAGTCTCCCCTAAAATTAAATACTTAGATATAAACCTAACAAAATATGGACAAGATCTAAGTGAGGGAAACTACATTCTGATGAAAGAAATCAAAGAACTAAATAAATGGAGAGATTTTCCATGCCCCTGGATAGAAAGACAATATTGTCAAGATGTCAGTTCTTCCCAACTCAACCTACAGATTCAATGCAATCTCAGTCAAAATCACAGCAAATTGGTTTGTAGGTATAACAAACTGATTCTAAAGTTTATAAGGAGAGATGAAAGACCAAGAATAGCAAACACAATATTGAAAAAAGGACAAAGTTGGAGGACTGACACTACCTGACTTCAATACTTGCTATCAAGACAGTGTGATATTGGCAATAGAATAAACAAACAAATCAGTAGAACAGAATAGAAAGCCTAGAAATAGACCCATGTAAATATAGTCAACTGATATTTGACAAAGAAGCAAAGGCAATACACAGCGGACTAAAGAGAATCTTTTCTTTTCTTTTTTGAGTTGGAGTCTCACTCTGTTGCCCAGGCTAGAGTACAGTGGCACTCTCATAGCCACCGCAGCCTCAACCTGCTGGGCTCAGATGATCATTCTGCCTCAGTCTTCCAAGTAGTTGGAACTCCAGGTATGTGCCATCATGCCTGGCTAATTCTTCTTGATTTATTGTAGAGATGAAGTCTTGCCAAATTGCCCAGGTTGGTCTTGAACCCGTGGGCTCAGGCAGTCCTCTCATCTTGGCCTCCCAAAGTGCTGGGTTATAGGCGTGAGCCACCACACCTGGCAAGAGAATCTTTTCAACAAATGATGCTGGAACAACTAGACATTCACATGCAAAAAAATGAATTTTGGCACAGACCTCACACCATTCACAAAAATGAACTCAAAATGGAGTATAGACCTAAATGTAAAATGCAAAACTATAAAACTCCTAGACAGTAACAGGAAAAAACTGAGATGACCTTGGATATGATGATGACTTTTTAGATACAACATCACAGGTATGAACCATGAAAAAAAATTGGTAAACTGGACTTCGTTAAAATTTAAAACATCTGCTCTGAGTAAGACAATGCCAAGAGAATAAGACAAACTGCAGGCTGGAAGAAAATATTTGCAAAAGACACATCTGATAAAGAACTTTATCCAAAATATACAAAGAACTCCTCAAATTCAACAGTAAGAAACAGCCCAATTAAAAATGGACCGAAGACCTTAGCAGATATATACAGATGGTAAGCAACCACATGAAAACATGTCCACAGCGTATGTCAAAGGGAAATGCAAATTGAAACAACTATGAGATACTGTTACACACTTGTCAAGAGTGAACCCTTCAGCCTTGGAAGGCAGAGGTGAGTGGATTGCCTGAGCCCGTGGGTTCAAGACCCGCCTGGGCAACTTGGCGAGACCTCATCTCTACAATAAATCAAAAAATTAGCCGGGTGTGGTAGTGTGTGCCTGTAGTTCCAGCTACTTGGAAGACTGAGACAGAAGGATCGCTGGAGCCCAGCAGATCAAGGCTGTGGTGACCGGGAACGGCCACTGCACTCCAGTCTGGGTGACAGAGTGAGACTCCAACTCAAAAAAAAAAAAAAAAAAGAGTGACTCCTTCAAAGCATTATATGGGCCAATTTTTAAAAAGTGAACCCTAAAGTAAACTATAGACATCAAGTGATAATTGATGTGTCATTGTAGGAGAGGGTGATAAAGGGAAGCTGTGAATGTGTGAGGACAGAGGGTATATATCTGTACTTTCTTCTCAATTTTGCTGTGATCCTAAAACTGCTCTTAAAAAAGTAAAATCTAGCCGGGCTCGGTGGCTCAGCCTGTAATCCCGCGCCTTTGGGAGGCTGAGGTGAGTGGATTGCCTGAGCCCGCGGGTTCGAGACCCACCTGGGCAGCGAGACCTCATCTCTACAATAAATCAAAAAATCAGCCGGGCATGGTAGCGCATACCTGTAATTCTGGCTACTTGGAAGGCTGAGGCGGAAGGATCGCCGGAGCCCAGCAGGTCGAGGCTGCGGTGGCCGGGAGCGGCCACTGCACTCCAGTCTGGGCGACAGAGTGAGACTCCAACTCAAAAAGAAAAAAAAAAAAAGTAAATTCTTGGCCAGGCTCGGCAGTTCAGTCTGTAATCCCATCACTTTGGGAGGCCGAGGCGAGTGGATTGCCTGAGCCCACAGCCTGGGCAACTTGGCGAGACATTATCTCTACAATAAATAAAAAAAAAATTTAGCTGGGCATGGTAGCACGTGACTGTAGTTCCAGCTCCCTGAAAGGCTGAGACGGAAGGATCGCCAGAGCCCAGCAGGTTGATGCTGGGGTGGCCATGAGTGTGCCACTGCATTCCAGCCTGGGTGACAGAGTGAGACTCCAACTCAAAAAAAAAAAGTAAAATCTCAAGAAATGGGGGGAAGGAGAGGGAGTGGAGAGGAGAGGGCTGCTTTAAATGAGATAGCCAGAAAGTAGGAAGCATTACTAGGCTTAAATATTTCTTTTTTAAAAAATTTAATATTTTATTTTTTAATTAATAGAGATGGCAGGCGCAATGGTTCATGCCTGTAGTCCCAGCACTTTGGGAGGCAGAGGCAAGAGGATTGCCTGAATTCAGGGGGTCGAGACCAGCCTAAGCAACATGGAGAGACCTCCTCTCTACAATGAATCAAAAAATTAGCAGGGCATGGTGGCACGGTAGTTCCAGCTACTTGGAAGACTGAGGTGGAAGGACCACCTGAGCCCAGCAGATCGAGGCTGTGGTGGCTGTGAGCATGCCACTGTACTCCAGCATGGGTGACAAGAGTGAGTGAGACTCCAACTCAAAAAAAAAAAAAAATAGAGATGAGGTCTTGCTATGCTGCCCAGGCTGGTCTTGAACTCCTGGGCTCAAGCAATCCTCCTACTTCGACCTCCCTAAGTGCGGGGATTATAGGAGTGAGTCACTGTATCCGGCCCAAGGAAAGACATTTTCTAATAACAGGAGACTCAACCAATAGAAGGATATAGCTAGCAATTCTAAATTTTTTTTGCATCTATTGACACAGCCTCCAAGCTTGTTAGGTAAAACTGAAAGAGCTAAAAGGAGAAATAAGCAAATACACCGTCATAATTAAACGTTTTAACATAACTCTCTCAGTAACTGATGGAACAAGCAAATAATTAGTAAGGACACACCAAATCTGAACAACACGATTAAGACACTTCTCTTCATTGACATACCTATGAGGTCCAACAATTAGGTTTGAGAACCATCTTAGGAAAAGTGCTGCATACCTCATTGCTGAATCTCACTAAGTTCACCTTTGAACTACTCCCCATGGGAAGCTATGCACTGATGCCAGGGCCTAGTCCACCTGTCAAAGCAATTTTGAAACTTTTTCTGAAATGGCCATCAGAGCTGCTATCGTTATTTGGTGAGGTATGACAATTTAGTTTGTAAACAGGCTGCACTTACGTTGGCAGCACTGTACAGGTAACTTTTGGAATACCCTCCCTACTCACCTGATCTGGCCCACAATGACCTTTTTCTTTAGCCAAAGACCCAGAAAATATTGCAAGAAAGATATGTGATGACATGCAGGACATCAAGGGTAATACAACAACAGCTCTGATACCCATTCCAGAAAAAAGAGTTCCAAAATTGCTTTGACGGGTGGGCTAGGTGCTGGTATCAGTGCATTACTTCCCAAGAGAAATACTTCAAAAGTGACTGTAGTGATATTCAGCAATGAGGTAGACAGCACTTTTTCTAGGATGAGCTCACGAACTTAATTTTCAGACCTGTATAGTATTGAACCTACCAACTAAAGAGTATCCATTCTTTTCAGGAGTACACGGAATATTTTTTAAAACTGACCATATGTTGGGCTATTAAAAAGCATCATATTTCAAAGAATTCATATTATACTGAGTGTTTTCTGACAAGTATTATTAAGCTACAAATCAATTGACAAAAAGAAAACTAGAAAAGTCCAAATATGTAGAAAGTTAACAATACACTTCCATGTATCCCATGAGTTAAGGTGAAATCACAATGACAATTAGTGTCACTCTGTTGCCCAGGCAGTAGCACACTCATGACTACTACAGCCTTGACAGTCTGGGCTCAAGCAATCCCTCTGCCTCTGCCTTCCAAGTAGCTGGGACAACAGGCACACGCCACAACTCCTGGCTAATTTTTTGACTTATGTAGAGATGAAGTCTCGCCAAGTTGCCCAGGTTGGTCTCAAACCCCTGTGCTCAGGCAATCCTCCTGACTTGGCCTCCCAAAGTTTTGGGATTATAGGTGTGAGCCATTGTGTCCAGCCTAGAATAAAATTTTAAATGGACTAATAAATAAAATTACTTACTTATGCTTAATTTTTTTTTTTTTTTTGACTTGGAGTCTCACTCTGTCACCCAGACTAGAGTGCAGTGGCCGTTCCCGCCACTGCAGCCTCGACCTGCGGGCTCCGGGGATCCTTCGCCTCAGCCTTCCGAGTAGCTGGAACTACAGGCGTGCGCTACCACGTCCAGCTAATGTTTTTTGGTTTATTGTAGAGATGAGGTCTTGCCAAGTTGCCCAGGCAGGTCTCGAACCCGCAGGCTCAGGAAATCCACTCATCTCAGCCTCCCAAAGTGCGGGATTACAGGCTGAGCCACCAAGACCGGCTTAAAATTATAATATATAAAATACTTGTAAAAGCCATAGCCAAGGATGAAAACAATCAAGATGTTCATCAACAAATAAATAGATAAACAAAATGCAGTACACACATACAATGGAATATTATTCACCCTTAAAAATGAAGGAAATTCTGATACATGTTACAACACGGAGGAGCTTAGAATGCTTTATGCTAAGTGAAAGAAGCCAGACGCAAAAAGACAAAATTATTTTGCTTTTTTGTTTTTGTAGAGATGAGGGCTTGCTATGTTGCTCAGGCTAGACTCAAATTCCTGGACTCAAGCGATCCTCCTGCCTCTGCCTCTCAAAGTGCTGCAATTACAGGTGCAAGCCATTACGTCTGTCACAATAAGACAAATTTTGCAAGAGGTACCGAGAATAGGCAAATTCATAGTGACAAAAAGTAGAATACAGGTGACCCGGGACTGGGAGGAGGGGGAGATGGAAAACTATTATTTAATGGGTACAGAGTATCTGTTTCAGTTGATACAAAACTCTAGAAATGGATAGTAGTGATGGTTGTACAACATTGTGGATGTTCTTACTGTCACTGAATTGCACACATAAAGATGACTGAAATGGCAAATTTTTTGTCATAATAATAATAATAATAATGAAAATTTGTGAAGGGCAAGACTTTCAGAATGCAGAAAAAGGGCCTCTGTATATCCAACCTTCCATAAACCTCTGTAATCCACCCCTTGCAAAAATGGTCCACCTTTTCAAAACTCTGGACTTTTTTTTTTTTAACCTTTAAAAATTTTTTTATTTTAAAATTGTAGGGCACATTTCATTGTTAGGTACACAAATATTCACTGTACAGGTACCCTTGCTGATGAGGTATATCCCCCATTCCCCAGGCAGATTTCCACTACTGTCAATCCCACCTCCCTGTCCCCCTCCCCTCTGCAGTTTCCTGCTACTGTCAATTCTTTTCTTATAGTATTGTGGTAGTTGTTCAAGGTCCACTTATGAGTGAGAACATGTGATACTCAGTTCTTTATTTTTGTGAAAAATCACTCAGTATTATAGACTCTAATTCCATCCAGGTTGCTGCGAAGTTCATGATTTTGTTCTTCTTTATGGTTGCGTAATATTCCATCATGTATATATACCACATTTTTAATATCCAGTCCTCTTTTGATAGGCAGCACGGTTGGTTCCATGTTCCTGCTATTGTGAACAAGGCTGCGATAAACATACATGTGCAGGTATCTTTTTTATAGCGTGATTTGAGCTCTTCCAGGTATATTCCCAGTAGGGGGATTGCGGAGTCATATGGAAGGTCAATTTTTAGAACTTTAGGAATCACCATGCTGTTTTCCACAGAGGCCGTACAAGTTTGCATTCCCACCAGCAGTGTAGAAGTGTTCCCTTTTTGCCACATCCTCTCCAGCATCTGTTATTTTTTGAGTTATTGATGATGGCCATTCTGACTGGAATTAGGTGGTATCTCAGTGTAGTTTTAATTTGTATCTCCTTGATGACTAGTGAGGCTGAACATTTTTTCATGTATCTGTTT
The DNA here is from genome assembly GCA_027257055.1 of Cephalopachus bancanus. Lineage (NCBI taxonomy): Eukaryota > Metazoa > Chordata > Mammalia > Primates > Tarsiidae > Cephalopachus > Cephalopachus bancanus. The sequence continues at coordinate 7,556,577 of JAPVLO010000010.1, read as the reverse complement.
GCTGCTGGTATGTCTCCTTTCGAGAAGTGTCTATTCATATCTTTTACCCACTTTGTAATGGAGCTGTTTTTTTTTTCTTTTCAGCACATCTGAGTTCTTTGTAGAACCTAGAAGTTAGGCCTTTGTCAGATATGGAATTGGCAAACATTTTTTTCCCAGTCTGTGGGTTGTCTCCTTACTCTTGATGGTTTCTTTGGCTTTGCAGAAGTTTGTCAGTTTGGTAAGGTCCCGCTTGTCTATCTTATCTCTTATGGCTTGGCACGTTGGGTTTTGATCAGGAATTGGTTGCCAGTTCCAATTTTCATAAGAGTGTCTCCTGCATTTTCTAAGATTCTTTTTTTTTTTCTTTTCCATAATCAATATTTTTTATTATGATTTTGTGGGGTACAGTTAAGGGTTAGGTGTACAATTACATTTCATTCAGGCACCCTGTTGATAAGAGGTGTTTCCCCATCCCCAGACAGATATTTGCTACTGTTAATCCCATCTCTCTCCCCCCCCATAGTTTCCCAGTACCGTCAGTCATTTTCTTATAGTATTACATTGGATGTTCAAGGTCCATTATATGAGTGAGAACATGTGATACTTGGATCTCTGTTTCTGTGAGACGTCACTCAGTATTATAGACTCTAGTTCCATCCAGGTTGCTGCAAAATTCATGATTTTGTTCTTTTTTGTGACTGCGTAGTATTCCATCGTGTATATGTACCACATTTTTTTAATCCAGTACTCTTTTGATGGGCAGCACAGTTGTTTCCAGGTTCTTGCTATCGTGAACAATGCTGCAATAAACATACATGTGCAGGTAACTTTTTTATAGAGTGATTTGAGTTCTTCAGGGTATATTCCCAGTAGAGGGATTGCGGGGTCATATGGGAGGTTGATATTTCGAGCTTTTAGGAATCGTCACACTGCTTTCCACAGAGGTTGCACTAGTTTACACTCCCACCAACAGTGTAGAAGTGTTCCCTTTTCGCCACACCCTCTCCAGCAGCTGTTATTTTTTGAGTTGTTGATAATTGCCATTCTGACTGGAGTTAGGTGGTATCTCAGTGTGGTTTTGATTTGCACCTCCCTGATGATTAGTGAGGTTGAGCATTTCTTCACGTGTTTGTTGATTGCTCGGATGTCCTCTTTTGTGAAGTGTCTGTTCATATCTTTTGCCCATTTTATAATGGGGTTGTTTGTTTTTTCTTTTCAGCACGTTTTAGTTCCTTGTAGATCCAGGATGTTAAGCCTTTGTCAGACCTGGTGTTGGCAAATACTTTTTCCCAGTCTGTAGGTTGTCTCCCTGCTCTCTTGATGGTTTCTTTGACCTTGCAGAAGCTCATCAGTTTAATAAGGTCCCACTTGTCTATCTTCTCTCTTATGACCTGTGGGTTTCGGGTTTTGTTCAGGAATTGGATGCAAGTTCCAATTTCCATGAGGGTATTTCCTTCATTTTCTAAGGTTCTTATGGTTTGAGGTTTTACATTTATGTCTCTGATCCATTTGGAGTTAACCTTTGTGCATGGGGATAGATAGGGGTCCTGTTTCGATCTTCTGCATGTGGTCAGCCAGTTTTCCCAGCACCATTTACTGAATAGGTTCTCCTCTCCCCAGTGGTAGGTGGTGGAGGCCTTGTCGAAGATGAGTTGGTTGAGAAATTGAGGTTTTGCTTCTGGAATCTCAATTCTATTCCATTGATCTATATGCCTGTTCCTATACCAATACCAAGCTGTTTTGATGATTGTAGCTTTATAGTAAAGTTTGAAGTCTGGTAATGTGATCCCACCTGCTTTGGTTTTTTTGCTGAGGATTGTTCTGGCTATTCTTGGACGTTTGTGTTTCCATATGAATTCCTGTGTTGTCTTTTCTAGGTCTGAGAAGAATGTTGCTGGTAATTTGATGGGTACTGCATTGAATTTGTAGATTGCCTTAGGTAAGATGGACATCTTCACAATGTTGATTCTTCCAATCCAGGAGCATGGGATATTTTTCCACTTGTTTGTGTCATCTTTGATTTCTTTGAGCAGTGTTTTGTAATTTTCATTGTAAAGGTCTTTCACGTCTCTGGTTAGGAAGATGCCAAGGTATTTCTTTTTTTTTGTGGCTATTGTGAATGGAATTGTGTTTTTTATTTGGGTTTCTGTGTGTTTATTATTGGTGTAGAGAAATGTGATTGTCTTTTGTACATTTATTTTGTATCCTGAGACTTTGCCAAAGGCCTTTATCAGTGTAAGGAGGTTTTTGACAGATTCTCTTGGGTTTTCAAGGTACACAATCATATCATCTGCAAAGAGAGATAACTTGACTTACTCTTTTCCTGTTTGGATACCCCTGATTGCCTCCTCTTCTCTGATTGCTCGAGCCAGGACTTCCAATACTATGTTGAACAGGAGGGGTGAGAGTGGGCATCCTTGTCTTGTTCCAGTTTTCAGGGGAAATGGTTCCAATTTTTGTCCATTTAGGAGTATGCTGGCTGTGGGTTTCTCATAGGTGGCTTTTATTATTTTGAGGTATGTTCCCCGTATGCCTAGATGTTCAAGGGTTTCTATCAAGAAGGGGTGCTGGATTTTTATCAAAAGTTGTTTCTGCATCTAATGATATAATCATGTGGTTTTTGTTTTGACATCTGTTGATGTATTTAATTACATTTATGGTTTTACGAATGTTGAACCAGCCTTACATCCCAGGAATGAAGCCTACTTGGTCATGATGGATGATTTTTGAGATGCATTGCTGAATTCGGTTTGCTAGGAACTTGTTGAGAATTTTAGCACCTATGTTCATCAAAGATACTGACCTGCAGTTCTCTTTCTTTGTTGGATCTTTACCTGGCTTGGGTATCAATGTGATGTTGGCTTCGTAAAATGATTTGGGGAGAGTTCCATCTTTTTCAATCACCTGGAATACCTTCAGTAGGATTGGTATCAGCTTCTCCTTAAGTGTCTTGTAGAATTCTGCTGAAAAGCCATCTGGACCAGGGCTTTTTTTTTGTAGGAAGTTTTCTTATTACGTAGTTGATTTCCTTGATTGTTATTGGTCTATTTAGGGTCTCAATTTCTTCTTGTTCCAACCTAGGTAGGTTGTGTGATGTCAGAAATTCCTCCATTTCCTTAAGGTTTTCAAGTTTATTTCCATACAAGTGTACGTAGTAGTCTCTAATGATCTTTTGTATTTCTTCAGGGTCAGATGTGACTTCATCCTTTGTGTTTCTGATTGTGCTTATTTGGGTTTTTTTCTCATTTTTTTCTTGGTCAGGCTAGCTAGGGGACCATTGCTCTTGTTTATCCTTTTGAAGAACCAGCTTTTTGTTTCATTGATTTTTTTTGTATTATCTTTTTGTCTTCTATGTCCTGGATTTGGGCTTTTATTTTGGTGATCTGGATTCTTCTGCTGAAATTAGGGTTTTTTGGTCTTGCTTTTCCAGCTTCTTTAGGTGGCTTGCTAGGTTGTTAATTTGTGCTCCTTCCATTTTCTTCATGTGTGTTTGTAGGGATATAAATTCCCCTCTTACCACAGCTTTCAAGGTGTCCCAGAGATTTTGGTAAGATGTTTCTTCATTTTCATTTGTTTCCAGGTATCTTTTGATATCTGTTTTGATTTCATCATTGACCCAGGAGTTGTTTAGCATCATGCTGTTTAGTGTCCTTGTCTTTGTGGGTTTTGGGGGGACTTTGTTGGTGTCTTTGTTGGTGTCAATGTTTATTTTTATTCCACTGTGGTTCGAAAAGGTGCATGGTAGAATTTCGGTCCTTTTAAATTTGCTTATGCTTGATTTATGGCCAATTACGTGGTCGATCTTAGAATACGTTCCATATGGTGATGAGTAGAATGTATATTCTGTGGTCTTTGGATGGGGTGTTCTGTAGGTATCAATTAAGTCCATTTGGTCCAAAGTCACATTGAGGTTCTGGATCTCCTTGCTGATTTTTTGTCCTGATGATCTGTCTAGGGTTGTGAGTGGGGTATTAAAGTCCCCAGTTATGGTGGTGTTAGAGTCAATATCTTCTTTAGTTTTCCTAGAAGTTGCTTTATGAAAGTTGGCGCACCTATGTTGGGTGCATATATGTTTAGAATGGATATTTCTTGTTGATGGATTGAGCTTTTTATCATTATGTAGTGGCCTTCTGTATCTTTTTTGATTTTTAGTAGCTTGAAGGGTATTTTGTCTGAAATTAAAATCGCTACTCCTCCTTTCTTTTGTATTCCGTTCACCTGAAAGTTTGTTTCCCATCCTCTTACTTTGAGTCTGTGGGTGTCCTTTCTAGTGAGGTGAGTCTCCTGAAGGCAATAGATTGTTGCCTGATAATATTTTATCCATTTTGCCATTCTATGTCTTTTCAGTGGTGCATTTAGTCTATTCACATTTAGGCTAATAATTGAAATGCAAGAGTTGATCCCTGTCATAAGGTTCTTACAGAGTTGTTCCTGTTTGTTTGTTGTCTTTCTTTGGGTTCTGGAGTTGGCTCATGTGTTTTTTAAACTTTTGCCTGTACTCTTGTGAAGAATGTTGTTGTTCTTTTTTCTTTTTCTTCTGTGTTCAGTACTTTCTTAAGTGTTTCTTGTAGAGGTGGTCTGGTGGCAGCATAGGTTCTTAGCGATTGGATATCTGGAAAAGATTTCAATTCTCCCTCACTAATGAAGCTTAGTTTGGCTGGGTAGGTTATTCTTGGTTGAAACTGTTTATCTTTTAGAACTTTGAAGATAGGGCTCCAGGCTCTCCTAGCCTGAAGTGTTTCTGTGGATAAGTCTGCACGATTCTAATTGGTCTTCCCTGATAAATAGTCTGGCCTTTTTCTCTTGCTGCCTTTAGGATTTTTTCTTTTACAGCTACTTTGTTTAGGCAAATTATTATGTGTCTGGGAGTTGGTCTTCTCATTTGTTGTCTTGCCGGGGTTCTCTGAATCTCTTGTGTTTGAATTTTTTCATCCTTGATGAGATTAGGGAAGTTTTCTTGAATGATTTCATGAAATGTTTGTTCCAGTGTGGCTTCTGTTTCTCTCTCTGCCTCAGGAAGCCCAATTACTCTTAGGTTTGGTCTCTTGAAGTGATCATTCATCTCTTGCAGGTTTTGTTCTGTCTTTTTGAGCTTCTTTTCTATGCTTTTTGACAGTTTTGGTTAGTTCTGTGTTTTGGTCTTCGAGCTCTGAGATTCTTTCTTCTGCTTGGCTAATTCTGCTTTCCATGCTTATTAGTCTGTTATTCATTTCCATCACAGTATTCTTTACTGCTGTTATTTCTGACATCAGCTCCTTCCTATTTTCCTCTTGTCTCTCCTCAGTTTTTTAAATTCTCTCCATTAATGTTTTGATGTCTGGGTTTGTTGCATGTGACCAGTCATTTTTGGGGCTCTTCATTGTTTGTGTTCCAGAATCTGTTTTCTCAGTGTCTGATCTCCCAGGGGTCTGTGTGAGACCTATATTCTTCTTTTGGTTTTTCTTCATTTGTGCAGTTTTTCCCCCTCCCTACTTTTTCCTTCCCTCCACGTCACTGTCTTCTTTAATTCTGTTATTCAGTGATAAAGGGATTGGTTTTACTTCTGTTTGCTCAATCTCCTATTCTTTATGTATGCCCTCTTACTTTGTTTAATTCTGGAGTTGCACTGTAGGTTGGGGTTGATCCTTTTTGCAGTTTTGAGATTTATTTAAGGGGGGAGCTGTGATTCAAAATCTATCTGTAGGTCCTGGTATTCACTGACAGATGTGTGACTAATCTGGAACCCACTTCCCACTGCCTTGGAGTCTGTCTGTACAATGGGGCTATAGGTTTACTCCCTGAAATAAAATGTGGTTAGCAGAAGGAAGAGAATTGAAAAGACAGTGGGTCAAAGAGGGGGATGTGGAGAGATAGAGGAGTAAGGGGGGAAACAAACGTGTGCCGACAAATGGAGAGAGAGACCTATACTGAAACAGATAAAAACAATAGACCACAGCTACAGACGAACCAACTCCCATACAAAAAAAACATACAATGATGCTAGCATACAAGCTAACCAACCACTTTATTGGTGTGCTGTTCCTCTATACAAAGATATGGTTTACAGAGAGAAGAACAGAGAAGAAAAGGAAGAGGAAAAAAAAAGGAACAATACAGTAGGTATAGAATTAAGTCATTAAACTAACAGAATCAATCAAGCACACTCTGAGACTTTTCGCTTAAGTCCAATGTCCTTTCAGTTCTGATTTCTAGCTTTCTTTTCAAGCAGGTAAATTAGTTCACAGTTAGGGTCAGTTGCCCCTGGTCTGCTGTGAAGGACAGTTCAGATCACCCTCCGTTCACCACTCTGGCCTATGTCTTTTTCAAGCTTGTTTCTCCTGTTTCAGTGTTGTTAACTTGAATCGCCAGCAGGTGGTGCTATCTCAGCTGCTCACTCCAGAGGGGGTGGGGCTGGACAGAAAGGCAGAGACTGGAGATGGGTGCCTGCCTCAGGGCACAGGCAGGAGACTCACGGCGGGCAGGATGTCTCAGTCGCAGGAGAGGTGGCAGCGATCCCAACAGATCTTCCCTGCAGGGGCTTCAAGGACTGAAGTCATGGATCACCTCCGGCCGGGTGGTGCAATGTGCTATTGGTGGCGGCGGCGGCAACAGCTGCAGTGTCTGCACTGCAGTGGCTGTCTAGTACACTGCGATGCCCCAGCGGTGGCAATGGCTGAGCTCTGTGTGAAGAGCAGGCTGCGATGTTGGGGTCCGCAGCCCCTGGGGCAAGAGCCAGAGACCCACTGCAGTTCTCCTTTGCAGAGGGTTTCACAGACCAGGTTGCCCTGTCGCCATCTTGCCGGAAGTCTGGAATTTTTTATAATTTTTTTTTTGAGTTGGAGTCTCACTGTTGCTCAGGCTGGAGTGCAGTGGCACACTCACGGCCACCGCAGCCTCGACATGCTAGGCTCAGGGGATCCTTCCACCTCAGCCTTCCAAGTAGCTGGAACTACAGGCATGTGCTACCACGCCTGGCTAATTTTTTGATTTATTGTAGAGATGAGGTCTCACCAAGTTGCCCAAGCTGGTCTTGAAACCATGGGCTCAGGCAATCCTCTCACCTCAGCCTTCTGCAGTGCTGGGATTACAGGCATGAGCCCCAGCACCTGGCCTAAAACTCTGGAAATTAATCAAAGGCATACAACAATCTGAGGAGTGTATATTCAAAGAAACTGAGATATCAGTAAGAGCAGTGAGGCATGTGCATGGTACCTTGATCAGTCTCAGGGATAGTTCCTGAGGGCAATGATGGTTCCTACACTTGCTCCGTCATGAAAATGATCAGTTCTTGTTAAACATAAAGTTTCTCAAGCCCCTCCTCTTAGAAATTATGGTTATGAGGCACTGATGAACTGTATGATTAATAAGTGCTCCACGTAGGTGGGGCTGGTGGAGATGTACATTGATAAGACTCTTCAGGAAAAGGTTAGTCTTACCTCCTACAGTTGACTCTATCTAAGACTTAGCAATTCTGCTCCTATAAATGTATCCCCCTGAAATGCATTTTCACATGTGCATAAAGAGACATGCAAGGATGTTCTTAGCAGCACTTTTCATAATAGTAAAAAAAAAAAAAAAAAAAAAACCCAAACCAAGCAACATGTAGAACAAGTACTATTCACCATCAGCAGAGTAGACAAACCGTGGTGTGGTCATAAAACGGAATACTATATAACAATGAATAACAAATGATGATTCCACTCGACAATCCCATAAGCATAGTGTTGAGCTTTGTGAGTCAGATTCAATACACACTATATAATTCCATTGATATAATATCACACACACACACACACACACACACACACACACAACAGCTCAAACCAAATTCTAGCATTTGGTGATAAAATATATAAAGAGAAACAAGTATAGATGATTTCTGTAGAAGTCAGGAAACTGACCCACTCACTACTTGTATCAGGACCATCCGCCCCACACCTACTGAAAAAATAATGACTGGAGTTTGAGCTCAGAAAACTGCACTTTTAAATCAGTACCTTCAGGTGATTCAATTGCTGCTGTATATAGGTTAGGAGAATAAATGCAGGGCTGGCCACCAGCCCCTGACTCAGGGATGATTAGGGCTGGTTTATGGGCTGAATCCATGTGAAGGAGCATCTTGGGACTTGAGGCTGGCATGAATTGCGCTCTCCCCCTCCCTCACAGCTACAGAGACCTGAAACTTGGAGACCCTCCTCAATTAGAGGCCCCAAAACAATGACTGCCATATGGAGCACTCTAGGAACTGATGACTTTGTCCATTCCATAGAAAGTAAACTGTGCTTCCCACCAAGTCCGTGCTCGCTTAAAAAGAATGTCATATCTGGATGCAAGGAAACTGAGATATGGATATGTTTCAAAGGAGAGACACTGCATCTGTGAGTCCCCAAGTTACTTCAGTGATATTAAGTTTTCAGTTTTTTTTGGAAACTCGCATAATTACTATAATCTTTCCTATTCCATTTATAGAGCTTATCTTATTTTGAAAACAGCTCAGTAGAGAAACACCCATAAATCCCACTAAAATAATTATGAACTTGTTTGAGCTTTTCCTGCACAGGCATTGAAAATTTTACCCTTTTATGACAAATCAGACATCAAACACATCACTAAAGACGATGAGAACATCTGACGTGGGTAGATTTCACAGGATTGCAGGATTATGGTTGGGAATGTGGAAAGAGAAGTCAACATATAAGAAACCGAATGAAGAAGGCTGGGTGTGCGGTGCCTCATGTCTATAATCCCAGCACTTTGGGAAGCCAAGGCAAGAGGATTGCCCGAGTCCAGGGGTCTGAGACCAGCCCGGGCAACTTAGCAAGCCCTCATCTCTACAATAAATCAAAAAAATTAGTGGGGCATAGTGGCATGTGTCTGCAGTTCTAGCTACTTGGAAGGCTGAGGCAGAAGGATAGCCTGAGCCCAGCAGGCCAAGGCTGCAGTGACCAAGAACATGACACTGCACTCCAGTCTGGGAAACAGAGACTCTGACTCAAAAAAAGAAAAGAAAAGAACCCAAATGAAAAGATGAATGTAAATACCTGTATGTCCATAGACTTCAAGTGATTTAGAAACCTACACATTTATAACTTGTTTCTCCTGCTTGCTTTCTTGAGGATGTCATTGCCAAACAGTTCTGCCTACAATTTTCTACTCTGCCGCGTGGGTACCCCAGGGATCACAGATGCTAAAGGTATGTGCAACGTGATCAGCTTTTCTGAGCATTGCCCTTTCGCCAAGATTGCTGGGTTTCTTTCAGGCCTTTTATTTCTCTAGCTTTGATTGACAAATAAGAATTATATGTATTTAAGGTGTACAACATGTTATTTTGATATATGTATAGTTGGGAAATGATTAGCACGTTCAAGCTAATTAGCATATCAATCACCTCACATAGTTACCATGGTGTGTGCGCGTGTGTGTGTTGAGAACAACTGAAATCTCCTCTCTTAGCAAATACATTTTTCTGTTTTTAAAATTATTTGTTTCATTTTTAAATTTTCTTTATTTTAAAGGTGTGAGGTACAATTCGAGGTTAGGTATACAAATGTGCATTATGCAGATACCCTTGTTGATGAGGTGTGCACCCCCTTCCCCGGCAGATTCCCATTACTGCCAATCCCACCCGCCTCCCTTCATACCCCACCCCAGCAGTTCCCCACTACTGCCAATCCTTTTCTTATAGAATATACATTTTTTTTGAACGCTTCTGCACTGCTGGTGGGAATGCAAATTAGTACAACCTCTTTGGAAGACAGTGTGGTGATTTCTGAAAGAACTAGAAGTTGATCTTCCATATGACCCAGCAATTCCCCTATTGGGAATACACCCAGAGGAACTCAAATTATTCTACAAAAAAGATACCTACACACATATGTTTGTTGCAGCTCTATTCACAATAGCAAAAACATGGAACTAACTGTCTTGCCCATAGAAGCTGGACTGGATAAAGAAATTGTGGTACATATACACAATGGAATATTATGCAGCCATAAAGAAGGACAAACATATGAACTTTGCAGCAACCTGGATGGATTTTGAATCGATCATACTCAGTGATTTATCACAGAAACAAAGGACAGAGTTCCATATGTTCTCACTCATAAGCGGATCTTGAACAATTATAATACTATAAAAAGGGATTGGCAGTAGCAGAAAATTGTCAGGGGAGGGGGGTGGGACTGGCAGTTGAGGGAAACTGCTAGGGGAGGGAGGGGCATACCTCATCAACAAGGGTACCTGCATGATCAATGTTTATATACCTAACCCTGAATTGTACCCCACATCTTTATAATGAAAATTAAAAATAAAATAAAATAAATCCCCCCCAAAAAAGAAAAAATAAAGAATATACATTTTTCTTAACCACAGTCATTATACTGTACATTAGATCTCCAGACTTATTCATTTATAACTGAAAGTTGACAGTCTTGGATCAACATTTCCCGGATTCCCTTACCCCACAGCTTCTGGTAACCATGCTTCTACTCTCTCTTTCTATAAGTTTGACTATTTTAGATTCCACATGTAAGCGAGGTCATGCAGTATGTGTCTTTCCGTTCCTGGGTCATTTTACTTAATATAAGGTCCTCCAGGTTCATCATGTTGTCATCAATGGCAAGATTTTCTTCTTTTGGGTGGCTAAATAATATTCCATCATACCTACCACATTTTCTTTATCTAGTCTCCCATCGATGGACACTTAAGGTGTTCCTTTACCTTGACTATTGTGACTAACGCTGCAATGAACATAGGAGTGCAGAAGTATCTTCAAGGTAGTGACTTTATTTCCTTTGGTTTTACACCAGTGGGATTGCTCAATCAAACAGTCATTATATTTTTAATTTTTTGAGGAACCTCCATAGTGTTTTTCCATAATGGTTGTACCAATTTATATTCCCACCAAAAGTGTGCATAAGTGTTCTCTTTTCACCACCTCGTTGCCAACACTTCTTATCTTTTGACTTTTTGCTAATGGCCCTCCTAACGGGTGTGAGTGATATCTGATTGTGGTTTTGATATATATTTCCCTATTGATTAGTGATCTGAGCACCTTTTCATGTACTTTTTAGGTCTTTGTGTGTGTTCTTTGGAAAAAATGTCTATTCAAGTCATTTTCTCATTCTTAAATCAGGTTTGTTTTTTTTTTTGCTGTTGAAGTTGCATACATTCCTTATATATTTTGAATATTAACCCCTTATCTGTGATATGGCTTGCAAATATTTTCCCCCATTCTGTAGGTTGTCATTTAATTTTGTTAATTGCTTCTTTTCCTGTGCAGAAAGATTTTAGTTTGATATTGTCCCACTTGTTTACTTTTGCTTTAGTTGCCTTTGCTATTGATGTCATGTCCAAAAAAAAAATCATTGTAAAGGCTAGCACCAAAAAGCTTTCTCACTCTATCTTCTTCCAGGAGTTTTATGTTTTCAGGTCTTATATTTAACTCTTTAATCTATTTTGAGTTGGTTTTTGTGTATGGTGCAAACATTTTCTGAGTTGATTTTTGTGTATGTAGATATCCAGTTTTTCCAGTACCGATTATTGAAGAGTCTATCCTTTCTCCATTGTGTTTTCTTGATGCTTTTATTGAAGATGAGTTAACCATATATATATGGGTTTATTAATGGATTATTTATTCTGTTTCATTGGTCTATGTGTCTCCTTTTATGCCAGTACCAAGCTATTTTGATTAGTATAGTTTTGTAATATAATTTAAAACTAGGACAAATGTTTACTCATGCTGCTATTAAAATTCTCTTTGTCTTTGAATTTTGGAAGTTTAAGTTTAATGTGTTCTGATAAAGACTTATTTGGGTTGAATCTAGAAATTTTGAGCATCATGTACATGAATGTCAATGTCTTTTTCCAGATTTGGGAAGTTTTCATTTTTCCTTTAAATAAGATTTCTTCTCCTTTTTCTATCTCTTCTCTTTCTGGTACTGCCAAAATATATACATATAATAGTTCTCTTGATAATGTTTCATAGTTTTCACAGGCTTTTCTCCTTTTTTTTCTTCCTTCTCCTCTGACTGGATAATTTCAAATGACATGTCTTTCAGGTCACAGATTCTTTCTTCTGCTTGATCAGGTCAGTTGTTGATGCTCCTGACTGCATTTGTTTTTTCCATTCATTGTATTTTTCAGATCAGCATTTCCAGGATTTTTTTTTTTTTTTAATTGTAGAGATGAGGTCTTGCCAAGGTTCCCAGGCTGGTCTTGAACCCACAGGCTCAGGCAATCCACTAACCTCGGCCTCCCAAAGTGCTGGGATTACAGGCTGAGCCACTGAGCTCAAACTCCAGGTTTTTAAAAATAAATTTTACTGTGTTTCTTGAAAGTACAGGCACACCTTGCTTTATTGTACTTTTTAGACATTGCATTTTTTAAAACAAGTTGAAGTTTTGTGGCAACTTGGAATCCAGAAAGTCTACTGACACCACTTTTCCAGCATCATACACTCAATTCCTATCTCTGTGTCCCATTTTGGTAATTCTCGCAATATTGCAAACTTTTTCATTATTATTATATCTCTTATGGTGATCTATGATTAGTGATCTTTAATATTACTATTATAATTGTTTTGAAGCACCATAAACTTTACCTATGTAAGATGGCAAACTAAGATGATACTTGTTGTGTGCAGTCTGACTGCTTCACCAACTGGTCATTTCTTCATCTCTCTTCCCCTTTTCAGATTTCCCTATTCCCTGAGACACAACTACATTGAAATTAGGCCAGTTAATAACCCTAGAATGGCTCCTAAGTGTTCAAGTAAAAGGAAGAGTCACATACTTCTCACTTTAGATGAAAATCTAGAAATGATTTAGCTTAATGAGGAAGGCATGTCGAAAGCCAAGATAGGTAAAAAGTTAGGCTCTTGCACCAAACAGCCAGCCAAGTTGTGAATGCAAAGGAAAAACTCTTGAAGAAAAGTAAAAATACGCCTCCAGTGAACACATTAATTAAAAGACAAAACCCTTTTTCTAATCTGGAGAAAGGAAAGCATGAGTGGTCTAGATAGAAAACCAAACCAACAAGAAACATTTCCTTAAGCAAGAGCAAGGACTTACCTCTCTTAAATTCTAAAAAGACTGAGAAAGCTTCAAAGGACAGGCTGGCTCTCTTGTTAGGAGCTAATGCAGCTGGTGACTTTAAGTTGAAGCCGGTTATCATTGACCACTTGAAAATCCTGGGACCCTTAAGGATTATTCTAAATCTACTCTGTCTATGCTCCAGAAATGGAACAATAAAACCTGGATGACAGCACATCTGTTTACAGCGTGGTTTGCTAAATATTTTAAACATAGCATTTGTTTGTTCATTTATTTATTTATAGAAATGGGGTCTCACTATGTGACCCAGGCTGGTCTAGAATTCCTGGGCTCAAGAAATTCTCCCACCTCAGCCACCCCAAATTCTGGAATTATAGGTGGGAGCCACCACGTCCAGTTTGTTTACTAGATATTTCAAGGCCACTGTTGAAGCCTACCGTTGAGAAAAAAAGATTCACTTCAAAATATCATTGTTTATTGACAATGCACCTGGGCACTCAAGAACTCTGATGGAGATATGCAAGGAGATTGTTGTTGTTTTCATGCCTGACAACACAACATTCAATCTGCAACCCATGAGTCAGTAATTAATTTCGAATTTCAAGCCTTATTATTTTAAGAAATACATTTCACAAGGCTAGGGCCATCATAGATAATGATTCTGATAAATCATTATCTACAAAGTAATAGAAAGTCTTCCAGAAAGGATTCACCATTCCAGTTGCCAGTAAGAAGATGTGTGATTCACAGGAGGACGTAAAAATATCAAAATTAACAGGAGTCTGGAAGAAGTTGATTCCCACCTTCGTAGGTGAGCGTAAGACATCAGTGGAGGAAGTCACTGCGGATGGGGTGAAAATAGCAAGAGAACTGGAATTACAAGGGGAACCTGATGACGCCATTTCACCACTACAATCTCATGATAGAACTTGAACAGATGAAAATTATTTCTTATAAATGAGTGAAAAAAGTAGTCTCTTGAGATGGATGCTGCTCCTGGTAAAGATGCTGTGAACATTGTGAAAACTACAACGAGGGATTTAGATTACATCAAATGAACTGACACAGCAACAGCAGGTTTTGAGAGGACTGACTCCAACTTTGAAGGGAGCTCTACCTTGGGTAAAATGCCTCAGAGAAATCTTTTGTGAAAAAAAAGGAATCAATGTGGCAAACTTCGTTGTTGTCTTATTTTAAGAAATTGCTTGCTGCAGTCACTCCAGTCTTCAAAAACAACCTTCCTGGTCAGTCAGAGCCATCAATATCGAGGCAAGACCCTCCACCAACAAAGAGATTATTTATTTGCTGAAGGCTCAGATGATTGCTAGCATTTTTATTTATTTTATTTTATTTTTTTGAGTCAGAGTCTCATCCTGTCACCCAGGATGGAGTGCAGTGGTCCACTCATGGCCACTGCAGCCTCTACCTGTCAGGCTCAGGCGATTTTTCCACCTCAGTCTTCCAAGTAGATGGAACTATAGACACACACCACCATGCCTGGCTAATTTTTTTTATTTATTGTAGAGAGGTAGTCTTGCCAAGTCGCCTAGGCTGGTCTTGAGCCCCTGGACTCAGGCAGTCCTCTTGCCTCAACCTCTCAAAGTGCTGGGATTGCAGGTGTGACTCATCATGTCCAGCTAATTTTTAAAAAATCGTTATTTATTGTAGAGACGAGGTCTCGCCAAGCCAAGTTGCCCAGTCTCGAACTCCTGGACTCAGGCAATCCTCTTGCCTTGGACTCCCAGAGTGCTGGGATTACAGATGTGAGCCACCACACTTGGCTGATGGCTAGCATTTTTTAGCAATAAAGTATTTTTAAATTAAGGTATATTCATTTTATTTTTAGACCTAATATTATTTCACATTTAATTGACTACAGTATGATGAAAACATAACTTTTTTTTGAGATTAGACAATATAGTTTATTGGGGGGGTACACTTCATCAATAAGGGCACCTGATCTCAAACCAGGCGAAGAGGGGACAGAAGTGAGGTCCAAACTTTGCCTGCACAATGACCATTTGTATACCTAATCCTGAATTGTACCCCACATCTTTAAAATAAAGTAATAATAAAAAAAGAAAATATAGCTTATCTAGAAAGTAAATGAGAGAGAGGATTCACCTCCCCAAGGTAGGGGAGGGGACCAAAGCTTGAAAACATGACTTCTATCTGCACTGGGAAACAAAAAGTTTCTGCAACTCATTTTATTGCGATATTGGCTTTACTGCAGTGGTCTGAAACTGAGCCCCACTGTTTCCGAGGTATGCCTGTATCCATCACAACACTTTGGAATAAAAGGAGGTTGTAAAAAGTTTACTATAATGAAGCATGTCAAATATCCATCATCTCACGTAGTTACCCACTTTTTTTGTTTTTGTGACAACAGCAGCTAAGATACTTATGTAGCATGAATCTCACATACAGTCCAATTTTATCACCTGTAGGTTTCTGTGTTCTCTTGTAACTCACTGTGCTTTTTATTTTTATTTTGCTTTTATTTTTTTTGAATCGGAGTCTTACCCTGTCACCCAAGCTGGAGTGTAATGGCACAATCATGACTCACCACAGCCCCAACCTCCTGGGATCAGGCGACCCTTCCTGAGTAGCTGGGACTACAGGAGAGTGCCACTATGCTCGGCTAATTTTTTCTTTTTCTTTTTCTTTTTTTTTTTTTTTTTTGAGACAGGGTCTCACTATGTTGCTCAGGCTTGTCTTGAACTCCTGGGTTCTCCTGAATAGCAGGGACTACAGGTGTATACTACCACACCTGGTTAATTAAAAATTTTTTTTTGTAGCGATGAGGTCTCACTATGTTGCCTAGGCTAGTCTCAAACTCATGGACTCAAGCAATCCTCCTGTCTTGGCCTCCCAAAGGGCTAAAATTACAGACGTGAGCCACTGTGCCTGGCCTCTCTGTGCTTCTCAAAATAATAACTTTGGTTTATTTGTCCGGAAACCTGTAGATCTCTATTTTGGAGGGCTGGTTACTGGGAAATTATGGTCTTTGGTGGTGACATGCTTCATTGATTTTTCATATTCCTTAACGTCTTGAATTGCTGCATTTGAAGATGCAGTCATGTCCTCTAGTGTTCACTGACTGGCTTCAGGAAAGAAACACCTTCACCAGGCAGCTCAGCTGGGGGTTTTGAGGCTCTCTCAGACCTTTTCTATGGATGCACCCCTCTTGTCCCTCTCCAGAGGACACTCTTTAGACTGTATGCCTCCTCTCTGTCCTACAGAGCCAGCCCAGATGTGGGGCCTTCTGTTTGTTTTCCCTACGGTGGTCCCCAAAACGCTCAAACTCGTGTGCTTTCTGCCAGGCCCTTGGAGTCAGGCTGTCTGAGCATGCCATAGCAAAGGCCACTTGCTTCCCACAGGGATGCCTGCCAGGAATGGCTACCGGGCATGGGACAGTAAAGCAGGTGGAGTCCTGGGGGTGCCCGTGGGCCAGTGGGGTGGTCTGCAGGTGAGGCATCTCAAGCAGCTCATGGGTGGGTTTCTGAGGACGTCCCTGAAGCAGGAAGTAGGATCCGTGGCCCTTTGTTGAGTTCCAGCCCTGGTGGTTGTGAGTCCCTGCCTATCTCCCCTGTTCTCAGTCTACCTTGACCACTCAGCCATGCTAATCTGTGGGATGAAGAAGAAGAGGACCTCTCGGGCCTTCTCACACCGCTGGAGGAGCCAGGCGCTCACGCACTCTCCTCTCACACACCCCCCCCCAAACACACGTGCGAGAGAAATCGTGAGCTGAGACCTCTCTCTACACTGATGTTGCTGCCTTGGGGGAGGGGTGACGAGTGTAAAAGAAAACTGTTCTTCTTACCTTCTTCCGTGCATCTGTTCTTGGATTTTTTTACTCCAACAGTGTGTTGGAACTTCCCTCCTGGACACGTGGACTCCCACAAAAGTGCTGTCGTCCGTGGGTGGTGGTAGGCATCCATGTTTCCGCCGGGGGGTGCTGGGAGGGCACTCCTAGTCTACCATCTTATATCACTGTCCTTTGCTTCCGGGTTGATTGTTGCCCAGCTGGTTTCCATTTGCCTGCTGAAGGCAAGGTGTTTTTAGCAAGAAAATGACCATCTTCCGCTTCGGAAATGCGCTCTTATCTTATTCCAAGGCAAACTTTTTGTTTTTTCTGTAGAGATGGGGGTCTTGCATTGTTGCCCAGGCTAGTCCCAAACTCCAGGCCCCAAGTGATCTTCCCACCTTGGCATCCCAAAGTGTTGGAATTACAGGCATGAGCCACCATGCCTGGCTTTTTCCCCACTTTGTGTTAGTTCCAGATTGTAACTTCTGCCAGAACTTGGAGTTCTAGGCAATATGATCTGAGCTTTGCTGAGTATGCCAAAAAACTGAGAAGAGAAACCCAAACTATAAATCATCAACTAGTGAACAATATTTACTAATCTGTAGCCACCTCCACTCTATTTTAGCTCAATTAGGTAAACGGCAGTTGCTATAGATAAACTCCCAAATTCCAGTTACTTAACACAATAAAATGTTTTTAGTATTTTTATTTTTGTTTTTTTAGAGACGGGATCTCACTCCGTTGTCCAGGCTGGGGTGCAGTGGCATGATCATAGCTCACTGCAGCAGCCTCCTGTGCTCAGGCGATCCTCCTGCTTCAGTCTTCTGAGTAGCTGGGACTACAGATGTGAGTCAGCATGCCCGGCTAATTTTTTTTTACTTCTCTTGTAGAGGAGGTCTCACTATATTGCCTAGGCTGGTCTCGAACTCCTGGGCTTAAGCAGTCCTCCCGCCTCAGCCTCCCAAGTAGCTGGGACTACAAGCATGAGCCACCCACCACACCTTGCCAGATTTTTTTTTTCTTTATATAGAGGCCAGGGTGGTTGTTCTGCAGATAGACTTTCTGGTGCGGTGATTTGGGACCACAGACTTCCTTCCTCTTGGGGTTCCACTAGCCCCTGGGGCCCTAGAGACTTTTGTTTCCCTTTGGCAGATGGAGATGAAGGCTAGGGAGGGACGCACACACGCTCTGTCCCCACTTCAGCCTGAAAGTGACATGCATCACTCATGCTCACATTCCAGGTGATTCCTCGGCTGGGCAGCCACATCCCAGCAACACCTAAACAGAGTGGAAGGAGCAGCTGGCCTTCCTGCCACACACTGATTTTGAGATGGGAACACAATAGCTTCCTTCCATAGCATTTCCATCTCTCACAGTTGAATCTCTGGAGGTTTAACAAGACGAATGATTGCAATATCAAATTAGGATTTTTGAGTACTTTATAAAATATTCTGCTAACGCTTGCCCATTTGCTGTGGTACTGAAAGTTTTAATGTGTGTCGAGGGGATGGTGGATGATAGAAAAAGTCATCCTGCAGCATTATGGAGTTTTCCCAAATAAAGGAAATAAAGGCTTTTAATGGTTGCCTTGGACGATCACTAGTCTGCAGGCTCTCCTAATAAAATTAGGCCTTATGGGAATAGTACGTCTGTGATGGGTTTTATGTGTTCCTGTATGGTTTGTTGAGACAAGGAAAGAACAGCTGACCATTTGTGCTATTGTAAAAAATCAAGAAAGACTTTTTTCCCTCCCTTTACAGTGAAGAACATAAAATTGAAACACACTACGTAGCTTGGAGACAAGTCTGGGCTCGTGTACGGGAAATTAAACAGTCTGATCACATCATTCATAGTAAGTTAAGGAGACAGTACATCTGATCTGAGGAGCACAGAGTACAATCCTATTATGTTTCTATTGCTATCTGTGCCTCTCAAAATTCTGATTCACCTCGCTAATCACCTTCGGCTTGCCAGGGCTGCTGGGCAGTCCCAAAGTCAGGTGGATAGGAGTATTTGCGGGGTGGTGAGGTGTGCAGCAAAAGCAATCATTAGCCGAGCACGGTGGCTCAGCCTGTCATCACAGCACTTTGGGAGGCTGTGGCGAGAGGATTGCCTGAGCCCAGGGGATCAAGACCAGCCTGGGCAACTTGGTGAGACCTCCTCTGACAATAAATCAAAAAATAACCTGGGCGTGGTGGCATGTGTCTGTGGTTCCAGCTACTTGGAAGGCTGAGGTGGAAGGATCACTTGAGCCCACCAGGTTGAGGCTGCGGTGGCCATGAGTGTGCCCCTGCACTCCAGCCTGGGCGATGGAGTGAGACTCCAACTCAAAAGAAAAAAAAAAGCAATCATTTACTGCTCTCCAATAGGTTTGCTTTGTTTTCCTCTCTCTTCTCCTATTTTTATGGTAAAGTACTGGTAGGAAGAAAGGTTGACATGACATATGTGTATATATATTCAAATGATGACTTGCCAATTTGTGTTGCCTTTTTCACTCTCTTCCAGTGGTCATTTCAATAAAACCGATGGCTTCTCTCTCCCTTCTGAAATGACAGTCCATCCAGGCAGAATTATGTACTTTATCCAAGTGATAATTTCTCCATGTTCTTCTTTTCCATTTTCATTTTTGGATTATCAGTGTTACTTTTGCTAGAAGTCCCTAACAGAGAGAGTTCAAATGTGAAGCCAACAATCAACCTGTCAATACAAGCCAACCAACTAAATTTGTTCACCATGAGTGGACGTTGATCTCTCGGTAGCAACCATTCATAAACAGGAAAATTGAATGGGCTATTCTTAAGTGTGATTCATGATCATCAGAGGAAAAAAGTTCTCAAATTCTTTCTCACAACTGTCTTTCCAGGAGTTCGGTCATATTTGTTCTGCCTACATTAAGGTAGCTTTCCTTTGCATTAATATTAGTTTTCTTTCCACATATTTGATTTGATTGTGACTTTTCTGACCTGGTTCCCTCCTATGGTCCATCACATGCTCAGCTCTCATATTCAAAGTAGAACAAAGCAATAGCTAATAAAAATCATGTATTATGAAACTGCAATATGGCCAGGCACAGTGGCTCATGCCTATAATCCCAGCACTTTTGGAGGCTGAGGTGGAAGGATTGCTTGAGCTCTGGAGTTCGAGACCAGCCTGGGCAATATAGCAAGACTCTGTGTCTACCAAAATAAAAAATAAAAAATTGGCTGGGCATGAGGCACATGCCCGTAGTCCCAGCTACTTGGGAGGCTGAGGTGGAAAGATTGCTTGAGCCCAGGAAGTCAAGTCTGAGGTGTGCTGGGATCATACCACTGCACTCCAACTTGGTGACAGCAAGATCCAGCACAAGAAATAAAACTGCAATACACCAAATTTTAAATTCAACTGTCTTTCCACTTACACTCTGCTAATTCGGATTCTAGCAAGTGTTGTTTAATTAAAACTCTCCTGCCCAGCAGAGGCAATTTGAAGAAGAGCATATGGAATGCATACTGTGGTAGGTGGGCCGGCACCCACCTACCTCTCTGTTCCTTTTATTTCTCTTGTACTTGGCTCCATATCTGTGGCCCACACCTGCACTACTCTAGGATGAGCCCAAGTTGACCTTGCAGAAGGTACGCTGGTCTCTTTTATTCTTGCTGTTCCAGGAGACATAATATGTATGGGGAGGAGGTTTTATATGGTATGGACACAGCTATGTCCAGACGTGAAAACTTGTGTCAGATACCCTTGGGACCAGACATGGTATCTCACGCCTATTATCTCAGCACTTTGGGAGGTGGAGGTAAAAAGATCACCTGAACCCAGGGGTTTGAGACCAGCCTGGGCAACTTGGTGAGACATCATCTCTACAGTAAATAAAAACATTAACTGGGTATGGTGGCGCTTGCCTGTAGTTCCAGCTACTTGGAAGGCTGAGGAGGAAGGAATGCCTGAGCCCAGAAGGTCGACACTGTAGTAGTCATGATTGCGCCTGCCTCTGAACTCCAGCCTGGGCAATAGAGTGAGACTCTGACTCAAAAAAAAAAAGAAGAAGAAGAAGAAAAGAAAGAAAAGAAAAGAAGATGTTCTTGGGATATTTCTTGACCATGGACAACAAACTCCAAGCCTCTGAAGCAGCTCCCCAGAACTTCTTATACAGGGTTTGCAAAGGATGGCCATGCCCAGGAGATTATTGACAAGAACCAAATCACATTTTAAGAGGGCAACATGCATATGGTTGTAATGTGATTTCAGGAGTATCTGTGTCCATTTTTAACATTCTTCTTTTTCTCCTACTCTTTCTTTCTTTTTTTTTTTTGAGTTGGAGTCTCTGTCACCCAGACTAGAGTGCAGAGGCCGCTCCCGGCCACTGCAGCCTCGACCTGCTGGGCTCCGGCCATCCTTCCGCCTCCACCTTCCAAGTAGCTGGAACTACAGGCATGCTCTTCCACGCCCGGCTGATTTTTTTATTTATTGTAGAGATGAAGTCTCGCTAAGTTGCCCAGGCGGGTCTCAAACCCGTGGGCTCAGGCAGTCCACTCACCTCAGCCTCCCAAAGGCACAGGATTACAGGCTGAGCCACCGAACCCGGCTCTCCTACTCTTTCAATCCCACTTTTATCCTTTTGTGAAGACTTTCCAGGCCTCAGAAGACTTCAAAAAGCAATAAGAACTCATGGGATTATCCCATACATCCTGCAATGCCAACCCAGCCCATTCTCTGGGCAGGGACATCTTCATGCATAAACAAGATGATCTCACGTCTCTGTTTTGCTTTGCACTTGAAATAAAATCCTAATTCCTTGCCAAGGCCTGGAAAGTTTTGCACAAATGTGATTCTGCCTAACTTCTCAGTCTCATTTTGTGCCTCCTCCCACTTTTGCTCACTCTGTTCCAGTTACATTGGCTTCCTTGAGTAACTTGAAAATGCCAAGCCATGTCCCACCTCAGGACCTCTACACATGCTGTTGTCTTTGCTAGAGCACAATTATCCCAGTTCCACTGATCTATATCCTTCAGGTCTAAATTTAAATGTCACTTCTTCAGAGAGATCTTCCGTGGCCACAAGTTTAAAGTAAGTTCTTTACATTCTCACTCTCTTAATTTCTATCTTGGTGTCTATTTTGCCTTTTAGGTTTTATAGTATTTGTTTACGTATTGATTGTCTCTTTCTCCTTCTAGAATGCAAGCTTCATGAGGGCAAGACCTTTGTCTTGTTTATCCTTGTATCCCAAGCATCTGGCTTAGGGCTTCATGCAAACCAGATGCCCTATAAGTCTTTGAACAATAGTTTTTATGGACTTTCCACTGTTGGCTTTCTCCTTTCCACAACATACTTCCTTATAGGAGTTAATACTTATAATTAAAATTTAATACTTATAATTCCAAAAGGCAATTTATAAGTGACTTTTAAAATTATTATTTATTTTATGAGTTGAAGTCTTACTCTGTTGGTCAGGCTGGATTGCCCAGGCTGACACGATCATAGCTCACCACAGCCTCAACCTCCTGGGGCTCAGATGATCCTTTCATCTCATCCTCCCAAGTTGCCAGGACTACAGGTGCGTACCACTATGCCTGGCTAATTTTTCTTTCATTTTTTGTTGAGTCGAGGTCTTGCTATGTTGCCCAGGTTGGTCTCGATTGCCTGGACTCAAGCAGTCCTCCTGCCTTGGCCTCCAAAAGTGCTGGGATTGCAGGCATGAGCTACCATGCCTGGCTGACTTTTTAAAATTATAATGCAGTTTATAGAAGTAACCTTTGAAAAACGTATGTTTCTAATGGTAGCCTTTAGAAGTCTATATAGTAGCCACTAGAATTGCAATACTTTAGCAACGGAATGAATCAATTGCACACAGCACTGTTGCACATGTACACGGTTTTAGTTTTGAGTTCACATGATTTTAGTTTTGAGTTTTGAGTTTCTCTATCTCCCACCCAGTTCTGCCATGGGCTGAAGGAGATACAGCCAGGAAAACCCCAGATCTGGAGTATGCATGAGGAGTATAATTAGTGATGCAAACGTGGTTTGGGTGAGGGTGAGAGAGGAGAGGGGGCAGGTGACTGCTGGGGTCTGTGGGAGGAGTTGGGGCCAAGGCAGGGGAAGGACCTTCCACTTCTTAGTGACGTGGTTCCTCTGTGGCTTCCAAGCTTCATCGATTCGTCTTCCATCATGTCTCATGGATGTGCCGCCGGGTCTGTTTTTGGGTCCTTTTCAACGCTTGTTGCCCATGAAGGTCAGGGCCCCAACTCGAAGGTGGAAGCAGGTGGGTTAGGCACGGGGAGCAGAAGGAGGCTTTGCCACAGTTTCCCAGGCTGCCTGAGAAAGGGAGTCTTGGCTGGCCGTGGGACGGGAGCCTACAGGGCCAATGGCAGCCAAATCCAGCAGCCTTTCCCAGCGCTCCTGGGAGAGACTCCCAGCTCCTCAGCCAAGGCTCCCTCATACCCAGGCCAGTGCTTTCCAGCAGAGGCATCAGGAAACATCCCCTCTCCAAGGCATCCTCTGTTCTGAAGTCCAGAAATGGGGCCAAGAGAAGCATTCTCACCTCCCCTCAGCTCTACAGGGGGGGAAGCCCCTGGAGGAATAAAATCCCAGCTATAAGCCCCCCAAAAGAGCCCTAGATCTTGCCCACCTCTTTCTGTGTGTGACTCTACACAATCCCCCACCTGTCAACTGAGTTGCTTCTGTCTGATGAGCCAGAGTTCTTACCCCCCACCCCCTACCACCATATATTTGCCAGGAAGTTTCTTCTTGCCCTTCCTACACCCCTCTCCCCCACATCTGCTGCCTGATAGGAACTGATTTTGCCACTTCCTTTCTGGCACAGACTCTTCCAGGTCCACTCTGTTAATGGAGAAGAGAGCTCGTAAAGATGAGCACCTTCATTGTTCTTCCCCAGGGCCACTCTTATTTGCCTTCCATTGTTAATTAAAAAAAAAAAAGCTGCCCCTGTGGGTTGCTCGAGGGGTCAGAAGTCAGGGATCAGACAGATAGGCTACTCCTTCACCTAATCTCCATCCTCAGCCTCCTTCCCCACTTCCGTTGAACTTGACAGTCATCACTGCCTAGAGTGTGTGACAAAGGAAACAAGGTGTCATAGGACAAGCCTTGCCTACCACGGGAAAGAGCTGTCAGAGAGACCTTCTAATATCGGGATTTAGTTTGTTTTATGGCTAATTTGTATGCCTTGCTGTGAGAAGTGCATACATTTCCTTTAAACTACAAAAAGAAAGAAAAAGGATCACACTGGTCACAAATAAATCTGGGTAGAGTGAGAAGTATTTTGTCAGGAATTGTAGTCTTCCCACACTTAAAATGACTGCTCTGGGCCTCTCTGGACTCAGGAAACACCAATGTCCCTTTCAGGTGTTGGGAATTTTGTTTTGTTTTGTGTTGCTCTCTCCGTGCATTTTAAATGTGGAAACAGACTCATAAACGGTTAAATGTGTTTGTCGGAAAATATTCAAGTGGAAGGCAACAGTTTCCAAATTCCCTGCAGAGACTGGACACAAGGGAACATTGGCAGCCAAGCTGTTATTAAGAAGGTCACAAGATGCCATCTGTTACCGCGTGCACGTTACTGTTCAGGCATAACATCAACTAGGAGGTGGCTGCAATTGATTTTGCCCATGAACTTAAAAGATAGCACCATGGTGGGCACTACAGAGATTTTAGGAGGTTTATATGAACAAACCTGTCTGCCAATGAGGTGGGCGGAGTTATGTAGGGAGAAAGTAGGAAAAAGGTGAAGCATTATTTTTAGGTCTGTCCTTGGTTATAGTTCAGATGTAATAGGGGATACAGCAGGCTGACTCTCCTAATTCTTTTGTACCTGGTTCTAGTCATGTCTAAAATATGACAATAGCATCGCCTTCTTTACTTATAATTATGTAGTTAAGGCAGATAAGTAAATGACTTATTCTTTTATTCACAGTGTTAAAAAATTTGTTTTAATCCATAGAAAAATTGAAATACTAGCACAATCAATACACAGCTATTCTCCCCTAGATTCATCAATTGTTAACATTTTGTTATATTTGTAAACATGTTTGCTTTATCTCAGTCTCTATATACTGATGTCTGTATGTACTTCTTTGCTGAAATATTGAGAGTAAATTAAAGATATCGTAACAGTGTATCATTAAATACTTCAGCACGTATCTCCTATGTGTAAGAATTTTTTTTTACATAAGCACAATACTAGTGTTATACACAACAAATTTAACATTGATGGAATAATTTTCATCTAACATATAGACCATTGAATGACTTATTCTTAAAAATCTGTCAGGAAAGAGATTTGCTCTGTAATGGATAACAATGGTTAGCACATCTCTCTCTAAGACAATAATAGCTGGTATTTTTTAAGTACTTTGAAAAAATCTGATGAAAGCTCTGGGCTGTATCTTTGGGAAAAAATCCACACAGACCCCTACACTAGCCAACAGTGCATACATCTTAGATCTCTTAGAGTGTCCGTGGACTCCAGGTGAAGTGTTGTCATTAAGTTAATTTCTCCTTTGTGTGTGTACAGTACTCAAGAAAGATGGAGACCAATTTGTCTTCACCTTCCAACATTAAATTTTGTGTTTATAGACTTTCATTTCAAGGAACTCAGAGTTTCCAGGAACACAGAAATGGATAGGTGGGAGATCAAATTATCCTCAACACAGGAAAATAAAACGTTTTAAGTTACGACTAAGGCTGACAGTGTGTTATGAGAGACACCCAGTAAATGAACTAAGTGACAGAATAGAAGACCTGAAAGAACACCTTCAAACTTGAACTTCTCTGATTCTGTAAGAGCTGACACAAGCCTACACTTTAAAAAAAATAATAATTTACTTCAAAAAAACCAAATATTTGTACCATTCCATCAGGGTTGGCACAACATTTAAGGACCTAATATCTAAAGGTAGACTTTGTTGTTAGTTTCTAAGAATTTTTCATCAACAAATTTGTCTAATTCAGTTATCCTCCCATGGGAAGTGGAAACAAGCAGGGGGATACATGTTAGCAAGTTAGGGTAACGTTAAATGTCTTTAATTAAAAGGCTAGCTGAAACTGCCAAGGTCAAGTTGCATTGTGGGCTCTATTTTGTCAACTGTGAACTTGCAAAGAAAAATCATTAGCTAACCACAGTCCAACATTTGTGAGCTTAATGATACTTTTCTCCATAAACAGATTAAAGAAAATGGGAGACTTTTCTAGCTCAGTTAGAAAAATAACCTCGTTTGACTAGAAGATGAACACAAATACGTAAATACCTCATGTAATGGACTAGGACAAATTCCAGTGCCTTTTTTCCCACCATGCTAAAAATTCCCATAATGCTCAAATGCCTCAAAATTACTTCCTATAAAACTTTAATATTATAGAATCATATCACTTACTAATTAATGATTATCAAGTATAATTCTTGAAAAGAAGGGTAACAAAAAGCTAGGTAAGCCTCTGGTAGGCCTTTGGGATTTATAAAAGTCTTATAGAGCTTTGAAAGACTAAGAATTCACAGAACCCAGAACAATCAGAGCTAATTGTGCAGGATAAACTTCTTATCCATCTGCTTTTACTGTAGCTATAAGTTTTTCTTGAATTTAGCTAAATAATTGTTAAGCTCTTTGACTCTGGCTTAAGATACCTTGTTTAAAAAAAAGCTTATCAGCATAAAATAGCAGACATAACAATATGTATTTGCCAAAGGCCGTTTCACTTCCTTGACTCTTTCCTAATGACCAGACTCCATCATGTTATATCAAACGAGATCCCCTTTCGGCATTTTTTTTCCCTGATTTTTAAAATGTTCAGCCTCACTAGTCATCAAGGAGATGCAAATTAAAACTACACTGAGATACCACCTAACTCCAGTAAGAATGGCCATCATCAATAATTCAAAAAAATAACATGCTGGAGAGCATTTGGGAAAAGGGAACACTTCTACACTGTTGGTGGGAGTGTAAGCTAGTACACCCTCTGCGGAAATCAGTATGGTGATTCCTAAAAGTTCTAAAAATTGGCCTTCCATATGATCCCACAATCCCCCTTACGGGAATATACCCAGAAAAACTCAGGTCACTCTATAAAAAAGATACTTCACACGTATGTGTATCGCATTGTTCACAATAGCAAGAACATAGAACCAATCATGCTGCCAATCAAAAGAGGACCGGATTTAAAAAATGTGGTACATATATACAATGGAATATTACGCAGCCATAAAGAAGAACAAAATCATGAACTTAGCAGTAATGTGGATGGAATTAGAGTTTATAATATTGAGTGATCGCTCACAGAAACAAAGAGCTGAGTATCACATATTCTCACTCATGAGCAGACTTTGAACAATTACCGTATTACTGTAGAAAAGGGATTGAAAATAGCAGGAAACTGCAGGGAGGGAGGTGGGGCGGAGGGAATTGGGATTGACAGTAGTCGATATTCACCTGGGGAAGGGGGGCACACCTCATCAATAAGAGTACCTGCACAATGAACATTTGTATACCTAACCCTGAATTGTACCCCACAATTTCAAAACAAGAATTAAAAGAGAAAAAGAAAGAAAAGGGCAATGGAATAGAATGGATAGAAATGTATCTCTCCTTAAGTGAAGCGATACAGAGAAACTAAAATAAATACATAAATACATAAATAAATAAATAAATATGCACCAGAGAACTCAACACGATTAGTCATTAGAAAAATGCAAATTAAATACACAATGAGATACCACCTCATGTCCATTAAAATGGCTCTTATCACAATGACATTAACATATGTTGGTGAGGACCTGGAGAAGCAGGAGCATTCATTCACTGCTGTGGGAATATAAAATAGTGTAGCCACTTTGGCAAATACTTTGGCAATTTCTTTAAACATTACACATACATTAATCATAAGACCCAGCAATTCCACACCTAATTTTTTGCCCAAGAGAAATGGAAACATATGTCTATACAAAGACTCCAGCATTAATGTTCACTGTGGCATTATCCATAGTAGCTAAAATTGGAAACGACCCTAATGTCCATCAACTGGTGAATGAATAACAAAATCTGGCATATACGTACAATGGAATACTATTCAGCCATAAAAAAGAACAAAATATGAAAACAGCTACTATGTAGATCAACCTCAAAAACATTGTATTAGTGAAAGAAGCCAGATTTAAAACATCGCACAGTGTATGATTCCATTTATATGAAGTATATTCATATTCATTGATAAAGGTAAATCTATAGAGATAGAAAGTAGGTTAGTGGGTTTCTAGTGCAGGTGGTAGGAAACGGAATTAACTGCAGATGAGCATAAGGGATCTTACTGGGATGATGAAAATACCCTAAAACTGGATTACAGTGATGGTTGCATAAGCTGGTAAATCCACTGAACTGTACACTTAAAGTGGGTCAATTTTATGGTATATAAGTTAGATCTCAATAAAGTCATTTAAAAAATACACCTGTGCTTCTCAAGACCTGAAAAAAAAATTACAACCTTGGAATTTCAGAATAGTCTTGATTCTCTTTGATTCTAGGAATGTAAGCTGTGTATCATAGAAGAATGTTCCAGAAAAAAGTGTTTACTTCTCTCCCAAAAGCTCCAGAAGATTTACTATGAATTTAACTTTAAGTCAGTTTTGTCTTATCTGATTAAAGCTTGCTTGTTTTTTAAAAAAAATTATTCATAATTGTACATAATACTTGTATCTATTTCTGGGTTAGAGTGTGATATTTCAGTACATGTATGCAATGGATACATGTAAATCAGAGTAATTAGCATATCCATTGCCTCAAACATTTTTTTATTTCTTCGTGTTAGGAACATTGAAAATTCTCTCTTCTAGTTGGGCTCGGTGGCTCAGCCTGTAATCCCGCGCCTTGGGAGGCTGAGGTGAGTGGATTGCCTGAGCCCGCGGGTTCGAGACCCGCCTGGGCAACTTGGCGAGACCTCATCTCTACAATAAATCAAAAAATCAGGTGGGCGTGGTAGCGCGCGCCTGTAGTTCCAGCTACTTGGAGGGCTGAGGCGGAAGGATCGCCGGAGCCCAGCAGGTCGAGGCTGCGGTGACCGGGAGCAGCCACTGCACTCTAGTCTGAGCGACACAGTGAGACTCCAACTAAAAAAAAAAAAAAAAAACGGAAAAAAAAAATCCTCTTCTAGCTATTTAAAAATAAACAATAAATTATTGTTAACTACATTCACCCTAAGTGTTATAGAACATTAAAACTTAAAACTTATTTCTCCTATCTAGCTGTAATTTTTGGTCAGATGCTAAAGAGAAACAAGCGATGTGTGTATAACTTGTGGTAACAGTCTAATTGGGAGTGTAAGAGATTTTATTCTAATGCTGTGTTTAATCCTGATTTTCCCTCTTCATTTGCATGCAGGATTATTCCCTGATATAACCAGCCCTTTTAAAAAACCACTTGATGTCAAGCACGGAGTGGTAAGTGCAACATTTCTCAGTGATCATTAGAGAGCGTCAATGATTGCACACTGCATATTATTAATATACAAACAAAACAAGTTGGAATTAAAAAAACACAAATATCCATTCAACATCTATTTCAGAGTGCTTGTTATGTGTGAAGCTTTCTATTAGGTGTTGGGGATACAACGATAGCCAAGATTATGAATTGGGAACAACTGATGACGCTGAAATTTTATTCTAGTCACCAACTTTCCCTGTTTCCCATGCATGGCAATAATTGTGTGTAATATATTGGCAGTTAAAGAAAAAAACAAAACCTCTATTCTGTCCATAAATTTTCAAATAATATAGATAGAACAAAAGTAAAAAATCATCTAAAGCTTTTCCCTTCCCTCAAGGAAAATCACTATTTACATTTTAATGAACGCCCTTATAAATACCTCTCTAACTTATATATGCATAAAGATACATGTACATACATACAAGTATATTGATGAGATCATACTGAACATTGTCCTCTGCATCTGCTTTTATAACCCAGTGTTTTCGTAGACACTTTTCAGTGTAACTAAACAGAATTATTTTTAATGGATGCATACATATTTTTAATGGATACATAATCTTCCATTGACTGAGTACATCACAATTTTAAAATATCCCATATCACTGGGCATTCTGATTTGACTAATTTTAAACTATTATAAATAATGCTGTAATGAATACAATTTGAATACACATTTTTGCAAGGATAAAATCATCTCTTCAGGGTTCATTCTCATATGAAGAATTCTTAGGTCAGAAGATGTGCTTATTTTACATATGACCAAATTGCCTTCTAGACAATTGGCCTCATGCCCCAACAGTGAATGAGAGTGTCTGTGTTTTTAGAGCCTCTCTAACACTGGCTTTAAAAATAACCTTAATGTTTTCCGATTTGATAGATGAAGATATTTCATTCATTCATAGATGAAGATTTTAATTTCTTTGATTATTAGTGAGGTTGAGCAACTTATATTTATTAGTTATTCATAGTACTTTCATGAATGATAGTTGATTCTCATTATTTTCAGTAGATATACATATAAATTTTGTTTTGAAAAATAGAGACGAGGCCTTGCTATGCTACCCAGGTTGGTCTCAAACGCCTAGCCTCAAGTGATCCTCCTGCCTCAGCCTCCAAAAGTGCAGGGATTACAGATGTGAGCCACCATGCCAAAATATAGCAGTAGTTATAGTTTGTGAAGTCACCATGAACAATGACTTAAAGAATAATGAGCCATTGCTCCTACAGGAAATATAAGGTTAGGTTCCTGGAAGCCTCCAATCACAACATTTTTGTCAACTGATCAATATATGGGGGAGGTGCTAAAAAATGTATACACATTTTAAGTGTGATGTTTGCTCAAAAGATGGTGTTAATTCAATGCATGCTAGCATTGCCATGACAGGCAGAATAGTCAAAGAAAATGGCGGAGGCATGGTTACACATTGCTATTATAATTTAATGCACCTTCGAAAAGTAATACATAGATAACATCGCTTAAAATGTGTATACATTATTTGGCATCTCCATTTAACCTTGTTTTTATATATGTTTCTGTTTAAAGATACTTAATATATGCTGTTAATTTATCAACATTGATCTCATGACCAACAGCACTTAACTCATGCCAGCATGGAGCTTAATTAACACATGTCTTTCGTCTGTGAAGCACATCACAGCCTTCTTGTGCTTAGGAACACAATAGCACTTCAGCACTCTGCTTGGGGGCCATTTTAAACTGCCAAATCACCAACAAAAAGCATTAAAAATGTGGAAAATATGGCACCAAGTAGACCACAAAAAGATACTTGACTATAAGGTGAGAGCTGAAACAAGAAGGCCTTGTTCAACCTCAGTCGGGAATGGGTATGTCAGATGACTCAAATTTTTGCCCCTGTGTGCATGTCCGAAAATGATCCCAAATGTGCTGGGAGTATTGACTCTGGGTTTACAAATACATTTTAGCAAGTAGGTGAATTCACAAATACCAACTTAGGAATAATGAAGATCGACTGTATATTTCCTCTGTCCATTTTCCTATTAGGGTGTTTAGTTTTTTCTTATCGGTTTGTCTGAACGATTTGCATATTGGGATTATACTCTTGCCTATCCCACTTTTTTTTGAGACAGGGTCTTGCTATGTTGACCAGGTTGATTGCGAACTCCTGGCCTCAAGTGATCTTCCACCTCAGTCTCCTGAATAGCTGGGCCTACACCACACGCTGTGGTTTATCCAAGTGCTTTTTTGAAGGCTGGGCGTGGGGAGAGCCGGGGAGACAACATAAGAAAAGGAATTTTGTTAGATTTCTGTTACTGTGCAAGTGGTGGGTATTTATTTCTCTCTCTCCTTTTTACAGGCACACCAAATTTGGAATTTTGGCGATTCTTCTCCAGCACCTCCAAATTATGGAAAATCATGTGAGTCCCACCCTAAACTACTACTTTCTATCTATTTTCTGCCTTTATTTTAACCATGATCTTCCGGTGATATTTGCATGCCTTTTGCATTTCTGCTTCCTCCCTCCCGACATCCACCTCACTATTTCATTGTGTCTCTCCTAACAATAATAAGAAAGGTGCGATGTGGAAATGGAAGGAGGGAGAAGTGCCACAGAAACATTTGCCACTTGTAGTGGTGGCAGAAGTGGGAGTGTAAGAGTTTGGAATTATTGATTTTTTTTTTAAAAAAAGGCTTTGGAACATTGGTAAATTTCATTTATTCACACTATGTAGACTCTGTTTATTATAAACACTCACACATGGACTGTCCCCTAGGTATGAGACCTAAAAAGCCAGCACCTGTGACCCTGTTGAACCACAGTCGACGAGGGAAAGCCATCCTAAATCGTGTAAGACTCTTTTTACTTGTCATCCAACAGTGGTTCCCTGCAAGAGAGTCAGGAAGTGAACTTCTGGGTGTCTCTGCATGGCAAAGGGGTGGTGAGGTGTGTATGTTTAGAATAGGTATAAAAGTATTCCCCATGTTATCATCCGGTGAAGAGTAGAGCAAACAGGAAGAGAAATAGTCTTCTTGAAGCACCACGAGCAGTTTCTTCTTCTTCTTCTTTTTTTTTTTTGAGTCAGAGTCTCACTCTGTCTCCCAGGCTGGAGCGCAGTGACACGCTCATGGCCACCACAGCTTCAGCCTGCTGGGCTCAGGCGACCCTTCTGCCTCAGCTCTCCAAGGTAGCTGGAACTACAGGCATGCACCACCACACCCGGCTAATTTTTTTATTTATGGTAGAGACGAGGTCTCACCAAGTTGTCCAGGCAGGTCTTGAACTCCTGGGCTCAGGCAGTCCTCTCGCCTCGGCCTCAAAGTGCTGGGATGACAGGCATGAGCCACTGTGCATGGCCTTGAGCAGTTTCTTGCATCAGTCCCTCCAAGTTGTTTTGGAAACAAGCCTCAGAGAGGCTTATGGAAATTGGAATTTCGATTGTGCTGCCCACATTTTTCATCAGCGATATCAGGAAGTTGTTGGTTCTTACGAAAAAGGTAGTAAGGTCTCAGATTGTCCTGCCCCACCAGGGACCCACCCTGTGCCCAGTGTCCTGTGTCACCCTTCCTGTGTACCTGTCCTGCCACCCAGTGCCTAGCCTCCCCTGTTCCTGACTGACATGGCCCCCCAGAGCAGGGGTTCTGTCTTTCCAGATCAGACCTTCTCAAAATCCAGTAATTGCGTTTTTGAGTTGGGGGTCTCACTCTTGGGGTCGCCCAAGCTGGAGTGCAGTGGCATGATCATGAGAATCATGGCTCACAGCAGCCTTGACCTCCTGGTTTCAGGATATCCACTTCAGCATCCCAAGTAGCTGGGACTACAGGTGTGCGCAACCACACCCAACTAATTTTTTAAAAATTTTTGTTGTAGAGACGAGGTCTTGCTATGTTGTCCAGGTTGGTCTGGGAATCCTGAGCTTGAGCAATCCTCTCACCTCAGCTTCCCAAAATGCTGGGATTATAGGCGTGAGCCACTGTGTCCAGCCTAAAACCCAGCAATTTTTAACAGGATGTTAAAATAGGATTGTTTTTACATCTTAAGAGTTCTGGCAGTGACTCTTAGATAATAAGTTGAAAGAAAGAATGGGCCCAGCATGGTGGCTCAAGCTTGTAATCTCAGTACTTTGGGAGGCCGAGGTGAGAGGATTGCCTGAGACTAGGGTTTGAGATCATCCTGGACAATTTGGTGAGACTTTCTTTCTACAATAAATCAGAAAATTAGCCAGGCATGGTGGCATGCTCCTGTAGTTCTAGCTACTTGGAAGGCTGAGGCGGAAGGATCGCCTGAGCCCAGCAGGCCAAGTCTGTGGTGGCCATGAGTGTGGCACTACACTCCAGCCTGGGCGACAGAGTGAGGCTCCCACTCAAAAAAGAAGAAAGAAAGAAGTAAAACTGGCTTATACACATACTCTACTGACTTCATTTATTATGAAAGTTACAATTATTTTTGCTCTCCTGTTACTTTTGTTTAACAAGAGTTCTCTTTGAATTAATTGTAAAAACCCTCAGATCCACCCTAAGTAATTATATTTGTGATACCGCGAGTTTGATATGCTAGCTACATGAATTAGAAAGAAAACCCTGATCATTAAAATAAAAAATGTTATTCATGTACCAACTAACATTATCACAAGAACCACCAGGGATGTGTACATTTCACTTTGGAAATACCCATCTATGGACGTTAAGTAGCAAATCTGACACTTTTAGCTAACAGACCAGATTGATGGCCCACCTGGGTTCCCAGGCAACCAGTCTATTTTAACAGGGGACTTCCAGAGATGCTGCAATTTTCCTTGACTTTTCTGCTTTAGGACCTGCTAACTTTCCCAGGGAGCATTTCACACATGGGAGGGCAGTGCTGTGGCAGACTGTGGCAGGAGTTATTTGGGGACATTTGAAGCTGTGTGGTCCCCTGAAATTTATATTGTGTGGGCAGCCAGGGACCTCCCTTCACAGCAAGACTGGCGCCTTCTTCTAGAAAGAATAGATGATTTCCTGAAAGTAGTGTATTGCTAGTTGGCCTCCTGGGAATTGCTTGGAAGAATCATTAACTACTGTTAAATAAATAAATCCCTCTTGCTACACAGAGCTGCACGGATGCCAAGCAATTCCATTGCCAATCAGTGTCTGCAGCTGTTCTGGGGAAAGTCTCCTCTCTCTGTAAGGTGCTTCCCCGCCGCCTCCCCACCCCTCCCCGAAAGTGAGTTCTCAAAGTAGCCACTAGCAAGTCAACCACTTCCAGCAAACAAGTGACATTACACCCTTCTCTTGTCTTTGTGATGATAGGCTAAAAGCACACACACAAACTCACACATTCACACACACACAATGAATATGGGTGCTTTTTTTGGAAAACTTGGACCTAGAGACCTTACCAAAAAATAAATCATGACTTTTTATGTATGAGACAATGCAAATCTTTTTAAAATTTTATTTTTTAATTTTTATAGAGACGAGGTCTCGCTTTCTTGTCTAGGTCGGTCTAAAATTCCTGGGTTCAAGCAATCCTCCCGCCTCTGCCTCCCAAGGTGCTGGGATTACAGGCGTGAGCCACTGTGGTGCCTGGCCACAAATCTTTATATATATATATATACACACACACATGTATACACACACACACACACACACACATATTTAAATTGGTGATCTATTTTGGATTCGGAGAACAAGCACTGAGATGTAAAAGTGTGCGAATTCTTGCATTAGCAACAAGTGGGGATTGGATGACGTTCTCAAGCATCAGAAAGTACTCGCTTGGTGTCTTTGGTAGCCAGCCTGTAAATATTTATATCCCGGTGTCTGATCTCGAAGGAGTTCATGAGGTACACCAGAAGCAGAGAGCTCACACCTAGGAATGTAGGGACTAAAGGAAAGGTAGAAAACGTGGCTAAAGCGTGAAGGGGAGAGCCGGACTTGGTGGCTCAGCCTGTAATCCCGCGCCTTTGGGAGGCTGAGGTGAGGTGAGTGGATTGCCTGAGCCCGCGTGTTCGAGACCCGCCTGGGCAGCAAGACCTCATCTCCACAATAAATCAAAAAATCAGCCGGACGTGGTAGTGCATGCCTGTAATTCTGGCTACTTGGAAGGCTGAGGCAGAAGGATCGCTGGATCCCAGCAGGTCGAGGCTGCGGTGGCCGGGAGAGGCCACTGCACTCCAGTCTGGGCGATGGAGTGAGACTTCAGCCCCTCCCCAAAGAATGACGGGGAGAGGGCTCTCCGAAGAAGCAGGGAGGCCCCATTCAGAGTTTGCTGGAGTTCTGCCTCTTCTCTCTCTTCTGCGTATTGATCTGGCCTTCCTGAAGGAGACACAACATAGGAGGCAGGAAGGTTCAAAGAGATGGAAGAAAATGCGGGCTCCATCCCAGCTCCCGCTCGTGAGTGATGTCTGGTTTGGAAGAGGCCACTTAATTCCCAGTTCTGTGGCAAAGTGACCTTTGCGGACGAGCGCGTGTTGACAACCAGGGCATTTTTCTCCAGCTGCAGGGACGCTGCGACTCCGAAAGCAAGGTTGGCTCCTCCGAAGACTCGGAGACGGACGGATACTCCGATTACGGCTGGGGAGGGCCTTTGTCGTCGTTTGGTTGAGTTGGAGGGCGAAGCCACAAGGCTGGGGCCCGGAGCTCGCTGGAGAAAGACGTGGAGGTACGAGGGCCCGGGGACAGCTGGGCCGTGGCAGGCGGGCTTTCTTGGGACACTTTGCTGGGCTTCGTCCTCTATTTTTTTTTTTGGCCTTTAATTGGAGGAGGGGGACAAGAGTTCTTATGATCATTACTAAATCCTCCCTTAAAATAAATACTGGGAATCACATTTCTCTGCAAGACGCACAGAAATGGTGTGGCCCCGACCGCGGCGGGCCCAGCGTCCCTTGTCCTGGGAGCCGGGGAAGGGTGCGAGGAGGGCTCTTTTGTATTCAGGACGATCGTCCAGAAGAGCCCGACTCCTCCCCGCCGCCACGTTTTCCTCCTCGCGAAGCGCCGCCGGAAGCGCATTGGGAGGCTCTGGCCGTCGGGGGCGCGGGTGCGGGGCGGGGAGTCCCGGCCAAGCCAGCCCCGGGCCTCCCGGGAGGCACCCGCGTTCCCGAGACCCGCCCACGGCCCACCCCCGAGGTCTCCCTCCTCCTGATCCGTCGGTCCTGCTCCTCCCTCCACGGTCCTCCTCCCCCCACGATCCGCCTCCTCCCTCCGCTGTCCTCCCCCCCCCACGATCCGCCTCCTCCCTCCGCGGTCCTCCTCCCCCCACGATCCGCCTCCTCCCTCCGCGGTCCTCCTCCCCCCCCGATCCGCCTCCTCCCTCCGCGGTCCTCCTCCCCCCCACGATCCGCCTCCTCCCTCCGCGGTCCTCCTCCCCCCACGATCCGCCTCCTCCCTCCGCGGTCCTCCTCCCCCCCACGATCCGCCTCCTCCCTCCGCGGTCCTCCTCCCCTCCACGATCCGCCTCCTCCCTTTGCAATCCTCCTCCCCTCCAGGATCCGCCTCCTCCCTCCGCATTCCTCCTCCCCTCCAGGATCCACCTCCTCCCTCCACAGTCCTCCTCCCCTCCAGGATCCACCTCCTCCCTCCGCAGTCCTCCTCCCCTCCAGGATCCGCCTCCTCCCTTTGCAATCCTCCTCCCCTCCAGGATCCGCCTCCTCCCTCCTAGGTCCTCCTTCCCCCAAGATCTGCCTCCTCCCTCCGCGATCCTCTCCCCACCGCGATCCGCCTCCTTCCACGATCCTCCTCCCCTCCAGGATCTACTTCCTCCCTCCGCCCCCTCCACACGATCCGCCTCCTCCCTCAGCGATCCTCCCTCCACACGATCCTTCCTCCTCCGCTGGCCCCCACACAGCCCGCCTCCCCTCCCGCCCTTCCCCACCCGTGCACAACGCGTTGGAGGCGGGGCCCGGCGTGGCGTAGACGGCGACCCGGGGCGCGGGAAGGACCCGGCAGCCGTCTAGGGCAGCAAAGGGCCCCACCCGCTGATGTCCTAGCAGGGAAGACACAACAGTGCCTGGTTTAGGAAAGCAGCCGCCTCCCGGCCCTTCTTCCTCCCAACCCCCGCTCTGCCTCCGCCATGTATTCCCACTCCCCAAGACCGTTCTTCTCTTATGCTTTAGGGTGCATAGAAAAAGATAATTAAAAGTCGCACTACCACCCCTACCTCCCCCCCGCCCAGACGCCTAGTGCTTCATTTTGTCCTTTAGCCCTAGGTTGGGTTAAGTACGTTCCCGGGGAGCCATCTGGTCTGATTCCCGGCAACCCTTCACATGGTTTCCATTAAGCTCGCCAAAACCGTGCATTGAAAATGCAGCCCTCTAGCCACTCAGGAACCTCCAGGATTTCTGTCCAGGCCAACCTTGCTAGGGAGCCTCAGGCAGGGGGAGGCAAAGGCCTCTGTTTAACTTCTGAGTCTAGTGCCTGGTGATCCTGGTCTTATGCTGTCATTACTAAGGGTACAGTTCCAAGAAAACACAGTTCTCCCTTGCAGTGATTATCATTTATTCATGAAGTATATATTTTTTACTGTTGGCAAGGCATAATTTATTAGAATTCTGTTTTAATTCTAAAAAAATCAATGTTATCAGCTTTGCAGGTGGGTTTACAAAAATAACTTGGCCACGGAAATTCAAGTTGACCAGCAGCGTTAGTGTG
Source organism: Cephalopachus bancanus (assembly GCA_027257055.1). Taxonomy (NCBI): domain Eukaryota; kingdom Metazoa; phylum Chordata; class Mammalia; order Primates; family Tarsiidae; genus Cephalopachus; species Cephalopachus bancanus. The sequence continues at coordinate 7,518,681 of JAPVLO010000010.1, read as the reverse complement.
GTTGAGTCTATATCGTCTCCTTGCCTGTTCCCCATTCCTATACCTCCAAAAGACAAAGACCAAATGTTTCGCTCGTGGAAACATATCTCCTCACACATGGGTTAGGGCTTGTGGTCCAAGAAAAAGAAGCGGTAGGTTCAGAGAATAATAGGGAATTGTAACTGGAATGTTTCTTAGGATACATCAACGATAAGTTTGTCAGTTTATTGAGGAGACTCAGAAAGTGGAGGGACTTGGCTGGGGCGGGGGGTGTTCACACAGCTTAAGAGTACAGGACTGGCCCGGCTCAGGGGCTCAGCCTATAATCCCCAGCACTTTGGGAGGCCGAGGTGAGAGGATGGTTTGAGCCCAGGGATTCAAGACCAGCCCGGGCAACTTGGTGAGACCTCGTCTCTACCAAAAAAAAAACAAAAAACACACACACACACACACAAACTAGCCAGGCATGGTGTTGTGCATCTGTAGTTCCAGCTACTTGGAAGGCTGAGGCAGAAGGAGCACCTAAGCTCAGCAGGTTGAGGCCGCAGTGGCCATGAGCGTGCCACTGCACTCTAGCCTGGGCGACAGAGTGAGACTCCTACTCAAAAAAAAAAAGAGTGCAGGACTGACCCGTTTAGTCCGTCAGCCTGATTTGGGGACAGGTGGATAGGAAGGCGACCCAGGCATTAAGTGCTTTATCAGCTAGCTTTATCAGCGAAAGGGATTTCGGTCCGGCTCAATTCATCTGTGGCACATCCTGGCTGTCTCCTGCTCATCAACTGCCTGTCCTGCTCTATGCCTTACCTGTTTGGGGAGTTATAGCCCTTTCTTCCTGCCCCTAACCTCCCTTCTTTTTTTGCCTTTGCTGTTCTTCCTATCTCCCCATCCCCGCCCTGATCGTGTGATTTTTATTTGGGTTTTTAAAATGAAACCAGGTGCTGCATAAAACAAAAGCAAAGTAATAACAAGAAAAGGCTATCCAATGCGTAAGGAATGTGCTGAGTTTTATGACTCAGGAGGTCCTGGCAGGGAACTCAGACTGACATGGAGAGGTGGGTGGCACCGAGCACAGACCATACATGGCAGCCCTGGCTTCCCCAGATAGGCACGGTCAAGGCTGCCGGTGACTCATTTCACAGAACCAGAGCCTCGTTCTCTGTGGAACAAGACTTCCCCGAGGCTAGAGCCAGATGATCGTCAACTTTTCCCATCCCAGCCAGATCAGTCAGATGGCACAGGGGCCACCCCCAGGTTTGGAGGGGAGGAGAGCCCAGGCCAAAGGCCATCCCTGGGAAAGAAGCGGGCTCTACAGACTTGGGCGAGGGTTTTGGCGCATTCAGGAGATGAATAGCAAGGCAGCTGCAAAGTGACATGAAAATGAGCATGGATTGTGGTGCAGACAATGACTTGGGAGTTCCAGGTGGCAGGATTGCTGCAGTGTCTTAGAGGAGGGGCGTGCAGGAGCGCTCCTGGGCTTCTGAGATGCCCACGGGTTCCTGGGATGTGATTCCTAAGGCAATCAGGAGGAGTCGCTAAGGGCGAAAGTGGTAGACTTTAAATCAACACCCAGAGAGATGCCCCAACACACATCCCCACATTCTGAGAATTCTTTTCAAATGAGCTTAGTAATGGGGTGAAGTGTACATTTTTTCCTGTTACTAAGAGACGAGCTGAGAGGGTCGAATGCTAAGGAGAATGTCTCTCCTAGCAGAGGTGGCAGGAGGGGTTGGAATTTGGGTGACACCGGTCTGTTTGCCCTGTCTTCATTACCCAGCTGGGTTGAACAGGACCAATGGCGCTCCTGTTTCTGCCACCCCCGAGAAGGCTGTCACTCTCGGAATGAGAATGAACCTTGACTGGCATAAATGAGGTCTCCATGCAGCAGCCTCACAGAACGGGGGCTTGTGTTTCCTTTCCTTTTCTTTTTTTTTTTTTTCTTTTCCTGTCTACAGGATGCCCATCAAAAAGCTATGGCGACTCTTCCATAATTGCAGGGGAAGTTCCTCCCAACTTTTTCATTAAAGTCTACTTACCTGGAAAAATAAAGTCTTTTAAGGACGATGACTTCATAAATATTTATAGTGGGAACAGGCATCATTTTGGTTCTGTGGGAGAATGGGCTCATTCAGTTTTATTTATGATGTGACACTCGGGTGAGTGACATCCGTCATCTGGGTCGGCCCTCCACTCTGTTCCACTGAAGCATGTTTATGGAGTGATTATGCCTGCAAATATTTGCTATATTTAGGTCCTCACCACTCCAAACCCCCTCTTAGCCTTCCTAAGTCCCCAAACCAGCAAAAAAGCCAAGCTTGTGGTCTGGGAAGATTGGAACCCTAATGACAAGGCACTGGGGCTTTAACGTGTCCTATAGGAGCATCTGACAAATTGGGGGGCAATTAGAGTGGGGACGCTGGCTGTTATTATAGCACTCCTGCACCATGGCAGGTTTGTGGGTCCTGTGTCTCACAGTGAGAGCTCTCAGCTGGACTGAGGGATTTTGACAGGTAATAAGCACAGCCCTGAGTGACAAAACTCTCCTTCCCAGGGAGCCTTCTCTGGACAGGATCTCACAGGCCCCCAGATCTGTCACCATGCACCTCAGGGCTCTGGAGGCAAGACCTGGTGGGGGCTCTGTGACCTCAGCTGGGTCAAGGTCCTTGGTGTAACCTGAGGCTTCCTCTCAGCCACACCTGGCCCCTGGCTGGGCAGCAGCTGCCCTCCCACAGCGGTGGGGGAGGGATGGTCCCCTCTGGCTTCCCGGCTTGAGAGCAGCACATGCCCTGACCCAGGCATTTCAGGCTGGTCTTAGGCCTACTTTGGGACTCAATCTTTGCCTCCGATCAGCTCAGCCACCTATTGTTTATCCTGGGAAGGGCCAGGTCTTGGCACGGGGGCCTGAAGCGTTGCCAGGGGTTTATTTTTAGAGACAGGAAAATGTCTGCTTTTTGGCAGCTGCTTTTTTTCTGTCACACACCAGGGATGGCATTAAAAAGTTTAAGGGAAGGATTCCAAGCCCTAAATTCATGGCCTGTGACATAGGCAATAAGTGTCATGAGCTTCTCAATGGAAACCTTGGAGGAGCCTAGCATCTGTCATTAGAAGGCCTCCTTGGCAGAGTGGTGGCTCTTCTGCCATACCCTGGAACAAAGAGTTCTCTGGCCCATGAACCTCAGGGCCTGGGCATTTCACGAGACCCTCTTGAGTGCATCAGCTGATCCAATCCACAATCTAGTCCAACGTGGTAGACAGAGTAAGATAAACCATCAGTCTACTACATATCATGTTCATCAATTCTCCTGGACACTCTGACATTGTCATGATGGTGGTAGAAGACAGCCAGTTTCCATGACAAAAAGGGTATTATTGGACTGAGTAATTGCATTTCCACGTTGTATTGGGAGGAATGTTTTTCTAATATGGTTCCCTCTTAAAGCATTTTTGTAGGTCCTGTGATTGTGGCTACTGACAGTTTATCTGAAAGCATTTTGTAAACCAACATGACATGGAATGGAAATAAAGGTAATTAAATTGTGTTTCCTATCTTCTTTCCTCTCCAACCTTTGAAAAAAGATTCCTTTCTAATTACACAAATAAAAGTAAATATGCTCCCCTTTGCGACTCATAGCCATGATTATCTTTTGATTTCATTTTTCTTCTTGCTGAAGTGCATCCTTGGTAGGTTTCCTTTTATTTTTTTCTAGTGGGCAACAAATTTTTTTCTAAGGGCTTGTTGTCTGAGAATTTATTTTCTGACTCTCTTTTTGAGGGCTAGTGGCTCCCTATAGAACCCCAAGTTCAAGTTTATTTTTCCTGAACATCTTTAAGCTGCTGTTCCATCATTTTTCTGAAACTTCTGTGGTTGATGAGCAGTCTGCTGTTCATCTGAGTCTCACTCCTTTGTAGATAACTTCTCTGTATCCTGTTGGACCTTTTAGGATAGTCTTTTTCACTTTCATGCTCTGGAGTCTTATTTTCATATTGCTGTGTATGAGTTTTTCTTTTTTGGGGGGGGTTTGGAATCTCACTCTGTCACCCAGGGCGTGGGCACACTCAAGGGCATTCCAGCTTCAACCTACCGGGCTCTGGCGATCCTTCCACCTCAGCCTTCCAAGTAGCTGGAACTACAGGCGCGCTCTACCATACCTGGCTAAAGTTTATTTTTCAAGTCTATCTTCCTTGAGACTGATACACTCTTTCAATCTGAGAGCTCAGGTCTTTCTTTAGTTCTAAGATATGGGCTTGGGAGGAGAGGAAGAAACCAGAAAGATCTAATTGATCTACATAATAAAGTGCTGAAGAAGAAAGAAAAGTGTCTGTGTGGCTTGGGTGCTAGCTAGGTAGGAAAAAAATGTCTAGGGAAGACTTTCAAGATACTTTGAATGTATATTTAAAATGTACTATTCTCTGGTGTTTTATGGCAAGACTAAAAGTTGAATTGCTGTAATATTTTTTTCTGTGGGACTATTGTTTCTGTGATTCAGTGCTGAGACTGAATCACAAGATGCCTTGGGGTTCGTATGATTTTATAAGCAATTATTATTATTTTAAATAATTAAGCAAATATATATATTTGTCTCTCTCCCCTCCCCTCTTACCTTTGCCACTTATCCAGACCATAGTTCTTTCCTTCCCTCCTTCCTTCCTTCCTTCCTTCCTTCCTTCCTTCCTTCCTTCCTTCCTTCCTTCCTTCCTTCCTTCCTCTCAGTGTCTTTCTCTGTAACCCAGGATGCAGTGCAGTGGCACGATCATGGCTCACTGCAGCCTCAACTTCTTTGGCTCAGCCAATCCTTCCACTTCAGCGTCCAGAGTAGCTGGGACTAGGTGCAACATCATGCCTGGCTAAATTTTTTTGAACTCCGGGCTCAAGGAGTCCTCCTGTTTCAGTCTCCCAAAGTGCTGGGATTACAGGCAGTTTCTTGTTTTATATAATGATCTGATATATATGTGTATATATATATATATATATATACATATGTGTGTGTGTGTGTGTGTGTGTGTGTGTGTGTGTACATACACGATCCTATATGTGTGTATATATTATATATAGTATCTGATTATATATGTATATATACTATATATATACACAAATTAAATACTCGAAAGTCCTGTTGTTTCTCTATAACTGCCATTCTATCTAACTAATCTACCTACCTTCCTAAATATTCTCTTATAGCTAATAGTTTATAAGAAGCCTAGACAAATGGTAATCTAATTTGTAATTAGTAATCTGATTTGTCATCAGAGTTGTCACACGTCGATCATAGATTTGGACAGAAAAGACAGCATAGTGGTCAGTCTCATGGCAGGCTAGGACTCTGAGCTGAAAGTCTGGCATATGAAACTCTGCCACTCTCACCAGCAGCTTACTGCTCTAGACTGAGGAGTTCGTTCCGTGGGTCCACCCGCTGGAGTTGATGTGGCATAAAGGGACAAGATTTGGGGAAAGGCTCAAACATGAACTGATATTTACCAACAACAGTATATCTGAGCAAATGAAGGCCAGAAGATGCAGACAAAAATCACGTCATGTCCTCTCACTCTCTTCTTGAAACATAATAATTGAATTGGTTTTTTATTTTGTTGTGTGCATATATTACCTTTTAAAAAGTACTAGAAACAGTTGTGAAGTACACAGAATTTGGAAATCATCATTGAGGGTCTAAATTCTCCCAAGAGATTTGGCTTGCATGAGGGCTCCTTCCTTTTACTTTGAATATCCACATTAAAGTTTTGATATGATGAAACAGTAAACAGATGCAGCCTGTATAGTCTGAATTACTCTCCTGACTAAAAGGTAATTAAGGACTGAGCCACTGCAGTCTAGCACCCTGGTGAACACTGAGTGCCTAATGTGAAGTGCTTCTATTCTCACTCGAATCTGAGACATGCACAGCCTCTGCCTAAGTGGGAATACTATATTAATACAGATACATATTACTACATCATATTAACACAGTTAGTATATCATATGACTACACTTAGATGTTTAATGTGACCTTTTTTTTTTTGAGTTGGAGTCTCTCACTCTTATCGCCCAGGTTAGAGTGCGGTGGCATGCTCACGGCTACCACAGCCTCGACCTGCTGGGCTTAGGTGACCCTTTCACCTTTGCGTTCCAAGTAGCTGAAACTACAGATGCATGTCACCAGACCTGGCTAGTTTTTGTGATTTATTGTGGAGACAAGGTCTTACCAAGTTGCCCAGGCTGGTCTTGAGCCCCCGGACTCAGGCAATCCTCTTGCCTCGGCCTCCCAAAGTGCTAGGATTACAGGCTGATCTACCACGCCTTGCCTAGTGTGGTTTTTTCCAGATAATTCCATACATAGTGATTGAGCTTTTTGAGGGGTGGGCGCCTGATGGGTCTCAGGTAGGGCTGAGAAGGGAATGAACTATCAGGTACTGAAAAGCCATCAAGGTCAAATTCTGCTGATCTCCCCAGAAGCTTCCTACTCTAGACTGTAGAATTCCATTCTATAGATTGTCTCTAGGTCCACCCATCGGAGTTGACGTGTGACCCAGTGGAGGGACATTGGGAAAGGCTTTACATGGAACTGATGGTCAACTAGGAATAGCGTCTTGGAGAAGATGCAAACAAAATTAAGTCCAGGTATCCACCAACAATGGAGGGCAGGTAGGCGAAAACCCTTCACTTGGGTCCTCAAGAGAGTCAGGCATTTCTTCAAGTTGCCATAAGCATTTCTTCTTTTCTGAAATGCAGAATTGCTTGTACTTCATATGAAACCAGTGCTCTATCCATCTTCAGTGAGGGGGAAATGCCTTCTAATATTCTTTCCTTTCTGTAAAACAAAAAAGACAGTGTGAGGTTTTCAAAATTTCATTTTACCAGAAAAAAAAAAAGAACCATACATGCATTTACTTTATAATTTTAGGGTGTTGTACTTCTCATTTCTGGCTAATCTATGATTAACTGTGGCTTCTAACACATCAGGTTTCCTACTTTCCTGTGGTTATCTTCTCTCTAACCTTTATGTTGTGATCAATGCTCTACACATTTGTATGTAAATACCATTCCGTAATTCAGTGCCTAAGGAAAAATCCATTTCTAAATAGGGGGATTCTGAAATAATAACCACCCCTTGTTTTGAGAATTTAGGTTTTCATAAAACAACATTTGTAAAAGCAGGCCCACCTCTAGAGAACACGTGACAAGTACCTAGCAGATGTCATTACTGCAAAGTGCTTCCCTCAAAACCCTTAGATTTTCACTTCCTCTGGATTTGCCGCTTTAATGGGAGAGCCCTCCACGGTGACACACACGCTCTGCTTCTCAAAGTGTGGTCTGCGAGGCTCTGCCAGATGGTCTCCTTCAGAATAAATGCTTTCAATGTGATAATGTTTACATTTGTGTTTCTGGCATGAACTATTAATTTCCTCGTGATATTGAATAAAAAACAGATTATTTCATTTTGAGCTCATAAAGCCCAGTACCTTTCTTCTCCATTCTATCTGGTAGGGATTGTTTAGTTCCTGTTGGTGAGGTGACAGCAAGTGTGGGAAGGATCACTGAGCAGCATGCCCCCTCTTCCTGCTAGGCAGAAGTGCTGTGTGGCCTAGAAGGATTTGAGATCCACTCCTCTCCACGGAGGTCACGTTTGCAGAAAGGGATAGTTTGTCCAGATAACATGAGACCAGGGCTCCAACATAAACAACCTCCTTTAAACCTCACAGTTTACCACCTAGCTTGAATATTCTGGAATTCAGTGATGGAGTCTGAGCTCTCTGGCCATGTTCATCATGTTTTTTAGAGGCTTATCATTTTCTCTTCGAAGTCTTTATTGTTCCAGACTAGAGTCCTTGTTTAATCATTCTGGCCACAGCAGAGAAATGAGATGGTTAAGGAGACTTTCTATCCCTTGACCTTTTTTATTGTACTTCTCTGAACTCTTGTCCAGAGCTGGAAGCAGTGGTACTAAATTTTATCTATGCAGCTCCTGTTTCCTGAGGATGTCTTTGGCCAACAGAAACTGGTCCTGGCAGGCTACACTAGTGAGACTGGAATGAAGATGGATGGTGAACTTCAAAGGATGAGTTTATATCAAAAAGATATGGAAAATTGGTCTGGAGTGTGCAGGATAATGCCTTCAGTTTACTCTTCTCTTTTTTTTTTTTTTTTTTTGAGTTGAAGTCTCACTCTGTCGCCCAGGGTGGAGTGCAGTGGCATGCTCATGGCCACCGCATTCTCAACCTGCTGGGCACAGGTGATCCTTCTGCCTCAGTCTTCCAAGTAGCTGGAACTACAGACATGTACCACCATGCCCAGCTAATTTTTAAAAAAATTTAGTGTAGAGACGAAGCCTCATTAAGTTGCCCAGGCTGGTCTCGAACCTCTGGACTCAGGCAACCCTCTCACCTCAGCCTCCCAAAATGCTGGGATTACAGGCTTGAGCCACTGTGCCTGGTTTACTCTTTTGAAGGATGCAAAGTAGAGAATGATAGGAAAATGTTAGATTTCCCTGAGAGAGAAAGGAGGATTTGGTGTCTTTTGGCAAGAGCTGGGGTGCATGACTTTTAATTCTCTCATCACCAAATTTAATACAAGTGTGGGCTTTTCTTCTTGTTGCCAGCTTCTCACCTCTGACTCATTCTCCCTCCCCCGCCCCCTTTATTTCCATAGCTTTAGGGGGTACAATTTTGGTCTGGGCTTTAAATGTACCCATCATCTCCACCTGTGCACATTGTATCTGATAGCTGACTTTTAGTCCCTTCACCCCCGTCCCCCACCCTGTTCTTAGTCTCCAGTGGTCATTATGTTATTCTCTGTGTCTTTGCTGGTTCTTAGTTTAGCTCCCACTTAAGTGAGAATGTGCTGTATTTGGTTTTCTGTTCCTGAGTTAGTCGCCGATTCATTCTTTAAGCTATTGGAATTCATTTTCTGCTCCCAACTCATCCCTGAAACTGCATCCTTAAGTATCATCAGGGACCATCAAATTGGTGAAGGCTGTGAGTCATCACTTTTCTATATTATTTCACATGTGTCTCTCTATCCTTGTCTTTTCTGACAATGCTGTACTTGTCTGACTTCTCTGATTGTTTCCTCTCACACTCCTGCATTGTCTTCTGTTCTTCTTCCTTGTAATCATCCTCCTCCTTTATGGAAGGTGACATCTCCCAAGGTTCTGACTTTTGTGCCTTTGTTGTTATGGCTACTGTTTCTGCTGTCTTCAAATATCATTTATGTGCCTACAAGTCTGATCATGAACTTTCTTCTGGGCTCTGGAATAAATCTTCACAGTCCTTTCTACACAAAAACATCCTATTCAGACAGGAGACTATTGTGACCCACCTGGAGGAAACACTAAGAACCTGCATGAAGATGTCAAAATGGAAAAGACAGGACAGAGTCATGAAATATTTGGCAGATAAAATAAACAGAGCTCTGTGATGAATTAGCTGTCCGAATAGAGGGAGGAAGAGAAAGAAGTAGGGGGCACAGAGGTGACCTCAAGTTTTGTAGCTTAGGTAATTTGGAGGATGGATACGTCCTTAGTGGAATTAAGTCGCATGCAGTAACAGGCAGATTTGAGGGAGAAGATAACTTCAATTCAGAACATATGTCATCTCTTTTCCTTTTCTTTGCCTTTCGAGTCTTCCTTTCTGTTTTAGTTGGAGTCTTCCTTTCTGTTTATAGTCTGTTTAGCTATAACAGAATACGTAAGACCAGGACATTTATTTTTTGTTTTGATTTTTTGAGTAGGAGTCTCACTCTGTTGTCCAGGCTGGAGTGCAGTGGCATGCTCACTGCCGCCACAGCCTCGACCTGCCGGGCTCAGGCAATCCTTCTGCCTCTGTCTTCCAAGTAGCTGGAACCACAGGCGCACACCTTTTTTGATTTATTGTGGAGATGAGGTCTTGCCAAGTTGCCCAGGCTGGTCCTGAACCCCTGGACTTAGGCCATCCTCTCACCTCCACCTCCCAAAGTGCTGGGATTACAGGCGTGAGCCACTGTGCCCGGCTAAACAGAGAAATTTATAGTGAACAGAAACATATTTGGCTCACGGTCTGGAGGCGGCAAAGTCTAAGATTAAGGGGCCGGCATGTTGTGATGGTCTTCTTGCTGTATCAGCCCATGAGAGAAGGAAGAAGGGCAAAAGAGTGAGAGAGAGAGAGAGAGAGAGAGAGAGAGAGAGAGAGAAGGGGGAGAGGGCTGAACTCGTGCTTTTATAATGATCCCGTGATCACGAACTCACTCCTGTGATAACGACATGAATCCTTCACTGAGGGCAGAACCCTCATGTCCTGCTCACCTCTTGAAGGTCCCCCCTCTCAACGCTCTTACATTAGAGATCAAGTTTCCAACACGTGCACTTTGGGGGATGCAGTCAAACCATAGCACTTAGCGCTGCTAGAATTATCTTCCTGAAACACAGGTCCAATCATGCCATTCTCTCAATTTTTTTTGTAGCTCTTACTGTCTGGAGAGTAGCTGAGGCATTTAGTCGGCTTGACTGGGATTCGAAGCCCTACACAAGCTGGCTTTGTTTGCCTTCATTGTCATCTTCTAGCACAACAGAATCTACCAAGCGATTTCTCACCTTCTTGTCTTTGCTCAAGCTGTCCTCTCAATCTGGAATGCCCTCCCCAATTTTCCTGTCTATGAAAATTCTACTCATTCTTTACATAGCAGTTTGCCTTCTCCATCCTCCAGAAAGCCTCCTCCTGCCCCTCTTAGAATCAAGCACTTTATTCAATATTTCCACAGCAATGTATATGTACTTTCTATGGTATTGTAATGCATTTGCTCAGACGCGCATGTCTCCTATTGGCTGGTAAACTTGTTAAAGTTGGGCAATGCCTCCTATCTATCTGCATTCCTTATCAGCTTCTGCCCCATATTGGTTGCTCATTAAATACATGGAAAGAAGAGGAAGACGTTGATTATGGTTGGAGAGGAAGGGGCGTCTGGGGAAGAGAAGAGAAGTGTTTGGGAAAGTAGGTAGGCTTGGACTTGTTTAAGAATATGAGAATACAGCCGGGCTCGGTGGCTCAGCCTGTAATTCCGTGCCTTTGGGAGGCTGAGGTGAGTGGATTGCCTGAGCCCACGGGTTCGAGACCCGCCTGGGCAACTTGGCGAGACCTCATCTCTACAATAAATCAAAAAATTAGCCAGGCGTGGTAGCGTGCGCCTGTAGTTCCAGCTAGGGTTGAGGCGGAAGGATCGCTGGAGCCCAGCAGGTTGAGGCTGCGGTGGCCAGGAGCGTGCCACTGCCCTCTAGCCTGGGCGACAGAGTGAGACTCCAACTCAATAAATAAATAAATACATAAATAAATAAATAAATAAATAAATAAATAAATAAATAATATGAGAATACCGGAGCTTCTTGCTGAATGTCACCAACATGGATTCAAGTGCTTTGTGGAGGTTGGCCAAGTGGCCTGTGTCTCCTTTGGACCTCATGCCAGAAAGTTGGTCATGATTGTAGATGTTATTGATCAGAACAGGGCTTTGGATGATGGACCTTGCACTCAGTTGAGGAGACAGGCCATGCTTTTCAAATGCATGCAGCTCACTGACTACGTCCTCAAGTTCCCACACAGTGCCCGCCAGAAGTATGTGCGGCACGCCTGGCAGAAGGCTGATATCAGTACAAAATGGGCGGCCACGAGATGGGTCAAGAAGACGGAAGCCAGAGAAAGGAAAGCCAAGATGACAGATTTTGATCGTTTTAAAGTCATAAAGGCTAAGAAAATGAGGAACAGGATAATCAAGAATGAAGTTAACAAGCTTCAAAAGGCAGCTCTCCTGAAAGCATCTCCCAAAAAAGCACTTGGGTGCTGCTGCTAAAGTATCAGCAAAAAGCCGGGCTCGGTGGCTCAGCCTGTAATCCCGCGCCTTTGGGAGACTGAGGTGAGTGGATTGCCTGAGCCCGCGGGTTCAAGACCCGCCTGGGTGGCGAGACCTCATCTCTACAATAAATCAAAAAAATCAGCCGGGCGTGGTAGCGCATGCCTGTAATTCCGGCTACTCGGAAGGCTGAGGCAGAAGGATCGCCGGAGCCCAGCAGGTCGAGGCTGCGGTGACCGGGAGCGGCCACTGCACTCCAGTCTGGGCAACAGAGTGAGACTCCAACTAAAAAAAAAAAAAAAAAAGTATCAGCAAAAAAGGTGACCACCGCTGCAGGCAAGAAGGCTCCAGCCCAGAAGGTTCCTGCCCCAAAAGCCACAGGCCAGAAGGCAGTGCCTCCACCAAAAGCTCAGAAGGGTGAAAAGTCTCCATCCCAGAAAGCACCTGCTCCAAATGCATCTGGCAAGAAGGCATAAGAGGCTATCAAAACAAAAATAAAGGTTCTTTTTGACATGTTGGCAAAAAAAAATAATAATATGTTCAACTGGCATGGAAAACTTTGGGTTGTGAAGAACAGGGATGGATCATACTGATGAGAGTCAAGAAAGCATTGTGTGTCATGTGGGGGGCTCCAATTAAACACAGGATCCTGTGACACAGCATCATGTATGTACACATTGAGCTGCTTTTTCACAGGCAGACATGCCAAATCGTAAAGTCCTTCAGCAGGAAATTATTATTCTGCCCATTTAGAAAGATACAAGGCCCCTTTGTGTAACCAAGACTCCTGAATATTTAGCCGTTTCTGCGGCTAATCTATTGTCTGATGCCATAAAGAGATGGGACCTTGACTGATAGTATGGTGATGACCCACTACTATGCCCATTTATTTAATTGTAGAAAAGATGGGCAAGGGGATATTCTGATTAATGAGATTTCTTTGACCCTTAATTATTCCTTTCATATGTTAGACCCTTTCGTCAACCTGTTTTTATCTTCAGCTGCACAAAGGAAAAATGAAAAAATATTGTCTTTTAATATGAATCCCAGAATACCACAATGGATGACCTTTCTGGATGCTGACATGCATACATATTTATTGTTTCCATCTTTATTATGTGTGTGCTCCATGCATTCTTAATGTACACATCCTATGTATCTATGTAACCATCCCTTAGCCCATGCTTATGCCAATCTTTCATTAGTAAAATACTGCTAGTTGTCTGTTAGAGATGGGAAGAAACAGAGAAGACCCATATCCTGAATATTTTAAGTTTCAGCCGTTTCTCAAGAGGGCAGCTACCCCTTGTCCAGCCCCAGGTTCTTTTTTTTTTTTTTTTTGAGCTGGAGTCTCACTCTGTCGCCCAGACTGGAGTGCAGTGGCCGCTCCCAGCCACCGCAGCCTCGACCTGCTGGGCTCCGGCAATCCTTCTGCCTTAGCCTTCCAAGTAGCCGGAATTACAGGCATGCGCTACCGCGCCTGGCTGATTTTTTGATTTATTGTAGAGATGAGGTCTTGCTGCCCAGGTGGGTCTCGAACCCACAGGCTCAGGCAATCCACTCACCTCAGCCTCCCAAAGGCGCGGGATTACAGGCTGAGCCACCGATAGCCCCAGGTTCTTAAGGGAGTCACAAGCACAGACAAGATGCCAGGCGAATGTAATCGTTTTATTCCTAGCTGGGTATGGCCGCCAGAACTTTGTTGGGCTACCATTCATGCTGAGGTGGGACCTAGGAGAGCCAACTTAGTGCCTTTTGCTTGGGCTTGATGCTGGCCCCAGAGGCCTGGGTGATGACTCTTCCCTTGGTCCTGTTTGGTCTCTCCTGTGGCTTTCATGGGTCAAGAAGGCTAAGGTAGGAGGTAGTCCCCATCCCTGTCTAGTGGCTTCCCCTAAACAAGTCCTAGAAGAGCTACATTCCATCAGAGAAATAAAAATCACACCCCACATAGGAGAGGACTCTAAAGAGACCCTATCACTTGGCTGAGTGGGCCTTAACCTACCTCTCCTGTGCCAACTCCTCCGCTGCTTGGCATCATGACCCAACATTCTCCCTGGCTCTGCCCAACTCCCTCAGTCCTTCTTGGCAGTGGCGGTGGAAGGAAGGGTGAGGAGGGAAGGAAAGAGCTTTGAACTAACCCAACAGATTGGGTGGATAGTCAACACTGGTCTAGAGGCTAAAGTGATGACAACAGCCACACCAAATATGATCATGGTATTGGACACCTCTTGTCATCCACCTCACACATTCACCTCTTTCTCCAGCTTGTGCTGTGGCCACCAGTTGTGGTCAGGTGTAATTGACAGTACCTCCTTGGATTTATCAACTGGCTCTTGCTGTCTGCCCTAGGGACTTCTTTGCCACCCCAACATGGACTGTATTCTTTCATTATGCTAAAACTAAAATGTCTTTCTCTATACCTGTTAAACCATTTACTCTTCTGCAGAAAACACTGGCAGAGAGCTCAAGGGTCACCATGTGCTGGTCGCTGGGAGGAGGTTGAAAGCAGTCAGGTCATGGGAAACGAAGAGGGCAGAGTTGGTGAGACAGAGGTGGGTGGGGCAGAACCATCCCATCTGGCTAACCCCTGACATATCTGCTCAGATTTAGTACCCACCGTTTGGCAGAATATGTTTAAGCCACCCTCAGATGACTGCAGGCAATCCACACAGGGTGATTTTGTTTTAATCAGAAGAGAAAAACTTTGGACCTCTTGAATTCTGAATTGGGCAGAAAAATCCTTTTAGTCATTTTATTTTTCTCCATTGAGCTTGTTATGGTTTGAAAATGTTGAGGTGCCATTTTTTGGGCTTTAACTGCCTTGCAAGGGTTTTGCTTTGCAACATTTCTGCTTCAAAAGGCTGACTTTGTCTTGGTTAGGAAAAGCCCTAGACTCATGGTGTTATGCTGTCTGTTAGGGTGGGAAGGAGTCTTAGAGATTACTTAGTTCAACCTCTGTTTTCATGAGATGCTTAATGGTACGTCGTATTCACACCTCTACCTTGTATCTGAGCCGGTCTTCACACTTGGATAGTCTGACCCCATGGTAATATCCCTCATGGTCGACAAACATTATATGGAATCCACATCTTCTCACTATACAAGGTAGAAAACTGCCTGTAGGGACTAGTGCGAGGGGAATTGATTTTGAAATGTGAACTCTAGATGCTTTGCTCCAGGCTTATAATTTTACTGAAAACCAAGAACAAATGAACGAATACTTAACTGTACCAACAAGGAATCTTAAGGGCTGTTGTTAGTTTTCCTTCTCTCTTTTGCAGCACCTATCAATGTGATTTGTGTTATGACCAGGAGGTCTACTGCTTCATAAAGAAGAGGCATTGATTAATAACTGGAGACCACTCACACCTTAGCCGTGGGAAAGTGGCATCCCTCAGTCCCTGGGAGTCATCACACTTCAATACCCCAATCCTGTTTTATGGACATCTGCCTGCCCGGATAATTGTAGATATTCACAAATTAAATCCCGTTTTGTGTGGGACTGCTATTCTGAGGGATAGAAAGAAGAATGTTGGCTGGAGTATCTTGAATAGTTGTGATTGGTGGCACCTGAGGATCGAGCTGAACCTCCAAGGGTCCTTTTTGCCTTGTGATTTTGCTTACAGGTTCTAAGCTGCAGTTGGGAAGAATTGCAGCTCTCCGTGCCCTGTGTTCCAGAAGCACAGGTGAAATCACTTAGCTGCTGTCCCCTTCCCTCCCTCCCTCCCTGAATTTTTCTTGGCTCTCTTTCCTCCCCATGGACTGAGAGCACTGAAGTGACTCATGAGCTGCATCTTCCCTTTCACACTGTCCACAAGCTCCACCTGACTTGTGGCAGGCAGTTCTAGAAGCTTCTGACTATGGATAAGGGGATGCATGGGATCCTCGAGGGCTACCACTTCCTCCTGCTTCCTCGTGACCAGCACTGCGGGCTCTGTTCAGTGGTCAGGCATAGTTTGTTGGAGGTTACCAAATGATTCATCAGCAGTAGTCATGTTACAGAAAACATGGCCTTGAGCCTTAGCTTAAATGTATTTGTGTAGCATGACAGTAGGAAAAATGTCTATGATCTTGGATTAAAAGTCAAACAAAGACCGCTTGACTGGCTTGGAGATGTCCAGGTTCACATGCCATGTTTTCTAGATAAGTCACGATGGGAGAGGATGTGGTCTGTTCTGTCATGAATGGCTGTTTCCAGACCATTTCTTAAAGTCACCGGAAGCCCATTTCTAAGTAAATGATGACAAAGCTGATGATTTTTTTAATATTGCTGGCTCTTCTCAACTGCAGGAAAAATGTGCGGTAGCTGTGGAGTTTAAGAAAAAAAAATATGTGTATACAAAATGAGAAGACCCTCCTGCCTGTAGTGCTAGCAAAAATCAAAGAAACCTGGATTATGTTAATATTTTCAGTAAATACCAGCCACCCCAAAACAAAATTAGTATTTGAATCAAATGAAAGGACTTGATTCAATCATCTAAAAATGGTTACTGGTTGGGAAAAAAAAATGAAGAAAATAGTGTCTGATTAGTGACTGGTCATTTTCAAAGTGGCTTTTCCTACATTATCTCATTTTTTAAAAAAGTAAATTGATCTTTTTTAAATGTTAGAGTGAAGTGGTTCACAATTTCTTGAAATAAGCAAAGGACATTATATTTATAAGCATGCAAATTACAAACCAGGCAAAACAGTCTCTTCTGCTGCTTTATATATTTTTATCAGCCATCACAGATTCATGGGAAGGTCTCAAATAGAACTTAAAATGGACTTAAAATGTGTTTTTTGTCTCTCTTCTTTTTTATTTTTGGTCTAAGTTTCTTTCTCTGGTCCCTTCCCTCAAATGGTGAAATATTTATTACTTGCATTTGGATAGACTGTTATTTAGTTTGCAAAATATACCATTTACCCCCTCACTAAAATCTCATAGTTGTCCAACTTCATTAAGATAAATAGAATTATTCATCTGATTTTCCCCCCTTTGGCTATGAGGACAATAAAACGATGTTAAGTAGGAGAGGGTGGGGCTGGTGAACACTTTTAAATGTCACTTAATAATTTCAGGAAGGAGCCAACCTGCTTTGTCCTGAATGATGGATATGCTCTCAACTTTAATGGCCATTAATGACTTTCATAATAACAGTTTGCATTATAGCCATGGCTGTTCAAAACTTGGATTTTGTAACAGTTATAACCAGGAGTGGACATTTCTGAAATCTGATTAAAATACACTGAAAGGTAAAGAAAGAAAGAAAGAAAAAACA
The DNA here is from genome assembly GCA_027257055.1 of Cephalopachus bancanus. NCBI lineage: Eukaryota > Metazoa > Chordata > Mammalia > Primates > Tarsiidae > Cephalopachus > Cephalopachus bancanus. Next base: position 7,501,635 of record JAPVLO010000010.1, on the reverse strand, counting down.
AAAACAAAAACAAAAAACAAAGCAAGACAGAAAAAACCCTGAGACTAACAAATAGTCAAGGATGGCAACCAAAAAAGAAAAGGAAACAAGAGTATAGCCAACCTTTTTTTTTTTAATTAGAGTATATTATACTTTCAAACTGGATACACTAGAAATTGGCAATGCAACATAAGATGCAAAGGAATATACCAGTTACTGTCCAAATGACCCTGTACAGCCTTGTAATGCAAAAAGCTTTATACAATACAAATTTTCAGTAATGTACACAAACCTTGACAGTATGATCATCTGAACATAATATGAGGAGTTAAAAAAAGGATAGAAGAAAGTGCTGAGAACCCTAACTGCATTACTATATGGAAAAATAAGCTAGCTTTCGTTGAAGAATGCATAGTGAAAACAATTGAAGTTAGTTGGTAGGTGAATTTCTCAAAGACGTTAGTGTTTTACACGGAAAGGATATCTATGGAATACATCCTTCCCTGAGTATCAAACTGCAAACCAAATTCAGGGGTACATATTATCTAGGTGGAGTCTGAAAAATGCTGTAGGTTTTTTTCTTTATTAATAACAATAATAATATAAAAAGTCAAACAAACTCCAAACACACCTTTTCTCACTCAGAAAACTTTTATAATTTACCAGAAAGATTGATGACTCTTTCCAAAGTGCTAAAAAAGTTGCCCAATTATATTAAGCATTACTAAGTCATTCAAATACAAGTTCAGTGGCAAGCAGTGAAATGCATGGCATTTGAGCAGTAAACGTCTCCTTCCCTCACCCCTCTCGCTCTTGAGAGTTGCAACCCAGGACTTCCTATTGCACAAGTGGCATGCTGTGAAACCCAGAGTCCTCACTGCCAGGGCCACCCTTTCAGGTTTTTAACCCTTTCAGGTGCTGGTGCTTGAGTGCGATTCTCCTTTTCTGCCAACCTCTGTGGGATCACAATGGCCCTCTTTGCTGTCATCACTGAACTTGTAATTGTGAAAACACATTAGCCAAGTGGCACATTCTCCATTATATGGGGATAAAGACATGACTTCAAAAAACAAAACAAAAACAAAAACAAAAAATAAGACCAACCCCCCCATAAGCCCAGTATTCTTGGAGTGTATTGTTCACAACTGTCTATAGTGTCTTTGACTGAGACATTGACGTGGCAAGGTTGAACAACACTTCAAACCCGGCCAGGAGCAAAGATCTCTGCTGGAGAAGGACTGAAGGTTTGGGAGCTTCCCGCCCTAGTTGGTTCAGCCGCCCTGCCCCCGTGGGCATCTCCTTAGTGTAAACAGGTTTGCCAGGGCACCAAGTGGGCCCCACATCCATGGCTGGGTGACTGGTGCGGGGCAGAGCAGCACACCCGCCAGGGGCAGGAGGGTTGGCATGGAGGGGAGGGGGCAGACCATATGCAGACAGACAGTACAGTCTTCTGGCTTCCTGCAGAACTGCACTAATTTCCAGGGGGCTTACAGTGAAGCAAACTGACTAGAGGAAGAAAATTAGCGATGCTTTTATTTACCCCTGGTGAAACAGATTAAAAAAAAAATCCCAACTCTAGGATAACACATGGTGGAAAACAGCGACACGGTAAGAAAGCATCCCTCCTGTACACCAGTTCTTCAATAGATAAATAATATATAAACTTTTATATTCCAAACTTCCCATTATTATACAAAGCACATTTCTTCCTGCTCTTTCAGTCTGTTTCAAACTGGAAATTCTGTTGTCTTAAAAATACAAGCAATGAACATATTCAGCCAAAGATTTTTTTTCCTTTTTTTTCCAAATCACCCATTACTTTTTAAGATTAGCAAAGGACTTTGCAATCAATCCACACCTGCTTCCTGCTGCAATAAAGTGCTGCACATAAATTGCCATTTAAATGACCACAAAATAAGAGCTTTAAATAAGTATAAAGTTAGCCTCCTAGCAGGTTACATCTACCAGGCGTTAACAAAATGGAATACAGAATTACTAATAGCTTGGAGGATACTGCTATAGCCAGAGGTCTGCAAACACAGTGGAAACTTCTCAGGGCATAAACTGAACCGTAAAACTGAACAGCACCTTTTTGTTGTGTCGTCATATGTCAAAGAGGTTGTGGCTAAATTTTCAAACATACAGTCTACTCATTCCATAAAAAAAGGTACATTTTCTTCCTTTTATTTTACTTGTTTTTTTCAGATGAGAAACAAAAACTAGTGCAAGACCATAGCACTGTGCAAAACTGCCGTTTCTTTTTTTTTTCTTTTTTTTTTTTTAGTCTGAGCATTTATACCCAGAATTTATCCAAACCCCTTTTAATCTCCTTGGCTGGATTTATTAACCATAAAATTTTTTCACTCATACAACTTTTTTTTTCCTGCAAACAAATGGTAACCACTGAATTAATACATCATATATATATATATAATCTGCCCTTTAAAAAATGATGCACTGTGTGCACGCCACTCACGGTGTCTACATGTGGGCACACGCACAAAACACACTTCAGTTTCGTGATGTTAGCTGCAGTGCTGTGAGATATTTCTTCCAGATCAGTACCCGATTCCCATTATCTTCGTCACAGAGAAGCTCTGAGGGCAAGGTCCCCAGCGCTCTGTCAGAAATCTCCAGCAGCACTGTAGATGTCTACCATTCCTTCATCGACTAAGCACCAGGCCCTACCACTCTGTAGCCGTAAAAGAGAGAGGGGAAGGGGGTGAAGGAACTCAAGGAGTGACTGTCACAGACGAACAACCCAGGAGGGAAAAGAATGTTCATCGCCATTAAAGAAGCCAGTACAAAGAATGTGCAATAGAAATAATCATGGCACACGACACACGGCGTTCTCTTTCAGAATCCACAAATGCCCACGCACCCCATTCACCCAACAGAAAACCAAATGCACCAGTCAATAAGCTTACAAGTGCTGATTGCTATTAAGGACACTCTCTTTAGGGTTGAACAAGACAAGATTCCTTTCAGAGAAAAGTACGGAGAAGGGCTGAGAGTGGGAGTGGGTGGCTGGGGAGGCATGCCTCTGAAGATAGAAGTATGCAGTAGGTCACCTCTCTGAAGATTGGATAAAGCAGCTTTCAGGTCAATGCAATAGGTATACACACATAGCCAATTCTCTATTCCTTACTAAAGATATACAGTACACGTGTTTCAGACCCATGGGGGTCTGTTGGTTTTGCAGCAACATACACCTGCTGGGGTTGTGTTTAAGTTTTGTGGGTTTTTTTTTCTGTCTCTGTCTCTTTGTTTTTGGTACAGAGCATGGCTGCCCTCAGACAGTCTCTGCTCTTTCTCTTAGTCCGAGATAGGCGAGGAAGGAGTGTTTGGGCGAGGGGATGCTGGGAGGCGCAGTCTGAGGTCGGGGAGGGTGGAATGTGAGATCCAAGTGGTTCTTGGGGTACAACATTGTCAAGGGAATGAGATGGGCAAAATCCGAGTTCCGGTACTTGTCAAAGCGCAAAGGGGAGCCATTGAAGGCCAAAGCCTTGAGTGCCAGGTTGGGCTCTGAGCCGCTGCCGTGGGCGGCCGACAGGGCCACGGTCTGCAGAGCCTGGGAGGCGGACATGACCGACAGGGGAGACAGGAGGTTCCGGGAGCTCCCGACCACCAGGAGGGGGGCCCCGGGCCGGCTGGTTCCTTGGGGGCTGGACGCAGGCCCTTCTTGTCCTCCTCGGGGCAGTCCCCACTCTGGTGCTTCTTGACATGACGGCTGAAGACGAAAGGGTGTGTGGTCTTGAACAGGCACTCTTCGCAGCTGAAGGTCTGGCGTGGGGCATGCTTCAGCTTCTTGTGCAGGTTGAGATTGTCCTTGCGCTTGCAGCTATAGCTGCACTGGTCACAGTGGAAGGGCCGCTCCCCGGTGTGGACACGCACGTGCTCAATGAGCTTGTTGGCGGTCTTGGACAGGTAGCCGCACTGGTCGCACTTGTAGTGGTTGCCCAGGCGGTGCTCGCGGGTGTGCGTCTCCAGCTCCAGCTGGTTGGCCTTCACCGTCTGGCAGATCCGGCACTTATACTCCATCTTGTAGTGGGTCTTGAGGTGGCACTCCATGGCAGCGGGGCGGTTGGTGGAATAAATGCAGAATGGGCACCTGCGGGGGAAGCAATGCAAGGGAGGTTCAGCCAGAGGGGTTCGGAGGTGGCCTTGCTTGTCCCCTCCTCACCAGCCTTCCTGCACACCACCCCCCTCTCCAGGGTCTGAGGCCTGGCCTGCCCAGCCCAGCCCAGCCACCTCTCGGGGGTGGATGGCCCTTCCTGGCTTTCACTGCTTGATAGAGCAGTTCTGGTGAGGTCAGCTCAGGCTATCCTGGCTCTCCCGGCTGGAGCAGCCAACGCCAGCCCTCACGATGGGGAGCAGAGAAAGTTCGAGGGATACATAGGCTGGTGCTCCCCTCCAGCCCCCGCCCAGCCCCTCAGAGCCCTCCCCACTCCCAACCAGACAGCGCGGAGGTCTAAACCTCCTGACCTCCCCTCTAGATGGGGGCAACACAAAGAATCGACTTTTCATGCACCACACCAAGCACACGCAGAAAGGCTAAGAGGTTTTGAAGAACAGCTTATAGGGGGAGCGCTACCTCCAGCAAACAGAAAGTCACAGGGGTCAGAATCGTGCTTATTAAAGGGTTGTTAGGATGAGAAGGCCTGTGTGTGTGTCTCTGTGTGTGAGCGTGTACGTTCATGTCTGTGTACTCGTAAACGTTATCCTAAAGCACTGGCTCTTGATCAGGAAAGGAGGGTGAGGATATGGCAGGGGCATGGGAGGAGAAGGAAGCCCACCCAATGGCCCGTCTGCTCATGAGGGATGAGGAGAAAGGGAGACGCTGCCATCTGGAGCTTGAAGACGTTATTAATACATTATGATGCCATAAAAATGACAATAATCCAACCGGATCATAAATTCTCAGGGGGCAGGACCAGATCTTACGTTTCTTCTGCATTCTCTGCAGTGCTTGGTAAGCACTTGGTACTCAGCACATGGTAAGCACTTGGGATTCATTATTTGAGTGGTCTCTACAAGTAATGTAGGTAGTTCCAGGAGGGCAGGTTTGAGTCCCAGCTCCATCACCGTATCGGGCAGTAGCTGGATACCCTAGGACAAAGCCTGGGCCTCTTTGTGGCTCAGTTTCTCCATCCTTTGCAGTGAGACTATGCTCCGCCAGTCCTCCTGGCTGTCCAGAGGGGCCACAAGGCGTGGTGAGGCCACGCTAACAGAATCTGCTGAGCGGCTCTTTTAGAAGCTGCCAGGCTGGAGTCAGTGGCGTCTATGACAACTCTAAGCGTGTTTGCTCTTTTTCCGCAAATGCAAAAGCGGCTGCCTCGACTCTGGCTGGGCCCCTGCAGGGCAGGGCCCAGGAGGGGACTGTCCTCGGAAGGTCTGGAGAGGTGTTCAGCAGAGCCCAACACAACCAAGTGCACCGTGCATGGCCTCCTCAGCGCCAAGCTCGCCGTTAGCCTTTGAACCTCAGCTCACAGAAGAGTGCACACGAGAGAAATATAAAGCCCATTCCCAGGTCAGGTGCACACACAACCCCTACGCCAAGCTGGGCCTTACCTAGCGGAGTCTGAAACTCACCACTGTCCTGAGCTACGGCAAAAGAAAAATAATAGTATAATCTTATTTGATCTGCATTATGAACAGGATATAGAGTACAAGCAGTTCCATCACAGAAAAGCAATTTAGACATTGGCAGTCTGTTTCACTTTAAGGACATTTCTGTGACCCACAGCTCAATCTTTCTTTCGCTGCTCAGGCAAAGTGCTAAGGGTTTTCCGTGCTCCCCATTAATTTATCTTAAAGACACTCTCTCAGGCAAATTAATTCTCTGATATGGCAAAGGAAACAAAACAAAACAAAGACTCACTGTATAGCCAGAAGGCATTATCAATTTTTTCAAAGTATTCTTCTACTTGATCATCCTAGAACATAAACTATTACACAGGGGACGGTTAGCACCGCACGGGAAGTTGTCTGTACCAGCAAAAGCATCAGAATTCACTGTGCATTCTCCCCAATGGGTTCAGAGGCTCGGGACTTCTCAGGTCCCCCAGGAAAGGCGAACTGGCAAAGCCACGACTGGCAGGGCCGAAACGTTAATGGGTGTGACTGGGCTACTGGGAGGGGCAGTGAGCACTGGTCCAACCACAGAAAAACATGGTTCTTTAAAAAAAAAAAAAAAAAAAATATATATATATATATATATAAGAGCACACAAATGTTTATAAAGGGACAGTGGGAATAAACCAAATCAAATCCCCAAATAAGCTCTTGCTAAGCATTTCCCATCTTCTGGTTTTCTTGAATTATAACTGTCCCCTCCCCAATCCCTGGAAGTCTACCCTCCCCCTCCCGCCTAAGCACCCCCCACGGGTGAAACAAAATGGACCTCAACAGTAAGTACTGTCCTCTGACTCTTCGGTTTGGGGAAGTTTTTGAGGGTCTGTTTGAGGGTCTTTCTGACCAGACAGGATCCTGGGAGGGGAACCCTGCATTATCCCCAGGACTCGACTCCTAGGGTTCTTCTCCGTCTCTCCCTTCCTCACCCATTCAGGGGAGTCATGCCGCCTCTCTGGCAGGTTGTGAGTTTCAATGATGAAAATGTTTCAAAACAAGTTTTTTTTCCTGTATTAAGTAAATGTCATTTCTTATTCTTTTAACTACGTGATCATTTTAGCTAAAAATCAATAATTATGCCTTTAAAACTGTGTGTCTTTCTGTGCCTGATGACATGTGTTTATTTCTCTTTGCTAGACCGGAAGTGCCTTGTGAAGGGGGACCCTGATTTCACTGGGCAGATTACATTCTAAGAGTGCTAGGATATACAATTCTTGAGGGGGCAAACGGTGTTTTATTCCTGCGTGCCCTTTGGTACCTACTGTCAAGCCAGACACGCAGTATGTTTGATAATAATTGATTTGCCTCACTTAAGACCAAAGCGCTTCTTGGAAACATTGGTTAATAACGATGCTTGTTGTCTAGATCTTTGGGGGAAGGCATCGACATGTTTGCAGGAAGATCTGAAACACGTGATCTTTGCATGAAGAATGATGCTTGATGCCTGTTCGAGCTATCCAATATGGGGGAGAAGGGTGGTTATAATGCTTACTTAAAAGATATATGGCAAGCCATCTAAAAACATAGATGGCGAACCACAATGACAGCATAATGATTTACATTTGGGGACACTAACCCCTGAGTCCATTAAAATCAAGTCTGAACAAAACTCAGGCAGTGTAGAACAAGTCTACCCTTGTATATGGGTTCATCCAACATGTCTTCTTGCCCTGAATCCCGTGATATTATGAAATGAATTTCCCTGCTGACGTCTGTTGAACCCCTGGTAGGGAGTACAGGTCTAATTCAACTCAGCTAAAGGCAACAGAAGGTTCCTGACTAAACCCCCTCATACCAAGCTCCCCCTCTCCATGACCCCAAAACCTTCAGGGGAGGGGATGGGTTAGGGTAGGGGAAAGGGTGTTTAAAAACAACGCAGTAAAAGGTTCTGTACTTGCTTTCCTTACTTGAGCCCACCGGTGGGGACAGTGTGGCATTTCTTATGCTCCAGCAGCTGTTCGGGGGTTTTCATGAACTTGTGGCACACATCACACTCAAACATCCGGGTGATGAGGTGTATCTGCAGATGTCGCTCAAACATATTCTTCGTCTTGCAGACAAAGTTGCAAAAAACGCATTCGAACCCTGCAAAGACCGAAGCTGGATATAGAGGTGCCCGGGCAGAGGAGAAGAGGAGGTTGGAGTCGGGCTGAGTTCCCCCTTCCTCTCACTCCCTCCAAGGCCCAACAACTATACCCTTTTCGGCACTGTTTCCTGCATCACCATGCTAAAAGGAGGTAAACATACAGCATCGGAATCAATGTCCCCTCCCCATCCTTCTACCCCATACTTGGATGCAAATCAAAACAAAAGGAGCTGGGCTAGGTGGTTCAGCCTGTAATCCCATGCCTTTGTGAGGCTGAGGTGAGTGGATGGCCTGAGCCCGTGGGTTCGAGACCTGCCTGGGCAACTTGGCGAGACCTCATCTCTACAATAAATCAAAAATGAGCTGGGTGTGGTAGCACGCGCCTGTAGTTCCAGCTACTTGGAAGACTGAGGCGGAAGGATCTCCAGAGCCCAGCAGGTCGAGGTTGTGGTGGCCGGGAGCGGCCACTGCACTCCAGTCTGGGCGACAGAGTGAGACTCCAACTCAAAAAAAAAAAAAAAAAAAAGGGAAAACCAAATTTTAGACAATGCATCTGATACTGTATCCTGGGATTAATATCCGTTTTCTGACATTGCTTCTCCTCAGGCTTATATTCAAGAATCGGTCATCCTGGAGTGGGCAGGTTTGAGCAGGCCACACCCACTTTCTCCTTACCTTTTTCTGGCTTTTCCTCACTGTTCAGTGAGGGCTGGCTCCCAGGCACGACAGAGATGACCAGCAGGTTGTTCCCACCTTTGTTTTTCTGGGAGCTGTCTGAATCATCTTTGCTGTTGGCTGAATCACTCAGAGCTGAGAGGGAGGACGAAGAGGGGCTGTTTGATTCACTGGGCGTCTTCCTGTCTTCCCCTGGAAAATAAAGATAACCCGGGTCTGTTGCGTAGGAGATGAAAACCCTTAGAACGACAGCAATTGAGGGTGGGGAGTTGGACCTCATGGTTGCACCATCATTCTGGGAGCACAGGGGAATGTTTCCAGCTCTCCCCAGCATGCCTACTAGGATGCCATATCCTAGGGCACCTACCTCCTTCATGATACTGGGGGCCAAGAACAGGCATTCATTATTTTGACAAGTGTTTACTGAGGTCTTACAAGAATTAAAATAAAATGACAGTAGTATCTAAGATATACTGAAAACGTTACCTGGTTCTAGTTTACATGCACTGTCTCGTGTTACCGTCTCAAAAATCCTATGAGGTACAACTATGATCACCTCTATTTTACACTGAGAGGATGGAGGTACAGAGAAGTTAATTTGGCCTGGTCCGCAGGCTAGGAAGTGGTGGAGAAGAGGTTTCAGTGGGTCTGACTCCAGGGTCCATGCTCTTCCTCAGTATATTGGACCTTCTCCCTGAAAGCTGGGCACAAATAAGTCAACAGGCCATTAAAATCTAGTCAGGAGACCTCTTCTACTCAAGATGGAGTGTCAGGGACACTGGGTTTACCCTCTCTACTGAAACAACTAAAAAAAAGAAGACAACGTATCAAATGATAGTTTTCACAACACTGGATAATGGGCAATAAATAAGAGTGGTCCCTGAGAGACAGGAAACAAAAGGGGTGAGCTCTACAATTGATCAGCTTCCAGACTATTGTGCAGGGAGAGGGAACCAGGTAGAGTCTGGCAGCTTCCCTGAGTAGAGGAGAAAGAGGTGAAGGTCTGACCAGACCTTGTAGGTCAGAGTACCAGAGAAGAGAGAGCAGCAGAGAGAAAGAACTCCAGAGACATGCAAAATGCTCCTCTTGAGTATTCAACACAGTATGGATCAGAGCAGGGGTATGAGGAAACTACTCATGGCTGGAGGAAAAAAGGCCACCTGAAAGACTTAGAAAAGAGTGCCTGGCACTCACAAAGGGATGGAAACAATGCCTGTTTCCACCAGCCAGATCAGAAAAACAGAATTGATAGGGCATCGAGTTGAAAATTGATGAAAGTCTCTTAGTGGTGGGTTAACCATAGATGGATCACTGCCTAGTGATCTAGACCTGCTTACTAAATCATAAAAGTAAGACCCCAACAGACCAAGGTTTCCAAGAAACCGGATGCATTCTGGAACACAGGTCAGAATAGTTGTAGGAATATAAAATATCGAGTGACCAACACCATAAAATCACAACGTCTGACATCCAAAACAAAGATTATCAGACATGCAAAGAAACAAGAAACACAACCCAAAATAAGAATAACCAACCAGCCAATCAAAACTGGCCTAGAATTGACACAGCTGTTAGAATGTGCAGAGAAGGACATAAAAAGGACAGTTACTGTAGTTGTATTCCACATGTTCAAAAAGTTAAGAAGAGATATGTAAGCTATAAAAAAGATCCAAATTAATTTTCTACAGATGAAAACTGCCATGTCTGAGATGGAAAAATATACTGATGGGATTATTAGCAGATTGGCTATGGCAGAAGAAAAGATTAGTAAACCTGAAGATATTAGCTATAGAGACTACCTAAAATAAAACAGAAAAAAAAATCCCCTAAAATTAAAAGAGCACCAGTGAACCTTGGGTTGCTTTCAGGGAGCTTAGTGTAAGTTTAATTAGAATTCCTGATGGGGTGGAGAGGACCACACACACACACAATATATATATATATATATAACATATATAAATATATATATATAAATATATATATATATACATATATATATGAAATGGTCAAAAATTTAAAAGCCAGAAGCCATTTCCTATTTAATTAGTTAATAATTTGTATTTACAAAAAGGCATGCCAATAAAATAAAATTGTACATTACGGTATTTATAATTCTCTTAAAAAGAATAACCACACATTTCAGCTTGTTTTGTGCTGTTTATAATGTAGCCTGTACAGTTTCTTACAGTCATCCTAGCAGTTAGCGGGATCACCAAAAGAAATGTCTTCCCAATCTGGTATTGGGCGGAGTACAAAAATTCTACGATGCCGCGACAGTGAAGCAACCTCTTTAAAGTCCTGAAGGATAAATTGCCAACCTGAAATTTTACACCCAGTGAACATATATTTCAAAAACGAAGGCAGAAAACAAAAGCTCACATTAAAAAAGATGAAAGAATTCATCACCAGCAGACCTGCATCACAAGAAATGTTGAAAGAAGTCCTTCAGGCTGAAGCAAAAATGACACCAAGTGTAAAAATGAATCTACACAAAAGAATGAAAAGCACTGAAGAGCATGAGTACATGAATATATTGATGATTTTTCTCTTGCTGTTCAAATATCTTTAAAAGATAAAAGTAATTTTGTTTAAACAAAAATAACAATAGTGTATTGAAGGGATTATAGCACACATGCAAGTAAATGTATGACAACAATAGCATAAAGGCTGGTAGAGGGGAATGGAAATGTACTATTGTGAGGCTGTAAGATTTCATAAAAAGTAGTACAGTCAGCTACACTGTGATACATTAAAAGCCCCACATAACTGGAGAGCTAGACACTGTTCCTTGTTCAGGAAACTTGACATTGTTAAGATGTTGATTTTCCCCAAACTGATGTACAGACTCAATGTGCCCTCTAGTTTTAGGTTGGGGTGGAAAATATTCAGTTCCCTTCAAATCAATTATTCAATCTAGTGATTGTCAATTTAGAAGCTAACTTCCTTTATTAGAAGGTTAAAAAATAAATCGCATACATAGGCATAAAAAGTCTGGAAGTAAACAGAGCTATACTGGTGGCTTACACATAGGGCGTAAAAATATCAGCATCATGTTTGTTTACTTTTATTCTGTTTTCAAAATATAGAGTGATCATATGCTACTTGTCCAATTTAAAATAAGTTTTTAAAAAGAGAAAGAAGAAATATTTACCCATTCAAAATGTTTTCAAATCCTGTTCCTGTCAAAACTGCACTTGGGGTCCAGGGCAGACAACTTACTTCAGGTCACAATTTTAAAAGTCTTGTTCCTATCACAACTAAATTTGATTCTTGGACAGACAATACTGGATGGAAGGATGTATGCCTTTAAATACAGAGTCCTTCCTTGATACAAGGAAGTTATGTGAAAACTAGTGCCATTACTCCCAGTCCCTAACCTATATATTTAATCAGTTCAGTCACATTTTGTAGACAAACAGAACATTTCCCATGGGGGCCTGAAACCCTGATATTGCAAATCCATCTTCTAAGACTGATCTGTTGCAGGTGATTATTTTACATTTGCTTTTAGAATTAAAACATATTAACTTCAATTACCATCTTTAAAAACAGATTCAAGTGCCCTCAGGCTTAAGATACAGGCACAGCCACCTAAATGAATAGATTTATAAAGATACAAGGTGCTGTGTCAGCCACTCTGTGATGCAGCCCAGTTTGCTCAATTTGGAATCTCTTGTCCAAACAGCCTCCCTTGCTCTCAGTCCTCATCTTCTTCTGCTGTGTCTAAGGGAGCCAGGGTGCCCTTGCCAACTAAATCCGAGGCTGTGATCCAAGAGGTCATGTGTCTTCTTCAGCATCACAAAGATTCTTGGTGAAGGACACCTGTGCACAGGTGATGTCACTCACACATTAGGACAACCAGCTAAAGAGAACTAAAAAAAAAAGAAAAGGAAAACCCGATATATCCCATACCTTAAAATAACACAAATTGAGAAGCTGAAACCATAAAAAATTACCAATCATCTTGCAACCTCAATATACACGCCATTATGTTTTAGTGTACTTCATTCTTAAAGAATTAGGCATCTCTATTTCTAAACACTTGTCATTAATTACATAGTGGCTAAGAATAAGAACTTGAGCCAGAATACCTGAGTTTGAATCCCATCTGTACCACTCTGTAGTTGTGTGGTCTTGGACAGACTGCTTAACTTGGTGTCTCAATTATCTCATCTATGAAATGGGGTTAAGCCAGGCTCGGTGGCTCAGCCTGTAATCCCGTGCCTTTGGGAGGCTGAGGTGAGTGGATTGCCTGAGTCTGAGGGTTCGAGACCCGCCTGGGCAGGCGAGACCTCATCTCTACAATAAATCAAAAAATTATTCAGGCGTGGTAGCGCACACCTGTAGTTCCAGCTACTTGGAAGGCTGAGGCGGAAGGATCGCTGGAGCCCAGCAGGTCAAGGCTGCGGTGGCCGGGAGCGGCCACTGCATTCCAGTCTGGGCGACAGAGTGAGACTCCAACTCAAAAAACACCAAACAAACAAAAAAAAGAAATGGGGATAATATCAGCACTTGCTTATATGGTGGCTGTGAGAATTAAATGGATTTTTGTATGTAAAGCATTAAGAACAATGTGTAACTCATGGTAAGCGTTATAGAAGATATTCTTATTCTATTATTAAAAAATACAGAATGTAAAAAAAAATTAGCTGGGCGTGGTAGTACATGCCTGTAGTTCCAGCTACTTGGAAGGCTGAGGTGGAAGGATTGCTGGAGCCCAGCAGGTTGAGGCTGCAGTAGCCTCGGGAGCGTGCCACTGCACTCCAGTCTGGGCGACAGAGTGAGATTCCAACTCAAAAAAAAAAAAACAACAGAGTATTTATACAATATAATAACTAACACTTTGTGTTTTCCTGTACTGTTTTAGATACCTGACACATAGTAATATTTATGAATTACTATTATTATTATTTTTTGAGTTGAAGTCTCAATCTGTTGCCCAGGCTGGAGTGCAGTGGCATGCTTACGTTACCACAGCCTCGACCTGCTGGGTTCCGGTGATCCTTCCGCCTCAGCCTTCCAAGTAGTTGGAACCACAGGTGCATGCCACCAGGCCTGGCTAATTTTTTGATTTATTGTAGAGACGAGGTCTTGCCAAGTTGTCCAGGCTGGTCTCAAACCCTTGGACCCAGGCAATCCTCTTACCGCCACCTTCCAAAGTACTAGGATGATAGGTGTGAGCCACTGCACCCAGCCAAATTACTTTAAATGACAGTATTATATCCATAGAGGGGACGTATCCTATTCTACTTAAATATTTCCTTAAAATTAAAATGTAAGTTAAAGTAAACATTCCATGGTTGTATATTTTCCTGTGGATGAATTCCCAGAGATGGGATTACTGGGTCACAGGGCCTTACATTGTAAGCCTCCTGGTATATATTACGTAATTAGGTTTTTTTTTGTTTTTTTTTTTGAGTTGGAGTCTCACTCTGTCGCCCAGACTGGAGTGCACTGGCCGCTCCCGGCCACTGCAGCCTCGACCTGCTGGGGGCTCCGACGATCCTTCCGTCTCAGCCTTCCAAGTAGCTGGAACTACAGGCGCGCGCTACCACGCCCGGCTAAGTTTTTTGATTTACTGTAGTGATGAGGTCTTGCTGCCCAGGTGGGTCTCGAACCCGTGGGCTCAGGCAATGCACTCACCCCAGCCTCCCAAAGGTGTAGGATTATAGGCTGAGCCACCGAGCCCGGCTACGTAATTAGTTTCTAAAGAGTTTTACTACTTTGCAGGGCAACTGCAACATGAGTGCCAGCATCATCTTGGCAACACTAGAAAATGTTCTGTAACTTAATAGGTGAACTATAAGCCACTTGAGTTTTAATTGGACTGTTATGAGGCTGTATGTTTTTCCTTATGTTAAGTGTTTAGTTTTTATTTCTTTCATTGTGAGTTAACTGCTCATGTCCTCATGTTTTTTTTGCCATTTCTTCAGAGACCTAAAGTTTCATCAGTTTACACGAATAGTCTATGTAGTAAATAGATGAACCTTTCCGTCATTTTTAGAAACTCATTTTTTTCAGAAGGTTTTGGCTTGCCTTCTCTTTTTTGTTCTTTTGTAAACTGAAGAAATTTTTATGTGTCAAATCTCTTGAGTCTTTTCATTTGTGATTTATTGTATCACTTCAATTTTTACAAACTTTTCTCATTCTGTAAGCTCAATAGACATTCTATTTTCCTCAAGCTTTTCTAGGGCTGAATTGTTAACAGGGATTCTGCAAGTCCTCTGGAACTTATTTTAGTGCCAATGTGAGGTGAAGTATTGATGGTTGAATTTTCCAAGTAACTATTCAGATTCCTTAACGCCATTTATTGCACCATTTCAAAGTTGCAGCAAAATCTGCACTGAAGAAGTCACAAGCCCCAGAAGGAATATTTTCCCTTGCTGTTGTTCTCTGCAGAGACAAGAAGCCAGGGAATCAAGAAAGGAGGTGAGGGGAGTCACTATGCAGAAACACCTAAAGAGAGGACAGTCTTAGATACCCCCTTAGCACCTGCTTCAAAAGTGTGCCTTAGGTAACAATAACCTATAAGAGAGTGTGAGAAAGTACAGTGTCTGTAGGTGACCCAAAATGTGATCTTTTGTAGGTCAGAACTTTACTTAGGTAACAAGACAGCATTGCAGATTTCCTGGGGAACTGAGGTGTTTTCTAAGAGAGGTGTAAATCAAGAGAACAAGGCTCATAAAATCAGAAGTTTAGGCCTGTAGGGGCATCTCCTATGCATCAAAAAATTCAGGGAACAAATGGAGGCTCAGAGAGGTTCAATGAGTTCCTATATTCGCAATGTTATGGTATCATGGGTTCCAGAACCCAGATCTAGAATCTAATGTGTGCTTTTCTGCCATACCAAGTAACTTCTTCCACGCAGATCATAGAAATAAGTCAGTAGACTCTAAGGTTCAAACGGGGGCCATGTCTGAGTAATCTTCCTTAGCATGCACACACGTGTGTAGATAAACTTGCACACATTCATTCACTGAATGAACATATACTCCCCACTCACACTGTGCAGGACCTGTCACTCGTGCTGACACATAGCAGTGATTTAGACAAGCTCCCTAAGCTCAGGAATATATATTGCTCTATACGTTGCATAGCACACATATTGCTTTATATCATCACTTTGCAATAAGACAGTATATTAATTATAGATTTAGATGGATAGATTTGGGGTCAAATTCAAACACCTCAAAATAACACTAAATGTAGGAAACCCTCGTTGTGAGACTATTAGCTTATAACAGGGGTCAGCAAACTGTAGCCCTTGGGCCCTAACCAGCCTTCTGTTTTTGTAAAAAACATTTTATTTGAACATGACTGTGCCCACTCATTTGTGTATTATCTATGGCTACCTTTTTTTTTGAGTTGGAGTCTCACTCTGTCACCCAGGCTGGAGTGTCACGGCACACTCACAGCCACCCCAGCATTGACCTGCTGGGCTCTGGCAATCCTTCCACCTCAGTCTTCCAAGTAGCCAGAACTACAGGCATGCACTACCATGCCTGGCTAATTTCTTATTTATTGTAGAGTCAAGGTCTCGCCAAGTTGCCCGGGCTGGTCTTGAACCTGCAGGCTCAGGCAATCCACTCGCCTCGGCCTCCCAAAGTGCTGGGATTACAGGCTGAGCCACCAAGCCCGGCCATCTATGACTACTTTTAAGACCCAGTGGCAGAGCTGAGTAGTAGTGACAGAACTCTGTGGCCTAAATGCCTACAATATTTACTATCTAGCCCTTAAAAAAATTTGCAGGGCCCTGGCTTATAAAATGGGTTTTAATGTTTTCTAATAGCAGCAACAAAAGAAGCTTCTAGTGAATTAAAAAAGAAGCTTCTTGAATGTATTTCTCACTTGGCTTTCTGTTCTAACAAATGCAAATATCCTGCCCAGGTAGACAAGGAGTTTCGCCACCTCAGAAGGAACAAGACCTTTACTTTGTTCCCTGTGGTTATTAGGAGGTGAGTGTGTTTGCACTGGTTAGCTATGAAAGTAAGGTCTCTATTGATGACAATTAAGCAATGATAAATCCAGCTTCTTCCCAACCATTATGGTTTCTACAGTTTCCTCATGGTGGGATGGTGGTGGAAAGGGGGCTATGGACGGGGTGGGAGGGAGGAAGGTTTTCAGTTGGGTTCAGGAACACTCTGGGGTGAAGAGAACTAGAAGGAGCAGGGTTTAATAGAAAAGAGAAAAAAAAGTCATCTGAAAAGTCACTGGAGAAGGAAGAGAGGTTGGCCTTTGCTGCCATCAGGCCCTCCAGAAATGCCAAATTGAATTTGTCTTCAACGTGGGTTTCCCAGTTCACCTGCTGCCCACGGGCTAATGTGGTGACAGTCAGACAACTGGCTGTAAAAACGGTCCCTTCTCACTCAGCAGAACGGCTCTCTGAAGACCTCCCAGCCATAGCTGCTCAATTTACTGACAAAAACAAGCTTTTATTGCTGTTGGCACCACCGAGCCAAAGTGGTCAGAGAAGCACAGAGAGATCCTTCTCCGTCGTGCACATGGCCAGCATGACTGTCAGGGAAATTCCCTTTCTGGAATCCTTTAAGTGCCCACAACGTGAGCGGCTGACCAAGACCCAGGCTGGTGGGCGGCAACATCAGCTCTAATCTGTGAGCACCGCAAATGCAGGGGAGCTTGTCCTCACTCTCACTTCATGACTCCACGCTGGTATCACTTGTAACCATCCCTTTGTGAGAGTATAATTGCACAGTGAAGTCAAAATGCTAACATTAATAAACAGAAGGAGTTAACCAGTATGGCCAGAGGCTTAAATGAAAGGTGAGCCCTGGAGAAGACTCGGCCATGGCCTGGAGAGTGACCGGTTTGCTTCAGGAGAATCTGGTTTTCTGTGGCCCTGAACATACATGCCATGCGTCATTAAGGAGAGTGTCAGGGTTTCAGCTTCATGGGAAAGGAACAGAGCTGCAGGAGTGAGCGTGCAGTGCCCTGGTACAGCAAAATAGGTTCAGAGCTCTGCCAGGTATTTCGCGGGGCTGTCAAGACAACAGTGACGCAGACAGCAGGCTTGGAAGGAACACTGTTCTGCCTGAGTTTCAGTAGCTATGTCCTCGTTGCTGACCTTGGATGAAATACCCCACCTCCATGAAGCCTCGGTGTTTCCACCTGTAGTATGTGGAGTGTGATAACAACAGTATTCACCTCAGAGAGTTGCTATGAGGCTTCAGTGAGATCCAGGGTACAAAGGGGGCCTACAAGCTAATGACTGATGCACGTGATGAGGAAGAGGACCCGGATGAGAGAAGAAGCAAAGGCCTTGGCATCTCTCAACTGCATCCGAGCTGGTAAGTCTCTCAGACCAGTTTGGCACAGGCCGTGCCAGGCCATGGCACCGTGACTCCAGGGCAATGTGGTTCTGCTACCCTGGCAGAGTCCTTCCTTCTGTGGAAGGAAATGTCAATGTCTCATGGAGGCGAGGATACTTCTGCCAGGGGGCAGCCATTCGGGGGTGCGGGGCATGGAGGAAGAGGGTGGGAAGGACCACCTGTGTGCTTGGTGCCGATGTGAGTCTTTATCTCCGCTTCCTCCATCGTGACGAAGTCGCAGGCAGTGCAGCAGATCGAAAACATCCACTGTTCCTTGTCTACGTGGAGGGACATATGGCTGACAAACTGAACGTTGAGCTCGGTCTCAAATCCACACACGTGACAACTAAATGGCAGGATGAAAGAAAAGAGGGAGAGAGAGTGACACATCCTTCTAAATGTAGGCTCCCCCTTTCCACATAACACACTTGAGAAAACTGGACTTGTACACACATTTTCTCCCCACTGAGAGGTTCACGTTAGAAAATTCTTCTGCTTTCTGGGAGGCCTCTGAAGCGGTCACTGTGCCAAACAGATTAAGGGCCAGCATCGCGTAAGAACCACATACATGCTATAATGATGCTAAATAATCATAAAGTTAATTAAAAACTACAGAATCCAGATGCTGCACATCACCTAAGTGATTTCCTTTGGGCAAAGAGATGCGGGCAGCATTGCCAAGGTATTTAGCGGTGCTGGTCCACTGATAAACTCAGAGAGCACCTCACACCCTGGGAGCTTCTCTCCAGCTCCAGAAACCTTCCCTCATAGCAATGAATGCATATGCAGGTCGCTGTATGCACTCCAAGCAAGAGGCAGCTCTATCTGGGACAACTTCTGATAAAAGTTATGCATCCATGGAGACACTCCGTGCAAGAGCAAGTTTCTGCCAAGCTGTAGGCACATGTCCAGGCCAAGATTTGATAAAGAGAGGCTGAAGCTTGGAGTTTCATGGCAACCAAATCAATTCTGATTCATGGCTGAATATAGACATAAAACATAAAATCCAAGTACCAAAAGGCAACACGACCAAGGGAAAACATGTAAAGCTTTCTGGGCTACTTCTCTCAGCGTACTCTCATTTATATTTCCTTATTTTTTTTCCTGCAATTCTTAGGAAACAACAAAATGCTCAGTTACAAAGTTTGGAGTTTCTGAGCTGCACAGACCTAAAGCTAATCATCCCAGAGTCCTGCCACTGTCTGGACTCCACCCCAGAGAGCCACTTCCAAGGCCATTTCTCTTTCAATTAATTCTCCCAGGGCCATGTGAGCCAAAAGAGGAGTCTTTGCAACTACGGGGTTCAATCTTAGCAGAGAAAATATTAAAATGAAGGCCAGTCTATGATTGAGAAAAGGGGACTTGTGATGTATGTCCCCAGCAGACAGGCAGGGAGGGTTGAAGCCAGGAGTCTGAGTAAACCAGACTAGCATGTTCTATCCACAACTCACCTGTAATAATAGGGGTGTTTCTTCCCATCACTGCCCTCGGAGGTGACGGCGCTGACAATGTCCTCGGTGTCTGTACTCACCAGCTTCACGGAATGGACGGTCAGGTGCTGGTTGAGATTTGCACGGCACTTAGCAGCATAGGGGCACAAGTGGCATTTGTATTTTCTTTCCTCTGGGGGAGAAGGAACAGGAGAAAACTCAAACTGTTCTCAAAAACCGAAATCCCAACACCTTGCAAGAGATCAGTGGAAGGAAAGGATGATTCAAGTCTCATGTCAAATAAGAACAAAATTAATGCATTGGAATTGTAGGTATCTGAAAGTATTTACCCAGCTTGTGATTACTGTATGAATACTTCCAAAGACAGAAGAAGGTCTCGGGGCAACTAGTCAATCTGCTTTTTCTTGGACAATCCCAGCACTTCTTCCTGATAAGGTGATTGGGGCTAAAAGAATATTGTGTGTGTGTGTGTGTGTGTGTGTGTGTGTGTGTGTGTGTGTGTGTGTGTATGTGTGTGTGAGAGAGGAGAGAGAGAGAGAGAGAGAGAGAGAGAGAGAGAGAGAGAGAGAGAGAATGCGCGCATACCCCAGTGTCAGTCATGGGTGGGTTCTGAGCACAGGATGGGGAATGACTGCATTTGTAGGACTGCACTGTAAGAGAGGCCCCCTCATTCTTCATTTTCCCTAAGCTCCAGGCCTGGGTCAGCCAAGAAGGAGTAAACAAACAAACTAATAAAATTAGAGGCAAAGAAAAAAAAATGCAGTGTGAAATAACTTAATTGGAAATATCATTTTACATAAATAAAATAATAAATTTCCATTAATTTCCTAATGAAATCCCTCTTGTAAAACTGACAAATGTTTCAGGATCGTTTCCAGAGTGGCATTTGGAATTCATTTGATTAATAAAGCAAATTAAAGCACAAGGAACAAGCTTTGCTTTCATGTACAGATAAAGGTGTAAGTAGCAGAAAGAGGAAAGAACAACTTCATCGTCTATCCTTAATTCTTAACTTGGTGTTACTGGGCCCAGCTTAAAGAAAATACCTGTCTTATTTACTTCACAGGGAAAAGCACAGAAAAAGGTTTTTCTCTACAAAATTTAAGACATCACTATTGCTATAGGAGGTCCCCAACATCTGAAAGGCTGGTGGCTGGGGCAAAGTAGGGCTGGATTATTTAAAAACCTGATTTTATTTTATTTTTATTTTTAAGTTGGAGTCTCACGCTGTTTCCCAGACTAGAGTGCAGTGGCCGCTCCCGGCCACCGCAGCCTCGACCTGCTGGGCTCTGGCGATCCTTCCGCCTCAGCTGGAACTACAGGCGCGCGCTACCACACCCAGCTAATTTTTTTATTTATTGTAGAGATGAGGTCTCACCAAGTTGCCCAAGCGGGTCTCGAACCTGTGGGCTCAGGCAATCCACTTGCCTCAGCCTCCCAAGGCGCGGGATTACAGGCTGAGCCACCAAACCTGGCGAAAAAACCTGATTTTAAATGTAAAAATTGAAATACTTGATTTTATTATTTCCATCTTGTTTTATGTTTACTATTGATTTTACCTTATGTCATTTTGTCTTCACTTTTGCTGTACTGGTTAAACTATGATTTAGTCCTCCTTTACATCTGGTTAACTTGGTTGCCTTCCTTTTCCTGACCCTCACAGATGCAGATAAAACAGAGTCCTTTCCTTAGAATTTCTGCATTTGTATTAATAAGTGAGGGGGTTAAGTTTTGGTACCAAGGTTATGCTTCCTCCATAAAGTGAACTGTGGAATTTTTTATCTTTTGCTATAATCTGGAAAGGTTTAATAACATTGAACTTTCCTCTTCTCAAAAGGTTAGAAAGAACTCACCTGGGAAAATTTCTGGATCTGATGCCTTTATTCATAGTATTTCTATACTATTAACACTTTACCATATTTCCAAATTTCCCTTTGGTAACTGATTTATTCAAGTTTCTCTCCCACTTTTGGGTCAATTTTGCTAATTCTGCTTAAATCATCTATGTCATATAAGTTTTCAACTTTTTTTCCCCACCATAGAGGTATCCTTATTCTCCAGTAATTCTTTAATATCATCTTCATTGATGATTAGGCTTCTCTATTCATTCCAAATTTGAGTATTTTTGCTTTCTTTTCCTTTTTTTAATAAGACCTGATGTAATTTATCTATATTTTTTATAGTTTTTGCAGATTTTGCTGCTCTTTTACTAATTCCTTAAGAGGAATGCTAAGTTCCTTTATTTTTGCCTTTTTTTCCTTCTAATTAAAACATTTAAGTCTATAAGTTTTCCTCTAACTTTCCTGTTAGCTCCAGGTTTGGGTATGAAATGCTGTTATGTTCTTTCCTTCTGGATGTCTATTACTTGAATTTTGTTTCTCCTCCCTTTTCTTCGATCCAATTAGGTAGGACATTGTATTGCTTCTTGGTTATTTTAAATTTCATTTAAGAGTGCTTAGTGAATATGGTCTTATAAAACCTCCACCTATTTGAATGCATTAAAGGTTTCTCTGTGGCTAAGTATACAACTAAGTTTTGTCTTCAGTAAAATTTAAGATTAAAAAATATTAAAAATATAAAGAGAAAGAAGAGACAAAATCAATCTTTTCATACTAACACTTTGTCTTCACTTTTGTTTTGTGTCGTGTACAAAACCTTTATTCTGGATTTTTCTCTATCATTTTGTTTTTGTGTTTCCTGTAAATAAGATATGTCTGGATTATTTAAAACCTGATTTTAAATGTAAAGATCGAAATATTTGATTTTATTATTTCCATCTTGTTTTATGTTTACTATTGATTTTACATCATTTTGTCTTCACTTTTGCTGTACTGGTTAAACTATGATTTAGTCCTCCTTTACATCTGGTTAACTTGGTTGCCTTCTTTTTCCTGATCCTCAGGACCAACTGCATTTTTCCACTACTACATGTAAATAAAGGCAGAACCTCTCCACCAACATGCTCTTCCAGCTCCACCACTGCTCCCAGCCACTACGATAAGATGAAACCAATAAGATGAGGTGTGTCGCCACCCCATGCATCCACAAGATGAGATCAATACATTCTTCATAGATTTCAAGAATTATACCTGGATATGCCTAAATGTGTATCTTTTCTTACCAGTCCTACTTGGAACTCAGTGAGCCCTTTAAACAAAATAAAGCCTTTCCAAGGTCTTCTTTAAACATGTCAGGTAAAATGGCTTGAAAAGGTCTGGATAAACACGTTTCCACCACTTCCTGTATAATACTTCGCTTGAAGAAACTCAGCTTCCTGATTAGAGAGAAGTTGGTAATGGAGAGTGGAAGGCTTACAGCCGAGGCCCCAACTTACCTGTGTGCAGCGAGAGGTGCCGGGATAATGTCTGCTGTCGGCCAAACACTTTCCCACACACGTCACAAGGAAAAAGCTGGTCATTGAATTTCCAGGATGGCAATCCATTTCCTGCCTCTAGGACTATCTTTTCTGTTTCTGGGTCAAAAGAACAAGGCATCATGAGGAATAAACGAGACAACACGAAACCATTTCGTGTCAGGCAGCATTCATGATTTCAGCAGATATATCCCTCTGAAGAGTGGGGGTAGTAACTGCAGGTAAGTCCCTACAACAGTTCTCATGCTCACTTCCTGTCTCTAAGAAGGCCATTCTGGAAAGCTGCCGTGGCATCTGGATCCCAATTCCAGTCAAGTCTCCAGGATTTTCTCTCTTTCATTACTAAATGCCAGTCAACCAACCCTCTAGTAGGTTGATAGCACTGTGCCCAGGATACAGTAGGTACTCATTACTTACTTGTTGAATGAATGAATGGTTCAGTTGCATGTTAAAATTCCAGAAATGTAGATTCTTGCTACAAGGCAGTAAACAAAGAATTATAAATCTCAGATTCTGATGAGAAAATAAATGGTTCAACCCTCTGAAAGGAAATATGTTTTTGCTGCTTTTTATGAAGAAAAGTTTTCCTTTATGTTCCAGGTTGTACAAAATCTTAGCAAAATTCTTGATGAAGAACTTATATTACGCTGACTCAGTGATGACAATGTATACTGTTCCACATAAAGCTCCCTAATGCAAGAGGGCGCAAAAGAATTCCCCTAAAGGTCTCATCATATTTGGGAAAACGGTGAGTGAAACAAGTTATCTCCACATAATTCACAGCCATGAGTGAAATAAGCAGACGTTAATACATTATGCTGTCATCTTAAAAAGTTTTTATTTTCTCATTATCAACTATAGGATATGTAATTTTCTTATCCATATTTCTTCTCCGTGAACTGCAACGGATTATGCAAACATTCCTTCCATGGTAATGCCATGACAGAGGTGACAGAGAGCATCAAAAAGAGGGAAGGAAACACTTCCAAAAGGACATTTAAACGGACTGCTGCTAGGCCTTTCCACCTCACTTTGAATAACAAGACAAATGTTACACTGAGTTAGTATCTTGTCCTTTACCTCAGCAAATTATTGCAAATCTTCTTAAAGCACAGTATTGCATTATAAAACCGGATACCATGTAGTGATAATTACGCAGTGGTAAGAACTTTTCACAAGATCCAACCAGACAAAAATGCTCAGAACACCGTTCAGAGAGAACATCAGAAGAAAGAACTTTATTTCACATAATTTGGTTAAAGCTGTTTCCCAAATACAGGCTTCCACCTGTATTGGGATGAGCCAACTAAGTCAATTTTCGTTTGAATGAAGATTTGCCAGACAGTGCAATCTAAGGAAAGAAGAAACAGACACAAACGCATGTTTGGAAAGGGGAGGAGGGGAAATGATGGTGAAATTGCAGTCATGTTTGCTGGAAGGCACCTGCTGGCAAACCTAACACTAATAAAGCACATCTATTGATTTCTCCGTGTTTGTTAAAACGTAGCTCTGGGGCCCCAGGGAGAAGAGCTGGTCTTATTAAAGCAGGAATGTGTGACTAAAAACCTCTAGAGGGGAAGGGGCAGAACTGTGGGGAAGGGAAGGCCAAAAGGGAGGTCTGGGCTAGTAGAACCTCTGAGGGCCAGCACCACTCTTGAATGACCATTCTTAAGTCCCAGCAGTGGGCATTTCAGCCGTGCAGCGACGCGAGGGTATTTCAGTAGCTCCTTTTAAGTGTGTAATCACAATGCTTCAAAGGAGGCTGATAATAATAATTATAAGGAGAGGTCAAGAGGGTACAGGGTCTTCTAATACATTCACAACGAGAGGAAATTAATTGGGTCACACAGCAAACAAGTAGATGCAGTTGAAAACAGAGAAGTCTCTTAGTAACTCCTTATAAATCCTCCTAATAAGTCCTTAATAATTCCTTTAAGTATTAAAGTATTCCTTAAGTATTAGTTATGTGCTCGAGAAGCTGAAGCGTCATAAACTGTCCAGTTCCCCCCACTGGTTTTAGAAAACAGTGAAAACTCCTAAGATGATCGCAGCCAAGCAGGAAGAACCCTTGCAGCCTCGGTGGGCAGACAGAGTTATGGGGGCGGCTTTGCGCCTGGACTCCATGCCTTGTCCGGGAATGCTGCTCTCCCTAGCTGATGTCTGCATTTACTACAGCAATCTGTTTTCATCTCACAAGTAGGAGCGAGGCAGCCATAGGCAATTTTGAGCCTTATCCCAGAACAAGACCTCACAGCTGGGGGGGGGGAGGGCAGCGGGAAGAGGAGTATTACTTTGGCAACACAAGTACTGAAGTGAAAGGCCTGAAATGGAGCTGGAATGAAGCTGAAATGGAGCTCAGCAGATGCCACCTTCTCCCACATTTCCTGTGAATGATGCCACCCAAGTGCCATGTGAGAAAACCTCAGAATCTTTTTTGATTCCTCCCCCTGCCTTCCACACTTTCAGCCAGTCATCAGAAGCTGCCGATCCTACCTCAAAGACCTCTCTGGAACCCACTGCCTTAATCAAGTCACCGTCTCTCAACAAGATTGCCACAAAAGCCTCTAAAACAGCTTCTCTGTTTCCAGCTTCTCTCCTATCAGCATCTCCTCACCTCACGGTTCCACAGTGATCTTTCTGAGGCATAAATCTAATCACATCTTGTCCTTACTTTAGAATGAGCATTTTTCTTAAGTTGTGGGAAAGACTGGGAATTTATTAGCATTAATAAAAGTCTATGGCCAATTCAGGGTTAAAAAAAAAAATCAGGCTATCAACCCAATAACTGCTTTCATAACCCAACTCCCTGAGGCCAGACTCCTCATGGCTCCTGAAGTCCTTCAACCCTGGCTCCAGCCACCTCCCATCACCTGAATGCGCAGCACAGTGAACTGTTAGACCTTTCAGGAACACGTTATTCCCTTTCAAGCTGTCAATGCTTTTGAATCGACTATTCCATCACCAAAAGCTACTCCTCACACGACCACTTCTTTTGTGCACCAAACTCTGACTCACTTTCAAGCCCTATCTCAGATTTCATCTCCTTGGTAAAGCCTTCCGCAATCCTCAAGGTAGAATTAGTCATTTCCCCTTCTCTGTCCCAAAGTACTTTTATGAGTACTCTTGTTGTTATCGATTATATCATTTATTTACATATCTTTTTTTTTTTTTTGAGTCTGGGACTCACTGTGTCGCCCAGGCTGCAGTGCAGTGGTACAATCACCGCTCACTGCAGCCTCGACCTCCCGGGCTCAGGAGATCCTTCTGCCTCAGCCTTTTCAGTAGCTGGGACTATAGGCGTGCACCACCACATCTGACTTATTTTTAAATTTTTGTTTGGAGAGATGAAGTCTTGCTCTGTTGCCCAGTCTGGTATGGAACTGCTGGGCTCAAGAAATCCTCCCACCTCGGCCTCCCAAAGTGCTGGAATTACAGGTGTGAGCCATTGCGCCTGACTCCTGTCATGCCCCCAGCATAGTCCAATATGCAGCAGTGCTCAGTAAACAGTTCCTGGCCTCTTTTCCCTATTTGAGTGAGTCACTGGCCAGAGAGGTTCTGTTTGTGCATTCTCAGCATTAGCATAATGCCTGATACATAAAAGGTGCTTAGTATATAATTGCTGAATGAATGAATGAAAGGATCTAAATGAGGCAGGGAATGAACATTATCCTTATTTTACAGTGGGAAAGACTGGGAATTTATTAGCATTAAGGCCTATGGCCAATTCAGGATGAAAAATCAGGCTATCTGCCTTTTGAAAAGGTGTTTTAATTTAATCTGAGAACGGCTTTTATCATTTTATTAGTGGAAATGTTTGCAGCACTGAGTTATACCCCCAAAGGTTCTATACTTTTACTTCTTTCTAACAGCATCAAACCACAAGATGATTCTCTTTACAACAAGCCCTCTGGCAGACATTATCGGCTAACCTGACAGTCTCAACTTTCCTTCTCCCCTGCCCTCTTCTGCTATGGAGACAGCTGGAGTGGCCAAGTGCCAAAGGGTTGGCCAATGAGAAGGCTTCTCCTTTCCCGACAAGAGGAAAGATGTGACTGGTGTTGGTCCTCTTCTCTCTTTTTCCGGCCTTGATCACAGAGGAAATGTCTGGGATAATGGCAGCCATTTTGTGAATATGAGGCACAGAAATGAAAGTCAACTGTCAAGGATGGAGGAAGGGGAAGATTATGGGTCCCCATGGCATTTCTTAGTGGCTGAACAAATATCACTTGCCTCTGGACTTCTTGTTTTGTGAGTCCCTGTTTGTTTCAGCTACTGTTGGTTGGGTTTTTTATTACTTATAATTTTTTTTTTTTTTTGAGTTGGAGTATCACTCCATTGCCCAGGCTGGAGTGTAATGGCACGGTTATGGCCACCCCAGCGTCGACCTGCTGGGTTCTGGCAATCCTTCCACCTCAGCCTTCCAAGTAGCTTTGAATTACAGGAATGCACTACCACACTCGGCTAAATTTTTATTTATTATAGAGACGAAGTCTTGCCAAGTTGCCCGGGCTGGTCTCGAACCCGCAGGTTCAGGCAATCCATTCGCCTCAGCCTCCTACAGTGCTGGGACTATAGGCTGAGTCACTGAGCATGGCCTATAATTTTTTTTTTTTGAGTCAGAGTCTCACTCTGTCACCCAGGCTAGAGTGCAGTGACACACTCATGGTCACCACAGCCTTGACCTCCTGTGCTTAGGAGATCCTTCTGTCTCAGCCTTCCAAGTGGCTAGAACCACAGGCATGTGCCACCATGCCTGGAAAATTTTTTGATTTGTTGTAGAGACGAGGTCTCACCAAGTTGCACAGGCTGGTCTGGAACCCCTGGGCTCAGGCAATCTTCTCGCCTGTGCCTCCCGAAGTGTTGGGATTATAGGTGTGAGCTACCGTGCCCACCCATTTATAATATTCTTAACTGAAATCCCCTCCTCCCATTGTTACTATGGGTCCCAGGACATTGAATATTAGTTTGTAGCTTTTGACAGGCTTTAATCCCAGAATCTAGCATCCAAATCTCCACATTCATCATTAACAGCACCAAATATACAGCCAGCTGAACATATTTCCATGTTAATTTCCTTCTTTTGCTCTGCTTGGGGAGGGGAATCCAAACAGAATAACAAACAAAACCTGAAAAGTTGCGTTTAGATTATTAAGAAATTTGCTATTTAAAAACTTTAATGAAGTGTTTTATATATATATATATAAATATATATATATATATATTCACGTATAACATAAAAGTGCACACATCAGTAACTGCTTTAAATTGGTTCCGAAGTCACAAAATAGCTTGGAATATAGGTATTATTTTTGAATTTTTGCTCTTCTCCATCTTTAATCCCATATCCTTAAGTATTGGTTTCATTATTTTAAGTAGCTGTGAATGTGTACTTAAGATTCCCTTCGTTTCTTTTAGAAATACTTGTCTAATGATAACCTTTTTTTATTTTTTATTTTATTTTATTTTTTTGAGTTGGAGTCTCACTCTGTCGCCCAGACTGGAGTGCAGTGGCCGCTCCCGGCCACCGCAGCCTCGACCTGCTGGGCTCTGGCGATCCTTCCGCCTCAGCCTTCCAAGTAGCTGGAACTACAGGCGCGCGCTACCACGCCCGGCTAATTTTTTGATTTATTGTAGAGATGAGGTCTCACCAAGTTGATGATAACCTTTTTTAAAAAATACAGTGTCTCATAGGATTTTTGTCTCTTACAAAGCATTTAATTTTTTATCATATTCTTATACTTTGATCCCTGGGATCTCATAAATTGCTTCCATAAATCCCTGGTTACTCTGTTTCATGGGATCAGATGTTTTTCTCTCTACTTTTCCACCAGTGGTCTTCGCCTTGAAAGTCATCTGGGCTTTTCCTTTTCCTTAAGTAGATTTTGTTTTAAATGAAGCAAATAGGTGTATACGATTAAGCACTTCCGTCCCTATAGTGTGGCTTGAAAAACAGAAATGCGGTGTAGGGAGAATGTTCTCATCTTAGCAGTCCCAATACAAGGCTCTCAGTGCCCCTGTTTCTGTCAAATTGAGGCCCATCATTTATAATGATGAGGCCTAACTGGCTAAGATACAATATGAGAAAATATGTTTTTTAGGACCTAGTGATCCAAGGGGACATGTCCCATTTCATACACAGGTCCTGGGAACATAAGGCCCATCAAATCTTTCTCCAAAAATTTTCACTAACTAAACCCATCTGGGAGAATGTGAGAGAGAGTGCTATCAAACTCTGCTGGATAGAACACTAGATCAAGCAGAAGACTCAGATATCTTCAGAGCCAACTCCTTCATTTTCAGAACAAACCTGAAGCATTAAATTCCAGAACTTCTTCCATCCCAGGACACCCCACAACTTGCATAGGGTTGAGTAACAGTTTCCTCAGTAACCAAGGCTCTACCCTGCCCCAAACCTAAGTTCAAGAAGGAACCTTAATGTTCAACCTTGTTCAATGTTCTCTTCTTATATTAAGGAAAATGGGACTCAGAACAGAAGTAATTTGCCAGGTGACCTGCCTTGTGACTCTGAGAGACAGAGCCAGACCCATGTTTTCATTCAAGCTATATGAAACCATATGAAATGTCAAAGTCTACAAAGAAAGAAAAAAGGAATTTTTTTCCTACTCCTCTGCTCTGAGTTTAGTTCTCTTAGTTACAAGTGGACAGGTGTAGATTTAGCCACAATTCACAGGCATTAGAACTTCTTTCCATTTCTCTTCTTGGAAGTGTCAGCCTAGGCCATTGCTTTGTTAAACTCTGGTGTCTGCACGTGGCTCTTTGAGCTATGACCGCTATGTTTTCTTAGCTTTGGCCGCCTCCCCTACCTTGAGGAGGTGAATCTTCTCTCTCTCTCTCTAATTTACTTTCTAAATAAACTTTGTTTTAAAACGGTGCTGGCCACTCTAGAATTCATTTTAGAAACGAGCCAAAGAATTCATGAGTTTTGCGCCATACACCCACCCGGCATCAATAGTGACTGTTAATTTATACAAATTGGTTTTGAAAATTCAAAAATAAACTGACTCCTTTTTTTTTAAAGCAGTATTTATTATTGAGAGGACAGGAAAGCTCCCAGAGTGGGAGGGGACCCAAGGGGGTTGCCCAACTGACTCCTTATTTAAAAAAAAAAAGTGACAGCCTAGAATATTCCAGGCACAGAGAAATTAGAAACTGTAACATAGAATATTAGAATAAAAAAGGAACAAAAGGAAGATCCAATGGGAGAATTCTAAAAGCAAATTCCCCCTGAGGTAAACTAGTTATTACTGAAGAAAATTCCCTTGGGCCCATCATTGTCATTTGGGAGCATTTTTGTCAAAAATGAAACAAAACAAAACACAAAGCAGCAAAAACTTAAAGAATAAAGGGGACAAAAGAAAGGACTTTAGTTTGCCTTCTTTCAATTATAACACCGTTGACCCTACATCTAGTGTACTGTTTGGTTGTGTTGGTGCATTTTACTGTGTGAGAAGAGCCCTGTATTCCCCAACAAAGCAATCCTCTTGAAGAACCATCTCAACTTGACTTTGGCAAGAGAAATGCTAGGAGAGAAGGCTTTATTTGGTTAAAACCGTAAGCAAAAAGTTGGCCAATATATGACCTCAATGCATCAATAACTGTACAGTGCAAGTAATTCCACATTGGCTGGCCACCGAAGAAGAGGCTCTGGGGACGCAAGGATTTTCCTTTGTGACATAAGGTGTTTTGATCAGTTCTTTCTTTCATCATTAAGCCTGGAAAGTTTCGAGGCATAACTCAAGCTGAAATTCGGAAATCCCGTGTTCCTGGATAGACTAAATGACATCAGGTCATTTTCCAGGCAGGATATGTCATTTGCTGGTTAGGCCCTATTCCTACTGGCTCTGTCCTTTGGTTTCATGGGCTCTAGACTACCTCTGCTTAAGACAAGCTCCCACCTTTTGAGGGCTGCTTGTGAAGTTCACAGTCAGCTGTGGTGTATGATTCTTTGGGGGTTAATATCTTTGTTCTAGAGCTCGCAACTCTTCTCTATCCCTTTTAAAACTTTTTCAGGGTCATTTCAATTTAGGATAACGTGCCTGTATCTACCCTTCTAGTATTTTCAGCTCAGAGGATCTACCCTCCAGGATCAGGGCTGTACTACAACAGCAGCCACAACGCAGATGGCGGGCAATGGTGACCTGTCTCAAGATTTCATTTATCACGCGTGACCTTGCACCACATGTCACAGGTGTTGTTCATGGCAGGACATAACAGACCTCTTAGTCTCCCTATGACCATCTTTGTGCAGGTTTCGGTGTAACCACTTTCCCCTTTAAGGACCATTAGAAACATTCTCCCAAAGGATGGCATTTTCTAAGATAGCAGAATTTAGAAATAGTTTTTGGCAACCTGTGCCTAATTAGAAACATTGGGTGGAGATTCACAGGCATAAAGGAGGTCACAGCCTAAAGTTGAACAAACTAAGTATAGTTTTGCATTACTACTTTTGGAAGGTCCCAGGAAGATAAAACCTATCAAGTATTTCTCCAAAATTTTTCATTAATTATGTCTATCTGGGAGAATTGGAGAGGGAGCTCTATCAAACTCAGCTTGACAGAACATTAGATCAAGTGGAAGACTCAGATATCTTCAGATCCAACGCCTTCATTTTCAGAAGGACAAAAATGAAGCATTAAATTCCAAAACCTCTCCCACCCCAGGGCGCCCCATAACTTGCACAGGGTTGACTAACAGTTTCCACAGTAACCGAGTCTCCATCCTGCCCCAAACTTTAGTTGAAGAAGGAATCTTTATGATCACCTTTGTTCAATGTTCTCTTCTTACATATAAGGAAACTGAGACCAAGAGAACCTAAGTAATTACCTCAGGACCTAGCTAGTGACTCCATGGTCTCATTAAAGCTTCTCCAAGCCATATGAAATCAATGCCCATGGGTTCAAGACCAGCCTGGGCAACTTGGAGAGACTTCATCTTTACAATAAACAAAAAAATGAGTCAGGTGTGGTAGTGTGGGCCTGTAGTTATGGCTACTTGGAAGTCTGAGGCGGGAGATCACCAGAGTCCAGCAGGGCGACGCTGGGGCGGCCGAAAGCGTGCCACTGCACTCCAGCCTGGGCAACGGAGTGAGACTCCAACTCAAAAAAAGAGAAATCAATGCCAAAGGGTTTGTGGAATTGGTTCTTTATTAACAGCTGCTTCTGAAGAATCACCCCAGGAAAGTTAGATGACATTTTTTGCTTAGTACCGGGCAACAGTTAGCCTAAATCAGTACCTACTGATTGGCTTTTAATCTGTTAGACTGATAAAGAACAGTATGCATTTTCTACATCTAGTTGTTAATGTAGGTTGTTTTAAATCAATAGTTGAAAACTGGACTTTGATTCCTTTGGCAATAGAAAATGGCTAGAAGTAGGTACCCCTCATTCCAATGAAGCTGGTTACATAGAAGCTGAGCATCATAGAGGCATTCTCTCAACATCCAAATGTAGAGAGTCACTGCCAGAATCTAGGCCAATTGATGCCTGACACCTCTTTATAACTTAACCTTCAAAAAAAAAAGAAATTCATGTATGAAAGTTTGATGTTTTCTTTGACTTGTATTTCCAAGATCAGTGGCTACTCAATAAAATCTTATTGACTAAATGAGACAGTCACATCACCATATACACATGCCAGTTGTGTTAAATCGCAACTAATTTTAAATTACAACATGGGAGCAGACTGACAATACTGAGTCAGGAACCACATCTAAAGAACTTGGTTATTTTCTTGCTAGTTACATAGACCAGTGATCACTTCTCTTCTTAATGACAGTGGTTGGACTTAAAGTCTTAGCAAATGCCCTTAGAATGTACCACTGTTGAGGACATTTATAAATCTTTGTGAGAAAAACCATCAGGCCTGAAAGCTTTCTTTTTTTTCTTTTTTTAACTTTTGGCTTTGTGGCAGACACTGATGTTGACTTACTCAATATCTAACAGAACTACATTTTTTTCTTAGGGTGGCAATGTGCCAAATTAAAAACATGTGCTTTCCTTCCCAGCTTCTACTGCTATTAGGAGTTGACTATGAAACCAGAGATATTGGTGGAAGTTCCTTCAGAGAGATTCCCTGACACCTCTTTGCTCCCCCCAAAAGGCAATATTTGCCCTTCTCTCTGGGCTTATTCTTCTTGGATGTCTTTAGGTAGAGCAGCCCTCTTTCAACCACGAGGATAAAATCTATTGCTAAGGATGGGGGAGCAGAAATTTGGAAGATGGGGTCCTTGGTGTCTTCCTCAAACAGTTGCACCAGTCTTATATTGCCTATTTCTGACTTCCTTATTATGTGAGAAAAACAGATCCACAATTAGTTAAGTCTGTGATTAAGCTGAACATAATTCCAAACAGATAAAGACTTCACGTGTATAACTAATGCCACCCCATCTTGGTAGTTTATCTCCATTTATGCAAAACAATATCAGAGTTTGTTAAAAGTAGATTAAGGAGACAATGCACAATTAAAACAATAGCTTACATTTACGGAGAATTCACCATTCCATTTAGTCACTATTACAATGCATTTTACACATATATTTAACCTTATAACAGCATTATGAGTAAGATACTATTATTATCATTCTATTTTACAAAAAAAACCTCCAAAAACCCCAAAAACAGAGATCAGGCTCAGGGTTGTTGAATTCAAGGTCACCTATCTGGTAAGTGACAGCCTATCTGAAACCCAAGTCTATTAGCTTCCAACCACTGATTACATTATACTACGAGATCAAAAAGGAAAACCTACTGCTTCTAATTTATCTCACCAGAGAAAAATCTTCTATTTGTTACGATCTCGATTTGTTCCACCACAAATTCATCAACCATAAAGAAGCAGCATCTATGATCACATGAATCTGAAGAGAGCTTCACTGGGGCAACCCAATTGCTTTCCCCGGGACCTGCCTGGAGAGAGCATGGAGGACTCGGAGGCTCCGCCTCATTCTGTTATCCAGCTCCTCTCGGGCCTCACGCTAGGTTTTTCCATCTGCTGGGTTGCAGCATTATCAAAAAATCTGAGCACTAATTGTGTACATTTCAATTACAAAACTTATTTCAGGTCAGTTTTCGCTTGCCCTAGAATAAGACCCTTATTGTCTGCTCTTTCAATGTTTTCCAGTGAAGAAGGATAACAAGAATCCAATCGCGGAGATACCTTTAGACTGTATTAGGTGATAGCAAATCTTTAAATCCAAAAGTTCTCTTCTGTAATTTACTATAAAGTAGGGCACCTATGAGAACACCTTTAGGGAAAACATTATCACTGTTTGGGCAAATAAGAGAATTCCTTTATTTCTCTTGTTTATTGTTGAACTGAGCTCTCTCTCTTTATATACATACACACACACACACACACACACACACACATATTTAATATTTGTTATTATTTTGAGTCGGGGTTGCGCTCTGTTGCCGAGGCTGGAGTGCAATGGCATGATCATGGCTTACTGTAGCTTCGACCTCCTTGGCTCAGGTGATCCTTCTACCTCAGCCTCCTGAGTAGCTGGGACTACAGGTGCACACCACCATGCCCAGCTAATTTTTTGACTTTTTGTAGAGACAAGGTCTTCCTGTGTTGCCTCAGCTGGTCTTGAACTCCTGGGCTCAAGAAATTCTCCCACCTTACCTTCTCAAAGTGCTAGGATTACAGGTGTGAGCCACTGAGCCTGGTTAAGATTCTCAACATATATTTATTGCATAAATGAAGACATGAATAAGCTAAACAAAAAGAGCAGAACATTTAACAAATTTAAGCTTTCTAAAATTGGAAAATTCAGACTTTCTAAAATACTAATATTATAATGTTTATTTGTTCCTGAAACTGATGTGCTGTACATCACACCTGTAGAGTATTTTTAAAATGTTGAATGTGTTTCTTTTTAAAATTCAAGTCACCGTCATTTGCAAATATTATTCAAGTAAGCCTCTAAGGATTCTGCACTTCTCTTCACCAAGATTGAAATCCACTGGTATTCTCAATTATTCTAGTCTTCTTTACTTATGGACAAGCCTTGATCATATCAACCATTCCTTTAAAGATTTCTAAATTTTCCTAAAGCTCTTATCAACTCCCAGACACTGCAATATTCTTGTGTGACTACATCCAGTTTCAGATTTTCAGTTTCCCCTTTTCTCTGCTCCTAACCTATTGGATTCTGTATTAATAGAAAATGTAACTATTCTAGTGCCTTTCTGCTGACCTTGGGTTTTAGTACATTAGAAAATTTTTGTTTGTTGATGGCAGATTTAGCATTTTAAGGCAACAGTGGACACAACTTTTTTTTTCCTCCTTGACAAAGAAATCCTACCTATTTGATTAAGCAGAGTTAGATATTTTTATATGGTGGGGATTTGGGTTTGTTGGTTCATTTAATTATTTTTCCTCAGGTGGGGAATCAGAGACATAGGATTGGGAAATATTTTGTGTCTCAGTCCACTCAGGTGGCTATATAACAAAATGGGGGGTAGCTTATATACAACAGAAATTCATTTCTACAGCTCTGGAGGCTGCAAAGTCCAAGATCAAGGCACTGGCAGATTCACTGTCTGACAAGGGCCTGCTTCCTCATGGACAGCTGCCTTCTCATGCTAACCTCAGATAGCAGAAGAGGCAAGGGTTTTTCTTGGACCTCTTTTAAAAGGACACTAATCCCATTCATGTGAGCTCCACTCCCAAGACCTCATCACCTCTCAATGGCCCCACCTTCTAATAGTATCACCTTGGGGGTGAGGATTTCAATTCTTTGGAGGGACACAAACATTTAGACCACAGCACCTTGTTTGCTAGAAGAGGAGAGAGGGACTTAGTGTTTTCCTATAAAAGTATACCATAATGATTGGTGACATCGGTCATTTGTTACCAATAATAATAAGTAATGCAGTTGGCAAACAATTTTTTTTTTAAATAAATAAAGGTCATCTCTATTACATAATTCTCAATAATCTGGAGAGCCACATATTTTCTTTAATAAATGAGAAAGCTGTGGATTTATATGTAGTTGAAAGAAGAGTTATACATATGAATAACTAAGATTTATTGAGAACTTGTTTTGTTCTGGGCACTGTTGAGATGAAGGGTTTTACTTATATAATTTCATTTAAGCTTCATAACAAAAGATTATGGTTGATCTAATTATTATCCTCATTTTATAGATGAGAAATCTGAAAGCTCAGAATGATTCATGAATTAGCTTGTTCTCACATAGCTGGTAAGAGCCAGAGCCAGGATTTTAACCCAAGATGTCCACATAGGAAGAGGATGTCTTCTACGGTTTCCCTTATAATGCACATATCTCTAGCTGTGTCCATGGGGCAGAAGCCCCTTCTTTGCAAAGAACCTCTAATCCCTGTGTCAAAGCTGAAAAAGGCTGACAGCTGCTGGTCTCAAGATTTCTATAAGTTGGTGACTTCATTTTGGACCTGGTGCTAAGGAGACCAATATTATGGGTTTAATTTTTGTCTCTCCTAGGTGGCAAGTGCCATTGCATTTCATGGCCTCAAATCCAAATACAACCTCATCAGCTGCCTTGAACACAAATGCCCCTGCTGAAGAATGGAATGAAGTTAGAGTATAGAAGGTTTTATGGAAATGTAATCCTACTCTAGCTAGATACACATCCTACTGACAAGGCATTTGAAGTATTGAACTTGTATATGAAAGTTAGGGCATTACTATTATCAGCATAAATAAATGCAAAATCTAAGCCACTTCTATTTAATCATTTCAGGATTAGGAAAGAGGAAGAAATGGATTTTTGGCTCACAAACCGGAAACATAAATACCCAACAGCCTAGGGATATTTTTAAAGTAACAGATAATATTCAATGACATAACTCCAAAGTAGTTGAGCAAAAGAAGGAGAAATGTATTTTATTTAAAAAAAGGTATCTTCCTTCCATTTCAATTTTTCAAATTGAAAAGGAATTTATATAACTTAAATACAAAAATATCAATGCAAAATTCTGACTACAAATCAAACTACAGAAAGATCAAATAATAAATTTGGAAATACAGCAAAGCTGCCTTACTCCTGAGTGAAAATGCAAAATATTCTAGTTCACCGCCCTGCATTACTGCAGACTGTATGTGTGTTTATTTTTCTCATGCATTCTGACTTGGTCATCTTTGAAAGTATCTCTTCCTATCCTCTCTCTTTACATAGATCTTAAATACAATAGACAATAAATATTTGCGGATTTGATAAGAACTTCATTCGTTCTAGGCAAGAGAGAGAAAACATGAACTGATGCATGATATATGTAAATAACTTCCACAAAGACCAGGCTGAGAAGCTCTAGCCTGTCTATGTTGCCCCATTTCCTGCCCCGTAACAAAAGGCCACTACCTTCAATGGTGAAGTCTCAGCATTCTTTGGAGATCTCACCTCAGTGGAATATTTGCCTCACCTTCTGTGACTCAGAAAGAACTAAGAAGAAGGAGTATTATGGCTCCCAGTTTACAGAGAACCTGAGGTATGGATAAGCTGATGGCCTGCCTGCAGTCCCATGGTCCTACGGTGAAATCCTGAGGAATTAAGTCCGTCTTGGCTTCCTTGACACCTCATCCCCTCACCCGCCGCCTCCTCACATGTGAAAGTTCAGGTTCTCAATCACACTACATACCAAAGGCTTTGCATGACTAATCTGTCTTCAAACCATACACTGTATTAGGGAACATGTACTGTAGTGGGGAACAGATGTCACCACGAGAATCTTATTTTCTGCTATTTCCAGATTTTGGCATGTGAACATTTGCAACCTTAATGTTGCATGAACAAAGATTCTTTGCATTTAATATTAATAGGAGAACTCACAAACGCGCCTCCTTGAGTTGGAACGCCGCCACATTCTGATTTCAATAGTGTATGGCTGCTTTTTCAGCATATGAATTTGCCTTCAGCATACGAAGGTCCTGTTGGTGTCTTCAGAGCTGAAAATGTGGCCACGTTCTAATCTTACAGGATGTCAGGTAAAACTCCTAGAGATATTTACATGTCTCACTTGAAAAGCACATGCACATCCAACGTCTGTCAAGGCCGATGGAAAAGCTTTTTACCTGTCAACACCGAACTCGTGGGGCTAAAGTTAAGGAAATCAGTAATATCCACAGAAGAAAAGAACACTTAATATACCAAATCCCAAATACTGGTCTGGCAAGTAATGACAGTTTTTT
This sequence comes from Cephalopachus bancanus, assembly GCA_027257055.1. Taxonomy (NCBI): domain Eukaryota; kingdom Metazoa; phylum Chordata; class Mammalia; order Primates; family Tarsiidae; genus Cephalopachus; species Cephalopachus bancanus. The sequence continues at coordinate 7,463,922 of JAPVLO010000010.1, read as the reverse complement.
TTGTTTGTTTGTCTGTTTTTAATTCAGGGTTTTGCTCTGTCACCCAGGCTGGAGTGCAGTGGCACGATCATGGCTTATCACAGCCTTAACATCCCGGGCTCAGGCAATCCTTCTGCCTTAGCCCCCTGAGTATCTGGGACTACAGTTGTGTGCCATCACACACCTGGCTGTTTTTTTTTTTTTTTGTAGAGACGAAGTCTCACTATGTTGCCCAGGCTGGCCTCGAACTCCTGGGCTTAAGCAATCCTCCTGTCTTGGCCTTCCAAAGTGCTGGGATTACAGGCGTGAGCTATCGTGCCCAGCCAAAAAGTGAGTTTTCAAAGACAGGGCTTTCAAATGAACTGGCACATTTATTTCTTTCTCCAAAGTGAAGGTCTAACCAGAATGGCAAACTTTGATACCTAGACCGGGTCTGTCAGTCATGTGTGCTTGCCAACGACCCAGGCATCATAGCCAAGTTGTCTGTGGACAGTGACTAGGTGACAGGGCCTCTGCCCTCACTGCATCTACTCATGAAGATCTCACCACATGCATCAGGCAACATCATACTGACAAGCATGCCCTTCTAAACCCATTCACTTTGCCCTCAATGACAGAACATGGAAAAGCTAAATCCTGAGATTAGATTCAGGGGGTGTAGGGTAAAGTTGAAACAAAGGGAAGCAGAAGTTGGAATTTTTCTGAAAAGATAGCTTTTTTTTAGGGCCTATGTCAATTTTCTTTTTTTTATTATAAAGATGTGGGGTACAATTCAGGGTTAGGTATACAAACATTGATTATGCAGTTTCCCTTGTTGATAAGGTGTGCCCCTCCTTCCCCTAGCAGTTTCCCTCAACTGCCAATCCCACCCTCCCCCCGACAGTTTCCCACTACTGCCAATCCCTTTCTTATAGTATAAGGACAACTGTTCCAGGTCCTGAAACAATATCTTATCAGTAGCTCAACTAAGGCTTCTAATTCCCTGTGAACATAATTTTCAGTCCATCAGCTAACAAATCATACAAAAATACGTAAAAGAAAATTGGTAGTTGATTCACAGCACCCAAATATTTGGCCCATGTAGTTAAATGATCATATCTCCACAGTGAGATCCAGTGGGCTGAAGGCAGTAATATGCTTCAGTGTGACTCCACTGAAACACTCCCTTGGGCTTCGGTGTCTGCCCCATCGAAAGGATGCTCGTGTCCTTCCTATTTTGTTAAATCAGAAAGGATGTAACCACGTGATGCCACAGGGTGAAGAACCTGCCATTTGGAACCATGGAGGCACTCTTGCTCTATTTCCCCATTTCAATTCTCAACTTGAAAGGAGGAGAAATGCCTCAGAATACATGTTCCTGGCTGAGCACAGTGGTCCATGCCTGTAATCCCAGCACTTTGGGAGGCTGAGGCAGGAGGATTGCTTGAGCCCAGGAGTTTGCGACCAGCCTAGATGATATAGCAAGATTTCACCTCTACAAAAATTCAAAAAAATTACCTGGGTGTGGTGGTGCATGCCTGTAGCCCAGCTACTTGGGGGCTGAGGCGGGAGGATTGTCTGCGCCCAGAAGGTCAAGGCCGCAGTGAGCTGTACTCCAGCCTGGGCGACAGAGCAAGAGAAGGGTGCATGTGAAACTAGTAACCTTAGAGGAACAAGGGTGAGTCAGCGAGCCACAGGGCTTTGGTGGTGGAAAAGAAGGGAGACCTGACTTGGTCATTTGTAAATCAAACTTCCATCCAACTTTGAAATCAGGCAACCCCTTCAGGTCCCCTCCCACTGTGGAAGCTTTTTTGTCTTCTCAATAAATCCTGCTTTCTCACTAAAAAAAAAAAAATCTTGGTGTCAGCTCTATTTACCCTCTTAATACCTATTCAAGGAATATGGTGACAGCAACAAGAATCAGATTTACTGAGAGTTAACAGGGCACCAAGCACTCTGTGAAATTCCTAACATAAATGACCTCATTTGTGCTTCCTAACAACCTGCATATTGGGCATCATCTTCATTTCATAGACACTGAACTAAGTACATGTGTGTACTTAGAGATGTGTGTACTGGAGTGCCCTCCTCAGGGACCTGCCAAGTCAGAGGCCAAGTGTTATGTTTTAAAAGAATTTTGGTCTCTTAGGGCCAGTGGCTCTGGGACTACATCAGCAATAATTATTAATTGATGGTGTTCTAGTATAATCTAGTATCCCAGAACAAACATTAGAGGTCTTGAAGAGCTTCCCACAAACAGGCTCAAATCAAACTCTGAGTTTCTTTCTCTGTGTTGAGAAAGAGAACACAGATCTTGCTCTTAAAGGTAAACTTGTTGCCTTTAGGTAGCATTATTTTAGGAAGGTTCACGCTGACCTTTCCAGACACTCCCTCTACTGCTCTTAAATAATAAGAGCCTGAGGATGATCTCCCTCTCAAGTTATAACGGCTCACTTGCTCACTCACATGCATCTGATGCCAAGAAGGGGTTGTGAAGTCTCTGAACTTTCAGAGTTAAGTCCCTTATTCGCAAATGCTGCTTGGTAGGAAAAGGGCTTCTTCACCTTTCTCGGCCCCAACGTTAGGCTCTCGGTCCTCATTCCCATATGTCCTTCTAAGCCTCTGTCCTGCCTTCACTTACTTTAAAAAGAAAGAACCTAAGAGTGGAATCCTTCTTTTTCTTCTTGGAGAAACGAACACACTAAGACTCGTTACTTCAAGTCCTTGAATAATTTTTTGAGCATTACACTGTAATATGTCGTGTTTTAAAAGCTTCCGTGGTATAAATGGAAATGATTTATTCTGGAAATACTCATTGTATTGTTGCTAAACCCACATTCCCTCTGAGTGCTTACAATTTTAGCCAGCCTAGAAAATATTTTGACGCAAGTTGGTCTAAATAATGTTCATTTCCATATGATAGTATGGAATTGTTTTTATCATTTTCTGTTGATAAAAATAATATGAATTGCTACAATGAGCCACTATCATTCTCCCTCACAGAATTTAAGATTAAATGGATATAGAATCATCTATACAGTTTCTGTTGTGAGGACAAAAATGACTTTGAGAAACTTTTTTGAGAAGAAAGGCAGGACAAAGTTTCGTGTATTTGAGTGTGGCTGTCCCACTAACTTCATGTCACAGGAGAGTAGGTTATAAACTACAGAAAAGACATCTTGCTCCTTTCAAGCAATGTACATGGTTTGCATTTCTATCACTTCATATGCAGTTAAGATATTGACCTGCTTTTAAAATTTACACTAATAAAAAGAATGAAATGATCTAAGAGTGAGGCCAGGTGAGATGGCTCACACCTGTAATGCCAGCAACTGGGGAGAATTGAGGTGGAAAGATCACATGAGCCCAGGAGTTTAAGACACTATCACCAAAAAGATAAAAAAGTTAGCCAGGCATGGTGGCATGTGCTTGTAGACCCAGCTACTCTGGAGCATAAGGCAGGAGGATCACTTGAGAGCAGGAGTGAGAGGCTGCAGTGAGCTATGATCATGCCACTGTACTCCAGTCTGGGTGACAGAGAGAGACTCCAACTCAAAACAAAACAAAACAAAACAAAAGACAAAAATTGAAAAAGAAAAGACCTAACAATGAGTGTGTGTGTTTTAGATGCCAGACTATCTTAATCAACAACACAAAATTTTCTCTACATATATATGTACATTTGTAGCCTTACAGATGGTCTGGCCAGGCTTGGTGGCTCAGCTTGTAATCCCAGCACTTTGGGAGGCCGAGGTCAGTGGATTGTCTGAGTCCGCGGGTTCGAGACCAGCCCGGGCAACTTGGTGAGACCTCATCTCTACAATAAATCAAAAATTAGCCAGGTGTGGTAGCATGCGCCTGTAGTTCCAACTACTTGGAAGGCTGAGGAGGAAGGATTGCGGGAGCCCAGCAGGTTGATGCTGGGGTGGCCTTGAGTGTGCCACTGCACTCCAGCCTGGGAGACAGAGTGAGACTCCAACTCAAAAAAAAAAAAGATGGTCTAACCTTACTTTTAGTCATGTTGCCTGTTAGAGCTGATGAGGCAGAATTTCAGGAAAGAATATACATGATGTTGAAATCTGAAACATGTAAAAGGTAAGACTGCCACTGCCATTTGTAGATTTTTTTGCTGTTGTTGTTGAGTTGGGGTCTCCCTCTGTGGCTGAGGCTGGAGTGTAGTGGCATGATCATGGCCCACTGTACCCTTGACTTCCTGGGCTCAAGTGATCCTCCTGCCTCAGTTTCTGGTGTAGCTGGAACTACAGGTGTGCGTCACCACACTCCCCTATTTTTTTTTATTTTTTGTAGTCTTGCTATGTCACTCAGGCTAGTCTTGAACTCCAAGCAATCCTCCTGCCTCAGTCTCCCAAAGTGCTGGGATTACAAGTGTGAGCCACCGCTCCAAGCCTATGGATCTTCTGAGTTGCAATTTTCTCCACGTTGAGTTTTTAAAAGTGTTTACTAAAGAGTAAAGAAAGAATTATTACGAGTTCAATGAACTTTGTTGGATCAAAGCAGAAATCTCTGACGTTTGTTGAGACACAGACAAAAATGAAGTGATGCTATCTAAAGTTGACAAAACAGCCGGGCTCGGTGGCTCAGCCTGTAATCCCACGCCTTTGGCAGGCTAAGGTGAGTGGATTGCCTGAGCCCGCGGGTTCAAGACCCGCCTGGGCAGCGAGTCCTCATCTCTACAATAAATCAAAAAATCAGCCGGGCGTGGTAGCGCATGCCTGTAATTCCAGCTACTTGGAAGGCTGAGGCGGGAGGATCGCTGGAGCCCAGCAGGTCGAGGCTGCAGTGGTCGGGAGCAGCCACTGCACTCCAGTCTGGGCGACAGAGTGAGACTCCAACTCAAAAAAAATAAAAATAAATAAAAATAAAAAATAAAGCTGACAAAGCAGTTAGAGCATCTGTCATCTACTGAATTTCTAGCTTGTCTACTGATATGGCTTTGGTGTAAGATGCTGGTGATTCACTAGGTCATGAATTGGCTCAAGCCTGCTGCAATTCCAATTTGGCACTGGCTTCATTTTCAAATCAAATTCCTGTTTTGAAATCTTATTGGGGTTGGGAGGTGGTGGCTACAACACAAAATTAGATCAAAGCAGCAAATATTTATTGGGATTTAAAAACCAAATTAAATTATCAGGCATGTATGTGCTTAATAAGTTAAAGCTTAGATCTTCTGACATCAAATCAGTTAGTAATGTGCAGGAATCTCCTACAACAATAATATTTATAGCTCTTAGTAGTGCTCACAGTGTGTTAGGCACTGAGTGTTTCACTATGAGGGGGAAGCGAAAACTCCAGTTTATTTATAAAAAATTGTGTTTATTCTTATACATTTAAGTTTCAGTCTCCTTCAAAGTACTCTCTGTTTGATGCAATACACCCATCGAGATGCTTTTTCCACTGCTCCAACAGTTTTTGAGCTCGTCAGTTTTGATGCCTCTGGGTGCTTCTGCCGTTTTCTGTTTCACCTCTTTCACATTGGCAAATGTTTCCCTTTGAGGACTTTTTTCATGCGAGGAAACAAACCAAAAAAATCACTCTGAACAAGATTGTGTGAATAGGGCATGCGGATTATGCCGTTTTGGGTCAAAAACTGCTGAACACTCAGCGCAGAGTGGCCAGGTGCGCTCGTAAATCACTCATCATAAAATGGGCAAACACACTGAAAAAAATCTCAAAAAAAGACTTCACTGAAGCCAAACGCAGCCCTCACAACAATGCTAACTGGTACACTGATGCTGATGGGTTCCTAGAACATTTACCTAGCGGGGCAAGCCTATACATACTACAAGGGGCTCGCACTTCAAAAATTAATTTCATTTTTTGGGGGTCCTCTCATATCACCTCACTAATCCTCACCAAAACCCTATTATGTAGGCATTATCATCACTAGCGATTTTCAAATGAGAAAGTCCAGGCACCGAGAGTTGGACTGTTCAGAATTAACAGAGTGAAATAACAGGTCTTTGTAGACACCGCCACAGTCCGTGAACTCTATCCTGACAAAAGGCTACTTGCAATTATTAACCAGTCTTTGGATTCTTGACCTTGAATTAACCTCAAATTAGGTATCTGAGTTAGAGACTGCTAGCTATCCCTTAACCTCCATGCTTTTCTTCTTCCTTTAATAAAGGAATTCTTGAGTTTTAGCTAGGCAGGCACTTGGCTGTCCAACAAAATATTGTCAGTCTCCCTACTAGCTAGGTGTGGCCATGAGAACAAGTTCCAGCCAACAGGATGATCAGAAGTGATGTGTACATGCCCTTGAACGAAGGCTCATGCCTAGACTTCCTTTTGGCTGTTTAGGATGTGGATGCGATGGTGGGAGCAGAAGCAGTCATGGTAGACCATGAGATGGAAGTTGTATGTCAATGATGACAGAACAGTGAGAGAGAAGGAGCTCGAATGCCTGGGGTGGTCCCCACCTTGGCCCTGGACTGTTTATACTCTGGTGGCTACAGAAGAGAGAAATCAGCTTCTTCTAACTTATTTAAGATGCTGATATTTTTGGCCTTTTTTTACAGCCACCAAATGTTTATCTATAATGGATACATGTAATAATTTTATCACTTAAGGTATGCTCAGTTAATTTATAAGGGAGTAGAACCCCTACTCCATATTGCATATCCTCTGTTTCCCGATATTTTAATAATTCACGCGCAAGAGTCCATCATGTCTGATGCTTATTTTTAAGGCCACTGTTACACTGAATTAGCATCACCACGGCCAAGTTGTTTTTTTCTTTTTATAAAACAAATACTAGTATTAACAGACCTACTGAATAATGAAACCATAGGTTAGAAACTTGAAAAGTTTCCAGAAATGCATGTGTAGACACAGTAGAAGCAATATCATTTAATTTTGTATAGTTGGTCATTGAGTTTTAGTTTTCAATATTCCCTTTGTGGTTATACTTCATGTGAGGTTTCTTAACCTCAGTGCTATTGACATTTTGGACCAATAACTCCCTGGGGGTCAAGGGTGTAGTAACCCCAGTTTCTACCTACAAGATGCCAGTAGCAGCCCTAGTCAAGACAGTTAAAATATCACCAGATGCAGCCGGGCTCGGTGACTCAGCCTGTAATCCCGCGCCTTTGGGAGGCTGAGGTGAGTGGATTGCCTGAACCCGCGGGTTCGAGACTCGCCTGGGCAGCGAGACCTCATCTCCACAATAAATAAAAAAAAAATCAGCCGGGTGTGGTAGCGCATGCCTGTAATTCCGGCTACTTGGAAGACTGAGACAGAAGGATCGCCAGAGCCCAGCAGGTCCAGAGTCCAGCAGGTCAAGGCTGCGGTGGCCGGGAGCGGCCACTGCACTCCAGTCTGGGACCATTTTTTAAATGCAGTCAAAAAAAAAAAAATCACCAGATGCTGCCAAATGTCCCCAGGGAGCAAAATCCCTCCCAGTTGAGAACCACACATCTCAGGAATCCTAGTGCAGGTTTTGAGAAAGCAGAGACTGTGACTATTTAAATTCTAGTAGGGATACAGACAGGTAGGTCCTTAATGTGCTTTCAATGAAAGCTGTGCCCTGGTGATTACCAGGGGCAAGGAGTATGAGCTAATTCTTATTTTTTAAATTAAGAAGTTCACTGAGCTTTCAATAAGAAAATTCACAGGGTAGTAAAAAAGTCATAGGCATAATTCCAAGTCCATTTAACTATTAGTCCAACTTCCTCTATCCAAGGTTAAGGTGGAAATAATAGCCTATGTGAAGTTAAAAGAAATCTGCTATGTATGAATAGGATTCTTTTATAGAAACTCTAATGGTGGTAGAGAATTTGACCCTTTCAGAATACAGACTATTGTCCTATTAAACCTCCAGTTCCTCTGGCATGTGTATGTTGCAAACACAGTACCTACAGATGTTTATATGTATAATAAGTGAGAATCATTTGCAGACATTTTTAAATATGTAAGCTTTTTTAGCCCTATCACCAAGTTCTTCTATCTTGATACCCCCATAAGACTAAATCTGTTTTGATAGATGGAAGCCTCTCCATGTTTCATGGGACGAGCTAATTCAAAGCAAATAATATCTCCAAAAGCTCTTTCCTATTAGAGAGAGTGTACTGGAAAAAGACACGTCAGGCCCGTCACCTGTCCTGGGATGGGACTCGAGTGAGGAAAAAGCTGTCAAGTTGCATTTCTTTCAAATCACTACACTCACCCCCAGCACCTTTGGCATAATTAATGATTGTCAGGGCGTGGGAAGCCAATCAATTTGATGTTCATTTTCATCAACATTAGCAGAAGTAATGCCCCAAGGGTGGGATGGAAATTACATTATGTTTTAATTGGGAGGGTTTTTTCTTTGCTGATTTCTGGAGTGGGTGGAATCCAAGACACATCCTTTTCCCTTTCGGTGCATATGCTTTCAAAAGCTTTGCTGATTTCTGCCACCTATTATCTCCAGCAACCAAAAAACTCCATTATGTCAACCCAAGCATTCTACCACTCATGGTGGGAAGGCGGGGAGAGAAGGCAGGAGCCTGCTATTCATAGGAAAGGATCATTTTTAAAATGCAAATCAAAGGCAATAGTCTAGGGAGAAGGGTCATTAGTCCCTTATGTACAAGAACAAAAGCTGAGCATCCTCATAGGTACCCATATCCAAGAAGACACATAACCAAAGACTTGTTTCAGATAGTAAGGACCCTAGGAGTTCGAGAAAATGGCTAAATCTAGAAATTAAAACATTTCTTCTATCTTTTTCCTCCCACTTCTGTTCACTTCATCATTATTTTAAGATTTGGAAAAGCAGTTAAGATATAGTTCTTCAATGAGTTTCACTCAAATGTACAAACATCATGAGTTTCTCTTTCCACTCAGAAACCAAGTAAAATATTACCACAAGGCACTGGGAAAGGGTTTGGCTCCCTCTGCTTTGTTTGTTTTGGGTACCGTGGGTACAGCTTCAAAGGTCTGTTTCGGGAGTAATTCAGCCATCTCCATAAGAAAAGGAATTTGGATCCACAAGGTGTTTGGCACACACCAGCCTGTTCAGCAAAACCAAAGCAGTGACAAAGTTGGGAAACATGAAGCAGTTCTCTGGTTTGCCTCAAGGAACTCAAAGGTGGGGAATTCAGGCTTCTCTCTTTTTTTTTGAGTTGGCATCTCACTCTCTGTCGTGCAGTGGCACTCTCACGGCCACCGCAGCCTTGACCTGCTGGGCTCAGGGGATTCTTTCACATCAGCCTTCTAAGTAGCTGGAACTACAGATGCATGCCACCACACTTGGCTAGTTTTTGTGATTTATTGTAGAGACAAGGTCTTACCACGGTGCCCAGGCTGGTTTTGAACCCCCAGGCTCAGGTAATTCTCTCGCCTCAGCCTCCCAAAGTACTGGGATTACGGGCTGAGCCACCACGCCCGGCCCAGGTTTTCTCATTGGTTGGCCCAGAGATGTTCAAATTTCTGGTTGTGATCCCCCGCCTCGCAGCATATCATGAAATGAATTTAGTGGGTCTCAATCAGTATTTTTTTTTTGAGTTGGAGTCTCACCCTGTCACCCAGACTGGAGTGTAGTGGCCACTCTTGGCCACTGCAGCCTCGACCTGCTGGGCTCCGGCGATCCCCCCACCTCAGCCTTCCAAGTAGCTGGAACTACAGGTGCGTGCTACCACACCTGGCTAATTTTATTTGTTTATATATTTATTGTAGAGATGAAGTCTTGTCAAGTTGCCCAGGCGGGTCTCGAACCCACGGGCTTAGGCAATCCACTCACCTCGACCTCCCAAAGCACTGGGATTACAGGCTGAGCCACCGAGTCTGGCAGTACTTTTTTTTTAAAGAGTGAAATAAAGACCCGCCTGGGCAGCGAGACCGCATCTCTACAATAAATCAAAAAATCAGCCGGACGTGGTAGCGCATGCCTGTAATTCCGGCTACTCGGAAGGCTGAGGCGGAAGGATCGCCGGAGCCCGCAGGTTGAGGCTGCGGTGGCCGGGAGCGGCCACTGCACTCCAGTCTGGGAGACAGAGTGAGACTTCAACTCAAAAAAAAAAAAAAAAAAGAGTGAAATAAAATAGGGGAGATTAGAAAATGTCAGACATGGTACAAGTGTGAGGATTGTTTTAGTTATTCCTTCCTTCTTCCCTCCCTCCCTCCTTCCCTTCTAGTTATCAAAGTTATCTATCTACTTACCAACCAATCTATCCCTATGCATATTACATTGTCATTTAACACCTACATATACACAAGCAGGTAAAATTTACTCTGAGTTTTTGACAAAAAAGTTTGAATGCCACCAACTCAGTCCATCATTCCACCTACTTTGTCACGACAAAGTATCTTAAGAGTCCAAGTCTATTAAAACCAAACCAAAACAATGACAAATATCCTTTTTCCCCAGCACAGATTTAAAATTCCTTCTTTTAGAAATCTCTTTAATCCCATTAAACTCAGCAATATGGAAAAAAAAAGAGCTCAAGCTGGTAACCACCATCAAGAGGGTAAGAAAATCACTTCTTTGCCAGCAAACAGTATATCAGGATCACTCTGAGTTCTTCAATTGCACAAATAAAGGCAGTCATGTTGGAATCCAGCTGTTTGCAAAAGGATTTGGAAAGTGTCATGGATATAGTCTGAAAGGCACAGAGCTAATATCATCTTGAGAACATCACCCACACAATCTGACCAGGGAGACATCCTCTCTACCTTCATTCTAAGCAGAGAGGAATTTTTCCCATTGATCAAAGGATTCCTTATAAATCGGTGTATTTTAGCATCCCCAAGATGCTAAAAACTTAATAGAGCCAGCAATATCATTTAGCTTGAACCAGTAATGATTTCCCAAAGGCCTAACTGCAAGTTTATCCCAGTTCCCCAATCAAATGAAAATGACTTAAATGCATTCACACAGTGTGATAAGCACACAGGATCTCCCTGGTTGGGTTATTTATGCATTCCAAAAAAATTCAGTTCCTCAAAATGAATGCAGCTTCCCTTGACTTCTTTTTTTTTTTTTTTTTGAGTTGGGGTCTCACTTTGTTGCCCAGGTGGAAGTGCAGTAGCACAATCACGGCTCACTGCAGCCTTGACCTCCTGGGATTGGGTGATCCTTCTGTCTCAGCCTCCGGAGTAGCCAGGATTACTACAAGTGCACACCACCATTGGCTAATTTTTAAAAAAATTTTTTGGAGATGAGGTCTCATTATGTTACCCAACTCCTAGCCTCAAGCAATCCTCGCGCTTTGGCCTCCCAAAGTGCTGGGATTACAGGCATGAGACATTGCGTCCAGCCTTTCATTTCTTTTTTGTTCTAACTTGTTCTACTATATGCATGTGCAACCCAGAAGAGGGGCCACCATTGCTAAGTAAAAACCTGTTTATTTCAGTCAACTAAGGATTTTCTTTCTTTTTTTTTAACTCTAAAGTGTCTTCAGTGGAAAATTCTACTTAAAATAGCAAAGCCCTTTTAGAAATTTGACCAGTTTGCTCTTACATGCCAAAATGAAATGAACACACAGATACACATGCGTGCACACACACGAGAGTGAAAGCGGATAGAACGGAATCACTTGTAAAGGTTTCTCCTCTCTCCACCCTCTATTCCTCACCCCAGTGAATTGTGAAGCTTGCATCATTCCAGAGGAAACTGTAATTCAGACTCCCCCTGGCTCAGCGTTAAGTAGTCAACCTCCCGCCTGCCAGCAAGGAGTAGACTGCAATTTTATCATTGAAACATATTATCTCACTCCCTATCTCTGCACACTGCCTCTGAAGGGCTTGGCTGAAGAATAGTACAGGAACAGGTCTAGACTAGATAATCACCTACTCTACTCCGGCGGCTCAAAAACATTTCAAACAAATCTAGCTGAACAATGGATTTATATAATGCAATTCTTGAAAAGTCTATGAAGAATCTCCATCTCCTCAGATATTATGAATAACAAATAAAACGTTTTTAAAAAATGATTTTGACATTTGAAGATTACTGAAGGTAGGTGGGAAGTGGTATAATTAACTGAAAAATCATCTTGAACCCGAGTCCTTCAGGGGTTGTGGTCTTCTTACTTGGTAACTAGGTTTTTTGTATTTTTTTTTTTTGAGTTGGAGTCTCACTCGGTCTCTGTCGCCCAGACTGGAGTGCAGTGGCTGCTCCCGGCCACCGCAGCCTCAACCTGCTGGGCTCCGGCGATCCTTCCGCCCCAGCCCTCCGAGTAGCTGGAATTACAGGCATGCGCTATCACGCCCGGCTGATTTTTTGATTTATTGTAGAGATGAGGTCTCGCTGCCCAGGCGAGTCTCGAACCCGCGGGCTCAGGCAATCCACTCACCTCAGCCTCCCAAAGGCGCGGGATTACAGGCTGAGCCACCGAGCCCGGCTGGTAACTAGGTTTTTGACGGTTTGGTAGTGTTTCCAAGTATGGGAGGCAAAGAAATGTCTTATGAAGTACAATTTCCAAAAATGGGGCAAAACAAATCCCTCACTCCAAGAAATACCTATTATGTACCAGTAAATATGAATTCCTTTGATTGTTGGTATTACATGTATATAACAAATATTTAAGAATTCTGATGTAAATAACTGATGTTATTGTCTTACACAGTATAATTTGGGTATAACATTTAGAAAATGCCATCATTAGTGGTTTTAGGATTGTAAATCACCTCTTCTGTGGCAGCATTGGCAAAACACATATATAACAGTTTCTAGGTAGGCACGCTTTGTAAGCATCTATTAGAGTAATCTGCAGTTTTATTGGTAAATTCATAATTTCCTGACATGGCTCTTTATAAATAATGCTGGAGTGATTCTTGTGTGAAGTTCTGTTCACCTTTCTGATAAAGGCACTCTCTTTTCTAGAAGAAATTCTAAGTAGATTTGTCTTTTTAAAAAAATTCTGATTTCAAGTTCTGTAGCCTTCTGAGTCTCTTCAATTATTAAGATGAGTTTTCTAGACATTTTCCCCATATGTTTTCAGTTAAATTTTTAGGTAGTTATTTCTAAGCAATTAAGGAAAATAAAAATCCCAAAATTCAACCAAACATAATAAAATAAAATATAAACCCTCTCTTATAACTTAATAATAAGAAAAATTAAATGAGATAAATACTGGGCAATACTGACCATCAATAACTAATTATAGGCACAGATTCCGTCCACTATAAAAATACTGGCCGGGCTCGGTGGCTCAGCCTGTAATCCTACGCCTTTGGGAGGCTGAGGTGAGTGGATTGCCTGAGTCCGCGGGTTCGAGACCCGCCTGGGCAGCGAGACCTCATCTCTACAGTAAATTTAAAAAAAAATCAGCCGGGCATGGTAGCGCATGCCTGCAATTCCGGCTACTTGGAAGGCTGAGGCGGAAGGATCGCCGGAGTCCAGCAGGTCGAGGCTGCCACTGCACTCCAGTCTGGGCGGAGTGAGACTCCAACTCAAAAAAAAAAAAAATACTGAGGCTGGGCACTGTGGCTCAGGCCTATAATCCCAGCACTTCAGGAGGCAGAGGTGAGAAGATCGCCTGAGCCCCCAGGTTCAAGACCAGCCTGGGCAACACGGCAAGACCTCATCTTTATAATAAATCGAAAAATTAGCCACATGTGGTGGCACATGCCCGTAGTTTCAGTGACTTGGAAGACTGAGGAAGAAGGATCGCCTGAGTCCAGCAGGTTGAGGTACAGTGGCCATGTGTGTGTCACTGCACTCCAGCCTGGGTGACAGAGTGAGACTCTGACTCAAAACCACCCCCCACAAAAAAAGACTACTCAGTAAATTACCTTTCCTTGCCTGTCCTTTCTTTGCCACTCTTATGTCTATGCAGGGTCTCTCTGTTCCCATTAAGCTTTTCAGAGGACTTTATTTGGGCTTTAAAGATTAAACAAGAAAGAGGCAGATTAACTTTTTAAAATGGAAGTGAGATCATGGCACTTTTCTGCTCAAAGCATTCCAATGGTTCCTGGCATACTTGAAATAAAAGCCTAAGTCCTTGCTGTTCCCGGAGAGGCCCCAGGAACCTTCTCCCTCCCTCCTCTCCAGCCTCACCTTCCTTCCTGCCCTCCCCACCCAAGCTCACCCCATTTCTGGACCTCGTGGTTACTGCTCCCTTTGCCTGAACACTCTTCCAAGGAACCATGAAAGACTCACTTGCACACCTGACTCAGGAAACTGCCTGAAGTGCACCTTCTGGGGGGCTTTTCCTGACCACCCTATCTTGGATGGCTCCTTCCCAAACACCCTCTTTACTCTGCTTATTTTTTTCATGATGTTATAAAATACACACACACACACACACACACACACACACACACGCACGCAGCACGCACACACTATGCATATATACACAAGCAGCTGTTAGTCATTTGCAGTTTTATTGGTAAATTCATAGTTTCTTGACGTGGCTCTTCATAAATAATGCTGGGGCATTTCCAATTTATATAAATTCCTATATATATACATGTATATTTATGTACTTGTTTATTGTCTACCTCCCCCTCTAGGGTGTCAACCTCATGAGGACAGGGACTTTTTTTGTTTACTGCTGTCCCCCAGGACTTAAGAATCGACCTCCCATATGACCCTGCAATCTCCCTACTGGGAATATACCCAGAGAAACTCAAATCGCTCTATGAAAAAGATACCTAGCCGGGCTCGGTGGTCAGCCTGTAATCCCGCGCCTTTGGGAGGCCGAGGCAGTGGACTGTCTGAGCCCACGGGTTCGAGATCCACCAGGGCAACTTGGCGAGACCTCATCTCTACAATAAATCAAAATAAGCCGGGCGTGGTAGCGCGTGCCTGTAATTCCGGCTACTTGGAAGGCTGCGGCAGAAGGATCGCCAGAGCCCAGCAGGTCGAGGCTGCGGTGGCCGGGAGCGGCCACTGCACTCCAGTCTGGATGACAGAGTGAGACTGCAACTCAAAAAAAAAAGAAAAAGATACCTGTACACACATGTTTATTATAGCATTATTAACAATAGCAAAAACATGAAACTCACTGTACTGCCCACTGAAAGAGGACTGGAGAAAAAAAAAAAAAGTGGTACACATACACGATGGACTATGACACAGCTATAAAGAAGGACAAAATTATGAACTTCACAGCAACCTAAATGGACTTAGAGGCTATAATACTGAGTGATCTATCACAGAAACAAAGAACTGAGTATCACATGTTCTCACTCATAAGCGGACCTTGAACAACTGTCTTAATGCCATTAGAAACGGATTGGCTGTAGTTGGAAACTGCCTGGGGAGGGCGGGGGCAGAGTGGCAGTAGTGGGAAACTGCCAGGGGAGGTGGAAGCAGACTTAATCATCAAGGGTACCTGCATAATGAACATTTGTATTCCTAACCCTGAATCGTACCCCACATATTTAAAATAAAAAATTTATTTAAAACAACAAAAAAGAAGAAGCCCCTGGCATATGAAAGCCACTCAGTAAGTATGTGTGGAATGAATTAACAAACTTTCTTTTCAAAACAGTGGTGCACACACCTCCCAAGCTTCTCGCACTGTTCGTCAGATACGGAATGATACTCGGATCCTTTTAGAGTTCATTCTCATTCTTTAACTTCTCAGTATCCTCTGACACTGATGGAGAAGAATAAAAATGATCTAAGGGGAACTTGTTGGGAGCCACTGATATTGCCTTTCTAATTGATCTCCTTTATTAGGAAATTAAACAGATGCAACAGAAACCTGAATGCTCATGACTTCTTAATATAACTACCATAAATGCCCTCCATCAGCAGCTATTATTTTATTAATTATACCTAAGTCAAGACACTCAGGAGGCCAATAGCACAATTTGCCAGGACAACAGACTATTTCACTGAACACTCTTATTTTCCACAACCAAGTTAGAGAAAATGGTGTGCAGGTTTTCCCTAACAGCTGGCGCCCCAAGATAAATTTAATTCATTAATCTCCCTTGCAAAGTTAAAAATAAGTAACCATCCCCAGACTTCAGTTATTCCTTGAGTAAGCTTAGGAGTCTCCAAATTGAAATATGTATTTAAATGACTGTGGTCATGCTTGTATTCCCTATGAGGATTTCACAGCTCTTTGGTAATGACTTACAGGATGTGCAACCTTAAGGTTTCTAAAACAACTCTGCTACAATTTGTACATTGTTACACAAGATATTTAGGGGCTTCTGACCTCAATAATGATTAAGCTTATGACCTATAACTCAAAGTATCATGAATCTATCTTTTGTTTGTTCCTTAACAACTTACACCCTTCTAATAAATTTAATTTTTCTTTATAAAAATTTTTAATGCTCATTATAGAAAACTAAAATATGGACAAGTAGGGAAAGGAAAAAACCCACAATCAGAGTTGCTGTCATCACCCAAAGACAAGGTTATGAAAATTTCGGTGAGTTTCCATTTCCCTTTTTCATGTCCCAAAGTCTTAAAAAAAAAAACAACCCCCAAACCATTAATTACTATGAAACGCATGGCAAGTCTTAGCATGACACCAGTGATGATATTTTTAAAATACCACATTTTCGAGTGATAAAAGTAACAGTTGGGAGATAGACCAGAGTGCTTTAAAAATTAACATTTTTTCATAAAAATCAAAAACAATTTGACCAAAAATAGTGTCAAAAAATAACTTTCACATACCGAAAGCATGCCTACAGTTAAAAGCATTTGTAAGGGTACAGGTTTTTTTTTTTCCCCTGAGTAAAAGCTTCTCTCTTGTTCTTCTTTGGGCAACTGCCTATACTGTACATACAAGATTAGTGAGCAAAAAAATAATTGAGATGAGTCATCTTGCCTTGTAAGCCATCTTGCCACAAAATGGTTACCTAAAATCCACACAACCAATTAATTCCTGCCTCCATACTCTAGCAAAGACTGACAGCCAGCATGTGGATCTAATCTTCTTTGCAAACTATTCTACCTCCGGGCTATCCCACTCCCTCATTATCTGGTATCCTGGCCTCTTTCCCATTCCTATAATACAGCTGATTTCCCTGATAACCTCACCAGCCACTTTCCCAGGACTCCCACCCCCAATTCATGAATCTTTCAATTGAATGTCCCCAAGTCTAATTCTACTGAAGTTAATACAAGAAGTAACTGATCAGAGTGACTCAATCCTGGATACTTATGGCGGGAAACTAGATTCTGCGGCTGGATGAGTCACTGTGGCTGGAAAGCCCCGATGGGAAAAGGGTACTTTGGTGTAGATAGAAGAATAGATAACAGGAGAATTATCGGTTGTAGGTGCATTAAAAGAGTACTCCTTAGTCTGAAACATTTTTTGATAATTAAGATGGGTCTGACTTTGCAAATACTCCCTTACAAGTTTTTCCCCCAACATTTTCACCTCCAGCTGAAAATATCTATATTCACTTTTGTTGCTTCAGGTCTACCATTCTTCTGGAGTCATATTTAAACATGGATCTGCCAAAGTTGATCTTGTCCAAAGCTCCAGGCATATCCTCATGATAGAAACTTCCAGAGAGATCTGGTGTCAAGCATTCAGTATGAGAATAAATAAGATCATTTCTCCTTTGTTCAAACTAAAGAGAACTGAGAGGACAATAATAGACTTAGGTTAAGAGCATGCTATTGAGAGACCCAAGAAACCAAGAAACTTAAAAAACCATACTTGCTGTAAAAGTAGTGTTTAGTTCACTATATTTCATATATCCCTACCTCATGCTTACTATATATTTTGTGTATTCCTACCTCATGTTCATTGTACTTTATGAAATCTTAGTACTTTAAATCCTACCTCAGACCCCGTAGAATTAGGCATATGTCGGGTGCCAGTAGTGACTGATTGTATAATGGCTTAAGTAGTGTTTGTATTTAGAACTCTTGGTTAGGCATTGTCAGTGCCAATTGCCGTGCTAACTTCTGCTTTTACAACGGGATGTAAAAGTTAAAGCGATAAGCCCCTTTCAGACATTCCTTTGCGATCACAGTAGACTCTGAGGCACTAGCTGCTCTCTAGGTGGGCTTTATCACCGGCTTTCATCCCAGTGTTAATTTACACGCAGTGGTTATGTAAACCTGAGGAAATCAAAGACCTTTACAAAAACCACCTTGCTATAAGACATTTGCGATATTTTATAAATTCCCAGAACTAGTATTATATGAATTTCTACCCCACATTCACTGTGTATGTTTGCAGCATTCATATTTAAAACTTTGTTAAGTTTGGCTTTTGTTGTCCCATAATGACCATGTTATGTTATGTAAATGTTGAGCAAACAAGCTTTCCTAAGCATACCTGGGGTGGATCAGCAAACTTAAATGGCTAATGTAACCCTTTGCCTGCCTGCTCAGGTTACTTTATACGCAGTGACTATATGGACCTAACTTATGACATTCCACTCTGCCCGTTAAGTGGGTTTCTGTCAATCACAGGCAGTCAGGTTACAGCCCACGAAAGGCACCAACCAATACCAAGTGTTCCCGTACCCATTAGGAGAAATTACCCAATCATGTAAAATCAAGTTTAAAGTTCTTTCCCCTCCCTCTGTAATTGTGCATAAAAACTGCTTGCCATTGTGGATCAGGGCTCTCGTCCCTGAAGCCACGGGCTTCATATGTGAGCCCAGACTCGAGCCTGAATAAAGACCCTCGTGTGTTTGCATCGGAGCTGGCTCTTTGTGGTCTCTCTTTCTCTCTTTTTCTTTCGGATTAGAGTTCTTGGGTTTAACAGAACTTATTGATGATGCTTTCTGATTATAAAAATAATATATTCTTATAAAAATGGAAGTTCATAAATATTAGTAAAAAATCACTTGAAATCTCAACTAAACTGAGGTAAAGCTAACATTTCCACAATTACTCTTTCTCATCTTCTTTCCTGAACACACACATTTTTACAAATCATGGTATCATACCATGCTTGTGTTTGCTACCTGCTTTATATTCTCAGAAACTGTATGAAAAAATTCATTTAATTCTGGCTTCTAGTTGGGGGAGAGCACTGAAGGAAGAAGGCTAAGATAAATTGTTTTATCTATATTTTTAGTGGCTCACTTGATCTAGAGATTACTCACTATGACTCCAAGTCATCATATGTGGAAATGTCAATTCTTAAAAAAAAAAAAGTGACTTGAACATATAGGTCCCCCACTTTACTTTTTTTAAACCTTTAAAAATTATAAAAGTAGGCTGGGTGCAATGGCACACACCTGTAATCCCAGCACTTTGGTAGGCAGAGGTCAGAGGACTGCCTGAGCCACTTGGCGAGACCTCATTTCTACAATAAAATTTTTAAAAATTGGCTGAGCATGGGGGCACACGCCTGTGTTTCCAGCTACTTGGAAGACTGAGGTAGAAGGATCACTGAGCCTAGCAGGTTGAAGCTATGGTAGTTGTGAGCATGTCACTGCACTTCAGCCTGGGCAACAGAGTGAGACTCTGACTCAAAAAAAAAAAAAATTAAATGCCCTTCTTTATTAAAAAAAAAATTAAAACTAATGCAAATTAATGGGAACAAATAGAACAAAGTGTACACACTGAAAAATAAAGAACACCTCTCACCGTCTCCTTCTCCCAACCTCTGATGTTTTCACTCGGCAGTCGGAATCACAGTTCAGTTTATCCGTCAAGACATTATCTGTGCATATACACCATATTGCAATGCACACAAATGTAATGTCTCTCTTTTTAAAAAATAAATGGGATCATGTCACAATGTCTGCAGCCATGTTTTTCTTTTTTTTAATACACAATAATGTCTTGGGCATCTTTTCAAATAAATTTCCACAGATCTCCTTCATTCTTTTTTAATGGCCATGAGGTTTCTCATAGAATTTTCCATGGTTTATTTCACCAGGTCCCTACCTATGGGCATTTTGTTTGCTTTCAAGTCTTTATGATGCAAAGCACATTCCTGTCCATATACCTTTGAGTAACTTCCTCAAGTCTATTTGTAGATTAGCTTCCTAGAATGGGACTTGGAGTCCAAGCTCACAGAATAACACGGAGTATTGAATTTCTCTGTAATGGAGAGAACTCATTTCCTATTTATGTTTTTAATAGAGTATTTAATGTAAGTCTTCTGTTATGTAAGTCCCACCATGGCTCACAGTAGAAACTGGGAAGGAAAAGAATGGGATGAGAAAGAATGCAAAACCATCTGAGAGTGGATAGCTAAAGGCAGAAACAGCTGTGGACATGTGGGATTCTCCAACTCCAGCAGGGCCTGTCTCTCTTATTGTTTTTTGCAGAGGTGAGGAGGCAGGTCTAAGACCAGGAAGGTGTGCCACCTGGCAGCTGTAAAAAAAATTCTTTCTCACTCCAGCGTAAGAAACAACTAAGGAAGTGTCAGATTTGTTGTACATGATTTCCCAAGCAAGAGAGAATGTACATGTACATGTACAATTATTTAATAATTTAAAAGAAAAATAGATGGTTCCATTTCATAGGCTGTGCAAATTCCACAGTGATTTAGGCCTGAATTCAAATCTGTCTCCCATAAAGTTTCTCATAAGTCTTAGGAGGGACTCCTCTGTGAGCGTTTGCCCCGTTTGGATTAAAACATAAAAGTATCTCTCACTAAAATAATTTTTAAAAGAAGCTCATTTGATAAAAAGCGTTCTTTAAAACAGTGGTTAGCTCAAAGACAGGAGGAAATTCTACTTGAAATAAGTCCAAGCTTTTTAATATGAGACTAATAAAATAGAGAATTTTATGACCGGGAAAATTGATATTACACGTGAAAATCAGATTGGGGTTTCACAATTTAAGTATTAGACTTTCACAAGAAATGATCTAAAAGTCTTCCTGTACCTCCACCTCCCACACTCTGACCCCAACATGCCCCAGAACTTTTTTGGTGGTTGGTAGTTAGCTCTACATCTAAGGCAAAACAACAACAACAACAACAACAACAACAGCATAGAACCCTGCAATCTTTCTTTTGT
The DNA here is from genome assembly GCA_027257055.1 of Cephalopachus bancanus. NCBI lineage: Eukaryota > Metazoa > Chordata > Mammalia > Primates > Tarsiidae > Cephalopachus > Cephalopachus bancanus. Next base: position 7,443,105 of record JAPVLO010000010.1, on the reverse strand, counting down.
CAAGGTAAGCCGTTGTATTCTAAAAGGAGAGTTACTTTATGCTACAGTAGTCTTCCCAGCCATGGCTTTGCTTTTCAGGGTTTCAGTTACCGGAGGTCAAATGCGGAAAATATTAAATGGAAAATTCCAGAAAATAAAGAATTCATAAACTTAAAATAATCACACACTGTTCTGAGTTGATGGCATCTCTCACCTCTCGCTCTGTCCTACCCAGGACATGAATTCTTCCTTTGTCCAATGTGCCCACGCTGGATACACCACCTGCCCGATAGTCATCAACATGGTTCCCGACATCCAACCATCAACAAAGTCATGGCTCGATGATTCAGGATCACTCTAAGAAGATGTTCCTCCTTCTATCATATCACTGGAAGGTCAACAGTAGCCTAACACTACCTCATGACATCTGCATCATTCACCTCACTTCATCTCATCACGTAGGCATTTCATATCTCACACCATCACAAGAAGGTTGAGTACAGTACAATAAGATACTCTGAGAGTGACCACATTCGTGTAACTTTTATTACAGTATATTTACTGTAGTTATAATTGTTCATCCATTATTTATTGTTATTAATCTCTTACTGTGCCTAACTTTTAAGTCAAACTTTATTATCATGGGTATGTACATATGTATAGTAATAAAACCTAGTCTATATAGGGTTCAGTACTATACATGGTTTCAGGCCTCCACTGGGGATCTTGGAACATTTTCCCTGTGAATGAAGGAGAAGTACTGCAGTGTGAGTACCTGCATTAGACAGATAAACCAACTGTAATTATAAAGGCATCACCGAACATCTTATATCTACAAATGGATCAATTTTAACCTGTGGCAAAAAACAAGATCTGTATTATAATCAAAGACCCTTGAGTGCACGTCCATCAAAGTTTAGACTGTATCCTGAGGGTAACAGGAAGCCCCCAGGGCCGGCAGTGATGCGATGAGATCTGCCTTCTGGAAAGATGAGTTTGACTGCAGGATGAAGAGAAGGGATTGGAGAGGTGCCACTGGAGGCAAGGAGACCCACCAGAGGCCGTTGCCGTGACCCAGAGAGCTAGTGATGAAAACGCGAATAAAACTACAGTGTTGGTAGTTGGATGTGAAAGATACCCGGAGACATCAGTGTAGAAGCATATGGTGACTAATGGAAACAGAGGGAGAAGAGGAGGTCATGATGAAAGACGGTGCAGCAGACTGCTGTTTCCCACAGCTGTCCCCAATTACAGGTTGAGCATCTCACAAGTGAAATCTGAAGTGCTCCAAAATTTGAAACGTTATGAGTGTCAACATGCCGCTCAAAGGCAATGCTCGTCAGACTTTCAGATTGGGGATGCCCAAGCGGTAAGTTTAATGCAGATATTCCAAAATCCAAAAAAGTCCCCAATTCAAAACACTCCTGGTCCCAAGCCTTTTGGGTTAGGGAGATTCAACCTGGATCACCCTGCTTTACCACTTCAACGCCTAAGTTCCCACTGCTGGCACCTGTGTATATTCCCCAAGGGCTTTCTCTGGCCATTGAAGCCTGCATGGCCCACCTGTGTGGTAGACCAGACAGTGAGGGAATGAACTCTCCTGGGAGCAGCCTTAACTGATGACTGCATAAATATCCCAGCTGTCTCACCCTTCAGGTAGGAAATTCTAAAGTGTGTGTCCTACATTGCTTCCTGGATTTCCCCAGGGAAATCATCTCCATTTACCCACACTGGTAACCTGTTTGGCTGCCTTCCTTCATCTGGCTCACTTCCCCATGACCTTATGGGTATTTACTGGCCTCTCCTCCAAAACCAAAACAAAACAAAACAAAAAACCAAATTGGCTGGGCACAGTGGTTCACGCTAGCACTTTGGGAGGCCGAGGTGGGAGGACTGCTTGAGCCCAGGAGTTCGAGGTCAACCTGGGCAACATAGCAAGACCTCGTTTCTATTTTAAAAAGATAAAAATAATTTAAAAAATAAACATACACACAAAATTGCACTCAAATCTTTGTCTCAGAATCTGCTTCTGGGGGAATTTGAAGAAATGGTCTCTAAACTTACGGTTTGTACCATGGTGAGTGATGATCAATGATGCTCTCTACTAGGACAGAAAAAATATAAAAGAAGAAGAAGGTTTTTATTAACTGATTGACTTTTTTGGAGAGATGGTATGTGGAAAGAAGGAGGCAGGGGAAATGATACATTTAGTTTGGAACCTTCTAAATTTAAAGAGCTCTACAACCCTCTATGTGGTATGTCTCAAGAGGACAACTGGGGATGGTGTGGTGGACCTGATACTAAGCAAATGCAGAGACTGACCACATTCTGCACTTCTAGTTAACATTTTTTGTTTCTGAACGATAAATCGAGAACAGAAAAGCTAAGTATCTTGCTAAAGAAGACATACTGAATGAGGGAGAACAGTGGAAAACAACTAAACAAAATGAAGCTCCTATCTGTCATTTCAATAACAACATCAGGCCAGGTTCGATGGCTCACACCTGTAATGCCAGCACTTTGGGAGGCAGAGGCAAGAGGATTGTCTGAGTTGAGGGGTTCGAGACCAGCCTGGGCAACTTGGCAAGACCGCGTCTCTACAATAAATCAAAAAATTAGCCAGGAGTGGTGGCACATGCCTGTAGTCCCAGCTACCTGGCAAGCTGAGTGGAAGGATCATCTGAGCCCAGCGGGTCAAGGCTGTGATGGCCATGAGCATGCCACTGCACTCCAGCCTGGATAACAGAGTGAGACTCCTACTCAAAATAAATAAATAAATAAATAAATAAATAAATAACAACATCAGAAGAGAGCAAGGGTGTGATATGGGGGTGTCTCTCTTTCTACACTCGCTTGGACTACGTAAGGCAATGCATAACGGATTCATGTGAATGAAAATAGATGGTCTAGTTTGCGAGTGGAATGACTTTCCTTTTTTTCTACTGGAGGGCAGTTGCTGCCCTGAAAAGGAATAAACACAAAGAAGAAATTGCATGAAATGAGAATATGTATTTTTGATAGCAAAGGAATGGAAGAACATATTATATATATAGAAAAGGCCTTGTAGATTGAATTAGCCAGCCCCAAACTGAAGCCAGGGTCACTACATCACGATTTTCAAACAAATACTCTCCATCATCCATTACACATACTCAAAAACTTGTCCTTTTATAGCACTATTCATTCTCAAGGCATCTAAACAGTCTTTGCAAAAGTAAAAACGCAACCACAGGCAATGCTGAGATCTTATAAAAGGCGTTTAGAATATTTTATGTGAGCACATATAAATTTGCTCTGCTCAAAGGAAAAAACCAGGCCAAAGCCAAAGTGGCCGCAGTCCTAGGGTCACAGGGGTAATCTGTGCCTGAGAAACAAAGCCTCCAACTGGTTTTGTTTTTTTGGGGGGTGGGGGTCTCACTATGTTGCCCAGGCTGGTCTTCAACTCTTAGCCTTAGGTGATCCTGCCACCTCAGTCTCTTGAGTAGCTGACATTATAGGCACTTGCTACTGTGCCTGGCTTCAAACTGGCTTTTTAAAAGAGCTTTCAGGCCAGGCTCAGCAGCTCAGCCTGCAATCCCAGCACTTTGGGAAGCCAAGGCGAGGGAATTGCCTGAGCCCGCGGGTTCGAGACAAGCCCGGGCAACTACAATAAATCAAAAATTAGCTGGGCGTCGTTGCGCGTGCCTATAGTTCCAGCTACTTGGAAGGCTGAGGTGAAAGGATCGTTGGAGACTAGCAAGTTGATGCTAGGGTGGCTGTGAGTGTGCCACTCCACTCCAACCTGGGCAACAGAGTGAGACTCCAACTCAAAAAAAAAAAAAAAGAGCTTTCAGATGTTTTCAGATGTTACCATTCCCCACAAAGTGCAAACAGGAAAGCACTGATAATTATCTTTGCTATCAAGTGACTCAACCCATGTACCACATGGGCAGAGATAAAGGTGCTTGGCCAAACAATCACAGATTTTTTTTTCTTTATCTTTGTGGCTTTCTATAGATACCTCAGGTGAGGTGTCTAAGCCAGGTATACATTTCTCCTTTGGAAAGGTTATCACTCTTTAAAAAAGTAGGCCTGTGCTTTAATGTGCAAATCTATAATTGTTGGTCTGTAGAGACAAACAATTTAATTTAATTAGCTAAATTATTGAGCAGGGCTAACTCGGACACAAAGCTGACAGAGGCTAACAACAAGACCTTTCTCTACAGATAGTTTTTAATGGAGTTAACAGCTCCCTTTAGAATACATCTACACTTAAAGACCAAAATAGGCTGGTGGGGGACAGATGGGGTTGGTTATAAGCACACAGTTTTTAGCCTCAAATAACATCCAGATCAGGAAATTTTTGAACTATGAGACTTTCTCTCTCTAGTGAACCACTGCACAGACGATAGCTTATTTACTGCAAATATATCAAAGAAATGCCATAAGTGGTGTGGAATAGTTTTCAGATTTGAAACACAACAGAAAGACAATATATTAACCCACATGTCACTATCTCAGGGCAACCAGTTTGTGTTACAAATAGAAATGCACTTGCAAACTGAAAGTTGCATATTAGAAGACTATCGTCACTGTCACTGTCATGGTCTAAAGCAAACGTGCACTCCCATTGATGGCCTGAAGGTGTCCACTTGGCATCTAGACACATCTAGATGTTGGGTGTTTTTTTTTTTTTTCATTATTTTTTAAATTATTTTTATTTTAAAGATATGGGGTACGATTCAGGATTAGGTATACAAGTAGTCATAGTACAGGTAAAGTCTGAGCCTTCTTTTGGCCCCTATTTCACCTGGTTTGAGACATCTATTTGTTAATAACCCAACTGAAGCTGGGCACGGTGGCTCATGCCCGAAATCCCAGCACTTTGGGAGGCTGAAGTAGAAGAATTACTAGAACCTCGAAGTTCAAGACCAGCCTAGGCAACATAGAGAGACTTTGTCTCTATAAAAAATAAAAAATAAATTAGCTGGGCATGGTGGCATGTGTCTATAGTCTCAGATTCATGGGAAGCTGAGGTGGAAGGATAGCCTGAGCCTAGGAGGTCGAGGCTGCGGTGAGCCATGATCGTGTCACTGTACTCCATCCTGGGTGAGAGAGTGAGATCCTGACTCAAAAGACACAAAAATATTAGAAAAAACAGCCAATTAGCCTTGACAAATGCAGAAATACTGTCATAAATACAGAGCTTGATGAATTTTCACAAAAGTACCTATGTATGCAATTAGTAGTCAGATAAAGAAATAGAACACCCCAACGTCCTAGAAGCCCTTCCTGTGCCCTTCCTAGTCACTGCCACTCCCCAGTACTGTGTCTCTCAAGAACTACTTATGGTAACTTGTCCCTTCTCCAACTCTCACTGGGAGTGGCAGAATTTTAAGGATGAAGTCTCTAACTACACTCTGATTTCCCCTGTACCAGAATATAGCTTTGGCCCTAAGAAGCAAAGATAGGAATGGGCTGAAGTTACAATGCCATGACAGATGGCAGAACTTTTGGAAGGAGGCGGAGATCTTCTCATCTCTTCTACTGGAAACTAGGCTAAAATCAAACCCAAGTTCTCCTGACTCCCAATCCAGAAGTTTAGCTTCTGTACTGCTGACGAGCTCACTAAATTCAGCATTACGTGCTTTAGCTAACTGAGCAGTTTTAACCCAGCTTCATATAACTACGAATCAGACCATCCGCTAAAAACTATTGAAGTCCTAACTGAAAGAAACATTCCAGGTGACTGGGATACTACCAGATATCAAAGCAGTAAAGGGGAAGAGAAAAGACAGAAATAGAAGAGTACCAAATTAAAATTATATTTATAAACAGTAAATACTCAGAAATTCTGTGAAGCGTCTGGGTTCAAGGACTATTTCTTAATAGTAGCTCAAAGAAGCCAGCCTACAGTAATATTCAAAATACTAACTGCTTGGAATAAATGTAGGCCACGCTGGGGAGGTGAGCTTCTTTTGTTCACTGTCTAGTACACATCATCTGACTTAGCAGGCAACAGGATAGGGTAGAGAGAAAAATGCACCAGGCAGTTCTGAGTTTGAATTCTCATGCTGTCACTCACTGACTGTATGACTTTGAACAAGTTATCAAGTCTCTCTGAACCTCCATTGAGTCATTTGTAAATTGTGATTAATTTCTGTGTCTTAATGAGTTATCTTCAGAATTAAAAATGAGATGGCATATGTCCTGTGCCTGACAATTTAGTAGATCCTTGAAAACTCCCAGCTTTCTCCTCTGATGAATTTGTTTCATCAGAAAGGAGCTTAACTTACAAAACGATACACACCAACATCTAATGTTCTATTGTTTATCTATGACTTTGTCTGAATTTAAAAAGAATCTGCTGTGTTTGAGAAAGGATTGAAGGAAACACTTTGCTGTAATCCAAGACCGCTTTCTCCCTCTCTCTGGAAGTCTTAACACAAAGGAAGGTGATGTGTGCACATTATGACATATCTTTCAAGTGAACTGTTTTAGAGAGGTCATTCATATCTGGCTGGGAGTATATTAGGCTGAGAGTTAGTTGCAGGTGGCACTCTAATGGAAGGCATCATTTATTTGGATTTCAGAAAAGTGTATGACATAGTATATGGATGCAAAGGCAGAGCAGAGAGGAGAATATGGATCAAGAACAGGTCTGAGGACAAGGCAGACAATTCCAATCGAGTCTTCTGATTTAACATCAAATTCTGATCATCACACCAAGTCCTGAAAGGAATTACATTTCTCCCCTACTTATCAGAAGAAACTTGCTTTTTGTGAGGGGTGCTGGGGTTCTTCTTTTCTTGTTTGTATGTTATGAAGAACAACAAAAAGAGTTTTATAAAAAGGCAAGTTAGAGCTGGGTGCGGTGGCTCACACCTATAATGCCAGCACTTTGGGAGGCTGAGGTGGGAGGATTGCTTGAGCCCAGGAGCTTGAGATCAGCCTGGACAACATAGTGAGACCTCATCTCTACCAGAAAATTAAAAACTTATCTAAGCATGGTAGCATAGGCTTGTAATCATAGCATTCTGGGAGATCGAGGCAGGAGGATTGCTTGAGCCCAGGAGTTCCAGACCAGCCTGGGCAACAAAGTGGGACCTCGTCTCTACACAAAAATCAAAAACTTAGCGGGGAGTGGTGGCACATGCCTATAGTCCCAGCTACTCGAGAGGCTGAGATGGAAGGATCATCTAAGTCCAGGAGGTCAAGGCTGCAATTGAGTCATGAGTGTGCCACTGCACTCCAGCCTGGGTGACAGAATGAGACTCCAACACACACACACACACAAAAAAAAAAGGCAAGTTAGGTAAGAATGAGAGTGGGGATTTACAAATATAATTGCTGATGTGCTTTACACCATCTAATTCCAGGATCCGTCTGAAATAACAAACAGGAGCACTGGTGACTCCACACACTGAGAAAGAATTCCACGGAGACCCACATTTTCCTTCACACCCGCCCTGGTTGTGTTTTTGTTTTTTGGCATAACACAGAGCAAACATACTGTGACTTCTGAATCATAATAACACAGAATGGAAGCTACACATTGTTGAAAAGTAGTACTGGGATATAAATTCTTCTCTTAATAGACTTTCTTACAGAGAAATGATGGGAAACACACACAGATGCAGGTTCAATGGCAATGGCTCTACTCTTGAACTCCTGGTCTCAAGTGACCCTCCTTCCTCGGCCTCCCAAAGCACTGGGAACACAAGCATGAGCCACTGAGACCGTCCATGACTCTTCCCTTAATACAGAATCGCCCTGCATGCCCAGAAAAACACCTGGCTTCAGAATCTTTCTTCTATTAATGTAAACCTTGTACGAAGTGAGACAACTATACATTAAACAAAGCACATTAAACTACACATTGTCTGTAATTTCTGTCTCCCCCATGATAGGAAAAAGCATTTTATTTCTTTTATTTCCAGCAACACCACCATTCAGGGCGCCCTCAGTAATCTATTTATGACTTCACAAATATTTCATCCCCTATCCCTCCAGAAGAAGGTGACAGCGGTTTAAGTCATCATTGTTTGAAAGATTCCTGATGTTACCTCCAAGACATTTGCAGCAAGGGAAAATGTTAGGCCTTGGCTAAAATTGGCATTCTTTGGTTCTCAGGAAAGTCAGTCTAGAAATACTGGCAACCACCGAGGCCAGGACACCGCGAAGCTCTGTGTTTATTCTGTTTCTCTGGGACGGTGGCAGCTGTGAGTTTCAGATACCATCTGCTGAAGGCAAATGCCTAGTTAGCTGAGCTATTCTAGAATCGCTCCACAGTCCATATTTCTACCAACCCTCTCTCTGCTTTGCTATCCCCCTCACTTTTGGCTTCATTTTCCAACAGGCCTGAAACACAATCACAACACACCAGTCGGCTGTGGGTCCTCTTGGCCCACAGCTGTTACGCTTTAAATGACACTCTCAGCTGGCACCTCCCCTGCCCTGTGGTCTCACCCTGAAGGCGTCTGGAAGAGAGTTCCATCCCACTGACAGAAGGTACATAAGCATATACCAGTGGAGTATATATTGTTGAAATAGGGCTATGTGTTTCCAGCATGTGCAAGAGATTTCTTAGACTAGAACTAGGCACATTAAACCTCATTAATTATGATCTCTACTAATTGGGAATCTGAGATAATTCTCTGGGCTGACATGTAACTTTGCATCACCTGTGGAAAGAAGATAATTGCTAAGTAAGTAAGGAATAGAAATAATATTTTATTTTATTTTGAGACAAGGTCTCGCTCTGTTGCCCAGGCTGAAGTATAGTGGCACGGTCATACCTCACTGAAGGCTTGAATTCCTGGGCTCAAGTGATCCTCCTGCCTCAGCCTCCTGAGTAGCTTGGACTACAGGCGCCACCATGCCTGGCAAATTTTTTAAAAAATTTTTCGTAGAGATAGGAGTTTTGCTATGTTGCCCAGGCTGGCCTTGAACTCCTGGCCTCAAGTGATCCTCTCGCTTCAGTCTTCCGAAGTGCTGGGAACCACTTATACCTAGTCTAGAAATAATATTTTATTTTTTATTTCTTTTTTCCAGCTAGTTTTATTTACAAAAGGAATAATATTTTAAAGGTAATGTTTGAACTATGAGGCTTTCATTTACATCTTAACAACAAATTATTTTTGACCTAGTGACTAAAGTCAGCCCTCCTTCCTGGCTTCCCCATTTCTACACAGGCACTAACATTCCTTAATTCAACCTGCTTATAGCAAAGTCAGCAGTCTCCCCAACCAGCTGGCTCCCCCATCTGCTTCTCCCCGCCCTCCACTTTTTTTAACCCAGGCCCTCATGAATAACACTGCCCTTGAACTAGAGGATCCCAGTGGGCTCCTTCCTATACCCTCTCCAATTATTTGGTAATCTGCTGCCCAATTAGTCTTCTAAAATTTTCTTTTTTTTTTTTCTTTCAAACCCCAATCTTATTATCCCAAACAAAATTTTCTCTAAGTATCTAAGACTCTTAGACCCCGGGATTTTAAGATACTCAACTGCATCGTCAATGTTTTTGCTCCCAGCACTGCATTCAGCAAAGTACTAAAATAAATGGAGGCCCACAAAAATCTATCTGAAACCCTTGGGGTCATATGCATTTTGGGATTCATGTTTGTTTCTGATTTCAGGATGATAATACAGTGCTTAAAACATAATTTCTGTAATATTTCAGTGGGCTGGGAACAACACTTCATAGTCAAATACACTGATGTTTCTGCAAGAAAATGTATGAATTTTATTGTGATACATAAAGGCTATAGGTAGCCTCCCATTAGGTTTTGCCACCAGATAGTTTTTTTGTTTGTTTATTTTTGATTCAGGGTCTCACTCTGTCACCCAGGCTGGGGTACAGTGGCATGATCATGGCCCACCACAGCCTCAACTTCCTGGGCTCAGGTGATCCTCCTGCTAAGGCCTCTCAAGCAGCTGGGACTACAGGTGTGTGCCACCATGCTCAGTTAATTTTTTGTAGAGATGAGGTCTCGCTGTGTTGCCCAGGCTAGTCTCAATCTCCTGAGCTCAAGCGATCCTCCTTCCTCGGCCACCCAAAGCACCGGGATTATAAGTGTGAGCCACAGTGCTTGGCCTCCAAATAGTTTATTCAAAATATTTTGGTTGGTAGGGTGTTTTGGATTTCAAAATTGTGATTAAGGAATTGAGAACCTGTAGTAGATTTATAATAATCATTGATCACGGTCCAAATTTGAAAAAATGCATTTTCCTTAAAAAATTTTCATATTGGCAACTTTGATTAATTCAGATTGGTCTTCTCCACAATTAGTTCAAATTATGGGGGTTTTCCTTGTAAAAGTGTCAGCATTTCGTGATCACAAGGTTGTCCCTGTCAATGATAAATTTTTCTAATTTTAACTCTATTCCCAAAGCACTTTTATTTTGCTTATTAAAAAAATAAAAATTCCCTATTGGCTGTTTACTTTTGCAAGATGTAAATACGGTCTTTTTGCTTTCCCCTGCCTAAAGAAAGACTTTGTTGAAGTACAGTAGACTGACTATCCTTCAGAAAGATTTATATTTTAAAAATCTCAGTTATACCTGCTTTTCCCTCAAAATAAGCACTAAGCCTTTTAAGTGTGAGTTTTTATCTAATGGGTAACATAAGTCTATCAAGCAAATCACAGAAAACCCCCTACGCACAGTTAAGCATATACTAAAATCACTCTTTTAGGTCGTGTTTTAACTTGACCAATAAACTCTGCTTTAAATACAGCCAAGCCAAACATTAAGCCAGCAGGGCAGGGTTTGTATATACATCATAGGATGCTGGTCGTATGGGTCATAGCACTCTGACAGGCAATTCCTAGGCAGTTATTTTGACATTAGAAAGTCACAATCCATCAACTTAACAGCTGGGCAATAATTTTGGGACCAGGGAGATGGCTATTCAAAATGACACTGTGGGAAGTAAGCAGTAGTTCCAAGAGCCCCTGTTTGAGTATGAAGACATAAACTAAGCAGAATTTCTTTCCACTTCTGGAACCGGCCATTATGTAATGTGTTTTTGTGTAAGCATGTTATTTCTGGTGGTTGAATAGAAAAGCTCTGCCTGCAAAGCTAAAAAGCATGCAGGTATCTGGGCTCTGGCAGAATGTGAGGAGACGAGAAGAGACGAATCTGCCATCACAAGACTAAAGAACAAAAAAGAGCTAGCTGCCTGTCCCCCACCGTTGGCCACATACCACTTCCAATGACTTGTGACACCCCAAGCTAGTATTTCAGATGTTACACCATTCTTTCTGTACTGCAGATTAATCATATCTCCAGTGCTCTGTGACACAGGGCAGCTTGGGTGTGTGGAAGATGCCTGGACTTTATTCTTGAAGGAGCTGCAGGAACAACAACCCTGCTATGAATGCCCCTCTATCCCCGCCCCCCGCTATGCCCCCCAACCACACACACAGCCTTGAACTTCCACTCTGCTCTCCTGGACAAATGAATGCAGACGGGAACCACAGAGTGCGTCTGAGATCCTGTCAACAGCTGGGAAGGAAGGCAACAGCTGGCAGGAAGTTTCCTGGATTGGTGGGTGGGGTGGGGTGTGGGTGGGGAGTATGAACTATGAACCAGACGGCAGTGGTTCTCGAATGTTCTCTTTTCATAATAACTCTGCCCTGAGGGATGGCCATGCTGTGAACAAGGGGACAGCAAGCACACCCTCCCCTTTTACTCCGGAAAGAAGAAATGAAAAAGAATGGATAAAAAATTAGGAACTGATGGCTGAGATGACAAAAAGGAGAGGTAGATGGATATATGCAAATACTATGGCTAAGAAGAGAGATGGAATCTGGGTGGTGAGATTTTCTTAATGAGCCGTGTGGCTTCCATGGAAACCAAAGTGCTCTTTGTGGCAGCCCACACCCCACTGGGGTCATGACCTGCCCTACTGGGGACTAGTGTTCTCACCCCTGCCCTCCCTCATATTCCTGGGTGCTGGCCTGAACTACTGACAATGTGGAAAGCAAATCATTTTCAGATTATACTTCGCTATTTTAAAGAAAAAGAAATTCACTACATGGACAAAATATCAGCAGATAAAGAACAATAAACTCTTAAAGCAAAGATGAAGTGGTTTACTACCGTCTACATTTTATTTTAATAAACTTTTGCAGCTGTTTAAATTGAGTTTCTCTCTTCTAAAACTTAGCATTCTGTGAATAACTATAACACATTAGCAGAAAGTATCTGAAAATTCACGTTTCAGAAAAGTCATTCTCAAGCAACCAATAGTAGAAGCAAAGTCAACAATGTTTCCATACCTGGAGTTGATATTCTTCCATGAAGCACTGATTCACTGGGCAGCAGATCTTTTGAATTGGAGGTGAATGGTGATTGTCTAAAAGTATCTTCTGAAAAGAAAGGGCTGGGGTGGGGGAGGAGGAGTGAGGTTTAGTAAATTAAAGTGATTTCAGACACCCAGAGCATCTGGCCCCAAATACATACACACACAGTATTGGATAAGGTATTGTTGTTTTAAATGGTGTTTAGTGAATATAAGAAGACTGTGCTTAATGTGGAGAAAGAGGAAAGACTACATCAGACAAGTGCCACGTATACATTCTGTCTACTGGTTTCAGATTTGGGGTGAAGACAGGAAGCAGCATCTGTGCAAAGCTGTTAAACCCATAGAGGAAGACAGTTCAGTTTTACTCTTGATGTACACCTTCTGTGAGTGTGTTGACCAAATGAAGAGCAGCCACCTGCGTCACAATCAAAAAGGGCCTGTCTGTTCTTCTTCCCAGAGATGGAATTTCCCCGGCTCACCCATATTCTGTCACCTGAACCCTCTGGGACCAAAGGCACACATTAGAAAGGCAGGATAAGCCGGGCTTGGTGGCTCAGCCTGTAATCCCACGCCTTTGGGAGGCTGAGGTGAGTGGATTTCCAGACCCGCCTGGGCAGCGAGACCTCATCTCTACAATAAATCAAAAAATTAGCCGGGTGTGGTGTCGCGCGCCTGTAGTTCCAGCTGCTCGGAAGGCTGAGGCGGAAGGATCGCTGGAGCCCAGGACGTCGAGGCTGTGGTGGCCGGGAGCGGCCACTGCACTCCAGTCTGGGCGACAGAGTGAGACTCCAACTCAAAAAACAAAAACACAAAAAAACAACAACAACAAAAAAGAAAGCCAGGATAGAGTCACTATGCGGAAGGAAACATCTCACTGGTCCCCAGAGACATGGAAACCGGAAATTGTGTTGACTCTCAAGGGGTAAAGCCAGAAAATGAGGCATCCAGAGGGGACCTCAAAGATCACCTTTATTTAACATGAAAGGAAGGCCCTGACCTGAGTGGCCCTAAGCTTCCTTAGTGAGCCAGCTAGAACTAGAACCAGATCATCAGTCATCCCGACAGGGTTTTCCCTAATGCCACGGCCGCCGTGAACACATGCTTGGATGCTTTTATTTAGAGGATTCTAACCCAGTCATGGGGAACACAGGGAAGTATTACGATCACATGTGAGACTACCCAGGAAATGGAAGGCCCTATTTCTTTACAACAGAGAAAATTCAACTGTGGGAACTGGGTACCCGGTGGCAGCAAGTCGACGGGGCAGTAACACAGCCCAGACACAGGCAGAGCAGGAAGCCATCGCCACCCTGAGGCTGGAGGGACAAAAGGAGGAGGTAAACGGAGCCCAGGGGCCGGGGCCACCTGGCGGGCGCCGCAGCGCTGGAGCAAACGCAGCTGCTGGAGGAGACAGCGAGGGAGCCGGGAACAGCCCCCTTCCTTCCTTAAGCTCCACCCCCACTTTCCAACAGGGCCTGTGATTGGCTGAACCTTCTCAGAAGGCGGGGAAAGCAGCCCGGAGGGACGACTCTCCGCCCCGCCCCGTCCCGCCCACTCCCGGGCAGAGCAGCTGACCAGGGATCAGAACAACACATCTGAGGGTGCACAAGCCTAGGAATCCCAGGACTCGTGTCGCTTTGCGAAACATGCCACAAGGCCATGGTCACTGTTATTAAATATTACAAAGGGAACAGTAAGACGAAACCGCAGGATTTTTTTTTTCAGTTAAACATACGTTGATACATAATATAGTTTTACATGACAAAATTTTTATTTTTATTTGTATTTCAATACCTTTGGGGATACGGATAGTTTTTGGTCTGGGTTTTAAGAGTACCCACCACCCCCACCACCTGTGCACATTGTACCCAAGAGGTGATATTTTTTGTCCATTCCTTTGCCTCCTTCCCATCTGAGGGCACACAAGCCTAGGACTCCCAGGACTGGTGTCGCTTTGCGAAACATGCCACGAGTCTATGGTCACTATTATTAAATATTACAAAGGGAATAGTAAGATGAAAATGAAGGATACTTTTTTTAAAAGTTAAACATAGGTAGATAGATAATATAGTTTTACATGGCTGTTAGGCTAGATTTTTTTTTTTTTTTTTTTTGAGTTGAAGTCTCACTCTTTCGCCCAGACAGGAGTGCAGTGGCCGCTCCTGGCCACCGCAGCCTCGACCTGCTGGGATCCGGAGATCCTTCCGCCTCAGCCTTCCAAGTAGCTGGAACTACAGGCGCGCACTGCCACGCCTGGCTAATTTTTTGATTTATTGAAGAGATGAGGTCTCGCCAAGTTGCCCAGGTGGGTCTCGAACCCGCGGGCTCAGTCAATCCACTCACCTCAGCCTCCCAAAGGCACGGGATTACAGGCTGAGCCACCGAGCCCAGCTTAGATTTTTTTTTAAGTTATATTTTTTGTTTGTATTTCAATACCTTTCAGGGATACAGATAGTTTTTGGTCTGGGCTCTACGAGTACCCACCACTCTGTAAGAAAAGGATTGGCAGTAGAAGGAAACTGCCTAGGGTGGGAAAGCGGGATTAGCAGTAGTAGAAATCTGCCTGGAGAAGGGGGGTAAGCCTCATCAACAAGGGTACCTGCATAATGTATATTTGTATACGTAACCCTGAATTGTCCCCCACATCTTTAAAATAAAAACAAATTTTAAAAAAGAAAAGAAAGAGTACCCACTACCCCACCTGTGCACATTGTACCCAAGAGGTGATTTTTTTTTTTTTTGGTCCATTCCTTTCCCTCCTTTCTTTCTGAGTCTCCAGTCCAGCGTCCATTAAACATTCTCTATGCCTTTGCAGAGCCTTAGTTTAGCTCCCACTTCCAAGTGAGAACATGCGGTGTTTGGTTTTCTGTTCCTGAGTTAGTTCCCTTAGAATGATGTTCTCCAATTCCATCCAAGTAGCTGCAAAAGGACTAGATTTAATGCAACTCTGTATGGCATGGCTTTTATTTGTATCTTAAACACCAGGTGATTTAAGTCGGCTTAAAAAGTGAACTGGCTATAAGCTAGTAGGAGATAGGAAATGGGGAGAGGGGAAAGGGCAGATATGTCTTTTTAATACCAAACATCTCATAAGCTGCAAATGATAGAAACTCTTTAAAGGATAAGGCAGTGCAGCACAGTGGCTAAGTGCATACACTCAGGAGTTCTGGGTTCAAATCCCAGCTCTACCACTCAACCACTGTGTGACCTTGCACCTATTTAAATTCTCTGAGCCTTTATTTCTTGTCTATAAAATGGGACCTCACAGAGGAGCTGTGAAGATTAAGTCAGTTCCTGAAGTGTGCTTTATAATAGTGCCTGGCAAGCAGTAAGTGCTCAATACATATGAGCTACTTTTTATTTGTACCTCTGTCTAACCCAAAGGGGAGTGTAAATGAATCAACTTTTCCATAAAAGTTAACAAAAAGTGTAGCATTTCCTTTGTATAAAAGTCTTCACAAAATGAAGAAAAAGCGACTGATTTTGAAGTTAGTTAGCTGCATGGGTGATTAGGCTAATTTTCCCCTTCCATAAAGAAAACTGCTAAGGATCAAAAGAGCTTTCAAGGGAGGTAGAGACCTTGGATTCCTCATTAGCTCTGAAGCTTATATGTAAGGTAACAGTGGCCTCCTCGTGTCTGAGTAGACAGGTCACATGGGAAATGCCATGGTTGGGCTTATGGTCACAGGTAAAGGTCAGGTTCTAGGACTCTGCCTTTCCAGAACTCTGGCTATAGGAATTACCTTGAAATCTGGGAGTACAGGAGAGTTCATGGAGGCATTTGGACTGAAATGAAGAGACTTCCCTTTGCGGGCAGCATGAGTCCCAAGAAGGGTCCCCTATAGGGTGTCTGGAAACTTCACTGCCATAGAGAAACATGTGTAATTTCTTCATTCCCTAATTTCATGGTGACTATTTAGTGCCAGACACTGAGAACACCATGGTCAGCAACACTGGCTATGATTGCAAGTCTCAGGGAACGTGTGTTGTTAACCTAGCAATCACGGACCTAAAAGGGAACTTCAAGGGTGGCTCAGGCTGTGGGAGAGAGGGGCATGGCCTGGCCAGGGAGGCCAGGAAGGGCTTTCTTGCAGGAGCCACGAGTGAGCTGAATGGAGAGTGAGATCCTCAGGGCTTCGAGGAGCTGGAGAGTGTGACCCCAGCAGAGAGAGAGTGAGCACAGACAGTCTGCCGAGATGGAAGGAGGCCCACTGCAGCGGGGGATGAGTCTGGGCCCCAGTGTGCAGAGATCATGGCTTGTCCCAACAGCTGTGATGTCATAAGTAACAGGGTCACAGAATGGGACTTTAGTTTCAGAAAGCTCCATCTGGTTGCCAGGAGTAGCGATGTCTGGTGGGGGGCGGGGCTTGCAGAAGACAAGGCACACTGCCAGAGCAGCAGTCTTTATTGGACACAGGGATGCTGGTAGCCAACGTGGCAAGCCAAGAGCGACACATGCTAATCAAAGAAGAGTTTAAAGGAGATGGCAGTAAAGGCCACGGGTATATTTAAAAACCTTCACCTAGGTTTGTAGGTGAAGCCGGCTGAGGACGCCGTGTTATCTGCAGGGAACTGCCAGGTCCTGCCAGGTAGTGGCGATGGGCTGGCTCTGGGTCTTCACAGTGCTCTTCCACAGTGCAGGCTCCCACTGATGGGAGCAGTGGCGACCCATTATCACTGAGCTGTGCAGGAGAAACTGAATTGAAAGGGAGGCAGTCACGAGGGAAACAACATTCCAGAAAATTTTCTACCCTACATGCCAGCTTTATCCTGCATAGAAAAGAAAAGATTTCTTCTGAGGGAGCAGGGAATTAGAAGGAAGCCTTGCTGAATACAAAACTTGCACGAAAGGGCTGGCAGTGTTTTTATGGGGGCAAAGAATCAATGGAGAAACTTTCAGAAGTCAAGGCGGTTTAAGCCTGCTGTAAGGCCTTATCTACAGGGAGGAGCTATTAGGTTCACAGACCAAACAAGCAGCCGCCATGCTCTGCACTGGGGTCCATTCCTGCCGGGAGGAGGGGCATGTGGTGGCCTAGCACAGAGTATGGAAATCAGAAAGATCTGAGTCTGAATTCCATACTGGTCACTTAACAGTTAAGTGAGCTTTGTCCAGCCGATAACCTCTCTAGCCTGAGAAAAGACACTGAAAAAGACATTTTAAAATACCATCAGGATTAAAACAAGATATTCCATGTTAAAGTTCTTAGTGTATAGTACATGCTCAATAAAAAATAGTAGCTAACACGAAGGTATCTGGCACTGCTTTAAAGTGATTGGTGTGTATTAACTTCATGCAGTCATCACAAGAAACCTATGAGGGTAGCTATTGTTATTATAGCAGCCCCCCCTTATCCATGGGTTTGTATTCTGCAGTTTGTTACCCACATAGTACAATAAGATACTCTGAGAGAAAGATACCACTCTCATAATGTATATAGTATACTGTTACAGTATATAGTATATTGTTATAGTATAATGTTATAGTATATTGTTATAATTGCTCTGTTTTATTATTAGTTATTGTTGTTGATCTCCGGCCACACCTAATGAATAAATTAAACTATATCATAGGTACGTCCATATAGGAAAAAAACAATGTATATAGGGTTTAGCACCATCTGTAGTTTCAGGCAACCATTGTGGGTCCTGAAACATATCCCCTGTGGATAAGGGGGACTACTGTATGATCCCAATTTTACAGATGGAGGGACAGGCACAGAGAAGGTAAGTATTTGCCCGTGCTCTTGGGCTAAGCCAGGATTTGAATCCAGGCAAGCTGGCTTCTCAGGGTAACCCGCTCGGCTATACTGCCTTCCGTGTGGTCTCTTAACACCCAGGGAATTCATGGACAAAAGAGACCCACAAATCCTCAGAACAGATGGCACAAAAGGAAGAGACAGAGGAAGGAGAGACGAAGCCAGAGTGGGCAGCAGTCATTCAGTAGGAAGATCCTAGGAAGAGGAAGGACATTTTCAACTGAGAAATAGAACACATGAAAATGAATTTTTGCCTTTACTTTTCTGTAGAAGTTAAGATATGCCCAGTTTTCTAAAACTCTACCACCCATGCTCCTGGTTGATGTACAATCCTGAACATTCTCTGCTACCTGTACCCGCAGCTTCTGGGAGCAAGCTTGTCTCGTTACTAAGCTTAAGTGAAGAAGGAGGGTGAAGAAGTTGCTAGGCGTTTCTAAGCCTCTATTTGGGCATGGATATGAAGCACAAGGTGGCACTCTGGCTACATACACATCTGTAGATTTATCTTTCTGCTGCTAGATTACGTTTCAGGAAGGAGACAACACTAATCTTGGACCACAACTGATAGTAGAGCACAACTTGCTCCAAAGGCTTAACGCTCTAAGAATACTGGGCATCTTTAACTCTCTGCCTGTGTTCTGAGAGGACAGGCCAGGCATGGTGGCTCACACCCATAATACCAACACTTTGGGAGGATGAGGCGGGAAGACTGCTTGAGCCCAGGAGGTCGAGGATATGGGCAACATAGCGAGACACCACCTCTACAAAAAATAAAAATTAAAAAATAGCCGAGCATGGTGGTATGCCCCTGTAGTCCCAGCTACTTGGGAGGTTAAGGAGGAAGGATCGCCTGAGCTCAGTAGGTCAAGGTTGCGGTGAGCCGTGATCGTGCCACCACACTCCAGCCTGGGTGATGGAGTGAGAACCTGATGCAAAAAAACAAAACAAAAGCCTGTTTAGAGGGGACAGAAGACACTCCACTTGTAACTCTGTGCCAAGCATGGTCATTTTTAGAATGCTGAGACTGTATTCCAGAAGCTCTTGTTATTCTCCCATGCCTCAGTGGCTGTAAAACACAGAAGCTCATTTGCTCTCAGCTGATGCCCAGCTATGCAGTGGACAAAGCACCTCCGTAGGTGGAGGTGAGGCTGGCACCTTGTTCATGCTGATCAGTGGCTGTCACCGCTGGTTGTTGAGAGCAGAGCAGAGCTAAGTTCCAGGAGGTACCCAACACAGAATGAATGAAGCACATCTTTCCAGGGAGGAAAGCAGTCCATGAACTAAACAGCCACTAGGACATGCTCTCAAGCAATTTGTACTGTCCTTCAATGGATAATATAAGCCAATTGCCAATGATTCCAGGAAAGGAGTCAGTCTGCGAATGCCGTATGTTCCTTGTTTCTGATGCTCCAAAAAAGTTTTAGTCATTTTGTTATGAAAAAGCCCCTCCATCAGAAAGTGGGCCAAGAAGTGGGAAAAGGCAAAAATTGTAAGAAAACAAAAGATGTATTTCTGGTTAATATTTCTGGTATGCTGGGTGTGGTGGCTCATGCTTGTAATCCTACCTACTTGGGAGGCTAAGATGGGAGGATTGCTTGGGCCCAGGAGTTCAAGACCAGCCTGGGTAACATAGCAAGATTCCATCTCCTAAAAAAAAGATTGGTAGAGGAGAAGGTTAAAACCAACAGCTACTGGGGACGGGATTGTCACTTATTTTCACTTGACAAAATCAGCATCTATTACAACATATTCTCTTTGGTTATGGACAAAGACAGGCTATCTGGAAGGTTTAGCTAATTCATATAAATAGTCGATAAAAATTCAGTTACAGCATCTGGAAGTTGATGGTATGGACTTCAAACAGCTCAAGTCCCCCCTTACTTTTTTTCTGGGTTTTGTTAGGACAATATTATAAAACTTTCATCTATCTAAGTTTATTTTCTGGATAAAAGTGAAATGGCTACTGAAAGCGTATTTTTCTCTTTCTCCTGTAGAAAATCTAAGGACTGAAATAGGAAGGGGCAGGGCCATCATTGTGACTGGACGATTCCAGGTCTCAGATGGCACAGACCGTGGGGATAGCAGAAAAAGGCTGCAAAAAGAAAAAAGATTTACAATAAATAATAAAAGAGTCCATAAAAGATTATGGCTCTAAATAGTGATACAGTTTGCTAAGTGCCGATTGTGGCACAAATATTTCCACCTTTAACATCTGAGGGCCAACAGGGAGATCTCTACTTCTTGTAGAACAGAGGACCCATCTTTTTAAAACCACCCCTCCCTTGGGCCACAGGAAAAGTCTGACGAGAATTCTCCTTTTGAGGGCAGTAACAAGACAAAGCAAAAAGGAAAGTAAGTAGATACAGAGTGTAAGAGAAAGTTCAGAAAACACCTTGGTTCTAATGACACAACAGTTTGAAAAGAGGAACAGAGAAGAAATCATTTTTATTTTCTTCTAAAAGACAATAATAGCTTTCAACACTAAACTTGGGAATGGCAAATAGAAAACAAAAAGATTAAATAAAGACAAAACAGTCTTTGCTCTGTAGGAGTTTTTACTCAGAATTCATAAGAATCTAGGTAAATCAAGGTGGAATAAAATTCTGTTAAACGTAAGATGATTGGGGATGATTCTGGCAAATCATCCCCAAATGATAGTCTGACTTCTATTTACATGTCAACAAAATTTTTTAGTGAGTTAAAAAAAATCATGAGAAAAAAAATTCTTTAGTAAATTAATCAAGTAAAAATACTTGATTATCTATCCAGTTGTATGCAGTGTGACCTAGTAAGGTTTCCAGATTTCTTCCAAGAACTGAGTAAAATACATCCAGAAGAATTTGGGCTAAGTTTGTATTTTCTTCTGTTGTACTTTAAGGAAATTTTAAGAACAAATGATCTGACTTAGATGTGTCTGAGAAGCTGTATATTGCAAAAGGAGAGTGGAGCCCTGGTCTGGGGTAAATGAGCTCTGCAGGAGTTGGTATATCCTCTCTCTAGCGACTATCTGCTTCCCAGATGTCTGTAGCCCCTGGGCCCCTCACCAGATGGCTTTCTATTTGCACCCCAACCCCACTAACAGGGTCTCCCTCCTCTCCACTTAGTCTCAGTTACCAAGTCACTGTAATGCTGGTCTTCCGTACTGATATATCATGTTCTGTTGTAAGAGCTGAAAAGCCATATACCAGGGGTGCCAAAAAAAATACCATATACACATTTTAAGAGATGTTATCTTTGTATTGCTTTTCGAGGTTGAATTGAATTATGGTAGCAAAGTGTAATATGACGTTCACTCAAAAGATGGCGTTAATCAACTGAATGCTAGCATCACCATGTGACAGGCAGGACAGTCAAAGAACATGGTGGAAGCGCTGCTGTTATTCGAGGAGTGTAAGACCATTTTAAAGAGGTATTTGAAATTCGAGAACGTTGCATAAGCACAATGACCACAGAGGTGTGAGCATGCAACAGAACCTCCAACACGCCTAACAATCGTACACATTTGTGATGAGTTTGAGGAGTGTGGTCCTGTGTGTGATATGCACAGGGGAAGATTTGGGAGGACTCACATAGCAACAAGTCCTACAGGAGTTCGCCATCATCAGAAATGTCTGGACGCTGATGGTCACACTTTGAGCATCTCTTGTAATCGCAGAAGTCAAACGTGACTTGTGTTCATCTTTTGTTATTGTTATATACCGAGTAGTACAATTTTAATTGTTTTTTTACTTTCTTAAAATGTGTATACATTTTTGGGGCACCCTCTGTATTTGTCCAAAATCACTGATATTGTCCAAAATCACTGGTATTTTAAAAACTCTGACCTCAGAATCACTTAGGCCTTGGGAAATGCTCTAGGAGCTACACATGGCATTAACATTTTGAAGTGAACAGGAAGCAGTGTTGAGAAAAGAGTTTTCCATGCCTCCAAAGCTGTAGGAAGAGCCAGGCAACAGACCAAAGTTATTCCAAGAATAAATCCGACTTTAGCTCAGAGACTTTTTGAATACGTGGAATATGCATAGGACAAATCAAATGGATACAGGTAACTTCCATATCTATAGAATGAAACTAAGAAAATTAGAACAATCTGGAAATATTTTCTGTGAACAAAAACTAGAGCTTGCTAACAGTGACAGATGACAGTCCCTGCCAAAGGACAAAAAAAAAAGTTTTTTTTTTTTTTAAACTTATCAGACATATTAAATAAGAAAGATGGAACTATTCAAAGATAAGAATAAGGGAAACATTTGGATTAGTTATCTTCTCAACATTTCCTCAAGCCTTTCAGGGTCAGAAGAAGCTTTTTGAGAAGCTGGAAACACTTACAAGAAAATATGCTTACAACTCAAAAACAGAAACATTGTCACACTTTGTTTTTAGATATTCCATTTAAAAAAAGATCAAATAGCATTATTTTAAATGTAATTTTCATGATTACTGCAATTTTCTCATCTTTATGTAGTGATTTTTTTTCTCAAATATTACTTGATAAATCTATTTGCTAATCATTTATAATAGAATAATAGATGTTTAATATTTTCTTTATATATTTATACATCTATATTATATGTAAGATATAAATGATGGTGTTTGAAATACATTCAATGCTTAGTTCTACATATTTTTGTAAAAGGATTTTGAAGACTTTAAAAATAATATACCAAGCCTCAATACAAGTGTATGAGTATTATGTGAGGTAGAGAAGAAAACTCTGATATGGTAATTTTGTTCTGGAACAGAAATCACTCTGTGTGGCCTAGGACCATCTGTGGTCCTCCTAACTTCCAACTTGGGCCTTCAATTTCAGTTTGGAAGGGACAATGTATAGCTGCTGCTTCTGAAATGTTCCCAGATATGAACACGTTAGGTATAAAAATCACTGCCAGTTGTCTCACTGACATTCCTGTAGTCAGTTAAAAAGGAAATCTAAAATGAAAAGAAATGGTTTTAGTGCTACTTATGAACACTGTCCTTCCCTTTTCAATGCCACAAAAATGAGGACCCCGTTCCTGAATGATTATTGTAATAAAAAGAACCCAGGGTGGCAGGGGATGTGAGGGTGGAGAAGTGTGCTCAAGATTTAAATAGACTGTGAGTCTCTGCACTGACGGCAACCCTGACCACTGGAAACAGAAAATTCCTTATCCAAACACATAAGGGACATAACAGAGACCTACTATGACCTCAGGGGCTAGGCCTGGAAACCCAGTCATTGATCATGTTGGATTCACACATTTTCAAAGATAGAGGGGTTGTAGTAAATAAAACTTGGAAGAATCCCTATACATTGGCAAGCTTCAGCTGGGACATTTATCTAAAAACTAAGGCCGGCATTGCAGATTCAGTGGGTTTATAAATGCGGTTTGTGGGAAGAGGGGAACCAAGGTCGCTCCACGATTTTTCTTTTCCAGATTTCTTCTTTAATTTCTGGAGGAGATAAGGAGAGAGGCTAAGATGTGTTTCCTCTCCTTCTATTACACTGGTGTGGCTGTGCACTTGGCTAGTGCCAATCAAATAGAAATTTCGTGGCGATTAAAAACTAAAAGTGTTGTTAATTGTGTAGGATGTGAAATGGTATTGTGGGAAAGATTCTTATTTTATTAGAGATATTATACCAAAGAATCTGAGGATGAATGTATTATATCTGGGATGTGATTTTATTTATGTGAGTTGGAGTCTCACTCATAAGCTCCTGATAGAATTGCAGATTCAACCTTTTTGGAAGTCAATTTGACCATTCATAGCAAAAGCCTGAAAATGCGAAGGCTATTTTGAGTCATTTTCTCCAAGCATTGTTTATATAAACAACAATTCCTTGCTTGTCAATAACAGAATTAAATAAGTACATGAAGATACTGAATACTATACAAACATTAAAATCATGTCGAGTTATGCTTATTAACTTAGAAAGACGCTCTTAATACATTGCTAGGTAAAAAGTGAAAATTACAAATCCTACTGTATCTATAGAAGGATCCAGGTTTTATGATAAAGTATAGCTATCCCAGCACTTTAGGAGGCCGAGGCAAGTGGATTGCCTAAGCCCATGGGTCCTAGACCAGCCCAGGCAACTTGATGAGACCTCGTCTCTACCATAAATAAATAAAAAAAGTGAGCCGGGTGTGGTAGTGTGCACCTGTAGTTTCAGCCCCTTGGAAGACTAAGCAGAAGGATCACGGGAGCCCAGCAGGTCAACGATGGGGTGGCTGTGAGCGTGCCATTGCACTCCAGCCTGGGTGACAGAGTGAGATTCCAACTCAAAAAGTAAAAAAAAAAAAAAAAAAATAGAAAAATAATTCAGCAAGCATATACATACCACTGACTTTGCAGTGGCTCTCTCTGGGTAGTAAGATTTAAAGTATTTATTTTTTCGTCTTTCTGTGCTCCTATATTCTCTAGGAATAAGTTACTTTCAAAACAACAACAAAAATCTATTGTTTTACTGTTTCAAATTCTTTACATTTGAAAAGACTCTTAGTCTTTGAAAGAGGAAGCTCCCAGGAACGACTGTAAAAGACACAGGCAGAAATAACTGTATCCACGTAATGACAATATTTGTCAAGTTTTTGCTATTATCAGTATCTGTCTGCTTGTTTCAGAAGTCCGAACAGAAGGAAGAGGCTGTATAAAATTTTTTGTAGAAGAAAAATAGAGCTTCTTAGGAAAATGTATATATACTGGTAAGGTTTTGTATTTTATTCTTTGAAAAGTATAAGTGCCTTCTGTTTGAAGCTGCCTTAAAGGCAGGCCAATACGGACAACCTAACACCGAGTTTTCAAGGAACAAGTTCCTGTTGCTGTGGCTCTAGCATTCATGCACTGTGGAGCCAGGAAACTTCTCAGGACAAGGAGCACAATGCCAGGCCTTGTCGAGGGCCGCTGCCGTGGAGAGGCCAGACCGGGGGAGCCAGAGCCAACCGCAGACCAAGGAAGTGAACTCTGCACGTCCGGATACTCGAAATGTCAGCTTGTGGAGGGGCCTGGATCTGCCACAGGAATCTGACTTTATACATAAACGAAGACAATGAGCTTTCTGCTGAGGTGAGCTGGGAGCAGATGAACTGAGTCTTCTCTGCTGTGCTGCAAGACTATGTCGTGTGGAAGCTGCAGAAAATGCTAGCGAGGAGTGGGTGGTCTTGGGCCTGCCACATCAGGCAAGAGGGCTGCTTCACCCCTAAACAGAGGTCGGCCCTTGGATATTTGATCTATTCCTGGTAACAACCAAGAAGACACGGTTGAGAGAAAATCCCAGATAAGAAGAACAGGTCTGAAGCCAGCACCTACATGGCTCACACATACCTTTAGGTTACATCCTCCCTGTATAACCCATCAGAGGTAGCCAGAAGGGTACACAGGCTCTGAACGCTGCTCACAGAGGCTTACAATACCCCCTTCATTCCTGACTATGATCAGTGACACAAACAAGACAGAATAGTCTTTGCAAGTCAGTAGAAATAAAGATGGGGTGCTCATGGGAAATGAAAAGAAAAGCAGGCCCGGCTCGGTGGCTCAGCCTGTCATTCCCAGCACTTTGGGAGGCCAAGGCAAGTGGATTGGCTGAGCCCGTGAGTTCGAGACCAGCCCAGGCAACTTGGCGAGACCTCATCTCTACAATAAATAAGAATTAGCCAGATGTGGTAGTGCACGCCTATAGTTTTGGCTACTTAGAAGGCTGAGGCGGAAGGATCGCTGGAGCCCAGCTGGCGGACGCTGGGGTGGCCGTGAGCATGCCATGGCACTCCGGTATGGGTGACAGTGTGAGACTCCAACTCAAAAAAGAAAAGAAAAGAAAAAAAAGGCAGAGCCCTCTTCAGATCCTGGAAAGGAGATTTAAACTAGTCTCTTCAGAGAAACACAACATTCGATGATTCCAGAAGCATATTGCTTCAACATAACAATTCAGTATAGATGCCACAAATGGGAGGGAAAATGGCAGAGAGTAAATGCCTACAGGACAATTGCAATCTAGGAATAGATAAAAGTATTGGGAAAGGCTTAGTGAAATGAAAAAACAAACAAACAAGAGGCAACAATGCATAAAGCGGTTTCAAGCTATAAGTACACAGATATTTTAAACACCTGCTGTTTTCAAGGATGAGTTTAAGTTCCTTTTTTATTTTTTTGAGTTGGAGTCTCACCTGTCGTCGCCCAGACTGGAGTGCAGTGGCCGCTCCCGGCCACCGCAGCCTCCACCTGCTGGGGCTCCAGCGATCCTTCCACCTCAGCCATCCAAGTAGCTGGAACTACAGGCGTGCGCTACCACACCCGGCTAATTTTTGATTTATTGTAAAGATGAGGTCTCGCCAAGTTGCCCAGGCGGGTCTCGAACCCAGGGGCTTAGGCAATTCACTCACCTCAGCCTCCCAAAGCGCGGGATTACAGGCTGAGCCACCGAGCCCAGCTAAACTTCTTTAAAAAATAAAAACTCAGAGATAAGTTGACAAGAATGTATTCTCCATGAAAAGACTCTCAAGTCAACAATGGCATCAAGGTACCCGCAGAGAGTGGTATAGGCTGTACACATCTAGGGGGCATGGTTAACATCAAAGATGTCCGATTCAAGTATGTGTGACAGTCTCCCAGTAGATGGCAGTGTACTGAGGAAGGGTGTCTTTTTAAAATTTACAGTAGAATCATGTGGCCCCCAAACAGCCTTGACTCACTAAGTAGAAGCAAATGCCTTAACTGGAGGAACTCCATTCTTTAGATATGCAATTCTCAGCGCATTTAATGTTAAAGTCACCATTATAAAGGGTAAAAGGGGTGTGTGGAGAGCTACTTGAAAATCACCCATTTGCTCTGTTTCCTGTTTCTTTTCTTAATTGCTTCTGCGTAATTCGGTATTCTCTAAAAGTAATCTCTTACCTTTTAAGGCAATAGAGCATTATTCCCTTATGCCTTCCAAAGAAATGAGAGGGGAAAATTGCATGAATTGAAGTAGCACATCCTGCTTTTACAAATTTGTGCAATTTCTATTACTGAATCATAAATATTTAAGGACACGCATTCAAACCATCATGCGGGAAAATTCCACATTGGACAAATCCAAGTGAATATGTCTTTTAGTAAACACTGTGTGCCATTATCTAAATCATAGAAAAATAGCCTGCATTTCAAATTCTGAAAATTGGGCAAATTAAATGTGGATCTGCACAGCATGATATGAATCTACCTTTCTCTGATTTTCCCACTTCTGCTTTTTGTTTAGTAGTGGAGAAAAGAACAATACAGGCAAATACTTCCTTGCTCTTGGAATAAAGCAAGCCAGGTGTGAGAAGTTTTCCTTATAGGCCTGCAATTGTATACCCCTATGGACACTGAATTATTAATGGGGAAAAGAGAGAACAAATAACCAAGAGAGGGTTCTTGGCAGCCATTGTTTGAAGTTCATGGTGTTACACAACATCGAGCATGTCCAATTCACCTGCCAGGAGCTATCTGATTCTTACTCTAGGGCTCCATTTTCCTATTTCGATCTTATCCAGCATCTGGCTGGGTGATGGTCCATGTCAAAAGATGTAGATCTTCTTTTTATTCCATTAAACTTTGAGATCTGGTTATAATATCATGCCTCATGTATTTTCATCTACCAAATGATCATAATAGCTGGTTATCTGCTCCCTGCAGAACCTAGGCTTGTGCTGGGAAAGGAAATAGAAAAATCAGGATTGTATTAGTCTCTCATAAATGTTCGGTCCTTCTGTTCTCATGGGTCTGGCCGGGACTCTTTCCTCATCTCGTTTGTCAGATAGAATGGCATTAAGAACACTCAGTCCACATACTATCTCAAAGGAGACCCACAGCCTTCCCTACACTTGGATTGAATTTTCTAAACTGTAAGGTTAAACAGGCAAAAGGACTGCTGCTTTAGCATTCACAGCGAAGTTCCAACAAAAAGACCGATTCAATGGATGTGCCCCTATGAGGCCACAAACAAGGGTGGAGGGACAGGGTCAAGGCATTGGTGAACAGGACCACATGACTCAGTCATTCCAGCTGCTAAGTAGATTGATTTTTCTGCCTGGCTACATGGTGTGCTTTGGGGAACTGTTTTTCTCCTTTACTTTTGAGGAGGTGATCCTGATTTAAGCAGTTGAGTCTAAGTTCTTAGGATGAAAAAAAGAAAAAAAAGGCATTCTCAAACCACTTTCTAAAATGATGTCTGGAATTTGCTTCAAAATGATCTGGGGAGAGGGGGAAATACAGAAGGGAGATAGATAAAACATCCTGAGTCATGAATTGATAATTGCTTAAACCAGATGACAGGTAGATGCTGTCTACTTCAGTATATGCTTGGAATTTTCCATGATATGTTTTTTGTTGTTGTTGTTTTTTAAGAGGTAGAGAACCAATGATCCAGAAACTTGGTAGTTATTAGCTTCAACCTTTAGATTCACCTAAATCTCTTGCAAAAACTGCTGGCAAGGAATGCTGCCTCACATCATTTTCACTCTCCATATCTGCCCACCATATGACAGAGGTATTCACAGAGAGCAGAGTTGCTAGAGGAAAGATGCATGTGAGGAGGGATGCTCTGATCAAGAGGGAGGTGCCATCGCCAGCCCTTATGGAAGGAAGAGTTAATTGCACACATCCATGGGCTTCATGTTCTCCTGGTGCCTGGCATGGAACTCAGCACTCCCACGTCTCACTGGTAAGCACGAATTGGAATGCCAAGTTCCACAGTGTTCTGTCTTGGGCTGCTACACTTTTCCTTAGTTTTTGTGGTTAAAATGAGCATTCAGATCAATAATGCTAAATAACTGTGGGAAAGTTTGTGGGTTTATTCGGGCCAGGGAGAAAGCCAGTTCCTTTCTTCAGTATTGGGTCTCTTCTCTCCCACCTGGAGAGCTCTGGAGATAGCCAGATTCTAGGAGTAGGAGACAGTAGCTACACACGAGCTGAAGCAACTGTCGGCCACAGAGAGGCAGGGAGAAGAAGCCTTGATCTCAGTGCCATGCAGAGGCCAGTATCCCAGGGATGCCCTTTACAACGAAACTACCTCGAATGCCCCAAGCAACCCCTCAAAACACAGAAAATTCTGAACCCGATTCCAATCATGAGCTATATTTCTGAACAGTCAGCTTCTTCCAGGAAGTCAGACATAGGAAATCTGATTGCTAATAAACACTCCATTAAGTCTTAAAAATCTGAAGATATGAAAATTCAGAGGCTTGATGTCTTTTTGAAATGTATCACAAATCACACCTTATAACATAATCCATACACTAGGCTTATTCGTGCAAAATAAGATTTACTTGTAAAACAGAATCAAAGAAGAAGAGAGAAAGGGAGTTAGCATTTTTTTCCTATCACTGATATCAGTTAACTCAGGTTAAAGAGAATTTCTTGGCATAAAGCAACCTGATTCTATGCCACATGAAGTAATGGGGTGAGAGGTAAAAAATAGATCTATTTGTGGATAGGCTAATTGAGCAAGTTGCTCACCCAAAGGAAAAATAAAAACACACCAAGGGTTTTGTAGAACTATAAGCCGAGAATTCCGTAACACTGATTTCTGAACACTGTATCATGCTGGGGGCTTGCAGGAAGCACCTCTTCCTTTGCTTTGGGCAAAAGATCTGATTCGGATTTCCTCTTACTCACAATCTTCCAGTGAGAGGAGAATTTAAAGATTGCTTCCTTTTTGCCAAATGGTTAAAAAAAAAATTCTCTTCTATCCTGTAATCATGCTTCAGCTCCAGCCAAGACAATTTAGGCTTGAGGCACATTCAAATCACTTGTTTGGGGCCAGTTCAAACCTCCTCTTACCTCTTCCCAGAGAACACCTAAAAAGCATACAATAATATGGTCTTGCGGCATACCTTTGTCTTGTATAAACATTATCATGGAATCTTTAAGAGCCAGCAGAAACCTCCATTAGACGTGCTGCTGGTGTCCTGCTCAGGTCCTCTTTCTGGCACTAGTGCATCCACCCCTAACTGGGACTGCTGGCCCATAACTATGAGTGAAAACCGTCTTCCCCGTCAGAGCCCCCTCACCAGGAAGGTTACACATCCCTTGCAGGGGGGGGCGTGACCTGAAGCCAGTGAACTTCCCTGGAGGACAGAGCCAAAGTCAGAATCCAGCTAAAACCAGTGCTTGCTGAACTTCGCCATCTCTTTCCTCTCCTGCTTCTATCACCTCCCCGCATGTGCCTCTTAGAGTATTCCCTCAATAAATCATTTCCACGGGACCTAGGACACTTCAAGAAACCAACGGAAGCAAATGAAAGCGAACATTTTATTATTCTTAGTTTGCTGTCTTTAAATGTCTACCAATCTGGCCAATTTTCACCAGTGTTTACATGCATGGACACAAGCAAATATATTAGCCTTAAGGTTAGATGGAGGAGGAGGCAGGCTGAACTTTAAAAGAACTCACTTCTCTTATTTGGGCATACAACTAAATACACAAAATAGCCCTTCCATCCCCCCAGACCCATTTCCCAATACAATCCACAGTCCATCTCCACAAGTCTCGTGTTTCATCTGGAGAAAAGGCTGATACATACCACTCTTGTGTTCTATTGGAATGAGGTTCCTTTCCCTAATACTATATAAACCTGGTGTGGGGCAGGCTGGCTCTGTTCCAATTAGATATGAGGTTTGATATTCCTAAATTCCAATTAATGGAATTTTTTTAGAACCTCAGGTTGAAGTTCAAATGAGTACAGATGATGGTCTGAGGTCAAGACATAGCGCATCAAAAAGAAAAAAACATCGTTTATCTTTTTTTGCAAGAATTTGAAACATAAAACCCATCAACTACTCCCATCGGACTTTGCTTTCCTGAGCAGACAGATACAGGAAAGCAAAGCTCCTTCACTTAAAGACTCTTTGGTAGCTCATAGCTAGTATTTTCCATTCCTCATTGCTCATCCTGTAAACTCATATTCCTTTTGTTCATCTCATAAAGCTCAAGTTTGGGCTAACTCAGAAACCGGAGGGAGGTTTGAGGTGGAGAATGTTCCTTCCGGGGTGGAAGTCACATTTCCCCTGAGCCCCTTTGCTGCTGGTGTATTTTCACTTGCTGGCTCTGGCCTACAACATTCCAGGATTGGGTGGCCTTCGAGGCTAGCATAAGTAGCAACACTAGCTGGTCCTTCTCTTTTCAATGGCAGACTGGTGGATGGCCCACAACGGCCGATCTCCTCAAATTGACTGGCAAGTGGAAGACTTTCTTGTGTACAGTTGTAAATGATATTGATTTAACTGCAATTTTTTAAAAAAGCATCTTTCTTCTGCTTACAAAAATTTTGCCCTCTAAACAATGCTGGGAGGCTAAAAAAAAAAAACGTTGGGATATCCTTGGTGACAAATTATCAGCCCACCACCACAGACCCAGTTAGGAGCATGGCTGTCATAAGATGGGGGAAGGCTTTCACGAGATACAGACCCAGCCCCAGTCCCAGCTGGGCCACCCATCTAAACTCTCAGGTCAAGATGCTTTTGCAGAGATGATGATAATGACATCACAAAATTACTGTCATGAATAAAACAGCAATAACATAGGAAAAGTCCCCAGCAAAGAGACACCTACTGACTAACAAATAATGAAGGATATCCCTGTGCCCCTTCCCATCCCGATTTCCGCATTGTTTCCACAATGCAGAGAGAAATTTTGGTAGAAAATGGTGGTAAGGGGTGTGACTCCTTGGAACCCAGTGGGAAAAAGCAGTTTGGAGAACAATATTCAGCATATGACACAGGCTATTTTCTAAGGGAACCCCACATAGTGTGGCCTACCTGGTGGTCGTCCTGATGGTGTTTTCTTTCGTGTGATTGTGCTCTTTGCTCACTTTTTCTGTAAGAGAAAGATTGAAACATACATCTCTTAAGTTGTTCTCACTCAATTTTCGTCTTTTAGTTTCAGGCAGAAATACCCTCAACATTTTCCTTCTTTTATGATTTTCTTTTGGCTTCTTTCTTAGATATTCAAATCCTCCCTGTCTTACTGGATAAGATAATTGTCAAAAGCATGTAGACAGTATCTATAAAAATCCATTATTAAAAACCAATACAAGGGAAACAGTTAATAACAAATTTCAAGTGTATTGTTTGATTTTAATCAGGTCTTAGTACATGTAACACCTGCACACATGCGCGTGCGCGCGCACATACACGTATGGCACAGAGACAGTTATTTCTACAATATCTTTCTCTAGCTGAAAATTTCTGCTTTCCTCTGATTCAGCAGGAAAACTGCAGTTGTTGCAACGGTTCCACCTCTGACTTTAATGACAACCTTTAAGCATTCTGAATTGTTAGGCTCCTTTGTGAGATGGGACATAAAAACAGCCTAAGATCTCTTGGTGCTGTAGTCATTCAGTGCTTATTCTGATTAATGTCACAAGGGAAAACAAAAAAAAAATCATTAGACAAGAAGAGGTAGACCTTCCCTTACTGTGGTTGGAGGTCTATATCTATCGGCTGTCAGAAGTTATTCAATTAGCTTTCGAAAACTGAACTTTGGCCTTCCCAATCCAGTTCAAATGTTAGAACTCTTTGCTGGGGGTCACGACTCTCAATGACTTCATTAAGTATCTAGAAAAAAACCTGGCCAACTCTCCAAGGGTTTCAGATTTCAACAGCAGGGCAAGTAAAAAGCTCCTAATCTTGTGGATTTGGGAAAAAAATTTAAAACAGATTTACAACATCTGTCCCACACTTCGTAATACTAGTTTAAAGCCAGCGCATGCATGTGTGCTTGGACAATTCCTTTCTGTCCACTCAACAATGACAATGAGTGAGAATTTGAATTCACAGCTAGTATTCTTTAGAGAGCAGGAAACTGGGGCTAAGTGACTTGTCTGAGGTCACCCAGGCAGTGACAGCGCCAGGGTGAGAACTCTCAAACACAAAGTTTTTAGCTGATAAAAGATCGTGATAGTATGCGGTTAGAGACTTTCAGAAGAGAACCACAACGGTCTAACTTTTGCAAATTTTAACTCCTCAATCATTACTAATGTTCTATTGTTTTTAGATATGCTTCAGCCTCAAAAAAATTAAAAAGCATCTCGTGTGTTTTGGAGCTTGCAAAGAGGCATGTGTCCTATTAAGTTTACAGAAGCAATGATTTCCACGACTGCAGACATCTGAGCAAACACAGTCCTTGTTTAAGGATCTTGTCGAGGGCCTGGGGGCCACCATTTTCAGCACCATCAGATCATGACAACAGCTAAGGGCTGTAATACCAGGCCAATGAGAAAGTGAACTATTGCAGTGGCACACAGATTTTAGCTTCTTTTCTCTTTTTTGGCATTTTCTTTAAGACAGAAAATAAGTAAGCACTTATATACTGAGGCATTTCATGGGTGTTTTGAATTTGTTACCCATAATAATACTCAAAACAGAGTTTATCCAACGTTTGTAACAATCTTTATTGATGCAGAAACTTTAAGATGTAGACCAATGTTCAACTTTGGCCAAGGTGTATGTATTTCTACAGAAATCTGAATCTTACATGTGTATGTACCATCCATCTCAACCATGTCCAAAAAAATAACAGTCTATAAAGTTTGCTAGGGACAAATGGTGTGTGGCTTGAAAGAGTTGACAAAGGGAGCAGCTTAGGTGCTGGGACCCTCAACGCTTTCATTAAGACACTTCACTGAGCTGGTAATTACTGTACTTTTGAATTCTAAGTATTCGAAGTTGGCTTACAGAAAGTGTTCTAGTAAGGCTGTCACTGGAAAGAGTCCTCATACGTTCATGTTTTGCTTTTCCCTTCTTTGTTTTGCTTTTGTCTTGGCAAGATACAATAAAATCTCATTAATTCAGACCACACTAATTTGGAAGTCATAGTAATTCAGTCCCTGTTGGAGTAAATTGAGGTTTGTCTTTGCACATTAAACGAAAAAAAGGCTGTTAATCAGATCAACTGCCTAAACAAAATTAGAGGTGAGGTGTTTAGCCCAGTCAACAGGAATTATTTGCACAGAATTGAATAGAGTTCTAATTTCAAATGATTCTTAACTATTTATTAAAGAAAGTTTGGCAGGAATTCTACTTGGCAACACTTTATTAACTGTTAGGCTGGGTGGCAGTCTATGTGCTAAAGCAACAAGATTGATTTCTGTCTTAAAAAATCCTATAATTCAGGTGGATTTTTGCTGTTGTTGTTTTAACTTTGTTAGAAGGGTTTTTCTTCAATGATTTCCAATTATCGACATTTTTTTCTGCGCATAAACATACCCGACAGTTGAAAGAGGAGCTCGGAAGCCATCTTCACAGAGATATCCTGACTGAAGAGGTTTCTCTCTGGGGGTACTCTGCCCTCTGGCATCTTCTGCAAGGGTTCGGTTTTCTCTCGCCCGATTAAAGTGCTGTAGCCAACATTCCGGCTGGGTGATATGGAGACCTGGGAGTCCTGGACGTCCACCTCCATGGGTTCCTCTTTGACCTTCACCATCTGTGTTTCCTTGTAGCTTTCCGCTGCAAGCAGGTGAATGGAGAGAAACAAAAACACCACTGTTTTTTAATTCCAACCAAACCCAGTTTCTAATCACAGAAAGAACCATGTGGATTGTGTCAGGGAAGAGAAGAAAAAGTGGCCACATGGCGGACTGGACCATTGTTTGAAAACCATTGGCAAGGCCCATCTGATTTTCTGAAAAGGTAGAGACTTCCATTTTTCTAGCCCAGAGAGACTAAGTAGCTTGTACACAGTTACACAGATGGCAGCAGAGCCAGGCCCTGGCCTCCAAATCTAGGGCTCAGGCTTCTTTGTTGGGGTCTCCTGACCACCCCCATGAGTGCCTCTCTACCACATAGTTTCCAGAACTAACAGAGAACATGGTAACTATCTGTCCTTGTTTTATAGTTACTCAATTCAGTAAATCAAATAAGATCAAGCATGTTAATTTTATGATTTTTCTCCCTCTATTTTTAAAGCTCTGATCATTTTTTTTCTCTCTTTTAGGGCACCTAAATGAATAAAGGGTAAACAGGGTCAATTCAAAAGAGACATTCACACCTTGCTGGAAACCAGTAATGCTCAAGACCACCTAGTAAGTTAATTACAGCCCAAGGATTAACACCTAGAAAAACAGCAATCTTACAGGTTGTAATAATGGTGCAATTTATTGACTGTTTGTCTTTTAGATTTGGCTATGAAATGACCAGTCTTGAGTCTGAAGCATATATTTGCTTTTAGGTTAGAGGGTCTACGTCCGTGTATTGCCTAGAGCTACTGAGCTTTGAAACAAGGTGGGTCAATTAGCTCAGTCATTAATTTGAGCCACTTTAAAATAAGGCCATGCCGGGCTCGGTGGCTCAGCCTGTAATCCCGCGCCTTTGGGAGGCTGAGGTGAGTGGATTGCCTGAGCCCGCAGGTTCGAGACCCGCCTGGGCAGCGAGACCTCATCTCTACAATAAATCAAAAAATCAGCCGGTCGTGGTAGCGCATGTCTGTAATTCCGGCTACTTGGAAGGCTGAGGCGGAAGGATCGCCGGAGCCCAGCAGGTCGAGGCGCGGTGGCCGGAAGCGGCCACTGCACTCCAGTTTGGGCGACCGAGTGAGACTCCAACTCAAAAAATAAATAAATAAATAAAATAAATAAAATAAAATAAGACCATACTTTCAAAGTAGTAAGCATTTATTAGTAATTACTGTGTACTCAGCACTCTGCAAAACAAAACACAAAGAGGACTTTGATGAGTAGTTAGATAGGAAGATGATGATAGACAGACAGACAGACACAGAGAGTTGTAGGTTGAA
Source organism: Cephalopachus bancanus (assembly GCA_027257055.1). Taxonomy (NCBI): domain Eukaryota; kingdom Metazoa; phylum Chordata; class Mammalia; order Primates; family Tarsiidae; genus Cephalopachus; species Cephalopachus bancanus. The sequence continues at coordinate 7,407,357 of JAPVLO010000010.1, read as the reverse complement.
AGGTGGCTCCCCCCAAAATATATCTATGTCCTAACCCTAGGAACCTGTGAATGTGACCTTATTTGGAAAAAAAGATTTTTACAGATGCGATAAGATTAATGATCTCAAAAGAAAATCCTTTTGAATTATCCAGGGGTCCCATATCAAGTGACAGGTGTCCTAATAAGAGATAGAAGAGGATATGACATAAAACAGTGGAAAAGACCATATGAACACGGAGACAGGATTGCCTGGAGCCACCAGAAACTGGAAAAGGTAAGGAAGGATTTTCCTCTAGAGTGTCTGGACAGAGCACAGCCAGACCAACGCATTGATTTCAGATTTCCCCAGAACCACAGCAGTATAAATGTCTGCTGTTTTAAACTACTAAATTTGTGGTATTCTGTTACAGTAGGTCTAGAAAATGAAGAGATAGATGATTGATGGATAAATAAAGATAGAAAGACAAAGATAAGATGCTAGAAAGAAAGAAAGATGATAGATTAGAGAGAGAGAGAGGGAGGGAGGGGGGAAGGAAGGAAGGAAGGAAGGAAGGAAGGAAGGAAGGAAGGAAGGAAGGAAGGAAGGAAGAACAAGAAACAGTGTAAAGGGGGTGCTGATCCGTGGGGCAGTCAGGAGATGTGAATAGAAAAATTTCATGGCTATAATCTGGGAGGTCAGAGAAATTATGCTTTTCTTGGAAAGTACGACACAGTTAAAAGTCAAATGCAAGTACATTTTATTGGGTAGTGGTAAAAAGAAACAGAAGAGTATTTTCAATTAAATGATTAAAATGAATAAGGTGCTATCAATAAGATCTTCTGTATGAAATGTGCTAATTGTTCTTTTTCTTCCTGACATATTACACATACTTCTCAGGGAAAACTGCTTGTTTTTTGTCACCAACTAAACTTCAGGCAACTGTGATATTTAATTTAGACCCTTCCTCCCCTTCCCTTATTCCTGCCCAGCTGTTTTTGCTCTGCATGTCTGTGAAGCAGCTCAAAAAATCAAGTTCATTGATTCAGTCTAGATTTAAAAAACAACCAAAAAACCAGAAAACAAGAAGGATAGAAAGCCGTCCACATTACACGAATAGCTTTTTTGCCTTTACTTCCAATCCATCTGACTCTTTCTGGTGTACTGGTCTCCTCCCCACACCTTGGGGACTTGGTGACCTCAAAGCCATCCCAACTCGGTGAGACCTAGCAACACTCGTCTCCCTCTTCATGTTCCCCCCAAATCCTTAAGATTTAGAAAATAAACAGTGGGTTCAGTTTCACTGGTACATAATTATGCCTCTGAATCCTGCACTGGTAAGTCATTTCAAGGCCCGAGGACAAGCACAGAAGAATACCAGGCCAAATACAAAGGGATTCATTTAGTTTAAAAAAAAAAACTCAACAATGTAAAGAGCAAAGCTAGAAAAAAGTTCCATTATTTATCTTCTCTCCATCCTTTTCCCTGACTTTGACCATGGATTAAAAACCACCTGGTTATTTGCAACCACTGAATTAATGAATTTAGTTTTTAAAAGCTACTTGAGATCATTTCAAGCATGATTTACATGAAGTGCTTTCTGCCCTTTCTTATGACAACCCTTGGCCTTTCAAAAAGGCTTAAAACACTGATCACTGATTTAAAAAAAAAAAACACTTTAGCGTTCTTATTCTACCTGATAATCTAGACTCGCAGAGACGCGTTGTCAAACTGACATCTCAATGGGCAAGTGAGACAAAATACAAGAAATATTTTTTAATCCTTTCTCTTCCATGCAATAACCTTATTATGAAGTGCTTTTCTGGTCTTTTTTTTTTTAAAGTAAGGTTTCTCAATGTTGGTACTACTAACCTTTGGGGCAAGATACTCTTTGTTGTAGATTATGTTGTGTGTTGTAGAATATATAGCAACATTCCTGGTCTCTCTGTCCATGAAGTACCAGCAGCACTGTCCTCTGGTTTAATTTGTTTGTTTTTTCTAGAGATGGGGTCTCACTATGTCGTCCAGGCTGGAGTGCAGTGGCTATCCTCAGGTGTGATCATAGCTCACTGCCGCCTCACATGTCAGGTCTCAAGCAAATCTCCCGCCTCAGCCTCTTGAGAAGCTGGGATTATAGGCACACACCACCACGGCAGAGACCTCCATCCTCTAGTTTCAACAACCAAACATGACTCGAGATGTTGCCAAATTTTCTTTGTGTGGGAGGAGGGCCCAAATCACTGGTTGAAAACCACCACTCTCAAGTATTGGCTGCCCTCTGGTTTTCATTCCAAAAAAAGTTCCATCAGAACCCAAGGCAAAGAAGAAACAGTTCCTCTTATGCTCTAGCCTAGGCTCACTGGGTGTGAATCATCATCTCAGCCAGGGGCCTGGACAGGTGGCCCCCAAGTCAGAAGTCAGACTGACCTGAGAATGCGCGTTTCTGCCACACACCCCACTTGGCCCTCCAGCCAGCGATCCCCTTTCTGCCTGGGGTGTTCTAACATAGCAATGGTTGTGTTAATCATTTCCACTCACGCTCAGCATTAACTCCCATAGCCAGGAGTGTGTCTAAACACGCAGGATGTTCCTCTTTCCCCTCCACCCACAGTGTGGATCCTTTTAGAACCTCTTCCTAAAATAACAGGACAAATATTTATTTTATCCCAAGTAGCCTAAATTGTCATTTCAAGAAAGGAATTTGCACATGGAAAAAGTGTTAATAGCAGGTTATTTTTTTGGGGGGTAGGGGGTTGGAGTTGGGAGTGACTGTCTACTGCAGTGCTGATTTGTATTTTGTAAGTTTTCAATGATAAATATGAATATTTTGTCCTTTACCCAAACCATTTAAAAAGAAAAATAACTATGTACACCCATAAAAAGATAACAAAGTTCAGTTTGTGGAAGAGAAGCATGGAATGATATTTCCTCTTTGGCAGTGTTTAAAACTCTGTATACCCACTAGCACTGGAAGGGTGGCAGGGGAGAAGCCCTGTTCAAGCTCTGCTTAATAACAGGAGGAGAAAAAGCAATAAGAAAACAGTAACACAGTCTTTATACTTTCACAAACACAACAGATATTAGCTATCAAACTGTGCATTATTTCATTCATCAGTCACTTTGGTCATTCTACAGTCTTGTTTTAATGTCTACTATATATGATACATGAGATACAGGGATAAATGAGATATGGCCCTTGTCCTCGAGCAGTTTAAATCTAAACAAAAATGATAAACTCTCATTCAAGAAACAAAATTAAAATATAATGTGAGAGTCAGGCGTGGTGGCTCATGCCTGTAATCCCAGCACTTTGGGAGGCGGAGGTGAGAGTATTGCCTGGGCCGATGGGTTCGATATCAGTCTGGGCAACATGGGGAGACCTCATCTCTACAATAAATAAAAAAATTAGCCGGGCGAGGTGGCATGCACCTGTGGTTCCAGCTACTGGGAAGGTTGAGGCAGAAGGATCGCCTTAGCCCAGCAGGTTGAGGCTGCAGTGGCCATGAGCATGCCACTGCACCCCAGCCTGGGCGATAGAGTGAGACTCCAACTTAAAAAAAAAAACAAAAACACAGTGTGGGAAGAGGAGTCAAGGAAGACCATGAACCAAAGCACAAAGGTGGAACTGTACTCCACCTGGCGTGTCCAGGGAATATCACGTTGTCTGTTGGCTGGAAGGCCAATATTCAGAGGCAGAACGGTACCTTGAATAAGCAAGCCTCACAGAGTGTAACAAAAGCAACTCTATTTTTGTCTCCCATTGTTTCCCTAAACCTGTCCAGGGGGAGGGGTTCTTCCCCTGTTTCTGGGTGAACACACAGGCAGGCCCATAACCTGGTGATTCTTAGATATAATACAAAGCCTTGGGCCCCTTTAAACACCAAAACAGTCTCAATTCAGAACCCAGAATGCCTCAGGCTCCGGGGTTATTTCACAGCTCAGCCTTCCTCCACTTCACCCCTTCACTTCCTGGAAGAGTCCATGGTCTGCCAGGCCAGAGGTGGGGAGCAGACGAAGGGGTGGGGTGTGTGGGCTCTTTCTCCCTTTCCTGCCACCCTGTCAGACCCTAGAGAAGAGTCACAGGAGGAGAAGTGAGGGGACAGGAGAGGTCTTCATTTCCTGTCCCACTGTGAAATGGTTTGACGCTTGTTAGGCCAGTGGAGGTTTCTCTCATGGGGTTTCCCCATGGAGTCCTCAGGGATCTTTAACCTCAGGGTGATCTCTCTCTCCTCTGCAGTTCCCTTTCTCCAGGTGAACTCCCTCTAGCTTGGGGTGACTTCCTTCCTCCAGTGCTCCCAGAAATCCACCTTCCAGCTTCCTTTGTGCTGAGTCCTACCAGTCTTCAGGCAGCTCTGCTGGACAGCATTTAAGACAAAAGCCATGCCAGCCCTCTCATGGGAATTCAGTCCACTTCCAGGTCACGAGAAACAGCCACCTCTTTGTCATAGAGGCCAGGTTCAGGCTGAACCCAGTACCTCAGTCACTTTCACTCCACCACTAAAGCAGCTTAATGGTCCACTTTTCCTGTCTAGATTTCCCAGGCAGACGTCAGACATCAGTCTACATCAGACACCAGCCTACTGTGTTCCCCAACCGAGGAAAACACATGGCAAACTTTCCAGATGGAGTCCCTGAAGTTGTGCTCTCTAATCTTGAGTGTGAGGCTGGCGCCCCTCTACTATCCCTTCTTTCCTGTAGCAGGGGAATTGCAGAACAGTTCTTTCTAAAGGGATCTTCAAAGTCCCCTCTGGCCCCAATCTTTAATAACATCTCACTTTTATATTCTCACTCGCTCAATCTGAAGTCTGAGAGTTTTGCTTTGTTTTGCTTTTTGTAGAGATGAGGTCTTGTTAGGTTGCCCAGGCTGGTCTCGAACTCCTGGGTTCAAGCAATCTTCTTACTTCAGCCTCCCAAAGTGCTGGGATTATAGGTGTCAACCACCGCGCCTTGTTTTTTTGTCTGTCTGTTTGTTTTTGTTTTTTGAGTTGGTGTCTCACTCTGTCACCCAGGCTGGAGTGCAGTGGCACAATCATGGCCACCACAGCAACGACCTACTGGGCTCTGGCTATCCTTCCATCTCAGTCTTGCAAGTAGCCGGAACGACAGGTGTGTGCGGCCATGGCTGGCTAATTTTTTATTTATTGTGGAGATGAGGTCTCGCCAAGTTGCCCGGGCTGGTCTCGAACTCGCCTTGGCCTCCCCAAGTGCTGGGATTACAGGCTGAACTACCAAGTCCAGCCTGTTTTATTTTTTATTGTGGTAAAATATACATAAAATAAAATTTAAGCATTTTAGCCATTTCTAAGTATACAGTTTAGTGGCATTAAGTACAGTCACACTGCTATGCAACCATTATCACCATCCATCTCCAGAACTTTCTTATCTTCCCAAATGGAAACTGTACCCAATGATCACCTCCCATTCCTCCCTCCCCAGTCCAAGCTTTCTACTTTCTCCCTCATTCTATACTGTCTCAGTGACAACAGCTTGTTAGAGACAGGGTCTCACTCTTGCCCAGGCTAGAGTGCCGTGCCACAATCACAGCTCGCGGTAGCCTCGACATCCCGGGCTCAAGCTATCTCCCTGCCTCAGCCTCCCGAGTAGCAGTGAGGTAGGTGGGAGGAGAATACGGAATCTTGGGGGCTGGGCTCAGAAGGCTGTATGGATTAGGCATCAGTAGGACCGGCCACTGGGGTCTTGTACAGGTAAGGCGCATGACCAAACTGCATCTGAAAGGCCCATGTGCCAGTGACACTTGGAAGGGACGGGAGGAAATGAACATGGGGACAGTTTTAGGACCTTATTTTAATAACCCAAGTAAGAGATGATGAGGGCCTGAGCTAATGCGGAGGCCGGGAGGGCAGAAAAGATTGACAATGTACTCCAGAGGCTGAATGGGGAGCCCTTGGAGGCTGAGGGAAGTAAAATCTGAATTAAGAGTGGATGGACGAGTGTGAGAGAAATCATGGTGGAGCCTTGTACAGGAACTGGAAGAGGGGCAGGTGAGAGCTTTAAAAATTCTATGACTTTTAAGCCTTTCAGATTTGGAAGATATTGTTCATAGGAGTGAAAAAAAATAGATTGGGTTGAGGAGAAATACAGAGGGAGATTTTCCGTTCTGTGTTGCTTGAGTATCTGTAATTCCTACAGGAAGTAGAGGCCGTGATAGCTCGTGGGCAGGAAGGGAAGAACATTTGTGATGTGAGGATCGGAAGCCATCTGAGCTCATGGGACTGTGAGATCACAAAGGAGAGCGAGCGGAGTGCAATGCACTGGGTGGACTGTTGCTACCCACCCTTTGAGAGGAGGAGGCAGAACAGGCAAAGAGGTGGAGAGGGAGGAATCCAGGGAGGAGCCCAGAGAGAGGCTGGGGACTCCGCAGGCGCCATGCCAGCTTCCTGCTCCTCCTCCAGGCCTGCCAGGGGCCCCGCTGCGTTCTTGCCCTTGGGTTCCTGCACCCACACAATGAATGATGCCTTCTCCGCCCCCACAGAAAGCCCATCGCCACCCTTCCTGCATGGTCTCTCAGCACTCCTCCGTGGGACTGAGTACTTCTGCAACATTGAAACACTTGTCTGAGCAGGCGGCACTGCTCTTCTCTCCCCAGGTGCCCTGATGGATTCTATTCAGATGTTAAGACTGTAGATGCAGCCGGGCTCAGTGGCTCAGCCTATAATCCCGCGCCTTGGGAGGCTGAGGTGAGTGGATTGCTTGAGCCTGAGGGTTCAAGACCCGCCTGGGCAACTTGGCGAGACCTCATCTCTACAATAAATCAAAAGAGTAGCCGTGTGTGGTAGCGCGCACCTGTAGTTCCAGCTACTTGGAAGGCTGAGGCGGAAGGATCGCCAGAGCTCAGCAGGTCGAGGCTGCGGTGGCCGGGAGCGGCCACTGCACTCCAGTCTGGGCGACAGAGTGAGACTCCAACTCAAAAAAAAAAAAAAAAATGTAGATGCAACCTTCCTGCACCTTCCTCGAGCAGCATTCTCTCCCTCTTCTGAGCTAGGTTGGACATACCTGGCAAACACCATGATGTCCTTGCACTGCAGTTAGTTTTGACAGATTCGTTTCCACTCTGGAGTGAGCTCTCCAGGGAGCACGTGGTTCTTATTTCTCTTTTACCCCAAGACTTAGCACAGCATCTGGCATGTTCTGAGAGCTGAATACATGTCCCAGGCATCACCTGAGGCGTGGCACACGAAAGTTAATGGTATATTTTTCGTTTCCTGGCCCCTCAGGCCATAGACACTCACACATGCTACCTACTTAAAATATGAAAGGATGAACACAGAAAGCAACAATATCAATTGACCATGCCCTCCCTAGACTGTAAACCATCGCCATCCTGAACTAGCATTTTAGAACAAGAGCCTCTGGAAGCAACGCCAACTAAGCTAAGCTGAAATCATTCACTTTCTAGAGTGATAAGCCTTTCAATCAGATAAATTAAAAATCTTGACTCTCTAACTCACCAGCTTCAAAGATACAAAGGCCCTGGCTGGGCATAAAAACACTTTCCACATATGAAACTGGATTTCTGCAGGCGTTGGGTTTGAGTATCGCCTAATACTTTGTGAGCAATTATCAATACTTTGTGAACTCTGCTGGCCAAAGGGACCAATGGCGAGAAACAACCAGGAACCAGAACCGAAATCACATGGTAACACCCTCAGCTCAGGCCTGGCATGCAGTAGCCTCCAACAGAGGCGGGCTGCCTTCTCTTAGAATGAAGAGTTGGTCTGGGTTTTCTTGGCTGCACGGAGAATGATTAAGCCCCAGACCTACTCTGGAGCAGAGGTAAAGGTTGGAGGCAGAAATGGAAATGTTATTCCCCAAAAGTCTGATACTATGCATCTGGGTTTTCCTTCTTGGAAAGAAGCAATGTCTACAGTCATTTCCTCACCCAATGAAATGGAGATGAACAGACGTCCATTCTTGTTATGAAAATTGAGAACCTAGTCAGGTGTGATGGCTCAGCCTGTGGGCACTTTGGGAGGCCAAGGCGAGAGGATTGCCTGATCCCGGGGGGGGTTCAAGATCAGCCTGGGCAACTTGGTGAGGCCTTGTCTCTACAATAAATCACAAAACTAGTCAGGCGTGGTGGTGTGCGTCTGTAATTCCAGCTACTTGGAAGGCTGAGATGGAAGGATCGCCTGAGTCCAGCAGGTAGATTTCTAAACGGAACTTCAAAGTTTCCTCTGACCCCAATCTTTAATAACCTTTCACTTTTATACTCTCACTCACTCAATCTGGGCAAGAAGTCTGAGAGTTTTGTTTTGTTTTTTGTAGAGAGGAGGTCTCGCTATGTTGCCCAGGCTGGTCTTGAACTCTTGGGCTCAAGTAATCCTCTTACCTCGGCCTCCCAAAGTGCTGGGATTATAGGTGTGAACCACCATGACTTGTTTTGCTTTTAACTGTGGTAGAGGCTGTGGTGGCTGTGAGCATGCCGCTGCACTCCAGCCTGGGCAACAAGAGTGAGACTCTGGCTCAAAAAAAGAAAAGATAATTGAGAACCTGATGCTTAGGTGCTGAATGTGCTTTTTCACTTTCAACTTTTTTACTCTACCCTGTCTCTTTCTCTGGAATACACAACATAAGCATATATAGAGACAAGTTTTATGTTCTTTAAAGGATTGGCTTATTATATGATTCTTCTTCACAAAAAAATTCTATATTATTATTATTTGAAGTTGGGCGTCTTACTTTGTCACCCAAGTTGGAGTGCAGAGGCATGATCACACCTTACCACAGTCTTGACCTCCTGGTCTCATGTGATCCCTCTGCCTCAGCCTCCTGTGTAGCTTGGACTACAGGCATGTGCCACTAAGCCCAGTAGTTTTAAAATTTTTAGAGACAAGGTTTCAGTAAGTTCCCTAGGCCAGGCTTGAACTCCTGGGCTCAAGCAATCCTCCACCTTAACCTCTCAAAGTGCTGAGCCATCATGCCCAGTCCAAAGTTACACATTAAACTTCTTTTTTCTGTATAGTATGGTCACTGATTCATTCCTACAAAGGCCAGAGTACAGGGTCCTGCAGGGAACAGCTCCCCATTCCTGCTCTAGGAAGGAACTCTCAGGCTGGGGCATGCCCATGGGTGCTGTCTCACCCCAGAGAGGCAATGCAAGCTCTGTTCAGAGGCTGACTTTCCCTGCTGGACATACTGACCTGCTGTTCCTGGGGAAAAAGAGAGGAAACTCTCCATTAAAAAAATAGTTGGCCGGGCTCGGTGGCTCAGCCTGTAATCCCAGCGCTTTGGGTGGCTGAGGTGAGTGGATTGCCTGAGCCCGTGGGTTCGAGACCCGCCTGGGCAACTTGGCAAGACCTCATCTCTACAATAAATCAAAAATTAGCCAGGCGTGGTAGCGCGCGCCTATAGTTCCAGCTACTTGGAAGGCTGAGGTGGAAGGATCACAGGAGCCCAGCAGGTCAAGGCTGCGGTGGCCGGGAGCAGCCACTGCACTCCAGTCTGGGTGACAGAGTGAGACTCCAACTCAAAAAAAAAAAAAGTTGATGAAGAGGTTCTACAAGACCCTACAAGAATGGTGGTTTCCAACAGAAAAGCCATACAATGATGTTCAGAGCATATGCACACATGCACACACACACACACACACACACACACACACACACACACACACCCCAGATATTTTGTCTAGAACAGCACAGGAATAACTGTACAAACCACAAAACCAATTCAATGTCTATGACGAAGACAATCAAAGATTATTCGTTCATTAATTAACTCATTAATTGAATTAAATACTCTAGAGGGTGCCAAAAACTATAAATACATTTTAAGAAAGGAAAAACTGTATTAAACTTGTAATATTCAACATATGCCGATAAAAAAGATGAGTTCAAGTCACGTCTGACTTCTGCGATTACAAGAGGTGGTCAAAGGGGTCATCATCGGGGTCCAGGCACTTCTGATGACAGTGAACTAGAAGCAATACAGAGATAACATCTCTTAAAAGGTGTATGCATTTTTTGGCATTCCCGATATTTTCTGGGTGACGACACCAACCTTTACAGTAACCTAAATGTTAGGAGAACTTTGTTTAAAATGATAGGACTAAGGATGTTTTGTAATCCCCTTCCTTCTTTTCTCTCTCACATACACATGTACACACGCTTTTTATTCCTAGGACAATTTCCAAGATACTTTATCAGAATTGACTTCTTGAGTTTCATCATCAAAATCATAAGTTAACTAGTGTTTTTCCTTTTTATCAGTATAGTCCCTGACAATTTAGGAAGGAAAATTAGCAAATGTTTGAAGATTAGCTAAGCACGGCCAGGTACAGTGGCTCAAGCCTGTAATCCTAGCACTTTGGGAGGCAGAGGCAAGAGGATTGCCTGAGTTCAGGGGTTCGAGACCAGCCTGGGATACTTGGTGAGACCTCGTCTCTACAATAAATCAAAAAATTAGCCAGTGTGGTGGCGCAAGCCTGTAGTTCCAGCTACTTGGAAGGTTAAGGCGGAAGGATCGCCTGAGCCCAGCAGGCCAAAGCTGCGGTGGCTGTGAGCGTGCCACTGCACTCCTACCTGGGCAACAGAGAGACTCCAACTCAAAAAGAAAGAAAAAGAAAAAAAAATAGCTATGCACATTATTATAAGTCATAATTAAGTAGACAGAGGTAATCAGAGGATAAACTTAGAACCTTTGTTTTTGTTAAAAACACACAAGGAATACTAGGTGTTCTATTTTACTAATTGTGAATTGGCAAAAAACAAATATGACCTAAAAAAGCTGAACTCGAACTTTACAGGTAATAAAGAGTTAGTGAGACCTGGAATTTCTCTTTCAGGGTACATGAAACATCATTTTCTGCCAGATCAAAGCACTTGTTTTACTCTCAAGTAGATTTTAAATTAGTCCTGGGTCCCTATACCAGTCATTAGTGCAACAGGTCCTTGCCTGGATAATTCAACTGGGTATTTGCAAATGTTTCCAGACTGGTCACAAAACTAAGCCCCTGAATGCAATGCAAGTTTTCCACTTGATTCTGGTGACCACATTGGAATATGTCCACTGAACACAGCAAATTCTGCATCCAATTTCACTTTTATCCAAATAAAAATCAAAATGACAACCCTTCAGTCACTGGGGACTCAAGGAGCTTAGCCTCGCCAACCCAGCAGATGATGTGGGGTGGGTCAGTCATTATCTGTTGAACTCTGAGTGTCCTGGTGTTAAATGTAAAACATCTCCCAATCATCTTGTTTTCTTTTCATTTAATGATTTCACTAGAAATTAGCTAAAGAGGTGCATTTAAACTGTATGAATGCCATTTGGTAACATTCCAAATGATCTCATTTTAAAAAAATTAACCTATTTTTCATCAGATGTCCAGAATATACTTTTCTTGTCTCACATTAAACAGGGGAAAAAAAGGAAAAGGGTCAATTAAAGTATCTGATCTAACCTTAAAGCTATTTAACATTATTATCCTTTGCCATTTAATAAATCTAAGCCCTGTCCATCCTTATCTGTTGTGATTAATAGGCCTTTATATATCCTTCCATGAACCAGAACCTGAGTGTATGTGTGTGTGTGTATGTGTGCGTGTATGTGTGTGTGTGTGCACATGTAGGTTTTAAAGAATTCCTGGCCAGACACAGTGGCTCATGCCTGTAATCTCAGCACTTTGGGAGGCCAAGGTGGAAGGATTGCTTGAGGCCAGGAGTTTGAGACTAGCCTGGGCAACAGGGCGAGGCCCTGTTTCTATACAAAATAAAAATAAAATCTAAGTCAGGCATGGCGGCACAACCTGTAGTCCTAGCTACTCAGGAGGCTGAGGTGGGAGGATCACTTAAGCCCAGGAGTTTCAAGGTAGCAATGAACTACAATGGTGCCACTACACTCTAGCCAGGGTGACAATGTGAGACTCTGTCTCAAAAAAAAAAAAAAAAAAAGAAACAAAGAAAAGAAAAAAGAAACAATTCCTGAAAGAGTCAGTAGAATTTCTGCTGCCACAAAAATTTACCAAAAAGCAAGGGCCATCTCTGTCAAGGGATGGGCTGGCCATTGCTTTACGTATAAAGAGTTGGGAGAAGGATAGAAGGATTACTCAATGCCCAAAAGAGAAAGGGAAGCAAATGAAGTTTTATTTCAATAACTGACAGTTTTGCCAAGCATTCAAGCATTTTCCACTTCCAGATCATCAAAGGGCTTTGGTATGGGCAGAGAAGCTTAAAATGCTTTTCTTAGGGGGTGCTAAATATTACCAATATATACTGGTAGATAAAATACCACTATGTATTAGTATCTACTAATCTGCTAATATCAATAATAATGAATCATGTCACAAGGAGTCTCTGCTGAGATGTCCCATCACTGCCATTGGCCAACATTTCCAGCGGGCAGGAAAGGCCTGGGACACATGATGCAGAGAGTAGAGCGTAACAACAGAGAGTAGAGCAACAAAACAGAGGTATGGGTTACACAGACGGAGTGAGATGAGAATTCAGACTCCATGCAGGTGAGGGAGCAGACAAAGAAAGATAGGATGAGAAGTAGAAGAAGATTAAGGTATAGGGTTCATTTAAACCTCAAGAAATCTTGTCATACTTTTACCAAAAATAAAAACCCTAACCAGTCATAATAAATAAGTCCTTCCTTTTGGTAAAGCACCATCCCTAGTCCCATGCCTGTAGGAATTCTTGGACTGTGGGGTGGGACCTCCTACTGGTGAATAATGTTCCCTCTGGGGTCTCAATTCCCTGTAGTTCTTGCAGACATGGAGTGCCTGGCTATTCTCATGACGTATTTTGGCCATGGTTCAACCCTCTTTTCCAAATGTTTTTTAAATCAACACTAGTATAAGTAGCATGAGCAACTCATTCTCATTTCCCTTCCTCTTCTCTGGTTCCCGTGATCCCCAGACACCTTCAGGGCAGGTGCTGAAGGGCAAGGAACAGTCAACCAGACAGCTGGGGTAAGAAGAGGTAACCCCCACACTGGACAGCCAGGCCCTCATCACTGAACACTTACTGTTATACACAGGATTCATACTTTAGCCCGGGGTGTCTCCAGGAGAGCTGAGTGTCAGGTAGGAAGAACTTTCTAGTATGAAAAGTGTTTTAGGAGAAAATTTTCCACAGTCTGAGGATGGGATAAACAGGATGCAAAGTGTAGAGGGATCAGACACAAGTAATCGAAATGTTTGTCCTGATTAAATTTCATCCTGATTACATTATCATCCTAGTCTCTGGTGCTAAAAAAAGTATCACCTGCATAATACTCAATATGTTGGCTAAATAAACATGGCTAACATCCAAGAGAAGGTTCTTACCAACAATTGAACGCACAGAGTGAGCCAGGAGATTCTGCTCACATATACGATCCCACAAATCAGTGTAATTTCACCTCTCGTTCTCATTAATCCTTCAGCTCTGTTGAGGGCCCGCTCCCTCTTGACTAAAGGCTATTAGTGTACCTTTGGCAACAAGCATATGGACCCCAGGAAGCCTCTGCAAAGTTGCCCCCATGAATGCCCTCTGCCCAAAAATGGCAGAAAGAATTTCTGACGGCGAAAACAGGAGAAGTGTGTGCCTACGTCTAGGGCAAGGGTGGGTTTATGGGGAAAAGGATGGTAGTAGCAGGAAGTAAGGAAACAAGTTGGCAGTTCATTCTTTAAACAGTGACCCTCACCATCCGATTTTGTACCTAAGGTAAAATGTGATGGGTCATGCCCCGCCCCTCCTCTCCCAGCTGTGCAGATAAGCAGTGCAAACATATGGCAAGCCACAGGAAACCAGGAACCATGCTTGAATCCAGCTGCTACCCTACATTCAGAAAAAAGGAAGTAAATCAACTCACAGCACAAACTCAGGATGGCTTAAAATGAGAAAAATATATACGTGGGTGGAGTAAATAAATAAATTCTTAGGAGGGAGGCAGACAAAGAATCCCGCAGGTCCTCACACAATGACAGAGAAAAGCCCACCTTTAAATCATTTCTTTTTCTAGAAGAAGAATAAAAGCCGTGAGAGAGAAATAACACTCTTCATGAAAGTTTTCCATTCTTGGGCTGATACAGACAGTCCCCCTGGCCAATGGAAATGGCCCGGTTCCTCTCAAAGGGTGTGGCTCTTCTAGCATTCAGATGTCCTGACCAGTCTCTGCCCCTCCACCCTGCCGTAGAGTCTCTGCCCAGGGGGTGACTTGGTCACTTGGCAGCAGACATGCTACTTAGCAATGGGGATTCCCATCTCCCGAGGTAGGTCTATGAGTCTAGCATGTGCCCAGATGGGCACTGTATCCATGGGGTTTAATTATGCATGCTAATATTCCCCTTCTTTGACATGAATAAGTTAAAGGTGAAAGGTTAACATGGTGATGAGAAGAAAAACCACTGTGGAATGAGAATGTTTTTGATCTCTTATTGAGAAAAATAATGGTCACGCTCTCCCTCATAAGACTATGACTGTGGTCAAATACAGCCAAAAAGGCTGGGGGGAGAAACCATAAAAAACTAGAACAGTTTAAGGTATGTGACTTCTATCTGGCAGGGAAATGTGTCCTCTGAGCAAAAAACTGAACAGATTGACTGGTTACTCAAATATTTGCAATCACACTGCAACCAGATCCCTCAGAAAATACAGCTTCTTCTTAGAGTTGTCATCATGAAATAGTATTTACTAGCGGCCTCTCTGTTTGGACCATGGTCTGTGTTGCAGATAAGTTCTGTAGTCATTTACAGCAGAAACAAAAAGCAGCACCCGAACACAAGAGGAGGGCACATTCTCCCAACCTGCAAAAACCTCTCCTAGGGTCACTCTTAATTTTTTTTCTTTTGAGTCGTGGTCTCACTCTGTCACCCAGGCTGGAGTGTAGTGGCACGATCATGGCTTACCATAGTCTCTACCTCCTAAACTCAGGCGATTCTTCCTCTTTAATCTCCCAAGCCGTGAGAGAGAAATAACACTCTTCATGACAGTTTTCCATTCTTGGGCTGATACAGACAGTCCCCCTGGCCAATCCCAAGCTGGGATTACAGGCATGCACTACTACGTCTAGTTTTTTTTATTTTGATTTTTTTGTAGAGACGATGCCTCGCTATGTTGCTCAGGCTGGTATCGAACTCCTGAGCTCAAGCGATCCTCCCACGTTGGCCTCCCAAAGTGCTGGGATTACAAGTGT
This sequence comes from Cephalopachus bancanus, assembly GCA_027257055.1. NCBI lineage: Eukaryota > Metazoa > Chordata > Mammalia > Primates > Tarsiidae > Cephalopachus > Cephalopachus bancanus. The sequence goes on along the minus strand of JAPVLO010000010.1, from coordinate 7,392,258 downwards.
GAGCAACCAAGCCTGGCTCTTAATTCTTTTGTTCAATATTATAAGGAAAGATCTGGAACCCCTCCACCACACTGCCACACCCCCATCCCCTGCCCTGCAGTCACACCCCATCCTGCTGTGTCCAAACCCCTCCCAGTCCCAGCCCTGAAGCAGCTCAACAGAAAAAGAATCCATAACGAAGGTGGAGCACATGAAATTCCTCTCAGAGTTCTTGCCTGGTTCTGGGAACATAAGCCAATACAAATTTTCGTGGCTATATTAACATATGCAGCTATGCAACAGGGACAGGATAATAAAACAAGAGCCCTTTTGAGCCTGGCCTTTCTGAATCCCAGGTCTCCATTTGGGAGAAGAGAAAGCTGGGTCCAGGAAGCCAAAAGGGGAGCCTGAGGGGTGAGGGTTAAAGGGGAAAAGGAGGTGCAGAGGGGCCGGCCCTGGCTGTGTGAGCTGAAACAGCCCCCGTGGGCAGGACGGCAGCCAACAGCCATTCAGGTGTTCAAGGACAGGCTTCAAGGACTGGAAACTGTGTGCAGAATTACATGATAAACAGAAGGGTGCTGACTGGCCACAGAGTGAGTGTAACACCCGTCATGGTGAGAGAGCTTGATAGAAGGAGGTTCCTATCTTCAGTGGGAAAGGACAGCCCTCCTGGGCTGCATACAGCTACTGCTGACTCTGTCCTGCTTGAGTGGTCAGGTTCACACGACCACTGGACAGCCTCTGAGCTTAACAAGATAGAGATGGTCAAGAGAAGACTTCTCTGGGAATAGAAACATGTCCAATGTTTACCTTATTAGAGTGATCTATTCCTTGTTTGTGTAAGACAGAGTTTGGGTACTCTCAATATCTCCAATTCTCACTGAGTTTTCAAGTGCTAAAAATGGTCTAATTCCTTATTTATACTTAATTTCCCCTCACATGAATTTTATATATATAACATGTACATAAAAATATAAAAAATAAGATATATAACTATACACATGTTTTTATATTATATATCATATAAAGATTATATATGATATATAATTATATATTATATATTTTATACATAAATTAAGAGTAAGACTGACTAAAATTAATTTATATATAATTATAATACAATAGATAATTATATATTATGCATCATATCATATGATATACTATATATAATATAATATACATATATAATATATTTTTATATTTTAAACATATAGAGAGAGAGAAAGACTCACAGTATATATATGGCAATGAGGAAACAGTTCCATCCATTACACATTGCTGGCCACATTCATTATAAGTCACTTTAAAAGTTGACATAGAAATATTCTTTGCCGGCTGGGCTCGGTGGCTCAGCCTGTAATCCCAGCACTTTGGGAGGCCAAGGCAAGTGGATTGCCTGAGCCCATGGGTTCAAGACCCGCCCGGGCAACTTGGCAAGACCTCGTCTCTACAATAAATAAAAAAAGAGCTGGGCATGGTAGCGCATGCCTGCAGTTTCGGCTCCTTGGAAGACTGAGGTGGGAGGATCGCTGGAGCCCAGCAGGTCGAGGCTGCAGCGGCCAGGAGCATGCCACTGCACTCCAGTCTGGGCGACAGAGTGAGACTTAACTCAAAAAATATATATATTCTTTGCCATTAGCTGAAATACAGAATGCAATAGCAAATAAAGAAATCACAGGTATCAACACCACTGTGGAGGTATTATTCAGTAAATTCAGTTTCACAGGCATTATGGCTCTAAAATTAAATAGTACTGTGCGCATACCAGTAAAGCCAGGCTTTCCTTTTAGTATTAAGCAAGCCTGCAATTTTGCTTAATTTTTAGAATTATGGAAAATGTGATAGGGATCACAAGCAACAAAAGAAGACAGATAAATTGGGCTACATCAAAATGAAAACTTTTGTGCTGCAATAATACCATTAAGAAAGTGAAAGACAACCAGTAGTATAGGAAAAAATATTTGCAAATCTGGAATTTATGTACAGAATATATAAGGAACTTTTACAACTCAAGAATAAAAACACAAATAACCCAATTAGAAAAGTAAGAAAGGGGCTGAGCACGGTGGCTCACACCTATAATCTCAGTACTTTGGGAAGCCAAGGCAAAGCAACTTCCTGAGTCCTGGAGCTTGAGACAAACCTGGGCAGCATGTCAAGCCCTCTTCTCTACAACAAACAAACAAACAAATAAATAAACTGGGCATGGTGGCACATGTCTGTAGTGTCAGGTACTCGGAAGGCTGAGCCTAGCAGGTGGAAGTTGCAGTGACCGTGATAGTGCCACTACACACCAACCTGGATGACAGAGTAAGACTCCAACTAAAAAAAGAAAGAAAATAACTTGACATTTCTCCAAAGAAGATACACAAATGGCCAATAAGCACAAGAAAATATGCTCAACATCATCACACATCAAGGAAATGCAAATCAAAAACCACAATGAAATACTAGTTTATACCATTATGAGAGTTTATAATTTAAAAAAGGACAACTAAAACAAGTTTTGTAAAGGAAGAGGAGAAATTGAAACCCTCAACCATTGCTCCTGGGGATATAAAATGGTGTAGCTACTTTGGAAAACCACCTGGCAGTTCCTTAAAATGTTAAACACAGCGGGGCACGGTGACTAAAGCCTGTATTCCCTGCGCTTTGAGAGGCCGAAGAGAGAGGATTGTCTGAGTCCACGGGTTCAAAACCAGCCTGGGTGATTTGGTGAGACCTCATCCCTACAATAAATCAAAAAATTAGATGGGTGCATTGGCGCGTGCCTATAGTTCCGGCTACTTGGAAGCCTGAGCCCAGGAGGTCGAGGCTCTGGTGGCCATGAGTGTTCCACTGCATTCCAACCTGGCAACAGAGTGAGACTTCAACTCCAACTCCAAAAAAAAAAGTTAAACACAGAGTTACCATTTGACCCAGGAAGTCTATTCCTAGGCATACACCCAAGGGAATTAAAAACCTAAATTCACACAAAAACTTGTACATAAATGTGCATAGTAGCAGAGTTGAGAAACTACCTAAATGTCTTCACCAACGGATGAATGGATAAAGAAAAGGTGGTATATTAATACAATGAAATACCATTTAGCCATTTAAGAAAAAAGCGATACACTGACACATGCTACAACACAGATGAATCTTGGAAACATTGTGCTAAGCGATAGAAGCCAGACGGAAAAAAGCATATACTGTATATTTACATGATATGCCCAGAATAAGCAAACCTATTGAAACAGACAGTAGATCAGTGGCGGCCTAGCATTGGGGTAAGGATGGTGGAGACAGAGAGTGATTGCTGATGGGTACAAAGTTTCTTTTAGAACAATGGAACTGTTCTGGAATTAGATGTGCTCGTACAACTCTGAATATACTAACCGGGAAGGGCAGAGGCTTGGGGACTTTGCACTGTGTTAAGGAGAATGAGGGGAGGCCCTCCCTAATAATCATGAGTCTGATGTTCTCCAAAACAAACAAACAAACAAACAAACAAAACAAACAAACAAACAAAAAACACTGAATTGCACACGAAAATATGCTCAACATCATTAGACATCAAGGAAATGCAAATCAAAACCACAATGAAATACTAGTTTATACCATTAGGGCAACTAAAACAAGTCTCGAAGAGTAAATTATAGGACATGTGAATTATATTCAATAAAGATGTTTTTAAAAATGGAATGGGCATTAAAGAATCAGTCTAAAAATTCCCTCTAAAACATAACAATCTAAAATACATAAATCTTAGAAAAGTGGTATATTGACTTCATTAAATTTCTTCAGGTTCTAAAAAAAGACTGAAGTGACAAAAGTATTTTTCAATTTTGGACTGATGGGACTATGCCATTTTGTCATTTTTGTTGTTGTCAAACTATTTAGTGCCATGTATTTGGCAATGTGATGACAGACTACATTAATAAAATTAATGAATAAAATTTTTTCTCCTGATATCTCTAAATCACTCTTTAACTTTTTTTTTTTTGAGACAGGGTCACACTCTGTCACCTAGGCTGGATGACAGAGTGGTGTGATCATAGCTCACTGTAGCTTCTATCTCCCAGACTCAAGCAATCCTTCCACCTCAACCTCCTAAATAGCTGAGAGTACCTGTATACCATCCCACCTGGCTATTTTTTTTTCCCCTATAGAGATAGGGTCTTGCTCTGTTGCCCAGGCTGGTTTTGAAGTCCTGGGTGGTTTTGAACTCCTGGCTTTGAGCATTCCTCTCAAAGTGCTGAGACTGCAGGCATGAGCCGCCACACCCAGCTCTCTTTAACTCTGACACAGCTTTGCTAATATGTCTACTGGTTCACTTTAGGAGAAGTTCTACTTTCAGGCCTATGTAAGGAGATAGAATCACAAGGAGCTAGGTAAAACTAGCTACAACTAGGCCTTACACCTCTACCACTTAATTAGACAACTTGTAAGTTTGATAAAGGCACATGTAAAATAATATCAAGATAAAACTACAACACATATTTTCCATCCTGACATATATATATATATTTATATATATTTATATATATTTATATATATATATATTTTTTTTTGAGTTGGAGTCTCACTCTGTCACCCAGACTGGAGTGCAGTGGCCGCTCCCAGGCACTGCAGCCTCGACCTGCTGGGCTCTGGCGATCCTTCCACCTCAGCCTTCCAGGTAGCTGGAACTACATGCGTGCGCTACCACGCCCGGCTAATTTTTGATTTATTGTAGAAATGAGGTCTCGCCAAGTTGCCCAGGCAGGTCTCGAACCCGCGGGCTCAGGCAATCCACTCACCTCAGCCTCCCAAAGGCGCGGGATTACAGGCTGAGCCACCGAGCCCGGCTCATCCTGACATATATTACTGCAGTCACACTGCTTATAAAGTTTGCTAGACTATAATTTTCCAAGGGAGAAATACTAAGTAGAACAGCGAATACTTTCTGCCTTGAGAAATTATTTAACCAAAATCTCTCAATTATCTCAAGTAATTCTTTAGAAGAGTCTCCAACATGGTTTTAGATTATGTTGAGGGGAGGCGGGGAAAGATTTTTCTCCCAAAAGAATGCTAACACTTCCCAGGAATAATCACGAAATTTAACAGCAAAGAACGTGGATAAAAGTAGTATTATCTGAGGCTCACAGCCAACACTATCTTGATTTATTAGGTACATGTGCCCTTCTAAAAAAAGGTTCCCAGATACCATTATTTCATAATAAATTAAAAAGAATCTTCACTGAAGAGAGATGGTTCTTTTTAAAAAGTAAAATGTACATTTAATAGAGCTTTGTTCTTTGTCAGCTTCAACCTAAAGCATTCTTTTCAGATGGATGAAACTTATTTTTCCAATTAACCATTTCCTCAGTATAACCATTCTCAAACCTTAGCTGTCAGCCTGGCTTGGAAGGCTTGTAAAAACACAGACAGAAGGACCCCACCCCTCCACCCCCAGAGTTTCCACTAGGTCCAGAGTAGGGCTCAAGAACTTGCATTTCTGACCCTTCCCTGTCCCCATCCTCCATGATGATCCCGCTGGTCCAGGGACCATACTTTGAGAAGCGTTGCCTGAGTAATCTGGAGAGTTGGGGCTAGGTAGGCAAAGTCCTGGGTGGGCAGGCTTTCTTAGAGATGCCCTCAGGACCGGAAGGAAAGCAATGCCCAAGGGTCCTAACACCATTTCATTCAATACTGGAATCACAGCAATGAGCACCATCTGCTCCTGGACCTTTTGTGGTTCATACATATTGTTCCATCTTCCTGTTTCACACCTCGCCCTCCTCCCCCGATTTGCTTCTGGAGACTCTTCTCCCTCCCAGTCATCTCACAAGGCTGCACGTCCAGCATGCCCTCGACCCTAGAGACGGAAGTTTCCATTGGTGGGTCCCAGTTGGGGCCGAGACACTCAGCTGGAATTTGGAATTGAGACTAAGACAGTTCCATTGGACTGCTCTTTTGAGCAAAAGGTAAACTCAGAAGCTGCTGGCAATTCCCACTTGCCACCATGGGGACTGGGTGACAGAAAAAGTTTATCTGTCTGCCTAGAGAGAAGCAGGAATGAGGTTGGGTCCCATATGATCCCCCAACCTCTGCAATGGAAAACCCAGTCCTGCTGCATCTCTGCCCTTGGGATCCATAAGCCCATCCCAAATCCACACCTTCTAGTAAATCATCCTGTCTTGCCCAAATTAACTAAAGAGGGTTTCTATTATTTATAACCATAGCGGCCCTAACTGAAACTGTTAATAAAGTCACTGGGTCCCTTTTCTCTCTACTTCAGTTCACCTCAGAGATTAAATTCACCTTACAACGCCATCCTACCCAAGTTAACTAATTTCTAGATGTTTCACAGCTAAAAGCTCTATCTTATTTAGGTAATAACCTGACCCCCACATCACTATGTATTTCAAATCCAAGGCCCTCTTGTTCCTATACAAGAGGCAATTTGTATACTAAATTATATATTTATTATAATGTGTATGCCTTTACAGGATGAGGCAGGAATAAATGAATATAAACCAGAAATGAATATAAATTCGTTGGGTGAGCACAGAAATTTTAAAAACCAATAAACTTGTTTCAAATTAAGGTCTAATGTAAAGCTTTATTTACCGTGTTAGAGAAATTTAAACGTTTAATTTTTCATCAGTATTCCTACATAACTCCAGTTTCCCAGCTATGTACCTTATTTTTTCCTTTTTTGAGTTGGAGTCTCACTCTTGTTGCCCACACTGGAGTGCAGTGGCACACTCACAGCCACCATAGCCTCAGCCTGCTGGGCTTAGATGATCCTTCTGCCTCAGCCTTCCAAGTAGCTGAACTACAGATGCATGCCACCACACCCAGCTAGTTTTTGTGATTTACTACAGAGACAAGGTCTCACCAAGTTGCCCAGGCTGGTCTCGAACCCCCAGGCTCAGACAATCCTCTCGCCTCAGCCTCCCAAAGTGCTGGGATTACATGTTGAGCCACAGCGCCTGGACAGAATTCATATTTTTAAAAGTCATTCTTATCTGCTACTTCTAGGCCTGCCCAACTGTGCTTGGTACATTTCATACGGTACATATTCCCATGTAAACATGATGCCCCAAAGAAAGATTTTCTTTCCTTATCTCTTTGGGTCTAGCTACTTCTCTTAAAGCACAGCAGAAAAAAGCTGATAAAACTGCGTGTCACTTTCAGCATTACATCGCATCTGTGATAACACATCTATCCCTTAAGTTTTCAAGGTGGCTAGACATTGTAAAACCAGAGTATAAAAGTACCTGGAATATCTTACACTGCCTAATGTTACATATCCTCTGTAGGGAACTTTGAGATTCTGGCCTCCTTCAATGATGACTTCAGGGAATTATCTTTGGCAACCATATGCTTAGCAGAAAAAGTCTGATTATTTTGGCTGCCTTGTGTCACATAACAACAGGTAGTCGCAGACTTCCAGTGGTTTCCTCAGAGTGGGTTGCTTTCTTTATGGCAATCAATTTACTCAGCCCAGCTGTCAGGATCTCAACTTCCCAATTAACAACTGGAAATAGAACTGGAACCACAGGAAGGAAGAAAACTCAGATTTTCCCAAACACACAGTTAATGAAAAATTTAGCCCAGTCTCCAACTCATCTGTGCTTTTCCCATAAAACATAAATGTCAATTGGAAAACAATATACCTACAGAGGTTTTTATAGAAAAGTTCCACATGATATTTGGCTGGGCCACGTGCCAAGCATCCATCCTTAAGGAGTTAACATAAATTAATTTGCAACTGGAAATGAAGTAGCCAAAATTGTTGACTAGCTTCCTCTTACTAATTCAATGAAAAGACGGAATGGGTCTAAACCGTAGGTCACAGTGTCGTATCTCAAGGAAGTGAGTGAGAGAAGAGAATTCCTTTTATTCCACATTTTCGCTATTCCTTGGGTCAAAACTGCAACAAGGAAAATATGTCCTATGTGTTATCCTTTCTTAACTCATCCTCACCCAACTCTTCCTGACCAAGAGGATTTTCCCCAGCATGACTGAAGACTATACATGAAAACGAGACAGGCAGGAAGCAGCAAAAACTCTCATTCACAAGAATGCGTACAGCAAGGCTTCAGGGGTATCAGCCAAGGGGTTTGTGGGGCAGCCCTGACTAACTAGACACATGCTTTGCAAAATAAATTATTACTCTTGTCTACAGAGAGACAGAAATGTCCATCGAGGCCAGGCACGGTGACTCATGCCTGCAATCCCAGCACTTTGGGAGGCCAAGGAGGGAGGATCACTTGAGCCCAGGAGTTTGAGACCTGACTGGGCAACACAGGGAGACCTTATCACTATAAAAGACACAAAAATTAGCCAGGTGTGGTGGTGCGTGCCTGTAGTCCCAGCTACTCTGGAGGCTGAGGGGGCAGGATCCCTTGAGCTCAGGAGGTTGAGGTTGTGGTGAGCCATCATCACGCCACTGCACTCCAGCCTAGATGACAGAGTGAGACCTGTCTCAGAAAGAAGAAGAAAGAAATGACCATTGAAAAGGGGTTGAAAGACACAAGTCCTTGGTGTGGATGTCGCTCGGGGTATGAACACTGAAATTGTTAAAATTACAACTTGGGAAAAGAGCATACAAAGTTCTTTCTCAATATCTTCCTGAAAGATTAGAAACTCTTATCAGTGATTAGAAACTCTAATATCCACTTGAAACCTACTAATGGATGAGCTCTCTTTACCTCATGGCTTAGGAATGAAAAGACATTTGTTTTTAAGTCACACACCTATTTTCAGGACTAACTTCAAAACTTCTACCCAGTTTACTCGACCATAGACTGCTCGAGTGTAGCTGTACCAAGTTCCAAGTGAAAATTACTAGGATGGATTCCACTGCTCTGGGTTACTTCTTCTTGAGTCAAGATCTCACTCTGTTGCTCACGCTGTAGTGCAGTGTCATGATCACGATGCTCACAGCTCATGGCAGTTTTGGCCTTGGGCTCAGGTGATTCTTCCACCTCAGCATTTTGAGTAGCTGGGACTACAGGCATGTGCCACCATGCCCAGTTAATTATTTTATTTTATTTTTGTAGACACAAGTTTTCACTACGTTGCCCAGGCTGGTCTTGAACTCCTGGACTCAAGTAATCCACTGGCCTTGGCCTCCCAAAGTGCTGAGATTACAGATGTGAGCCACTGCACCCCACCCCCCCGAGTCGGCTCTGGGTTACTTCTGACTAGACCACAGCATCTAAGGGTCAGGACTATGATGCCTATTCTTTGACCTTAGTCTTTTGCACATAGAAGGTTGAGGAATTTTTTTCAGGGTCAAAAAATAGTTATCAGTCTTCCAACAAGTTTCCACGTCACAAAGCAGAGGTAAAAGCCTCTTGGAAATAGGACCATGTCATCCATACAACTACTCTTAAACCCCATAGCACAAACGTGCAATGAAAGTTAACATATACATTGAGAAGGGCCATGGCAGTCCACAAATGTCATTAAATGTTCATGGCCAATAGCTGTATCCTATCAACGGTGTCTCATTATTATCTAGGAAATGACTTCATAATTCAGTGTCCCAAATCTCATCATTCAAAAGGATTAAGATAAAATATTTTTCTTAAAGAACATCTCTCCTGAAATCTCATTTTTGCATGGGGTCCACCTCAACCACAGGCTGCGTCGCGAACTCTGAACTAGAAATAATATTCACTAGAATCTGACCATAGAGCAGTGGTCACTGTCAGATGAGACTTCAAGTCACTGGAATAAGAAAGCGTATGCTATGGGGGGAGAATCAGAGCTGTGTGACTGCTCTGAATTGATGAGGAAAACAACAGATGGATTGCTCTGTGTCACTGAGGTCTTTTGACATAGGAGGGAGGGTTCAAACATGCGGGGGGGGGGAAATGTGATTGCTTGATCACTCTTTTCAAACACTTCCAGCTTTCATCAAATAGTCCAATCTTGCTAGACCACTCATCTACTGAGGACGAACTGCACTATCACTGCAAAGTTTAGGAAAGTGGGGCTATAGTCTGGATGGGTTTACTGCCCTATGCTTTATCTACAGAGAATCACGTTCCCCTGAAGTCCCAGTGTGCTTTGAATTAACATCAAAGAAAAGAATTCTCAACCCCACCAACTGGCAAATACAGGAATTTCAACTGTTCTGAAATAATGACTCTAAGTAAATCACTATTAATTTCTTACTTTCCAACCTACTAGTCAACCAGAAACACAGTCAGAATTGCTGATGAAATTACAGATCGCAGGAGTCGCTCTCATGTATTTCTTGCTTTCATCCTCCAAGCACAGCAAGTTCCAAACTAAAAACAGCTTTGGATTCATATTAGCATTTTAAATATGGTTTCTAAAAATTACCCTTAAGAGGCAGTGAACTAAGGAAGGGATATGACTTGACAAGTATTATTATTGATGTAACTTTTCTTCCTGGGCTCTGAAAGTCGTACCTTTGAGTTTCAAAGACACTGTATTTTTACCTGTTGCAGAAAGAGTGGAGCAGATAGAAGATAGATTGGAAAACATAAAAATAAAAAGATGCATGAATTTCAAATTATTAAGCTATTTTTCCAATATTGAATGGGCTGGGATTACATTTTGATACTAGTAAAGAAGTATTCATTCATCTTAAGAACAGATTAATTATTTTAATATTCCATTATGAAATTCTCTATCCATAAACTCTCTTATTGCTACTCTATTGGTAATTACTTCAAGTGCCATCTCAACTGCTAATGAAGTTGAAAAAAATATTTTTAATGACCCTTAAAGAATATAGTATAAATACACACAAAATGCAAGGTCCTTATTGGGGAGGGGGGGAAACAGGTATTTTGATCAATTACCAGAAGAGCTTTGACTGCCATTAGAACCCATTTAAAATTATGGCCCATATCCTTAGAAAGCAGCAGCAGTTTCTGACAATTTGCAGTAATATTCAGGGAAAGGTTGTATTTAATAGGATAGGCACACAGTTAACATACGCAAACAAACTCAATACACACAACACGGGAATTTAAGCCAAGTAATCGGATCATTCCTTGAATTCACCGCAATAATGTGATATTGCCGCCATTAGGTTAATTATAACCCGTGCAGGAAGGAGTCCAGTTGGCTTGCAAGCGCCATCGTCAGAATGTGAATATTTTAGAATAAATCAAGTACCTGAGAGTTTCATGAGAAGTTCAGATGCTGCTTTGACTGACATATCCCGCCTTAGCACATTCCCCTTCCCTTCCTGGGGCTTCAGTGTGTCCTCAGAGACGCTGGGGACTGACACTTCAGACTCTAGGCTGAACACGTAGCTGGGCCGCGGCAAAGTCGCGCTCAGGGCCTCCTCTTCCTTGGGCTCCTCTTTCACTTTAAAATTAAGATTCATGGGCTCCTTCTGATTTGCAGCTGTCAAAAGAAAAAAGGGATTATATATACATAAAAGGCCACTCCCCCTCTGAGCTGCCCCATGCTTAATGAAGTATGGAATGCTCAATCACACTGTGCTAACAGCCCAAGGGACCACAACCTGATCAAAACAGGCTGGGCCCTGGGCACAAAAATGCAACCCGCCGCTCCTCCAGGGTAGGACTCTGAGGAGGATGGGCTTTTACATCTTTTGGACTTCTGTGATATTTTTAAGAAATGCTGCCTCTACGACGTGTCTGGGCATTTTCTCTTTGGCTCCCTGAATGTCTCCTTTCCTGTGTATGCCACTGCCTCCCTGACTTATTAGCACTCTCCTCCCCTAATCCTATTATAGAATAATGCTTTCAGGCAATTATTCTGCCATCAAATATTGAATAAAAACATGAGTCAGAGGTAATAGCCAAAGCAAAAACCGGGGGTGCGGTGGTAAGGTGAGGATGGAGAGTTTGCCAAAGAGGAAAGTTCAGACTGGAGAAAGACCACTCTCGTCTTATGATTAATAGAAGCCAAAGCTACTGACCCATAAACAGCAGGGCGTGTACTTGGCATTGTTCTTCTGGTCATGTTGAATAAATCCATGTCTGCAGCCCAAGTCATCTCCGAGTTCAAAATGAGTCCTTTTTTTCTTTAAGAAAACTTTTTATTTTGGAATAATTTTAGATTTACAGAGAAGATGTAAAGATAGTCCAGAGAGTGCTCATATATCCTTCAACCCAGTATTTCTGAATGTTAACATCTTACATAACCACGGGACATTTGTCAGAACTAAGACATTCACGTAAGTATGATCTACACTCTAGATTTTATTCAGATCTCACCAGTTTTTCCACTAATGTACTTTTTCCATTTTTAGCATGCTTGGTTGGTGTGGAGTGTGTGGTCAGGGCAGAGCTAACTGGCCTATTATGGATGAATTATGTGGCTCAGCTACAGTGTACCAGGTCTCCCCACTAGACAACACACTACCCAGGAAAGACCAAGAAGGAAGAGACAAGCACATTCTCCCTACCACCGTTCACTTTCATGGCCATCTCGCTCCCTTTAAAAAGCCATACAGTAAGTATGACGAACATACAGTTGGTTATATTGGGTATAACTAGGATCTCATTATAACACAAGATTCTTAGAAATGCTTATTAGAATGAGCCCTATGCTGGGCGTGGTGGCTCACGCCGGTAACCCCAGCACTTTGGGAAGTGGAGGCGAGAGAATTGCCTGAACTCAGTCATTTGAGATCAGCCTGGGCAACTTGGTGAGACCTTGTCTCTACAATAAGTCAAAAAATTAGCTGGGCATGGTGGCACGTGCCTGTAGTTCCAGCTTCTTGGAAGGCTGAGGCAGAAGGATCGCATGAGCCCAGCAAGTTAAGACTGCGGTGGCCATGAGCATGCCACTGCACTCCAGTTTGGGCAACAGATTGAGATTCTGACTCAGAAAAAAAAAAAAAGAGCCCTAAGCCCATTCCATCTTACAAACAAACAATAAATAAATCCCCAAAGCAAAACAATCACCCATCACCCAGCACCTACTAAACAGCGCCAAGTCTGTTTCCACCTCGTGCCCCTCTGGGAGGGGACATTCCGGAATCACAAGTCCACACAGACCAGCATATTTGGAAACTGGACCCCTAGAGGGCTAAAGAAACATTTGAAAGTTTCATGACCAGAAAGAGGCAGAGCTGGGACTAGAACCTAGGTCCATGAGCTGCCACCCTGTGTCCCTTGCCTACAACCACAATATGGCCTCCACTTCTGGACTCTTGTGTTTTAACGAGCCTCGAATGGGACTTGACCTTCCAATCTTTGTTCAAATACCACCTGTTCTTTGAGGTCTACCCTTAACATTCTGTGCAAAATTGCAAACTACAAGCACACATCACCATGCCCAGCTAGTTTTTGTGATTTATTGTAGAGATGAGTCACCCAGGCTGGTCTCGAATGGCTGGGCTCAGGTAATCCTCTTGCCTCAGCCTCCCAAAGTGCTGGGATTATATGCCTGAGTCACTCCACCCTGCTACTTGCTAATGTGAGTATTTTTGGAGTGAGGGTCTTTAAAGAGGTAATTAAGGTTAAATGAGATCATATGGGTGAGGTCTTAATCCACTGTGGTGACTGGTTCCACTGGAGAACCAGAAGAATAAGGAGGGGGAGGAGGAGAGAGAGAGAGAGAGAGAGAGAGAGAGAGAGAGAGAGAGAGAGAGAGAGAGAGAGAGAGAGAGAGACGGATGCATACCAAAGTTGCACGTGCACAGAGAAAAGGCCAAATGAAGACATGGCAAGAAGGAGGCAGTCTGCAAGCCGAGAGAGGCCTCAGGAGAAACCAAACCTGCTGACACCTTGATTTTGGGCTTCCAACCTCCAAAACTGAGAGAAATAAATTTTTGTTGTTTAAGCCACCCAGTCTGTAGTATTTTGTTATGGCAGCTCTAACAGATGAATTGCATGCTATTATGGTATCATTAAGTTAACCATATAAGGTGTATTCCCCCAAGTTGAAGGTAGCCTTCATAAAGGCAACGATCTTTGTTTTTACACTTATGTACCTCAAGTGCCTATAACAGTGCCTAGTAGATAGTAGATGCTATACAGAAAGAATAGAAGAGAATATATATATATATATATATAGAGAGAGAGAGAGAGAGAGAGAGAATGAATACAGTGTGTTGGCTCCCAGTAAGTCTCATCTGATGGTACCCTGGTGTTATCTGTAGTTAATAAAAATGAATAACTCCAAAAAATTCCACCAAAAGCAATCAGAAGTGCTTTCCCTGGATTTAATACTTAGATTGAGGATAAGACCTTTGAGATAAAGTGAAAAGTTTTGCTAGCTAGACCACAGTGGTACTGAAATGTCTAATAATCACTTGGACTCTAGCCTCACTAATGGAGGAGTCACAAGCAAAGTGCTTAAAATCTAGCCCTTTAGGGACAATGCCACAGGAATCTGAACTGAAAGGAGCAGTGACAGTCTCTGGCGCTATCTTCAAATAGGCATCTCTGACCTCTAGCAAAACGACTGCTCCTAAGAAGACTTTATTTATTTAGCTCAACTTCTCTCTGAACCTCTCACCCACTTCCCGGAGGTGTTTGCAGGTCACCTCCTAAACCTTGTTCTCTCCCTATGCCCTTCTTCCAGAAACCTCTGTGCAATCCTTTGCTGAGACCATCCTAGTTCTTCATAACAGAGTAATTAAATATTGTGTTTACCATGTCTGTGACTTCAACTCTCTGGAAAGAAATAATTTAAAGTGAATGGTTATGTATTTTAAAAATGCCTCAGTGCAGTATCTTTTATTTTAAAACATTTAAAGATCATAAGATGAGGCAAGACCCTAGAAGCAAATCCTAACTTCTAGAGAGGGCAACCAGTAAGCTGATGCTTCTCCCTGAACATAAGTGGCTTCTAGAAGCATGTCAGAATACATGCTCCAGGAAACTTAAGGAAAAAAATAAAGATATTTAGCATTGGTATCACCTGGACTTAACAGAACTTCAATAAGACACTTAAAAATAGGCAAACTATATATTGCTAGATTGTAAACTTGCAAGGCACTAACTACATACCTGGTTTTCATTCTGACAATATCAAGAATGGCATAAAACTGTAAAGTGCTGAGGAAATGTAAATATTGCTAATGAAACATCCAAAAAAGTGGAAAACACTCATTTGCCAAAGTTTTTTTTTTTTTGAGTTGGAGTCTCATTCTGTCGCCCAGACTGGAGTGCAGTGGCATACTCTCGGTCACCGCAGCCTCGACCTGCTGGGCTCCGGCGATCCTTCCACCTCAGCCTTCCAAGTTTTAATTTTCCAAACACTTGAGTATGAATAGAGGATGCAAAAATAGAAATATGAAAGCTAGCCTGCTCTTTTTCAATTACCAAACATATTTAGATCGAGAACAGTACATAAAGCCTATATTTTAAAATTAATATGACTAATTGCCATCTTGTGAATTATCCCACTTAAAAAAAAAAACCTACATGGGCAGAGAGAGGTGGAATTAAAGATGTTTTCTTTTTCTTTTGGAAAATCATTAAGAGAAAAGCAACAATTTATGACTCACTACATAGACTTTACTTCATTCCTACTAACATGAAAAAGATTTCGTGCACGGATGGAGCTCAGCTTGTAAAGGAGTCTCTCAGCACCTGCCTCGACTTCTGTTGATGAAGTTTCAAGTTTCCTGATACTTCACTTTATGTGGAGAGGAAGTCCCACTCATCAAGAGGCTCCCTTCTCTCGCTGTTTGTCCCAAACAATTTAGGACCTGAGCTACGCTGATGATAAATGACACATATCTCCAGTTTCCGTACTTGATGGAGTAGGACCTCCATTTAAAGGAAACAAATCAGCCTTTCAGAGCATTTATTAAGTACTCAAGATACAGGCACATTAGGAAAGTAACGGAAAGCTGCTGGGATAAAATGATTCCAATTTTCCAATCCTAACAGGCAGGCATAAAGAGTTGCAAAAGTAAACCCTCTCTTTACAGCAAGACGTCATTCGTTCACATCAGACTCCTTCCAAGACAAGGAAAATTCCACGGAACTTCCTTAAAGGCCATCATTTATTTTAATGCTGCATACAACTAGCATTTGAATAATTACACAGGGATTGAGCCTTCCAGCAACCACAGGAGATATATATTATTACTATCTTCATTTTACAGGTGAGGAAATTAGGGTCCCAAGAGGTTAACAGACTGACTCCCCAAATCACAGAGCTAATACACAGAGACAGTAGGCTCCAGAGTTTCTCACTGAAAATGTACCCAAACCCTTTTCTTTCTCTGCAAGACACCCAGGTGCCTTTAAGAAGGAAACTAACCTAAGCAGTTGGACCATGCATGGGCTTTGGAAAGTGATACGGAGAGAACTAAGCATTGTTAATGAGAGAGGAAAGGGTGGGGTGTCACCTGAAGGGAAGGGACAATTTCTGGTAGGAAGGAATCCTGTGAAGATTTGACTAAAGAGAATGAAAGAGAAGGAACAGACTGTGACATGACTGCTTCTGTTCTATTCTGTTGGTTTCCTCTGGTGAAGGAAAATGACACCTTTCCTTGAGATTAATAAGACAGAGCTTTCTTTCAGTTCAGAGTATGTCAATTTTGCTCCGGGAAATGCCATGGAGAATTTTATTTACCACTTCACCCTAAACCAGAGCCAAAGTCTCTTGGACCTGAAAGGGGACCATAGATCGATGGTTTTCAAACAGTGTTCCAAGGAACCCTAGGATATACCCAGGGTTTCAACAAACATGTGCTTTAAGTTTTAGTTTTTAACACATTGCTTTAAAATTAATTTAAAATTTAATCTTAAAATGTGCATCATCCGCTATGTTACATATCAAACATCAACACACTGGAGACCACTAGTGTTAACTTGCATTGACAAGTTAATTCAGTTTTGTGTAGCCCTTGTAAAGCAGTTTCTCTTGCTACCCCAGGGGTGCTAGAGTTCTAGTAATAAGTCATTAATAAAGAAGTGGTTGGCTTTGCACCGACCTTGCAAAAAAATTCGAGCACGAGCATGTGTGTCCACATAAAACTATACAATTATAGTACTTCTAGTGTCCATATGCAGGCTTTAAATCAATATTTCACATCCTCAGCACCACTGACGTTTTCCTTTTTTTGAGTTGGGGGTCTCACTCTGTCACTCATACAGGGGCACAGTGACCACTAATATTACGGACAGGATAATTTGCGGGGAGTTGGGTGGGAAGCTGCCTTGCACATTGTAAGGCAGCATGCCTGACCTCTACCCACTATGTGCCAGTAACACCTCCCAGTTGTGTGAACAACTTCTCCAAACACTGCCAACTGTCCCCTGGGCATATCTGCCTTAAATTAAATGCCAGAATAGGTCCAAGTGTAGCTGCCTTGGTGCAGCTTCGGACCATTGCTAACAGACAGACAGACACATATATGTAGACATAGATATGTCTGGGACTATCATTTATTGAGCACAAAATATGGGATGCCAAGAAATATGCTGCATATTTACCTGGTTTAATTTTTCTGATCTTCACAACTACCCTTTGAGGTAGGTGTTAATATGACCCCTATTCTGTAGCTGAGGAATCTGAGACCTAAAGAGATTAAATATATTTACCAAATAACAGTTAACTAAGTTATAACAACCAAGCCATTAATATAGAATTACAGATGGCTTTAGTACATATCGTGAGTTTTGGATATTTCTCATCTGCCATTTATTATAAGGAATGAGGGCAGTTGCTAAATGCTGTCAACTTTGAAGCAAAAACTTACATTATTATGCTCTTCCTTAATTGAAGGAATCTTGAGATTACAAAACGAGTTGTTAAAAATCTGTTCCCATTTGCTATAACTTCCCTGTGTGAAACAGTACTTGTTTGTTTTTTTTTCAAACTGCAATCAGCAAAATAAGCTTGGAAATACGCTAGATGGTAATATTGCTATAAAGATTGCTTCACTCACAACACTAGAGTGTCACATTTTGTGTTTCTCAAATAGTCACCTTTTTTCTAATTGCTTTGCTTTTTAAAATAATTATGTAAATGTAATAAAAGTGAATTTAAAAAATAAAAGTTATATTAAAAAATACAGGCTAGCCGCGCGTGGTGGCTCACGTCCATAATCCCAACACTTTGGGAGGAGGAGGTAAGAAGACTGCCTAAGCTCAGGGGCTCAAGACCAGCCTAGGCAACATGGCAAGACCTCATTTCTACAATAAACTAAAAAAAAAAATCAGCTGGGCAAGGTGGCACATGCCTGTGGTTCCAGCTACTTGGAAGGCTGAGGCGAAAGGATCACCTGAGACCAGCAGGTTGAGGCTGCGGTGGCCGTGAGTATGCCACTGCACCCCAGTATGGGTGACAGAGTGAGACTCTGACTCAAAAAAAAAAAAGAAAAGAAAAGAAAAGAAAATACACACTGGCTCACATCTGTAATCCAAGCACTTTGGGAGGTTGAGGTGGGCATATTGCTTGAACCCAGGAGTTCAAGATCAGCCTGGACAACATAGCAAGACCTCATCTCTACAAAAAAGTAAACAAAAAATAAATTAGCCAGACATGGTGACTACTTAAGATGCTGAGGTGGAAGGATCACCTGAGCGCCTGAGCCCAGGAGTTCGAAGCTGCCATGAGCTGTGGTTATCGTGATTGTGCCACTGCACTCCAGTCTGGACAAAACAGTGAGACCCCGACTCAAAACAAAACAAAACAAAACAACTTCCATGTGTTTTATTTGACTCTGCACTTAAGATTTTGTTTGAATAAAATCGATTCCATGTTTAAAGAAACAAACAAAATAAAAACCATTACTGTTTTCCGTGTCCTAATTATACAATAAGTAAACACAGGCTCAGAGAATGATACAATCTTTTTAAAATCACAGAGCTTGCTAATGATAGAACCCAAATCAGAGCTGAATTCTATAGACTACAAACCAGTGATGTTATATCTACCTAATTCCCTTGTCAGTAGTATGTAAATACTGGATGTATGTACAGGCTGGGGACCTGGGATTTTTTTAACAATTTGATGTGCTTTGGGTGAGAAAAGTAAATTGCCTTCTAAAATATAAGAAAAGCCAAGATTTAATTAAATAATAATTAATAACAGTTGAGTATTACTTTTAAATGTAAGCATATTGTATTCAAATAGAATATTTAAAACATTAGTTAAAGATTTTTTAAATCTTGCTGTTTAATTTGCTTTAAATCATTTTATAATTAGTGCATAGTGAAATTTTAACCATCTCACATTTCTCATTAATCCCTACCTGAGCTAATCCTTGGCCACACTTCAGGATCTATGGACCCAAGCCAAGAAGTAAGGTCCCTTATGACAGTTACGATTCTAAGATAGCATCAAAGGGTGGAAAAACAGCATGCAACAATAGTGAGTGGTATCTCAAGAACTTTAAAATACATAAAGAAGGTTTTTCCTTGTGAACCATACTAAAACCAACACACAATGAGCAAAAGTAGCCATCTGCAGTAATCCACTTAACAGACAGGATATCTCCCTTGTCAAAAGCAGGAAGGACAAGTCCTAGAAAACCGATCAAGCCTTGACTAAATGTGAAAGAAAGCTGTATTTTAAATTCATACAATTAACACTCCAAAGAATGAAATGTATGAACAGCAATGGAGTGATTTGCATGGGGACTAGAAGAAAAAAAACCCCAAGGATTGGAGAATAGATTTCCAATGTATTTTAGGGAAGTCAGTGACTACCTGTCCCAGATGACATCTCCTCTTGACTGTTATACCTGTCGCTTTAAATTAATACATTAACATTCTGGCTCATAGATCAGTTTGTAAATACTGGATCACCCAGAGAGTCTAAAGAACTCTGGGCTGTGGCAGACGATGAAATGGCCACAGTGATTCCCCAACTGAAGGGTCACCCCCTTTGTGATGTGACCTTATAACTCTTCCCAAGAGGTGGAAGATATATATGGAACTCCATGGTTCAAATTACCAGTCCTCTGGAATAACATGAGTGAAGGCAGAAAACTGGAAATAAGAGGGACATATCCATGAGCTAGTAAAGTCTGTTAACAGATTTCTTGGGGAATGGGGAGATGGCTACTCAGTAGAAAGGAGCCAGGAGCCAGGTATGGTGGCATGTGCCTATAGTCCCAGCTACCCAGGAGGCTGAGGCAGGAGGATCGCTTGAGGCCAGGTGTTTGAGTCCAGCCTGGGTAACACAGTGAGACTCCATCTCTTAAAAAAAAAAGGGGGGCTGGGCGGGAGGGTGGGCAGAAAGAAAAGAAAAGAGCCAGTCAGGCAGGGGCATAGTCTGATGTAAGAGGCACTGGAAGAAGAATCCATTAGAAATGTTTTGGGGGTTGGGGTGGGAAAAATATCAAGGAAAGAGCTGTAGGGGCAAGTTGACTAGGTGTGAGGTGAAGGCTGTGTGTAAAAGCAGGAATTGTAGACACATTTTGAAGACACAAAAAATTTAAGCAGATTAGTGACTGAAAGTGCATGCATTAGAAATGATGCCATGGTTTGGAGCCAAGGAAAATAAACAGAGAAGCAGACAGAGGTCAAAAGACAGTTTTGCTCAACTGAGAAAAAAAAAATTAGGTAATAGTAATGAAGCAGTCATGAGTCAAGCTTCCACAGTTAGAGCTGAATCTTTGCTCTGTGCCTTATAGCTGAAACCTTTAAGTCTCAGCTTCCTCATCCATACAATAGGCTTAATATTAGTGACCTAATATGATTCATGTAGGTCTGTGGTGAGGGTTAAATGAGAAATTACATGAAGTGGCTGGCACGGTACCCAGCTCACTTTAAACACATTTGATTAATTATAGCTCTTATAATAATAGTAGAAACAGTAGCAATAATAACAGTAATAAAAAGAAGAAAATGGACTTTCACAAGAAGTCTACTTCTTCGTATCTATGGAAACAACAGACTTTGATACATTTTCCCGAGGGTTTATCGACATAAAAAATTACTCTGATGGCAATTCTAGGACTAGATATACCGTATCCAAAGGAACAAGGAAAGAAAGATGTGGGTTCCAGTCATGACCCTACATGCTTGCTATGAGCTAATGTATTTGCAATCCACGGCACACAGTAAATATAAGTTGGTCCTGCTGTTACTACTCATTTGTGTTAATAATTCCTGAGATGTCTTAAAGTATGAATGCAACTTCTAAAATTGCTGACATATGACATTCAGAGAGCGGCTCCCAACCTGGAGATTCTGGCTAATTCCACAACAAACAAGGGCAGAGAAGAGAGCCTAAAAGCCACCTCTTTACTTTCCAAAAGCCGCTTCCTTTTTTTTTTCTTTTCCTTTATTTTTTTTAGAAATGAGTTCTCACCAAGTTGCTCAGGCTGGTCTCGAACCCATGGGCTCAGGCAATCCTCTCACCTCAGCCTCCCAAAGTGCTAGGATTATAGGCATGAGCCACCACACCTGGCCTCAAAAGCTGCTTTTTTATTCTGTAATTTGGGATATAGGCAGTCTGAGGAAAGGATTGCCGGGACCACACTCTTTGGATTAGAATCCCAGTTGTGGGGCCTATTAGCTGCCTGAATTTGGGCAGGACTCTCAACCTTTCTGTTTTTCAGTTTCCTCATCTGTATCAGTGCCACCTACCTGTGGGGTTGCTATGAGGTTCAAAGGAGTTAATGGTACAGAGTAAGCACTATATAAAGTAAAAAGAGTAGGCAATGAGTAAACAGCATACAGCCTCCATCCAAGCAAGTTTCAACACCTGCATGTGTAAGAAATCCAGGCCCCACTTACTTATAATCCCACCTGCCTCCTTCTGTGACTCAGATCAGTGCTTGTCTCATGGAGTTGCAAGTCACTGAAACACAGGGAAGAATCACATTCTTCCTCTCATATGAATCACCATGTTCAATAAAGTTCAGAATTTAAAAAGGGCATTCAGGATGCCTGCATGAATAAGGTCCCTAAATGCAGCTGCTCTCATAAGGAATTTTAGTCACGTGATCAGTGAGTGCCCATCATGTGAAAAGCAAGGCAGGGTTCAAAAAAAGGACCAAACCGAAGATGCAAAGATAAGATGTCAAAAAGAAACCTGCTGGGAAAGGCATGGCCAGACGCGGGGAATGGGAGAGACCTCCGTAGGCTGTTGGCACTGCAGTCTTAGGTTGTGAGTGATACAAGGATGGCATTTACTTGGAAGAAAGCTCATTTGTGAAGATGCTTTACAGAAAGCCCATCAGAGCCACCAGACAAGGAGGAGGATTTGGTTCAATGGACATGTCCCCATCTTTCCTTCTCCAGCAGGACAAAGGCAAAATGAGATCAGGGACTGTCACTTACACAAAAACTGTACTGTAACTACAGATGCATAAAATCATGTAAAATAGATGAGAGGTCATAAAACAAAGGCCAATGGGAAATGACACTATATGACACAAACACATTAATAAACAATGTTCATCTGTACATGGAAACCTTCACGATCCTATGGCTAAGCTACTCAGTGAGAAATAACTTAGTTTGCATCCATTTGTTCACAAACTGTCTCAGTGAGGCAAAAAGTAACTTGCTGCTTTTAAAAAGTCCATCTCTCCTAGTTAAAATTATTTTGGTCTCAAATTTACGAAATTAATATAATGTGGGAGACAGCACAAAAATTTTTTGCCGGTTTCCAAATTAAAAATAGTTGAAATGACATATCTTTTATTTTGGAAAACCAAGGGACAAAAAGATATTCCCAGCCAACAAGTGAGGTGCCAAGTTTCTGTCAAGTGCTTGGTTATAATTTGGAGAGTTAGAATTAAATTTTATATCTTAAAAAGTGTAGTTTTCAGAAAAAGAAAATGATGTAAGGCCATTGCAGGCAACTTTTAATCAGGCTTCTAATGATGACACTTCCAGTCCCTTGATGCTCTAGATTGAGTCTTGAGACTTTCTCTCTCTCTCTCTTTTTTTTTTAAATCAGGGTCTCACTCTGTCACTCAGGGTGGAGTGCAATGGCATGATCACGGCTCATTGGTGTCTTGACTTCCTGGGCTCAGGTGATCCTTTGGACTCAGTCTCCTGGGGAGCGCACATCACTCCCAGCTAATTTTTTTTATTTTTTGTAGAGACGGGGGCTTCACTACTTTGCCCAGGCTGGTCTCGAATTCCTGGGCTCAAGTGATCCTCTCACCTTGGCCTCCCTAAATGCTCAGATTACAGGCATGAGCCACTGCTCCCAGTGAGTCTTGAGGCTTTCTAACTAGAGAAATGCTCCTGTCATGAGGTCCCACAAGGAAAAACCTGGGTGCTCTATGAACAAGACTCACCCAGCCTCTCTTTCATGTCAACCTTGACCTATGGTAAAAGCCTCAGACTGATCTCACACTGCTATGCCTCTTTTCATGGTCTGGGATGGAAAGCAAAGGAAAAAAACCGGACTGAAGAAAACCAAGGCTGTATTGAAAAAAACTGTACAGGGTACTAAGTTTATATTCCACATCAATGGTCCCCAGTCCTGGCTGCACGTTAGCATTATTTGAGGACTTTAAAGAAAATATCAATGTCTAAGGCCTATCCCAGTAAATCATCATTTCTGAGCACTGGCTTTTTTTTTTTTTAACTCCCTTGGTTACGTCTAATGTGCAGCCGAGGTTAAGAACTGCTGCTAGCTATGGGCGACAAGGCACACAATCAGCAGGAACTTGAACTTTCCACGGTTGGGTGAGCACCTCTCCCCTGTACACCCCCGATCATGTGACCACCAGATCATTTGCCCTGACATGTAATGATTTGCATATGTCTTCTGGATTCCAGGAAAGATCTACACAAACATGCAAGGCTGTAGCCCTCTAAGGCCTGCCTCCTAGGTCAAAACCCTGAGCAAAATCTACAAAATGTTATCTTTCCGTCAGCCCAGAAAGCCAGCAGCAGGGGCTGCCTGTACTTTTCCCTGAATCAACTGTGATGCTGAGCCTTGGCCGCCTCGGTTCTAGGGAACAACATTATTCTTGAAGGCCCCAGGAATGTTAAGTGTGGGCTCAGTCAGAAGAACGCTAAATGGTTGAAGAAGGAATTTTCTTTAACAATCACACACACTAGGGAGCGTCCAAATAGGGGTGGCGGTGGAGGGGAGGGGGTTGGGTGTCCATTTAAAACAGCATTCCACCCAGTGACTTTTAATCCCACTGGGTCCCATTCAGTCATCTGTATGCTTAGTTTTAGTCGAAGGAGCAAGAAAGAATCCCCTTAATAAGCAGGCAAGAAAGCATCAAGTGTTTTCTCTCTTTCTTTTGGAAACAAGTAGGTGTCTACACGCTTGAATTTGTCACTGTGCTCCAGTTTTGCAGACAGTGATCTGGCTGGCACAAAGACTCACAGAATCGGTGCCCACAAACAGCTGCACCCTATAGTACCAGCAGGTGCAGGGACAGAGCCCAGCGACAAAATTCAGTGCAGGAACAATGGCGCCGTTATGACGCCAAAGGACAAGGCCTGAGGCTAACCACTACTTCACTACATTTGGTGACTGGAAGAGCTAGAAACTCCGCCACAGCTCCCTGGGATGTGGCTTTTTTGTCCCTGAATCAAATCCACAGACACAGCCAGGTAGAGCTCCACAGTGAGAGCAGCTATCAATTGTACGGCCGGATCAGCCAGAGAGTTCATAGAATTAGAAAAAAAAAAAAAGAAAGAAAAAGAAAAAGAAAGAAAAAAAAATCCCTCTGGAAAACAGATTCTTTCCTTTTAACATATCTTGTGCTCTCCTGGGCTGCATTGCCACAGTCACCAAGTTTACATTTACATCCAAATATGCACACACAAAAAAAATTACTGATGCATCTCACTCCCCAGTGACTTTATAACAGGTTGCTAGGTAACAGTGCATACAAGTCAGGTTTCAGGACCTCCAGTAAGCCACCATAAAATAGCTGCATGGGTCTTTTGCATAAATAGTGTGTGCATTTGTTATCTGTTTTCTTCTGCCAATTGATCAGTCAGTAAATATTCTGACTGCCAAACCGTAAACAACTCCCCATCAATAGCTAACTGAAAAAATAGATCACAATAGAAGGCTTTAGTGCAGTTCTTCACCCGACCCACCAACTGGTTTCTCCCCTCGTGTCTCTGCTGTTTGCAATACTGGCTCTAAGCAGCCGAAAGCCTTCTCTCATGCTCCCTGAGATTGGGTCCGGAGCTAATTACAGCCTCATGTGGGTCTTCAGAGCTGAGCCCAGCAGGAGGAATGTAGCAAACACCAGTGTTTTATCCAAAGACCATCCCTTCCTTCCTCCCTGCTCCATCTTCCTCCAGATTAAAAAAAAAAAAAAAAACCCTGGAGCCATGGAGCAAAGGGAATAACACCTTGCACAGAATGACTGTCCCCCACTTGCCTGGTCTCCATCTTTTAAGTAAGGAAATGTCCCCTTTCCTAAGCTATGCTACGAGAATGCGCCATGTGCATTCCTCCTCTTGACAGCACTGCAACAGCTCAGAAGAGGAGTTATCTTTGCCATTATATTGGCAGGGGAGACCAGCAAAAAAACCCAGAGTTCCCAGGAGGTGAAATCCTCCAGGATCAGGACAACGGAAGTAGAATGCTTGGAAATATGTATGTTCCCCACACTTTCCAGTTTCTAAATATAGAACTCAAAGTCTCTAATAATCACATTTCTCCTAGGTTGGGACGGGAGAGAAAGAAGGTGGGAAGGGGAGCACAGGGGAAGAGGAGGAGAGAACCCGGTGTCCCTCAGTGCCACTGTCAGATGCATTTTAATTCCTGAGACTTGGCCATTTCCAGCATGGGATTGTCGCCTTCACTGCTCTCTCTTCCTCCTCAGTTCAATTCTAGGATGCTTCGATTTCCACCCTCTACCTTCCTCATTTCTTCCAACTCATGTCTCTCACTCCTGAGGGGCAGAGATCTGGGGTAAGGGGGACCTCCAAAAGCCCGACCGAGGAGTCACTGAGCAAAGGGACTTCAGAGTAGAGCCAAACCTCTAATTCACCTGGCAATGACATTTAGTGAAATGCGACTCACAGTCCATTTAAAGGAAGGCGGTGACCAATTATTCTCCACTTAAAAGGGTATTGTCAATCTCCAAAGAGCTGAAATGGCATTTGGAAATCATCGTGGGGACAGCCACCTTCACTGAAAGACAGAACCAATTCTCCACCGACCTTTCCCCACTCTCTACAGCTCCTTTAAAATTTAAAATCATACTTTAAAAAACATAACAAGTCGCAGCGCCATCCAGCAACATGTCTCATCACTCCAAGAGGGAGCCAGGAAACACAGTGCTCCCTAACATTTGTACACCCCTGTTCGACATCACACCTTAAGTTAAAGACGTTGAAAAAAAATGACAAAAGCAAAAAGAAACACCATGCATAATTTAATGTTGATGAAAAGTGATGTCACTTCATAAGAATACATTTTTATAATTTATACTCCATCTTCTTTCCAAAGGGAAGTTGGAAAAAAATGTTACAAAATTTTTCTGTTTAATTCCACTTTACACGAGATACCTAGATTAGTCAAATTCATGGAGACAGAAAAGTAAAATAGTGGTTACTGGGGCCTGAGGGGAAGGGGAGATTAGGAAGTTATTTAGCAGGTACAGAGATTCAGTTTGGGAAGTTAAAAAGTTCTGGAGACGGATGGTAGCGATGGTCATACAACAACGTGAATGTTCTTAATGCCATTGAAAAGCACACCTAAAAAGTGGTTGAAATGGTAAAATTTATGTTAAACATATTTTACCACCATAAAAAACTTCCCACAAAAAACACTGAAAAAAATATAATCATTTGCTCAAATTTTAAAAGTCAATAACTCCTAGCAGTAGTCTCTCATATATATCTTTTAAACACCTTTCAAATAAAGACAGTAATGGAATTTGAAAATGCAAAAATGAGGTATTCCATACAAATACTTTAAGGAACCAGTGCAGAAGAGACATGTTAAACCAAGGCCCAAGGTCACACAAGCAACTGACACCAACCTGGCTCGCCATGTGACCTTCCCCCCATCCCCCAACAAGAAAAGGGGGAAAAAAAAAAAACCAGAAGGAAATCAACAATCCCTATTGCTTCGAGACCCAAGCCAAAGCAATACCTACTTCCAAAGGATTGCACACACACAAAAAAAGTCAAGGGGAAAACTTATGAAAGTGCAGACTATTAGGATTTAGAGGGACCTTGACATCATCTAGTCCTGCAGCTTATTTTACAGATGAGACTACTTGGTAGAGAGAGAGAGGGAGAGACAGAGAGAGAGAGAGAGAGGGAGAATACAACCCTATTCAAGTACCTGACAGCTTCATGAGAAAATCAGACGCCATCTTAACAGAGATGTCCTGGCTGAACAATGCTGACGCACTGTTGGCCACATACTCGGAGGGGTCTTTCAGCTTTGTGTGGTTGGCGGGCCTGTCGGCAGCACTCAGGGTGAAGGAGGTGGGCAGGCCGTTATCTTCCTTGGGCTCCTCCTTCACCAGCAAAGGTGAGACGCCAGCCCCTCCCTGGCTAGTCCTCTCTGGAGTGTTAGACGTCATCATGGTCCCCACTAGCTCTGTCCCTCCTCCTTCCCTTTGCTGCCCCAGGCAGGCACTGTCACTGAGGTGGGGAGATCCCTTGACATCTGGGTCTGGGATCTCCTCCTTCACCTTGGCTTCTGTCCTCAGGAAGTGCTGATGGCAACGCATGTGGAGTTTCAGGCTGAAGTGGCGTGAGGAAGTGAAAGGGCACAGCTGGCACTGAAAGGTCTCTCCCCGGTCCTGATGCTGATGAACCTGGCAGAGAAGTAAGAAGAATGAGCTGTCCACTGTGCGTTTATGGGAAATGCCTTGCTCTACATCCAAACTATGCATCCATCACATCCCCACCGTGCAAAGGGCTGGCCTTTGTGCCGAGGTACAAATCGTGACTATGCCCCAGGTAATGAGGCCAATCCCTAAACATGAAGTGGGTCCACGCAGGCTAAGAATCCATTATTAGGGCCACGCTCACAGCCGAGGATGCTATCTGCCAATGGATGCTGTTTTGAATAGAATCCTCCTAGTATTCTAGTCATCCCATCTCAGTTGATGTCTTCAGAGAAAATATTATAAACTCGGCACAATGCGAACTTACATAATTACTTGTTGGGGGTCAAAAGAGGTAACCTGTCAAGTAATTTCTCTCCCAATAATGATACTTTGCATGTACCCAATTATTATCACCCAGAGAATTAGTTAAGTTTTGCAAACATGATTTCAATTTTCAAAATGCTGCTCTTAGGTAATTAAGAATGTAGAAAATAATGTCTCCAGGGTATTCCCGTTTCATAGACAGGGAAATTGAGACCCCAGAATAAATGGCTTAAGCAAAATTACATATAAAGAAAACAAAGTAGGAGAAAAACTAAGGTCTGACCCTCACCAAGTATCCTGAGCAAGAGGAAACCAATTTCTCCAAACGTGGCTATAATATCATGCTCCAGATTCTGACGTCTGCAATGAAAGAATGCAGACTGAGAAATTCAGTTCCAGTCTTGCATGCACACGATACCTGTAAAAATTGGAAGAAACTTTTCTTCTTCCTGTCACTACCAAATTTAGTGCTTGAAAAAGTGAGGAAATCATTGCATTGGCCCAAGCCAGGCTTTGAGCTGGCAGGTGCTCATAAGCTTGTAACTTCCTCATTCATCTCTGCCAATGTACTCCAGCACTGACCTGCTGCACTCTGCTATTTCAGGACTGGCCTTCCCTAGAATGGAAACTGCCAATTGTGTAGATTTGGGCCAAACGATTGGGGGAGCTGTCCGATTTGGACAAACAAGTGAGTGATTGGAATTCGAAAGCAAAACAGAACGGGCACCTTATCTTTCAGGGGTGACCGAAGCAGGACTCGAACCCTGGTCTCATAGAGGTTAAAAGCTCATTCGTTCATCTGTTGCACCACCTGGCCCCTCTGTGTAGGTTTCCCTTCCAAGAGAGCGAGTTTTACAACAGCTGTTTATGCATTCTGAACACAATCCAAAAGCATTATTCGCCAGCCAAAACATACTTTTAAATAATGTTAAGTGACCAACAAAAGCAAAGAAATTAAAAGTTAATAGTGAGATCCTGTCGCCACAGCACCCCACTGTGGCTTTTTGAAAAAAACAACAGAAGAGATTCTGGGTCCCCCAAAGCATGAGTTTCTTAAAAGAAGTAACATAGACAAACTCTGTTTTGCCTGAGTCCTTCTCATGAAAGGGCTGTCTCTCCGCCGGGAGGCAGAGGAACGGGGGTGGGGAAACACACCGATTGTCACCGGCTGTTAATGTTATACCCCTTTCTGTTCCTTCACAACAAAGAGATTTCACTCTGAGCCGATCATTTCATTTGCTCTCTCACAGACTCCCCGCCATCTTCTCTACCCCATCCACCCAGAAGCAGGCACCTTGGGGACATAAGGTCACAGCCCCACAGGACCCTGACAGGTGCCGCCAAAGGCATGCCCCAGAACCAGGTGGTAAAGGTCACAAGGCAGAGAGCTTCCGTCGTCCCTGAGAGAGGTGCAGCGGGGGCAGATTCCATTTCAGAAATGTCCTTACATCTACTGACCCAGAAGAGGAGAGGAGCTAATCCAAGAACAGAAGCCTCCGGAAGCAGCTTCTGGAAGGAGAAGTACAGAGCACAAGCCCAAGTTCTAAAATCAAAAGAGAGCCCTGTATTAAAGAGTCGGTGTGCTAGTATGTGATGTGACTTCTTTTCCACAAGATCCTGGCCTTGTTCTAGGTTGTTATGGAAAAATCAGCACCCGTTTCAAGAAAAAGCAGTGGGTGTTGTATTCATTTTTGCACTTAAAATTTTATAAGCTGTGTCTTTGGCCCTAGAGAGAGAAGAATTAGCTCTGTCCTCCGGCTGTACTTTCTCTCTTTCTCTGCTGACATCAGAGTACTTTTCTGTTATAATCTTTCCTCTCTTTAGCTTTAGAGACCTCTTAGTCTACTCATGTGAAGAAATGCCTGTCTGAAGTGTGTCTCTCTCCAAGCCATGTTTACAGACTCACTTGCCCTCTGGTCATTTCACACCATCCTGTATCAGGCGCCATGACATCATTAGGGCCATCTCTTCTCTATGAGGGCCACCTCCTGGTGGCACTCAATGCTTGGGTCATGGTAGGCCAGAGCTTGGAGAAACTTCGGGACACACCAACTGCATCCCCCCTGAGAGGAGCAGGTGGTGGGGGAGGGGGCTTCGAGGAGTCACAGCTCCTTCAATGGGAGACCCAGGACGACCAGAACTCAGCATCCTGACTCTTGTCCAGTTTATCGTCATCAGCTCACCCACATCTTTATCCTAGCAGTCCTCCTCACTTTTTCTGTTCAGTTTTAGCTTATGAATTTCACATTTAATTCCTGTATGCTCACTCATCCAAGAAAGTTGTAAAAGACTTAATGGAAATCTGAGATAACCCTGAGGAAGCTGGAGGCATTTACAAGCTCCTTCCGCAGCTGGTCATAAAAATATGTACAATATCCTGGAAAGGCAGGTTAAAAAAATGTACGGTGCCTAGGATATAGTAGGGATACAGTAAGGACTGTATTTGTTGAATGAATACAGTAGAATCTCTTATTTTTTTCTTTAGAAAAACCCCATATAATCAAAATAGAAGTATGTATGTCAGAATAACAGATTAAGTGTCAATTTTATATTCTTTTTGCTTATCAGTTTTTCTAAGTTCTCAGCACTAAAGATATGTCACAAAAAGAGAAAAGCAATAATATTTATTTTGGAGTACTTTCTTATACCATCTCATTGATTATTTCTAAGTATAAACACTAACGTATATCCAGGTGGCTTTCAGATAATGATCACTATATTAGTTACATTTGCTGAGTGTTATTTTTCATTGCTGGGCACTGTATAAAGTGCTTCATGGGCTTTATCTCATTTAACCCTTCTAACAACCTCATGAGGTAGACTGTATGATTATTATCTTCGTTAGAGGAAACAGAGGCTTGGAGAGGTTAAATGATTCTTCCAAAGTCTCACAGCTCCTAAGTCATGAGGCTGAGATTCTAACTAAGGTGTTGCTGACCACACAGTTTGAGATCTTAATCTCTGGCTATACTGCCCCCACTTCTTAGGCAGAATTTGTTTTAGAAAACCTATCCATATTTGTAGGCTCCGGTGAATATAGTAGAGAACGTCTATACACAAAGACCACAGTCAATCTATTTCTGGGTAGACTTTATTTGCAAAATTTAGCAAAACTAAAGTATATCTAATCAAAATAAAATCATGAATTATTCGATTTTTTTTTAAAAGGCCATTAAGTGAAGTGGAGAGCAGGAGAAAGAAAGAGTACACCATTTGATAAAATTAAACTTGCATGAAGCCTTCTCACACTTCTCTTATCAAAAGCTGGAGTCGAAGCTCAACAGGTTAGGACACCATTGGTTTGAATAAAGTAGTCATTTCACACAACGGCTTTATCGTACTGGTTATTGATTTGTTCTGAAAGCATTCTAAGACCCCATGACCTGCAGAGTCCTTGCGGCTCTCATCTGTGACACTGCCGTGGCCGGCCGTCTGTATCATCAAGGCACCCAACTCATCTCCCTGTAGTTTCAGGGTCAGTAGTTACTGCTATTGAAAACCCAGCTTTTTTTTTCCAGGGTTTATAAATAGGTTGTTTTAAGTGACCCTGAGCTGAAACCAGGCTTACAAGGTGTCAGGCTAGATGCAAGTTTTCTGCTCGCTGAAGCTTTAAATTCGCTAGAC
This sequence comes from Cephalopachus bancanus, assembly GCA_027257055.1. Lineage (NCBI taxonomy): Eukaryota > Metazoa > Chordata > Mammalia > Primates > Tarsiidae > Cephalopachus > Cephalopachus bancanus. The sequence continues at coordinate 7,360,685 of JAPVLO010000010.1, read as the reverse complement.
CTGATTTCTTAAACACAGCTTAGGACAGAGTAACTTAAACAAATGTTCAGTTTTAAAGGCATTTCTTTTGAAGTCTCATCGGGCTAATGAAAACCAACTTTAAAATATGAGTTTTTACTCTGGGAATACGTGATAGAGAATGAAGAGGGTTAAAGTAAAAAGTAAGTAGGCTGAGTAAAATTCAACCAACCAGAACTCCTGGTTAAATGGTTTCTGAAGATGAAGGACATGCTGCTCCCAAGAGACAAAGGCAAACGATAGAAAACAAATTACATCATGGATTTACATTTTTTTTAATCTTCTAAGCTATTTCCTGAAGTCAGAAAAGGTTGTGTCTGATCACACTTTTTTAGAACTACAATTCTGAAGTGATTACTAATCTATTCAGAAGGATTAGGCTGCAAGATTTCCAAATAAGCAAATATCTTAATTACATACATACATTACAATTCTTAAAGCAGGAGAGCAGACACTTGATAAACAATGTCAACAGCAGAACCATATTGAAAATATCAGTGAGGGTATGATTGTTATTATTAACTTGTTCAATGATAGTTATGAAAATTTTAAAAACTCCCATTGAACATTCCTGTGTCAGACATGGTGCTACTATTATCTCCTTAGATACAACAACGCTTCAAACATTATCATTCCCATTTAACAGATGAGAATATGAAAAGTCTAAAGGTTAACTCACTCAAGGTCACTTAGCTAGTAAGCTGCATAATAAGATTTAAATTCAGGTCTATCAAATTCAAAAGCCCATGCCCTTTTGATCTCAGAAGTTTCCTCCTTGAATTTGAGAAAAAAACCTTCATGCTAATGGTGTCTGCTAAAAATATTTCCACAAGACTAAGTTTTCCCCCTATCTCTCACATAAGAGGGACACAGGGATTCTAACCAATTCTCTATATGCTTATAGCAGGCTCGAGCTCCCCAATTTTTTAAAAGGACATTGAAAAGGATGTCCTAGGATGTCTGGTAAGCAGAATCCTGGGAATTATGACAGCTCAAACACTAACAGCCTCAAAGGGGACTCTCAGTCTTGTTACAGATGGACCCCCAGCCTCCCACAGGGCTAACTACAGTTAAAGGCCAGGTGCCTTTCAATGTCCTCACACCTCCTCCAAGCCGTCTCTGGGTCGTCCCCGGGGTTTGCAAGCTGGAGAATAAAGCCACAGCAGGCGAAGCAGTCTCTCCAGGATGGGAGTGGGTCCAAGGGCCCTCCCTTTGGTGCTTAGTCCAGCAGCTCTTCCTGGACTTGACTTTCCCTGCTTCTTGCACTTCTCCGACTTGCCTCCGAGTGTCCCCAGAACTGGGTCACCACAGAGGCCAGGTTGGGCTGTTGCGCCCCTATGAAAAAGGACACCTCTCCCCCACATATATTTGGCTACTGAAGACTTTCTCTGCCTTAAGTTCTTGGCTGAAAAGTGGACATTAATATCATTGTCCACTTGACAACTTTAATGCCTTCCAACATCTGTCTTTGATGTTGCAGTCTACCTTGCCACCTTGAGCACTGTTATCCCATGCTCTGCCAGTGGCGCCCTCTCTCGGCCAAGGGGTCTCCTGCCCTGGACCTTGTGCAGGATCCCTGGCCATGCCCACCTCTCCTTGAGGTCCTCCGCAGGTGGCTTACCTTCATGTGGGATTTGAGATTGTCCTTGCGAGCACACCGGAATGGACACAGCGGACACTGATGACTTTTTAAACCTGTGTGAATCACCATGTGCCGCTTCCAGTAACTCTTCCTTTTTATAACCAAACCACATATTGGACACTGAAAAGGCTTTCCGCTTTCCTCTTCTGAGGCTTGGAAGAAGGAGAAAGAAGGGAACATTAAAGAAAACAAAAAGGTACGTTGCATCTGGCACTAATTCACATGCATTGCTATATAAACGACACTAAAAATGATTTGGGTTTTTTCCCTTGGTAATTCCAAGATTTCATGTGTGAGGAAGTTTTATGACGGCTTTTCTCCAGGTAGAAACCCACATCTAACTAGTTACTTTCATCTAGCCTCCATTTTCCAAAATCTGATTGAGACATCTTGTGAAAATCTTACTTCCAAAGGCCATCCCACACTTAGGATACCTACAGTAGGGCTTCACCTGGCCTGTTGTCTTAACTCCAAGCCCAAAGATAGAGAAGCCTAGATTCAGGAACTTTGTTTCCTGGAGGAAACCACCAGACCCGAGTCTGCATCTGAATTCATGAACTTGGAAAACGGTGAGAAATTAAAACAAACCAAATGAGACAAGAGACTAGCCCACTTCTCCTCACTGAAAACCAAACGGCGATCATAAACCTCAGCCACGGACTGCCAATGGAGACAAGCTTTCAGATGTCTACTGCTCGCTTGTTTTGTCGTGGCTTGAGTAGATGCTGCTGCCAATACAGCCATCAGGGGGTCTTAAGGTCAAACTTTTTTACCCTCTTATTTCTGACCCTCTGGAAGCCACTAACAGGACTTGCTGCCTTCCTCTGTGTGGCGAATAGGCCTTGGCTGTCCACTTAAAGAACTACAACCATGGCACCACAAATGCTCCAGTTTTTCAGGAAATTAGACAACCACCTCCTCCGAGTAAAGCTAAGATCACTTTCTCCTCCACCATCCCCAAAGGGAAAGGTCTCTTGTGACACTGTATTGCTAAACTTCTGGTCTACCAATTTATGTTGCTCAGCGCCACACTAACCTCTGCAATTTAAGGACACAGAACCAAAACAAGCAGAGTCAGGGGCTTAGATGTTCCTTTCTTAACCACGAGGAATCAGAAATACTTCCAAACCAGTTAAATAAGCTGGCATAAGTTTATAAAATAAGATATACAAAGCCATTTTAAAAAATGAGCTAGATCTATAGGTGCTGATATGAAATATGTCCAAGATATTAGAGTTTGTGCATAAAGCAAGATATAAAACCACATGTGCAGAGTGATTCCGTTTTTGTTTTCTAAAAAATGGGACTCAATTGCTGCTAAAATCATTAGGCAAAATGTTAATAGGGAACTTTATAAAGGAAGGATCAAGCAGACAGCACCTAAACCACTGATTAATCTTAACATCACTAAACAGATATTGTGTGCCTTCTGATATGCCATCTATGAAATATTATTATAAGAATTTTAATCAAGCCCCATATTGCTAGCCCATTATTGGAAATACAGGTGATTAAAAAGAAAAGTGTTAGGCTGGGTGTGGTGGCTCATGCCTGTAATCCCAGCACTTTGGAAGGCCAAGGCGAGAGGACTGCCTGAGCCCTGGAATTCGAGAATAAAAAAATGAGCCAGGCATGGTGGCACATGCCTGTAGTCTCAGCTACTTGGAAGGCTGGACCCAGCAGGTCGAGGACTCGGTGACTATAAGGCCTCGGTGGCTATGATCCTGCTACTGCAGTCCAGCCTGGGCGACAGAGTGAGACTTAGACTCAAAAAAAGAAAGGAAGGGAGGGAGGGAGGGGGGAAGGAAGAAAGGAAGAGAGAAAGAAAAGTATTAAACACACCAAGGGCATGGAAAATCTAGACTGTGAGAGCTCCTCAGGACAAATGACCCAGTTTCTTCAAAACATAAATGGCATTTCAAAAAGGGAAGAGGTTAGGGATAAAAAGAGACTTAAGAGACATATAAAACAAATGCAAGGTGTGAAGCTTATTTGGATTCTGTTTAAACAAAGCAACTGTAAAAAGACATTTTTGAGATAATTGAGGAAATACCGATTAGAGTCCGGGTGTTCCATAATATCATGTAACAATTGTTGTTCCTGTTAGATATAATAGTGTAATAGTGGAAATGTGGTTATCCTTTTAAAGTCTTTATCTGTTGGTGATATATACAAGCAAACGGATATGATGTCTGGGATTTGCTTTAAAATGCTTAAGCAAAAAAACAAAAAATGGCCGGGGGGTGGGGTAGGTAGTGGAAAGAATGACAGGAATAAATGAAACAAACAAAAAGTGATCTCTTTATTTGTATAAAAATTTTCTGGACGCATACCCAAGACACCACTAAGCAGTTAACACTGAAAGACTGAATTAAAAGGAAGATATCAGGGAAGGAATCCTGTGTTTTCATTTTATATCCTTCTGTACTATTTGAAGTTTTAAATACATACGTTACTTTTATAATTTTAAAAGAAAATATTCTCAAGTGTATGCTTCAGAATAATCTCATTATTTATTTATTGAGTCACTGAGTCTCTTTACATGCAAAGGAGTACTTAAAATGAATAAAACCTGAAGTATTCTGGAATAAAGTTTAGGGCATTCCAAAAATGTAGTGTTACTAATACATATATAACTGATATTTGTTAGCTTAACCAAGCCACTTGAGAAAGAATCCTCCAACTAAAAATATGCCCTTCAAGTCTGGAAATCTTACTTGTGATATGTTCCATCACAAGTATTACCTTTTTTGATTGTGGGGTGGGGGGATTGAGGGCTTCCTTTCACTCTAGCAAAATTATGCCTTGTAGAGACATATAAACAAGCATTTTTATTAACCCCTGGAGCTTTCCTGCTGTCTGTTTTTGTTGATTGCTTCTGCCGATCTGGAGTCCTCTCCCCAGTTCTGCCTCTCATTTCCTATCCTTCCTTGTCATTTCTTCCACCCTGATATTTTGATCACAAAGACTACATGTTGAACAACAGAATAGAGAGAAAGGACTGCATCAGGCCTCTAAGTGAAATTATTGTCATACGCTTCGGGGGAAAAAAATGATAACGATGTCTATTTTGGGTTGTAAGAAACATCAAAGTAATAAGAAAGAGATACACAAACAGGCTGTCATGGATCCTCATCTTCGGGAAGTATGTCCTGCTATCCAATCCCTAAACTGCCTAATTTTACAAAACTGTCTGGAAGAGGAGAGAAAAACTGAGATGGTCTCCACTGACCTGAGAGTTCATGGCACACCACGGGAAGGCAGTAAAAGGCATTAACTGAAAACATGAGCATTACCGGCTTCCCATGGCCATCTTGCCTTGCCTAACATGACCAATGTTTTCCCTGTTCTTTCTTTCTTTCTTTCTTTCTCTCTCTCTTTCTTTCTTTCTTTCTTTCTTTTTTTGAGTTGGAGTCTCACTCTGTCGCCCAGACTGGAGTGCAGTGGCCGCTCCCGGCCACCGCAGCCTCGACCTGCTGTAGGCTCCAGCGATCCTTCCGCCTCAGCCTTCCGAGTAGCTGGAATTACAGGCGTGCGCTACCATGCCTGGCTGATTTTTTTATTTATTGTAGAGATGAGGTCTCGCCAAATTGCCCAGGCGGATCTCGAACCCACAGGCTCAGGCAATCCACTCACCTCAGCCTCCCAAAGGCGCGGGATTACAGGCTGAGCCACTGAGCCTGGCTTCCCTGTTCTTTCTGACACCCCTCCAGCCCCCACCCTAATCACTGAGTCTCTATTTCAAATGTAGTACAGAGTACACTACATCAAAGGCTGCATATTAGCATTTCATATAAATCCATTTCATTTTGGAGCTATGCCTCCTTAGTTTTAATTAATACCAAAGTACACAAGAATTGTGTACAAATTAGGGTACCCTTGGATTGACTAGGAAAAAAATTAGAATACTCACAATGAAAAGAAATTAACTGCAAGAACCATGGTCAAATAGCCACTGTAACTTTTGAAATTTTTAACTGATCATGGCAGGAAAGGAAGAAGACAGAAACCAAATGATAAAGGTAATCAGAATGTAAGAAATGATTTTCAAACTTGGCCAGTGATCGCCTCTGGTAACATATGCATTTTTATTTATTCAAGAAAGAAATTTCATATTTTAGTAAGGTGTCCTCCACATGTAAGCTGCTAAGTACTTTAGAGAGGGGAGGAAGTAAGGATGTATTCTATTTTGTATACCAAACTATTTTCAGGGAACTGACAGCTGTAAATTTCACTCAAATTTAGAGCCTAAGGAAATATAGCCACTTCCTCAGAATAAACCACATATTCTTGAGGCAATAGGAGTGAAATGTTCAAAATTTTACCTTGTTTACAACTGCCTAATAAGCAACTTCCCCCAAATATATCACTAGCTAGTTAGCATCACTGCAAACAAACCTACATTTCATCAAATGCCAGTAGACCCAATGAATAGCTGCCAATATGATCTTTTGGAGAAAACATATTCTCTTTATATATAATATTAGAATCCATGAGATGATGAATGTATGTAAAAAGCCTGGCACGCAGTCAATGGGAGCTCCTTGTAGTAGTAGTTGCTATAGGAATAGCAATGACAATAAACAAACTCTAGACTTACCCTTCAAAGCAGAAAACTCACCATCAGAGCAGATGTTAATTTTTTTTTTTTAAGTCAGGGTCTCACTCTGTCTCCCAGCTTGAGTGCAGTGGCACGATCATGACGATCGTGGCTCATGGCAGCCTCGACCTTCTGTGCTCAGGTGATCCTTCCACCTCAGTACCCCAAGTAGCACATCTATAGTTGTGCGCCAACAATGCCTGGCTGATGTTTTTTATTTTTTATTTGTAGAGATGAGGTTTTGCGATGTTGCCCAGGCTGGTCTCGAACTCCTGGGCTCAAGCAATCTGCCTGCCTCGGGCTCTCAAAGTGCTGGGATTACAGGCGTGAGCCTCCACAACCGACCCCACAAGAGCCTGACCCAATGTGGTAGTTTGTCACTGGTGTCAATGGGAAACAAGGAACAGGAGTCCATTGTGTGGCTCAGGTAGGGTCTAGCTCAGCCCAGACAAAATTCTGATGGCCAAATTTAGCTCAGTAGAGGAAAGAAGAGATATGGAAAGACAGAAGAAGAGAAGAGAAGGAGGGTGGAGAGTAGAGAAGAGAACTGGCAGGCTCGGGACCTGACGTCCTTGACTTTGCGCCTCCAGCCCCCTAACAGTGCCAGGTGCGACATATGATTCAATAAATGTGTATTGGACTGTAATGAGATTAAGTGAAAAGGGCTGGGTCAAGAGAGTAGAGAAAAGTGAAAACGAGGGCTTGAAATGGAAGAATGAGATGCAGGAGGTTGCCAGTAAGTTCCAAAAGAACTAGCGTTAACTCAAGAGTGTATGCCTTTCACATAATGCACCAATACATGTCCCAAATGAATGGATGGATAAACAGACAGATGTTCTTAGACCTCAGCTATTTCCAAAAATGCACTTGGAGCAGCTTATATTAAAAATGCAAACAGTGTGACTACATCATTAATAAAGGACAGTGAGATTTGTTGAACTATTTACAATGAGCAAGATCTGTCCAAAGCAGAGACGATCTTGTGGGAGGATTGATAGTGAATTTTAAGAAGCAACATATTTAATTCAAAAACAGGAAGGAAAAAAAAGGGTTGTTTTGAGTTAACAGACAAACACAGTTTATACATAAGCAGTAAGTAAAAGCATGGAATTTAAAACAGGAAGGAATCTTGGCGATAATTCCAAACCAGCTCGGTTTACAGATGAGGAAACTGAGCAGAGGTGGTACATTGCAAAACCCTCTACTAGCTAACGGTGGGATTGGGATAACAGTCAATCTCTTCATGTCTGGTTGGATACTGAAACCTATTGTCCACACATAAATCCGCAAAGAACACCAACAAAACTTCACTGGGCTAAAAAAATTTTTTTTAATCATGGAGGGTATTAGTAGCCTAATTGCTTTAATGTAAAGCAGGTATTTTTAAAACAAATGTAAATATTTTGTAGGCTTTGAAATCAAACTTTCTTTTGTTAGATCCTATGTGATTGTGATTTGCAGCAAGTAGGTAGTCTCTGCACAAGACTTTACCACATACATAGAAGGGGTCTCAGGTGCCAGGTGACCCTGGGTATGCGTAATCTGAGCACCATTTCTGTCTTCCCTCTAGATCTACTAACACTACTGGTGCACATGTGTATATGACGATGACCCATCTTCCTTCCTAACAACACACGTGGATTTAATACCTTTTAACAGAATTTCTTGGGCATGCCTCTCACATTCTATCTCAGGGCAACCAAAAACCCCGTGTTAGCAATGGATATCCCTGAGTTTCTCTGCTGTTTATGATGCTGACATTATTCATGCCTATTTTAACTAGTAAGTATTCAATGAAACTAAGCGAGAAGTCTGGTATCTACAGCCAAACTTAGTTTAAATCACTAGGAAAATACAATGAAATCAACAACAGATAGTTCTGAATCTTGGTTAAAAAGCGAATTTTCTAAACAAGTTCATGTGTGTAATCATTCTCAGATTAAGGTTTATTAAGGCTAATTATAATAACCATGAACCTAATGGGAGTATCAGGAAAGATTATCTCCCTCTCTGGACTTTCTATACTTTCGTAATAATTTAAATAACACCACAAAAATATGAAAGAAAGCAGTAGCCAGAAAACCCCTATGTACTGACCCAGGAAATATTCTTAGCTCTCAGCTGTATGAGACCAGGTTGCGTCTAAGCATATTTTAAGGTTATTCACCATACGATGTTTTGGAGACCCTCTCTCTGAAATGCTCCCTGCTATTTCTTTTAACCAGGAGCCTGGCATCCTGGGAATCTTGTTGGCCTTCTACAAGAAACTTTGTCTTTAAAATAAAAACCATCTATTTTATTCTTAGCTCAACAGAACAGTAGCTTCAAAGAGAATTGAGTCAATGTGTGACATTTATCTTTATAGCAAACGGACATAATCTTCCCTCTGTCGTGTCCCCTTTCAGAGAAGCAGTGTAGCATGTGCTAGGGGCGCAGGGTCACATGAAAGAAACCTCCCCCTCAAGTGTCACGTCTCTCTTGTGGGGCGGAAAGGCTATCGAGTGGTGGACTCTTTAAGGAATTAAATACACCATGCCCCGGCAACCACTGAATCCTGTTCAAAAAAGAAGAATAAGGCCAGACCTAAAAGACGATTTTTTTTTCATGGTTTGGACTTCCCTTGACCTAAAGAAGGTCAAAGAAATGCTGGTGTCTAAATTACTCAAGACAGGATCAGCTAGCACATATCTCTCTGTAACTCTAGAATCAACTTTATATGCTTTTTCTGGGCAACATTTTGAGAAATCGCTTCTTAAAAATGTAAGTCTTGCTTGAATCAGGATGGTGTATACTTCATCTCTGTGACTTTTTTTGTTGTTATTGTTTGTTTACTTAAGTCATTAGGCAACAGAAACCCTTTCCTTACTGTGAAAAGCCAGTCCATCTATCTATTTTGATTTGCACTAAGATTTTCTGCTAAAGTAAAGGGAAAAAATAATAATGAGAAATGCTTAGAATATTAGGGTCTCATCACATTCCCATAATGCTTTTTATATAAGGCCAAGTACACCAGAAATCCAGTCGCCAGGTTGCCCTGAAACCAACAATATGTGGAAGAGCAAGGGGTGGAGAAGGAAGAGGGAGGTAAAGAGAGGAGAGAAGGGTGGGAGGAAGAGGGGAGGGAGGAGGGAACAGACAGAGAAAACCCACCTTCCCTTCCACTCCTCAGATGCCAAAATCAGTGATCCTGAGTAACACCAAATCGTCTATCCGCGATACAAAGACAAATAACAAAATTAGATACTCTACGAACTCCCTATTAACCTATAATCTAGCTAGGCTGCTGGGAAGTGATGACATTCACGTAAATTGAAAAGCATGGAGGCATTCCCTCTCCTATTTCCAATCTATGCAATAATAAATAGAACTTGAATTTAGGATGTGTCTACATGGACGCATGGAATATTTTTCAAGTAGCAGTTTCAAGGGCCCTCATTTTCTTGGCAGTGATCTTTCCTCATGCATGAGTTTTACAAAATGAATGATTGTTTTAAATACAATTATCATGTCAATGAAGCTGCTTCACCAAGTCTTGGACTGTGAACAGAGGTATGTGAAAAATGGGGGAGTTGGGGTAAGGGGACCGTAGGTAAAAAAAAAAAAAAAAATCAGGAGGTTATATAACTCAGATCTGGAAAGTTCCTTTCTCTCTTCTCTCAATGTGAGCATTTTGAGCATCCATTGACTAAAATATTAAGTGTTTCAGCAATAGAACAAATTCAGTAAAAAGCAAAGAAAAAATTATTTCTTATAGATCGCCCATATTAAATTCTGCTGAGAAGCCCATTGAGATGTGGGCATGTATTAAGTGCATTTAAACCAAAAAAGGAACACAGCTTTTCCCTCGGGTGTATTTCTACAACAGAACAAACAAAAGTCTACCGTTCACTGGAAGCTTGTGACCTCTTTCTCATCTTTACATACATCTAGTCATTTGAGTAAAAAAAACATATTCACAACTATTGCTGGTTATATTCGAGACCACTTTAAATTGACAAAGCCGCTACAGTCTGGCCTTCAGGAAACAGTTTTTATCAGTCATTTCTTTCCAAGTCTTCAGTCAACTAAAGTCTTTTTTTTTTTTTTTTTTTTGAGTCAGGCTCTCACTCTGTTGCCCAGGCTGGAGTGTGGTGGCAAGATCACCACACACTACAGCCTCGAACTCCTGGGCTCAGGTGATCCTCCCATCTCAGTCTCCTGAGGAGTTGGGACTATAGGCAGGCATCACCACACCCAGTTAATTTTTTTTTTTTTTTTTTTTTTTGAGTTGGAGTCTCACTCTGTCGCCCAGACTGGAGTGCAGTGGCTGCTCCCGGCCACCGCAGCCTCGACCTGCTGGGCTCCAGCGATCCTTCCGTCTCAGCCTTCCAAGTAGCTGGAATTACAGGCGTGCGCTACTACGCCCGGCTGATTTTTTATTTATTGTAGAGATGAGGTCTCGCCAAGTTGCCCAGGCAGGTCTCGAACCCGCGGGCTCAGGCAATCCACTCACCTCAGCCTCCCAAAGGCGCGGGATTATAGGCTGAGTCACCGAGCCCGGTTCCAGTTAATTTTTTGTAGAGTAGAGGTCTTACTATGTTGCCCAGGCTGATCTTGAATTTCCGGGCACAAGCAATCTTCCCACCTCGGCCTCCCAAAGTCCTGGGATTGTAGGTGTGAGCTACTATGCCCAGCCTTAAAGCCTCTTATCAGTTTCGTATAAGCTTTTCCATGTAATTAATGTCCGGTTTAATTTATACTGCAAACACCATTTATACATTTAGTCAATAACTAAATAGAGAATATTTATAAAACTATATTTTACATATAGCCATACCTCTCCTTCTGCTGCTATCCCTAGGTGAAATTTCTATAAGTCAAAACTAATTTGTTCCACTGTAAAATTACCCGGCTCCCTTAGTTCTTATTTCCTAATTTTAGCCATTTCTCTCCTTATTTCACCAGATGACAGGGGAGAAATAAAACTCAGAACTGATCAACATTTCAGGATTTTATTGACATTTCAGAAACTCTGGAGTGAATGGTTTGGATCACTTAGAACCGTAAAAGTCCCAGATACTCATTTTCCTAGTTCTATTCTGCTGTTTACACAAGTTTTAAAGTGATTATAATTAGTGCATATAGCTCGCTCAGCAATTTAAATGGAAATTTGTCATAAATGCATCCAATTGATGTTAGCTGTGATCGTCCAGTCAGTTATTCACCACTTCAAGCCCTCTTCATCAACGTTGCTGCAAATAATCAAATGTTGGTGAGACACACACAAGGGCAGTGTTTACAATGATGAGGACACACAGAACCTACTTCCTGTTCCCGTCTGGCAGGATATCCTTAAGAGACATCTGAAACCTCATACATGCATCCCCCAGAACATGAATTTATCATTCACGCCATGTCAAAGCAAACCACTACAAGAAATGATGTTTCCATCATGAGAACTCAACTGACTAAAGTTCTCCCTCGGTAGAACACGATGGAGGCCAAGCCCCTCTACGACAGCAACTTCTTCCTTGGAAAGACTGTGTCCACTAGAAAAACATATGATTCAAATTTTCCACATGCACAGTACTTCAGGATTGGATTAGATTTGAACAAAATAAAGCATTTGCAGGAAATGCTTTGATTATGTTTGACTGACAATATTTTTTAGCGTTCTTATAGGATAAGAACTTATAGAAGAATAGGATAAGTGAAAAGGCCTTCAATTCCACAAAAAGTCATCATAAAAATGCTAACATGAAAGTATACACTGTGATAAATTAGGGCAGAATAGTTACTGATTCTACAAAAGTCCATTTGTGAGCATGGCAGCAGGAGTGTGGGCTCCCCCTTGCCCACTATTTCAAAAGCAGTGGGTTCCCCCCCCACCATGTTCAGTGATGTCATGTACTTCATGATGACAAAGATGCTTTGATCTTCCCCCATTAAATATATCTTGTATGGACCTACCCTGAGCTTGGTAAGAAAAAAAAAATTATTTTTGTGAAAGGGAGGGCTGTATGTCTCTAAGATTATTCATTACCTTTCAAAAATGAAGCTATTTGTGGAAATCTTTGTGTAATATATACATGAAAGACTACTGCGCTGCTTACTTAAAGTATTTCGGTATGTTCTTGCTTTTTTATTCCTGCTTCAGATCAGATGGGGAACCCAAGTGAAAAAGGAAATGAATAAGACATCACAGTTTAGGCCAAGTGCAGTGGCTCACACTTGCAAATACCAGCACTTTGGGAGGTTGAGGTGGGAGGATTGCTTGAGCCCAGGAGTTCAAGACCAGCTTGGGCAACATGGCAAGACTTTATCTCTAGAAAAATTTTTTTTTAAAATCAGCCTGAGTCGGGCTCAGTGGCTCAACCTGTAATTCCAGCACTTTGGAAGGCCGAGGTGAGTGGATTGCCTGAGCCCACGGGCTTGAGACCAGCCTGGGCAACTTGGCAAGACTTCATCTCTAGAAAACATTTTTAAAAATCAGCCCGAGTCGGGCTCAGTGGCTCAGCCTGTCATCCCAGCACTTTAGGAGGCCAAGGTGAGTGGACTGCCGGAACCCACGGCCTTGAGACCAGCCCAGGCAACTTGGCAAGACCGTATCTTTACAATAAATCAAAAATTAGCCAGGTGTGGTAGTGCACACCTGTAGTTCTGGCTACTTGGAAGGCTGAGGTAGAAGGATTGCTGGAGGCCAGCAGGTCAACGCTGGGGTGGCTGTGAGCATGACATTGCATTCCAGCCTGGGTGACGGAGTGAGACTCCAACTCCAAAAAGAAAAGAAAAAATCAGCCAAGTGTAGTGGCACACTCCTATAGTCCTAGCTACTTGGGAGGCCAAGGCAGAAGGATTGCCTGAGCCCAGAAGGTCAAGACTGCAGTGAGCCGTGACTGTGCCACTGCACTTCAGCCTGGGCGATAGAGTGAGACCCTGACTCAACAAAAAGACATCATGGTTTATAGTCCGAAAGACTCACAAGATTGAAAGAAAAGATTTCCTACCTGAATTGGAGGGCTTAGAAACTCTTCCCTTAGGAACTGGAAGCAACAATAATTCCAAGGATTGTGGTGGTGGTGGTGGTGGTGGAGGTGGTGGTGGAGGTGGCGGGGTGACTTTTTCTGGCTTCTTCTCTGAAGGCGGTGGCGGGAGAGCATCCTCAGGCAACAGTGATGACTTCTCAGCCAGAAGACTGCCAGCAGCCCTTGCAGCTACCTCCTTCAGAAGGGCGGCTGAGGAGGTCATGGACGCCAGGGACAGGAAGGAGCTGGCCGGGGGTGGGTGTTCCTGACCAGGAGTCAGACTTCTCTCACTGACTTTCTTGGACAAAGCGGCCAGGGTTGAACTGGCAGACTGGGAGCTAAAAGGGGAGGAAAAGGACTCAAATCGCATGGTTTCCTCAGTCCTGGTGAGAGACTTGTCCTGCAGGACGGCATTGGCCGCAGCTTTCAGTTTTAGGATGGCTGAGTCCGGAGACAAGCCGCAGGTGGTGGTTGAGTTTGGCAACCACTTACCTTGATTCCATAGAAAACGGTTGCTTGGAGTGTATTGGTCATTCTGTTCCTGCTTCTCGGCCAACTTCCTGGCCAGAACACTGAGCTGTTGGGCATGGTGGGAAGGTGGGGAAAAGGAGAGGTTCGAGCCAACGTTGACAGGGGACTCCACTCTGCCATTGGCCGTGGCTGCGGTGTCAAGTTTGAGGGAACCGGCTTCCAGCAGCCGCCTCAAGTTGCTGCTCAGAGGCTTGTTGGAACCTGGGGGGTCGTCATCACACAAAGAAGACACTCCCGGGGAAAGGTGGTCTGGACACTGCAGGGAGTCTCGCAGGACCTCACCATCCAGTGCCACCAGCTCCAACGTGTGGCTGCTGGGGGTCGCGCTGCCCAGGGAGGTGTCGGGGGACGTGGACTGCTCTTGGATCCGGTCCTCCAGAGACAACTTATAGTTCTCCTGGACTTCTCCATAGGATGCTTCTGACGGGGTCTCCGAAGAGTTTCCATACCAGTGTTCTCCTTCGCTGAGCTCTCCCTCTGCCTCTTCCTGCCTACTAACATCTGGGGGGAATTGAGAAGATCAGGTTTATTCCCAAAGTGAGCAATAAGTAAGTCTCAAGAGCTTCAAATGGAGTCGATGGCATGCTTTCTCTTCCATTCCCACCTCCCCCCTCTCCCCCAAGAAGCAAATGAAAGACAGCAAGAGCCTTAGCAGACTGTCAGACACTGAATCAGACAGACTTGGTAGAAGCCTGGAAAAGGTAAAGATGCGAACCAGGCAAAGGTAAAAAACACACCCACGTAGTCCAGATCAATTGAAATAGAAAAGAAGGAAAGAGAAAAATGGATTGGGCCAAGAAGTAATTGAATGGGTTGGGCATAGTGACTTATGCTTATAGTCCCAGCACTTTGGGAGGCTCGCTTGAGCCCAGAGTTTGAGTCCAGTCTGACCAGGAGTGGGGCATGGGGGCACAAGCCTGTAGTTCCAGCTACTGGGAAGGATGAGGAGAAAAAATCATCTGAGCCTAGAAGGTCGAAGCTGTGGTGAGCCCTGACCGTGCCACTGCACTCCAGTCTGGGCGACAGAGTGAGACCCAACTCAAAAAAGAAAAAAAAAGAATTGGATGAGAAAATTGCTATTTTCAATGAATGGGGGAAACAGAAAGAAGCTTGTACCCTTGTAAAAAACCATCACGATATCTTTAGTATTGTGTCAGAAAGAGAAAGCGGCCTGGGATAGTGGAAAACACTAGTCATGAGACAATGAGAAGCCATCTCTCTATCTTCCAACTCCATGACTCTAGGCAAGTTACTTATCTGGTTTGAGAATCCACTTCCTCCAACATAAGATGCAATTTGGTAAAAAGCTTATCAAAAAACGTCAATAATACCTGCCTAACTCACTTCACCAGTTGTTATGAAGCTCAAGTCATCATAAGCATGTGATCATGTTTTGAAAACAGTCAAGTACTGTATAAATGTCGTTAGCAAACACGATTCATCCTATGGGTTTCCAATAGTGACAATACCTCCCATGTTACACGTGCTACGTGTTTGGGGGTCCTCGATTCCAATCACCAACATGCTTACCATCACAGGCAGTGATTGGGAATTTGTCTCCTCATTCCCTTAAGAGTCCTCTTTAGTTATGTTCTGTCCGTTAATTGATCAATCCACCACTACCGCTCTTGCTTCTTCCACAAGCACCATTCAGGCAGACTCCTTGCCTTTCTAGGAGCATTCATCAGCTCTGCCACCTTTCTACCTTTGCTCATGATAGTCCTACCATCTGAAATGTTTTTCCCTGGAAACACTGTCCAATTCTACTTATTTTTCCACACGCTGCTCAAAGGTTTCTTCCTTATGATTCTCCCTAAAACTCTCAGACAGAATGAATCTCTCCTTTTCATTCACTCATTTAAGAAATAAATATGGCATGCCTGCTGCATGCCAGGCATTGTTAAAGATTGTTCTAGATTATTCTAGATCAAACAACACTGAACAAAACTAAGATCCTGCCTCCTTGGAGCTTACATTCCAGAGGAGAAAGACAGACTTCAAACAAAATCAATACATTAGTGAATCTATGCCAGAGGGTGACAAGTCTTCTGGAAAGTCATGTAGAGCAGAACAAGGAGGCTGAGGGGTAATGGGTGAGAGATGAGCTGAGATTCTAAATAGGTGGTCAGGGTGGAACTTTCTGGAAGTGGTGACATTTGACCAAGGACTTAGAAGGAGTGAGGAATTGCACATGCAGGTATCTCAAGAAGAGTGTTCTGCACAGAGAGAGAGTCACTATGGAGACCCCGCTGTGGGAACATGCCCGGTGTGTCCTTGGAACAGCATGGAAGCCGGTGTAGGGAGAGTGAAGTGAGTGAGGGTCAAGGGTCAAAGCAGTGGGAGGAGGTCGGAGAATACCGTGTATGGTCAGTGTGTGTGTGTGTGTGTGTGTGTGTGTGCGTGTGTGTGTGTGTGTGTGTGTATTGTGGTACCAGAATCAGGGCTGCAGAGATGCAGGACACTGTGAAGTACTGAAAGGTCTTTGCATTTGGTGAAATCAGTAGCTACTGTAGGATTTGGGGCAGGAGAGTGAGAGAATGTGACTTACGCTGTCAAAGAATCCTTCTGGCGGCTGCATGGGAAACAGACGGTAGGTACAAAGGTGGATGCACGGAGGCTGAGATCCAGGTGGGAGAATGATGCTGGCTCAGCTCAGGTGATTGACTTCAAGGGCTGAGAAGTGGCCAGATTTGGTGCGAATTTTGATTGTGAAGCCAAACAGTCTCATGTTTTATGTTGATCTTACATCACTCTAAATTATCTACTTACTGTTGGCTTCTCTTTTAACATGGTGCCCTTGGAGTGCAGGGGTTGTGTTTTATAATCTGCATATCCCACACTGTGGCTAGCACAATGCCGAGTCCCAGCAGAGTTCAATGAATGTTTAGGGAATAAGCCAGAATTTCTCATTGTGCCAAGTTCTGCCATATAACATGCTGTTTCTTTTTGAAATCGAAATAACTAGAACTAGTAATGCATGAACTACAAGCTAATACATTGATCTTCCCATACTATTTAGAGAAGAAATGTCACAAATGACAAATTCTCTTTCATGAAGCTAAAATTCTGCAACTCCTTCCTAAGATTCTTTATTAAGTTATCAAGAAAATGTAAAATATCAAATGGAATTTGCTAGGGGAAAAAAGCAGATAAAATTGAATTTTCTCTGTTAAAAACAGTCTGGTTCTTTGCGATTTGCCACATTTCCTTCTTCCCACTTGATTTCAACATTTTTCATCTTTCCTGAAATTGGCGGTGACCCTGAACTCTGCATTTCCCCAATGGCTTCTTGTAGAGATGCTTTTCACCAAACACCAACAAGTCAACGTCAACCTCAACCATAGGGCTAATTTTACGTTTCTTTGGCAAACCACTTTGACTTCAGATTAAACATCTCATCCTGCAAGAGAATCACATAGGAACTATCCTATTAATAGTAAGTAAAAGATTTCAAAATCCCTACAGTAAGAATTAGTTGAATATCTCCTCTAAGAGTCTCTTCTTTGATCTTTATTGACACTCATTAAATGAAGGAATAGAAAAATATCTAACTCAAAATTAAATACTTTTAGATTATATGTTTGTCATATCGTGGTAGCTCTAGAAAGTTAAGATTGATCCCAAAGCAATGCAGTGAAGGCCACCTAACAATGTACACAAGATCTAAGTTTTGAGAGCCACAAAAAGTTACAACCACAAGTATGATCTCATCAATTTACTCAGACTATTAAATATGTTAACGGTTACCGGTTGAATTCAAATACACAAAGTCACCACTGCGCTAGTTCCAGAACCTAGAATCTTTCAACACCTGGTCTAATGATTCTTTGCAAGTCTCCACCAATAGTCTGCTGAGAGGCCCTCTGAACGACAACTTCTTTTTTAAAAGTTGTATTTAATAGCTTAGGGGTACAAATGGGTTTTGGTTACCTGTGTGCATAGTTTAGTAGTGAAGAAGTCTGGCCTTTAAGTGGACCTGTCATTCCCACTAGTGCACATCGTATCCTCTCCCCTTCCCAGACCCCCGCTTCTCAGCCTCCAATGTCCATTACACCCTGCATGGCAACTTCTAGAGAACTCTCAGCAGCTGACTGTCTCTCCCCATTGCCCCCATTATTCTTGCCATCCTCTTGAATCAGAACTCAACAAGGGATTCTCTTAGATAAGGACAGTCTTCACTCATTATTACTATATGCTAATCTCGCCATAGCCTTTATGCCACCTCTTTGTTGCAATAGGTCAAAAGTTGATTCAAATGCCTACAGAATTTAGCACCTCTACTGGCAAAGTTCCAAAGGCAAAGCTTAATTTCCTAACCCCCTCCATACCCTCAGTGAGCAAGACTGGAGCATTCTTGAATGATACAGCAGCTAACATCTACATTTACAAAGCAACTTTCCCAACCTTGCCAAAACACAAACCCAAAACAGACAAGTGAATTAAGTGTTTCTTCAGCAGAAATATTTATGTGCCCTAAAACACCTGGATATTTCCCAACCATCCATTCCTTGGTTCTTTGCTGACACAATCACTGAGACACATGCACTTCTGAACTGCGAGAAAACACGGATACATGAAGAAAACCTTTTCAATTCATAATACTCTCCCAATCACTTTTCCAAAGATGCTGCTACTGAAATGGAGGTTTTTCAAGAAATAACCCACCAAATAATTTCAATGCAGGGCTTACAAAGAGCAAGAGCAGAAACTTGAAGAGAAACATATCTGAAATTATTCTGGCAACACCTGAGATCATATAAAAGGTGATGGACGCTTTCAGAGAAATGAATGCAAGATAAGTGCAGAGGTTAGGGGGAAAAAAATCACAAGAAATTCAAACAAATAGGCCTGGAGTTCACAAAACAGCCAGAATCCCCCCCCAAAAAAATATATATATAAATTGCCTGCTGGACTCTGCTATGTTCATATTCAATTTCATCAAGGAGGCATTCCGGAAGGCTGCAGCAGCCTAGTTATGGCATACTCTCCTCCTGCAGGGTCAGCAGAACAACCAGCACCTTCCCAGCCTGGAATTTTCTTTCACACCACATAGTGAGAAAAGGCTCCCTTCTTGGGAAGCTCAAAACAAAGCATTCCTGAAATCTGGAGGATGAATTTGCTGGACACCACAAACTTTAAGACATGTAAACCTTGACATCTGTTTCTCTCTTCCACAGTTTGAGAAGTCCCCAACATCAAAAGACCTCCAAGTCCAGTCTGTCAGCCATCACAAAATTCTGCACAGAATCACAGAGGACAGCACCACACCAACCAAGGTCCCGGGAAGGCTTCCTGCCACACAGAGATTCAGGAGTTTCACAGCTTTCTTAACTAAGACTTCCCAGGGAAGCCTCTAAATGACCAATGGAAACAACTTCCTTGTAAATACATTATTTTTAACCTCCAGAAAAGAAAGCTATTTCCATTGCTAATTTTACACCAACCTCTGTCTCTGACTGTCAGGTTCACACTCATTCTTGTCAATTTTACACAACAGTCTGTTTTTGAGTGTTGTGTGTTTTCCCTTTAAATCAGAAACTCAAAGAATTAAGAATAGCAATGGTGCAATTACAGAATAAAAATATGCTGAATAAATTTTGTTTCCATGTGGTGAATATTTCTCCTTTGGGGAAAACAAAACAAAATTCCACTACCTAACACAACGCATTTATTTATAATTCAGTTCTCAAGCAGCAACTCCGTAACTTGATATCTACAACTCTTGCTGTGTTCTCAGAAGAGAATGTCTTTTCAACTCACTTCCTTTTGGGTTTGACAGTTTTAATCAGGTGCATTTAATTGGACCAATATACAACTCAGAACATCATTCAGAAAGACGCGGAGTGGAAAGAAAAATAAGAAAAAGACAGCTATTAATTCTCATGCCTTTTGGTTGAGGCTCCAGTAAGTGGAGAAGAAAGCCTAAAAATCTCATTTATTTTTCTTTCTTTTTTTTTTAATTTTAAAAGTGTAGGGTACAATTCAGGATACAAGTCATCATAGGACAGGTAAAGTTTGGGCCTCCCTTTGGTCTCCACTTTGCCTGGTTTGAGATCAATTTCCTTTATTGATGTTATGTGTCCCCCCCTTTCTCCCCTGGTATCTTTTCTTTGCTTCCTTCCTCCCTCCCTCCCTTCCTTCCTTCCTTCTTTCCCTCCTTCCTTCCTTCCTTTCTTCCTTCCTTCCAAGTTGAAGTCTCACTCTGTCACCCAGCCTGGAGTGCAGGGCACAATCACGGTTCCCCATAGCTTCAATCTCTGGGCTCAGGCAATCCTTCCGCCTCAGCCTCCTGAGTAACTGGGACTACAGGAGCATGGCACCACGCCCAGCTAGCTGTTTTATTTTTTTTGTAGTGATAAGGTCTTGCTATGTTGCCCAGGCTGCTCCCAGGCTCAAGCAATCTTCTCACCTTGGCTTCCCAAAGTGCTAGGGATTATAGGTGTGAGCCATCACACCTGGTCCCATTTCTAAATCTACCCACAAGCTATTCGCATCAGTTGATCCACATGAATCTAGCCAGCAGGTTTTCATGAGAACAGGGCTCAAATTCTTGGGACTCACCTGGCATGGGGTTGACTCACGGTCAATTCTCAAATAGTTAATGTTGCCAACATCCTCTTTCTGTGACCACAGGTGTGTTCACCTGGCACTTACCAACTAATCTTTTAGTTTATTTTCATCTAAAAATCTTCTAAGTTTCCTTACCTAATATACACCTATATAAACCTTCATGTTAATCAGTTATACCTACAACACCTACTGCAAATCATACAACCAACTTTTACATGCAATTTTATGTAAAAGTGGTTCATAAAGTATAAGGAGCTATACACATAAGTTATTAACAAAATCAACACTAATAAGTAACTTCACTCAGTTGGGCACGATGGCTCACGCCTATAATCCCAGCACTTTGGGAGGCTGAGGTGGGAGGATTGCTTGAGCCCAGGAGTTCAAGATTGGCCTGGGCAACATAGTGAGACCTTGTCTCTACAAAAAAAAAAAAAAAAAAAATCAAAATATTAGCCAGGTGTGGTGGTTTGCACCTATAGTCCCAGCTACTCAGGAGGCTGAGGCAGAAAGATCTCCTGAGCCCAGGGATCAAGGATATAGTGAGCCATGATGGTGCCACTGCACTCCAGCCTGAGATACAGAGACCCCAACTCAAAAAAACAACAACACACACAAAGCTGACTTCATAAAACATATGTTTACTGATTATGTACTATGTTCAGTGAACTGTTCTCTACGGTAGGGAGACTCAGAGATGCAATCATATCTGGCACAAAAGTTTATAATGAACGAAGGGCGAGGGTTGCACAAGTGTTCAAAGCACAATGACTGGCGCCACCACACAGGAACAGAGCAAGGATTATGTGAGCACAAAAGAGGGAACCACTAATTCCACTGTGCAGGTGGCTTTAGCAATGAACCTCAAAGGATGAAGATTTTCATGGAAGACAGAAGTTCATTTACAAGCTGCCTTGCTCTTCTGCACAAAAAGGAAATCTTCTGGTCATAGAGAAAGCTAACATGCAGTTGATAGATGATGGATAAATTAACCGGATGAAAAAAGTTGTATCTCTTAATTCCATCTATGAATTATCTCTTCTATCCATGGTGAATGCTACCATTAATTTGTTAAAGGCAGATTTTACCAATTGCCTCACTGTACTCGCTAGTTTTGAAATCCAACTATCAGGTTATAAATACCTGGAGGCAGTGCTACGCGTTAGTCATTTTTTGTTCCTGCTCGATGCCCTGCTCATAGTAGGGGTATCTGGGCTCCTGTGGTTGTAAATGACAGAAAACCAGCAGGACTGCATGAAGCAATAAGGGAATTTTCTCAGTTCCTGTACCAAACAATAAAAGGGGCACAATGGAGCCAGCATCAGATAGGATGTCGAAAGCACCATCAGGGCTGCTCTCATTCGCCTCTAGTGTCTTCCTCTCAGGCCACTTTTCCCAGGAGGCTGAAAACCTGGCTGCAACCGGTTCTGGGTTTTCACTCTCAATGACTTCCCACCAAAGAAAGGTCTTTCCGCCTCTGATTGGCCTGTTGGAGGTCCTGTTCCCCTCCCAGGGCCTATCACTGAAGCCAGAGGGCGGGCTCTACCATGGACTCAATGTGGGTCACAGAAGAAAGGAGAGGGAAGAGGTATCAGGAAGACAAAGGCAGTGACCTCTATAATGTTTAATAAAGGTTTCTTCTGCTGCCTATCAGGCTGTTCTGAACCAATTTCATGATGTTAAGCATAAAACACATCCGCATTGGGGCTGCTTTCACTTGCCAAGTTTTCAATTCTCCCCTGGAAGCCTGAGCGCCGGCCCCACATTGCCCCCTCTGCCTGAAACTGAGGGACCTCCGGGGTCTTCAGGGCTCCAAGTCCACAGTCCGAGGGGGGAAAGCACGGCCAGCCACCGGTCCCCCAGGACACAGACTCAGAGATCACAGTTATTGAAACACGGATGCCCAGGGCACCCAACCACGGTCAGCGTGGCCAGGAAGAAAATTTAAGAACTGCTAGTTATTTAAAACTGGCAGGGTGGAGAAGACAACCCGGATTCCTGTCACCGGTCCAGCTGGGGAAAAGGTGCCGCCAGGGCATGGGGAAATGAGAGGCAGTCTGGAGAGACGAGTCGGCAGACAGGGGCTGGGGTGGGGGTGGGTGGGGGGTTTCGTGGGCCAACATGAGTCTTTTTGCAAACGGCAACATTTTCCAATGACTATTTTAAGTGACCGCGAGTAAAACAAAGGTAAGAAAATGAACACATCATTCCCTGGATGCAGACTGAGTTCCAAATAGCATCTCAGCCGGCTTCAATCTTTTCATATAAAGTCCTCAACCGGATCATCCACGGCCGAGGAACTGCCCAAGCTCCTGCAATAAGCTGCCCATCTCAGCGTGAACGGCAACTCCTCCATCCTTCCTATCACACCGACCTCAAACCCTGCAGCCACCCTGACTCTTTCTCTTTCTCTTGCATCCCATACGCAATTCGTTGGCAGACTCTCTTGGTTCTACTTTCGATATAGGTCCCAAATCTTGCCACTAGGCACCATTTCCATCACCAGAACCTTGACAGCGGCCTTCCCACACTGTTTAACTTCATTCCCAATCTTCCCCACTATTCTCAACCAGCAGCCAGAGGAAGGTCTCAAAAATCTTAGGTCAAATTCCATGACTTCCATCCCAAAGCCTCCCCAGTGCTTCCCACTGTTTCTCAAAATCAAATACAAAACTCTCACCTTGACCTCAAGGCCGGCCATAATCTGTATCCCTGGGACCTTCTCTCCTACCCCTCTTCCTTGCTAGGAAAATAAAATCCTATCTCAGGGACTTAGCAATAGCCCTTCCTTTGCCCTTAATCGTTTTTCTCAGATCTCTCTTCAAACTTCACAGAGAGAGAGAAGACATTGTTTTGTTTGTCGCTGTACTCTCAGCACTTAATTCTAAGTCTTGTGGTACGGAGCACAGAGCATTTATTTGTCAAATGCATGAATACAGGAAGAATAGGCTTAACCATCAGAAAGGAGACACCGGCCTTTAATAGAAAAAGAACTGTTTTCAAAATTATGAATTATAACGCTATTTTTCTCATGTGAGTCGATCACAGAACACGGAAAAGACTCCGGTTTTACAAACTGTCCCACCAAAGTTTCCCTAAAGGCCAAGGAAAGAGAACAACAACCTAGGGGAATTTGGGATGGAAACCGAAGCCCCCTCTAAGAAGCCCCAAATTTCTTTGAGTTTTACCTTAACATTTCTGCACTCTATTTGCAGCTTTGCCTGTCTTTACTTAATAATACTGGGGTGTTTCCCACAAATTGTCAAGGAAAATGGATTCTCCAGAAAGATGCAACATGTTTCTCTGGACACTCACCTTTTCTGGAGAAACACGTACCCTATTTGGAGAAGTAAGAATGTATAAAAATACCTAGCACTAAGAGCTCAGTAAAGGGTGGTTACCACCGCAACTGGTATTACTAACCAGAAAACAGATAGTATTAGTCCTATTACCCCACTTTAAGAGACAACACGGAGGATAAAGTAACTTGCTAGGATCAAACAACAGATCTGTAAGGTATAAACAACTACCTGTTGAATTTGAATTTTGTTATATAAATGATTTTAGAGATGGAAAAACCTTGGGGATTTAGTCCACATGGCGAGTCTCTGAGCTGAGGACTAGCGAGGGTCAGTGGCTTGTCCAAAGACCCACAGTTGACTTACAAACACAGGCAGAACTTGAGCTCAGATGGCCCAATCTGGAGACCTATACTTGTACTACTGAATCATGGTACCATTCAATCAGCATAAAATAAGTACATGTCTTTTGTTTTCCTTGAGTTCGATTCTCACTCTGTCGCCCAGGCTGGAGTGCAGTGGCACGCTCATGGCCATCGCAGCCCCGACCTACTGGGCTCAGGCGATCCTTCCACCTCAGCCTTCCAAGAAAGTGGAACTACAGGTGCACGCCACCAGGCCCAGCTAATTTTTTGATTTATTGTAGAGATAAGGTCTCGCCAAGTTGCCCAGGCTGTTCTCAAACCTGTGGGTTCAGGCAATCCTCTCACCTTGGCCTCCCAAAGTGCTGGGATTATAGGCATGAGCCACTGCGCCCGGCCCAGCTAATTTTTTTATTGTAAAGACGAGGTCTTCCCAAGTTGCCCAGGCTGGACTCAAACCCCTGGGTTCAGGCAATCCTTTCCCTTTAGCCTACCAAAGTGCTGAGATTACAGGTATGAGCCACTGTGCCTGGCCAATAAATGCATTTTAAAACAAGCCCTGGCACATAGCAGGCTCCTAGTAAGCATTTGTTGAATGAATGAACAATCATGAAAATATGCCTGGTACTATGTTAGACATGTTCATATTCATCAGCAAATTTCATCCTCACAATAATTTTATGCAGTAGACCATCCTCTCTTCATTTTATAGACCAGGAAACCAAGGTTCCAAACGTTAATGGCTCACACAATACGCATGCTTACTGAGTGGCAAAGTCAGGTCAAACCCAGAACATCTACCAGAATGTGAACCACTTGACAAAAAGATAATTTTTCAGGTAACCCCAAATCACTAAAGTACCATCAGGTACTCAACATTCTTAAAATCTTATTCTGATTGGATGTTAAAAATGCATATACACTCCAACATAGTATGTTGACACTGATTGTGTCTGTAGTACATGTGTCTCGGGAGCGACTAGAACTTTACAACAGCTGGTCCCGACATTAAATAGTCCCAAGCAACTATGTACTATAGGTTACTATTCCTACCTTAATAGTCCTTTTGAATACTTTTGTTCTTTATTACGACCTAAGCATAAATCCTTTCTTCTAAATGTATAATTCTTTGCCATAAGCTAAGATAAAAAAAAAATCACCAGGCTTATTAAACCATGTGCAAACTAGAGATGAATACCTCACATCATAAGTTGAATTGAAAACCCCCTAAAAATGCTGAAGTTCTAACCCCCAGGACATGTGAATGTGACCTTATTGGGAAACAAGGTTTTGCAGATGATCGAGTTAAGATGAGGTCATTAGGGTGAACTCGAATCCAATGACTAACATGCTTATAAAAAGGGGAAATTTGGATGCAGGGACAGACACACATACAGGGAGAACACGGTGTGAAGACTGGAATCTACCTAGGAGCTACCAGTAGCTAGAAGAGACCCTTCCCAATTGCTTTCAGAGGGACTGTGACTCTGCAGACACATCGGTCTTAGACTTTTAGCCTCCAGAACCGTGAGGCCATGCATTTCTGTTGTTTAAGCCACTTGTTTGTGGAACTCTGTTATAGCAGCTCAGAAAACTAATACAAGTAAATCTGGATGACAGCCTGAGACTTTTTTTCTGGATTTTTTTCACCTCTGGATTCTAAATTGTAGCCTCAGTGAGTAATCTGGTTTTTTATAAGCTGGGTATTATTGCACAAAACTGACCACACTGCCAATCAGTGTTAAGTCCTTCCAGGCTGGAAAGATTGTGAGTAGACGAGCAGGTTATTTTTTGCCTGTGTCTAAATTTTAGCCAAATTTCTTTCAAATTAAGATTTTTTAAAAAGACATTAGCAAGAGGGGCCTTCGAGTACCAGAGCTACTTAGAAATCTCCAAACAGAAAAAAAATGCTCTTCCTTACATATGTTGCAGCAAACTAATAAGAAAGAGATAGTTGAAAATATAGCTTGAATCCACTCACCAAAAGGCCATTTTAAGGACCAAAATGGTCCTGGTTAGTCCACAGATTGATTACTTGTTCCCTCACCCTTTCGTGCACCTCCATGTTATAAAAAAAACACATAGAATCTGTCCCCTCAAGCAATCAGAAGTAAATTTACCATGGCTACCACATCGTTATCAGAAAAATTGTCTGCTAAGGCTGATAAATCGGTCGATTATCTGCTTCCTTGACTTTTATTTCCTCTTGTATAAATGTTGTCATCTTAACATTACCAATACTTGTTATAAGATGAGTGATAAATTACTAAACTACTGACATCATCAGTAAAAAAATCCTTGATGGATCAAAAAAGGACTTAACCAAAACCAAAAAAGGTTCAATAGCATAATAATGCATTCTATAATCTAAGAAAGAGTACTGCAGAGAAAGAGAAATGACTACTTCTCAAAATCTTACACATAAAAGGATACTTTTTTTTGTCGGGCTCATATGGCAAGAGCACTGGCATCGTGTACCTTGTAATGAAACATATTATAGTCCATCTTGTCTGCCAAAGAAGAACTTGGTACAGTAAGTCCTTTATTTACTAAAAATATACATATATCCAGAAAGAAAAAGGGCTGTGGGAGATAAGACATTTAGCAATGGAGAAGAGACAAGAATTGCTTTTTATTTAGTGCTTAAGTACATGTAAAACAAAAACTACATATAAGTACATATAAAACAAAGCAGCTCCCCCTAACTCCACCTCACCGCCCCCTCCCCTCCACCACACAACACACACACACACACACACACACACACACACACACTCACACTCACAAAAAGATATTGCTGCTACTGGCTGTGTGAGAATATTTTATCAGTTATGCACAAGAATCCATGACACCAAAGGACAGCCGATTTCAAGGGAAACCCTAATTCAACATTAACTTGAAACATTTAGGCCAACAATTTTAACCTCTACTCCCACCAGGCTTTGTGTCAGGGCTGCTATCAAGTGGTCAAATGTTTCCTTACTCCTTTTTTCCTTTTATTTTCCCTTCCCACCTTCTGGTACCCCATGAGAAGTCAATGACAGGCAGCAAAAACAATAAAAATTAGCAAAAAACTATAATTAACTAACAAATGAAGGTAATTCTAAGAGCCAGCATACTCTGCAGTTAAATGAATATTCCTCGAGTCCAGGGGAGGTAACTTCCTTTCTTCTCGGGTATTCCTCGGGCACGCTACTTGGGGCTTTCCCTAAGAGAGCTTTGCTAGATCTTTCACCTGAAAGAAACCTGGCACTGTTTTCTAGTTCTTTGTCACCATCAGTGATGTTCCAGAGGACACTTTCATTTTATTTCCCAACACAGCTCGGATGCTTCTTGTCTTTGTTTTATGCTCCTCTAACAGAATACCAAGATGAGGTAATTAATAAGGAACAGAAACGTACTGGCTCACAGCTCTGCAGCCCTCGGGGCCGCATCTGGTAAGGCCCTTCTTGCTCCATCATCAAATGGCACGAGAGAGCAAGACATGACCAAACTCACTTGTACAACAAACTCACTCTCGCAATAGTGAGCCCACTCCTGAGATAAGGACATCAATCTATTCATGTCACTACAGCCCTCATGACCTCCTCTTAAAGGTCCCACCTCTTTACAGCATTGCACTGAGGATTAAGTTTCCAACACGTGAATTTTGGGGGACACATTCAAACCACAGTCTACCATTCCTGGCCACCCAAATTCATGTCCTTCTCACTTGCAAAATACATTCATTTCATCTAAACAAAAAAAGTCCCAGAAATCTTAACTTGTTCCAACATCACCTCAAAAGTCCAGAGTCTCATCTAAATCAGATCTGGATGAGACTGAAGGCACGATTCATCCTGAGGCAAACTCCTCGCCCAATCTCTCAGCTGTGAGCCTGTGTAATTAAACCTGTTATCCATTTCCAAAATATAATGGTGGGATAGGCACAGGATAGACATTCTCATTCCAAAAGAGAAACAGGCAAGAGGACAGGGACACTGGTCTCAACTAAGTCCAAAATCTGAGAGGTCAAATAATATTAAATCTTAAGATGCCAGAATGGTAATAATCTCCTTTGATTCCATGTCCCCAGTCCTGTGTATACTAAGGTGGGGACTGGGCCCCCAAGGCCTCAGGCAGTCCCACTCCTATAGTTTTGCTGAGTTCAGTCCACACAGCAGAGTCTTCTGCTTGCAGCTTTTCCAAGCTGGAGTTGCACGCTGGTAGCTCTACCATTCTGAGATCTTGGAGGCTACTTCACTCCCGCGACTCTACTAGGCATTGCCCTTGTGGGGACTCTGCGGTGGCCTCACTCCTATGGCTTCACTAGGAATAGCCCTAGTGGAGACTCTGCATTGTGTCTGTCCCTGTGAAATCTCCCTTGTCCATCAGGCTGTCTGTGAAACATAGGTGGAGGAAGCCATGCTCCGCCGCTCTTGAATTCTGCACACCTGTAGACTTAAGATCACATGGACAACACCAAGATTTGCTGCTTGCATCTTCAAAGCTGCAACACCTGGGGTGACACCTGTCTGCACTGGAATTTGGGGAGCAGAGACTTGAGGCAGCCCTAGGCAGCAAGCCTCAAGGTTCCAAAGGTGCCCTAGGCTTGTCTTTTGACATATATCCTTCCCCCAGCTCTTGGCACACTGGGCCTGTGATGGAAGGCGGGAGGCACTGGTGATCTTCTAAGTGCCTCTGTGGCCCTTCTCCCATTGGTCCTTGGCTTTCTTCTATCCATGTTCCTCTCCCTATCAATTGGTCGCTTGGCTACACCCAGGGTTTCCTCCCCTGAAAATGCTTTCATTCTCTACTACATGGCCAGGCCCAGAATCCTTCAAATTCCTGAGTTCTGTTCCCCTTTGAATGATAAATTCCATCTTCAGGTCATTTCTCTCTTCTCTCATTTTACTGCATGCAGGTAATAGAAGCCATGTAGATCTTGCAATATCTTGCTTAGAAATTTCTCCTGCCAGATAGTGGCTCTTAAGTTCTACCTTCCTAAAAGCCCTAGAACATGGATACAATTCAGCCAAGTTCTTCACCACTTCATAACTAGGAAGGACTTTACTCCAGTTTCCAATGAGACAGTTCTCTTTTCTGTCGGGGACCTTATCAGAATGGCCTTTACTGACCATATCTCCACCAACATTCTGATCACGACCATTTAAGCAATCTCTAAGAAGTTTCAGACTTTACCTATAGCTCTCTTCTTTTTAAGCCCTTATCAGAATTCCCCTTAATGCTCTGATTATGGCAATCTAGGTTTTTTCTACCCACTCCTCCAAATTCTTCCAGCCTCGACTCATCACCCAGTTCCAAAGCCACTTCCACATTTGCAGGTATTTGTTGTAGCAACAACCCCACTTCTCAGCACCAATTTTCTGTCTTGGTCCATTTTAAAAAATTTTTTTGAGTTGGAGTCTCACTCCATCGTCCAGGTTGGAGTGCACTGGTATGCTCACAGCCACCCCAGGGTCAACCTACTGGGCTTCCGCGATCCTTCTGCCTCAGCCTTCCAAGTAGCCGGAACTACAGGCACGTGTTACCACACCCAGCTAATTTTTGACTTATTGTAGAGACAAGGTCTCACCATGTTGCTCAGGATGGTCTCAAACCCACAGGTTCAGGCAATCTTCTTGCCTCGACCTCCCAAAGTGCTGGGATTACAGACTTGAACCATCGTGCCCGGCCTTCGGTCCATTTTAGGCTGCTAAAACTTAACCCCCAAGACTGAATAATGTATAAAAAACTGAATGTATTGGTTCACAGTTCTGGAGGCTTGGAGGTTTGAGATCAAAGCATCCTAACTTAGCTGAAGGCATCACATGGTGAGAGAGTGAGAAACTAAGAGTGGGCCAAATTCACTTTTATAACACACTCACTCCTGTGAAAACAACATTTATCCATGCACGAGGCCAGAGCTTCTTAAGGTCCCTCTTAATCACCTCTTAAAGGCCCC
This sequence comes from Cephalopachus bancanus, assembly GCA_027257055.1. NCBI lineage: Eukaryota > Metazoa > Chordata > Mammalia > Primates > Tarsiidae > Cephalopachus > Cephalopachus bancanus. The sequence continues at coordinate 7,330,715 of JAPVLO010000010.1, read as the reverse complement.
ACCTCTCAACACAGTTGCGCTGGAGATCAAGTGTCCAAAACATGAGCTTTGGGAGACGTTCAAATCATGGCATTCCTAGAAATGCATCAAGTGGTAAGACTGAGGTCTGGGAATATGCTCCACTGTCACTTTAGATAAGGCTCAACCCCTCGGTAGATGTTCAACAACCAAAAAAACTGTGGCATGCATATGCCATCTCCTGGCATAAGGTACATTATTTGTACATTAGTTCCTTTTTTTTAAAGCTAATTTTGTATTCGAATAAGCACGCCCCTTCTTTTCATCTTATGAAACTAAGAACTGTCTGCCGCTCTCTAGCTGCAACATTTCTCACATAGATTATACGAATTTAGTTAACCAGCTTAGCCTCCACCAGCAACTGTTTTGGACTTACTTAGAGAAAGTCGTTTTTGTTTTTGGTATTTTCATATTAATATCAGCAGCAGTACATCTGACTCTAAGCTTTGTGGGCCACACACAGTCTCTTCCATATTCTTTGGTTTTTTTTTACTGTTGCTGTTGGTTATTTTTTAAATAACCCTTTAAAAATGCAAAAAAAAAAAACCAGTCTTAGCTCAAGGCATTGCATGAAAACAGGCCATAGTTTTCTGACCCTTGCTCTAAAGAACAGGAACTTTTTCTTCATAATATAAGCAGAATGGTACTCTAAAATGGTACTAACAATTCAGATACATGGCAACAAGTTTCAGCATCATCGGGATGGAATACAGTGTGGCACAATCACAGCTCACTGTAGCTGCCAACTCCTGAGCTCAAATGATCCTCCTGCCTCAGCCTCCTGAATACCTGGCACTATAGCTGTGTGTCACCATGCCTGGCTAGTTTTTTGTAGAGATGAGGTTTTGCTATGTTGCCTAGACTGGTCTCGAACTCCTGGCCTCAAGTAATCCTCCTGACTCAGCCTCCCAAAGTGGTAAGATTACAAGCAGGAGCCACTGCACCTGGCTCATCATCATCTTTTTAATCCAGCCACTTGCGTGAGTCATTGAGCACCTCTGTGCCTCTGTCTCCTCATCTATAAAATGAGGGTTTAGGATACATAAGTAGTTGACAAAATACATCAAGGAACCCTTGGACTCTCAGGCAGGATCAGGCTCTATAAATCTATCCCTTAGCTTAGCTCCCACCCTAGTACACGCCTAACCAGCACAGCCCTGCTTTGATCTTTTCTATATAGTGGGCCTCTCCAGAAAGAAAGAGGTTCCACAATTTTTGTGTGTTGTTTTGTATTCATAACCACTGTATTCGATGACCTCAGGGATCCTTTATGAATCCGTTTTGGACCATCAATCCTTTTCCAATCAATTTACTGGGGAGCAAGTGTCAGGTAGATAGAAGTGATATAAAATCCTATCTTGAGTCTTTAAAGGAAGAGAAGCAAAAGCAAGAAAGATTTTATTCTAAGGAGCCACCTGCATTTGTTTACACTGGTGGAAGTTCACCAGACAGCCAGACTTGGTTCCCAAGTTCCTCACGTGTCATGAGAAGGAGAGTTCATTCCTGCATCTCTCTGCTTAGGACTAGGAAAAGCAGAATGGTTTCGCAATGGAAGGAGCATGGAGCTGAGACTCAGAGAGCAAGTTCCACTTTGCGTTTGGAACTTCCCAGCTGTATACCTTCTGATACTTATTTAACACAAATTGAAGACCCTACTATATACTAAAGGGTGTTAGGGATACAGTGATGAGCCAGAAAGCTGTGACACACTCTGCCCCCCATTACTGGGATCCTCATCCATAAGGTAGGGTAATCGCACCTGCTCCCTCTCTCATACACAGCGGTCCTGCGGAGATGGCCAAGTATTCGTAAACTGCAAAGTGTGAACAACATGGAAGTACAAAATGACAGATTCTCCTCCTTTTAAGTAGGTAAAAGATATGGAGCTTCAAGAATTTACCAAATTGATAAGACCATAGTAAGTGTGGTACAGCCCTCCCCCCAAAAAAAACCCATTTATAAATCATGAAATGCATGGCAAAACAACAGGGGTACAGTATTTGGAACCAGAGATCCCACCCAAATCCTACCCTGCCATGGACTATGCCCACCTGACACCTACCAGCTCCTTCTCTCACATATAGACTAGGATACTAATACCTGCAATTTTACAGAGTTATTGTAAAGGTAAATTAGCATTATATAAATAAAGTACCTGGCACAGACTTGGCACTTAGGGAATAATAGTTTTTCCATTTCCCCTCCTCCCAGGCACCTAGAAGTCTCAGATGAGAAAACATGATGTTTGAAAGAGTAGAGCTTACCTCAGAACTGTTGATGTTGCTACCCAACCCTATATCATAATCACCCTGACCAAAGGGGACAGGAAATTTCTGGTTGTTATGACCATGGAATCCAGATGCAGAATATGCCCAGTCATCAGGAAAATCTGACAGTCTTGGCACAGTTTGAGGACAGAAAGAGAGCAACAGCCAATAGCTGAGGGGAGACTACAGTTTGGAATGTGCCACAGACTTCCAACCACAAAAGTTCTCTCTTGCACTTAGACTGTGGTATTCCCTGCGGCGTAGGCCACGGCCTCTGCTCTTCTCAGCAAGTCTCCTTGGGAAGGGGAGCACGTGACTTTCTTCAGGCATCTCTAGGCCATATTCACATGAACGCCCAGGGCACTGCTCATCACCTCCTACCCAGCCCAGAGGTACAGTTTCGGCAAATCCTTTTCTCCTTTCTGAAAGAGGAGGACAGCAGGAGATGGTCTCCAAATCCTTCCCATCTCTAAAAACTCTTTGATTTTGTGACCCATTCTTAACTTCTTTGTTTCCTCATTCAACAGTGTTTATGGACCGCAAACTAGATCTTTGATTCTGTGACCGGTTCTTCACTTCTCTCTTCATTCATTCTTCAACAATATTTATTGACCACCTACTATAACCAGTTACTGTTATGTGCAAGAGTGTACAAAAGTGAATAAGAAATAAGGTCGGGCACGGTGGTTCAAGCCTGTAACCCCAGAACTTTGGGAGGCCGAGGCGAGAGGAGTGCCTGAGTCCAGGGGTTTAAGACCAGCCTGGGCAACTTAGTGAGACCTCGTCTCTACAGTAAATAAAAAAATTAGTCAGGCTTGGTGGCACATGCCTGTAGTTCCAGCTACTTGGAAGGCTGGGGTGGAAGGATCGCCTGAGCCCAGCAGGTCAAGGCTGCAGTGACCATGAGCACGCCACTGCACTGCACTTCAGCCTGGGGAACTCAAAAAAAAAAAAAAAAAATAGTTCATGCCCTCAAAAAGTTCACAGTGAGTGGGATGCAGTGGCTCACACCTGTGATCCTGACATTTTGAGATGTGGGAAGATTCCTGGAGGCCAGGAGTTCGGGACCAGCCTAGTACATATAGTAAGACTGTGCCTCCACAAAAAATAGAAGAAATTTTTTGACGCAGAGTGAAATCTTGTTTAAAAAAAAAAAGTTCACAGGCAATAAGGACATTGACAAATAAACCACTATAATGTGTCTAGGAGATTATTATGGTAGAACTACGGGAATCAGGGAAGAGGGATGCTTAATTCTGCCCAGTGGGTAGAAAAATGGAAGGGGACTGGGCACGGTGACTCAAGCCTGTAATCCCAGCACTTTGGGAGACCGAGGTGAGAGGATTGCCTGAGCCTAGGGTTCGAGATCAGCCTGGGCAAATTGGTGAGACCCTGTCTCTACAATAAGTCAAAAAATTAGCATGTGCCTATAGTTCCGGCTACTTGGAAGGCTGAGGCAGAAGGATCACCTGAGCCCAACAGGTCAAGCCTGTGGCGGCCATGAGCATGCCACTGCACTCTAGCCTGGGCGATGAAGTGAGTCTCCAACTAAAAGAAAAATAAATAGATAATGGAAGGGAAGGAAAACAGAAAGGCTTTTCAGAGAACTAAGTGCTGAAGGCTAAGTAGGAAGTTATCGGGCAAATCAGATGGGTTGAAGATATTCTACAAACAGGGAAAAGAATATGCCAGGGTAAGGAGGTGTAAATATGGTCTGCAGAACAGATAATTCAATATGAATGAAACAAGGGGTATACGAGGTGGCGGAGGAAAGGGAGGCTCAAATGATGAAGCATCTTCTAGACTTCTCTTCTTAGCAAAGTCTAGAAGTCCAAACTTTATCCTTTTAGAAAATGCCTAAAAGATCTTAAATAGGATTATGTGGATTATAGGAGCGTTTTAGAAAGTCTACCATGGTGCTGTGTGAAGACTGGATTATAGAGGCTGGGGAGAGAAAGGGAGAGGTGAGACGAGGCCAAAAAAAAAAAAAGAGGTAGATTGTCAACTATTTCAATTACTATGGGAAAAAATAAGAGGCAAAGGGCAGCCATGCTGAATTCTGGAGATATTCTGGAAGTAGAATCCACAAGACTTAGCGATCAGTTTGATGATGGGGGAGGAAAAAGAGAGGGTGGCATTTGGATTACACCCAGGTTTCTGTCTTGGGTGAGTGGGTTCAGGCATGGTGAGGCTAGCAACCCAGAAAGAGAACACGAGAAGACCAGAAATACTCCTACTTCCCCAGGCCTGAACATCTCAGCCATCTCTTCTCCCCAGTGATGCAATTTCTAAGACAAACCATGCCAGACCCGTGGCACTCACTGGATTTCTTCTCCATCAGGGGTACCAGGAGATCATAGGATAGACATGGACCATCTTCACAGACTAATGCTTTCATGTACATACGTATATGTATAAGGAACAAAAGTAATTTAGCCGTTGAGTTTATTTAAATCATATTTAGTTTAAAACGACAGGTATATTATAGAGTAAAATGCATATTTTCATCCAAATTCGTAGATAGACAAGAAAATTCAAAGGCATTTCAAAAAAAATCTCACAGAAGCTGTGAGAACCCTCATCAAGTAAGGGTTCCCCTCTTTGGGAATCTTGCCTTTTGGGGTCTTCAGCGAAAATATTCATAAAGTGCTACAGTGTAGCATTATCTTGTAATGCTGCAGAAACACGCAGCACCAAGACTTGGCATTTCCACTTCTATTTTTTTTTTTTTTTTTTTTTTTGAGTTGGAGTCTCACTCGGTCGCCCAGACTGGAGTGCAGTGGCCGCTCCCGGCCACCGCAGCCTCGCCTGCTGGGCTCCAGCGATCCTTCCGCCTCAGCCTTCTGAGTAGCCAGAATTACAGGCATGCGCTACCACGCCCGGCTGATTTTTTTATTTATTGTAGAGATGAGGTCTCGCTGCCCAGGCGGGTCTCGAACTCGCGGGCTCAGGCAATCCACTCACCTCAGCCACCCAAAGGCGCAGGATTACAGGCTGAGCCACCGAGCCTGGCTTCCACTTCTAGATAAGACACCTTAGAGTGGTGGTTCTCAAAGTGTGGTCTGTGGACCCCTATAGGTCTCTGAGACCCTTTCGAGAATCCTCAAGATCACAAATGTTTGTATAATAATCCTAAACTGCCATTTGCCCCTACGACTCCACTGACATTGGTACTGATGAAATGGAAGCAAAAGTGGATAAAACTCTTGGCACCTTAGCTCAAATCAAGGCAGTAGCAACAAACCATTTACTAGTCATCATCGTATTTTTCACTGTTGTACATATTTTTAAAACTACACATTGGCTGTATGTGGTGGCTCGCACTTATAATCCCAGCACTTTGGGAGGCCAAGGTGAGAGGATTGCCTGAGCACACGTGTTTGAGACCAGCCTGGGCAACCTGGCAAGACCTCATCTCTACAATAAACCAAAAAATTAGCCAGGAGTGGTGGTGCGTGCCTGTAGTTCCAGCTACTTGGAAGGCTGAGGCGGAAGGATCACCGGAACCCAGCAGGTCGAGGCTGCGGTGGCTGTGAGCATGCCACTGCACTCCAGCCTGGGTGACAGAGTGAGACTCCAACGCAAAAAAATAATAAATAAATAAATAAATACTAACACACAAAAAGAAAACAGGAAAATTCTGCCAATTCCACTTCAGAATGTCTTTGATGAAGCTGTCACAATATTTGTTTTATTGAAGATGGACCCGAGTAAATATCTTTTAAATAGTATATGTAATGAAATATATGTAGAAAGCATTTCTGTTATTACTAAAGTATGGTGGCTGTCTCAAAAAAAGGACATGTGTGATTGAATTAGAAGCTGAACTCACTCATTTTTTTCATTGGATGTCACTTTTTTTTTTGAGTTGGTGTCTCACTCTGTTTCAAGGTTAGAGTGCAGTGGCACGCTCACCGCCACCACAGCCATGACCTACTGGGCTCAAGTGATCCTTTTGCTTCAAGTAGCTGGAACTACAGGCATGTGCCACCACGCCGGGCTTATTTTTTTATTTATTGTAGAGATGAGGTCTCACCAAGTTGCTCAGGCTGGTCTCGAACCTGTGGGCTTAGGCAATTCTCTCACATCGGCCTTCTGAAGTGCTGGGATTAAAGGTGTGAACACCGTGCCCAGCAGGATGTCACTTTTAATTGAAAGAATAACTGACAAACTATGGTCATTCAAATGTGGGTATTTGGCAGACTTTTCATTGGAAATGAATAAAATATGACTGATACTTCAAGGAAAAACTGACAGTATTTGTTGCCAATGATAAAATGTAAGCTTTCAAGCAAGAATTAAAATTTTGGAAAACTTGTATCATATACTGTGAATTTGATAGCTTCCCAATACAGTACTTAAAGACTTTTCAGATAACATCAGTGTTGATAGCAATAAAGTTTTTTTTAATATTGTGGAGCAAAATGTGTCAACATTTGGTAATCTACATAACTCAGTGAACCAATATTTCCCAAATGTCCAGTGCAAGAGGTTATATGCACATCAATCTATTCAGAACCATTCCAAACGCAGAGAGACCAGCAGATTTTAATGTAACAAAATATGAAAAGTTCATTGAAATGTTTGATTCAACATTGCAACTAACCTTTAAGAAGCTACCTCTTTTTGAGTCTTGATGTATATCAAACAATATTCACAATTATCTAAAAGAGATATTGCCTATCTTTTTTGAAGTCAGACTTTCTTCAGATATTCCATGTCATAAAAAAAAGAATGCAGCAGCAGATATGAGAATCTAGTCTTCTGTTATGTCAGGCATTAGAAGATTTGCAAAGATATAAAACAATGCCAAACTTCTCATTACATTTCTTTGGAGAAAATATTTTTCACTAAACATATACTATTTGCCCCTTTCACTTTCTGCCATGAGTTGAAGCAGCATGAGACTCTTATCAGATGGCCTATCCAATCCTGGACTTCCCAACCTTCAGAATCATGAGCCAAATAAATTAATTTCTTAAATAAACTTTTTAAAAAAAGGTCTCCAGATAGTGACATAGTAAATGGATTTCTACATTAATGTTTTAAAGCTATGTCCAAATTGCTCAATGAAGTGCACAGAGTCATCTACACATAAAAACTAATTTGTCTTACCTCCACTCAAGAAGTCCACTTGATGTCATTCAACAAGCATTTTTAAATTACCTACTACATAAAGATTCAGCATGTTTTTATTTTCTCACAAGTTGGCTCTTGAGATAATTTACTTCTCTTATCTGTGCTTCAGATTTCTTATGAACAAAAAAGACATTTGAAATAAACGAAGTGTAAGGTTTCTTTGCAGTTCTTATGTCCCAATATCCTAAAATTGTGTGATTGTGCTCATTACTCCCTTCCCTCCCTCCCTCCTTCCTTCCTTCCTTCTTTCCTCCCTGCCTTCTTTTTGTTTTGCTTTTTTTTTTTTTTTTTTTTTAGTGTAGTGGTACAATCAGGCTAACTGTAGCCTTGATCTCCTTGATCTTCCATTTCAGCCACCCAAGTAGCTGGCAATACAGGCACACGCCATCAGGCCCAGCTAATTGTTTTGTTTGTTTGTGTTTCTGTTACTTTTTAAAATTTTGTGTAGAGAGGAGATCTCGCTATGTTTCTCAGACTGGTGTTGAATTCCTGGGATCATGTGATCAGTGCTGGGATTACAGGTATGAAAAAAATAAAATAATGAAATAATTTAGAGTAGACGTAGTGGATTAGAAACATTTTTTCTAATGATAAGAATATTTAGTTATTTATTTATTTGTTTGTTTATTTATTTATTTTGAGTTGGAGTCTCACTCCATCTCCCAGACTGGAGTGCAGTGGCTGCTCCTGGCCACCACAGCCTCAACCTGCTGGGCTCCGGCGATCCTTCCGCCTCAGCCTTCCAGGTAGCTGGAACTACAGGCATGCGCTACCACGCCCAGCTAATTTTTTGATTTATTGTAGAGATGAAGTCTCGCCAAGTTGCCCAGGCGGGTCTTGAACCCGCGGACTCAGGCAATCCACTCACCTCAGCCTCCCAAAGGCGCGGGATTATAGGCTGAGCCACCAAGCCCGGCTGATAAGAATATTTAATTTCTGACCAAAGTGTTTGAAAACCAGGGTCTTAGGGAAATTTACACTCAGGTCGAAATGACAGAAGCATGTATGTTCACCACACTTTTCTTGACAGCAAAATGTGGAAACAAAGCAAACATTCATCGTGGTATGTTTCTACAGTGTAATCTTAGAGAGTCATGAAAATGCACCACAGCTACGTGCATCAACATGGATAATTTCAGAGAGGTAACCGTGGAATGAAACATCGGGATGCAGAATGCATGCTGTATCCCACCACTTTTATGCATTTCAAAGACAAGCAATACTAAACAACATGAACAAGTCTACGGAAAAAGCAAGGGAAACAACAGACAAAACATTTAGGGTAACATGAACTCTTAGGAGACAGGGAGCAGGGGAAGAATGCACAGGCAGATTCAATAGTATCAAAACTTGTTTTCATTTTTCTGTTTGCTTGTTTTGTCGGGAGTCTCACGCTGTCCCCCAGGCTGGCGTGCAGTGGCATGATCACAACTCACCGCAGCCCCCACCTCCTGGGCTCCTCAGCCTCCTCAGTAGCCTAGACTACAGGGTTATGCCACCACACTCAAGTTAATTTTCTGATTTTTTGTAAAGACAAGGTTTAGCTATTTTGCCTAGGCTGGTCTCAAACTTCTAGACTCAAGCAATCCTCCTGCTTCCGCCTCCCAAAGTGCTGGGATTACAGGTGTGAGCCACCACGCCCGTCTGAAACTCGTTAAACTGGGCGGTATGTTCACATAGGTTTGTTTTGTCATGACACTTCAATATACACAAATAAGTGTTAGATATGCTATTCTTTGCAAAAAGCACATACTTTATGATGCTTCAAGAGGAGACATCGCATTAGGACTTTCCTTGCCAATTATTCAGGAACCAAAAAAAAGAGAAGGGGCAGGTGGGGAGGGCAAGCCTGGCCTGAGTGCCTGCAGCACTGACCCCGAGAAGCCCACTCTGAGGCAAAGCTCTCCCACGGGCCCCTTCAGAGGTCACATCCACTGCTGACTATCAGAGACTGGTTTTCCAGCAAGCCTCCCTCCTCAAAAAGGCCGTTTCTTCCTTTAGGCATCATTCTCCATCTCCATTTTTATCACCGTGAAAGAAACCACCACATTTCAAAGCTGATTTTTGAGATGTCATCAAACCACTAATTTCCGCCATCTTAATCTCTTATCACCTAGCCAGCTCCCACCATATTTTTCCCAGCTCTTATCCTGACATCGCCAATATGGTCGCTCTGGTTCAACGAAGTCCTTTCTCCTAGTATTTCTCACATAAATGCACTTTGGGTTTACTGTATTCTCTTTTTAGTTGCTGTCATTTCTTTAACTTGGAATGTTTTCTCTCTCTCCTCTCAAGATCGAAACCCATCGCTTCCTTGAGGATGCTTTATCATTCCTCCTCAAGAATCTATTAGCATCACGCTTACTCTGCGTTTCCTCAAACATTTACACATCTCATTCATAGTATATTGTCTTGCACTTGTTAGCATATTGATTTGTACTTATCCTCTGTGATTGTTTTGTGTCAACATTTGAAAGAACTGTCAGCAGAGACTGCATCCTGCAGAACTTTTGTGAGTCAGGTTAATGCTCAAAACTTTGCCTTAATGAATGAGCACCAAGGGGGGATGAAAACTGTCAGCCAACCCAGTCCCCACTGCTCTGACAGGACACCATGTGCGTTGCCACATGCCCTGACTCCCAAAAGCTCTCAATCACTTATACTCAAAGATGAGTCCCCCTGCTATGGAAGCAGATTCCAGTTCTGTAACGGAAACCAAGCAAAGCAGCACCTTATAGAATTCTTTTCCGTAGTATTAAAAAGCTTTAGAGTTCAATGCTCCTCTTCCTCGTCCCACTCACAGTACTTGAAGACCTCAGAAAATCATCTGGATGGGCAGAGAAACAAGCTACTTTCTAAACACAAAATCTTCTGTTTCATTTTTGGACAGTTTCATTTATTCAACAGGACCTTATCAATTCAAATTTGCCTTTCTCCTAACTCTTACCCTATTGGTCCTGGTCTCTCTTTTCTGCTCGGCAGAGATTCATGAAAATGTTTTTCAAGCAGAATTTTAATTATTTGTTTCCATCTTTTTCTCCGTCCATTTGGCTGTGAGCTCTTTGAGAGCAGGGACCATGCTCTATTCAGCTCTACAATTTTCTATTTTTTTTTCTAAGTTGGAGTCTCACTCTGTCACCCAGGTTGGAGTGCAGAGGCATGCTCACAGTCACCGCAGCCTCGACATACTGAGCTCAGGAAATCCTTCCAAGTAGCTGGAACTACAGGCATGTGCCATCATGCCCAGCTATTTTTTGGTTTATTACAGAGATGAGGTCTCGCCAAGTTGCCCAGGTTGGTCTCGAACCCATGGGCTCAGGCAATCCTCTCGCCTCAATTTCCCAAAGTGCTGGGATTATAGGCGTGAACCACCACACCCAGCCCAGCTCTATAAATTTCTAATCCCTGACACACACACACACTCAGTAATTGTTGGAGGAATGAATGAATGAATGAATGAATGAAAGAAATATCAGTTATCACACACAAGCTGGGAATATAGGAAGAACAATTCAGAATATGTTTACTCCCTTTTTCACTTGACAGAACTTCATATATTTGAATGTGGCTATCATGCACAATTTTTATCCACTCCCTCTCTTATCTTCAAATTAGATCTTCCAATTGCCTTGATAATGAACTTCTCATACGATGATTTCAAGAGTCTACGGTATCCTAGTTGCCTCCCTTCTGGTGGGTAGCTTATCAATTTCTACCTTCAAATCAGGGCACCCAATCTGGTATTCAATAATAGAGATGTGTCTAATCAGTTTACAAGGGCGATGTTGCCACCCCTGTTCTGAATTCTGTAAATTCCATTTAGCCAGCTCTGCTAGGATTAATCCATTTTTCAAATTAACGTCTGAATTTTAAGTATTGCTTGTTGATGAACAGTGGCTATCTCTGGAGGTAGAAGTTGGGATGAGGGGACTTCCACACTTGAAACCTCTATGCATAGACTTAATTATTTATACTAAGCAGGTATTACCTTCGTCATTAAAAGCCAATACAAGCTGGGCGTGGTGGTACACACCTGTAATCCCAGCACTCTGGGAAGCAGAGGTGAGAGGATTGCCCAAGCCCAGGGGTTCAAGACCAGCCCGGGCAACCTGGTGAGATCTTGTCTGTACAATTTATTTTTTTGAACTCAGCCAGGCATGGTGGTACACTTGTGGTTCCAGCTACTTGGAAGGCTGAGGTGGAAGAATTGCCTGGACTCAGCAGGTTGAGGCTGCAGTGGCCATAAGCAAGCCACAGCACTCCAACCAGGGTGACAGACTGAGACTCTGACTCAAAAAACAAACAAAAAAACCAATGCAGCTTCTTAAATAAATTAAGAGGTATATCTGTAAGTATCTGTCATTTCCATGGTTCCGGCCTTATGGACCGCATTCAAGTTGTATTTAAACCCCTTCACTTTTCCTCTTCTGCGTTCATTTTTTCACCCATCAACAAGTCTTTGAGTAGACATTTGTGCACAGCAGTTCTCTCCAGCTACAATCTAGTAGTCTAGCCAGCCCAGACTCTACTTCTAGATTGTGAATTTTCTCTTTTTCTATAAATGTCAGAAAGTGGTTCACTATAATTTGATTTCTCACTTTCTTAAGGTCAGATTAAAACCCAATACATGATTATTTGAGGTTTGCTTTCCCCTAGAAGAGAGAAGCCCTATAGCACATTTCAGTAACGTTTCCTGGAACGCAGGGTCTCCCATGCTGTGTTTCCTCCCAAATACAGCTGTGTTTCATGCTTTAGGGAGGACTGTTGGGTTAACAAGTAGGGCCAGACAAGTGCAGATTAGAAAACGACGCCTAATTCTAGGCCATTGCACGAGACAGTGGTCTCCATATGGAGCATGTAATTCAGGCCCCAGAAAATGGCACTGCATAGGACTCTGTTCTCCTTCCCTCTGCTTAGACTAAGGTCAAAAGCCCAGCTCTTAAATTTTTGAGGAAATAAACATTATTGACAGCACAGGTTTTCATGAACCACAGAGCCACATGTTCCATCAGCATCTCCTATGGTGAAGGGTCTCCAAGCACTCTGAGGTGGCCTAGGCCTCTCCTTCAGGTGGTGAGATCCCACGAAGAGTCCACAGACCTAGAGCTGCACTGAGCCTCAAAGATCATCAGACAAACCCGACCCTTGGTCATGCTGACACTGGCGGCCAAAGCCAGCTTCTTCTTCTCTGTGGCTTAGTGTCCACTTCTGCCCAATGGGTGGAAAAAGTAGCCCTTCCTCGCCTGTGTCACAGGCAGATAGTGTCAGTGAATGAGCTTCATGATCAATAACGCATAATGTAAACAGAAGGTATGGGTTATGTACTGGTTTCCATTTTTTTTTGAGTTGAAGTCTCACTCTGTCGCCCAGGCTGGAGTGTAGTGGCACGCTCATGGCCACCACAGCCTCAACCTGCCCGGGCAACCTGGTGAGATCTTGTCTCCAAGTAGCTGGAACTACAGGTGCATGCTACCACACCCTTCCAAGTAGCTGGAACTACAGGTGCACGCTACCACACCCGGCTTAATTTTTGATTTATTGTAGAGACGAGGTCTCACCAAGTTACCAGGATGGTCTCGAACCCCTGAGCTCGAGCAATTCTCTCACCTCGGCCTCCCAAAGTGCTGGGATTATAGGCTTGGGCCACCACGCCCGGTCTTGTTTTCCATTTTGCAAGATGGAGTTACTTAAGCACAGAGAGGTTAAGTGACTTGCCCAAGGTCATGAAGCCAGTGAGAAACACTGGTGATGAAGAGTGTGAGGAAGAAGCCCGCATCCTCTGCCTCTTGTAGATTCCTTCCCTGAGCCTCTCTGGTTTCCAGCCTGGAGAAGTTGGAGTCAATTACTCAAGTCCACAAGCTAATTGAGGGTTTTAAGAAACTAACAAATTATCATCAATAAGCTACCCAGGCTCAGCATTACATGTCTTTATTTTTGGCTGAAATGATATCATCCCAGAGCGGGAGTTCTGTTTAGTTCAGGGGTCCTCAACCCTAGGATTAAACAAATTAACCAAATCACCCAAGAAACTTGTGTGTGTGTGTGTGTGTGTGTGTGTGTGTGTGTGTGTGTGTCAGTTACAGCTTCACTCTGTTGTCCAGGCTGGAGTGCAGTGGTAGGATCATGGCTCACTGCCGCCTTGACCTCCTGTACTCAAGCAACCCTTCCACTTCAGCCTTCTGAGTAGCTGGAACTACAACAGGCGCACGACACCACACCCAATTAATTTCTTATTTTCATTTTTGTGTAGAGACAGGGTCTCGCTATGTTGCCCAGTCTGGTCTTGAAATTCTGGCCTCAAGTGATCCTCATGCCTCTGCCTCTCAAAGTGCTGGGATAATAGGAGTGAGCCCAGCTCAGGGAGCTTTTTAAAAATGTGCATGTCCCGGCTCCACTCTACGTCAATTAAACTTAAATCCATGGGGGTGTTTGTAGTTGTTTAAATCTCCCAGGTGATTTTAATGTGTATCTAAGGTTGAGAACCCCTGGGTTGGCTGATGGTGACCAAAAACTGATGAGCATCAATAGTTGTCCTGGACTAATGACCAAGTATAGTTAAAGTAATCCTGGCCAGGCAAGGTGGTTCACACCTATAATCCCAGCACTTTGGGAGGCCTAGGCGAGAGGACTGCCTGAGTCCGGGGGTTCAAGACCAGCCTGGGCAACTTGGCTATACCTCATCTCTACAATAAATCAAAAAAGACCGGGTGTGGTGGCTCTGCCTGTAATCTCAGCACCGCACTTTGGGAGGCCGAGGCAAGGGGATTGCCTGAGCCTGGGGGTTTGAGACCAGCCTGGGCAACTAGGCAAGACCTCGTCTCTAGAATAAATCACAAAAATTAGCCAGGTGTGGTGGTGTGCATTTGTAGTTCCAGCTACAGAAGGATGAGGCAGAGGGATCACCTACGCCCAGCAGGTTGAGGCTGTGGTGATTGTGAGTGCACCACTGCACTCCAGCCTGGGCGACAGAGTGAGACTCCAACTCAAAAAAAAAAAAAAAATTAGCTGGATGTGGTGGCGCGTGCCTGTACTTCCAGCAGCTTAGAAGACTGAGGCAGAGGGATTGCCTGAGCCTTGCAGGTCGAGGCTGCGGTGGCCGTGACTGTGCCACTGTACTCCAGCTTCAGCAACAGACTCCAACTCAAAAAATAAAAATTAAAAAATAAAGCAATCCTACTGAAATTCTCAGCTGAAACAAACTCACATCTCAGATGTATTACTATGGCCACAATTTACTATGCACATACTATATGCCAGATATGAGTCTAAACATCTCCATACATACATACTCCGAACCCCCGGGGCTCAGGCAATCCTCTCACCTCGGCATCCCAGAGTGCGGAAATTACAGGCTGAGCCACAGCGCCCGGCCTTTTTTGATTTATTGTACAGATGAAGTCTAGCCAAGTTGCCCACGCTGATCTTGAACTCCCGAGCTCAGGCAATCCTCTCACCTAGGCCTCCCAAAGTGCTGGGATTATAGGCATGAGCCACCATGCCCGGCCAGGATTACTTTAACTGTACATACATACATGGAGATGTTTAGACTCGTATCTGGCATATAGTAAGTGCACAGGAGAACCTACAATGGCCTCCCACTTTACAGATGAGAAAGACAGGATTGCAATAACTTGCTAATGTCACGGCTAAAATGGTGCAGCCAGGAATTTTGTTGTTGTTGTTGTTGTTTTTGAGTCAGGTTCTCACTGTGTTGCCCAATGTGGATCACAGCTCACTGCAGCCTCGACCTTCTGGGCTCAGGTGTTCCCTTCCAGGCAGGATCTTAATCTCTACCTTACAGCTGCTTCCTGATACTGACACTGAAGGAGGTATACAATCCCTTGGACTCAGTGAGGAATTAAAAGATCAAAAGATGTTGGGGAACACAGAATAGTGCCTAATCCAAAAGCCTGCAGGGGCCAGGAGGTGAGATACCTACGGGAGGTGGGCAGGTGTATATGCATATGGAAACATGGTGGCCGAGTGGCAGGAGCCGTGGCAGACTGACTAGCACATGCCTGGGGAAGGGAGACAGCCGCCACCAACGACAGCAGATTGCTGCCATGTGGGGAGGTAGGCCTAGTGCGGCTAGCTCTTCCAAGTTTTCAAAAAAAGTTGGAAATTTTGATTTTTAGATGAAAGCTCCAATTTCCAAAATGTTGTCTCAAGTTTTTAAACATACTGCGTGGGGCAGTACACATCAGTATGCCACCAGCTTGTGACCTCTGGTACGATCATTTCTTTCTCTCTCTTTCACACACACACACACACACACACACACACACCACACGCACACGCACACACACACACACACACACCCACCCTCATCCTTCATTGAAGACACATTTGCTGTATTCTCTTGGATTGGTTCTCTGTGATTAGAAACAGCCAACCCTGCCTTTCTGAGCTAAATGTGAACTATTACCTATATAGTATATGGAACACCCAATATAAATTTCCTCTGGGTTATTTTAATCAGTGGACTGCTGGCTGAATGGAAGAATAAATAAACATTTATTGAACACCTATTCTCTAATTGGAGTCTCCCTGGAAGCCTCTGAAGGAGAATTTACTATCCTCACTTTATAGTAAAACCTGGCCATAATGCATATGAATATTATACGACTTAGACATAATTCAGGCCAAATCATATAAACAGAGAAACTCATTCCTATAGTAAAAGCCTCATATAACATTGTTGGCCTATGAAACAAGTATTAGGCAAGCCCTACAATAATAGCCTTGTAAAAGAATTGCACCATATCACATTATTATTACTCACCACTCTAATGAGATATATAGAAAAAAAAAACAACAACATAGAAACCTCCAAAAAAGTTCTAGGTCAAAAATGCCTATAGTCTAACCATAATTTTTTTTTTTTTTTTTTTGAGTTGGAGTCTCACTCTGTCGTCCAGGCTAGAGTGTAGTAGTATGCTCACAGTTACTGCAACCTCAACCTGCTGGGCTCAGGCCATCCTACCTCAGCCTTCCAAGTAGCCAGACCTACAGGAACGTGCTACCACATCCAGCTAATTTTTTGATTTACTACAGAGACGAGGTCTCACCAAGTTGCCCCAGGCTGGTCTCGAATCCCTGGGCTCAGGCAATCCTCTCGCCTCGACCTCCCAAAGTGCTGGGATTACAGGCTTGAGCCACCATGCCGGCCATCTAACCACAATTTAAACAAACTGAAACATTTTTCAACATACTTCATAACAGGTATTACTTAGAGAGTTCTTTCTATGTAGCAGGCACTAATTAGGCATGATTCTGTGTACATGTATAGTATGTACATTTATATATGCATTCCATTCATCCTTATAATAGCTCTATGATATAGAAACTATTAACACAATTTAAAGATGAGGAAACTGGGGGACAGGGAAGGTAAGTAACTTGCCCAAGGTCACACAGCTAGTCAGTGGCAGAGCTGGGATCTGAACAGCCTGGCCCCAGAGATTGCACACTTGATTGCGACCCTGGGAACTTCGAAAGCATATGAGCTCTCTGTTTTGCCTGTAGTTATACCATATACAGTAGACAAAGTTAAAAGAGGGCAGAGTCACAGATGCTACTTTCTCCCTCTCATTACAAAACAACAACAAAACCTTTTTAAAATACACCACCTAAGACGCTAGCACTATGTAACCTTAGAAAAATCTATCACCCTCCACAAGTACAGAAGCTTGTTTCAAAAGCTCAGATAAGCAGAGTGCTGCTGATCAATCATATAAAAGATCATTTTCTTCTGGCCTTCCTCAGTCTCCTTTGAAGGCCAGCTTCTTCAGAGCACTCAGAACAATTCACCCCAAGCACCACATCTCTCTCTCACCCCTTTCCTTTCTTCCTTCACACCACAATTCTGATGGGGTCTAACCACTTTTCTGACCCATGGAGAAATTACCAAAGAGAAAGGGAGAGAGAGGCAGGGATTATTTTAGGGTTTGCTTTTTCAGGCCCCAGCCTCCGAGAAGGTCTGTTCATTTCTTTCAAGCTGGTAGATAAAACTTGGCTGAATCAGGATTCTCTTAAAAACAGAAGCAAAGAGTGCCTCAACCTGGTCATGTAAGAGCTCCAGAGACAGCTTCAGTGGTGGGGCCTGTTTTTTAATAAGGAGGGGATGGACAGTTGGATATCGTTTTTAGGCACACGGAATCTGCTGCATTTCATATAACCCTAGGTCAGTCTGTAAAAGCAGAGTTGCTAAAGGCCACATTCTGACCTCAGACCGTGGGCGCGTATCATTGTGCATTTTATAAAATTAGCTACGGTCCAGCGTGTGTGTGTGTGTGTGTGTGTGTGTGTGTGTGTGTGTGTGTGTGTGTACACACGATGAAGCTAATTTTTATACAATAAACAGCAACATATACCTATGCAGTTTAAGATTAGAATCAAGCCAAAGTCTGATTTTAATTTATGAAACTACCTTGTAACTACAACAATTGAATCCCAAGGTGGGTCCCTGGGGAATGATAAGAGTTATCTGAGAGGCCCCTGCTTCATCACCTGGTCATACACTATTCTCCAATATCATAAAAAATATAATTTACAGACAGAGAATAGAAATATAAAACTTGCTCCCAAACAGAAGAAAGCAGCTAGAAACTTCAGTCCATTGAGTACCCTTCGCTATTTCTAAGGTCTGTGCTTTGTACATTATTCTCTTATAAAATATGACAGAAGACATTTCGGCTACCATGAACCATAAAGTGTTTTGTACACTTAGCCCTAGATGGTATGAATTATTGGGCTACACCTAGCAAAGTAGGAGACAGAAAACAGTGCATCAGAAAGAGGCACCATCATTCACAATCTACACCTCGAAGTGTAATGCTAAGAGTACACTAAGCCAAAATAGTAATGAAATCTGACCCCTAAAAGGTCACGTGTTATTTTAATGAGGCTCGGTCTGGATTTCTTTCTAATAAACGAAAACCCCAAATCTCTTCCTGTACCACAAAGCCTATGGTCTTGTAAAACCTTTCGCTAGAAATCCTTTAACGCCCCCAAAAGTCCTATTTTGTAGGTCACACTCTCATTATCTTGTTCTGCGATCAGTCTGATTAAATTATAGAAAATTACTAATACATCACTCAGAATGGAGAGATCAGCTCCCGTCTGTTCTGTTTGTTTTTCCTTCTCTATCCTAATACTCCAACCGATATTTACAAACGAAGAATGGAGGACATGGCAACTTCAAATGAGAATAAAGGATATATTAACCCAATCTCAGGAATATGATCCCCTTCAGCATTCACAGATGGCATAACTGACCAGTCACAGAAACCAAGGACTTACACACAGGCATAAGGATAGAACAACAGACATTGGGAACTCCCAAGGTGGGAGGGGGAGGAAGGGGGGAAGGGCCGAAAAACCACCCATTGGGCACCATGCCCACCCCCTAGGTGATGGGCTCCACAGAAGCCCAAACCTCATCCGATCACCCAGTATGCTTGTGTAACAAGATGGCACAGGCATCCCCTGAATCTAAAACATAAAAATAAAAATAAATAAAAGAAACCAGGGAGCTTTACACAATACAGCAATGTGGATTCTACCATCATACCCCTTCCTCATACTGTGTGCTGTGGTCTGTTTGTGTCTTCCCTGCTCCCTCAAATTCATATGTTGGAACCTAATCCCCAATGTGACAGTATTAAGAGGTGGGGCCTTGGGGAGGTGACTAGGTCACGAAGGTGGAGCCCTCATGAATGGGGCTCAGACCCTTATAAAAGGGGGCTGGAGAAGCTCATTTGTCTTTTCTACCATGTGAAGACATAGTAAGAAGGCACCATGGTAGGAGCAGAGATCAAGCTCTCACAAAACACCGAATCTGCCAGGGCCTTGATCTTCAACTAACCGGCCGCCAGAACTGTGAGCAATAAATTTCTATAGTTTGTGTAAAAAATAAAGATTAAAAAAAAAAAACCCAGGGATTTTATCACAGCAGTCCAAATGGACTAAGACACCTTGTCATCTTTGAGTCCAAAGATACCAATGTGCATTTAAGTGACTAGGGTTAGTGATACAGGATGATAACTTTTCTCTTTTGTGAAACTAACCTGTCCAGACACGATCTGAACTTAAACTACTTAGATTACTAAGGAAACTAGTTTACCAACCCAGCCAGGCACCAGACATTTCTAATCTGGCCTTTTCTGCAAGAGCATGTTGACATTAATAGTACTCGTATTTTAAACCTACCTCTGACTCCAGGAGAATCCTGCCTGGTCACTCCACCAACACACACTCTCCCTTGGGTGTGCCCACAGCTTTTGTCCATTTGATTTTACAAGCCTCACAAGACAGAGATTTTCTACACCTCCCTCAGAATGCTCCTAATAGAGGCCATTCAAAGACTCTAAAATCTCAAATGCACAGCAAGCTCTAACACTAGTTGAAAGCTGTCCAATTTATACTTCTCCAACATGATTTATTAACACTTTGTGCAGAGAGACTTGTCAACTCACACCAGCTGTGTCATCCCCAGAGTGAGATGGCAGCACACAGATAAATTAAAAATCAATTTTTTTATTAGAAACTATTTTGAAGCATTAGATGGAATGTGATTTTGAGCTATCTTCCATATTTAACAGGAAAGCTCAGTGATACCCTACTTATATTGTATTAGAAATGCACAAATGTTCTTTTCAGAGAACAAGTAGGTATCATTACCAGGCATCAACCTAGGCTGCTTCTGGATACCTTGGAATCATTGGCTCTGACTGACAGGATCAGGGAAATATTTTGCTACTTTAGACTCAAGTTTTTTTTCCCACTTGGTTTCTGCCATGGTAAGTCAGGAGGGCACCTCAAAAATCAGTAAGAATAAATAGGGGGAAAGAGCTCAATCTTCTACCCTTTCTCTTTCATTAGACATAAAAAGATTTGTAACATTACAAAAATAAGGGGTCTTCTTGTTTTCCAGTCATTTTGCTTCCCAATTTTACTAGAAAGCAAAAGAGAGTCTTTTCACATTTTGTTAATGAAGACACAATAGCCTGTTCTGGTCTTGACCGGCAACTGAGTAAACAATAAAAAATACTGGAATAATAAAACAACTGTTTTGCTAACTTTTCCTTTGTGCTTCCCCTTGGGAATAGGCACCAGGCAAACTTCCAACGACACATATAATAGGATCTAAACTCATCTGTGTTTATGGGTAAGTAGAAGCTAATGAGGAAATCTTCAAAGTTCACCAATGGTAAAAGGACTTGCAAATGTAGCAAACACAGGAGAGAGCCCTTCCTCATCCTTTTCCTCTTCAGCCTGTGATTTCACATGCAATAGTGTCTGCAAATCACCTAGTCCCCTCCCTGCCTGGGAAATAGTCACAGGATCAGTTTCCCTCTCTTCCTCTGCTTCAGACTGACAAACTTCATAAAGTGATGCAGACTGGGTTCTTGCTAAAGGAAAGCAGGAGGCATAGGGCAAAGGGCCTCTACGACTTTTTTTTAAACATGGCACTGGGACTTGTTCATGGAAAGAACTTTGTAAAAGGGCCATCAACAGCAGCAGAGTTATGACTCAAATCCCTGAATGATAATTATTGGTCTAGGCCCAGAAACAAAGGTTCCGTTTTGAGTAATAATTTACAACACCATCCATCAAAAAGAGTGTAGGTTTAGCACTCTTTGCTGGGGGTGGGGGGGTCACCTGTGAAAATGAATATATAACTTCTTTTTGATTCTTAGGAATAGGATCACTCAGTCACTCAGTACAGGCCATCTTTTTCAGCATATGGATGAGACCCATAGAACAAAAACAAACACAGATACAAACAGACACACTTACTTCAGAGGCACAGGAGGAAATGACTGTGTAGAATTTTAAATCAGAAACCTAAGGCTTAGGTTAGTAGTGTCAGGTTAAAGGCTCACCCATCTCCAAAGCTAATTCGGTTCTCAACAGTCCCATGGGTGTCTAGCTGAACAGAAGGAGTGAGGAAACCTTAGCAGGCCGGAGCCCAGCCTAGGGAATTGCTGGTACTCTGTGCCAGGAGCTGAAGCTCACCCCAGACTTGGTATCAGATAATACCAAGTGCTAGTCTGGATTTCCAGGACTAATCCACTCCAGGGTGGAACTTCCAGGTTCCCTGGTCTCTGTGCCGTGGAGTGGGAGGACTGTGGGCTTTGTAGATCCAGACTGTGGTAGCATTATATTTAATAACAGAAAAATCGATTTGACACATAGGAAGAGTATAAGTAGCAATGGTTTATGCTTTAGAAAACTTTCATATTGTTGAGGGGTGCAAAGACACAGAGGGGCCTAAGAGGAATTAGAACACATCCCAAATTTTCTACAGATTCAGTTTTCACAGGTTCCTTTTTTTGTATTCTAATTTGCACTTTCTAAATGCACATTGACAGATGCTACAGATTCTTAAAACAATGTATTAACTGTGACTATTAACCACTTTTGTATTTACTCAGAAGGACTTTTTGGTTTAAAAGGTCATTTTCCCCATTTTTTGGCAAGTTCTCTCTTCTCTACTGTCTATATACACACCACTCTTTTTTTTAGAGTCAACTTTTAAATCTGTCCCTAGAAAACTTCTTAAAATTCTGCGATGACTTCCTTGAGGGTGACTGTAATCCCCATACTTACTATATTTTCACTTTGAAACAATACGGTCCTCCAGGAAAAGAGATACCCTCCTCTCACATATAAATAAACAAAGAAAGCATTTAGCATTAAAACTAGGACTAAGAACTACAATTATATTCTACATTAAATACAAATTAACACTAATTTTTTCCAAAGTCAATAATTATTACATCTTCACACCACTTGCAAGTTTCTTCAAGACTCACTCAGCACTTAGGAAGCCTTGGGTTACAGTGACTGAATTGCAAAATACACCATTTGCCCAGGAACTGCTCAGTCCAAATGCAAATTGCTTACAAAACATGTGTAAACCACGCTCAGAACAGGCGGCACACATCCACAAAAACCCATTCAAAGCAAAGGTAAGTGGAAAACCTTAGAAAATTAAGGCTTCCCTGTAAAAACTGTTGGGACTTTTACGGTGTTTCCAAAGGTAACTGCTTCTTACTTCAGTAAAAGTGACTTTATGTGACTGGTAGAGGGAAGGCTTTTTTTTCTTTTTTTTTTAAGTGAGTGGATAACAGTATTCAGTTAGAGAGCAAAGTGGGAGAGCCCACTCCCAAAATATAACTTAATCACCAGGCACCAACGCGCAGGAGAGGCCCACCAAGCACATAAGCTAAAATGGAGCCTGAATTTCCTCTCAGACGGAGAGGGTAGTCTCACGAGGTCAGGGTCAAGGTCACCAGCAGGGCAGGCTGCAGCTGCCCGACTGCGCTACACACAAGAGGAGAGGGAAGGCGTTCCATCTCCGTCACGGCCCAAACAGATAAATCCCTTCTTCTCTCACACCCTCCCTCTAACCCCGCCAACATTTTTTTTTTTTAAAGCAGGGGGAGAAAAGAAAGGAAAATGACCAAATAACCTCACCGCCCTGTTTTCGCACACAAGCTCATCAGCTCCCAAAGTTGCCATCTAAGGGCAAGTTCGCAGAGAACAGTGAAGCCCATTTTGTCCGAGCAGGGCAGACCTCCCCTGACCCGCCCCTCCCCAGGATTCCTGCCTTCTCTCCCTCCCCCCACACGCCCCCGAAAAGAGCTGGGGGCCGCGGCCCGCCGGCCATGTGCACGCACACACTCTGCCACCAACTGCTGCGAGTTTTCTGTGAATCGCAGCGCGGCGCCTCCCGACTCGCCCTCCCCGACTCCGCCGCCTTCTCCTTCCTCGCACAAAATTTCCCTACACACACGCAGCCGCCTGCGAGTGATTTTATGTGCATATATATTACATATGTGATATTATCCTCAGAACCTCTAGCGGGCAGGCGAAGAAAGGACTGCACAGGGGCATTTTTTTTTTTTTTTTTAAAGGAAGGGAAAAAAAAAAAAAGCACAACCCCAGCCCTTTGCGTCGACTCCTGCGTACCGGGAAGGGGAAAGAAAGAGGAATGTTTGCGGAGCGGGCCGCCTGCAAGTGCCCTTGCTCGCCACTTCGGCCGCGGCCCGGGTGACACGCAGCCGCGGGGGCGCCCGGCCCGAGCTGCCCGCGTCCCCCTCCCGGTCCCCCGGGCAGGCACCGCCGCGGATATTTCGCGAGGGGGAGATCGATCGCGCTGCCTGTCTGCAGCGGAAACGCACACGCTCACACACAACCCGAGCCTGAGACACCATAACCTTAACCCTTCCCCCACCCTCCGTGAACTTCAGGTGACCGACCACGTCGGCCTGACACCCGGGCGGGCGGGCGCTCCGGCTCCGCTCCCGCCCCCAGCCCGGGTTTTGCAGGCTCGGGCTCCGAGCAGCGCCAAACCGCCGGGAGAGGGGAGCAGTGTGGGGGGAGAGGAGAGAAATTGACCCTCCGGCTCCCCCGACCCCTCCCTCCGGCTCCTCCCGCGTCCCCTCCTCCCCGTCACCCCGCCCCACGCCTTCTCCCCTGCCCCCTCTTCCCTGCATTCAAGGAGCCGGGCGGCCCCGGGGGATATTTTTAGTTGCTTCTTTCTCCTTCACTTTTAGCTTTAGCATCTCGGAACACTCAAAGCGGAGAAAGATGGGGGGGGAGCTGGAGAGGGAGTGGGGGAAAAGTTAAGAGTCTCGCAAAGAAAAGCCGGAGGGCGGGCGCAGGGGGGCCGGGGGCGCGGGTGGAGGAGGGGAAGGGGACCCGGCCGTGCCGGCGGGTGTGTGTCTCCAGTTGGCGTGTGTGGCCGCCGCCGGGGGAGGGCTGTGATGCACTTTAGTCCTGGACTCTGCTCAGGCTCGCCGGGGAGGGGGGTCTGAGAGCCCGAGTCTCGCCCGGCTCCGTCTGCTCCGACTGACCCCGCATTTTATTGCGGCCGGGAGCCCTGCTCCTCCCTCCCCGCGGCTCTGCAGGGACCTCGCGCGCCGCGAGCCGCCCTGCCTGCTGCCTCCGCCTCGGCGCGGCTCCCGCACCCCACATCCGCCCGCCGCTGCCCGGCCTCGCCCCCCGCCCGGCCGCCCCGCGCCCCGGCGCGCCCCCTCGCCCCGGCGCCGCGGCGGAGCAGCCGCCCGGCGGCGCGTGTGTGCCCGTGTGTTTGTGCGCGGTGCCCCCGCACCCTCCCCGGCCGCTCCCGCCTCGCCCGCCCGCCCCCGACTCCCCTCCTCCGCCGCCGCCGCCGCCTCCACCTCCGCCTCCTCCTGCTCCAGCCGCCGCCGCCGCCGCTGCCGCCGGCGGCTCCGGGGCCGACCCACCCCGGCGCAACCTTTAGCCGGAGACGGACCTCTCCCCGGATCCCGTGCCCCGCGGGCTGCCGCGCGCCCGCGCCCGGACACCCCCAAACGCCATGTCACGGCCCCGGCCCTCCGCGCGCCCCGACCCCCGCGCCCGCGGGCGCTGGGATCCCCGAGGAATTTCTTCCCCTTAAGATTCCAACCTCTCCCACCTCCCCCCACCGCCCCCCGAGAAAAACCCCCGGCATCCACACGACTCCCCTCCTCCCTCCCCTGGCCCCCTGCCCCCGGGCACCCGGAGTGAGGAGGGGAAGGGAGGGAAAGGGGGGGAAAGCCCGATCTCAAGGAAAAAGAGGGGGGGGCGAGAGAAAGAAAGAAAAAGAGAGAGAGAATAGAAAGGGCACGGGGCTGATCATCACCAACATGGCTGCCTCAGCATAGACCTAAGCGAGAAGTAACCCGGGCTGTGTCTTTGTCAGTTTCACCTCTGTAACCCTAAACTAATGCAGAAAACAACGGAGGAGGCTGCGGAGGGGAAAGAGGAGAGGGAGGGCGAGAAAATGGCACGAGAGGAGGTGGAGAAGGGATGACTTACGTGAGGGAAGGCGCTTGGGCTGCTCCTGCTTCCTCCTGGGCATTTTCCCCCTTTTCTCACATTCTCCTCCTTGGTTAATGTGAGATCAAATAAACCCCCGTGGGGGCAGAGAGGCAGACACTGGCAGGAGCGGGGAGGTAGTTGGGGGGCGGGCGGGCGGGCAGGGGAAACCCCTTCTCTCCGGTGTGTGCAATGGGTTGAAGCTTGTTTCCTGGAGCCAGAAGAGGGGTTTTCTTCTTTTCTTTCCTTTCTTTTTCTTTTTTTTTTTTTTCCTTTTTTTTTTTTTTTTTTTAATTTTTTGGTCGTGCACCTGGCTTGTCCCCGAGCGTAATATTCTTCAATGGAAACGGATCTAATAGGTGTGAGTGTGTGTGTGTCCTGTGCTCGCGTGTGTGTGATGGGGAGGTATAAATAAATGAGTGCCGGTGCGGCGGTGTCTATGGCCGCGCTCTGTGTCTCCGAGCCCCTAACACTAATGTCGGGATCAAAGGGCAGCGGCGGCGGCAGCACAGCTCACAGCTCGCTCTCTTGCTCTCTCTCTCTCTCTCTCTTCTCTCTCTCTCTTTCTCGCTCTCTCTCTCCTCTCGCGCTCTCTCTCTCTCGCTCGCTCTCTGTCACACACACACACACACACACACACACACACAGAGGCACAGACTGAGGGAAAGAGCGAGAGCTACACACACACACACACACACACACACACCACGCACGCACGCACACACACACACAGAGCAAAGAGGAAGGTGCCCTAAGTCTCCCAGGGCGGACTCAGCCTCGGATTTACAACCGCTCTGTCTGGAAAGAATGGGGGGCGCGCGTGCGGGGGTGGGATGGAGTTCTTCAAATTTATCCCACTAGTCGCCAAATCGAGGGGGGAGAAAAGTTTTTTTCCCACTCTTCCAACAAAGATTCGTTCATTATTTTACTGATCTTTTTTTTTCTTAAAAAAAAAAAGGAAATAGATTTTTTTCTCTTAACTTTCTTTTGTTTATTAAGCTACATGTTTGTTCTGTGTAAAATTCTTCGGGTTTTTGTCACTTCAAGAATGGCTCTCTCATCCCATCACCTTAAGTCTGGAGGTTACACAGTCGCCCACACACTCTCCAAAAACATTCCAATAAAAGTCATTAAAAAATTTTTTTAAAAGATAACATAGGGTGAAATCAATGACTAGGTTGACGGAATGATAATGCCCGGTGTTGGAGTGTCCAGTGGAGTTAAAACTGAAAAATGCTTCTAAATGAAAAATTACAGCTCCTTGACAAAGGGAGAGAAATACGATTAGGTCACCCCCGATGGTGGATGTAACTGCTACATGATACTCCGAGAGTGCACACAGCAATCTTTACTTCTGAAATTTACTTTTTCCCCTTGCTAGAATGCAGGTACGTGAAGTTTACCTTGAAGCAATTCCAGTGAGCGTGATGAGCCCAATATAGCAGTTTTCATTAACTGATACATACTTTCATTACTTTACAAATCACACATCTTCCTTCAAAGAGAGACATAAAGGGGAAACATAGAAAAGATCGGGTCTCACTCTAGCACAAAAGGTACTTGGTGAAAGAGGACTGTTCTCTTTGTGACTTGCAGTCATTTGGATAAAAGTTCACTCAGAGGTTGTTAATGATTTAAACTCCAAAACCTGCTACTATAATTGAAGTAAAAATGGTCTGAAGAAGAGTTGTTTCATAAAACTCTCTTTGTAAGAGGAAACTTTGAACTTAGCAGAATACATTATATGTCATGAGTCAGATGTAGCTAAAAAATAAAAAGGTGCATTATTTAACTACATCTTCCCTTCTTAGCTTTTTTAAAACTCTGACTCATCATCTTATTATGTTAAATATTTTCCTACCAATTTTTAAATAGACTTTTTCATCAAAGAAGGTGGAGGCACAGTGAAGATATGGAACATTAAAATGACACTCTATAAGCTTACACAGAAAACGAATGCCTCTTTGAGGTTCTGACTTAATTCTTACAACTCTAGTGGTGTTAAAGAGAGCCATGGGGGTTAAGTTCTGACCTTCCCCTTTAAAAATAACAATAAGGCTTTATATTGCACACTTTTATCAGCGGAGCTTAAAGAGTACAGTATCTCCCCAAAGGTGTCTTTCATGGATAACGAAATCTCAGAATAGGCCCCTGTCTGCCAACTCCCCCCAAAAGATCTAGCTTCCCAGTCACAAGTAGTGTTATCTGAAACAAGGTTTGAAACATCAGCCTGATGTTTCAAAACCAAAACATACAGGTCAAGTTTTTTTGTTTGTTTGTTTTGTTTTGAGTTGGAATCTCACTCTGTTGCCCAGGCTGGAGTGTAGTGGCATGATCAAGGCCACTGTAGCTCTGACCTGCTGGGCTCAGGTGATCCTTCCACCTCAGCCTTCCAGGTAGCTGGAACTACAGGTGCGTGCCACCACGCCCAGCTATCTTTTTTATTTATTGTAGAGATGAGGTCTCACCAAGTTGCCCAGGCTGATCTCGAGCCCCTGGACTCAGACAATCTCTCGCCTTGGTGTCCCAAAGTGCCAGGATTATAGGCTAGAGGTCAAGTTTTAAATGGGGCTTCATCCTTAAATCACTTATTCCTCGAATGATGGTTTAAACAACTAGTAAGTAGTTAAGTCTCCCTGCATTATCATTTGAAATAGAACTACCTTTCAACTCACATAAAATTCAACTTTCCATAAATTTGACTATTGTTGGTGGCATTGGACTTGAAATTAATGTGTGAAGGATAAACCAGAGGCTATCCATTCCATGTAGACCATTACCCTGAACATATAGGATCTTTACACTACACTGCAACATTGCTCCCTCAGAACCTTTGACTAGGATATTGAGGATTATTACTCTGCATAGACACACCATCACCTTTTCCTGAATTGCTATGACTCTTCACAGTGTTTAGTACACTATAATTGAAAACACACTTTAGGCCTTTCCTCAGAGCAGATTACATTTCCTGCGACCTTTTAAATGCATGCAGGCAAATGCTGTCAACTTTTAATTATATAGGTGCTCTACCAACAGCCAAAAGCATTTTTAAATTGAATTTATTCATACCTCCACCTCTTTCCAAAAATTATTTGAAGTAGTACACAACAATAGAAAACAGAAGTAAGGACAGAACAATTTCTGCTTAAAGTTCAGGTTGCTATCTCCACACTACAAACTGCTCTTCAAGGTCATTTGCAGCTGACCCTCGATTGCTACATGCTCAGGGAACAAACTAATTTTAATGTTAGACTAACATAAAATATTAGGAAGATAAATAGTTGGAAGTTACTACAATGGATTTCAAAATCAAGTGAATAAGTAGTTTTGGGAATGCATGCTTTTTGGATACATGTACCCATGAGCCATTAGCTTGGATTATTGTTTACCATAGTCATCAGATTGGACAGTTCTATTTGATTCACACCCATGGACTAAGCTCTCAAAAGTATATTTTATCTTAACGACTATAGTACTCTCTTCACCCCCATCTCCATTACCTCTCAAATGTGAGATTAAAATAGATTTTCTCAAAATTGTGTGCTAAGATGTTTCATAAGCGCTCGCTCTCACAGGAACAAATTCTCCCCAAGCCCAAGCATTGCTAAGGATGTGTAGACAAAGGGAGCACCCTAGAATGGTGTGTGGAACAGAAGTGTTCCATGAGGTCAAAACTATTTTCATGATAATACTAAGATGTGGTTGGGCACAGTGGCTCAAGCCTGTAATCCCAGCACTTTGGGAGCCTGAGGCGAGAGGATTGCTTGAGCCCAGGGGTTCGAGACCAGCCTGACCAACTTGATGAGGTCTTGTCTCTACAATAAATCAAAAAATTAGCCAGGCATGGTGGTGCGCACATGTAGTTCCAGCTACTTGGAAGGCTGAGGTGGAAGGATTGCCGGAGCCCAGCAGGTGGAGGCTGTGGTGACCATGAGCGTGCCACTGCACTCCAGCCCAGGCGACGGAGTGAGTCCATCTCAAAAAAATAATTAATAATAATAATAATAAGAGATGCTATTTGCCCTTTTAGCTATGTTGACATTTGCACTGATGATGCAAAAGCAATGGTAGATAAAAGGCCCACCTTGGCACTCATCAAGGCAAGGGTACCAAAATGTACTAATAGTCATTCTGTTCTTCACCACCACGTACTCAGAGGCAGGAGAAAGGAAGGTGCATTTAAGAATGTCCTTGATGGAGCATTAAAATTATTAATTTTATTAAATCTCCATTCTCGAGCGCAAGACTTACAAATATTATTTGTGACAAAATGGCACATACATATAAAGCACTTCTGCTGCATACCGAAATGCATCAGTTGTCTGAAGGAAAATCACTTGTGAGATTGTTTGTAATAGCCACTTTTGTCATGGAATGTTATTTTTACTTGAAAGAATGACAGAAACTCAGCCTTGGGAATGTCTCAAAAAATGAATGAAGTGAGCCTGTAATTTCAAGGAAAACAATGCGTAGTATTTTTGGGTAATGACAGTATTTGCACTTAAAAGTGAAAATTAGAATTTTATACAAAACTTGTATCCATCACTTTGAGTTTTATAGCGCCCTGATACTTAAAACCTTTCTTTTATGAGATATTAATCAATGTAACTTTGTGATGTTATCTCAGTATTTTGGAAGATCTGTGCAACTCAGTGAACCAATATTTTCCAAATGACCCATGCATGATGATACTAAATCATGCTATAGTAAAAGATCCATTCAAAGCACAAGATAGATCAATGGGTTTTAATGTAAACAAGTACGAAAAGTTATTTGGTGTGGTTTCAGATGCTATACTGTAGGTAATCTTGAAGAAACTACCATTCATCAAGTTTTAGTGTAATATCAAAGAAGAATATCCAGTTATCTAAAAAGGTTATTAATATATTCCTTCCCCTTCTAACTACCTATCTGTGCGAGGCTGGAATTTTTTCACGTACATCTTTAGCCAAAGCAACATATGACAACAAATCAAATACAGAAGCAGATATGAGAATCCAATTGTGTTCTATATAGCCAGACATTTCAAAAATTTGCAGAAATGTAAAACAGTGCCTCTCTTCTCATGGAATATTTTCTTTTGAAAAACACAGTTATTTTTCTTAGGAATGTTTAACTTGTATTGAGTTTGTGATTGCCATTAATATGAGTTAATAAATAATAAATATATTTGAAATGCTACAGTTTAGGCAACCCCTCCCCCAGTCCCCTTCCACTGTGGGAGCTTTTCTGTCCTCTCAATAAACTCTGCTTTTAAGAAAAAAAAAATGCTACAGTTTGAATGAATCACACAGTAATCATCAGTAGACATAACTCAGAAACAAAAGCTCTCTGGGGCCCTCAAAAACTTTTAAGAGTTTAAAGGAATTCTGTTTCCCAAAAGTTTGCAAACCACTGCTATAGAAATTAAGATGTAATTAAAGAGAAAAGAGAACTTGTGTAGAGTTTTACTAGAGGTCTTGGAATCCAATCACAAACATGCTTTACCCTCTTCATAAAATGAAGTCCACTTAGACCCTGGAGCTGAGAGTCTGTATACCCCAGGATTAGTTCTTCTGATGAAATCCCTTGTGAGACACAGGAAGGAGAAGAGGTATTCACCCAATCTTGTTGATACAGGTTGTCCGGCCATGTGGAGAGGCCCAAGCTTCTTTTGGTCTCAGACCCACTGGGAAAGCAATACCAGGGAGAACGCCTCTTTCTTTCCCTGGGCCTGCACCATCTACCTCAAGAGCTAGGACGGGACACCTCTGTCTCAAAGCAAATACATGGGTCTGATGTCCTTCCTGGCCTGGACTTCACATGTTATAAACCAATACCTGGTGACAATGACCTGCAGTCTTTTACAGAGGGATAGACTTTGCTGTAACATGTTCTTGTGTTCTTAGGAGGTGAGGGCCTGAGTGAGATCAGCAAGTTGGGTCGCAGTTTGGCTAAACCGTGCTTTCAAAAGTAATAGATGGCAAACACATGGCCCGATGGACAGCCTGGCAAAGAAAACATTTCTGGGCACTTTGGGTATGTTTAATCTAAACCCACGGGCTTGGGAAATTTCCCTAAACATCTTCCCCATAGTTCTTCAACTTGACATCTCAACACCCTATGTGAACAGAGTACAAAGTCATATGTAGGCTGGGAAATTCCGGATCTCTGTGGTCTATGCTGTCCTCACCTGGGCCATCTGTCAGCTCTGATGCTTGGGTCACTCAGTCCTTCCTTGTTTATTCCTCATTTGAACCCCAATGTGAAATAAAACTCTTGTCTTCAAACCCTTATCTGCCAGGATTCTTAGCATCTCCATCAATTTAGCTTCCTTGGGCCTTTTTTTAAAATCTGCATGGTTGAGGACTCCTCTAAGCAGCTCCCCAGTTTCATGCATTTTTGACCTGATTTGTCTGAGCGCGTCATGTATTTCTCTGCTACCTGACCCAGTCATCCTCTGACCTGCCTCAAATCATACTGCTGTCTCCTTGCGAGATCCCTCTTGTATGTGGCTTCTACCACGGCCCTTCTCGCTGGCAGCTCTGATTCCGTTCCTCTGCAACATCTGTCTGTCCCTTTGCTGATTCTTCCCCCCAGCCTCTTCACCCACTAGGGTTCACACATCCAGAACATCTTGACAAAGTTGTTTACTTAAAGCACAAGTCCACCAACATCCTCCTTAGAATACAGCATTGTTATAAAAATAGCGAGGGCCAAAATTATTATATGCCCAGACTTATGATTTTTGGTGATCAGCAAATACCATGGGAGCAGAAGCCAATCAAAAAGCTTCCTGTGAGTCTCTCTTATGCTCTCTCCTCCATGATGACTATCTCTGCAATCTGTGGTCACCCCAATCTACTTCCGTTCTTGGAATCCCACTTCTGCCTCTGCTTATCTTTATTCCTGATTCTAGGTAGTTGGCCATCTCACAGGAGGTAGGGCCAAGTTGCTGTGAGCTCCACCTGTGTTTTTTGGAGCTGGAGTTTGGCTATGCCTTTTTCTTGGACTAAAAGTCCTTTCATATAAAACAATAAACAGCAATGCTGTGGGAGTTAACTAATATATGCTCCCTCTCTGCCGTCATTTCATTTCATATTTTAATATTTTTAATAAGTTAGAGTTTTATATTAGAATCACAGAACTTTATGGCCAGGAAGTACCTTGCAGATTCCTTGGTGCAGCTCTGGCATTTCACAGATGAGGAACTAGAGTGACTAAAACATTGGGTGATGCTGCTTGCCGAGGTCTGACTAGTGAGGTCTCTGCTATTCCAGAAAATTAAAGCTCAAATGTAGGATAATATGAAGACATATTTTGCAAACCAGAATGTAGAAGCATTGGAAATAGCAACATACAAAATCATGGAATAGAGTCCTTTAAAATATAATATGTGGACAATGTAGCATAGGTTGATATTGTGTTGCAAGCTCCCAGAAGTTTCTTTTAACTGTGAATAAAGGCCAGGCGTGGTGGCTCAGCCTGTCATCCCAGCACTTTGGGAGGCTGAGGCGAGTGGACTGCCTGAGCCCGGGGATGAGACGTTGTCTCTACAATAAAATAAAAAAATTAGCCGGGCGTGATAGTGTGCGCCTATAGTTCCAGCTACTTGGAAGGCTGAGGTGGAAGGATTGCTGGATCCCAGCAGGTCGACGCTGGGGTGGCCATGAGCGTGCCACTGCACTTTAGCTTGGGCGACAGAGTGAGACTCTGACTCCAAAAAAAAAAAAAAAGGGAATGAAGGGTAGCTATAGGAACTAAAAAGAAACATTTTAAAAGTACAGAAAAACAGAATCATGTTTCAAAAACCGTAGAGATGAACTTGGTCTTGAGAATATAAATACTGTTGATTAAATACTGGAAACTCTTAAAAGGGGGCAGGGGGAAAAGAGGCGTTACATCCTCTGAACAGAAAACTTACAGACATTTCAAAATGAAATGTTTTCACCTTCATGAAAAAAAGGTAGTCCAAGTTCACATCCCATTTCAGTGTAAGCCAATGGTACACATAGCCTTGGCCAACTGTCCTAGAAAACCTTTCCGGAGGGCTCATCGGCACCCAGTGTCAATGCATCAGTGTAAATCTATTACCCTTAAGAGCACAAACCACGAGTCACCCAACCAGCTGAGCTCCCCAGTGGCAGGCCCACGGGTCATTTCCACGTGGGGAAGATGGGTGCTCTTACAGAGGCAGCTTCTGAAGCCTTGACATCACAATGAGTGGTTCATATCTGGGGGTTGGTGGGACAAGCGGAATTTTGTAAAATGATAGCTCCAAACAACAAGAAGGTACAGAATGGATAAACTGGAATACACATCCTTGTCCTGGTGTCTGAGGCACAACTGGTTCAGCAAGTGTCCTTTCAGCAAACAGAGTGCGGTGAATGGATTAACAAGTTAGCATGGAGTTAGGCTAAGAGGGAAGAGCTGAGCCCTCATGGAAATGTGATTGTGTAAAAGCTTCACGGGCCTGGGCCCCCTTAGGTGCACATCTTGGACCTGTAGAGTGCAGAGGACTAGCTGCCATGTAGTTCACAGACAACAGGCATCATAGGAATTACTTAATTTCCAAAGGTCATGCCTCTAGAAATTTGCACCCCGGGAGATTCAAGCTCCATTCCTGCCAGGTTGTTTGTTGTTTTAGAGAAAGGTTAGGTTGCTGACTGCTTTTTTACATATCCCAGATCCTCTGAGGGTTTGTTTCTTAGTGGGGTGTCCATGGGAAGCTTTGTTGCAACTTTTAGCATAATATCAGCAAAATTTGTGTTTGAATGTCAACATAGCTACATATAGGAAAAAAAAGGAACATACTGTATCAGCAAGGACTATCTAACTCATTTTCACATCAACTCTCTGAATCACTTTTTTTCTTCACTTTGTGGCTAAGGAAACTGAGGCACGGCCCAGGTGAGACATTGCTCAAGGCCATATAATTAGACCACTTTCATTTGAGGGCTATAGACAACCTAATTAGATGACTAGAATTCTGCTTCAACCCCAGTGATCTCCCT
This sequence comes from Cephalopachus bancanus, assembly GCA_027257055.1. Classification (NCBI taxonomy): domain Eukaryota; kingdom Metazoa; phylum Chordata; class Mammalia; order Primates; family Tarsiidae; genus Cephalopachus; species Cephalopachus bancanus. Next base: position 7,296,463 of record JAPVLO010000010.1, on the reverse strand, counting down.
ACATCAATCAGGAACAGATGGGTCAAGCATCATGCCCTTAAGGCCGAGAGACTCTAGCTTTTGTGTAAGAGGCAAGGAGTAAACCCAGATGCCCGTGTATTCTTCCCAGGAAATCTTGTTTCCGGTTTCCTGAAAGACAAGCAGGAGCTCCCACGTACATATTAATTGCTACATTATTAAAGAGAGCAAAGTAATCACTAAGAGTAACCAGAACCTAAACATTCTGAAATCGACATGGAGTCTCCCCGAGCTAGTGAAGCAGTATTGTGCTGGTTCTTCCACATTTGCCTTCTCCAATTATCCTCCCTTCTCTGTCCTGCTTTGTGCCCCAGGAACTGACCTCTAGTGACTGCAGCACCCAAGATCCCCGGTCGGCTTGACATTGTGCTGTATTCAGCCAGTGAGAGATACTTGTAAGAGGGGAAAGAGTGGGATGGTGAAGGGTGAGAATATTCCTTCTGCCCTCCTGCCCTGTTTGGATGCCTTGGCTGCAGTTCTGACCCTCTGTGAATATGACTTCTGAGTACAGTGCAGACTTCACTGGACTTGAGATAACATCATTTCCTCCCCTTGTCCCTTCCGACCTAGAGCTGGTAATGACCTTGAACTGTAGCTGGTCCCTTGATGCTTCCCAGCTTTTATTTGTTCCCTCACCCTCACTCACACCTCTATAAGTAGTCCTTCATCAAAGGCTCTTCATTGGAATCACCTGGGGGTGAATTCTGTTTCCTGCCTGAACTCAGACTGATATGAGCTCTCTCATTCACTCACCAAGTAGTTAATGAACGCCTACTATGTTCCAGGCAGGACCCAAGTCATTGGAAACACTGTGATAAGCAAATGGAGATATTATTCCTGACTCTGTAGAGTTTACAGAACTCCATGGCTTATTTTACTTATCCCTTCTTCGTTATTTACTGTAAAACTGAGAAAAGCTGGACATGGTGACTCACACCTGTAGTCCCAGCACTTTGGAAGGCTGAGGACAGAGGATTGCCTGAGTACAGGAGTTCAAGACCAGCCTGGACAATATGGTAAGACCTCCTCTATACAATAATTTAAAAAATTGACCGGGTGTGTGGCATGGGCCTGTAGTCCTTCCAGCTACTTGGAAGGTTGAGGAAGAAGGATTGCTTGAGCCCAGCAAGTGGAGGCTGCGGTGGCTATGATCATGCCACTGCACTCTAGCCTGGGTGACAGAGTGAGACTCTGACTCAAAAAAAAAACAAAAGTGAAATGATTTTTTTGAAAGTTTAAATCATAGAAACTCTCTAGGCAAAGCAAAAACTCTGAGGACAGGGAGTGAGGACATGTAAGAGGTGATAATGAGTCCCAGACAAATTCTAAGCACATTATTAGTATATGATTATGGGGAAGGGGATGACCAAACAGAATCATTCACACAAAGGAAAGTCTTGGCCCCAGGATCTAGGACCATCTCAGTTCCATGCTCCAAACAAATTTAAAGTGACCTAAGAAAAACCAGTGACATAGTCCATGCCATCAAGAGCAGTAGCAGCCTCCCACAGGGAAGTATGTTGTCATGGGGTCCACAATGAGTGGGTATCACTGATCTCCAAGACCCCTTTCATGATGTTTCTGCTGTGCTTTCTCTTTTGTCCAGGTGCCACTTCTAGAATGTTTGGTGTTATTTGCTCTTTCAGCAATGCTGTTCCTTTTAGTATCCAGAAGTGCCAAAAGAGAGAGAGAGAGACAGACAGAGCGAGGGAACAGGCAGGAGGGAGGAAGGAAAAGAAAGAGAGAGAAGCACACATCAAAACCAAAATTTATTTGACAAACTAGTACTTTCTATGAATTCAGAACACCCAAACCTGCTCTCTCCTGATAGATGGATCCCATAATCTTTCTTCATTCAAAATATAATTGTTCAACTACCATAATACTATAAGAAAAGGATTGAAAGTGGTGGGAAACTGCGGGGAGGGGGTGGGGAGATGGGGAGGTGGGATTGACTATTGACAGTAGTCGATATCTGCCTGGGTAAGGGAGAGGGCGCACACCTCATCAACAAGGGTGACTGCACAGTGAATATTTGTATACCTAACCCTGAATTGTACCCCACAATTTTAAAATAAAAATTAAAAGAGGAAAAAATATATACATACATATATATATGTATATATATATTAAAAGAAATTAAAAGAAAAAAAGAACAGTCATATATATATATGTATATATATATATATATATATATATATATATTATATATATATATACACACATAACTGTTCTTTTTTTCTTTTAATTTCCCAAAGCCTCCTCATGGTCTTACTTTCCCAAAATGATTGTCAATGGGATAATGAGAGTTCATTTTCTTCTTTTTTGTTTTCTAAGTTTTTGACCATGGAACATGCATTGTCACTCTACTTTAACATTCTTTTAAAACCCACAATAAAAAGTAAATTAGCTACTCAACGCCAATGTCTTCAGCAGTACAGATAGCTTACCATATTTTTCCAGTAGGGATGTATCTGAAGAACCCAGAAAATACAAGACGTCATAGACTAAATATGACTGTCTTTCTAGAATGCTCCATTTGCTGATATGGTTGTTGAGCAAAAGCAAAACAATTTAACTTTCAAATAATTTAAAACATATTTTTCTTAAGATATGTCTGGATATACCATGTGTCCTGATTTTTCTCATAAAAAATGAAGATAATGACAACATACTTCCCTGTGGGAGGCTGCTACTGCTCTTGATGGCATAGACTATGTCATGGGGTGCACACTTGGCATGGACTTCAAGTCAAGATGCAAGATTTCCAAGAAGTCTTGCCCAGAAACCTCTTCAGGCTCTGTCCCCAGATTCCCAGGGGGATACGTTTCTGTTTTCTTTGGCTAGTAGAGGAAAAGTCTGAATACGTTACCTTTGCTTTCTGGATTTCCCGTGCTTTATCTCACAGCAGTAACTTTCACAGCAAGAACTGTAGGCATGGTGGCTTTCATTCAGTCATAACTTTGTTATAAAACAATTATTGAGGTTTTTGTGATTTGACTGTTCTGAACCAGCCTATTCTCCCTCTCCATCCCCCATTGTTGGGCCTAAAACAAAAGAAACAATTCAGAATTATTTGGCATTCATCTGACATAAGTCATAACCCACACTGGATTACTTTTAAGTCGACATAGTCCTATGGAAAAGTGTAGTTCTGAGTGAGGACCACTTCTTCCCTTTGGACTGTCCAAAACAAGCACATTAGTAAGAAAATTTTTAAAAAGAAAGAAAATAGGAAAAAAAAGAAGAAAGAAAAGGAAGGAAGAGAGGAAAGGAGGGAGAGAGGGGAAGAGGGAAGGAAAGGAGGGAGGGGGGAAGGAGGGAGAGGAGGAGGGAGAAAGGGAAGAAAAGAAAAGGAAGAAGGAAGAAGGAAGGAAGGGATGGAAGAGAGAGAGAGGCAAACAAGCAGAAAAGAACAGCATCAAAAACAAAATTTCTTTTACAAACTAGGACTTATTCTGAATTCAGAAAATGCTTTATATACAAAACAAAGCAAAAACAAAGCCCACAAACACAAATTTTGATAATGTTTAACCAAATCTTGGGTTGGAATCTTATCCTTCAAAGGACTAAAGTCACAACACAAGTCTGATTGTCTTGATGTGCTTTGAATGAATGAATGGTTTTAATCACACACTATTTTAAGTCACCCTGTTACTGAGTTAGATGACTGCATGCAACCTAACACAAAAAACACTCAGTATTTAATGACAACAACAACAACAATATTACAGTCATAGTAATGGCTAATGGTGGCTCAAGCCTGTAATCCCAGCACTTTGGGAGGCCGAAGTGAGAGGATTGCCTGGGCTCAGGGGTTCGAGACCAGCCTGAGCAACTTGCTAAGACTTCATCTCTACAACAAATCAAAAAATTAACCGGGTGTGGTGGCTTGCACTTGTAGACCAGTTTATGATCACTTCTCTATCCACACACAACTCCTAACAGATCATTGAAATTCATACATTGCTCTAATCTTATATGCTTCAGACCAGAAAATAGACACATAAGTAAGGTTCTCAAATGCCGTTGTGTGTCACAGATTCATAGACTCTTGGTTTTGGAAGTGACTTAGTGCTTACCTAGGCTAACCTCTGACCTGATCATCCCCAGCAACGAGACAGTCCCTAACTGGTCAGATCTTATTGTGAGATCAGTTTTTCTTTTTGAGTTGGAGTCTCACTCTGTCACCCAGACTGGAGTGCAGCGGCCGCTCCCGGTCACCGCAGCCTCGACCTGCTGGGCTCCGGCGATCCTTCTGCTCAGCCTTCCAAGTAGCTGGAACTACAGGTGCATGCTACCACGCCCGGCTAATTTTTGATTTATTGTAGAGATGAGGTCTCGCCAAGTTGCCCAGGCAGGTCTCGAACCCGTGGGCTCATGCAATCTACTCACCTCAGCCTACCAAAGCACGGGATTACAGACTGAGCCACTGAGCCCAGCTAGATCATTCTTTCTTAGAGTCAGTTGAAATCTAGCGTTTCTCTTCATCCTCATTAAGATGGTTATTATTTTTTTAAACCCCCAAATCAGAAAACAAAAAATAACACGTGTTGCCGAGGATGTGGAAAAGTTGGAATCCTTCTACCTTGCTGATATGAATATAAGATGGTACAACCACTGTGGAAAACAGTTGCAGTGGCCATGAGTGTGCCACTGCACTCCAGCCTTTGTGACAGAATGAGGCTCTGACTAAAAAAGAACAAAAACAAAAGTAGGGAAATCCTATCATATACTATAAACACAGAAGCACTTTGCAGACATTATGCTAAGTGAAAAAAGCCAGGTATGAAAGGACAAATATTGTGTGATCCCACTTACATGACATACCTAGAAGTGTCAAATTTATAAAGTCAGAAAGTAGAACAGCAGCTGCCAGGACCTGAGGTGTGGGGCAGGGGGGATTGAGAGTTATTGTTTAATAGGTACAGAGTTTCCATTTGGGAAGATGAAAAAGTCCTGGAGATAGGTGGTGTACAACAATGGGAATGTAGTTAACATTACTGAGTTGTACACCTAAAAATGCTTAAATAAGTTGTATATTTATTTTGCTATAATAAAAAAATAGATAAAACAATCTTGTATTCCACTCTCTGCTCTTTCTTCTGCCGTCTGAAGTCACAGAACACAGGTCTGCTCTTTTGCGTGACTGACCTCCAAATCTGGCAGAAAGCATCCCTAGTACACCTCAGCCTACCTTTCTGCCTCCATACTGCTCCCTTCTTGGGGTCTGGCAGTCTCTCTGTGTCCGGTACCTAAATCAGATGCAGTGGACAGGTGATGGGAAGCAGGAAGACCACGTCTCTGCACTCAGTACCAGACTGCTGGGAGGCTGTCTCCAGTGGCACAACTCAAGAATTTTCAACTTCATCTCATTTTGGGGGGTTCTGGCATCATATTTGCAAATGATAGATAAACTTGAAGAAAAAACAGTAAAGGGGCTGTGTGCAGGGGTTCAAGCCTGTAATACCAGCACTTTGGGGTGCCTGAGGCGAGAGCATTGCCTGCGTCCAGGGGTTTGAGACCAGCCTGGACAACTTGGTGAGATCTCGTCTCTAAAATAAAATTTAAAAATTAGCCAGCGTGGTAGTGCATGCCTGTAGTTCCAGCTGCTTGGAAGGTTGAGGCGGAAAGATCACCAGAGCCCAGCAGGTCGATGCTGGGGTGACTGTGAGTGTGCCACTGAACTCCAGCCTGGGTGGCGGAGTGAGACTCCAACTAAAAAAAAAAAAAAAAAAGCAGCAAAGAAAAAGGAAAAAGAGACTCCCAGAATGGTTATTCCCTGATCTGATGTCTTTGAAGCAGATCTATCAGTACTACTTCCATTTCTTTCTGAATTCTGGAACTGCGGTATGGATGGATTTAAATGACCACTGAAAATTAACTTGTAGTTGAAAAAGGCCCCAGAGGGGCTTTCTAGTTTATCCATCGACTTTTCCATCCGGAAGCTAGCTGCATCCATCAGAAATCAGATGAGACTCAAAAAGAAGAGGCATTGAAAGATGTTAAGACAAAAAAAATTTTTTTCGCTGCACCTTTCCATCACCTTTCTGACACACTTACAACTGAAAAGTAAATGTGGTTTTACAAGTTAAAATTTTGAGACCCTGGGCATTCCAATAGGGCTCTTCTTACCCTTAGATATCATTAAAACCAATTGTCCTTCTTCCTATAAAGCCCTTTCTAACCCTAAAATACAGAGTCCCTTTTATATTTATTTTTAATTTGGTATTTGCCCATACAGGAGAATGTAATAAAAAGCGACTTCCTAAAGAAGCTCTGACAAAATCTGTGAGCCCTTTTGACCTCACAGACTTTAAGGCATCCCAACTTATTTCCTTCTAAGAAGAGAGGAGGAAAAAAGGCTTCCTTGCTCAAACAGCTAGCTTTGCAAAGGGCCTTGAGAGGTCTGGGGGATGCTGGGAGTTCCCAGCTTGCCGGCTCAGGCTCCAGTTCCACTAGGTCATGTTAAATATGAGTATGCACAATAGAAAATGAGAGATGACCTCAATTGTCTCAACAGGATATAGGACAGCAAAGGGGAGGTGCAGCAAGTGGCTTAGGCCTTCACTGTTAAGAGCTTTAAATATCACTGGTATTAGTAAATGAGCAGCTACAAGCAGTGTCGTAAACTTTATGAGTTCACAACACAGTGTGACAAATCCTTCCTGAAATATTGGTCTTGCCTGAGAGATTCCTGATTGTGCTGGGTAGGGACACAAGGTAGACGAGCCAGCAAAAAAGGTCATTTGTCTCTAAGAAAAGTCCATCCATGGGCAGAAGTGTGATTGCTTCTTATTATTAACCATCATAACCACGATCCCCATTTTTATAGTATTTGAATATTGCAAAGTGCCTCAACGTCATTCTAAGTTGTTATTCTATCCCACAGTGAAGCAGGGAAGAAGGTCAGAGGGAAAACACCAAGCTTGGATGAAACAGAAGCTGATCTCAAGATTCAGGTGGGAGTTGGTAGCCTATAAGAGGTGCGTACATTTAAATTGCTGAAACATGAAAACATTATTAGAAGCCTCTTGCTTAAAGTGGTCAGAAATACTCAATGTTCCGATGTGTACTTTAGCAGTGTCAAAAATTCTGAGCACTCAGGTGTTTTCTTTGCTCCCCCTTACCCCATTAGCCATCCACTTCCTGACTCCACAGTTTGCTAATACCCAAGATTCTACCTGCCTGTATCTTACCTACAACTCTGAACTCGCTTCCTGCCCCTCCTTCCACCCTAACTCCTTGAGACACCACTCTTGCCCTTCTTCCAACAAGCCCAGCTTTTTCCTGCTTCAGCTCCCAGATCTTTCAAGAGCCCATTCCTCCACTAAAAAAAAAAAAAAATTATATTTTACAACTGAATTGGTATAAAGATGAATAGATAAATGGCACATATATGTATATATTGAGTTAGAGTCTCACTCTGTCACCCAGACTGGAGTGCAGTGGCACGTTCCCGGCCACCGCAGCCTCCACCTGCTGGGCTCCAGCGATTCTTCCACCTCAGCCTTCCAAGTCGCTGGAACTACAGGTGTGAGTTACCACGCCCAGCTAGTTTTTGCTTCATTGTGGAGACGCGGTCTCGCCAAGTTGCCTGGGCGGGTCTTGAACCCGTGGGCTCAGGCAATCCACTCACCTCCCAAATGCTGGGATTACAGGCTGAGCCACCGAACCCGGCCAAATGGTCTATATTAAAACATTTCCTTTGACCTAGAAGTTCAAAGATTTTTTTCTGATTTTAAAGGGTTGGAAACATCCTTGTGGGGCCCCTAAAACTATCATAGACCCCGTGACCTACAGTGTCTGGTGGAGAAGTTGAATTTCTCTGGACTTTTGTGGTTGCTGTTATTTCTTTTCTTTCTTTCTTTTTTTTTGAATGAAGAAACTTTCTTGAGTGTCCATATAGGTGACAAACAATGGATGGCTTGAGGAAGCAGAGATATTCTGGAGACAAAGACAGGGACAGCAGAGGGCCATGAAAGGAGCATCATCTGCAGTTGTTGTCCCTTCTGCATGAAATGCTCCTTCCCCAGGACATGCAACTTCATTTAATTCATGTTTCTGGAAAGATGACATCTTTTCCAAGAGCCTTTCTCTCATCGCCTTATCCAACACAGGCCCACACTCCAACTCCAGTACCTCCCTTCCTCTACCCTGCTCTAGTTTTCTTGTGTCTGACATCAATTAGGTACGTGTTCAAGTTTTACTTATTTGTGGCCTGTCTCTCCCACTAGAATGTAAGTTCTGTGACACCAAGGTCCTCTCTCCCCAGATCTCAAAAAATGCCAGGCATATAGTAGATATATTCATAAATGTATGTTCCATGTGGAATGAATTTGTGCCTGGGATTTTTTTTCTTTATTCCCAAGCCATCATCTTACACTATATAAGGAGAATGAAGCATGAGTATGAAAGAAGGAGAATGCCGTCTTGCTCAAATGTCCAACCTGAGGGAAGACCTTAGAAAGGCCAGAGACGTGCTAGGAGTCCCTAGTCCTCCAGACCAGACCCCATGTGCTGTGCCCTGCATCACTTTTCACATTTTCCCGTCCGTGTGCATGCCGCTTACTCTGTAATCACGCGTGCTTGCTGAGGCTGAGGCTTTACAATCCTCATGCCTTCTAAAAGCACTTGATACCGAGCACTTGATAAATCGCTGCTGAAGCGAAGGCGAATGAATAGGAAGAAGAGAAAGATGCAGAAGATTCTGTCAAAGTGTGAAGAGCTTATGCGTCAGCATTGGATTGCACAGAATTAATGAGGATGGCTTCAACAAAATGGGGAGCCCTTTTCAGGGGACATACGTTGGGGAGTCAGCATGCAAAGGAGAGAGCTTATCAATATAGCAGGCATCTGGAAAACATGTCTCTGGAATGATACTTGGAGTACCAGGTATGACTCTTTTGGGAGCAAAATTCTCTCTTAAGGAAAAAAAGAGGCTTCGTGGCTCTTTGAAAAGCCCAAGAATGGACTTGCTTCAGGCCTTCTGGGATTCAGAGCTCTAATGGCATCTTCAGGACTTGGTTGCTCTCTCTTTCTCAGCAACTCCTCCTGCTGGGGTCGCTTTCATCACAGGCTGTCCACTGCAGCAAAATGAAGGTACCCCTTTGACCTCTTTTCCATCTCAGATTCAGCACATGAAGATAGAGCGTCTCTTCTCCAGAAGTGTCTGTGGAGTCTCACTGCGTCTTGTTGGCTCTGACTTGGACATTTATATACATTTGCCCAGAAGTTCCTGAAACTGGAATTTGTCTACAGATCCAACAGTTTGAATACTTAAATGTATTAGCATAGGAATAGGCCCATTCTAAATACACATTTCCATTGGCACTCATAGGGTAACAGAATAAGAACAGTAAGGATCATTTTGTTTGCCCCAAAAAGCATGATGATACACTGACCATCTCAGGCCTGGGTGAAGTGACACCCCTGAGCCCCAGGGACCAAGAATGAGTGACAGGAGCTGCCCTGACTGCAGTTACAGGAAGTAGAGTATATGGGCACTGAGTGGCCAAAAACCAAATGTCCACTGCTCTTGGCTCCAGAAGGAAAGTATAATGGATTGGTTTGGCATGAAAAGGACTGGACTTGAACTAAGAGATTGCAGGGAAGTGTGCTAAGCATTGAATTCTCTAGGGACAATGCGAAAAGATCCTTCGCAAATGGGGAGGGAGACTAGGGACTCCTTTCCTCACAACTGTGTGCTGTTATGTAAGCGATTCCCATGATCTTAGGAACCAGAGGGAGAAGTTCATTTTATTTAAATATTAGAAAAAAGAAAGATGCAGGACATTAATTTTTTTTTTAGTTGGAGTCTCACTCTGTCACCCAGACTGGAGTGCAGTGGCCGCTCCAGCCACCACAGCCTCTACCTGCTGGGCTCCAGCGATCCTTCCACCTCAGTCTTCCAAGCAGCTGGAACTACAGGCGCGCTACCATGCCCGGCTGATTTTTTGATTTTATTGTAGAGATGAGGTCTCGCCAAGTTGCCCAGGTGGTTCTCGAACCCATGGGCTCAGGCAATCCTCTCACTTCAGCCTCCCAAAGCATGGGATTACAGGCTGAGCCACCGAACCCAGCAGGAGATTAATTTTTTTTAATCCGCCTTTGGCCTGAGCAATGGGAGTGATGTGAGTCAATCAGTTTTGTTCATGACAGGAAGGAATTTGTGTCCCGGGGAAGTTGCTACATGGGAGGAATAGGTGGTTTTTCTATAGCTGCTTCTGACTGGGTTGTCACTTTTTTTTTTTTTTTTTTTTTTGAGTTGGAGTCTCACTCTGTCGCCCAGACTGGAGTGCAGTGGCCACTCCCGGCCACCGCAGCCTTGACCTGCTGGGCTCCAGTGATCCTTCTGCCTCAGCCTTCCAAGTAGCTGGAACTACAGGCATGCGCTACCACGCCCGGCTGATTTTTTTTATTTATTGTAGAGATGAGGTCTTGCTGCCCAGGCGGGTCTCGAACCCTCGGGCTCAGGCAATCCACCCACCTCAGCTTCCCAAAGGTGCAGGATTACAGGCTGAGCCACTGAGCCTGGCTTGGCTGGGTTATCTTAAACGAGTCATTTCTGTGCGTCAGAGAAGCCGAGTAGATGCCAGATGACTGACTTTCTGATATGGGTTAGGCAAGTGAGCTGGCAGATGGCTTATTTATGTAAAACCGAGAGGGGAGAGAATGCCCCCCAAGTCTCCCTGATGGCCACAGCCCACTCACAAGAGCAAAACTGCTTTCCTCCAGGTGCATGGTGTTGGGATCAGAGGACAGAGATACGCCTGTCACCGAAGTGTTCTGAGAAGCCATCGAATCCTGCTCACCTCCGAGGCTGAACGCCACTTAGAGCAGATCATACAGGCAAATGCGCCTATGGGCTTTTCTTCAACACCGTGAATGGATTGTTCTCACTGAGTAACAAGTTCCATTAAGCCTTAATTGGAGTATTTTTGCCTCTTTAGAGGAAAAAGAAAAGCACAAAACAAAATAAACAAGAAAATATTTAATGTAATTCAGACGGCAGCCACCCAATTTCATCACCATCCCCTTATTTTCCTAATGAGAGAAACTGTGTACTTTCCATTTCAAGCTGAAAATACCACTATAAAGGCAACAAAAATTAAAATTCAGTAAGTGTGTTCCTTTTAGAGAGTGGGGGATGCTGGACTGGGTGCTGTGATTCCTGCTGACCTATCTTGCAGAGTAAGAGAGCAACATGTGTGTAAAATACTTTGCAATCCTTGGACTCAAGGTGTGTAACAACAAAAAAATACCTTTGACATGACGCTGTGTTAGTTCTGTTTTCTTTTGGCCAGCCAAAATGTCTCATAATGTCTTACTTCTTATGACTCCTTCCTTTACTTAAGAGAGAGAGAGAGCATGCATTTTTAATGAATTGGCCAGATTTATACACTAAATACTGATTTCCTCCTCCTTAGGGGGGTCATGGTGTTTAGAATTTTAGATATGGATTTATAGTCTCATATCATGATGTGAGCTTCTGTTATTAAGCTCTGTGAGTCTTCTCTGAGATAAACCTTTCTTTTCTTTCTCTCTTCTCCCTGTCTCCCATCATTTAATGCCGCCCTCAATATCAGCATAAAGGATTGAAATCTTGACACCAACCTGGAAATTCAGCTAACATCCACCTTTTCCTCCCCTCATGAATGAATGAATGCAAGAATGAGCGGCATTCCATCCTACTTGCTAGTATTCCACTTCCTCTCTCCTGACATTCCTCTAACATGGCCCTACACACAGCTCTCTTGGCAAATCTCTATAACCACATCTATCAGCAGGATATCAGTACCACATTTTGCCAACTGCATCTTTCTGCCATCTTCCCTTTCTCATGAGTCTGTTTCTTTCACATTATATATATTTTTTAATTTTAGAGTTGTGGAGTATAAGTTAGGATTTGCTACATAAGTAGACTGTATATGGGCGAGGTTTGGGCTTCCTGCTGCTCCTCACCTCCGCTGGCAGTGGACCAGGTACCCACTGTGCTGTCATGTGTCCCCTTTCTCCTCCTTCCCTCCCTCCCCTAGCAGTGCCTATCAAATGCCTATCCCACCTGTCTCCCATCTTACCTGTTTGACAGAAACCTGGATTTCTGTCACGATGCAATTCTCTTACCAACCTTCTCCAACAGAGGTCGCTCTTCTTGCTCATGGGCTGAGGTGAGGGGGACCCCTTCTAGGACTCTGCGAATTCCAGGCAATTGTTCTACTACCCCTCCTCTGAAGTCCATCATCACTTATGCCAGCCTCTCTCCGTGCCTTCACCCCACATCTTGCTGAGCATACTTCCGTCTTCCTCAGGGACTTGGGTATGTATCCCGTATCGTGCCAGCTCCCATTAGTATTCAGGTATTCTCATTAATGGCATTACAGTCCTTCAGTTTCCTGACCTCTCAGGCTCTAGGGACATTCATCTTCATTTTACTTGACTGGGCTACTTGTGTGGCCGCACCTTAACCTTGGACTTTAGCGTCATTTTGAACTGCTTCTTTTTAAGTCTTGATGGTAACTAGCCCCCAAGATGGCTCCTAACAATCTTCCCATCTCTGTACACTCAGCAACTTCGTACATCAGGAATTATAATGGGCCAGGCTCGGTGGCTCAGCCTGTAATCCCAGCACTTTGGGAGGCCGAGGCCAGTGGATTGCCTGAGCCTGCGGGTTACAGACCAGCCCGGGCCACTTGGTGAGACCTCGTCTCTGCAATATATCAAAAACATTTGCCTAGTGTGGTAGCATGCGCCTGTGGTTCCAGCTACTTGGAAGGCTGAGGTGGAAGGATCGCTGGAGCCAAGCAGGTCGACTCTAGCCTGGGTGACAGAGTGAGACTCCAACTCAAAAGAAAAAAATTATAATGTATTTTTCTTCCCCTGGAACGTGGACTGGTCTGTGACTGAGTGTGGCAGAAGTGGCATCTGGGAATTCTGAGCCCAGGTGGCTTCTGCTCCCTTTCCTCGAGAAATCAGATGCCATTAATGAAGTCTGATGACCCTGAGGAAGCCCAAGCTAGACATGTGAGAGACCATGTGAAGAGAGAGGGAGGCCTGACCTGTCCCCACCTGTTCCAGTCATCCTGGGTGAGACTTTAGACATGTGAGTGAAAAAACCTTCTTGGTCACTTCCCAATCTTCTCCTGATGAGAGACATAATAAATTTTTATAGTTTTAAGTCACTAAGTATGGGTTAATTAAATAGCAATGGGCAGCCCAAACAATCTTATACTGTGAAATTTCTATTCATAACATTCCAGATTTCTAGCTCTCACACAATTTTATCCCTACTAACTCACCCAACCTCCTGTCTTTTTGTTTTTTTAGTAAGAGTCTCACTCTGTTACCCAGGTTAGAGTGCAGTGGCATGATCACGGCTCACTGCAGCCTTGACCTCCTGGGCTCAGGTGATCCTTCTGCCTCAGCCTCCTAAGGAGTTGGGACTATAGGCACCCAGCACCATGCCAGGCTTATTTTTCATTTTTGTGGAATTGAAGTCTCACTATGTTGCCCAGGCTGGTCACAAATTCCTGGTCTTAAGCAATACTCCCGCCTCTGTTTTCCGAAGTGCTGGGATTACAGGTGTGAACCACCACACCTGGCCTCCAACCTGCTGTCTTTAGAAGGATTTTTAGAGGTTACAGCCATTAGCCTGCAACTTTCTGACCCCTGGACCCCTCAAACACATTCATGTTTCATATATCCCCTTTCTCTACGAAATTCTCTGCCTTGAACTCTGCAATACTACTGTGGTTCCAACTTATCTCTTCTTTTCCATCACTTACACTTTCTTGAAAATTTTATCTGTGTTTCCTGCTTTGATTTCCTCATCACCCACTCCCTTTTACTTTCAATCATTCGAAAGTATTTATTGAGCATCTACTACCTATACTATTTTAGGGAAACAGCAGTGAAAAAAAGGACAGTGTCTCTGCCCAACCCTTATGAAGAGTACATCCTGGGGAGGGAGTCATGGGGAAATAGACAACGAAAACAACAACCAAAAAATCAACTCTGTGATGCCAGGTGATGGATGATTCCTGCTTTGAAGAAAAAACAGAGTAAGGACAGATTGGTAAGGAGCCTGCCTCCTTGAGAGCTGATCTTTGTCTCCGCTGCTCAGTGTTAAGTCCTGAAGTGTGCTTGCATTCCTTTTCCTGAGCCAGGATCCCATTGGTGCCTCCAGGCAGAAAGCTGAGTTCACTACTGGGCTCACCTTTGTCATCTAGATTCTTTCAGTGATGACAGTTGCCGGTTGTGCAACATCTAATGCTGATTCTTATACTTTGTCCAGTTTTCCAGTAGTTTGTATTGGGAGAGCCAGCCTAGTACCAGTACTCAATCATGATCAGAAGCGGAAGTCCTCTGGCTAAGTGATTGAGGATGGATCTGGCTGTTTTATCTCCCTGCTAATTTCTTTCTTTTTTTTTATTTTAAAAATACGGGGTACAATTTAGGATTAGGTATACAGTGGTCATCGTACAGGTAAAGTTTGGGTCTCCCTTTGGCCCCCACTTTGCCTGGTTTGAGATCAGGTACTCTTTATTGATGTTGTGTGTTCCCCCCTCCCCTCCACTCCGGCAGTATTCTGCTACTGCCAATCCTTTCTTATGGTATTATGGTAAATTATCAGGGTCCCCTGCTAATTTCTGCTCCTGCTATTCTACATGCATGACACTCTCATCACTTCTAAGCTTCAAATCCAGTGGACTTGTCTGAGTGCTCGCCATTTTGAATGTTTGAACGCCCATAGCGTTTGAGTCTGTTGGTCACCCTCTCCTTCCTGAAGCTCTGTCTTTGGCTGTTGTAATGCTCAGGGTTTTGGGGGGTGGGGAGTTTGGTGTGTTATTGATAATTACACTTGGTGTTGTGCTCATTTGGATATATGCACCATCTTCCCCCACTGGACTGCAAGCACCTTGAGAGCAGAGACATGGATTGTCCATCTTGGCATACCCATGCCTTGTATAGTGCTCTTGACTTTAGTGGGGTCTGAACATATGTTTATTGAGTGAGTTTGAAGCATAGTAATAACAGACAGTGTGTGGGAAGCACGCCTGAAGGGGTGCAGACAGAGCTGTGGGTCACCACTTTATTAAACCATTCTAGTTTGTTCAGGACTGAGGGTGCTGAACCTTTAATGCTAAAACCAGGAAAGGGCTGGGCGAACCAAGATCATGGGTCACCCTGGCACTTCTCAGTGTTGTTCAAGTCATGGCACTTGTGAAAGAGGGTTGTATTTGGAAAGTATCCTGGGGTCCATGGGTAAGACTGCCCTTGGCAGGAGGTGGCTAGCTTCAGGGTTCCAGTGTCTCAACCCTGTTGGGTCCCTGGAAGAACTGCAGGAACTTAGTAACTCAGGGCTCCTCCAATTAGCAGGGTCATGTGTGTGCACTCAACAGTTGGGAACCTCTGCTCCAGTGATCCTGAGGAGGCAGCCCAGCTGGGGGGTCCGGGCCTGAAATGGGAAGGCTTGAGTTTAAGTTATTGCTGCCACTGTCTACTTGTGTGAGCATTGGTGTGTCACCTCACCTCTCAGAGATTAAAAGTGGGAAAGCATCAATACTTACTTCATAGACTGATTGTGAGGTTGCAAAGGAAATTAGGTACGTGAGACCATTTTGTATAACTAAAAATACCATTCCAATGTTTTATCTTATTATTGTGTCTTAATTTTTTCAGGCTACTGTAACAAAATACCTTAGATTGGGTAAATTATAAGCAACGGAGATTCATTGCTCACATTTCTGGGGGCTGGGAAGTTTAAAATCAAGGCACCAGAAGATTTGGTGTCTGGTGAGGTCCCTTTCTGCTCCATACATGGTGTCTTCTTGCTGTGTCCTCACAAGGTGAAAGGGGAGGGGCACAAGGACACTTCCTTCAGCCTCTTTTATAAGGCCACTAATCTTTTTTTTTTTTTTTTGAGTTGGAGTCTCACTCTGTCACCCAGACTGGAGTGCAGTGGCCACTTCCGGCCACCGCAGCCTCGACCTGCTGGGCTCCGGCGATCCTTCCGCCTCAGCCTTCCAAGTAGCTGGAACTACAGGCGCGCACTACCATGCCCGGCTGATTTTTTGATTTATTGTGGAGATGAGGTCTCGCTGCCCAGGCGGGTCTCGAACCCACGGGCTCAGGCAATCCACTCACCTCAGCCTCCCAAAGGCGCGGGATGACAGGCTGAGCCACCGAGCCCGGCTCACTAATCTTATTAATGAGAGCAGAGCCCTCATGACATACTCACTTCCTGAAAGGCCTCACTTCTTAATACTATCATATTGGGTATTAAGTTCCAACATACAAATTTTGGAGGCCACCAACATTCAGCCCATAGCACACTGCTGCTAACTTGAATGTTTAGGGAGAAAGGAGCCGGCTGAAGGAATAGAGCCATAGAGAAACTCTTCATGACAAAGGTGGAGGGGTTAAGCTTAAACATGGGGAAGGGGACCACCTTTCCTGAGATAGCACAGAGGAAAAAAAAGTTTCCGTGAAAAGTTGAAAATGCACCAAGTTGAGGAGTGTGAAATGGGGGCCTGGTGAAAAAAACAAGCAGACAACCCCATTAAAAAGTAGGCAAAGGACATGAACAGACACTTTTCAAAGGAAGCACACAAGCAGCCAACAAACATAAGAAAAAATTCTCAGCTTCACTAATCATCAAAGAAACACAAATCAAAACTATGAGATACCACCTCACACTGGTCAGGATGGTTATCATTAAAAAGTCAAAAAGCAACAAGTGCTGGTGAGGCTGCAGAGAAAAAAGAATGCCTCTACACTGATGGTGGGAATGTAAGCTAGTTCAACCTTTGTGGAAAGCAATGTGGCGTTTTCTCTAAGAACTACAAATTGAGTTTCCATATCATCCAGCAATCCCACTTCTGGGAATATACCCAGAGGAACATGACTTGGTCTACCAAAAGGGCACCTGCATGTGTATGGTTATTGCAACACTATTTACAATAGCAAAAACATGGAACCAACTCAGATGCCCATCAAAAATGGACTGGATAAAGAAAATGTGGTGCATATACACAAGGGAATACTACACAGCCATAGAGAAGAACAAAATCATGCCCTTTGCAGCAGCATGGATGCAGCTGAAGATCATCATTCTAAGTAAACTATCACAGAAACAAAGAACTGAACACTGCATGTTTTCACTAATAAATGGGCCCTTAACATTGGGCACACGAGCACAAAAGTGGAAACAAGAGACACTGGGCACTGCTAAAGGAGGGAAAGTGGGAGGGAAAATAAGGGGCACTCAACCACCCTCTGGGTACTATGTCCACTACTAGGGGGAGAGAGGGCTCGCTAGAAGCCAAACCTCACCTGCATGCATTTGCATGTATGTAACAAATCCTCAATGTACCTCACAACTTTAAAATACATAAATTTTTTAAAAATTTAGAAAGGGGAACTGTTTAAATTTTTTTTTTTTTTTTTGAGTTGGAGTCTCACTCTGTCGCCCAGACTGGAGTGCAGTGGCCACTCCCGGCCACCGCAGCCTCGACCTGCTGGGCTCTGGTGATCCTTCCGCCTCAGCCTTCCAAGTAGCCGGAATTACAGGCATGCACTATCATGCCCGGCTGATTTTTTAATTTATTGTAGAGATGAGGTCTCGCTGCCCAGGCGGGTCTCGAACCTGCGGGCTCAGGCATTCCACTCACCTCAGCCTCCCAAAGGCGCAGGATTACAGGCTGAGCCACCAAACCCGGCTTGGACTGTCTAAATTTAACCACACGATTTAGGAAAGTAAAGGTAGTGTTTGTTGAAACTTAGATGGCAAGAGTAACGCCATCTAAGGGGATGCAGAAGGCCTCTGCAGAAGATTTGGAATAATGTTCTTTTACTAACCTGAGTGTGGTGGTGGGTAGCAGAGGAAGGGACTTGGGGTTGTTTGTAGGATGGGTGAATCAGGGGCACCGTTTGGGTTGGAGCAGGATTGCAGAGTCTGGGAGAAAAATTCATGGCTGAATATGATCACCTTATTTTCTCTTCTTTCTTTCCTTCTCCAATCTTTCTCTTCTCACTTTTTTTCACTTAAGTAACCATAATGCAGCCAGTTTTAAACCATTAGTCTTATGACTTGTATTTATTGCATTTAATATTACTTTAAAAGCTTAGGAGTTGAATACTTTGTCTTCCTTTCTCTTTCAAAAAAGAAATTACTAGTGAAAGTGTTCTTATTTCCATGTGGCCAATAATGATTTTTTTCTTAGTGTCTACTTTATGACTCTTATAGGGGAAAACAAATCTCCCCACCCTGACTATTCCTATAATCCTCAAAATATGTGGCATTAATGGCTCTTTCAATTTTCATTTACTGCATAGTGTCATTTTCCAATTTTGTTTCCTGTGAAACTTTCTTTCTGTAGTGGCAAAATCTCTCCTTGGACCAACATCCCCTTGATGCCAACCAAGGGCAAGACATTCCCCACAGTCCCCTGCACACTTTTCTCTATGTGAGAACAATCAGGGTCACATTTCTTTCTTTTCTTTTTCTTTTTTTTTTTTTTTTGAGTTGGAGTTTCACTCCGTCACCCAGACTGGAGTGCAGTGGCCGCTCCTGGCCACCGCAGCCTCGACCCACTGGGCTCTGGCGATCCTTCCACCTCAGCCTTCCGAGTAGCTGGAATTACAGGCGTGAGCTACCACGCCCGGCTGATTTTTGATTTATTGTAGAGATGAGGTCTTGCTGCCCAGGCGGGTCTCGAACCCGCGGGCTCAGGCAATCCACTCACCTCAGCCTCCCAAAGGCACGGGATTACAGGCTGAACCACTGAGCCCGGCAGGGTCACATTTCTATATTTGGCTTATAACAACTGAAGGATAGACCCATTGCCATTTCTACATAGTAACTTCTATGTTTTATATATATATATATACATATATGTATATATATGTATATATATATATATTTTGACTTTGCTGTTTGGACTTAATTTATGGCATGAGCAACTAAGTTATCACCTCCCTACCAACCTACAGTGGTTTGACTTTGCATAGAGACAAGGGACTATTATATGAACATAGAATATTTAGCACTGTTTAGACTTTCACATGTGATTTTTATTTTCTTTCCTATGGTTTTTAAATATCAGTCGTCAACAAGCCACTACCTGGCCTTATTATTCACCATACAAATATATCTTCATTTATCTAGATATTTCTAACTGCAATAGCTTTCATTGCACTATAGGGATATTTGTTACATTCCACATTTCATAGGAACAAGTGCAAGACATTATATGGAGTTTTGAAATATCCATGCCTACATATTTGGATGTCTGTTCAGTTTAGTTCATGATTCCCTATCAAGATTGCATTCCTCAGGAAACTAATTTGATTTCAAAATGAATGGCTATCAGGAAGTTAGACTAAGCTTTTCTCATTGCAGTGCATTTAGTTTACCACATTTTAAAAACTTTCTAAGGATTTCAGGATTCATAAATAAATTTATAGCAGTGTTATGCTGCCTCCCCATCATTATTTGCTGCGAGCTTCCAACCTTCAAGTGGCTTCTTGCTTTTGTAGAGAAATCGGAATTCTCATTTACTATCTTCCTCTCCATCCCAGTTCCTGCCATCAACCTGCATTACTTCAGTTTCTATGGAGGACACATTAAACACCCTACCTCTTAGTCCTTAATTTACTGTAGGCCACTGATGTTGGCTACTAGCTCCCCAAACCTCTCCCAATAACCATATCCTTGTTTTTGTTGTCATCCAGAATCACTCCACCTCTGAATTCTACTGTTCCTTCTTGGACTTCAACCTCCCATCCATTTAGCTCTTGTTCTCTGTGAAATAATTGTCCAGACATAGACTCTTCCCACTATTCCTGGCTAATTTCTACCCCCTCACTCAGAGAGCAGCCTGTGGCCAAGGCTGGTCTCTGCAGGATTTGCGTATTCCTGGTAATGGGTCATGGGATGCAGGTGATTGAGCAGAGCTGAGAATAATGTAGGTGGCACCCCTACACACAGTGATTATAAAAACTGTTTAGCAATTTGAATGATTCACTTTCTTGGTTATAAAACTGTTTGCTGTAATATCTGAGGTGTGGATTCGTTCTTCACCATCCGGCCACCATCAGTGCCACCTTTGAATTTCAATAAATCAGTGTCTTTTCCTGTTGGACCTCCAGAGGTCTTCTTTGGAATAAGAACTTTATGCACAAGTATACTCAGATTTGGGGCTACTGTATTACATTCTCTTACTCTATTTTTTTCTCAGTTTTCTTCAAGAAGGACATCACTTTTATAATATCCTTTGTAAGGCTCTTTTCTCAGTCTTCTTTACTAAGGCCATCTCCTCTATTTCTTTTCCTTTCTTTTCTTTTTTTTAATTTTTTTTTTGAGTTGGAGTCTCACTCTGTCACCCAGACTGGAGTGCAGTGGGTAGCACGCTCCCGGCCATCTCCTCTATTTCTTAATGGAGCCTGATTCTCTTCTCTTTTTACTCTATAGTCTCTCCTTGAGAGACCTCATCTGTTCCATTGCTTTCACTATCATCTATGTGTTGATGACTCACAGTTTGTTTTCCTTTATCCCTTAGCTGTCTTCCAAGGTCCACAAAAACATTTCTAGTCACTTAATGACAAAAGTAACTAACATTTATAGACAAGTTACTATGGAACATGCAGTGTTTTAAATGCTTTAAGTGTGTTAACTCACTTACAACATCTATTAGAGATAAGTGCCCCAACCTGAGTTTTTCCCTCTGCTTTCACACCACAATGGTCATCTGTGACCGAAGGTGGGTGGGGGGAGGGTTCACCACACCAAACAGCAGACACCAGTTGGGTGTCCTCCAGGTCAGTTCCAACATTATCTACCTGTAGATAGTGTGAGATCCCATAGGGTAAGGGTTCAGTCCCACAAGACTGTCCCCTCTCAAACACCAGTCACAGGTTGGGGCCTCTGGAACTTCTGACTGACCTTCAAGTTGGGCTTCCCATCTTTGAGTTCGATTAATTTGTGGGAGCAGCTCACAGAACTCAGGGAAACACATTTATCAGTTTTTTACAAAGGATATTGGATATTGCAAAGGATAAAGCTGTGTCGGGTGAGGTACGGGAGAAAGGGCAGGGCGAGCCACCCTCTAGGAAATTCTCTGAACCCTGTCCTCTTGGGTTTTTATGGAAGCTTAATGATGTCAGCATTTCTTTCTCCGGTGTATAGGGCAGAATTCTCTTTGGATCTTAAGATCCACAATCAGGGAAAGGATTTTAAGGCAGGAGAAGACCAGAGTCCTGCCTTTGGTTAGGTGAAAAGAGGGCAGGAGACGGTCAGAGAGATTGTTTCTGAGGCCTGCCCCTGAGACCTAACGCAACATTGTAATAAGACTGTAACAAGGGCTATGGAGTTATGAGCCAGGAACAGCAGAGGAAAACCATTATCTATAGCATAATACCACACAACCCTAGGAGGGAGGTCATTCTTGAATTTCACTCGCTCTAAGATAACATGATCCAGCAATTTCACTTCTGAGTGTACACCCTAAAGAATTGAAAGCAGGAACTCAGATTATCTGTATTCTCAGGTTTATAACAGCACTCTTCACAATAGCCAAGAGGTAGAAGCAACTCACATGTTCATCAATGGATATTAATAAGTGGATAAACAAAGTGTGGCATTAACATGCAATGGAATATTATTCAACTTTATAAAGGAAGGACATTTCTGACATATGGTACAAAATGAATGTACCTTGAAGACATTAGGCTAAGTGAAATGCCAGTCACAATATGACAAATCTTGTACGATTCCACTCATGTGAAGTCAGAGTAGTCCAATTCATAGAGACAGAAAGTAGAATAATGGTTCCAGGGGACAGGGAAAAAGGGAACAAGAAATTATTGTTTAATGGGTACAGAGTTTCACTTTGGGAAGAAGAGAAAGTTCTGGAGATGGAAGGTGGTAATTATTGTATAACAATGTGAATACACTTAAATCTACTGAACTGTACATCTAAATTTTATTTAAAATGAATCCCAGTGCTTTGGGAGGCTGAGGCAGGACTCAAAGCTTGAGGTCAGGAGTTTGAGACTAGCCTGGTCAATAGAGCAAGATCCCAACTCCTAAAAAATTTTTTTTAATTAGCTAGGCATGGTGGCACATGACTGTATCCTCACTACATGAATAGTTGTGGTGGGAGGATGGCTTGAGCCCAGGAGCTCAAGGTTACAGTGAGATATGAGATATCACTGCACTTCAGACTGGGTGACAGAGTGAAAACTTGTCTCAAAAAAAAAAAGAAAAACGACTTGAATTTTCATGTGTGTTTTACTAGAATTAAAAATTATGAAAATATAAAGAATATAGATTGCAAACATTAAAATTATAAAAGGAGATAATATTGATTGTAAGGTATAACATTATTTTATGTACTGCTAGGGAAAATAATGATGCCAGTTAAATAATGGCACAATGCCTTTTTAACACAAGAATTTTATTTTATATTTATTGAGTGAGCTCTTTAAGACTTATTCAGGCATAATTTTATCATGTGTTACTCTTGTGTATATATATAAAGAACTTCATCATGACAAATGTCTGAATTTTCTGAATCACTTTTCAAAGTAGTCATTGATATCCATTATTTTCCACACAAAATTGTCCTCTGTTATCCAAAGCTCTATTGAAGTGGCATTTTTAAAGAGAGAGCTCCACTATGGTCTCTGCATTTTCTTCTAGGAATGACATCCATTCTGCAAGTCTTGATGCTGACACTATATTGATCTTTCCAGAAAGTATCAATGGAAGATTTTTGACAACTACAAGAGCTTATATTTCTTCCTCAAATGGTCTTTAAATGACTTGTTGACTGCAATGTTAAGGGGATATCATTGTCCAGTCATGACACCAGAAATAACAATCATATTACCATACTTTCTAGCAAGCTTATCTTGAGCTGTTAATATACAAGTCTGTGAAATTCATTAAGAACTAATATACTGGGTGGATTATGTGGGTTTTAGGAAGGACTATTCCAGATGACATTTAATCACTTCCATTTCTTTCTCTCCTTCCCCATGCTCTGAGGGAATCTCTTTTTGGCCCAGGAAAAATTCTCCTCCCTTCAAGTTTCTATGAGAGGGCCTCCTATGTCTGTGATTTTTTTTTTCTCTTCAAGGCTAAGACTTTGCTCAAACAATATACCCAACTCTATTAAAATGACACAATGCAAATA
The DNA here is from genome assembly GCA_027257055.1 of Cephalopachus bancanus. Classification (NCBI taxonomy): domain Eukaryota; kingdom Metazoa; phylum Chordata; class Mammalia; order Primates; family Tarsiidae; genus Cephalopachus; species Cephalopachus bancanus. The sequence continues at coordinate 7,273,247 of JAPVLO010000010.1, read as the reverse complement.
ATGATGATCAAATGTGCACATAGGGAGACAGAAACAACTATGTTGTGATTACAGCCTGGCCAATAGCAATTGAAAGACAGCTCCCGACTTTGGAGAGATTAAAATGCATATCTTAAGGGAGATACATTGAAGGGGTATAAAATGTATGTATAAGCGATATACATGTCTACTCCAGGGACATGAAGTAAACATAATTTTCCCTCTTTCTCTTGCTAAGTACAACTGAAAATCCTGGACATTACAAAACAAAGACAGCCAACCTACCTTGAAAGAATGGTTAACAGAATTTCTCTAATCAAAAAGGAAACATACAATAAGAAAAGGAAACTTGGCACATTAGAAAGTAAGAAAGAGTACGAAAAACAAACATATGGGTAAAAACAACAGGCTTTCCTTCTCTTCTAAAGTTTTCTAAATTATATTTGATGGCTAAAACAAGAAATTATAACACTGCTTAATGAGATTCTAAATGTATGTAGAGGAAATATTCAAGACAATTATATTATAAATGGGGAGAAGTAAAAGGATCTAAATGAAGATAAGATTTTTATGCTTAACTCTGAACTGGTAAAATGATGACACCAGTAGACTAGGATGTTGTGTATATATAATGTAGTACCCAGAATAACCACTAAAAAAGCTATACAAGGGGATATAAAGGATATATTTAATGCATACTCTGAAATTGTTAGGTGGAATGTCTTATAAATTTTTATTTGATCCTATTGGTTGGTGGTATTGTTGAGTTCTTCTGTATCCTTGCTGGTTTTATGTCTAGTTGCTCCATTAATCACTGAGAAAGGTTTCCAACACTTTTTAAAATATTTCTCTTTTTCCTTTTAGTTCCACCAGTTTTTGTTTGGCATATTTTGCTTGGTGCATGTCTGCTTAGGGTTGCTATGTCTTCTTAGTGAATTGACCATTTGACATTATATGACATTTTGGTAAATTTTTTTGCATTAAAGTCTACTTAATCTGTTCTTAATGTAGCCATTAAGAACATATATTACTTTATTTTATTATAAAGATGTGGGGTACAAGTCAGGATTAGGTATGCAAGTAATGGGTGTGTAGGTGAAGTTTGGGTCTCCAACTGGTCCTTACTTCTGGTTTATACCCACTGAAAGTAGACTGGATAAAGAAAATGTGGTACACATACACAGTGGAGTATTTTGCAGTCATAAATAAGGACAAAATCATGAGCTTGCCAGCAAATTGGATAGAATTGGAGACAATCATTTTATCACAGAAACAAAGAACTGAATGCCACATGTTCTCACTCTAAACGGGACCTGAACTCATAAGTGCCGATCCCAGTCAGCAGTCATGGGACACTGCCAGGGGAGGGAAGAAGGGGGGATGGGTGGGCACTAAACAACATGAAAAGATATATTCTTTATATAAATCAAAGTAGAATTCTAAAAACATGTTCAAGTAACCCACAGGAAGGCAAGAAAAAGAAAACGGAAAATTTAAAAAAAAAAACCCCAAAAACAGAGAGAGGGAAAAGAAAAAACAAAAACCAAAAAATAGAATGGGAGATTTAAGCCCTAGCATATCAATAACCACAGTAAATGCACAAGGTCTAAAAATGCCAATTAAAAGACAGATGTAGGCAGATTGGATTAAAAAACATGACCCAACGATATGCTGCTTGCACGAAATTTACCTCAAGGAAAATGACATAAGACATAGACAGATAGAAATTGAAATGATATAAGAATATGTATCATGCAAATATTAATCAAAGGAAAGCATGACTGGCTACATTAAGAACAGATTAAGTAGACTTTAATGCAAAAAAAATTTACCAAAATGTCATATAATGTCAAATGGTCAATTCACTAAGAAGACATAGCAATCCTAAGCAGACATGCACCAAGCAAAATATGCCAAACAAAAACTGGTGGAACTAAAAGGAAAAAGAGAAATCTTTTAAAAAGCGTTGGAAACTTTTCTCAGTGATTAATGGAGCAACTAGAGATAAAATCAGCAAGGATACAGAAGAACTCAACAATACCATCAACCAATAGGATCAAATAAAAATTTATAAGACATTCCACCTAACAATTTCAGAGTATGCATTATTTTCAAGTGCCTATGGAAGATATTCTAAGACAGACCATGACCTGGGCCCTGAAACAAACCTCAATAAGTTTTTAAAAAATGAAATAATGAAAAAAATGTTCTTTTTTTTTTTGAGTTGGAGTCTCACTCTGTCACCCAGACTGGAGTGCAGTGGTACACTCCCGGCCACCACAGTCTCCACCTGCTGGGTTCTGGCGGTCTTCCTGCCTCAGCCTTCCAAGTAGTTAGAACTACAGGAGTGTGTGCTACCGTGCCCAGCTAATTTTTGATTTATTGTAGAGACAAGGTCTCACCAAGTTGCCCGGGTGGGTATTGAACCTGCAGGCTCAAGCAATCCACTCGCCTTGGCCTTCCAAAGTGCTGGGATTACAGGCTGAGCATGCTTAACCAAAGTGGAATCAAACTAGAAATCAGTAACAGAATGGTAACAAGAAAAATCTTCAAACTCTTGGAAACTAAGCAGCACACTACTATGTAATCCATGGGGCAAATAGGAGGTCACAAGGGAAATTAAGAAACACATTGAACTGAAATAAAATCCTCTTCCTCAAGAATCTAAAAAAAAAATAAGAGAAAAAACTTAAAGCAAGCAGGAGGCTGGAAATAATAATGAGCAGAAATCAATGAACTTGGAAACAGAAAAACGATAGAGAAAAATAATAAAACAGGAAGCTGATTTTTAAAGTTAACAATTCTCCATAAAGTTAGCAATTCTCTAACAAGACTGACAAAGAAAAAAAGGAGATGACAAAAATTATAAATATGAAAATTAAAATGGGATATCACTACAGACCCAACAGACATCAAAAAGAGAATAAGAGAATACAACAAACAACTCCACACACATAAATTTGAAGACTTAGATGAAATAGACTATTTCCAGAAAAACAAACTACGATGACTCATCCAACACAAAGTAGATAAATTTAATAGCCCATATCTATTAACAATTTTAATTCATAATTTGAAAACTTCCAAGAAATAAATCTCTAGACACAGATGGTTTTACTGTAGAATTCTATCAAACATTAAAAGAAGAATTAGCATCAATTCCACAAATCTTTTCCAGAAAATAGAAGGAACAGCTATTCAATTTTTTTTCTGAAGTTAAAATTATCCTGATACAAACACCAGAAAAAGTGCAAAAAAGAAAGCTACAGACAAATATCTTTCATGAATATAGATGTAAAAATCTTTAACAAAATATTAGCAAGTAGAATTTAGTAATATATAAGAAGAATTGTATTCCTTGACCAAGTATGGTTTATTCCAGGGATTTGAGACTGGTTTAATATTTGAAAATTAATTAATGTAATTCACCTTATAAACAGACTGTGTACATGGATTGGAAGATACACATAGTAAAGACAACTATTTAGCTCAAACTGATACACGGCTTTAACTCAATTCCTATCAAAATACTGGTGAGATTAAGCAAGATTATTAAAAAATTTATGTGGAAAGGCAAAAGAACCAGGATAGCTAAAACAATTTTGAAAAAGAAGAATAAAATGGAATGAATCATATACCCAACTTTAAGACTTTCAGCATAGCTACAGTAATGAAGCCTGTGATATTGGTGGAGAGACAGACACACAGATGAATGGAAGAAAACAGAGTTCTAAAACCAAACCAACAAAAATATGTCCAACTGTTTTTTGACAAATGCACCAAAAGAATTCAGTGGAGGAGTAACAATCTTTCAACAAATGGTGCTGGAGCAACTGGGCATTCATAGGCAAAAATCTGAACCTCAAACTCAACCTTACACATTATATAAGCATTAACTCAAAGTGGATCACAGACTTAAATGTAAAATATAAAATTTTAAAAACTTTTAGAAAAAAATGGAATAAAGTCATTAAGCTTAGGACTAGGCAAAGAGTTCTAAGAGTTGACACCAAAAGCATGATTTATGAAAGTAAAAAAAAATTGATAAACTGAATTTCATCAACATTAAACTTTGGTATTGCAAATAACCTGTTATAAGGATCAAACGACAAGTTACAGGGTGACAGAAAATATTTGCAAACCACACGTCCAACACAGAATTAATATCTAGAATATATAAAATACTCTCAAAACACAACAGTAAAAAAAGAAACATGAGTAAAAGACAGGAAAAGATATTTTATTGAAGAAAATATACAGATGGCAAATAAGTGCACGAAAATATGTTCAATGTCATCACCCATTAGAGAAAAAATGTTTTAGCCACATTGCAATACCACTACAAACCTATCAGAATGGCTAATATAAAAAAATGACAGCATCAAATGCTGGAGACTACGCAGTGAAACTGAAATTTTCATATGTTGCTTGGTGGGAATTTTAAATGGTACAACCACTATGGAAAACACATGTTCAACAAAAGATTAGTATCTAGAATATATAAAGAACTCTGGTGGTTTCTTAAAAGAAATTTTACATGCACTATGACATGATCTAGCAATTGCACTCTTGAACATTAATACCAGAGAAATGAACACTTATGCTCACACAAAAACTCATAGACAGATGTTTATAGCAACTTTAGTTGTAATAGATCCAAACTGGAATCACCCCAGGTATTCTTCAACTGATGAATAAACTGTAGTATATCCATATACGGAATTTATTCTTTACCATGGAATAAAAAGAAATGAGCTACTGATATACACAACCTAGATGAATCTCATATGAATTATGCTGAACAAAAAAGGCTCATCCCAAAGTTATATACTGCATGATTCCATTGATAAAACATTCCTGAACTGACAAGAATTATGGAAGTGGAGAACAGATTAGTGGTTGCCAGGGATTTAGGAAGGGGTGGGAATGAGAAGGAACTGGGTGTAGCTATACAAGAGAACATGAGGAACTTTTGTGGTGATGGAAATGGTCTGTATCTTGGCTGCATCAATGTCAACATCCTAATTGCGATATTACTCTATAGTTTTGCAAGATGCTGTCATTGAGAGAAACTGGTAAAAGGTAAGGGATTTCTCTATTATTTCTTAAAATTAAGTGTGAATCTACAATTAACTTTAGAAAGTATAATGGAAAAAGGTGCAGTGTATATCTTATAGCCAATAAAAAATACAGTATCTTACTCAAGGTCACATACAAAAACCTGTTGGAACTCAGCTCTGTTGCAATCCCAGTGCAACATGGTGCTTCTCAGTATATCTGTTAGACATTCCTCAATTTCTTTCTTTCTCTCTCCTTCTTGTTTGTTTCTTTCTTTTCCATGCTCCTCTTTTCCCTTCCTTTCTCTTCTGGAACAATTCTGTATTGAAGCTATTAGGCGAGGCAGAGCAAGGGAGATGTCTGAACTCAAGGTGGGGTGGGGCACGGGGCCGGACCTGCTGTGCCCAGATGGAATGTCAGAGTCTGAGCAGGGTGAGGAGGGCATTCATACTCCAGGCATTCCACAGGAAGTGGCAAGGAGTAAGTAGGGGGAGGAGACCCCCCCACTGTTTCCAGGGAGGAAGCAGCAGCAGTGCTGGAGTATTGGTTACATTGGATGGACTGACCAAAAAAGTAACCAGAAGGTCAGGCTTTTCAGTTTTCAAGCATGGGCTTACAAATACAGGAAAAGAGACAATTAAAATGAAGTCTGTGTTGTTAGATTGGAATTGGTGGTATCAGCATGAACTCATGGTTTTCAATATAGGTAAATAACTTTAGAAAAAATGAAGATATAAATGTGTGTGTGTTTGTATGGGTTTAGGTACACATGCACATAAATATATCCCCTACTTCTGTTCATCGAGAGGACCTGGAACTGTGATACTACAATAATGTGAGTACATCTAGCTCCCAGAATGTGGTTCTAAATATTATTCTCTATTGAAAGAAACCAAAGCTCCTTAGAGAAATGATTGATTTAAGGGCTGGGAGGGTAAGGACAAGATAAGTCTGAAATGTCTTATTTATGCCAGCAATCAAGGGAGTGCTCAAAGAATGATAGGAGCGTGTCAAAAGGACACAGAAACCAGCCCGAAGGGGCTCCCACTGGCCAAATCTGGGACAGTTAAAGCACATAAATAAATGATGATAATACTAGATTGTAAACAATTGAATACAGAAGACGTGCATCCATTCTGATATAAACTAATGATGAATAAACTGAAAGTTTGATGGGAAGGAGCAAATTTACTTATTAATTACATAGAGGGAAAGAAAGAATAACTTTAAAGTGAAGAACACTGGCAGACACTACTTTAATCAAATGATCAAAGCAAACATCATCAGTAATGGGATAAATTGAAATCGCGTGCCACCTGATAAGGCACGATAAGAACAACACAGCATCACTTCTTTGATTTTCCTGCCAAAGGTGCATAACCTGAATCTAATAATGAGGAAACATCAGACAGACCCAAACTAAGGGCCATATAACAGAATAACTGCCCTGTAATTTTCAAAAGAGTCAAGGGCATGAAAGTCAAGGAAAGACTGAGGGATTGATCCAGCCTGAAGGAGGCTGAAAGACCTGACAACTCAACACAATCCATGACTCTGAACAGGATTCTGTTGCTAAAAACATCAGAGGGACATTTGGCAAAACTTGACCAAGGCTTGGGAGTTCCATAGAAGTAATGTATCTAGTTAATTTCCTGACCTTTGTGCTTATCTTCTGATTAGATGGGAGAATGTTGCTGTTTGTAGAAAATAAATACTAAAGAATTAGGGAGTGATGGGGCATTAGGGCAGCAACTTATTTGGACATAGTAATAGAGGTTGAGGGGTAAAAAATGTTCTTTCTTCCCTTTATTCTGCACTTATGAGTTTTCTAAAAGTTTAAGGATGTTTCAAAGGTTTAAAAAACAAAAACAAAAGCATCACCACTGGTTAAATCTCAGGTGTCTAACATTTACTATATCTCAAACAGAAATGATCACCCTTTCAATTTGTTCCTGTTCTGACTCTCAATTTTGATTAATAGTACTTAAATCTAAACATGTACCAAAGATGGAAATCTCAGACTCCTTAACATCTCTTTCCCTGTCATTCCCATGTCTAAGTTTCATCTACTCTGTCTCCCAATATTAACCCATCTCCTCTGCTCTGATGGCCACCACTTTCACTGACCGATCTTTCTGCATTCAGACTCTCTCCTCTATGCTCCTACTTGCAATTATGAAAAGTGAGTCATCTCACATCATTCCTCTGCTAGAGACATCATATGGCTCGCCAGAACCTTCAGGATAAAGTCTAGCATTCGTTTCAAAGCCTTCTTTAATCCTAACCCACCCATAGTCATCTTATCTCCCACTCCTCCTGAAAAACTATAATTAGCTGCCCAAACTTCTCAGCCTTCCTCGGACATACCTGCCCTCTACTTTGTGTTTTTACACATGTTGTCCCCATTGCCTAAAATGCCTCCGATGTCACTCTTAAAGTAGGGGACATTCATTTGAAGGCTGACAAGCTGAATCTGGTCTCCAGAATATTTTGTATGACCAACATGGAAGCTTGAGAAGTGCTGAAGGGGAGTCCTTGAGGGAAGGTGTCCCCATGTGCAACTTCACATGTCCTTCTTTCCTGGAAGGGTTTGAGTTGGACCTTTCAGCACTCATCTCTCCTGATATCTTTCATGACTTCTTCCTTGGGAAGGTTCCATTCATAACCCTCAAATAGCACTTACCACATTATCTTGCGATCTCTGCTCACGTGCTACTCCACTCTGAGCTCTCAGCAGGAACTGTGGCATCAACCTAAATTCTACCAAGAAAAGTGTAGACACAGATCGGAAAGCACTACTTGGGGATCTAGAAGCGAGTCACTCCTTACTTATTTTTGATCTTCAAAGGTAAAATCTGGAACATACATTTTCATATGCTCCCAGGTCATATACATTTTAGAGAAAAGTTCCAGGGGAAAAAAGTGCTTTGAAAGTTTCTTTCATCTTCTTTTGAAAGGTGGTAATGCTAAATGACTGACCTGAGCTGTGTATTTTGTTTGATTAAGGTTTTTTGGTGGGTTGTGAAATGGAATGGGAGCTTCTCCTTAACTTTGGTGTGGGTGATTCCATTTCTTTTACAGGTCTGCAGGCCTTTGGATAGACAGCAAGAAGATGAAGACGCATTATCAATCCATAGATAGATGGATAAATAGATATTGATATATATCATGTATATTATATATACTGATATAGTTAGATGATAGATAGATATACAGACAAATATATGTTTGCTGCCCTACTGGATTGGGCATATATATGTATGAAATTGAATTCCTTAGATTAAATGTACATATTGTATATTATATATATGATTATCCCAATCCAGTAAGACCGCAAACATATTTCAGCAAACATATGTTATCATAATTAATAATAATATTCTTTTGTTTTATAAGTAAACATTATATTTTGGCCCAAATATAATTGAGCAAAGTGATTTTTGCAATTCTACCAATACTAAGTACATGTTTATTTTGATGAGTTTTTGGCTAATATTAGAATTTTTGTTATTTTGATGAGTTTTTGGTTATTTGGGGGGATTTTAATTATGTTCTCTCACTACACATTTTTAGAGGATTTTGGAAATTAAGAAGCACAACAAGCAGATGAACAGAGATGAAGGCACAACAAAAATACTCACAAGGTGAATTCCCTGGGTGCAGTCATAGGTCTGTTTGCTCCCATTAGAAACTAGAACTCATACGAGCTTGTGCAGCAGGGATGGCAAACAGATGGCAGACACATGTGGTCCTTCCTAAGAATGATCTTCTGTGGGGTGTTCTCTGTGATTCTCTGTGTGTCCCATTCCAGAGTCCCTTAGATTAAAGTATGCTCCTTGAATCTTCAGTGTGATGGGAAAGAGAAAGATGGGGTAAAAGAGGGAGGGGCATGAAGGATGTGGCTTTCGTAACAAAGGACTGGCACTAAATTTCTAACTTAGATCCTTTGTCTACTTGTGGAGAAGCCACAAGCCTCTGGGTCAAATTCTGGTGACAAAGTTAGTCAACTTTATTTCTTCATTTAACTGTTTCTGTTGGATATAGTTGGTAGGCACACACACACAAACTCAATTTCTCAAAATTCTCAAAAAAACTTTTAACAATTTATTATATTATTAGGGAAGGTGGTGATAATACCTAACTCTGTATAAAACGGGACAATCTGCACAGACCTTTTTGTGACAAGTGGGTTTATCAGCTTGAAAATGTTGAGTTAAAATAAATATAATAAGCCTGTCCTTCCATGTGGTTCTTTAAAATTACCCTGGAAATTTGTGATGTACCAAAAGTCTAGATATCTCTGCCTAAAAGTACAAAGAACTCCTATAACCCAAGCTCATGGGAGTAAGCAGCATGTAGCTGACCCTTGGGTTTCCCTTGTTTATGTCATATAGTCTCTGCTTCTGAGATGCCCTCACCTGAAAGATACTCCATCAAGAGAACAACTTTTTTTTTTTTTTTTAATATATTTTTTTATTTTAAAGTTGTGGGATACAGTTAAGGGTTAGGTATACAAATATACATTGTGCCGGTACCCTTGTTGATGAGGTGTGCCCCCCTTTCCCTAGACAGATGTTGACTACCATTAATCTCATCTCTTTTCCCCTCCTTGTCCCCCCCCATAGTTTCCCACCACTATCAATCCTTTTCTTATAGTATTACGGTAGTTGTTCAAGGTCTGCTTATGAGTGAGAACATGTGATGCACAGATCTTTGTTTCTGTGAGAGATCACTCAGTATTAGAAACTCTAATTCCATTCAGGTTGCTGCAAAGTTCATGATTTTGTTCTTTTTTTATGGCTTCATAATAGTCTATTGTGTATATGTACCACATTTTTTTAATCCAGTCCTCTTTTGATGGACAGCATGGTTGGTTCCATGATCTTGCTATTGTGAACAATGCTGTGATACATGTGCAGGTATCTTTTTTATAGAGTGATTTGAGTTCTTCAGGGTATATTCCCACTAGGGGGATTGCAGGGTCTCATGGAAGATCAATTTTTAGAGCTTTTAGGAATCACCACACTGATTTCCACAGAGGCTGTACTAGTTTACACTCCCACCAACAGTGTAGAAGTGTTCCCTTTTTGCCACATCCTCTCCAGCAACCGTTATTTTTTGAGTTATTGATAATGGTCATTCTGACTGGAGTTAGGTGGTATCTCAGTGTAGTTTTAATTTGCATCTCCTTGATGACTAGTGAGGTTGAACGTTTCTTCCTCTGAGGCAGCAGTAATGCTTTTCTTTTTTTTTATAATTAATCAGTATTTTTTATTATCGTTTTGTGGGGTACAGTTAAGGGTTAGGTGTACAATTACGTTTCATTCAGGCACCCTATTGATAGGAGGTGTTTTCCCAGTCCCAGATAGATATTAGCTACTGTTAATCCCATCCCCCTCCCCCCCATAATTTCCCAGTACCATCAGTCATTTTCTTACAGTATTACATTGGATGTTCAAGGTCCATTATATGAGTGAGAACATGTGATATTCTGATCTTTGTTTCTGTGAGAGGTCACTCAGTATTATAGACTCTAGTTCCATCCAGGTTGCTGCGAAATTCATGATTTTGTTCTTTTTCATGGCTGCGTAGTACTCCATCGTGTATATGTACCACATTTTTAAAATCCAGTCCTCTTTTGTTGGGCAGCATGGTTGTTTCCAGGTTCTTGCTATTGTGAACAACGCTGCGATAAACATACGTGTGCAGGTATCTTTTTTATAGAGTGATTTGTGGAGAACAACTTTTCAAGGGGAAGAAAACCCCATTACATTTAAAAGGCATATTGATTGTATGATAAATCTGATTTTAGAAATGTCATAATGTGATATGAAGGAGGCGGGAGAAGTGCATCTTAAAATCAGGGCAGGAAAATGAATACTTGAAGAGAGTTTGTTCTAATCAAATTGGTTCATCTTTTAAAAATGGCATTTGTGTTAAGGACATAGAAAGCGCACCTGGAACCTGATGGTAGGGAGTACAGAAAGACCTCACAAAAACTAGGCAGTCAGCAGGCAGCCAGTATTTCAGATTCCGGTGGTGTCTTCTTTCTGCATGTCTGTTGACTTCATCTTCCTGCAGGTTTTCCTACTCATGACTCTCAACATCTATCAGTTTCATAATTTCCGATTTGATTTTTCATTATACCAACTACGAACTAAAAATCCGACAGTTTCCCCTTGCTGATAGACTTACTCTTAAAGTGCTCCCATTATACAATTTGTAGAAGGAATTCGATTGGCTTAGCTTGGGTTAGGTATTCCCTCTTTATCCTATCAGACATGGCCATGGAGTTTGGGCTGCCTAATAAAAAATGGGTACATGGACTCACTTCACTGGATACAGGGGCAACCGGAGACTTTTAATGGGGGTGGAGGATGGAGATAACGTTTAACACTGCATGAAAATCATAGATGTGTGGGAAAACGTTCAAATTCACGATGCTGGAGTTAAGTGAAAGGTACATAGGCACCTTGGCTTATGTGTAAAAATGACCAAAATCTTCATGTCTACTCTTTGCCTAATTTGTGACTATTGTTTTAAGTTGAGAGACTTTATCCTCAAGTGACCTATAAGTTAGATATTCTACCATCTAAAATGTCAGAGATTTAAAGCTACAGGATACCAAGTTTATATAATATACAATTTGTGTGACACATACTCTTTTAACTTGAGACTTTTATTTAATGCAAGACATACAGCAAAATAAGGCTCTTTTTTGCATTGCTTGTGAGAGTGCCAATTGTCAGAATCCTTTTAGAAAGCAATTTGGAAAAGTGTATCAAGAACCTTAATGTGTCCATAACTTCATTTCAAATTTAGTTTGAGGCTTATTTGAGCTGGTTATATAGTTGGTGCTCAACAAAAGCTCATTGAGAGATTAGTTTATACTTTATTTGCTTTTTACATCATGTTCTTTCATGTTTTTCTGTATAAGTTGCCTTACTGTCTATGGCATATTGGGTTTATGTTTGAATAACTAGAACAACATTTGTGAAAGCAGGTTAAAATGTGTGTGTGCAAACTGTACAATCGAACATAGATTTGTGAAAATGGAATTTTGTGTTCAAGTTGGCCTGTGAATACAGGCTTATAATGTGAGCTTTAGGGTGTTATGATTGAAAGCAAACTTGGAGAAAGGGCACTGATGAGAGGTTCAGGTTTTATTTTGTCCACTTGAGTAAAATTTGATCATCCCAGAATTTTTTTGGTCTGACTCAACTCAATGTCATCTGCAACCAGAACTCATCACCTTACTCAGTACATAAGAGGCCCGTCTCTTTCTTTCAACACTGGCTCTTTGTCAGCAGTAGGAGAGAAGGCAGTGTGGCATGACATGTCTTTAATGCCATAGACTTAAGAATCCTTCCCCTTCCCCACTCACGCCCCCACATATTTTTTGACATTCTACTTAAGCCAAGCTGTTCCTATAGAATTTTAATTTACAAAATCTCCCACGAGTCAGATCACATGTTGGTCCTTCACAGGCCAGTACAACAGGATTCTGGATGTCATTTTACTGATTTGCATAAAAGTGGTCCTGATCTTGAAGAGAATTTGACATCAGACATTCTAGTTGCTTGAATCAAGATGTAGACCATTCCTTGTTTACTTCAGGACTGCCGTTCCCAAGGCAACAGTGGAGATTGGTGGATGCCAAGATTCTGCCTCCCCGCGGTAGACAAGCTCAGGTAGTCTGCCACCTTTACCTGTGGTTTGTCAGGAACTAGACAATTCTACACTGAAATCTTCATACTTTGAGGGTGTGCAGATGCATATACATAGTAATAGCATTTTTATTTGACATGTTGAATTTAGATGTTTTTAACACAATGTGGAAATTCATCACTGAGTAGAACTCAGCGTTGACTGCGAAATTACTTAAAATAACTTTAAAAATTCAGTATTAACTGAACTTGGAATTGTTGTTCAGTTTCTGCAATCCCAAAGCATCTTTAACATCTGTCAAAAGCAGTGCCAGTTGCATCTGACAGGTTTGCGTGATTCATACTAAATAATGTTTTTCTCCAGGCCACTGCTTATATGTGTATACCTAATTTTCTCATCAAGATTCCCGTACTTTCTAGCATTCTGTAGCACAGTAGGGTGATTACAGTTAACAGTTAGTTATTTAAAAATAACTAAAAGAGTGGAATTGGAATGTTCCCCATACAAATAAATGATAAAGTCTTGAGGGAATGGATATCCCAATTACCTTGATTTGATCACTACACAGTGCATGCTTGTGTCAAAACATCACATATACCACATAAACATACACAATATATATATATTTTATATATATGTGCATATATATATATATATAATAGTTAAAAATAAAATAAAAAGATTTCCATAGATCTATGCTAACAAAAAGCAAGTTACAGTTTTAGGACCTGTGGAGAATTTGGGAGGAGAGGTAAGAAAAAGAAGACAATGATTTTGTCTATTTGGGTTTTGAAGCAAAGTTTCTAAGTAGGCTCCTGCAAAAAGAAAAAAAAAAACAACATAAAGGTAAATTTACATACTTCAATTTATGTTCAGTGGTTACATTATAATTTCAACTAATTTCCCAGGGCTTTCTGTTAAAATATGCATTTTTCTAGGGGTTGATGACAGAGTGACAAGGTGACTCTTCTGGTCTCTAATCAGCCTGCAGCCTTAGTATGCAAAGTCTTTTTGTCCCAAGGTTAAGGGGTAACTGTAGATTTATCTCTCTACTCCAGACTCTTAAGGGTTCCAGGAAGTCTTGGCCTTGTGTCCCTTCATCCTGGAGCTCCCATAAAACCACAGACAGATCTGGCTGCTGGGTCATGATGCAGAATGTCAGCCTGCCAGGATGGCAGGGAGACTTGCTATTACCTACCTGTTTTTATTGTCAATCCCTTAGTTCAACAACAAAGGGGAACTTTCACCTCCTCCCTGGACTCATTCTTTTCTGGAAGTGAAAAAGCTGTTGGCACTTGTGCACACATTCAGAACAGGAGGCACCAACTTTCCTTGAGTTCCCTGATAAGTTAAAATACAGAAGATGACCACAGCTTTCCCTGGGAATCACTCTGAGGCACCAAGGCAATTTTGAATTGCTGTGATAATTCCTTATTGTTCAAGGTTAAGAGAATGAGAGATATCTCACCCTAACACCACCTGCACATGTAAAGTAACCTCAGCCCCACATTCTGCATTGAGATTACATGGAGGCAACTGAAAAAAAAAGGTTAGATGAAAATGTATTTGTCAAAATTAATATGCCATATTTTTCTACCTTGCTTAAGCAAATAGTTCTGAAAATGGTAAATGTCTTCATTTTTTCCTGCCAAGGGCGGAGCATTTCAGTTTTTCCTTTGTGGTGGATGCCGGATGAGACAGAGGAAGTGCTGATGTTTTGCCTGGAAAGTTGTTAAACATCTATACTTAATATCATTACTCTGTGACCATGCAGAGCTGTAACAGAGATGATTACATTTTGCCTTATCTGCTTGGTAAGCCATATAAATGATTAAAATTCAAACAAAGATATATTAATGTATAAAAGCTATAGGTTTTTTTCCTTATACGTTTATTTTATTTGTTGGCTTATTGGACTTTAACCATTGTTTTTATATAACAACTTTATATATGAATGTAAAATCACCTTTTTATATATGAAAATGCTATTTTCTGAAAATTTGTAAATTAACACTTTCTTGAACTTTATATTTAGCAGAGTAGTGCTCAATAAAGTTCTGTAAAACATTTCTTTAACTTGCAATTGGCTGTGATTGTATTTACAATGCTTGCTTACTTCTCAGTTACATGCATTCAACACTATTGTTTCAATGGCCCTTGCTGTGTCAAACTGTTATTTCTGGCATTTCATATAAGCACGAGGTCAAGAAGAATAGAAAACACCAAATAAATTTCTCAGCAGGAATTCAAGCTTCCCTTCTTCTATATGGTCACGCTTCTGATTTCCAGGAAGAAAGAAACATTTTGAAGGCAGACAAAATCATCTGAAGTTTGCTCTCATTTCTACTCACAGCTTTTAGAGCACTAAATCTGTAGCATTCTATACCGTAGAGGATAGTTTTGTATAGTAGATGCTGACCATAAATCTTCTTGGTTTATATAGAGAGAATGGCCCCAAAGTAAAATGTATTTTAATTTCTGAATTTATACTCTCTCTGAATCCTTCCTTGTATAACTCTTTTACAGGAAAATTAACTACCATGATATCTCTTTTCCGGAGCTCTCGTTGTCTGGTGCATTCTAAACTTTGATGTCTAAATGTCTCTAAAAATATTTAATCGTCATAATGCATATAACAATGTTGAGGAGTCTGACATTGTTTGTCTTTGTGTGGTTGAAAAAAATGCAAAAATAAATTGTTTGTTTGGTGCTGAGAACGGAGGTTGGGATTAAATTGACCTAAGGTTAATGATAGGATGAAGATCAACTGTCAAAGTAGCAAGAAAATGCTATAGCCTTGGCAATAATTAATGTTGAACAATGACTGGAGTTCAGATTATTATAATGAGAGATGATAAGCTGTTCTGACTGTCCAGAGGTCAATGTTACTTGGTGTCCTATGGTTAGGGGTAAATAAGAAGGACTTTCTAGTAAAAACAGTGTAACTGGATACAATGAGCCCTCAGCCACCCAGGGTTCATGGGAGACATTGTTAGTATGTATAAAGAGTTTATAAAATATGTAGCAACCAATGTTTTACTGAATTTTGCGCCTGAATGGGGTGGGGGTGGGGAGGTGATACCAGGGAGGTGTTATCTAGCTGCAAAAAAAACAGACTAAGATTACATTTTCCAGAGTCCCATATGTTGGCTATTATCCTGTAATTCTAATGAATCTTCTTTTGAATCCTTCACTTTTTGAATGGCACCATTCTTCCCATAATATATCATCAATTGTCCTTGCTCTGATAATGTGTTACATTAATATATCATTAAAGCAATGGATGTATTAGAGTAATACATTATCATAACAAAGCACTCTGGCGGTGACATATTTTCCAAAAGATGGTTCCATCTTGGCAGCACAGGTCTGGAAAGAGAGTCAGTTCGACAAGACAGAGGTGGGTCCATGACACCTGATCTTTGGCTCCAGTTGTAGACTGTGACCCACATTCTAGTTTCTGTTGGACCCCTGAGTTTCCATCAAAATCTTTGATTATGGTGAATCTCATTTCCGAAAAGGTAAGAGAGTGAACAAAAGTATTCTATGAAAGAAGAGTGTTTGTAAGTAATGGATTCATCTGGGAGGGCAAGCGTAAGTCTCACTGGTTGGGTGGCTGGTATCTGTACCATTTGCTGATACAGATCGTCACTTGTATTTGCTTTTCCTACCATCTCACCACGAGCATCATTTTTCCCTCAACACAGTCAATTCCTTTAACCTGGGATTGGTTTCTTTTTTTTTTTCCTGCTTATGGATATTTAGTTTTCCTAACACCATTTATTGAACAGATTGTCCCTTTTCCAGTGAGTGTTCTTGGTGATTTTGTTGAAAGTCAGAGGACAGATTTGTTTAATGGTTTGCTATTATCATCTTCCTTTTCTCCATAATTGGTTTAGGATTTCAAGATAGGTAGAGGGTTGAACCTGCAGGTTATGTGTGGGTATATTGATATATTTATGCACAGATAAGGCCATGCCCAGTGTTGGGATATTTATGGCAAAGCCCAATTACATTATAACCAACTCTGCATCTTGTTCACTGACACTCATGGAAGTTACTAGGCTTGACCTACAAAAAGTTCAAGGAAAGGAAAAAAATATATTTGTAATAACTCAAAGGCAAGCTGACTAGAAGCTGCAACTGATGGGAGGAATTTCATCAATCATGAGGTGGACGATGAGGGGAGAAGAGTACTCCTTTGTTGGCGATGACCTCCTACATTTGAATAAGCTTGAGAAAAAAGATCATTCACTTAAATTCTTTCTATTTCAGAGCCCTCTCACAACTGTGAAGTTATTCTGCTGCTCCTTTCTCCCCAGAAAAAGTAATAATCGCCTCTTAATAAGAGCCTGCAGCAGCAGTCAACACCTTAGAGAATGGTGTCCCAGAGGGATTTTCCTCTGGCGCTGGAAGGATTGGGAGCGTTCAAAGGAGAAGCTTAATACTTGCTCATGTGTTTTTATAATAATTGTTGTGACTATTTTTCATGTCTTTTTCCTGGACTCTTGATATGAGATGTTTATTAACTAACTGGTCATTTTCTTAGATAGATGGGTCTATTTTTTAATGGTTGACTATCCCTTAACAGATATACCAGGAGAGAGAGGTAGAGAAGAACTGCTGTTGCCCCTGGAAATTTGTTGCAAAGCAAAATATATGAGTCATAAACCTGAGAGAGAAAAAACTTTGAGCAAAATGCATTGCAAAATAGTAACAATCTCAAATAAAGGACGCAGAAACAGGCTGGTAGGAAGAGATGATTATCTCATAAATGAACTTGGATTCTACTGTGTGTATATTTACCAGTGTCTTTGCTACTGTCCCTTAGTACTGAATGATTTGAGAAATAAGTGGGTGCCGTTTTTAACATTTACCAGAATAAATTCGGTCTCCACAAGGGCACTATCATACCCAGTCCCTGAAGTACCATAGATTAATTCATTGATCTTAAATATTTTATAAAACGCACCCATTGAAGGCTAGAAGCATATATCCATCAATTAAAAATTAAACAATCAAGGCAAAACAATACACATACACACAAACACACACACACACACACACACACACACACACACACACACACACATGCACACTCAGACACACACACAAAAGAACTCAACCATGCATCCATTACTAAGAACAAGTCTATCAACAGGAGACCAAAGAAAGACAAACAACTTACATCAGGTCTGCAAGTAAAACACATTTATCAGCCCACCTAATAAATGCTTTTTGACATTTAAGAGTCTGTTTCTATGTGGTCCTGTACCAAGAGGGATTTACACATACATACTCTTATGCGGTCTCAAAGTATATAGTCTAAGAGAGACAACTGAATAAGGTCCACTTAGGGCTCCCAGCATGCTACACTAATAAGGAAGTTTTTTAAAAAGAAAATTAGTATGGGTGTCTTTTGGGGGTTTCCTTGTATAATCTGAACTTGGAGGAAAGGTGAATTTGAAGGCTCACTTCACATGAGTACACAGTGACTTGCAAATATTACAGAGGGTAGTTCAAATGTTTTCCAACTTCCTAGGGCAATTTGGCAATGCACATTTAAAGCTTTGAAATTTTTCGTTCTCTTTGTCCCAGAAATTCTACTTACAGGGATTTATTTTTAAAAAATAAAAATAGTCATAGAGATTGCAAAGACTAGAGAATATTCATTTCAGCATTATTTACAATAGCCTAAACTTTTAAGTGATCTCAGTGTTTGAAAATATAGGATTATTTCAGTCTATTATGGAACACCTATATAGTAGAAACCATGTGAATTTCTTTTTTTTTTTTTTAAATTGGAGTCTCACTTCGTCACCCAAGCTGGAGTGCAATGACACGCTTATAGCCACCCCAGCATCAACCTGTTGGACTCCACGATCCTTCCATCTCAGCCTTCCAAGTAGCCGGAACTACAATGCTACCACGCCTGGCTTTTTTTTTTTTTTTTTTTTTTAATTGTAGAGACAGGTCTCTAACCCATGGGCTCAGGCAATCCACTCACCTCAGCCTCCCGAAGTGCTGGGATTACAGGCTGAGCCACCAAGCCTGACCACCATGTGAATTTCTAACAATAATAATAAAAAATAAGTAATAACATCATAAGATGAAAGAATGCTGCAGAATAATATTGAGTCATCCCCTTTTGGTTAAAAACTGATGCACGCAAGTATCCTTATATACTGTAATTTCTTTGTACATGTAGGTAGCACAACTCTGCAAGGAAACACACATATTAATAATAGCTACCTCACTGTGATGCAATTATGGATGATTTTATTTTATTTATGTTTATTTGTTGTAGCTTCATTTTCTAAATTAAACTATTTTAAACTGATAAGATGCCCTAGGGTGGGTTAAGTGTCAGTGTGGTTGGGGAGGGGAGTGGCAAGGAGATAAAGTTGGAGATGTAGGTAGAAGCTAGACAAGCCTTGAATGCTAAGCTAAGGAACAGGACATTTTCTCTACATACAGCACATTTTATTGGCGTTATGTACATTTGAACCACTGTTATATAAAATATTGACAGTTCCTCTTTATGTTCAAAACTGGAAATAATCTGAACCCTCCCTGATTCAAAAACCTTCATCAAGAATCACACACCATTAGAGCTGGTGGGCTGAGTGGTCGGAAGCTGTGTTTGCTCTGTGGCCACCCAGTGGTGTCCCCTTAGCTGCCTTCACTCTTTGTCAATGCCTGGTGAACCACAGCTGTTTACAGGCATGGGAACGTCCGTGAGTGATCTGATGGCTTTGCTCCTGTTATTTTAACATTTGCTGCTGTTATAATTTAAAAATCTTCTTTATACCCCACCTATAATGCTGTAACAAGGTCACCCAAGAGTTCATTAAGTGTTAGAGCTGTAAAACACTCAGAACACTCAGGAAACTCGGGGACTTTGGAACAGAACTTAGATGTGCTAAATCTCTACTGAGAAGGCCAAACAAACACCACAATGCTCTGTACTGTTAATTTAAGAGAGAGCACTTCAAAATATTAGAGAAAATACAGGGAAAATAAAAAGCAGTCCTAACGCAAATATATGTTACAAGGTTTGCAGATTTATGCATTCCAGGGTTGCATTCCCCCCTCCTGCATGCACTTTATGTTCAGTCCTGTGGGGAAAGTAGACTTGAATTATGTAAGCCTTGAATTATATGAGGTCTCCAGAAACGCATTCTTTGTACAGCATGCAATCTTCTTGTACAATGGGGTTAGGGTGAGAGTGGTGGTGACAAATGGAAGGCAGACGGGATGTTGAAAAGAGAGTGACACAAGTGTAGGGTTTAGAAGTCTATCCAGGCTTCTGCTCAACTTAGGGGATGGATTAGAGGGAAAAGAAGATGGCACCTAGGGAAAGGGATGAGAAGGAATTAAAACTGGTTGAAAGAAATAATACAAGGCATCGGGAAGGAATCAATTAAATGGATCACGTGGTTTAACTTTCACACTTTATGGGGTGTTATTTTTCCTTGATGGTAACAAAAAACTATCAGAGGTCCCAATGAGGCATGTATGGAAAGACACTTCTATATTTACTTATCAGTTTGTTTTTCATTCTTTTGGTTTTTCAAAAATAAAATTTTTATTATAAAAGTAACGCACGCTTTTAAAAAACTTCAAATAATGAGGAAATGCTGAAAATAGAAAGTAGAAGCTCATTATCCAACAACCTCTTCACCTCCCACCATTGAATTCTGCTCTTTAGAGATAACCACTGTTAACCATTTGGTTATTAACTTCTAGACATTTTTTACAGATATGAATGGATCATTCTACACCTACTTTTCAGTAACATGAATTTCCCTCCATGCAATTGTATGTTGTGGATATGGAACTATGATCCACTAAATCCTCTTTTCAAAAACGATAAACTTAGTTTTTTAAGGGGAATTTTAGGTTCACAGCAAAACTGAGTGGAAAGTACAGAGTTCCCACGTACCTCCTGTCCCCCTACCCAAACCCCACACACAACCTTCCCCACTACTGATCTACCACACCACAGAGGTACATTTGTTACAATCAAAGAATCTACACTGACACATTATCCTTCAAAGTCCATCGTTTACATCAGAGTTTGTCTTTGGTGTTGTACATTCCATGTGTTTGAATGTATGTATAATGATGCGTGTCCACCATTGTAGTATCCTTCTTTGCAAAGTCGTTTCACTGTCCCAAGAAGCCTCTGTGTTCTATTTTTTCCTTCCTCCTCACTAATCTTTTTTACTGTCTCCTTAGATTTGTCTTTTTCTGAATGTCATATGCTTGGATTTATACAGCATATAGCCTTTTCAGATTGGCTTCTTCTATTTAGTAATATGCATTTAAGGCCTCCATGGCTTTTCATGGCTTAATAACTCATTTCTTTTTAGGGCTGAATAATATTCCATGGTCTGGAATATTATTATATTATTATATTCCACTCACCTACTGAAGGACATCTTTATGGCTTCCTAGTTTTTGCAATTATGAATAAAGCTCTGTAAACATCTGTGTACAGGTTTTTGCATAGAAATAAATTTCAATTAATTTGAGTAAATACCAAGGAGTATGACTGCTTATAATAAGAGTATATTTAGCTTTGTAAGAAACTGTCAAACTGTCTTCCAAAGTGGCTCTACCATTTTGCATTTCCATTTATACCAACCAATAAGTCTTATGGCTGCTTCATATCTTCACCAGCAATTGGTATTGTCAGTGTTTTGGATTTTAGCTATTCTAATCACTGGGTAGTTCATTTGAATTTTCTATTTTCTAATGACATGGGATGTGGAGCATCTTTTCTTTTCTTTTTTTTTTTTGAGTTGAATTCTCACTCCGTTGCCCAGACTGGAGTGCAATGGCACGTTCACAGCCAGTCCAGCACTGACCTGCTGGGCTCAGGTGATCCTTCTGCTCAGCTTTCCAAGGAGCTGGAACTACAGGCACGTGCTGCCACGCCCACCTAATTTTTTGCTTTATTGTAGAGATGAGGTCTTTCTAAGTTGCCTTTGCCATCTGTATATCTTCTTTGGTGAGGTGTCTGTTAAGGTTAAGGTCTTTGGTCCATCTTTAAATAGGTTGTTTATTTTCTTGTTAAATTTTAAGGATTTTTTGGTATATTTTTAATAATAGTCTTTATCAGGTAGGTCTTTTGCAAGACCTAGTTTCTAAGACCTCCCAGTTTGTGGCTTTTTTTCTCATTCTCTTGACAGTGTCTTTTGCAAAGCAGCAGTTTTAAATTTTAATAAAGTTCAGCTTATCTATGATTTCTTTTATGAGTTGCACCTTTGGTGGTGTATCTAAAAAGTCATCATCATATCGAAGATCAACCTAGATTTTCCTCCTGTTATTTTCCTCCTAGTTCTGTGTTTTGCATTCTGGTTTGTGATCCGTTTTGAGTTAATTTTCTGAAGGATGTAAAGTCTGTATGTATTTTAATTTTTGTGTGTGTGTGGATGTCAAGTTGTTCTAGCACCACTTGTTGAAAAGATTATCTTTGCCTGTTGTAATGCCTTTGCTCCTTTGTCAAAAATAAGTTGACTGTATGTATGTGGCTCCATTTCTGGGCTCTCTATTCTATTTCATTGATCTATCTGCCGATTCTTTCACTAATACCACACTGTCTTGATTATTGTAGTTTTATAGTATATTAAAGTTGGATAATGTCAGTCCTCCAATTTAAACTTCTTCAGTATTGTGTTGGTTATTCTTAGTCTTTTGCCATCAGAAAAACTTAAGAATCAGTTTGCAATAAATGCAAAACAATTTGCTTGTATTTTGATTGAGATTATGTTAAATCCATAGATCAAGGTGAGAAGAACTTGACAATATCAAGTCTTCCTATCCATGAACATGAAATATCTTTCCATTTATGTAGTTCTCATTTGATATCTTTCTTCAGAGTTTTGTAGTTTTCCACATACCAATCTAGTGCATATTTTGTTAGGTTTATACCTGTTTCATTTTGGGGTATGTGAATATAAATGGAAATGTGTATTTAATTTTAAATTCCACTTATTCATTTCTGGTATATAAGAAAGATACTGGTGTTTGTATATTAACCTTGTATTTTGCAATGTTGATATAATCATTTATTAGTTTCAAGAGGTTTTTTTGGACAATTTTTTGATTTTTTTTTTTGAGTTGGAGTCTGTCTCCCAGGCTGGAGTGCAGTGGCACAGTCATGGCCACCCCAGCATCGACCTACTGGGTTCCAGTGATCCTTCCACCTCAGTCTTCCAAGTAGCCAGAACTATAGGTGCTCATCCGGCTAATTTTTTATTTATTGTACAGACAAGATCTTGCCAAGTTGCCTGGGCAGGTCTCAAGCCTGCCGGCTCAGGCAATCCACTTGCCTCGGCCTCCCAAAATGCTGGGGTTACAGGCTGAGCCACCGAGCCTGGACAATTTTTTGAATTTTCTACATAGATGATCATGTCATTTGCAAGGAAAGAAAGTTTTATTTCTTCCTTACCCATCTGTATATCCCCTTATTCCTTTTCTTGTCTTACTGTGTTAACTGTAACTTCTAGAACAATGTTGAAATGCAGTGGTGAAACAGAACATCCTAGCTTTCCTGTTCTTTGTGGGAAAACTTGGAATCTCTCACCATTAGGTATAATGTCAGCTATAGAATTTTTGAGGATGTTCTTTATCAAGTCGTGAAAGTTCCCTTCAGCCATAAAGAAGGACAAACATATGAACTTTGCAGCAACTTGGATGGATTTAGAGTCGATCATACTCAGTGATCTATCACAGTGATCTAACACAGAGTACCATATGTTCTCACTCATAAGCCGGCCTTAAACAATTGTCATAATACTATAAGAAAGGGATTGGCAGTAGTGGGAAACTGCCAGGGGAAAGGGGGTGGGATTGACAGTTGAGGGAAAGGGCTAGGGGAGGGAGAGGCACACTTCATCAATAAGGGTACCTGCATAATGAACATTTGTATACCTAACCCTGAATTGTACCCCACACCTTTAAAATAATAATAATAATAATAATAATAATAATAATAATAATAAAATTTCCCTCTATTCCTAGTTCATTGAGTTTTCTTCATAAATGAGTATAGGATTTTGTCAATTGCTTTTTCTGTATCTATTGATATGATAATGTAATTTTTCTTCCTTAGCCTATTGATGCGATAGAATGCATTAACTGATTTTCAAATGTTGAACCAGTTCTGTATACCTTGCATAAATCCCATTTGGTCATAATATGTAATGCTTCTTATACATTGTTGGATCTGATTTGCTAATATTTTATGGAATATTTGTACATCTATGTTTATGAGATATATTGATCTTTCCCTGTAATGTATTGTTGGGTTTGAATATTAGAGTAATGCTGGTTTCACAGAATAAGTTAGAAAATATTTTCTTTGCTTCTATTTTTTGGAGGAGATGGTAGAGAATTGATATAATTTCTTTCTTAAATACTCAGTAGAATCCACCAGCAAAAATATCTGAGCCTGGTGCTTTCTGTTTTGAAAGATTATTAATTATTGATTCAATTAATTTAATAGATATAGATCTTTTCAGATTGTTTCTTTTTGTGTGAGTTTTGGCAAGATGTGTCTTTCAATGATTTGATCCATTTCATCTAGGATATCAAATTTGTGACATAGAGTTGTTCATAATATTTCTTTATCAACCTTTTAATATCCACGGGATCTATCATGATGTCTTCTCTTTTATTTCTGAAATTAATAATTCATACCTTTTTTCTTAGTTAGCCTAGCCAATGGCTTATCAATTTTGTTGATCTTTTCAAATAACTAGTTTTTGGCTTTGTTGATTTTCTCTATTAATTTTCTATTTTTAATTTCACTAATTTATTTTTTATGATTATTTCTGCTCTTCTCCATTCTTCAAATACAATTTGCTCTTATATTTCTAGTTTCCTAAAGTGAAAGCTTATATTATTGATTTTAGATTTTCTTCTTTTCTGATATACACACTCAGTGCTATGTTTCCCTCTAAGCACTGCTTTTGCTGCGTCCCACAAATTTTGGTAAGTTGTATTTTTATTTAGTTCAAAATATTTTAAAATTTTGTTTTAGAGTTCTTCTTTGGCTCATTCATTATTTAGAACTGTGTTGCTTAATCTTAAAGTGCTTTGGGATTTTCCAGCTATCTTTCTGCTGTTAATTTTTAGTTTAATTTCATTATTCTTTGAGAATAGACATTGTATGGTTTTTATTCTTTTAAATTTCTTAAGATGTGTTATATGGCTCAGAATGTGGTTTACCTTGGGAAATCTTACATGTGAGCTTGAGATGTGAAATCTGCTGTTGTTGGATGAAGTTACATAGATATATCTAGGTGATTGATGGTGCTGTTGAATTTAACTGTGTCCTTACTGAGTTTCTGCCTGTTGTATCTGTCCATTTCTAATAGAGGAATGTTGAAGTCTTCAACTATCATAATGGATTCATTTATTTCTCCTTGTTGTTTTATCTTGCGACACATATTTTGACACTGTTGTTAGCACATTCAAGATTGATATGACTTCTTTGTGTATTGACCCTTTCATCATTATGTAATGCCCTTCTTTCTCCCTGATAACTTTCCTTCCTTTAAAGTCTATTATCTCTGAAATTAATATATCTATTCCAACTTTCTTTTGATTAATGTTATCACGATTTATCTTTCTCCATCTCGTTACTTTTTTTTTCTTGAGTTGGAGTCTCACTCTGTCGCCCAGGCTGGAGTGCAGAGGCACACTCACAGCCCCCCCAGTGTCAACCTACTGGACTCTGGTGAGCCTTCTGCCTCAGTCTTCCAAGTAGCCGGAACTACAGACTACAGGCATGTGCTACCACGCTCAAAAAAATAATTTTTGATTTATTGTAGAGACAAGGTCTCATCAAGTTGCCTGGGGTTGTCTTGAACCTGCGGGCTCAGGTAATCCACTTGCCTTGGCCTCCCAAAGTGCTGGGATTACAGGCTGAGCCACCGAACCCACCTACTTTTAATCTAGAAATGTCTTTTTATTTATTTATTTATTTATTTATTTATTTATTTATTTATTTATTTACTCTGAGTTGGAGTCTCACTCTGTCGCCCAGACTGTAGTGCATTGGCACGCGGCAATCCTTCTGCCTCAGTCTTCCAAGTAGCTGGAACTACGGGCGTGCACTACCATGCCCAGCTAATTTTTTGATTTATTGTAGAGATGAGGTCTTGCCAAGTTGTCCAGGTGGGTCTTGAACCCGTGGGTTCAGGCAATCCACCCACCTCGGCCTCCCAAATCACGGGATTACAGGCTGAGCCACCAAGCCTAGCTTAATGTCTTTATATTTAAAGTGGGTTTCTTATAGACAACATTTAGTTGGGCCTTTTTTTAATCCACTTTGACAATCTCTGTCTTTTAATTGTTTTATATAGATATAGATGATTGGCATTATTAAGAAGGATTGCATTTTTTTTTTAAGTTTGTACAGCCTCCCCCCGACCAGGGTTTCACTCTATTGCCCAGGCTAGACTTCAGTGACACAATCATGACTCACCACAGCCTCAAACTCCTGAGCTTAAGTGATCCATCTGCTTCTTCCTCAGCCTCCTGTGTATCTTGGGACTACAGGTGCATGCCACCATGTATGGCTTATTTTTTTTATTTTTTGTAGAGACTAGGTCTTTCTATGTTTTCTAGGCTAGTCTCAAACTTTTGGGCTCAAGCAGTCTCCCTCCTTGGTCTCCCAAAGTGCTGAGATTACAGGCTGACTTTGTTCAGCTTTTTACTTGTTAGGGCTGAGGGCCTTACATGTTGAATCAGAAACTGAACGTCACTAAAATAGCTTCACAGTGTCTCACTTTATAGTTGTTTCCTATTATACCTAGTCCTCCATCATGGGCACTTTTCACTTTTGGGGCCACCCAGCTTTCATTCTTTGCTGTCTGCTTGTTTGTATGTTAAATATCAAGTTATGGTTTCATTTATGAATGAAATATATCAATGTTTAATTAACTAAAACATATTAATATAAATCTAGAATATTGAGCTATTCATAATTGAAATACAGCAGACCCCTCATTCAACTCTCTTAAAACCCTACTTAAAATAAAGCAAAACTTTCCTCTCTTAAAAAAATATATTTCAACTGACCCATAATAATTGCACATACTTACAGAGTACAGTGTAATATTTTGATACATCGATATGATACGTAATGATCAAGTTAAGGTAATTAATATACCCATCATCTCAGCATTTATCACTTATTTGTGTTGAGAACATTCAAAATTCTCTCTTTTACATATTTGAAAATATACTATAAATTATTGTTAACTATAGAACACTACTGTGTAATATAGAACTGTGCTATAGAACCCTAGAACTTATTTCTCCTATCTAGTGGTGATTTTTAATCTATTTTTGTTGTTCCTGTTTTTTGAGTTGGAGTTTCACTCTGTTGCCCAGACTGGAGTGCAGTGGCGTGCTCATGGCCACCGCACCCTTGACTTGCTGGGCTCAGGTGATCCTTCTGCCTCAGCCTTCCAAGTAGCTGGAACTTGATTTATTGTAGAGATAAACGTCTCACCAAGTTGCCCAGGCTGATTTTGAACCCCTTGGCCTCCCAAAGTGTGGGAATCATAGGCGTGAACCATCATGCCCAGTCAATTTTTAATTTATTAATCAACTTATTCCTATATCCCCTAAACTTCTCCCTTCCTAGACTTTTGTAACCACCATTCTATTCTCCACTTCAGTAAATGTGGGAGTGCAGATATTTCTTCAATATAGTGATTTCCTTACTTTTGGATATATACCTAGTAGGGGGGTTGCTGGATCATATGGTAGTTCCATATTTAGTTTGTTTAGTTCTATGCTTTTTTCAATAATAGCAGTACTAATTCAGCCATTATATAAGTATATGTGTACCAATGGTGCATACGAGTTGTCTGTTCTTTGCAACTTCACTAACTTGTGTTATTTTTTGTCTTTTTGATAACAGCCACACAAACTGGAATGAGATGACATCTCATTGTGGTTTTTAGTTTGCATTTCCCTGTTGATTCATGATACTGAGCATTTTTAAATATACTTGTTGACTATGTGTATGTCTTCTTTTGGGAAATGTTTATTCAGACCCTTTGCCCATTTTAAAATCAGATTATTTAATTTTTTGTTATTGAGTTGTTTTAGTTCTCTGTATATTCTGGATATTAGTCTCTTGTCCGATGAACAGCTTGCAAATATTTTTCCTGCAGGTTGTCTCTTGACTCTGTTGATTGTTTTCTTTGCTGTGCAGAAGCTTTTTAGTTTGATACAATTCCATTTGTCTACTTTTGCTTTTGATGCCTGTCTTTTAGAGGTCTTGCCTAGAAAATCTTTGCCCAGCTCAATGTCCTGAAGTATTTCCCCTAGTTTATTCTAGTAGTTTTATGGTTTCAAGTCTATATTCAACAAGTACTTGGATTTCCAATACTATGTCGAATAAGAGTGGTGAAAGTGGACATCCTTGTCTTGTTCCAGTTCTTAGAGGAAAAGTTTTCAACTTGTTCCCATTCAGTGTGATGCCAGATGTGGGTTTATAATATATAGTCTTTACTGTATTGAGGCATGTTCTTGCCATACCGAGTTTTTTTTTGAGAGTTTTTTATCATGGAAGTGATATAGTTTAGATATTTGGCTTCTTCAAATTTTTTTTTTTTTTTTTTTTTTAGAGTTGGAGTCTCACTCGGTCGCCCAGACTGGAGTGCAGTGGCCGCTCCCGGCCACCGCAGCCTCCTCTGCTGGGTTCTGGCGATCCTTCTACCTCAGCCTTCCGAGTAGCGGGAATTACATGCCTGGCTGATTTTTGATTTACTGTAGAGATGAGGTCTCGCTGCCCAGGCGGATCTCGAACCCGTAGGCTCAGGCAATCCACTCACCTCATCCTCCCAAAGGCGCGGGATTACAGGCTGAGCCACCGAACCTGGCGGATTCTTCAAATTTTATGTTGAAACTTGATCCCCAGTGTTGAAGGTGGAGCCTACTGGGAGGTGATTGGGTCATGAGGGTGAATCCTTCAGGAGTGGCTTGGCGCCCTCACCACAGGAGTGAATGAGTTCTCCCACCATTAATTCACATGAGAGCTGGTTGTTTAAAAGAATGTAGTTCCCTCTCTCCCTTTGCTCTCTTTTTTCCCTTCCTTTTGCCATGTGATGCCTCTTCCACTTCCCTTTCTGCCATGAGTGAAAGCCTGCTAAGGTCCTCACCATAAGTAGATGTTGGTTGTACCGTGTTTCTTGTACAACCTGCAGAACCATGAGTCAAATGAACCTCTTTTCTTTATGAATTATCTTGCCCCAGTTACTCCTTTACAGTAAAGCAAATGGACTAAGCCATAAGGATGGTGAATTTTATCAAGTACTTCTTCTGTGTTTTTTGAGATGATTATACAATTTTTGTTCTTCATTTGGTGATATAGTATGTCATGTTTTTCTTTTCTTTTTTTGAGTTGGAATCTCACTCCATCACCCAGGTTGAAATGCAGTGGCACGCTCATGGCTACCCCAGCATCGACCTGCTGGGCTCAGGCGACCCTTCTGCCTCAGCCTTCCAAGTAGCCGCAACTACAGGCATGTGCTACCACGCCTGGATAATTTTTTGATTTATTGTAGAAACGACGTCTCACCATGTTGCCCAGGCTGGTCTTGAACCTGTAGGCTCAGGCAATCTTCTTGCCTCGGTCTCCCAAAGTGCTGGGATTATAGGCTTGAGTCACCACAACTGGTCTGCTATGTTTTCCATATGTTGCATTACTTTTGCATCCCCGGGATCAATTTCACTTGATCATAGTGTATAAATCTTTTTGGTGTGCTATTGGATTTTTGCATGCATGTTAAGCAGGTACATTGGCCTGTAGTTTTCTTTTTTCGTTGTGTCCTTGTCTGGTTTTGGTATCAAGATAATGCTGGCCTCATAAAATGGAATTTGGAAGAATTCCCTTTCTTTAGATTTTTGGGAATAGTTTGGGAAGAATCAGTGTTAATTTTTTAAAAGTCTGAGATAGATTTTGGCAGTAAATCCATCAGGTCTTGGGCTTTTATTTGTTGGGAGATTTTTTATTACTGATGAAATTTTATGACTTATTATTGGTCTGTTCAAATTTTCTATTTATTTCTGGCATAATCTTGGAAGGTTGTATACATTCAGGAATTTGCTCATTTCCTCTAGGCTTTCCAATCTGTTGGCTTATTGTTGCTCATAATAGTCTCTAATGTTCCTTTGTATTTCTGTGGTGGTATCAGCTGCAATGTCTCCATTTTCATTTCTGATTATATTTATTTGAATCCCCTCTATTTTCTTTGTCTAGCTAATAGTTTGTTGCAATTGTTCATCTCTTTTTTTTTTTTTTTCATTTAGAGTCTCATTCTGTCACCCGGGCTGGGGTATAGTGGCATGCTCATGACTACTGCAGCCTCCACCTGCTGGGCTCGGGCAATCCTTCCAACTCAGCCTTCCAAGTAGCTGGAACTACAGGCATGTGCCACCATGCCTGGCTAATTTTTTGATTTATTGTAGAGATGAGGTCTCACTACGTTGCCCAGACTGGTCTCTAACCCCCAGGCTCAGGTAATCATCTTGCCTTGGCCTCCCAAAGTGCTGTGATTACAGGCTTGAACCACTGTGCTCGGCCTTGTTTTTTTGAGCTGGAGTCTCACTCTTGTTGCCCAGGCTGGAGTGCAGTGGCACGCTCATGGTCACTGCAGCCTTGACCTACTGGACTCAGGAGATCCTTCCACTTCAGTCTTCCAAGTAGCTGAAACTACAGATGCACGCCACCACGCCTGGCCTATTTTTTGATTTATTGAAGAGACGAGGTCTCATCAAGTTGCTCAGGCTGGTCTTGACCCACCAGGCTCAGGCAATCTTCTCGCCTCAGGCTCCCAAAGTGCTGGGATTACAGGCTGAGCACTGTGCCTGGCCTGTTTATCTTTTAAAACGACAATTTTAGTCTTGATTCTGTTTACTTCTGCTCCAATCTTTATTATTTCTTTTATTTTTCTAATTTTGCAGATATATGATTTGTTTTTGTTCTTCTAGTTCCTTGAGGTGAATCCTGAGGAGCTAGATTTTTTATTTAAAAGTTTTCTACTTTTGATATAGGAGTTTGTTTTTATAAACTTCCTTCTTAGTACTGCTTTTGCTATAATGGATAAATTTTGTTCCATTGTGTTTCTACTTTCATTTGTTTCAAAAAATTTTTGAATTTCCTTCTTAATTTTTTCATGACCCCATGGTCATTAAGGAGTATATTGTTTAATGTCCAGATATTTGTGCAGTTTCCAAAGTTCTTCTTTTTACTGATTTCTGGTTTTATTCCACTGTGGTCAGAAAAGATATTTGATATAGTTTTAATTTTTAAAAAATTGTTGAGACTCATTTTGTGGCTTATGATATAGTATATTCAGAAGAATGTTTCATGCATTGATGGGAAGAATATGTATTCTGTAGCTGTTGGTTGACATGTTCTGCAAATGTCTGTTAGGTCCATAGTGTAGTCTTAAATCTAATGTTTCTTTGTTTATTTTTCTGAGAGTGGGGTGTTGACATTCCCAACTATTATTGTATTGAAGTCTATCTCTCCCTAACAATGATCTAATAATATTTAACTTACATATCTGGGT
This sequence comes from Cephalopachus bancanus, assembly GCA_027257055.1. Classification (NCBI taxonomy): domain Eukaryota; kingdom Metazoa; phylum Chordata; class Mammalia; order Primates; family Tarsiidae; genus Cephalopachus; species Cephalopachus bancanus. Next base: position 7,241,934 of record JAPVLO010000010.1, on the reverse strand, counting down.
ATTCTGGTATTGGATGCACATATATTTATATTAACTATATCCTCCTGCTGAACTAATCCCTTTATCATTTTATAATGGCCTTCTTTTTTTCTTCTTACAGTTTTTGACTTAAAGTCTATTTTATCTGCTATAAGGATAGTTATTCTTGTTTTGGGTTTCTGTTTTCATGGACTATCTTTTTCATTTTCATTCCATGTCTCTATAAGTGTAATGAATTTTTTTGTGGGCAGCATATAGTAGAGTTATTTTTTAAAAATCCAGGCAGCCAGTCTACATATTTTATTTCAGTAATTTAATCCGCTTATATTCAACATTATTAGTGAAAGGTGAAGAGCTACTCTTTTCATTTTGTTAGTTTTCTGATTGTTTTGTATATTCTTTGCTTCTTTCTTCCTTTTTTATTGTTTATCTTTGTGGTGGTTTATCTTGGTGGTTTTCTGTAGTGATAAGGTTTGATTTCTTTCACTTTCTCACTTGTGTTTCTTCTTTACCAGGGAACTTTATACTTCCACATTAAAAAAATTATGGTAAATATTGCTCTTTTGCTTCCAGATGTAGGATCCCCTTAACCATTTCTTGAAGAGCCAGTCTAGTAGTGGTACATTTCTTTCCATTTTTGCTTGTCTTGGAAAGATTTTATTCCTCCTTCCTTTCTGAAGGATAATCTTTGCTGTGTATAGCATTCTTAGCTGACAGTTTTTTTTCTTTCAGCAATTTCAACATATCATCCCATTTTCTTCTGGCCTGTTATGTTTCTGCTGAAAAATATACTTTTAGTCTAATGGTGATTTTCTTATATGTGACTTGATACTTTTATCTTGCTGTATTTGGAATTCTCTCTTTTTCTTGAACTTTTGGCAGTTTGACTATAACGTATCTCAACAAGAATATTTTTGAGTTGACTCTATTTGGGGACTTTTGAACTTCTTGGATGTGGATGTCCATATTTCTCTGAAGGCTTGGGAGATTTTCAGCTATTATATCATTAAGTAGGTTTTCTATGCCTTTTCCCATCTCTTCTCTTTCAAGAACTTTCATAATGCAAAAATTCGTTTGCTTAATCGTATCCCATACATCTCATATGATTTCTTCATTCTCTTTTATTTTTGTGTCTTTTTGTGGTTGGGTATTTCAAAAGATCTATCTTCAGAAGAAGTTCATAAATTCTTTCTTCTGCCTGATTGATCTCTTGTTGAAGATCTTAATTATATTTTTTATTTTATTCATTGAGTTCTTCAACTACAAAATTTCTGTTAGCTTCCTTTTTCTGATATCTGTCTTTTTGACAAATTTCTCATTAAGATGAAATCATAAGCTATTTTCTCAATTTTGTTCAGTTGTCTGTATGTATTCTCTTATATCTCACTGAGTTTTCTTAAGATCATTAGTTTGAATTCCTTCTTTGGCATTTTATAGATTTCTTTTTTTCTGGGATCTGTTACTAGAGAATTTTTGTTTTCCTTTGAAGGAGTCATATTTTCTTGCTTGTTCATGTTTCCTGTTTCTGTGTTGATATCTGCACATGTGGTGAAACAGTCCCACCCTTTAATTTTATAGAATAGCTTTAGGCTACTCTACATGAAAGTCTTTCTATGCAGGTCCTATAGTGTTGGCCCTGAAGGGGTGCATGCTGAGTGTGATGATCCACTGATCACAGGGGTGACATAGCGGGGTGGCAGTGAATAGCAGGCAGGCCAGTACTCAGACTCTGGGGGCATTTGAGGTACATGACAGCTCAGCTGGCATTTCTTTATCTTGATCAGCACCATTTTTTTTTTTTAGCAAGACATTAAATCCAGTGTCTGCCTCTCACTAGGAAGGTAAAAGGGGTCAATCCTTCTTCTTGCTGCCCCAGACATGCCCAGGGAGTTCAGTCAATCACATACTCTGCTGAGATTTGAAATTGAATGAGCTTCCCAAAGAAAACCACTGGACAATGATACAAAGTCCCTCATCTCACGCAGGTATGTCATAATTAGACCATCCTTGGTAACTTCTGGTTCTTGCCTGTGGTTTCTGCTTCCCTGACTCACAGAAATTCCTCAGTTTTCAAACTGGTGCGTTAGGTCCCTGTTGATCTTACCTGTTGATCTGTATGTATTCGAGAGCCTCTAATAAGTTGTCCAGAGCTACTTTCTATTGTTTTCATCCAGGCACTCTAACTTGTGCTCCCACCTTTTCATATCACATACACAAATCTATATGAAAAGTATATATTTATGGCACAGTAGGATAAGCCAGGGCTATGCTCCCATCACTCAAGACGCCCTGTAGCTGTCCTGAGAGATGAAGTGACCAGTCTCAGCATACCTGCACTCCATTCTCAGCCCATCAGTGGATGAGGCACATCAATTAGAAGTTTTGCCCTCATTATAAAGCTGCTGATGTACATTTAGATTCTTTCCAACTTTGCACTGTAAGAAACTATGGTACAATAGGTATCCTGCAGTGTAACTTTTAATCCTGAATTAACTTAGTGCTTTCAAAATGTTTCCAAAGTTTGGTCCATAACAAATTTTCAGATAGCATTTATTGTAAGTCAAAACGATGTCTATCCTTTCCCTCTGGCTCACAGAGAATATTTCTACCCTAGGAAAATGATCTCTTTGGATACCCTACTGGATGATGCCAATTGCTTTGCTCTCCTCTGTGGAAGAGGGTAGACCACATCACACAGAAGACTTAGGTTGCAAGATTGTTCTTGGCTTAAGAATAACAATGCTGCAATTTCTCTGCAAGTTATGTGTATCTGTCAGATTGTCACAGACTGCTGTGTCCTGTCCTAGTTGTGAAGCCTTTGTGAAGCCTTTTCTATGGCAGGAAGTAATACAAAAATGAACATTTTTTTAAAGGACTTAATATGCGTGACACTATTGTAGGTACTGCACCCTAAAGATTCATTTGGCCCTCAGATCAGCCCAGTAAGAAGGTTCTATTATCGATCCCAGTTTACATATTAAGAAACTGATACAAGAGAAATAAAACCTTTCCCAAAGCTACTTGGATAGTAGATAGTGAAGTTAGGAATTGAACCCAGAACTGTTTTGTTTCACAGCCCTAGGAAATAAGTATGTACAAAAACAGACACCTTTTATTTAATATTGTAGGAAATACATGAGTTTTCTGTCCCTCAGACATCTAGATTGGTATCTGATTGTTTTTGGTTTTTAAACAAAATTTTAAATGTAATGGTAGTTATAATAATAGAACAATTTCATTATTTAAAAAACCAAGGAAAATAATAGGTACCTAGTGACAGGAAAGAAATATAAATCACAGTAATCTCATTATTCCTCACCACTTATAACATTTTGATTAAATTCTCTTTTGTATGGATATTAGAGATATTAATATTTCTTTTTATAAAGTTAAGACATATTGCACATATGGTTTATATATTACTCTTACTATGAACAATTTTATTATAAGTAGTTTATTATATTGTTAAATAATGTTCCAAGCTTGATTTTTAATGGCTACATAATATCTCGTGAACTTGAATGTACTATCACTTATTTAATCAATTCATTTTTGGATTCTTTACAGAAATAGCTATGGCTGTGATGAAGATTCTTGTGCTTTCCAGTCTGTTTTTCCGGGACTTTTATCAACTCTGAGAAAATTCTGAGTACCTTGTGATCCTGCTAGTCCGTGCAATGCTGATGCAAAACTCTGAAGTCGAGTAGGCATACTCTGTCAGGCCTGTCTCCTCCCTCTCTGATGGAAATAGAAGCCAGGAGAAGACAAACTGGGAGACAGACCAAATAGGTGTTCACATTTAAACTGTAGGAGTGGTCTCCAATGCATTTCTATTATCACCCTTCTTCAATTGAATTGGTTAGGTTAAAAGTGGGCCCAGGGACCAAACCGATCATATATGAATTCAAAGAAATGCATCAAGTGTGAATATAATTCACAATAGATTGACATCATATTTAAACCTTTCCTTTCTTTTTCTACTTTGTTCCTTATTAAATGCTAAAATTTTATCATTATTGGCATCATCACCCATAATGTACTCTCATTTAACTAAGTTGACACCCTCTTTTTTTTTTAAAGAGACATTTAAATTATATTTTGGAATAATAAGTGATTCAACAGTTCCAGTTTCTAAGAAATGTCAGAGAGTTCTTTTTAAAAAAAAAATTGTTTTTTACAGTCTTAAAAGCACAAAGTTTCAAAATCGTTTGTGTGTGTATGTGATTAAAAACTGTCAATTTCCAGGCTAATCACGGTATCCTACCCTATGTGGTTCTTGGTTGAACAGAACATTCACTGGATCTCGGCCTCTGATACTGTGTGGCAAATTATCTTCTTCCCTCACAGTGATTTCTATAGAAAACATGGAGAACAGCCTCCTCCATCTTCAGACACTGTTTCTTTTTATTGATACATTTATAAGAGAAGTTTCTTAAACCAGTATCTCCTAAAGTGTGTTCATGAGATAATTTTTTTAAAAAAGAAGTTCCAAAGGGTTGGTGTGGTGTAGTGGAAAGCACATGTGTGAGCCCTGGAGTCAGACTGTCCTTGTCTGCATAGTGGCTCTGCCCCTCACAGCCTTATCTTTCTATCTTTAAGGTGCGTATAAGCAGGCTTACCTTATAGCATTGCTATGAAGGATAAAGGAAGTAGCAAACACATGAACAGTGCTTAACAGGATGACTGGTGGGTGGGATTGGCAGTTATGAGAAACTGCCAGAGGAGGAGGGGCACACGTCATCAACAAGGGTACCTGCATAATGAACATTTGTACACCTAACCCTGAATTGTACCCCACATCTTAAAAAGAAAAAATTCAGAGGTTAAAACAAATAAAAAACAGGATGGCTGGCAGGTTGTATGTGATAAGCATTACCTAACACAGTGAGTCTCCTACATATGAACCTTCAAGTTGTGAACTTTTAAAGATGCAAAAGTGCATTCGCTTGTCCAATGACGTAAGTTAGTTCACGTGTCTGGTGTACATCGTCACATGCATACATGCATGCATCCTCTACAAATGGTTGTGCTTTTTTGGTACTTTACAGTACTGCATATTTGTTTATGTGTTATTTGGTATGAAAAATATTATAAACCTATTACAGTACAGTACTACATAGCTGATTGTGTTAGTTGGATACCTAGGCTAACTTTGTTGGACTTATGAACAAATTGGACTTATGAATGGGCTCTCAGAATGGAACTCGTTTGTATGTAGGGGACTGTATTAATGCTATAATTACTATCATAAACAAGTTTAAAAAACTCTGGTTGAAACCTGCTTGCTTGTTTGCACATTGTAAGACTTCTTAGTACCTGCAAGACTTCTCAGTACCAACCAATGTATTTTTTGTTTGTGAGAAGAGTTTCTTAAGCTTGTTTGACAAGGAAACTCTCTTTCAAGGAGTGCTTTCTAGTTCGAATATTCCAGAAAAACTTTCTGGGAAATACAACACCAAACTAAAACACTATGATGTAGGTCATTTTTTTTTTTAACTTCTGTATTTGTGGTGCTGAGATTTCAGTTTAACAATTTAAGATTACTATTAAAGTGCTCTCACCATAACTCAACCTGTTCAATGCTATCTTTGCTGCAGTTCACATCTTTGTGTAAGCACATGCTGATGAAGAGAAAATAACTGCCCACAAGTGAGCCCACAGAGGTACCTGCATGTATGCACACACACACACAAATGTTATGGGTAGGTTCATCTGAATGGGGTTTGTGTCAGTAAGAGGAGATGGTTTTTTATTTTTGCTTTAATTTATATCATGGATCTGGAAAAGGATCTGTGTTTGATAACAAATATAACCCCCTAATAAATATTTTATTGGGATCAAAATCTCCCGATTATCAGTTATAGTTTGCTTCTCTGATCTTGGTAAATGTACATGATCCCCAAAACCTCTGTTTCAATTATTTCTGTTTTTAAAATAACTTTAAGTATAATTTACATATTATATGGGGAGAATCAAAAAAAGTCTGGAATTATCTTTTGGAGGGTGGGCCCTTGTAATACAGGCTTTCCCTGCTAGGTAGGTATTCCGGCAACCCATCAGCCTCAGTGGACCAGCTAGCATTGTTGTGAGAGGATGCGCTTAGCATCAGTGAATTTTTGGGGGGAGATTCTTTCAATGTGTTTGCCCATTTCATGATGAGTGATTTACAAGCATACCTGCCCAAGCCACACTGAATGTTCAGCAGTTTGGGACCAAAATCAGCATGACCCCCATGCCTCATCCTCCCTATTCACCCAATCTCATCCCAAGTGAATTTTTGTTTTGTTTCCCCAGATGAAAAAAGTCCTCAAAGGGAAATGTTTTACTAATGTGGAAGAAGTGAAACAAAAAATGGCAGGAAGCACTAAAAAGTGTCAAAACTGACGAGTTCAAAAATTGTTTTTGAGCAGTGGGAAAAAGTCTCGATGGGTGTATTGCAGCAAATGGAGTACTTTGAAGGTGACTGAAGTTTAAACATATAAGAATAAATACACAAATTTTTAAATAAATTCCAAGGTTTTTTGGCACCCTCCTAGTAAAATTTATACATTTCAAGTGTACCATTCAAAAAGACGTTCAGTAAATTTACTGATTTGTGCAACTACCTGCATAATTTAGCTTTAGAACACTTTCGTCACCCTAGAAAGAATCTTTCATGCCCACCTACAGGCCCATTTACTCTACATTCTTATCCCCACCCTCTCATCTCTGGCAACCTCTAATAGACTTTCTGTCTCTATAGATTTGCCTTTTCTGGACATTTCATCTAAATGGAATCAAAGAGTAAGTGGTGTTTTGTGTCTGGCTTCTTCCGCACATTTTTGAGGTCATCTATGTTGTAGCATGTGTCAATAGCTTGCTCCTTTTCATTCCTTAAATACTATTCTGTTGCGTGGCCACACCATATTTTGCTTATTCCCCCATCAGCTAATGGATATTTGACTGTTACTACATGGGTTATTATTAATAATACTGCTTTAAACATTTGCAAGCAAGTTTTTGTGTATACATAGGTTTTGAATTATCTCATGCAGGTATGCAAGAGTGAAATTGCTGGGAGTTTTCAGGTACATGAATCAATTTTCTAGGCTTATGGGCAATGTGGTTCTAGCAGCAATGTTAGTCCTCCAAGGAAGGACTGTAGGCACTGGATGTTGAAAGTAACAGCACATCAAAGACAGGAAGTGGGCTGGGTGCGGTGGCTCAAGTCTGTAATCCCAACATTTTGGGAGGTCGAGGCAAGAGAATTGCCTGAGCCCAGGGGTTCGAGACCAGCCTGGGCAACTTGGTTGAGACCCCTGGGCAACTTGCTAGACCTTGTCTCTGCAATATACCAAAAAATTAGCCGGGTGTGGTAGCGTGAGCCTGTAGTTACAGCTACTTAGAAGGCTGAGGCAGAAGGATCGCTTAAGTCCAGCAGGTCAAGGCTGCAGTGGCCATGAGTGTGTCACTGCACTGCAGCCTGGGCAACAGAGTAAGATTCTGACTCAAAAAAAAGAAAGACAGGAAGATGCACAAAAATGACTAGAAGGGAACTGAGGGGATCCGGGAAGTGCTCAGAGCTCCACTGGGCTTGTTCACTAGGACTAGGATACTAGAGCACTGGCAATCCTCTGGCATAGCCAGTTTCCTTATATCTTGGTGCAATTTTTTTTTGAGTTGGATACTACAGATACTATAACTTTAGTCATAAAACTTTATTATAAAGCTACAATAATCAAAACAGCCTGGTATTAGTACAAGAACAGGCATATAAACTGATGGAACAGGATAGAGATTCCAAAAGCAAAACTTCAACTTCTCAACCAACTTATCTTTGACAAAGCCTCCAACAACAACCACTGGGGAGAGGAGAACCTATTCAGTAAATGGTGCTGGGAAAACTGGCTGACTACATGCAGAAGATTAAAACAAGACCCCTCACTATCACCATACACAAAAATCAACTCTAAATGGATCAAAGACCTAAACGTAAAACCTCAAACCTTAGAAAATGCAGGAGACACCCTTATGGAAATTGGAACTGGCAACCATTTCCTGATCAAAACCCCAATTGCCTATGCAATAAGAGATAAGATAGACAAGTGGGACCTCATCAAACTGACAAGCTTCTGCAAAGCCAAAGAAACCATCGAGAGAGCAGGGAGATAGCCCACAGACTGGAAAAAAAATGCTTGCCAAATATATCTCACAAAGACCTAATATCTAGGATCTACAAGGAACTCAAACATGCTGAAAAGAAAAAGAAAAAAAACCCATTATAAAGTGGGCAAAAGATATAAATAGTCACTTCTCAAAAGAAGACATACAAGTAGCCAATAGATACTTGAAAAAATGCTCAGCCTCACTAGTTATCAAAGAAATGCAAATTAAAACCACACGGAGATACCACCTAACTCCAGTCAGAATGACCATCATCAATAACTCAAATAACAACAGATACTACCATAGAGGATGCAGCAAAAAGGGAACACTTCTACACTGTTGATGGGAGTATAAACTAGTACAGCTTCTGTGGAAAACAGTGTGGTGATTTCTAAAAGATCTAAAAATCGTCCTCCCATACAACCCTGCAATTCCCCTACTGGGAATATACCTGGAGGAACTCAAATCATTCTATGAAAAAGATACCTGCACATGCATGTTTATCGCAGCACTGTTCACAGTAGCAAGAAATGGAACCAACCGTGCTGCCCATTGAAAGAGGACTGGATAAAAAAATGTGGTACATCTACATGATGGACTATTACACAGCCATAAAAAAGGACAAGATTATGAACTTTGCAGCAACCTGGATGGACTTGAAGCTATAATACTGAGTGATCTATCACAGAAACAAAGAACAGAGTATCACATATTATCACTCATAAGTGAACCTTGAACAACTATCATAATACTATAAGAAAGGGATTGGCAGTAGTGGGAAACTGCTGGGGGGTGGTGCATACCTCATCAACAAGGGTACCTGCATAATGAACATTTGTATACCTAGCCCTGAATTGTACACCACATGTTTAAAATTTTTAAAAAAAGATCATTAAAAAAAAGTTAGTCATAAATTAGAAGTTTGATTCCAACTTCATTTTAAATTAGTTAGGATTTTCTCAACAATGGGCAAGTTTGCTAGGGATAGGAAGAAATATAGAACCCAGACTTATTGGCAAGACCCACAAGATCACAAGTCTTCAGTCCTACTGTTTCCCATTTCCCTGCTCACATTCTGTGCCCCATAGAGATCTTTAGTAAGCAATTAGCACACACCGTTCTGTTTCCCAACACTGACTTCTCACACATTATTTCTTTAGCTTGAATGCCCTTCTTGTCCATTGCTGTGGATGGGTAACCCAACAGCAGTACCAGCCCATTTCCTGTTCATTTTCACTGTAAAGGAGAGGGAGAGGGAGAGAGGACCCTTCATAGCCTCCTATGCTGTCATGGTTGACCATGTACTCAGTTCTCAGTTCCAGTCAATAAAAAAAAGGGGATTATCTACTAGGGCTCTTGGGAAGGCTGTTGATTTCTAACAAAAGAGACAGGCTCAAGAGGACAGGAGAACTGCTGGTATTGCCCTTTTCTGTTTCTTCCTGTCTTGGACATGGATAGACATGCAGTCATCTTGTATCATGAAAAAGTAGCCATGAAGGAAGGCAAGGCAGTCAGATAGAAAGCGACGGTGTCATGAAGGAAATCAGAAGCTCCAGACCCAGAGTTAATGACCACCCACTTCAGAGTTTCTTGTCATAAGAAATAATTAGACCTCTGTTTATTTACAGCAGGAGTTGGCAGATTATGGCTCAATCTGGCTGCCTGCTTTTTCTATTATTATGGCCATAGCATTCTTAATTGAAGCACGAAGGATCACCTGTTCTGGGGTCTTCCCTTCACTCCTCCATGCTGTTAAGGTATTATGTGTATTCGTAAATTATTTTATTGCACTTATTCCCCAGAGCTATATTGGCTGCTTTCTCACTTCTCTGCTAGGTTTTGAGCTTGGAAGGGCAGGACCCAACATTTTTGTTCCTCCTGAATAATTAGCAGCATTTGAGGCCCATACTCAGTACTCAGAAGATGATTGTTGAATGATGGACAGACATGATCCCCCCTCCTCCTATGGCAGCCACTGATGGTTGCTTCCAAGTTGTCCTGTGGCTGTAGTGTTCTGATCTATCACTGGTGTGGCTGCTTGCCCTTCCCCTTCATTCTCCAAAGTACCACTACCATGGGCTGTTGGGTATAACCACTTACAGTAAGAGATTGAGAATAACAAATGAATATTTTAGCACAGCTCAGAGCAGGAGGCAGCTTAAAAGGAAGTTCAACGTGAAACATCACAGTCAGTGACTTGTACCGTGAGGTTTCTCATATTGGTTGTCTTTCTCCTCAGGCCTTGCCTGCCACTATTTTGCTTTTTCTCTTTGACTCTCTCTCTCTTCTCTTTTTCTCTTTCTCTGTTTCTCTCCCTCTCCCCCAAGAGACTTCCTCTTCTTCTCCTCCATTGTGGAACCCGTTATCTGTAATCCCCTACCTCATTACATAAATATGTTAGCCAATTTAACTCCCAAGATCTTTCCAAACCAGGTTCTGGACTTATGTTTGAACATCAGTGGTATCTCACTAGACAAAAATGCTGTCTATATCTGATGACACTCGACACTTGACAGAAGTTTTGAAAATCATTTTTCTTCTGCTTCTGCAGGGTCAATTCCTTAGGCAGGGTTTATTGTACCCTATAATCCATGAACTATGGGTGGGATGGAGGTGGAGTTGTTCTATTCTTGCTACAAACAGAAAAAAAAAATGATGATTTATCTTAGAAAAGAGAAAGCTAAGGAACAATCTAGTAGTCTTTTCATAAAAATTTTGTTAGTATCTTGAGAGAGGAAAGTGGTTGGCTCTGCTAATCCCAAGTTTATGAACAACTTTGAGATGCATATGTTTGCACACTTGACTTAGCTAATTTTATAGTGAGTTTGTATTCATTTGCTCTTTGAGAATATACTAGCTGGGCCAGAAAAAGAGGTGGTGCTATGGCAATGTATAGGATCATAGAAGAACTTAACCTAGGATTTAAAAAAAAAGCCACAGCATGGATAATTAAGAGCCAATTGTCCATGTGTCCATGAAGTCTATTATGTAATCATTTTTCCACCCCAGGAGAAACAGAAGGGGGAAGAGGGATAAAAAGAGGACAGGCGTGAAAGACAGCAGAGGTGACAAGCCAGCTGTTCTATTTTCTTTACTCTCTTGGTGCTAAAATTTTCTGCAATCTCTGCTGGGGGTTTTGGACCCCTTTAAACAAAGAAGATCACATCACAGAGTCTCTCCACACCAGCTTCTGACTATCTTTGTCTACTCAGCTGAAACTATGGCTCTGGAAGCTGGTAGTACAGCCTAGACATACAGAGCCAAGGACAGCATTCCTTGGAATAGCGTCCACTGAGCTCCTGAGAACTAAACATAGACCAAGTTACCCTCATCATCTCCCGTATGTTGTTTTCCTGAGGATGGCATCAAATGAACACACAACCAGAGGAAGAAGAAAAGGAAGAAAGAGAAAAAAGACAAGGACCGTTCTGTTGCTCTATAAGAAGAAAAACCAGGAAAAACAAACACACAAAAACCAAAAAACCCAGGTTGCAAGGCCATTCAGGACCTTATTCGCCACAACTTACTTTCTATCTCCACCCCCTGTGTCCTCCAAGGAAGGAAGAACCTGACTAAATAGTCAACGGAGTGATCTAGAATGTAGCCAAAGTTTATCTCAGAGTGGGCCTAAACTCAACTCCATCCAAGGCAGTGGATTTTCTAGATTCTGGAAGGATGAAAGAGAAAACATGGAGATTTCTTTTGGTGGAGTGTGGCAAGGAGGGTGTGGTAGGTGGGTAGAGAAAACAGAGTGTGGAAACCACATGACTCACTGTGACCATGGCTATTGTCAAGGTTCTATCTCTGGTTGGAGATGATGGGCACCTAGATGCTTATGATGCCATTAAAAAATAATTAACCAAATAAGCAAAAGCACCTGCAAAATGGGCCAATAATGGGAATGTATCATGAGTCAGAGATAATGGTCAAACCAATGGGAAGTTCCTGAGAACAAATGAAACAGAGGGAGAGAGACTTGTTCTCTTCCATGGTGCCATTGAGTCTCTGACCCATATGTTAAAACTTCAAAATAGTGAAAGGAATTTAGGAAGGAAGGAAGCTCCATGGACTGTGGCAGGTAATCTTCACAATGGGTCTAGGAGTTTGCACATAATGCAAGCTCACTGAATCATCTAGCAGAGTGCGTGGATTCGGTATCACAACCATTTTGCAGATCACACCCATTTTGCATCTAACCGAGATTAGATGAAGTGCTCAATGTTGCAAGGGTTAGGAAAGGGTGTCATCAGGATTGTGACCTGGATCTGACTCTCAAAGCCTGAGCTCACCCTGCGTTCTACCATGTGATAGATCGGTGGACATGTGGAGAGTGGGTGCTGGAAGAGAGGAGAGTCATTACTCCTCTCCCAAGTGTCCCAATGTGATGTCAGGTGTGTGGGCTGCATTTGTACTTTTACAGTGATTCTGTAATCAAGTATAACACAATCACCATCATCCTCATCAGCATCCTACTTCCACATTGTGGACAGGCCCAACATACCCAGTTTCTCAGAAATCTTTGCTCTGAGTAATCAAAATGCCTTTTCTGGGAACCAAATTTTGTAACTTTCAGATATAAAACAATATTTAAACCACACTGTACCATCACCTGTTAGCCACAACATCAAAAACAACACCAAAAATAATAGCAAAGCTTCACAATAGGCATGAGGTGCTCTTAGGACTTGCAAGGAAATAAAATGAGTTCATGACACAAGGTCTTGTGATCCTCGTGTACAACCTTAGAACAGTTTCCTTTAAAATAAACAGGCTTGTCGGGCACATTGGCTCACACCTATAATCCCAGCACTTTAGGAGACCGAGGCAGGAAAATAGTTTGAGCTCAGGAGATCGAAACCAGGTTGGGCAACATAGTGAAACCTCATGGCTATTAAAAAAAAAAAATTAGCTAGCCAGGGTGGCATGCTCCTGTAGTCCCAGCTATTCAGAAGGTAGAGAAGGGGAGATCGCTTGAGCCCAAGAGGTCTGCAGTGATCCAGGATCATGCTACTGCACTCCAGCCTGGGCAACAGAGTGAGACCTTGTCTCAAAAATAAAAAATAAAACTAACTAAATAAATAAATAGATACATAGATAAATAAATAAAATAACCAGGCTTGAATCCTTAGTGGGTTTGAAATCACTTAGTGGATCACATCAAATATTAAAAAAAAATTTTTTTTTAAATTCATCTACATTGTAGTGGTAACACTTGTTTTTTAAACAGTTTTTAAAGGCTTTGTTTCAGCCTCATAGGTGTACATGATCGTGTGTGCATGTGCACATGTGTGTGCACCGGGTGTCACACTTCTTACTGTGGGCAGTGGTCAGAAAGGTTCACAGGCCCTGCTGCTGAGAGCACTGATGTGCAAATGCCTCTGAGGTGCAAATTGAAGAGACTGGGAGTCTTCCCTGATTCTTGTGCACCCACAGGAACAGAGGACGGCTTCACATACAGGATTTAAATCCATGCCCTATGCTTCGTTTGGTTAGAATTAGATATTGAGGCAAATCATGAATGCATGTCACTTTAAGACAGATGACACCTGGGCATAATTTGGAAGATGAATGGTCAACTAGAGAGTTGGGCCAGACAGAGCCATTCAGACCAAGTAATTGCAAGAGTTATAAGAGGGTAGGGAACGCCAGGACCTTCGAAATACTGTGGCCTAACTGCTACCTCGCTGTCTTTAGATACATTGGGAAAGAATTTCCCCTACTTATTATGGACAGTTATTACTTATTACTCCTTTTAAGGGTAATTTGAGACACATATACTTCTTTCCAAAATACAAATAAGTGACAACAACAGCAATAATTTTCATGGCTATTGTCTACTGCATGTCGGGTACCTTCTACTACATGGAGCTGTGCCTGCATTATCCTTAATCTCACAAGGTTGTTCCTGTGAACATTTTACATAAAAGGACAGCAGCAATTGGTTTTAAGGAGTTAATGAGAAAGACATGTTGATTGCTCATGGCCCCCATACCCAAGACTCATAGGATTCTGTTAAAATGGCTACTTTATCCCCATCCTTATTATAGGCCCGGATGCTCACTTTTTTCAATGAGCTGAGAGTTGATCTCTCACATACAGGTCGTGCTATCCAGGCTCACAGTGGAGGTGTGGACAACTAGAATGTCCACTGATGAACTTATGAGGAGAATAACTGGGGCAGCCTGACCCGCCCATGGGGACTCAAAATCCAATTCGAAGTTCACTTGGTGAACGTGGATTTAGAAAAGGGGATGGGCAATGGCTATCAAGGGTTTAATGTTATCAGGTAAGAATGGCCTGAAGTGAGGGTTATCAGTCTCTACACTCCCACCTTTACTCAGGTAGGTTCCCAGTGAGGAAGAGGGCAGACCCAGAAAAATGCTTGGGAATCAGATAGGCTGTGCCCTCAAAGGCCCAGGGATCTCAACTTGGGGTTGGGCCAATGTTCTGGCCTTTGCTACCCCACCCAGACTGAAGATAGGGTGGGGCCAATCTGACTTGCTACAGATAGAAAGAGAGAGAGAGAGAGAGAGAGAGAGAGAGAGAGAGAGAGAGATGATTTATCTAAGAAAAGAAAAAGTTAAGAAACAGTTTAATAGTCTTTCAATAAATATTGTATTAGTTACTTGAGAGAGGAGAATGGTGGCTCTGATTATCCCCAATTTAAGATGCACTCTGAGAAGCTGGAACAGAAAGAAAGCAAAGGGAGGTTTGCTGAGGACTTGAGGCACAGGGGACCCAGTGCTGGGTAAGGCAGTCAAAGAAGGCAAAAGTGTATGTCACACTTGAACAGTGAGTGCCCTGACTCCATGACTCCACCTTCTGGTATGCGAGGCCAAGTGGTTGATTTGCTGTCTTATAAAAAATTCTTTTAAAAAATTTATTTTTATTTTTTTTATTTTTGTAGAGACTGGGTCTTTAAGTTGCCTAGGCTGGTCTCGTACTCCTGGCCTCAAGCCATCCTCCCACCTTGGCCTCCCAAAGTGCTGGGATTATAGATATGAGCCACCATGCCCAGCCTGATAGGTTGTCTAAAGTCAGATTAACTGCTCTTACTCTGGGTTGAAATGAATGAAAAGAGAGAGAGAGTGAGAAAGAAGAGAGAGAGAGAGAGAGAGAGAGAGAAGAAAGAAATTTCCCTTATCTATGAGCATGAGAGGGGACTATGGGAAGAACATTAATCTCTACAAAAGGGCAAGCACTACCCTTGGCCAGGAATACTGGACGTCCTTGACCAAGGTGCTTTTTTCCCTGCTCTGTTCTTGGATGGTTCCTGTCAGTCGGCCCTGAAATCCCAAAGGGGGAGGGCAGAATTTGTTCTGCCTTTAGGGCAGTACTCAGCAGACTCTCCAAGTATGTGTGGAACGCCTGGATTTGCTCCTCTCCCTCCCCTTTTTCTTCTTTCATGGAATGGAACCCCACCGTAAATTGACTATTATTCCTTTAGCTGCGTTATTATCCTCAATCAGATCACTACGCTCAACATGATGACTTTGCACATCTCTGCACCATACAATACGTATCGATTTTGTTGTTTAGCCCTTGGAGGACAGCCTGATATCAACTTCTTTAGGGGGACATTTTCCTGTAGCTGCCAAGTGCTTACCATCTCATTCCCATTCCACAGTCATTTGAAAGCAGAGCCAAAGTTAAGATTCAAGGTCACAGTGGGGTGGAGGGAGGGAAGTTACTGGATGTACTGTTTGAACAACCCATGGTTAGACGTGAGTGTTTCACAGAACTCATCAGAAAATCCCAAGTTTTCACAAAACAATACATTTATTTCCACCTCCCAAGGCAGTTATCTTGCCCAAGAGAGGAAATTGTTTCCAATTTACACATGGTAAAGGACACCTTCTGAAAATTTCCCTTTGGGGCTAGGAGTGTAATCTTCCTACTGGATTAATGCTTTTATTTGGGTGGCTCTTTAATCTAAGTGAGCAATTCTTCCTGCCACCATCACTTTCATAATTGCTGTGAAAAGAGGACCTCATGGGGTCGCTGGAGATGCAGCCCGGAGATACCCTGTGACGTTAGAGGCTGCTGCTTGAACAAGGAACCAATCCAATGTCAGCTGCTCCAGTCCCCAGCAGTGAGATTTGGTCGCCCAGGAGCCTAGCAGGGCAAAGGCCAATTTCTTCTTCCCTTTATTTCCTGGCTGTCTTAAGTCAGATTAACTACTGTTCTTCCACTTTTTCTATTGTCTTCTCATAACTAACCTCCATCTCCCCTTTCTTTTCTCTTCTTGTAATGTTTTCAGTCAAACAAAAGGATCACTCTCAAAGCCTTTCCAGTCTTTTCTCACTCTACTCACATGGCTTGGCTGCCCAGATGCATAAAATTCACCCAACAGCTAAGGAGATGGTGTGACATTTAAGGTCAAGGATGTAGGCCATGAAGCCAGACTTCCTGGGTCTGAATCCCAGTTGCCTGGGAGAGTTATTGAATTTCTTGGGGCCTCAGTTTCTACATCTGTAAAATGGGAGTGATACTAATAGTTCTTACCCCACAGGATTATTATGAGAATCAAATGAGTTAATATATGTAATGTGCTTAAAATTGTTGCTTAACATATGTAGGAGTGTTTGCTAGGGAACAAAAAAGACCAACATGTCACTGGTGGGTAAGAATGAACAGAAAGGTGAAAATGGTATCCATCTTCTGGTTCCTCCGGTTTAGAAAGGGAGTTGGACTGCTTCTGTTTTGCTTCCCCTGAATACTCATTTTAGGAGAACTCTGGATCTGTTCAGCTGTGTCCGCTGAACTTAGTTTGGAAATATTTTCTCAGCTACAATTTTCTTTTTGTGAGTGAAAAACCTGGTCTCTTTTGTGAAGAGGTAACTCTGGCTAGCTTTTAGGTAGTTTTAAATGAGTAACTGTTTATTTATGCCCATAAAGTATAAGCTAAACAACTGCCTTTGCCTAGTGTAATTCCAGTCCCAAGATCAAGAAAAATGCCAGGATAGCACGGGGAAGAAACAGGCAATCTTCACCAACCCGCCAGAAAACCACCCCCTCCCATAGTCACTCTTTAATTACAGAACTGTATTTATGTACACGCTTAGATAATTACATGTTTACATGTCTTGTCTCCCCTTGATCATAAGCTAGTGTCTGTTCCACATTATGTATTCTCAGTGCTATGAACAGTGCTACACTTACCTGTGGGTGTAAGTATAATTTGCTGACAAACTGAGGTTGTTTATGCAAATCAATATAAATAGACCATATATTAGACTAGTTTTAAAAATATAGAGTCTGTCAAATGCATGAGTTTTAAATGACAAAATTAAAGGAAAGGATTAAAGAAAATGAGAGTAATTTGCATTTTTCTAATCACATTTTCTGCTTTCACTCCCATTTGCCCATGAAAGGGAAATATATACGCATGTGTATATATATATGTATGTATATAATGTATATGTGAAACATATATATGTCAAGCTATATAAAAGCATTTATGTGTGCATGAGGTGTATATGTGTGTGTGTGTGTGTGTGTGTGTGTGTGTGTGTAACATAGATATTTAAGGTTATATATAAGGTATATGTGTGTGTGTAAGGTATATATGTGTGTATACGTATGTATAGGTATATATACTTACTGTGAATTAAGCTGTCAAGTTGGTTGGCACATGCAAGGAGAAAATCATGTACAGCCCAAATTACCTTTGAACAATGCATATATCACTTGGGGCTCTATGCTTAGAAGTTCAAATACGACCGGACATGGTGACTCAAGCCACCATGCACTTTGGGAGGCCAAGGTGAGAGGATTGCCTGAGCTCATGGGTTCAAGAACAGCCTGGGCAACTTGGCGAGACCTCATCTCCACAATAAATCAAAAAATTAGCCAGGCGTAGTTGCGCGTGCCTGTAGTTTTGGCTACTTGGAAGGCTGAGGCAGAAGGATTGCCTGAACCCAGCAGTTCAATGTTGGGGTGGCCTTGAGTGTGCCACTGCACTCCAGCCTGGGTGATAGACTCCTACTCAAAAAAAAAAAAAATACTAAGGTTTAGCTTTTTTATTTCTGTTTACATTCTCTGTGGCCTTACTCTCTCTTTGATGCACTGGAAGTTAGAGTGTCTAGTTTGAAAAGAAGGTACATACAACAGGGTAAAAAAAATAATTTTCCCCCTTTTTTGTGGGCCAAGATTTATGAAAACGAAATTTTCTTAAGATGCAACTTCTCAGTGCGTGTGTATGTATGCATGTGACATATGATAATTGAAACACTTTGGTTTCATTATTTTATGTAATTTTTACAGCAAACCTGTAGAATAAATTTTTCATTTACAGATCATAAAACTGAGTACATTGAAATGGTTTGCTCACAGCTTTAGGTGGTAAAGACCTAGATTAGAACGGGGGAACAAGCTTGCAGCATGATGTTACCCACTACCTCTTTCAAAGTTGATCCCAAACCATGAGAGTGAAGGAAGCTTCGAAACTGTGGATCTGTAACATCCCTTCATAGGACTGGAAGTTCCCTCTATTTGTAGAGGGCAGGATAGAAGCCCAGAGATACCAAAAGACTAGCCCAGGTCATATCTTGGTGATGGCGGGAATGACAGCAAGCCTGGTTCTTCACTCCCAGCCTGGTCCCCATCCACCTCCTGCTGCTCACCCAGGGGGTAGATCTCAGAATGCGGTCAGAAAAATTTTTTGCTCAGAAATATTAAGACTAGAATGCTAAGAAAAAAAATAGAAACAGTTCCATAGGAAAACGACAAAGAGCATGCATAGGTAATTTACGAAGAAAGATAAATTTATTTTTAAAAAAGTTTGACTTACCTTGCCAATTAAGAATAGTAAATTAAAAATCATTTTGACCTGGTTGACAAAGCCTTTTTTTTTTTTTTTAAAGCTGATACTCACTGTTTTGAGGGATGGGCCCTTGCTGTGTGACTGATAGACACAGTCTTAACTTGTGGAAGCAAAACTATTAATCTTTCAAGAAAGCAATTGAGAACTGTGTATCTAGAATCTTAAAGATATTTAAGACTTTTGATCTAGTACTCAGAATTCCAAGAAAAATTTTCCAAAGATGATCAAGTACGTGGCCAAGACTATTACATTATTTATAATAATAAATATTATAAATTATACACATTATTTATAGTAATTAAAAATCGATAATCTCATATGTCCCACATAGAGTGCTTTAATACTTTCGTGTAAATTCATGTGATATGATTTTGTGCAGCTGTTAAAGTCATAGCTTGGAATATTATTTGATCACTTGGGAAAAGATTTGTGATCTATTAAGTGAAAAGGAGATTCTAAGACCATATATAATCTGATTTTTAAATTATTATTAAAAGTGTATTGAGAAAAGTGTTGAAGGAAATCAATGAGGCTAAAATTTCTAGACAGTGATTCTTGCAGGAGGTCCTGTTCATAGTAAGGTGTGTAGTTTTGCATATTTCTCGCTCAAATTAGCAAATAAGTACATTGTGGGATTATGGATAATTTAAATTTTCTTCTCCAGAGGTTTTAGAATTTCCCAAACTTTGTTCTCTAAGAATATATTTTTTTTTATTATCATAAAATTAAGCATTATAAAAAACTTGCAATAGGTTGACACTAGCTGAGTAAGAAAAATATCTAGGTTTTTTGCAGAACATCCTTCATTTTTATCATTTTCCAAAAGTTCAGAATACTGGAATGCAGCCTTGGCTCAGTGCCTTTTTCGTGAAGAGGCTGGATGGATCTTGTAGAGATTAGTTTCTTTCCCTTCCTGGTCTGTGGTCCTGGTTGATAGAATTCTTCCTTCATCAAGATTATCTGCTGAAAAGCACCCTCAAAATTAAAATAATTATCAAAGGCCAGGCTAGGTGACTCAGCTTGTAATCCCAGCACTTTGGGAGGCCGAGGTGAGTGGATTGCCTGAACCCGTGGGTTCGAGACCAACTCGGGCAACTTGGTGAGACCTCATCTCTACAATAAATGAAAAATTAGCCGGGCGTGGTAGTGTGAGCCTTAGAAGACTGAAGTAGAAGGATCCCTGGAACCCAGCAGGTCGACGCTGGTGTGGCCGTGAGCGTGCCACTGCATTCCAGCCTGCGTGACAGAGTGAGACTCCAATTCAGATAATAATAATTATTATTATCAAAAATTTTTCAGTTTTGCTGCATGACTTTTGGATTAGCTCTGGGCTTATGCCATTTCTATATGAACAGAGACTTTTTTCCCAGAGGACAGACAATAGTCAGGGCTATCTGTGCTACCTGTCTCCGCATTATCCAATGAGCTGCATGAGAAGAGGACTTTTCCTCTCATTCACCTTAGGATCATACCAGTTACTTTATATGTGCCAGAGGACACAGTGGGACCTCTCAGGGTGAAGCTATGGATGGCTCAGCTCAATCCATCCCTTGTTTCTGAGAAACAATTTGAAGCAGATGACCTTGGAAAGCAATTGAGTTATATTCATAGAAGGGCAACTCGGTTTCTTTCCATGTTATAATGTCTTTAGAAAGTCAAAAGTAAGTTGCTTTTTAAGGCATATTGGTGTGGAAACTATGAAAGAAGATACCTCTTTAACTGATACCAGTATCCCTCTTATTTTTCAGTATTTAGTAATTTTTTTCATAATTTAGTAGGGCAGAAATTACTTAATTGCGACCAAGTTAATGATGACTTTCTTGCAAAGGTGAATGGAAAATTTTTAATTTTTATTAGCGATGGGGTTATAAGTTGGAAAATTGCTGAGGAACCAAGGGAACCTATGTGCCTGTTCCAAGCAGAGAGATTACGTTAAAGTAATTTTGATGAAAAAAAGAGGGAGAGAATCATATCCATGGCTGAAGCCAAATAAAACATCCTCATGACAGCCCATAAGATGAGATTTCACCTAATTCCTACTCTCAAGGAGTCCATTAGACTTATTGCATAGTTTATCAGTGATTGAGCTATTAGGATTATTTTGAATAGTGAGGTCATCTGCCTTGGTAGGTTATCTTAAAAATCTATATCTGTAGCTATATGTGAAATACATGTGAGATTGCATTTGGTTTTTATGAATATATATTTAAGAATCAAGCTGGAACAAACTGAAACCTTGTGCCTCACTCAATAATTTATTTATTTATTTTTACTTTTTAATTATAAAGATGTGGGGTACGTGGAGGTGAAGTTTGGGCCTCCAACTGGTCCTCTGTTCCCCTGGTTTAGAATCAGGTACCCTTTGTGTTTTGTTTTGTTGTTGTTTTTTTTGAGTTGGAGTCTCACTCTGTCACCCAGACCGGAGTGCAGTGGCCGCTCCCGGCCACCGCAGCCTCGACCTGCTGGGCTCTGAGCGATCCTTCCGCCTCAGCCTTCCAAGTAGTTGGAACTACAGGCGGGCGCTGCGCTACCACACCCAGCTAGTTTTTTGATTTATTGCAGAGACGAGGTCTCGCCAAGTTGCCCGGGCGGGTCTCGAACCCGCGGGCTCAGGCAATCCACTCACCTTGGTCTCCCAAAGCGCTGGGATTACAGGCTGAGCCACCGAGCCCGGCCCCTTTGTGTTGTTATGTGCTGTCCCTTCCCCCCTCCCCTGGCAATGTCTCGCAACTGCTAATCCGTCCCTTGAACTGTTATGATTAATGTTCAGGTCCCACTTATGAGTGAGACCATGTGGTATCTGGTTCTTTGTTTTTGTGATAGATCGCTCAGAATGATTGTCTCCAATTCCATCCAATTTGCTAAGTCCATGATTTTGTCCTTCTTTATGGCTGCATAATATTCCATCATATATATATGACACATTTTCTTTATCCAGTCTACTTTTGATGGGCAGTAGGGCTGGTTCCATGTTTTGGTCATTGTGAATAGCGCAGCAATAAACATGCTTGTGCAGGTGTCTTTTTTTGTAGAATGATTTGTGTTCTTCTGGGTATATTCCCAGTAGGGAGATTGCTGGATCATATGGAACTGATCCAATAATTTAATATGGGATCACATAAAAATGAGTCAGGCAACTCCAAGCCACAAATAGTAGCTAAATATATTACCACTTTGTTTCTGAGAAGAAATAAACACATTTTGAGTAATCGATAATCTGTAAGATCCAAAGATAAGAAAAGTCATGTCCTATGCAGAGAGTACTTACTCTGAGTAAGATACAGTGCTGAGTGACTGACCTTAGTGCTTTGCCAAATAATGAAATTTCCCATGGTGCTCATCTGTCTCAGAGGACTTCCAGACACATATTCACTTTCTCTAAACTCCCAAATATATGTTTGTTGAGCATCTCCTAGGTGCTAAGCTCGATGGGAATAAATAATGAAGCAGACAGTGACTTAAATCCCGTTCCTGCCCTCAGAAGCTTTTCCTCAAGTCCCTAGGGAGAACCACACATCTACTCAAATGATTACAATACAAGAAGAAAGTGATGTATAACTAGTAAAAGTTACAGAACATTCATTTTCAAGTCACACTGTTGTGAGAGCTTGAAGAAAGATAATATTTTAATTGGGTTAAAGCATTAAGTCATCCAAGAGGATTACCAAATCGACAAGGATCAGATTATTTAATGCCTAAATCACTACCACCCAACATTATCTTTAGCAGTAGTTTCTAAACATTCGTGATTTTATAAGCCAATGGTAAATAAAATTTGAATAGCAACTGCCAAATAGGTATGTGTATATTTTGTTCTATACACGTATCCCTGTATCAATCAATATACTGTACACCCCAAACGTACACAAAATAGATATGCTTACTTTGGGAGGCCGAGGTGAGAGGATTGCCTGAGCCCAGGGATTCAAGACCAGCCTGGACAACTGAGTGAGACCTCGTCTCTACAATATATCAAAAAATTAGCCGGGCATGGTAGCATGCGTCTGTAGTTCCGGCTACTTGGAAGGCTGAGGTGGAAGGATCACCTGAGCCTAGTATGTCGATGCTGGGGTGGCCGTGAGCGTGCCATTACACTCCAGCCTGGGTGACAGAGTATGTTTTTTCATGGCATGCATTTTTTTTTCTTAAAAATGCTATCTTTAACCGGTGCACTATGGTTGAATGTGTTTCATTACTTTTGAAAATGGTGATTTTACATTTGTGGTGCAGTGATTCAAAGGCCTGCCCTTCAGTTCAGTCTGCTTTGTCATTGGTTGTTTTGTTTTTGTTTTGTTTTTGAGTTGGAGTCTCATTCTGTTGCCCAGACTGGAGTGCAGTGGCACACTCCCGGCCACCGCAGCCTCGACCTGCTGGGCTCTGGCGATCGGTCCGTCTCAGCCTTCCAAGTAGCTGGAACTACAGGTGCGCGCTACCACGCCTGGCTATTTTTTTTTTTTTTTTTATTGTAGGGATGAGGTCTCAGCAAGTTGCCCAGGCGGGTCTCGAACCCATGGGCTCAGGCAATCCACTCACCTTGGCCTCCCAAAGGCGCGGGATTACAGGCTGAGCCACCGAGACCGGCTGTCTTTGGTTTTAATGGCTGTCATCATGGCAAAAGCCATTTCACAGACACAGTATAAACACCCCTAAAGTGAAATTTAGGTGTATGATCATAGATATACTTCCCTATTTCTGATAGTCTTCTTGACTTTTTAAGTTGGGTGAGAGCAGCTTCCTCTTAGATCTAATTAGACGATCATTGTTTGTGTCTGAAGAGAACTTGTCCAGTACCCAAAGGTCAGTTCTGCCATTATCCTGTTTGATGTTGCTTGCTTTAGTAAGATCTTTAATCATAAGACGTTTTCTCAATTTCCCGTAATCTCTTAAAGTCATTTGTATATTTTGTGAGGGCTTGTTTACATAAATGAGATACTGTGATCTAGAAATCCACTTAACCTGGCGTAAACAAATGGCCATCTGTCGCAATACGTTAGAGGAGCAGAAAGAGTGGGGATGCCACAGTCAACACCTCCGAGCTGTGGAGCTCCTGTACCCCCAGAGAAGTGTCCCCTCCAGTAAGTGGACACTAAAATCTGTCACTGAAATCTCTACATAGCGATGGCACCTCTGTGGATCCACTTAGTGAATATTTTCAGTACTGATTTCCCTTTTCAATAAACAATTTTCGCCTTTGGGAGGCTGAGGTGAGTGGATTGCCTGAGCCCGCGGGTTCGAGACCCGCCTGGGCAGCGAGACCTCATCTCTACAATAAATCAAAAAATCAGCTGGGTGTGGTAGCGCATGCCTGTAATTCCGGCTACTCGGAAGGCTGAGGCGGAAGGATTGCTGGAGCCCAGCAGGCAAGGCTGCGGTGGCCGGGAGCGGCCACTGCACTCCAGTCTGGGAGACAGAGTGAGACTCCAACTCAAAAAATAAATAAATAAATAAATAAATAATGTTCAAATATTGTCACACCCCAGTGATGATGGGGAGAATCCTACGAGGTGCACATTCACACCTGACTTCGAACTAGAGAATATTCTCCCACAGAGGGGCAGAGGAAGGACAGCAGGAGGGGCTGGACATCCTGGGTTGGAACCCTAAAGTGACACTTTTTTTTTCAGGAAAATAAAATCCCAGGTATCTACAAACCCAGATAAACTTGTTGCAACTACACCACCTTTTGACAAAATAATCAGATTCCCTCTGTTCTATGCCTCAAGCCTCTTTAAGTCCTTTTAAACCTGGGTTGGTAGATTTGTGAGATTGACAGATTAGAACTCCCACTTCCCCATCAATAGCGTTGCACAGGACACGAGGGCCCTGTTTGTTAATCATCAGAACCTCTACCTAGCGATGGCACCTCTGTTGATCCACTTAGTGAATATTTTCAGTGCTGATTGCCCTTCTTTTCAAGATATAATTTTTAAAATGTTTAAAATCAGAATTAGGAGATTGAGAAACAGCTTAATACTAAATGCCAAATATCTGTGTTGATAGATATGCCAAAACAGATGGTTCATGTTGTTCTTTTCTTACTTCTCAGACTCAAAATGAAACACTGCCCTCTCTAGGATTTCCCTCACTCCAAGGACAGCCGGTGGCCGGGTCTGTGGGGGCTTGCCGACACACAAGGTTTGCTCCCACTCCTTCAAAGGCCAAAAGCCTCTTCGTTTTGCTGTTTACTGCGTGTCTTTGACCAGTCCCTGGACTCTGGCTGCACCCTCGCCTTTCTTAACGCCAAGAGGCAACGTCACATCCTTGAATTTCTGTTGGCCTGAGAATATTCGTATGACACCCAAACTCCTAATTCCACACTGAGTTCAGTTAGATTAGTTGTTTGACATTTGCCAAACAGGCACAACACCTAAATACGTGTTATTAACCTTTTTGGGGGGTCACCTACTCCTTTGAGGAATCTATGTGAAATCTAATCAGAAAAAATGCTCAACCACATAAATTATGCATACAGTTTCAAAGACAGGGGTAGTTTATATCCCTTCTGAAGTTCATCTTAAACTAGGACTGGAAAAAAAACACTAAATTTACTGAGCTGTCCTACAAACCATTTCAAACTGACACTGATGGTTTTTAGGTTTTAAATTTTTATTGCTGTTCTCTCTCACTAATTTTTTTTTTTTTTTTTTTGAGTCAGGGTTTTACTTTGTTATCCAGGGTGGAATGCAGTGGCTCAATCATGGCTCACTGCTGCCTCGACCTCCAGGGTTGAAGTGATCCTCTGGTCTCAGCCTCCAAGTAGCTGGGACTACAAGCACCACCATGCTTGATTAATTTTTTTTTTTTTTTTGATATTTTTTGTAGAGACACGGTCTCACAATGCTACCCAGGCTGGTCTTACACTCCTGGGTTTAAGTGATTCCCCTACCTCGGTCTCCCAAAGTGCTGGGAATCCGGGTGTGAGCCACTGTGCCCAGCCTCCTTTTTCCTTTGAGTTGGAGTCTCACTCTGTTGCCCAGGTTGGAGTGCCCTCAGCCTTCCAGGGACTACAGCCTCCCTTCCAGGGACTACAGGTGTGTGCTAACCGGACGTGTCCGGCTAATTTTTGATTTATTGTAGAGATGAGATCTCACCAAGTTGCCCGGGCTAGTCTCGAATCCACAGGTTCAGGCAATCTTCTCGTCTCGGCCTTCCAAAGCACTGGGATTACAGGCTGAGCCACCGAGCCCGGCTTCCTGCCTCTTTTTTTAATAGGTTAGCATTGAAGAATCATAAAATGTTTATGGTACATCTATTTTTATTGCCTTGGACAGTCAAGTACTGTTCATTATGGCATAATGTTAATCTTAAAGAACATAGCTTCAAAGGCTCCTGCTTTATAATTTGCTTGTCACTAAAGCCTGTACAAAGGCCACTAGCTGTTTACCCCAAATCAATTTCTCCCTTTCTTCTTCACTAAGATAATTCTGGTTTCTTTTTGGGTGGGAGGGGTGGGATGGCAGTATGCTCTGTTGAAAATCTACATTCCCTAGCCTCTTTTGTAGATGTAGGTGGCTATGTGATTAGATGATTGTCAATGATCATTTCAAATGTTCCTTAAAAAGGGCTGACTTCTTTAAAAAGAACTGGAATGTGCTCTTTTGCACCTATTCTTTCTTATTATTCTTGCCCAAAACACAGGCTGGAGCTCCTGCAGCCATCTTGCGACCATGAGGCAACTTTGATAATGGAAGCCGTGTGTCCAGATGGCAGAACAGAGAGTTAGAAGGACACTGAGAAAATAACTCTGTAACCTTTCACAAGTCCTGGGTCTCTTTCCTCTGGACCTCTGGCCTTCAAATTATAGGAGAAAAAAATAAATCTTGATCCTGGTCAAGTAAATAAATATATGTACACACATACATACAACTACATATACACATCAATATAGCTAGAGACATTTCTTAATCTACGTGTGAATTTTCTAAAAATCTGTGAACAATAAGCAGCAAATCCTCCCTCATAAGGAAATTGATATTTTCAGCAAATTCAGCAAAGTCTTCTGAAAATGAATTCTCAAACAACCTATTTGTATGGTACCGTCAAAGAATATATATTAGTGTTTAGTATACACATAATACATTCTTGCACAAATTCCCAACTTGAAAAATACTAAGGCCCCTTGAGTTCTTCTCCTGCTTCCCTCCCCCAAAAACCCGCTTCCCAAGTGTAAACATTCGCACCAGTTTTCTAACACAAAATTACCCCAAACTAAGTGGCTTCCAAAAACAACACACAGCAAATTTATTATCTTACAGTCCTAGAGATCAGAAATTTGAAATTGGTCTTGCAGGACTAAAACCAAGGTGATGGCAGGTATGAATTCCTTTCTGGAGTCACTAAGGGAGAATCCGGCTTTTCCAGCATCTAAGACTGCCGGCGTGCCTTGGCTTGTGGCTTCCTTCCCTCTTTGAAGTTGGCAATGGTGACTGAGTCTTCTGCTACATTACTTTGGGTTAGAGTCTTCTGCCTTTCTTTTTTTTTGCTTATGAGGATCCTTGTGATTACATTGGGTCCACCTGGATGATGCAGGTTACTCTTCCCATCTCAAGGTCCTTCCTTAAACCATATCTGCGAAGTTCCTTTTACCACATAGGGTAACACATATTCAAATGTTCCAGGGATTAAGATGCAGATATATTTGGAGGACATTATTCTGCCTGTCACACCACAATTTCATGTTTGGTGTATATCCATATATGCTGTTTTGGGTACATATTCGGGTATACAGAGGGTACCAAAATATGTATACACATTTTAAGAAAGGAAAAACTGTATTAAAATTATAATATTCAATAAGATGAATACAAGCCACGTTTGACTTCAGCAATTACACGAGGTGCTCAAAGTGGTTACCATAAGTGTTCAGACACTTCTGATAGTGGCAAACATCTCTTAAAATGTGTATACATTTTTTTAGCACCCTGTATTGTTATGTTTATATTTTAAAACATTTTATTGAAATGAGATTTTATACCATTCTACAGTTTGCTTGTTTTCAATTAACAGTGTATAATGCATATCTTTCCATGTTAGACAAGATAGATCTAGTAACGTGATGTTTTAAAGGAAGGCTTCCCTTTGAAATTTTGAGAAAATGTTTTTAGCTGAAAAAAAAAAAAGGGAAAAAACCCCAAGAATCCTGCCTAAGGATAAGTGAAGTGAAAGATTATGGTGAGAAGTTCAAGAGAAATAGTCTCACCTGTTTGCCTGTTGCAGGTGAATGTGGTATTTTAGAAAGCAGCTAATAATCTGTGTTCAGCTTAGAAACTCTCTGTAATGGGCATTTGTGGTTATTTTACTGCTTAGTATCCTTTCCTTTTATCCACACCACCTTATTTCCCTTAGATAATTACCACTTTCCAACAGATAAGGTTTTGGGGTGTGCCCTGCACGCTTCCTAGTGAAAGATGATCATGTGACCCGGCAAAGACCCAGTCAGATACTACCTCTTTTAAATCTACGTTTGGGACAATTAAACCCCAAACAGTTGAAGTTCATGCATCTGCAAAGTGGCTCTAAGTGGATTAAAAACAGGGGGAGTACTCAGTGAAATATAAAACAAAACCCCTGAAACTAACGTTAAAGCAAGCCTTCAGAATCGTAACAAAAAATAGTTTTAAGAATTGTCAGTCTGATGGCCAGGTGTGGTAGCTCACGCCTGTCGTGCCAGCATTGTGGAGGCCAAGGCAGGAGGATTGCCTGAGTCTAGGAGTTCAAGACTGCAGCGAGTCCTCCTCTCTACAAAAATATCAAAAACTTGGCCGGGTGTGATGGCATGGGTCTGTAGTCCCAGTTACTCTGGAGGCTGAGGCAGAAGGATCACCTGAGCCCAGGAAGTTGAGGCTGTGGTGAGCTGTAATTATGCCACTGCACTTCAGTCTGGGCAACAGAGTGAGACCCTGAGTCCAAAAAGAAAAAATTGTCAGTCTGCAGTAGATAAGAGATGTTTGCTGAGCTCTCTAGTTTTTGCCATTGTGGTCAGACAATGAGGGTAGTCCTAGGAATTGTTCAGATGCTCCTGAGAATACCAACAGGCCTTGGGTTTGGTAACCTTGGTAATTCAGCAATCTGTGTTCCGTACTGCACCTTAGCTCTGGTGCCCACCTCCCTCTGCATGCTGTGGCCAGCAGCTTTTGTTAATACCTGAGCTGGGTGGGGCTGGGCGAGAAGAGCAACAGGTGAAAACAATCCCAGGTAAGACACCATCTTAACTTAAGATACCTTAGACGTCAACTCCTGAGCTATCAAAAAGGAAAAACAAGAGCTCGTTTTGCCTAATTAAGCAGCTGATTTTTATAACCGTTTGATGAAACAACAAAAAAAGTAAATGCAGTACATTAATCAGAGCTCTTGGTTACAAATAGCAGAAAACCAACACAGTGGAATAATGGGAAAGATACAAGAGGAGATCCCAGGAAGAGGGAGGAGGGCATGACCAAGCCCCGAGACACTAACTAGGGAGGGGTGGGGAGTTGGGTACTGAGGAGCCAGTGCACCAGAACTGAAGACTTGACATTTGGTGTCACGTGTCTCTGCAATTTGGTGGCCTCCTCCTCTTCCTCTTCCCCCTCCTCCTTTAGATTCAGGGGTATACATGCATGTTCGTTACATGGACACATTGTGTAGTGGCGGGGATCCGGTCTCAGGTGACCCATTCCCCAGATAGTGAACATTGTACCCCATAGGTAATTTCTGAATCCTACCTCTCCTCCCTACCTCCCCTCTTATTGGGATCCCCAGTGTCTATTATTTCCATCTTTGTAACCATTTAGTTTCTGCCTATGAGCGAGAACACGCAATGCTTGCCTTTCTGTATCCGAGTCAGTTCAGGCTTTCTTCTTTCATGCCAGCTTTCTCCGTGTGATAGAGGTACTTGCTATCTCCAGGCAGCCTCACGAGAAAGGAATGAGTTCTCCTTCCCTGCAGAGCTCCACTTCAAACCCTGGAGAAGGGCTCTGAGGGTGGGGCTTCCACCACCTCTTGAAGCAGTCGCTACAGACAGTGCGTGATGCGTGGTAATTAACCACACTCCTGCCCCTGTGGCAGGAACAGAGGAGTTGGGAACTAAAATGAGTTCACACTGGAGCTATATGGTTGAAAGGGAGAAAAGGAGGCAAAAACAATCAAGGTTCAACAATGCCTGCATATGGGGCAAATATGCCATGGAGTGCTTTTGGCCGTTCAATAGGCCTACGGGAAGAAAGAATCGGAACATCACTGGGTTTCACAAATTAACATTCCGCAAAAGTTGAAACAAAATAGAATTTATTCAACAAATATGTATAGGGTTTAAAATGAGCAAAGCCTGCTTAGTCCTGATGTTTGACAATGCTCTGGCTTTTTCAGGATGATGCTGACGTTTTCCTCTCTATGAATTTGGAGACCCTTCTAAATCTGGCTTAATAATAGCACTCCTGGAGAGTTTCCTAATATGTGCAGGAGATAAAGGAAGAACTACTATATCCTTGCCCCCAGCGTGAATTCCTTTGAAAGCTACATTCCAAAGGGAATACTGCATGCATTACCAAAGTCAAAGTGTATGCGTCTGTAGAACTGCACTTTAAAAATATTTAGAATAGGAAAAGATGCGAGTGTGTCTGAATGCAAGTGTGTGTGTATATTTGTATATGTGAAAATTATTCTGTAAAATGAAAAATACAGTGTGTGTGTGGGAGCTCGGGGGGAGGGAAGGCTTGAGTAACCTAGACAGCTGAACAATTTTAAAGGGAAAAGTATACCAGTTAAATTTGACTTATAACGTTTATTTTGCCGGCATCGTGAAAGTGTTGATTTCATTAATCATAGTTGTCGGCCAATGACAGTCATTTCAAAAATAATCTCTGGATAGTTGACAGCCCTGTCAACCATTTTTATGGTTATTGAGATGTTCCTCTTTGTATGGTATTAGTATCTATTACTGCATTTTTTTTTCAAAGTTCAATTTCTTCATCTTTTATAAACTACTGAAAATAACTTTCCAAAATTGTTCTTCACATTTTTACAAGTATTACAACAAATGTATATTATTTAGGCCTATCAACTTGTATTACTTTTCTCAACAAAATTATTGGCAATGTGTGTAGCAAATGATAAATAAGTACAGATAGGCAAACTTAAAATGAAAACTTCCCATCTTCATTTAGGTTCCTTAAAAATGCAGACCTCGATAAGGATTTGATTGCAGATGGTTTTGGTGATCCCAGGAAGCTCATGGGATGGAGCAGGGAAAAGGAGAGAAGGAGAGAAGGAAAGGAATAAAATAATAAAAAAGGTACATTAATAAACAGTTTCCACTTTACTGAATAACTGGGGTTCCCCTCCCCTAGGCATACTCTGAGAAACCATCGAGAATATGTCTCAGAATGAATCCACTGAGGGTTAGGGAAGCTGGATATTAGTACTCTTCTGACTCTTGAACTTCCTTGGTTGACTTTGGAGACATTAAGCCCGCAGCACTGGCACTTGGAGCCTGAGAAGGACCTTAGCAGAGAAGCAGAGACTTATGACACTTGAGGTAGGAAGCTATCAATGTGTGTAGACATGTTTGGCAGCTGCAGGGGAACTAACAAGTAAACCAGGGACCATGAGGAAGTATCCATAATGACCACCATGTTCACTCCTTGCTCTGATCAGATTCTCTCATGCCCACCTTGAGTTTACTCTGTTACTGACATTTCAGGGTGGTTGTTGGCTTCAGTCTCCAAAAAAAAATGACTGAAAATAGCAGTCACATTCTTAACCACTGCAGCTGGTCCCAAGGCTATAATCTATCCCCATCATCTCTCTCCTCTACCACCTTTTCTAGAGTTCCTGTATGCTTGGCCAACATTGTCACTGATCTAAGTTACTTGCTCAGTGCATGACGGACCTTCACCTCTGAGCAGTTGAGCCTTGACTCCCTTGTCCTTGTTGGGCGGTAGCTGCTTCAATCGCCCTTCTGTTATCATCGCCAGGCATAGAAGTACTGAGGAATGTCCCCATGAATCCTCCAAGTTCTAGACATCTTCCTCCCTGGACCCATCATGTAGCAGCAACTCTGATTCTTTAAGATAATCAAAGTCAGTTATCCCTGCCAATGTGGAGACTCCCGTTTTTGCCTGCTGATCTATCAGCGTGAAAGACCCCCAACTCCTCAGGTGGCGGTCATTGGTGGAGATGCAGTGGAAGCCTCACTGTACCCCTGTGGAAATGTCCTTCTTTGTACACACAACCCCCGAGACCAAGGCTTTTCATCAGGAATTGCCTAAAGTTATAAGGGTTAAGAACACAATTTCTTACTCGCATGTTCTCACTCATAAGTGGGACCTGGACATCAATCACATTAGCACAAGGGAGGGATTGGAAGTCACTGGGCATTGACAGGGGAGTGAAGGAGAGAGGAGGGACATGTAACAACACAAAAGGTACCTGGTCCTTTACCAGGTGAAACAAGGGCCAGTTGAAGGCCCATACTTTACTTGTATGCAGCCTACTTATGTAGTTTATCCTTACTTGTACCCCATGTATCTATAACCCCCACCCAATTTCCATTAATGGGTCATCGGGAGTGCCACGAGTCAATCCTACTTGCATCCTTTAATTATCATTCCTGTGTCTTCTAGATCCTGGGGGAAAAAACACAAATAGTGATCACATAGTTCAACATAACTGCTGCATCCCTGAGGACAACAACCCAGCCATGCTAATGCCTTAGGTAAGTTGAAAAGGATATTCAGATACTCTCTCAGTCCCTTTAAAACCAATATTCTACTGATGAATGGATCAGAGCAGTATTCTCAAGGATGGTATTATTATTATTATTATTATTAGCCTTAAGAATTCAAAGCAGCTTACCAAACACGGTGCCTCTTTCTTAGTGGTGGTAAATGTACTGTATTCTTTCAGATAGGATGTTTCAACATACCCCTAAAATATTCCCTGACGGGCCAGACCTCAGAAACTTTGCAGAGTGTCATCTCTCATCTCCCCTGCATGAAGTATTTAAAGCCAGCATCCTTGCTCCTTTCAAAAACCAAGTCCAATTATCATTCTGTCGCTAATATAATGGGCTAAGATGATGTTCTGTAGAATGTCAAGATGATCAAGGTCCCTGCAGACTATATTATAACAGAAAGGAGGAGCATTAACATATTCCTAGGACCAGGTAGTGAATGATAAAGAGATCGCACTCACCAAAGCAACAGCCTTTGGCATTTGGGGTGAGACTATTGCAAAAGTAGTTTGCATTCCCAAGAGAAAGATAGAAATACACCTTCACAGTTGGCATGAAGTATCTTGCTAAAGTCACCAGCTTACTTGTTCTTCAGGTGGCTTGGATTTTTACAGCACCATGGTCTCAGGGTAGGTGGTCTTCTTAAATGGTAGCTAAAAGCTACAAAGTCACATGTCCCCATGAACAAGTCAGAAGCTGCATCTGCTTTTATGATCCAGTCTTAGGAATCCCACAGCATCTCATCTGTAGACTATTGGTTAAAGCAAGTAAAGTCCAGCCCCGATTCAAGGGGAGGGAGATGAGTCTCTGTCTCTTGGTAGGGGGATGGCAAGGCTGCATGATAGAAGAGCAACCGGGATGAGGGATATTGTTGCAGCCATCTTCGGAAAATACAATCCATCCCATTCCTCATAGCAAGAACTGTGCCACCTGCTCAGCCTATGCTGAGACTTGTCCCTAATGTTTGGAATGGAGGCAGTGAGGGCGGTTTGTGGCAGACCCTGAGGCAGACAAGCAGAATCTGTGAGACATCTGCTTCAGAGGAGAACTATGTAGAGTCTCTAGGCAATGGGAAACTGTTTTCTTTGTCTAATGGTAGGAAGATACTCCTATTAGACTGAATGTTTCAGGGAATCCAGGGCTTCAAAGTTCTCCCGCACATCTAGCCATATGCCTGCATCTCTGGTTCTCAGGGCCCATTTCCTTCCACCAGGACTTTGACTTTTGCATCAGAGGCCTGCCTGGACTGTTCCATCAATCTACTTTGTAGTTCTGTTGCCCATATAGTTAACCCCAGATCCTGATTTTTCAGAACAATCTGCACTCTGGTTGGGAAATTAGGATCTCTCTCTTTTTTTCAATGTCAGATCTTTATAATGATCAATATTTCATCCTATCCCCTTTGGCATGCAGCTGAAAAATTATGACAGACTAGGGACATAGGACATTGTGAACTTTTGTACTGTTGGAATTATCACCCATTTAGTGATCATTAACTAACAGTTGTTGCATTTACAAAAATATATACAATACTGCAAAACAACAGTAAAAACCTGGTTTGTCCATTTCTGATCAGGAGGTCCCTTCACTCCCAAACTTCGTAGTTGTCCTTTCAGCTCCAAAATTTACTGCTACTATTACTGATTCTCTTCCTTTTGTTCCCTGGTGCCAGAACTTCCAGAGCCTTCTCGCTCATACGCCATCTTTTTGTATGCCATTTTGAAGAGCTTCAGTGATGCCTGCTAAAGAGAGGATGCTGTCTGCCTAATGTTTTTTCCTGTTTTGCTGTCTTTTCTTTTTTTTTTTTTTTTTTTTTGAGTTGGAGTCTCACTCTGTCCCAGACTGGAGTGCAGTGGCTGCTCCCGGCCACTGTAGCCTTGACCTGCTGTCTTTTCTAACCATGGAAATGGAGATCTCTTTAGATACTTCCATGGAGCCGTCTAGCTCCATGTTCTGAATGAATAGTTGGATAACGTAAGCCTATCTTTCTCTTTTCCCAGTTCTTCTAGGGTAGTTAACAAAAACTGGACAACTCTCTAATTCTTGTGATAACTGCAAACCTATGTCTTTCAGGCATTAGCATGACTGCATAAGCCAAGCTTCTCCTTTCTTTCTTTCTTTTTTTTGAGTTGGAGTCTCCCTCTTGTTGCCCAGGCTGGCGTGCAGTGGCATGCTCACAGCACTACAGCCTCGACCTGCTGGACTCAGGTGTTCCTTCCACCTCAGCCTTCCAAGTGGCTGGAACTACAGATGCATGCCCCCACACCTGGCTATCTTTTTTGTGATTTATTGTTGAGATGAGGTCTTACAAAGTTGCCCAGGCTGATCTCGAACCCTGGGCTCAAGCAATCCTCTCGCCTCGGCCTCCCAAAGTGCTGGGATTACGGGCTGAGTCACCGCGCCCAGTCCAGTTTTCTCCTTTCACCTTGCCTCATCCAGGTACACCATGGATGGAAGTTTGGGTCAGTCGTTGTGATTCTTCAAAGTGCCAGGGTTTGTCACCACCTTATTTGCCACCACCAATGGGGCTTCTGTTGCCTCCATAGCATTGAGAATATACTTGTTAGGGTCACTTTTGGTACTAGTTGTCTAGCTTGAGTTTCTCTAAAATGAGAGCTTGAGATAAGGCGTTGGATACGAGGAGTTTATTTTGGAGAGGAGCCCAGAGAGAACAAGAGAGAGAGAGTGTGGAAATTGGGAGAGGCAACATAGAAAATCTAACTGATGAATGGGTTATTATGGGTTATTATTGTGGACTGCTTGGGCTCATTACCATTTGGGACCTCTGAGAAACCAAGCAGAATTCTTTACAATAGTCCCACCAAGGACAGGACAGTTGGCTATTAATCCACTGCTTCCCATTCTTCATGGGTTGAGGGGTGTTCAGTCCCCAGCAATTCCAGGATACCTTGTGTGAGGGCTGAGTAAACTCTTGCGGTCCTGGAGAAAATTCTCAGTCAGAAAAGGAGAATGAGGCAGGTGTTTGAGGTAGGAAGCTATCAGTATGCCTAGGAAATGTTTGCTGTTGCTGCACGTCAACTCAGAGTGGGTCATAGAGATACGGGGTAGGGTATCAAGATGGTCAGCTACCTACTTTTCAGTAAATCATAGAAAAATTCAGGAAGAAGTCTATGTTAAACACTGTGGCCCGAACACATGCGCTTATCACGACTCCATCCCGAAGCCTCTTTAAAATGACTGAAAAGGAATAAAAACAATCTCATAAAACCTGGAAGGATAAAATGAACAGAAGAGGCAACAGCAGACAAGAGCTAGCCACAGAATGTGGGAAGACAGAAGGCAGACGGATGAGTGCTAACAAAGTTAACAGAGCAGCAAGAAAGTTTGCTTTGCTGTAGAAACTATCAAAAGCAAATGAATCCCTACTGTAAAACCCAGGAAAGACTGAGAAGCCAGAAATCATTGTTACCTCTATAGGAAGGGATGCAAGGTAGGGCTGAATAAAAGGGACAGGCAATGGACCCTCAGAGTCCACACCTCTTCTGGGCATTACCAGCCCAGCAGGCAACAGAAGGCTTAATTTCTGGGGAAATGGAATCAGGAGTCTTTAGACTCAATGATACTTTATAATATAGTTGAGATATTTGTTCCCTCCGAATCTCATGCTGAAATGTAATCTCTGATGTTGGAGAAGGTACTTACTGGGAGATGGATGGATCATGGGGGCAGATCCCTCATGAATGGCTTGTTGATGAGTGAGCTCTCACTCTGATAGTTCATGTGAGAACTGGTTGTTTGAAGGAGGTTGGCACTACCTCTTACTCTCTCTCTCTCTCTCGCTCCCATTCTGTCCATATGACATGCCAGTGCCCCTTGCCTTCCGCCATGAATAAAAGCTTCCTGAGGCCTCACCAGAAGCCAAGCAGATGCCAACACCATGCAGAACTGTGAGTCAAAATTAACCTTTCTTCTTTATAAATTACCCAGCCTCAGGTATAAATTACCTGGCAACACAAAACAGACTAATACTCTATGTTTGGTAGATGATGGGAGTAAGGCTGAAAAAGAAGGATATTACATTCCATATACTAACTAGTGAGACCCACATCCCCCTTCCCTCACTTGGACATCATGTTAGGATACTGGCAGCTAGATTTATATTCTCTAGAGACAGGATTGGAAGATTCCCTCTGATGAAGCCAACTGGCTGGAGAAAAGACTTACATACTGACATTTAGAAGTCTCCAAGTGAAATGACAAGGTGCCTGACGGATTGCTCTACAGTAAATAGCAGCAACTGACAAATACAGCAAATACACACAGAGCTTTCCATCAGCTTCTTAAGTGCCTCACTCTTAAATATGAACAAATAGTCAAGTATCACCAGACAGGGGAGGAAAGTCTCCAATATAAAACATAGAGATTAAAACAAATAAACAAATGAACAAAGGCAACTTGGAGTAACAAAGACAATGCCATGAAAAGAACATTTAAACTAGCCTATAATTAAAGAACTCAGAAACATAAGATAAAATATTGCATCCACAAAATAAGAACATGTGGTTACATGAAAAAAGGAACACTTGGAGACTAAGAAATACTTCTTGGAAGATAAAAACAGGGTAACAGAAATAATAGATTCAAAAAAGGGTTGGAAGATAAGGCTTCATGAAATTAAGCAAAAGGACAAAGAAACAGAAAGATAGAAAAGTCAAGTAAATTAAATAATTAAATAGGAGACATCACTTACTGATGGGACATCAAGAAAGAGAAAATGTAGGAAACAGAGGGGGAGAAATAACAAAAGAAATGATGCAAAAACTTTTCCAGAATGGAAGGATAAAAGTGTCCAGATTGCTAGTCCCATGAACACAAGCACAACGAATGAGCTAAGATCAGTTCCCAGTCTGATCACTCTCTTCAATATTGCTGCTCCCATAGAATTCTTGGCAACTCAATATCCTCTTCACTTCTTGCCTTCATTTCCTTTAATTATTTAATCAATTTCCACCATCTTTTGTAAGCCAACTTCTCCCCATTGCTCAGGTCTTT
The DNA here is from genome assembly GCA_027257055.1 of Cephalopachus bancanus. Taxonomy (NCBI): domain Eukaryota; kingdom Metazoa; phylum Chordata; class Mammalia; order Primates; family Tarsiidae; genus Cephalopachus; species Cephalopachus bancanus. The sequence goes on along the minus strand of JAPVLO010000010.1, from coordinate 7,204,261 downwards.
GACCTTATCGATACCAATAATGGCCTTGATATTAACTTGATAATCTCAACAAGCTTCTCACTTTCTGACCACAACCGCCTATTTTTCTAGTTTACGATTACTATCATCCCAGATCCTGAACTATTTTTGCTCCTTTGGGCCAAAAAAATCAGTTAATCTTTTCACTGTCCCTATTCACCTCATATCCTTACCCTGCTTAGATTTTATGCCCATCATTAGAAACATTTTCTTTTTTTGCATATACTCTCAGCAATCCTGCTCTTCTCTCCTTTCATTGTATTTTCTTGATAAGGACCCAATTCTGGTTTAATCCAACTTTCCACGCGTTATGCTTGCACATGCATGAAGCTTAACACAGCTAGAGGAAAATCCACATCCACACCAAGCAGTCCTGTTTTAATCTCATTATCACTCCTCTTTTGTGAGCCTTTTGTGCTCATCAGCAGTCCTACTACATTTTCCTATTCTATTCACTGTCCCACTCTCCTAGTTTATTTCCTTCCCCACTCTCCTAAATAACTATTTTGCATCTCTTTTGTAATATTGCCTCTCTCACCTTCATTTAATGTTAACGTGGGCTGGGCTCAATGGCTCACCCCTGTCAATCCTAGGAATTTGGGAGACTGAGGTGGGAGGATTACTTGAGTCCAGGAACTTGAGACCAGCCTAGGCAACATAGCGAGACATCCTCTCTACAAACATTTTAAAAATTAGCCAAACATGCTGGCGTGTGCCTGTAGTCCCAGCTACTCAGGAGGCTGATACAGAAGAATCACCAGAGCCCAGGAGGTCAAGGCTGAGTGAGATCTTGCCTCAATAAATAAGCAAACAGAGGAATAAAAGTTAATGCGCTTTACTTCCTAATTCACTAAGAAAATGAAAGCAGCCTGAAAACCACCCCTGCTCATTTCTGCCACCACATTCACTTATACTTGTTGGTGTATTCTGCTTGTTACAGTACACATTCGTCCATCCTCAGAGCCAAGACAATTCCTCCTCTTGCAGTCTCAGTTCCATCCCTTCATGTGAAAGTTCCCGCAACTGTCACTGTCCCTTGTCTCCCCTCTTTTCATCAGTTTTTTTCTCTCAGTATACTATCTTCCATGGAAAGAATGAAAACCTTTTCCTTATATTCTATCTCTGCTTCCCTTCAGAGCAAGACTATGTTTACTGTCTTTAAGGTTACTCCTCCACTTCCTCTTGAATCCACTCCAATTATAGTTTTACTCTTGCCAGCAGGAGCTAATCCATGTCACTGATGATCTCTATGCTGTTCAATCTCTGTTCTTATCTTGACCAGTCCGCAATTGATCACCCCCTCCCTTTTTAAAAAACTATCTTTTGGCTTTCTTTTTGTCTCCCTGGCTACTCCTTCTCGTTCTCCTTTGTGAATTCTTCCTCTGCTCCCTGATCTTTCGTGTGTTGACACGACTCAGAGCTCAGTCCTCAGACCCCTTCTTGTTTCTATATTCATTTACCCCTTTGCTTGTCTCACCAATGTTGTCATTATTCAGATGCTGAGGACTTCAAAGCTTATATTCTAGCCCAGAACTCTCCCCTTAACTCCAGACTCTTATATACTAGGGTCCCTAGTAGCTCTTGTATATAAAGGGGCCCCCCAAAACAAACTTGTTTATAAAAAATTGTGTATTTATTCGTACATGTTTAAACTTCTGTAACCTTTAAAGTACTCTCCGTTTGATACAATATACCTATCGAGGCACTTGTTCCACTGCTCAAAACAGTTTTTGAACTCATCAATTTTGGTGGCTTTTAGTGCTTCTGCAGTTTTTTGTTTACTTCTTCCACATCGGGAAAACATTTCCCTTTGAGGACTTTTTTCATCTGAGGAAACAAACAAACAAAAAAACTTGCTTGGGGTGAGATCTGGTGAATAGCGAAGGCGGGCCCAGGAGTCATACCGTTTGGGTCAAAACTGCTGAACACTCAGTGTGGTGTGGGCAGGTATAAATTACCCATCATGAAATAAGCAAAGGCATTGAAAGAATTAAAAAAAAAATTCACTGAAGCCGAACACAACAACATTAGCTGGTACACTGATGCCGATGTGTACCTAGTGGGGGAAACCTGTGCTGTAAGAGTCTGCCCCCCAAAAGATAATCTATTTTCGAGCCCCCCACCCTTGTATTAGGATCCTGTATGCTAAACCCCCCAGCAGCTGCCTACTAGGGCTCTCCCTGCAGTTGCCTAATAGATTTCTCAAGCTGTGATGGCCAGAACTGAGCTTCTGCTCTTCGTATCAACATTTCCATTTCGGCAAACAGCAATGCCTTCCTTCCGGTTGCTCGGAATTAAAACATGGGTATCACATTAGACTCTTCTCTTCCTTGTTTCCACATCATCATCATATGCTTGACCATAATCTGCAGTTCCTGTTGTCCATATTCAAAACAGAGCCACCAAATGAACACTTTTTAACACTCTTGAGTCACAGCCTCACTCTGTCACCCAGGCTGGAGTGCACTATTGCAGCTACCCCAACCTTGACCTGCTGAGTTCAGGTGATCCTTCCGCCTCAACCTCTCAAGTAGCTGGGACTACAGGCATGCCATCACACCTGGCTAATTGTTTGATTTACTCTAGAGACGAGATCTCACTATGTTGCTCAGACTGGTCTCGAACCCCTGGGCTCAGGTAATCCTTTTGTCTTCACCTCCCAAAGTGCTGGGATTGCAAGGTGTGAACCACCGCTTGACCTTTTCAACACTTTCAGTGCCGCTAACCAGACGGTCACTAGCTGGGTACAAACCCTCTCTCGCTTGCCTGGCTTACCACTATCACCTCCCAACTGATCTCCCTGCAGCATGCTGCCTTAGCCCACTCGGTCTATTCTTAGCACAGCAGCCAGTTTGACCCTTTATTATTTATTCATTTATTTTTGAATTGGAGTCTTACTCTGTTGCCCAGGCTGGAGTGCAGTGGCACACTCATGGCCACCACAACCTCTACCTGCTGGGCTCAGGCAATCCTTCCGCCTCAGCCTTCCAAGTAGCTGGAACCACAGGCATGTGCCACCATGCCTGGCAGAATTTTTTGATTTATTGTAGAGATGAGGTCTTATCAAGTTGCCCGGGCTGGTTTCAAACTCGTGGGCTTAGGCAATTTTCTCACCTCGGCCTCCCAAAGTGTTGGGATTATAAGCATGAGCCACCATGTCTGGCTAGTTTGACCTTTTAAATATCTAATTCAGATCATGACACTTCTTTGCTCTGAGCCCTTCATTGTCTCCCTAGCTTATTCAGGATAAAAGCCAGATTCTTATTTTAAAACAAGCAAAAAACCCTCTAAAGCATGATTTGATCTGGTCACCGACTGCCATCCACATCTTACCTCTCTCCCCTCACAAGCCCTTCCCCAGCCTCCCTGGGCCCTCTGTTCCCCTCCCGTGACAAACTTGCTCCTGCCCCGCCCCCACAGTTTCTTGGCACTGGATAACCATGATCCGGAATGTTCTTTCCTCTGTGGCCCATTCCTTCACTTCCTTGAGGTTTTTACTTATACTTGATGTAAGGAAACAAAAGAGCGGTGCCTTTCAAAATTGTGCTGGAAAATGTCTCCAATCTGTAATTCTCTTCATATCTAGAATATCAAGTTGGAAGGTGAAATGATATCTTAAGGCATACAAGATCTCCACAAATTTCCCTTCCATTTCTTTTTCAGGAAACTCCTGGAGGATGTGCTCCACCAGCATGACATAATAACCCAAGAAAGAGGAAACTGGCATCCAACACCTAAGAGTGGCAACGGGGATTTCCAGGGTGATGGTGACAGGAAGTCCTGGGCAATAGCTGTGTAGACAGCCTAGAAAGGGGGGTGCTGGCACCAGAAGGAAAGTACTGAAGGGGAAGAAACAAAGAGATGACCTGATGCCTCTGATCATACTGAGAAGCCTGATGCATTTTTATTGAGTTGGGGACAAGACATGAGAGTCACATAGAAAGCCAGTAGAGTGGTTTTCTGTAGGAAATAAGAAAGACAATTGGACAAGAAAAGCTAAAACACAATCATAGTATTCTGCATGCCTCTGCTGCTAATAATATTTTTATAGTCATAAGAATGACTTAACTCAAAATTATGTAATAACTATACTGGTATACTGGGAAGATGAAAGAACAGATGCTCCTTGACTTAGAATGGGGTTACCGCCCGTTAAGCCCATGGCAAGTTGGAAATACTGTAAATCAAAAATGCATGTAATATACCCAACCTATCTAACACCATGACTTAGCCTTGCCTACCTTAGGCAGAAGGTAGTACTCAGAACACTATTAGCCTACAATTGGGCAAAACCATCTAACAAAGCCTATTTTGTAGTAAAGTGTTGAATATCTCATGCAATTCGAATACTGTGCTGACAGTGAAAAGCAGGATAGCTATAGAGGTGCTTGAATTATGGTTTCTACTGAATGTGTAATGCTTTTGCTCCATCATAAAGTCAAAGCACCATAAATTGGGAATACCTAATCATCTGAATAGTGTGCAGGGTACGGAGGTAGAAAGAGAGCAGGAGACTCAGCTTCCAGATCAGGAAGCTAATACACTATATCTAAAAGTTTAAAAGGCAAGACACAGCAATGGAGTGGTGTTATTTAAGAATAGGAAGGTGGCTGGGCTCGGTGGCTCAGCCTGTAATCCCAGCACTTTGGAGGGCCAAGGCAAGTGGATTGCCTGAGCCCGCGGATTCGAAACCCACCTGGACAACTTGGCAAGACCTTGTCTCTACAATAAATAAAAAATTAGCCAGGCGTGGTAGCACGTACCTGTAGTTCTGGCTACTTGAAAGGCTGAGGTGGAAGGATTGCTGGAGCCCAGTAGGTCGAGGCTGCAGTGGCCGGGAGCATGCCACTGCAGTCCAAACTGTGTGACAGAGTGAGACTCCAACTCAAAAAAAAAAAAAAAAAAAAAGAAGAATAGGAAGGTAAGTTGGGTACGGGATCTCATGCCTGTTATCCCAGCACTTTGGGAGGTGGGAGCTAGAGGACTGCCTGAGGCCAGGGGTTCAAGACCAGTCTAGGCAACTAGTGAGATCTTGTCTCTACAATAATCAAAAAAATTAAAAAATTAACTAGGTGTGGTGGTGTGTGCCTGTAGTTCCGGCTACTTGGAAAGCTAAGACAGTAGAACCGCCTAAGCATAGCAAGTCGAGGCTGTGGTAACCATGAGCATGCCACTGCATCGCAGCCTGGGCGACAGAGTGAGACAGTAAATACACAAGTGTGGCAACTAAAAGATTTGAAAATGTTTCCCCAAACATAAATACCCACCAACAATTGACTGGATAGAGAAAATATGGTATATATACACCACAGTATACCAACATGGATGGAACTGGAGATCTTCAATCTAAGTGAAGTGACTCAGAAACAGAAAAACAAATGCTGCATGTTCTCACTCATAGGCAGGAGTTAAATGGCCCAAATGATGGAAATAATAGACACTGGGGACACCGGTGAGAGGGTAAGTAGAGATGAGGGTTAAGGCTCAGGAACTACATATTGGGTACAATGTTCAGTATCTGGGGAATGGGCCCCCTGAAGCCCAATTCCCACCACTACACAATGTGTCCATGTCATGAACATGCATGTGTACCCACACATCTAAAATAAAAATGGGAAAAAAAAATTTACAGCAAGGGGGGAAAAAAAGAAAAGAAAATGTTTCCGTCTGCAAACAGACATCAGGACAAAGATGGTAGTTTTTTTGTTGTTTTTTTTTAAATTAAAAGACATAGTAACTGACTTTTAAAAACTCAGTACATACATTTCTTTGCTAAAATTAAAATAAAATAAGGAATAAAGTGAAAGGAAAGCACTCCAAATTGCAACAAAAATCATGAATCATGCTTCATATAACTGACATACATGTAAAGCATGTAAATGGTGCATAGAGGAAAAACAAGAAAAATTATCTTCAGCCGGGCTCGGTGGCTCAGCCCGTGATTCCGCACCTTTGGGAGGCTGAGGTGAGTGGATTGCCTGAGCCCGCGGATTCGAGACCCGCCTGGGCAGGCGAGACCTCATCTCTGCAATAAATCAAAAAAATTAGCCGGGCGTGGTAGCGTGCACCTGTAATTCCAGCTGCTCGGACGGCTGAGGCGGAAGAATCGCCGGAGCCCAGCAGGTCGAGGCTGTGGTGGCCAGAAGCGGCCACTGCACTCCAGTCTGGACGATAGTGAGACTCCAATGCAAAAAAAAAAAAAAAAAAATTATCTTCAATGTGCTTAACCCTGTGAACATCTAGTAACCCGGTCTGCTCACATTTCTCCTTTCTTTTAGGAAATGCATCCCCTTTGTCTTAAAGAATTGCTCCTTTTACTTCTGGATTTTTCTATGGAGATTTTACCCATCTCCTGTACACAAGGATAGGCATAGGATTTGATCAAGCCAATCTGAGCCTGGTCCTGGAAGTTTTTCAATTGAATAGAGAAAGTGATCTTTGGAATGCAATCCCAGAGCTATTAGCAAGTATGTCTTCTTCTGTGTGAGAAATCCTGTCTGCAGTAGGTAATAGACAGCAATGACTCAGACACACAGATAAATTAGGGGAAGAGACGAAGAAAGAACCAGAGAGTGGGAGCTGACAGCATTCAAGATCCCTTTTCTGGTTGTCCCTGTCTACTTCCTTGCATCCCAGTTCACAAGCCAAGAAACTCTCCTTTTATGCTTATGCTGTTCCAGGTTGGATTTATAACAGCCCTCAAAAGCACAAATAGTATACAGGTAGTCAGAATCAGCACTACCAACAAACACCCTACTAAGTTCCCCTACTAAGTGCAGGGTACTCCGTGCTCAGTACTGGGTCCCCCCTCAAAGAATTTGAGAAATCAGAACACAAAGACACATGGAATCCTGAGGAGCTGTGTAGATGTCAAGTGCATTCAGAGGGGGGAGTAGTAATCAGAGGGTCGGGGAAGCAGACTGGGAAAGGAGGAGGCCTGGAAGGAAGAAGGGACACATTTGGAAGTGTATTCTAGGCAGGGGGACAATGAGAGCCAGGGTTGCAAACTCAAAAGCTTACTAGGGCCACAGGGCATGGGGGTACAAGCCTGTATCCCAGCAACTCGGGAAGCTGAGGTGGGAGGATGGCTTGAGCCCGGGAGTTGGAGTCCAGCCTGGGTAACAGAGTGAGACTCCTTTCTCTTAGAAAAGAAAAAAAGGCCAGCCTTGGTGGCTCAGCCTGTCATCACGGCACTTTGGGAGGCCAAGGTAAGTGGATTGCCTGAGCCCGCGGGTTCGAGACCAGCCCGGGCAACTTGGCGAGATCTTGTCTCTACAATAAAAAAAAACTTAGCCGGGCGTGGTAGCGCACGCCTGTGCTTCCAGCTGCTTGAAAGGCTGAGGCAGAAGGATCGCTAGAGCCCAGCAGGTCGACGCTGGGGTGGCCGTGAGCGTGCTGCTGCACTCTAGCCTGGGTGACGGAGTGAGACTCCAACTCAAAAAAAAAATTAATAAAAATTTAAAAAGCCTACTAGGACCAGGCAACAAATGAGTGAGTCTGGGCTGGTTATGGGGCGCCCTGGTTCCATTTTCAGAGGGCTCCTGTGTGCCCAAGAAATTAATGCTGCTGGGGAGGCCCCGGTCTTACCAGCTCTTTCCTTTTTCTTTTCAGGAAAAGCGAGAAATCTAAATTTTGTTGTGAAATTTATGATGTTTAAATGCTGACAACAATTTTTCAAAGTCAAAACACGATGTGAGCCAAACATAACATGTCTATTGGCTGACTCTGGGTAGTGGGCCTTCAGTGAGAGACTGATGCTGTAAGCAAAGACAGAGCAGAGGAGACACGTGATTGTGTTTCTAAAAAGGAAAGTAGGAGCAGACGGTTTGTGTGGAAGAACAGTAGAGAAGTTTGGAGAGTTAGATGGGGGCCTCGAGCCCTGTTAACAGGTTATTCGAGAGAAATGCGTGCAGAAAAATATTTTAGGAAGATATATTTGGTAGCTGGGTGAAGGATGAGTCAGACATGGAAAAGACTAGAATACCGTTTTATTTAAAGATATGATTTTATGGGTTTGGTACTTTTGTGTGCGTGTTTTTTTTAAACTATAAAATGGGGTCAAAGTTATTTTCATGCAAAACTATAAGGCTCTCCTCCTTTGAGCCTGAAGTAGGACTGACCTCCCTGTCACCTCCTGACAGAGCAATATTGGAACCGCAGGGGATCCAGTAAGGACATGGAAATGAAGGCTTACATTGTACAACACTTGGAGTGGAGTCTAGTGAAATGCTTACTGGCTATGTCTCTACTCTCCCTCAAGGTCCTCTTTGGTCTTCATCCACTGAGTCTTGTCTCTCAACTCTGTCGCCAGCAATCACTACTTAGGTAATCATCCTACACGTGGAGCTGTCACAGCCATGGAGATGAGCCATCAAGATGTCCCTTCCAGTTGAGTTGGACAACCGCCTCCAGCCATATCAGCCTTGGGATCTGCCGTAGGGCACACACTGAGGTCATGCTCTCCATGGGCTGCCCCCAGCAAATGAGTAAACATGGCAGGGGGACCAGAACTGGTCAGTTTCACCCAACATGGGACTGTTCTGACAGCCAGTAATTACTCTGAGCTTTCCCACTGTGCTGGCTGATTCTCTCAGTTGGCATCTCTTCCTGCTCAACCCTTCTCCAACTATTTTAAAAATGGGGAGAAGACTTGAACAGGCACCAAAACTAGGGAGGAGACAGCTCCCATAGAAGAGATACGGATGGCAACTAGCTGCATAGAAGGATGCTCAATGTCAAGAATTATTAGGGAAATGCAAATAAAACTGTAATTAAATATCACCATATACTTATTACAGTTTTAATGGCCAAAACTAAAAATATAGATAACACAAAGTCCTGACAAAGATATGTTACAACTGTAACTCTCATAGATGACTGGAGGTGGGTGCACAGTGGTACAGCCACTTTTTGGAACAGTTTGGCAGTATTTTTAAATAAACTGAAATGTATGACCCAACAATCCCAATCTTAGCTATTTATCCAGAAGAAATGAAAACATAGCTTCACATAAAGACCTGGATATGAAAGTTTATAGTGATTTTATTAATAATCACCAAAAACCAGAACAACTCCAATGTCTATCCAATGGGTAATGGATACATCCATACAATGGACTACTATTAACAATAGAAAGGTATGAACTACTGATACATGCAACAACATGATGAATTGCAAATGCATTAAAAAAAAAAACAGATGCAAAAACCTCATGAATGATTCCATTTATGTGATACTTTTAAAAAGTTATAGGGGATGCCAGGCATGGTGGTTCAGGCCTGTAATCCCAGCACTTTGGGAGGCTGAGGTGGGAGGATTGCTTGAGCCTAGAGTTCAAGACCAGCCTGGGCAACATAGTGAGACCACATCTGTATAATAATAATAATAAAAAAATTAGCCGGGCATGGTGGGGTGTGCTTGGAAGTGAAGTGTGCCACTCAGGAGGCTGAAGTGAAAGGATCACCTGAGCCCAGAAGGTCGAGGCAGCAGTGAGCTATGGTTGTGCCACTACCCTCTAGCCTGGGCAACACAGTGAGACACCGACTCAAAACAAAATAAAACAAAGCAAAACAAAAGTCATAGGGGCTGGAACTGGAAGAAGATTAAGTACAAAGGGCATAATTAAGGAACTTTTTGATGGCATGATGCTTATGTTATAGATCTCAACTGTAGTGGTTTCACATTACCACGTACATCTGTCAAAACTGACCAACCTATATATCTAAATTTTATCACATGTAAATTTTACCTTAATAAACCTAAATTTTAAAAAAACCCACTAAATGTGAAAGTCAAAAGTCCTTTTTGGTCATTTACAAGGCAGCCGTTATCTTCAGCAGAGTAGTGGAAAATGGACACAGCTGAGGCGTAAAGTCAGCACTTAATAGAATCTCAGAGCTACACGGACTGTCCATGAGTAGTCAGGCAAGGAGCTTCCGTTATGTTAAGCTCAGAGTCCTAGTTGAAAAAAGCTGGAACCCCAAAACATGGAATGGGGACATCTGGGTGAATGTCTCCTGAAGATTGTGGCTTTGCAAATCCCCAGTCCTCAGAGTCTGCAGAAGTGTCTCCCGCACCCTAAGTTAAGAACTTTGCCCAGGCAGGAGGACGCTGCAGGGGCCTCTTTCCTTCGATATTATAAGTGACATCTCAGATTACCGCCTCTCTTCCTGGCGCCAGATAGATAAAAAGGGTTAAATCCCACCATACACCTGCTGAGGACATGCTGGGTCTGATAAAGGAAGAAAAGGGTTACATGCCAAAGAAGCTGGGAGAATTAGCAAGCTTGGACTGGCAAGACTCCTGGGATTTGACGTTGAAGTTATTTGATCAAAGAGTTCATGGTCTTGGGACATTATCTTAGGACATGGGAATTCACACCCTGGTAAGGACTTCAGGAGATGAGGCAAATTCATGGCCAGGTGGCTTTTAGAAACATGGAGGAAGTCATGGTCCTCCCGGAAAGCATTTACTATGGAAGAGGCAGCAAGTGGACAAAGTGATTTGAGCAGCCAATTTAGCCAGCCTTTGTCATTGGCTACCCTAGCCCTGGTGCAACCAGCACATGAATGGAGCGGCTGTGGAAGCAGAGATGGGTGAACTCCCATGGTCTGGCAATTGCTGCCTCTGATTGTTCAACCTGAGCCTGCAGCATAGAACTATCTCTTGAGGAAATTAAATTGCCACTTGATGACAAGTTGACCACACCAGGTCCCTTTCAACCTCAAAGGCTGGTGATTCATTCTCATTGGAAAAGACAGCTATACTGGCAAAAGTGTGCTTTTCCTGCCCAAAGAGCCGCAGCCTACACCACTGTTTGGGAGCTTATGGAATGTCTGGTCCCACAGGCATGGAATCCCACACAATCCAACATCCAATGGGAGCCCTACTTACACTAAAGGAAGCCTGTGACCATGGGGCCAACTCGTTTCTACAAACCACACCATCCGAAAGCAGCCAACCTCAAAGAGCACTGGAATAACCATCGAATGGCCCAGCTTACAATTCTCTGTAAGAGTGGGTGTCATCCTGCAGGATACAATATACATACTGAAGCAGAGACCTGTCTATGAAGCTGTGTTCCCAGTTGGAAGGACACATGGGTCCTAGAACCAAGGGTTGGAAGTAGGAATACCTTCATCGCCACTATTATTTTCTACCATCTTATCGTCCTTTTTGATGCCTCATAGGGGACATTTTACCTCCTGGCTGCACAACTGTGGGCTCTGCAGTGTTAGAGCTCCTGATTCTCAAAGAAGGTGTACTCTTACTAGGAATCACAGCCAGCGTTTCACTGAACATGCACACTGGGCTCTTTGTCTCCAGAGACCAACAAGTAAGAAGTCAGAAGTTACTATCTTGGCAGAAGTAATTGATTTTTTTTAAAAAAAGAAAATTTAATTAAAAAATTTCTTTGGACTGGGCTCGGTGGCTCAGCCTGTAAATCCCAGGACTTTGGGAGCCGAGGTGAGTGGATTGCCTGAGCCTGTGGGTTCGAGACCCACCTGGGCAACTTGGTGAGAACTCGTCTCTACGATAAATCAAAAATTAGCTGGGTGTGGTAGCGTGGGCCTGGAGTTCCAGCTACTTGGAAGGCTGAACCCGGCAGGTCGAGACAGCGGTGGCCGGAAGCATGCCACTGCACTCCAGTCTGGATGACAGAGTGAGACTCCAACTCAAAAAAATTTTTTTCTTTATTTTAAAGATGTGGGGTACAATTCAGGAGTAGGAATACAAATGTTCATTATGCAGGTGCCCTTGTTGATGAGGTGTGCCCTCCCCGCAACAGTTTCCCACCACTGCCAATCCCACCCCCCACCCCCGGCAGTTTTCCACTACTGTCAATCCCTTTCTTATAGTATTATGATAATTGTTCAAAGTCCACTTATGAGTGAGAACATGTGATACTCAGTTCTTTGTTTCTGTGATAGATCACTCAGAATTATAGACTCTAAGTCCATCTAAGTTGCTGCGAAGTTCATAATTTTAATATACACGATGGGATATTATGCAGCCATAAAGAAGGACAAAATTATGAAACTAAAAAATTTTAAATTAAAAATTTTTTTTTGTCAGGGTGTCACGCTGTTGGCCAGGTTAGAATGCAATGGCATGATCAAAGCTTACCAAAGCCTCGAACTTGTGGGTTCAGGTGATCCTCCTGCCTCAGGCTCCTGAGTACCTGGGACTACAGGCACATGCTACTATGCCTGACTAATTTTTCGTTATTTTGTAGAGACAAGGTCTTGCTCTGTTGCCCAGGCTGATCTCGAACTCCTGGACTCAAGCCATCCTCCTGCTTCAGCCTCCCAAAGTGCTGGGATTACAGGCATGAACCACTGCGCCTGGCCAGAAGGAGTGGATCTTGATCAGCAAAAGGAGGTCAGAGCATTTTTATATGATGGGCATGGTTATGGTACACATGTAGAACTCAGGAGCCTTGGTGCCACTCAATATTCCTTTGCCCAGTCATATTGTGAAAGGACGCCCTTGTACTGCAACCTTGGCCAGAGAAAGGTAGATTACCCAGGGCTTGGCCCCTTCAGTAATCACATCACCAAATAAACCCCCAAGACTTGCAGAGATAAGAGCCAAGGGTAAAGGGCATTTAGAATGGATGGTGGATGTAGAAATAAGTGCCTGAAGCAATCCCTAACCAACTGCTGAGATGAACGCTGAGGCTTATCCTGCTAGCCTCCCTCTTCTGAGCTCAGGAAGCAACGATCACAGTAACTGTGGGGGAGCAGCTCGCTGACCATGCATGGAGAAGTGGGTCACAGGTGAATTGCAGTTGTGCCACTCCAATCTCTCTTCGAGAGAGAGCCTGTTGCAAGGAGTGTAATTAGTTGGCAGAATCTTCTGGATCCCATGCAATGCACACTTACACTGAAAACATACTTTCTTAAGTGACTGAACATGGCAGGGATATGAGGGCTTGGCCATTTCTGCCAATGCAGGACTCCGCCCACTGGCAGTCTTTGCCCTGTGCTTCCCCATAGTAAGATGCTCTTACCCATCTCTCCCTCCTTTCCCTGGTGCCTTTCATAGGTGTCAGACCTGACTCAGTGCTGAAGGGCTTCCCTACCTAATCCTGCTCTCTCAAGAAATCTCCTGTGTTCCTAATGCTATCTTGACCCCTGCTTGCCAGAGGTAGGACTGTACTGACAATTACCCTTTCTTGTGCCTGATCCAGCCACCATGCAGGCAGTCACACAACGAAACTGACTTCTCCACCAGTGACGGTTCTGATGATGCCACTACATTTAACAGCAAAAACTAATATTCTTCTATATTTTAATGCCCAGAACACCTAAATTATTAAAACTAGGAAAATCAGTTCATTTACAGAAATACAGTCACTTATACTTCAACTAAGTGCTGTCCCCCAAAGTCAGTGCACACATACTGCATCTGTTCCAGAAATTTCCACAAGATCCCCAAACAGATTTTACTCTATTTCTTCAGGTCTCATCAAGTTTTGCCGATTTCTACAACTCCTTATTCTATAATACACAAGCCAGATTTTCAGCTCTATAACATGTTAAGAACATTTCAAATTTTCATTGATTGAAGAGGAAACTACAGATATATACAAAAGAAATAACTCGGCTGCTTTGGAAGAGCTTGCATCATTATATTTCAATGATTTCAAGCGTTTTAATTTCATCTGCAACCAGATTTTATGCAAATAGAGAGGAAGGTCTGTGCCTTATATTTCATGTATCCCCCGAGCCCCCAGCACTCTGCCTGTGCTTAGCAAGTTCTCAATAAACAACCAATTTATTTAATCTCTCCCTATGCTCTCCTCTCTACCACTCTACAATAATGGCCATTATACCTCTTAAGGCCAATTCATTCCTCCTCTTGTTTTTCTTTTCCCAATATGCCTAAGTATTTAAAATGATTGGTTTTTTAAATTATAAAAGCGAGTATGCTAATTTTTAAAAAGTGAAATATATCCAAATATAAATAAAGACAGCATGAATAACGTTTTTCCAGTTCCTTCTATCCTCACCCTATCAATAAGAAATAGGAAAAGCTGAATGTACCTCGGTCCATATCTTCTCTTATGGTCATGCAGGCCTATAAAAACTGGTTTATTCATGTGTAGTGTGTTTTTTGTTTGACAAAAAACAAATCACACTTAAGCAACTTGTTTTCTTCATTCCTCTGTCTCAGTAAGTAAGGTTCTGGTCCATTCTTTTTAAAAATTACATCATATTCCAAGTTATTGGCAAAATCACAATTTATCTAGTTTGCTTATTCCTGAGTTCTAATGACATTGAGTGCATTTTCATAATATTATAAAACAAATAGTTATTTCTCTTCTGTGCCTTTCATGCTCATATTCTTTATTTTTTTACATTTGAATCTCTAAGCCATCAGAATCTTATTTTTGTGGATGGTGTGACAGAGGGAGTTTAGCTTTGTTTTCTTCTAGATTGATGGCCAGTTTGTACTTTTTAAAATAATCAGTCTTTTCCCACTAAATTCAAACGAAATTAATTAATTAATTCAAATTAAATTAATTAATTCAAATTAAATTCTCATATAAACATGCATTTATTTTGGGGTCAATTTCTGCTTCACTGATAAATTTTTGTTCTTCTTTTAATGTTGTGTTGATTAGAGTGACTTTATAATACAAGCTTGATAAGGCAATTCTCCCTGTCTCTATTCTTTATTTTCATAATTTTCTTGCCTGCTCTTGGACAATAATTTATTTTTTCATTTGAGTTTTAATTTTATGTAATCCAGTTTTGTAAAAGCACTTACTGTGGCTTGAATATTTGTGTCCTCCCCAAATTCATATATTGAAATCCTAATCCCCGAGGTGGTGGCAGTAAGTGGTGAGGAGATCATGAGAGCAAAGCCCTCATTATTGGGATGAGGGCTTATAAAAGAGCCTCTCATAAAAGAGGCTCAGGGGAGTTTGCTTGTTCCTCCCATCATGTGAGGACATAGCAAGAAGGCACCATATATAAACCCCGCAGTGGGCCCTCAACAGACTCTGAATCTGCCTGCACCTTGATCTTAGACTTCCCAGCCTTCAGAACTGCTAGGAATAAATGTATGTTGTTTAGAAGCTATTCAACCTATAGTGTTTTGTTACAGCAGCCTGAGTGGACTAAGACATAACTCAATGTGATTCTAACAGGAATTGCATCATGGTTTTATATTCATTTTTATAAGAATTAACATGAACACTATCCTTCCGGGAGCAATCGCGTGTCTCTCCACTTGTTTGAATCTTGTTTTCATGCACTTTACTATTAAAAACATTCTTAGCCATTATTGTTATTTTTATCATCATTTTAAAGAGATATTTCAAATTTAAGATTGTATTATTAAATGCTTCAGGCGTACAGAAAACTATAAAGATAAAATTCAAGCCCACATATACTCTCTTCTCATACTTAGATTTCAACATTTTGACATATTTATTGAATGCGGTGACATTCTTTTATCTTCGCCCTTTCTAGAGATGAAACTAGTATCTAGAAGCCAGTGTGATGATTCCCATACATTTAAATTTATGTTAACTATATACATATTCTTAAATAATATATAACATTTTATACATTATTTTAAAATATTTTTATATCTGTAACTAATTATCACTCATATTGAAAAAAGCCAATGATTTATATGTACTATATTTATCTTGATTTGAGAAACGTTTATCAAATTATTTTAATTGTAATAGTATTTTTCTTATTAAAATCTTAGATTTTCTTTGTACTCAATCATATCATATGTGAATGTTTTTTATTTTAATTTTTTGTACAATATGTATACTGGTTGTTTTCTTTTCAGTTACATTAGCTAAACATTCCAAACAATGTTAACTAATATTGGTGAAAGCAGCATGCATTCTTATTCTTGATGTGAATGGAAATGACTTCAGAATTTCTAATATAATGCTTCAATTAATTTTTGTAGTCTAAGCACGACTTTTGACTTTTTTTTTTCAAGGTTAAGGTTTATACTTCTTATTCACAATTAGGAACAAATCCTGGGCCAGATCCCAGAGAGGAGAGACCATCCTATGTGGATGTGGGCATTTTTTAGTGTCTTGGCATTGCACCCATCCTGTTTTACTGGCAGTAGCAGGTATTTTGAGTTCAAGTGTGCAGAGCAGAGTCTAGAATCCAGATAATTCTCAAAATGTGGTCTCTGAATGATAGCATTCGTGATCTGCTGGGAACTTGTTTGAAATATGAATTCTTGGGTCTCACCCCAGACCTACTAATCAGAAACCCTGGGGCAGGAACACAGCAATGTGCAGCCTGTCTGACACACACTGCAGATTGAGAACCATTTTGTCTTTGTGGCATATACATCCATTAGAATAGTACTTAGCCTTTTAGTGAGGGAGATCCTCACATGTGCTAAAATGTGGATGAACCTGGAGGACATTGCACTAAGTGAAATAAGCCAGACACAGAAGGACAAATATTGTATGAGTCCACTTAAAAAATGTATCAAAAATGGTCAAACTTATAGACGTGTAGAGTAAAGTGGTGATTGCCAGGGAGTGGGGGAAGGGGGTGTGGAAAATTGCTGTTGAGCGGGTATAAAATCTCATGATGTAAGATGAGCACATTCTGGAGATCTGCTGTACAACATTGTGTCTACAGTTAGCAATATTGTATCGTGCATTTAAAATTTGTTAAGAGAGCCGGGCTTGGTGGCTCAGCCTGTCATCCCAGCACCTTGGAAGGTCTAGGTGAGTGGATTGCCTGAGCCTGTGGGTTCGAGACCAGCCCAGGCAACCTGGTCAGACCTCATCTCTACAATAAATCAAAAATTAGCTGGGCATGGCAGCATGCGTCTGTAGTTCTGGCTACTTGGAAGGCTGAGACGGAAGGATCACGGGAGCCCAGCAGGCTGATGCTGGGGTGGCCGTGAGCATGCTGCTGCAGCTCCAGCCTGTCCCACTCACAGAGTGAGACAACTCAAAAAAAAAAAAGTGTTAAGAGGGTAGATCTCATATTAAGTATTCTTACCACAATAAAAATAAAATGAAATAAAGTAATATCAAGTTAAACATACAAAAAATGTAAAGAAAATAAAGTTACCCGGGCTCGGTCGCTCAGCCTGTAATTCTGCGCCTTTGGGAGGCTGAGGTGAGTGGATTGCCTGAGCCCGCGTGTTCGAGACCCGCTTGGGCAGCAAGGCCTCATCTCTACAATAAATCAAAAAATCAGCCGGGCGTGGTAGCGCATGCCTGTAATTCCGGCTACTTGGAAGGTTGAGGTGGAAGGATCGCCGGAGCCCAGCAGGTCGAGGCCACGGTGGCCGGGAGCGGCCACTGCACTCCAGTCTGGGCGACAGAGTGAGACTCCAACTCAAAAAAAAAAAAAAAGAAAAGAAAGTTAGAGAACCACTGATAGGAGAACTGCAGCGCTCAAGCAGGCTGTTATTGGTCTCATCTTTTTATTCTTTTCTTTTCTTTTTTTTTTGTTTTCTCTTGATCTCACTTCTCCCACCAGCTCTCTTTTCTTTCCAGCAAGAATGTCTCAAAAGAGTTGTTCTATGTCCACTGTCTCCAAGTCATCTCTTCCTATTTGTTCTTCAAGCCACACTCATTTGATTTTTTTCCCCCGCTCTCTTTGACACTGCTCTTGGTGGATCCATAATGATCTCCATGTTGCTAAATCATTTGCTAAGTCAGTGGTCATTTCTCAGTTCACATGTTACTTGACCAATCAGCAACATTTGGCAGAATTGATCACCCTCTCTTTCTTAATATACTTTATTTTTCTTTGGGACATCACATTTTCTGGGGTTTCTTTCTACTTCTTGGCTGCTCTCTATCAGTTTTGAACTGATATTGGAATGATCCAGGGTTGAGTAGCTGATGCTTTTGATTTTAATCTCACTCACTTCCTTGGTAATCACATCTACTTATTGCTTTAAATGTCATCTATGTTAGAGTTGCCCAACTTAGCAAATACATAGACTGACCGGGGAAGTTTGAAATTCAGATAAACAACAACAAAAATTTAGTACTGAAGTATCTCAAATACTGTTATACATGTTATATTCAATATTAAGTAATTATATTCATGCTAATTATTGCTATTAATTATTAATACTCATCATAATAACTGTTATAACAGGGAATTAATTGCATGACCTAAGAAATATTTGGAGGCTATTTATACTAAAATTTTTTTGTTTATCTGAAATTCAAACTTTACTAGGTTCCTATATTTTATATGGTAATTCTAATTTATGGGCCAAGGAACCTCCAAGTTATATATCCAGCCCAGAGCTTTCTCCTAAACTCCAGAAATGTGTAACTGTCTACATCTGCACTTGGCTGAACAATAGACATTTCAAACTCAGCATGACCCCCACTGAGCTGCAGAGATGCTCTACCCACAACCTTCCCATATTCCAACTGATGGCAACACCTTCCTTTCAGTTGATTAGGGCAAACACCTGGGGTCATCATTTTCTTTTTCTTTGTCTTGCATCCGACACCCAATTAGTCAGGAAGACTTGTTGGTTCTACCTTCAACAGGTATTCAGATTCCAACAATTTCTCACCATCTCCACCCCAATCCATCCTGGGGCAATCCAACACCATCTCTTGCTTACAGCAGCCCCCTAGCTTGTCTTCACGTTCCCCTTTTCCCTCTACAACTTGTCCTCACTACAAAAACTGACAAGATTTTTTTAAAACCTAAATCAGATACTTCTTATCTGCTCAGCTCTCTCCAATGACTCACTTTTATACAGGATTAAAAGCCAAACTGTTTCCAATGACCTGCAAAATCCTAAATCCTAAATGAGTAGCCATTGCTACTTTTCTGACATCATTTTCTATTGCTTTTCCCTACATCGACTCTTTTCTACCCCCACTGGCCTTCTTACTATTCCTGGTTAACTCCAACCATATTCCCACCTGAGAGCCTGGGTTGTGGCTACTCCCTCTGCCTGGAATGCTCTTCCTCCAGACATTCTCATGGCTAACTCACTCACCCCCTTCATGTCTTTGCTCAAACATCACCTTCTCAGTGAATCCCAAACTGACCACACTTGGTCAGATTTGTGGTTCACTCCTCACACACACACACACACACACACACACACACACACACACACGCCTAACTTCTCTTTCTCTGCTTTATTTTTTTACCATAGCACTTATCTTAACTTATCTTAACATAATTTACTTATTCATTGTGTTTATTAATTTTTGTCTGTCTCATCTCCCTCACCACAGCTCAGAATGGTCAAGGGAATCTTCTGTTCCTGCTTTTATTTCTGTGAGTGGACTTGCCCAATGATCCTTCTACCTACTTCCTTCTGAACATACTTTCACTGACACTAATAAGGCCCTTTAATTTAGCTTGGCTCCCTTCCCCAGCAAGGCAATACAATTCATTCAAAGAAATAAGGTGCTGAAAGGGTTTTATCTCCGTTAGCTTCTTTGCTTCTCCAAGGAGCTCAAGGTTAGCTCATGCTCAATATATCTGGCTCCAGCCAAACCAGTATGATCCCTGTAGACATTTCTTCACAGAAACTTACATGAAGTAAAGTACATTCCCCTAAAATACTTGGCTCCCATTTAAAAGACCCCAAATACCTACATACAAGGTTTTTACTAATAAAGTATTTCAGCAAATTAAATCTTATGAGGGAATGCTTTATAGAGTGCATGGCACATGGTGGGTGCTGATCAACTATAAGTTTTGACACTTTCACGGTTTCTCTTCTTTAAATGTCCTGCTCATTTAATCTGACATCTTTCTCCTAAGAACTTTTGGTTCAGCATAACTCAGGTGAGTTTACAGCTATTGCCCTGTTAATTCAACTTATGAAGTTGAGCGTTACCAACTGCTATTACCCTCATTTTGTGGAAAGGGAAATGGAGTTGTGTGTAAGTCAAAGTGGTTGGCCCCAACTTTTATGTGTCATTGTCACAGTTTTTTCCCCCCATCAGTTCTTGGTACTTCAAAGCCAATATTTGGCAGCAGTTTCATGAGAGTCTTTAAGTGAAACTAGCTGAAGGAAATCAGCCTATGAAAAATACTTTATATTTATTACAGTTCCCTGAGACCCTTGAGTATTCAGCATCTCAGTACTCAAGAAACAAGCAGTAAATTCCAAGGTCCATTTCAGCTGAGTGAGATGATTGAAGTCAACAGTCATTAGAGGTGATGAAAGCGATAAATTCTGCTCCATATTTTAACTGTTTATCATCACTGCTTTTCCTCATCAATCAGTAAATTAATTAATAGACAGTGGCTATACTAATATTCTATTCACTGAAATAATTTATTTAACTCCTCTCATAGTCTTTTAACATAGCAAAAGGGAGATTTAAACAAAATTCTACCAAATTTATAAATAAGATAAATATAAACCCAACTCAATGCTTTAACAGCCTCATAAATTACATTTCTAAGAACGCTAAACGAAGATCAACTCAATTTGTTCCCAAACCTGGTTGCATCTGAATCATCTGGGCAGACTTTTTTAAAAATGCATGGGTTCAGTCTCTAAAAACATTTTGGATTCAGTAGGTTTGGGTTGGTGGCTCAAGAATCAGTTTTTGAAAAACAGCTCCCCACTGAATCAGTTGTAGGCAGGTTTGGAAATCACTGAATTAAACAAACAGAGTGTTAGGATGAAAGGACAGCCAGCCAGGAACTTCTCGTCAATTGGCTGATGTTAATGGACTAAAGCTGGACAAAACAATTTCATCGGAAAGTCTTCATTCAGAATATCAAACAGATAGCTTAGCATATTAGATTTCCTTTACAAACTGCTGACCCATGCCACGGAAAGCCAAGGTGGCAACTTTTATAAATATGCAAGAGAGAAGCTATGCCAGACCCACCTCTTCTGAAACTATCATTCCTTGGGTGTGCTTCCTACCTGTAAGCTCATGGGTGTCACTGTTTTTTACTTCTCTTTCCAACTTGTCATCCTCTACCATCCCCCCTACCTCCACCCACCAGACCTCCTGGTCCCTAAAGCCTTCTCCCACTGGGGCAATCTGAACTGAGTTCCAGTCTGAACTGAGAGAATGCATGCATGAAACAATAGGTCTCTAACAAACAAAGAGCTCCTACAGGCCCTGAGTACCCAATTTATTTTGATAAAGTCTTCTAAAATAATCACCCCACAGAGGATCATATTTTTCTTTGTTGTATTACTTCCTAACACTTTCCCTCTACTTAATTCATACATTGGATCATTACTGTCTTCTGATAACTGTTCTATATTTATCATTAGTAAACTCAGTTTATTGATCTCATTCTTTGCTCCAATCTGTCATGATTTTATGAATTTTAATTCAATTTCTTCTGCATTTGTGATCCCTCCAGCATCACGCCATCTTCACATTTTTATTAATATGGTCTTCAGTCTATCGTCTGAGCTGCTAATTATTATGATGATGTGATGTTAATGAGACTATTTAAACATATTGTACTGCTGCAGTACCTTGTTGGGGGAAAAAAACCATCATGCCTTGACATTAAGCCATTAATATTAACTTCTATGTTTAATTTTTTGTGTGTGTGCCAGTTTTACATTTGTTTTATGTCAGAGTTGCATGGTTCATGTGTCTCTCATTTCCCCCTGAGTGTTGTGTTAAGGCAAATGCTTTTCTAACACTATGAAATAACACCATGAAATGCTCACACCGTACTTCTCTTTCCTACAGAGCTTCTTAGTTTACCAAACAGATAAATTCTCAACTTTTCTTCACTTCGATTAGTTAAGGTAAAAAAGAAAAAAATTCAAAGCAATGTGAAAGTAATATGAAGGCTTCGGCATAAAACTGCAAATCCTGGCCATTTATAGGTAAGGCAGACACTATATCCTCAATTCATTCTGTAGAGTCCAAGTTCTAGTTAATTTGGGATTTTCAAGTCCCCAAAGAGCTGCTTGACAGATACTAACTGTATATAAAAGAAGCAGGTTAAGATAAATTAGTGGATTAAGATATAGGTATCTGTGAGCTTTCTGGTAATTTCAGTCAAAATATTATATACCTACATAAAGATGATAAAGTTCAATAGTGACTCTCTGTGCTCGTTTGCACCTTCTAGTCACAAATTTCAGCTTTTTTTTGGGAATCATTATATTTTAGACTGCTGGGAGAACTAGGTTATGCAAGGTGGCTCTCTATTTCTCCTTTAGGAAACGGGAGAGTAAAAAGTGTTTATGTATTCCCAGGTTCTTAAGCCCAGAGATGCACCCTGTGTCTTCAATACCACTGCAGTTCTCCCTGCTGGGCTCCCTCCATGATCATCTCAGGGCTTGCTTCCAAGCTGGGCTTTCAACATGATGACCAGTTTTCAGCTTGAAAGCCTCATCACTGCCACTTGCCCAGTTTTGACCTTTTAATTCCTAGTGGCTTAAAATTCGTGATTTAGCATCTCCCTCCAACTGGGCTTGTCGACTACTGCCTGTAAACACTTTGTTGGGTCCGGCCTTTCAGGCATTTCATCTCAGCAGGACCTGGAGTATGGCATCCGGCTGTATTTTTCCTGGATCTTTCTGGAAAATCCAGCTGGGGTCCATGCAACCACAGTCTAATTGGCCTGAAATGAAAAATGTGATCATTTCAAATCAACCAGTTTTGTCTGTACAGCTGAACCATGTGGTTTTGTCCTTAAGATTACAAGGCCTTAAGACCACCTCCGCCACACCTGTAAATGTGAGAAATGACTTTTTACGGCATATGTTTGATTTTCCTGAGGAGCAAAGGCCTAAATTGTCATTGAAATGAAAGGGAGTTCAAAGTCAATTTGTCTAAAGCTTTCAATTACTGGATAGGCTGAATGATGCAGACTTCCAAAGTTGGTCTATTGAATTCCTTCCAATCTCATCAAATATTGGAGGCAGGAGGGAAGGACCTGAAAGAACATACAGTTGACCTTCTCGTTTAACAGAATAAGAAACATAAATCACAGAGAAGCTAAATAGTTTTTCTAGAGCTGGAACTAGAACTCACATTTCCAGTCCTGGTCTAATCTTTCTTCTATCATTCTGCTTGACCTTACTGTGAAAATGTTTCTGTTTTTCCCAGGTTTAGTAAAATGAAGACAGTGGTGCATTAGTAACAAAACACAAGCATTATAAGAAAAATAACCTAGTGTATGTTTGAAATTTCTGGAGTGATTTATGAATTGTTCCATACTGAAATAGGATCGTGGCATTTTAAAGTGGGAAAGAACATATCATCCTCTCTACACCAGCCTGCATAAGAAGGTAGCGGATATGCCTTATACCTATATTAGCTTAGTGCTCACTAATCAGCTCCCTGTTACTAATTCTATCCCAAAATGTTACCACATTTTGGAGGTCACATAAGGATGTAGCAGAAACATTCACATGGAGAAATCTGTTTTTAAAGATTTGAAGCTCATTCACTGGAGTAGTGTCTTCATGGTTCCAGATAATATCATTGAATCCCCTAAGCCAATAAAACCATATCTATGAGGCATAACAAGCCAGTCCAAATTCTTCAAGAATTTTAGACAAAGAGAATAAACCTTCATATTACAGATGAAGAGATGGAGACAAATAAAATGAGACAATAAATGTGGCTCTTCTCAAGGTTGTTCTTACCTGCAAATGACCAAGAGTGGTGTTTCAGTTTATGATTATAGATTGAATAACAACATTCTGACATTGTCTGTTAGGACAGCCACTAGAAGACATTTGTCAGATACCTGGCTCCAGTCATCTGTGTCCCTTGACAATTTCCTCTTGCTGTTTCTCAATCAGCTACAACCACCCATTCTCTCAGATCACTTACATTTCAAAGACCTCAGTGAGGAGAAGGAATCACTACCTACACCAAAAATGATTAGGTTGCAGCCACATGCAGGGAGGAAACTGAGAAAGTCTTTGTGGAGCTCTGAAGTTTGAGACTGTGTGAATTATGCCATCCAACATAATTATAATGGGAGTCATATATGTAATTTTAAACTTTCTAATAGACGTGTTACAAATAAGTAGAAAGAAACACTCAGAATTAGTAATCCATTTTATTTAACCTAGTATATTTAAAATATTGTCATTTCAACATTTGGCATAGTTGCATTTTCAGTGCTCAACAGCTCCCACGTGGCTAGAGGTCACTATATTGAAAAGGGCAGTGTCAGGTAGGGAGCTCTCTAGACAAATAATTTTCTTTAGTGAACCCTAGTAAGCGCTCACTCTTTACAATGAGCCTGTCATGTTAGAAAATCATGAGAAGTCAAGACTTCCCAATTGCATTGGTCAGGGTTCTCCAAATAAACAGAACCAATAGAAGTGTATATAAAACATAGAATAAAATATAGAGAGATTTATTTTAAGGATTAGTTCATGCAGTTGACAAAGCCTGTCCAAAGATTAAGAAGTCCAAAATCTGTAGGTTAGGCCAACAGGCTGGAGACGAGGGAAGAGTTTAGGCTGCAGCTGAGACTGAAGACAGTCTGGAAGCAGAATCTTTTCTTCCTTGGGAAACCTCGGTATTTTTCTCTTAAGGTTTTCAACTGATGGTACGAGGTCCATTCACATTATGGAGTGTAATCTGCTTTACTCACAGTCTACTGATTTAAATGTTAATCACATCTAAAAAAATACCTTCAAAGCAACATCTAAGACCAGTGTTTGATCAAATATTTTGGAATTATAGTCTAGCCAAGTTGACACATAAAATTAACCGTCGCACCAACCAAAGCAAAGGAAAAGATTTGAAACAATGACCCACATGACTCAGGAAACAATCCTTACTCAAGAGGTCTAGATAAAATTGAGCTTTGCTTTGCCTGTGACAAGCTGGCAAAAAGAAAGTCTTTTTTGCATTTTCCCTTAAGCTGATTATTATTCTCCTGGATGGTCTTCATTTGAAATGTTTTAACTATTATAATAAATAGCTTGAATGAATTATATTAGCAGGAAGGATATTTTATAAGTGAAACAAATCAACAAAAGAAACCAGGGATATCTCCATAGCATTCCCTTGGGAAGAAAGAGTAATTCACTAAAGTATGGTGTGTGTATAATATCTAATGACGTCACGGAGAATTACAGATGATGGTTATTAATTTTTTTTTACACTTTGTTTCACAGAAGACTGATAAATACAGAAATCACACACTTCAATTACTTCCCTGTTGCTTCTTCTTTCCTAAGTTACAACTTAGATAGTTGTCATTTTTGGCTGCCAATATTTTCTCCAACCCTCTGCCGATCTGGGGCATATCTCAGAAAACATGGAAGACGATCCCTTTCCTCCAACTTTGGAACCTGAAGGGCAAACATGTTTCCTTTGCCAGCTCCCTGGCAACTGAGTGAAGACATGTGAATGAGGCTCAGCCAATGAGATGATCCCCCTAAAATGCTGACTGCTGGTGTTAACGGCTGACTGCTGTACGGGAGAATCAGAGATTACTGAAGGTGACTGTGGTGGAGTCAGAAAGCCAGTGGGGCGAGAGTCAGTTGTTCCACAGTGGGTAGTTCTATGTAAACCTACCCCCAAAGTCCCAGGAATCTGAGAGGCTGAAGAAAGGGGCTGACACATCCAGTTTCTTAGAAAGAAACATTTAATAGGAACTTAGGAACATTAGCTATAGTTTGTGTCTTGGGCAGCGATGAGACAAGATGGTGGATCCCGGCACCATTATCCCCCAAACCCAGGGCTGATATACCACAGGGAAGGGTATATGGCTTCAGAAGGGGTGTTAGAACAATTGCATAAGGGCAGGGCTTATGGTAAGTAGAACATCAAAGTTGTTTTGACCTAAGGGCAGGATTTATGTAAGTAGATGCTCTTACAGAAGGAACAACAGACAGACTAGAAATCTCAGGGGCCTTGATAGAACTGGGGTTAATCAGAAGTCAACATTGTGGATTAGTATCCAAGACAGAGTTACTTTGATCTCCACAGAGTGTACAGGGACACCACGCCAGCAGCAGTAGCTCTGATCAGGTCTCACAATGCCAGTAACAGGGCATCACTTCTTGGTCTGAGACTAGATCTTGGCTGTTCTTCTTCTAACTTTCTGATTCTTAGTTCCTGCTAACCTTCTGATTCCATGAGCTAGCAAGTATCTTTCTGATACTTTCTTTTTTCTAAAAGTAGTCAAAGCTTTTCTGTTGCTTATCACCAAGAACCTCGATTCGCTGTAGAACCCCGCCTGCAGAAGATGAAATTTATTCTGAAGCTTCAGCAAGTAACTGTATGGATCTCTAATGATTTAACAGAGAGATTCTCAAAGGTTTTTGTTTCAGGACTCTTTTACACTTTCAAAAATGATTGAGGACACCAAAGAGCTTTTGTTTATATATATTATCTATTGACAGTTAACCTATTAGGCATTAGACAGAAATTTTAAATTATCGATTTATTAATTTAGTTAAAAATAAGATAATAAATTCATTACTTGTTAACATATATAGCACTTTTAATTTTTAAAAAACTTTATTTTTCAAAACAAAGAAGAATTCTTGAGAAGAGTGCCACTTTTTTTTATATTTTTGCAAATGTCTTTAATCTCTGTCTTAATGGAAAATAAGATTCTCAGATATACTTCTCCATTCAGTTTGCTTTTATGCATTCCTTGTGTTAAAGTATGAAGAAAACCTAGCTTCACCTGGACATATAGCTGGAAAGGAGAAGAACATTTTAGTAGACTTTTAGGATATGTGTGGATGGTCTTTGATACAATATCAAAGCTTGACAAGTGGTGGTTTCTTACATGTTAGTTGCAATATGGAATCTGAAACCACACTAATAAACAGTTTCTGCTTTATTGCATTCAAATCTATTTTTAAATGATTTTTAACATGGAAAATATTGGTGTACTGAATTATGCAGATCTTCTGAATGTTGACATACCTCCGTGTATGATATCAGAACCACGTTCGTTAGCGTCACCACCAATCTTATTTTTAAAATCTTTAAGTAAAGCCAGGCTCAGTGGCTCAGCCTGTAATCCCGTGCCTTTGGGAGGCTGAGGTGAGTGGATTGTCTGAGCCCGCGGGTTCGAGACCCGCCTGGGCAGTGAGACCTCATCTCTACAATAAATCAAATAATCAGCCGGGCGTGGTAGCGCATGCCTGTAATTCCTGCTACTGGGAAGGCTGAGGCGGAAGGATCGCCGGAGCCCAGCAGGCGAGGCTGCGGTGGCCGGGAGCGGCCACTGCACTCCAGTCTGGGCGACCGAGTGAGACTCCAACTCAAAAAAAAAAAAATCTTTAAGTATTGGGAAGTTGTTTTGCTGATGGTGGCAAACATAAGTTTTTGAAAATTCTAATTTTCTCTTGAAAGCTCAAATTTTAATCTTTGGCTACCAAAACTTTTAATTGTTTTCTGTCCAGTGAGGGGTGGTCACTGCATTTATTAAAAAAAGAAGTATCTGACCAAAGATATGGTCAGAAAATTTAGTTTGACTGAGTCATTTTTTTTAAAGTAAAAATAGTGTTCTTTGAAAACAGCTGCTAGTTCAGCTACATTCAAACAATCCCTCCAGTGCTTTTTTTGTTGTTGCTGAGACATCCATTGTGCTTTAAAGCTCAGCAGAAACACTTTATGTATTCTTCACATAGCATATTTTTAGAAAATTGTATTCAAATATCTAGATTTAATAAAATTACTAATTTTTACTTCCTCATCAAGGACATTTGCCGATGAAATGGCATTTTCGACCCTGTGAGTAGCTATGAAGGATGCAGTGAGAACTAGCACAGCCTGGAGACACTGCCTTGATTTGTGCTGAGACACTAGCAATTTTACTTACCATTGCTTTATCACCATCAGTCCATGTGTCAACACAGTGAAAAAGGTAAATAACACCTTAGTTTTGGGGGCGTTTTTTGAGTCAAGTTCTCACTCTGTCACCCAAGCTGGAGTGCAGTGGCGTGATCATGGCTCTACAGGTACACACCACCATGCCTGGCTAATTTTATTTTTTATTTTTTGTAGAGATGAGGTCTCATTATGCTGCCCAGGTTGGTCTTGAATGCCTAACCTCAAGTGATTCTTCTGCCTTGGCCTCCCAAAGTGTTGGAATTACAGGCGTGAGCCACCACTCCTGGAAGTATTGTTATAAAAACAGTTTTCACCTGGTACTTCCCCTAAAGGTTCTCAGGACCTCCAGGGGAGGACTGCTGGGAGGACTGCTGGCTAGTAAGTTAATATGTGCCTAATCCAGCAAATAAGAGACTTTGTAAGACTCTAACATTGCAGAAGCAGGTGAAAATAAGACCCTCCATCTTAGGTTACATTATTTATTATAACTGTTTCTAAATAAAGAGTAACCTGTCCTGCTTTATTGCAAGATCTTTTTCTAGAATTTTAAAAGTGAGAGTATCTGGGTGCTTCGACTCTTGTGACCAATAAAGACCGGTTATTTTGCCCTTTTGACCTCTCAGATTCTGGTAGGTTGTGCCATTAAATGCATTTCAAGGAGTAAGGCCAGAATGGCAGGAAAGGTTAGTTGGCTTGAGCTCTTCTAATAATCTGTGGCTATGTTGGTTTATTTATCAGAGATCCCAGGAGGTGGTATCAGTGAAACCTCTCTTGAAATCTAGCCTTCATGAGTTCTGGACCCTTGACTAAAGGCTTTTAATGTGCAGTACTCTAAGGGGCAATTGTAAAGGTAGAGAAGAGAATTATACAGGAGCTGGCTTGAAATGACACCACAGAAAGAATGCTGGTGGATTTGCATAATACAGCATATTCGGCTCCCACAACAACTAGGACTAGTAAGAGTCCTCTTTCCAGTAATAATACTTTGGAGAGATTGCGGGTTTGCTTCCAGACCACTGCAAGAAAGCAAATATTACAATAAAGCAAGTCACACAATTTTTTTTGTTTCCTAGTGCAAATAAAATTATGATTGCACTCTTCTGCATATGGATATCCAGTTTCCCCAGCACCATTTATAATTATTGGATAAAATAAGCTGTTAAACAAGTGGATTTATTTCTGGGTTCTCTATTCTATTCCACTGATCTCTGTCTACTTGTCTGTTTTTATACCAATAACAGGCTATTTTGATTACTATAGCCTTGTAGTATATTTTGAAGTCAGATAGTGTGATGCCTCCAACTTTGTTCTTTTTGTTTAGGATTCTTTTGGCTGTTTGGGCTCTTTTTTGGTTCCACTCAAATTCTAGAATTTTTTTTTTCTATTTCTGTGAAAAATAACATTGGTATTTTGTTAAAGATTTTACCTAATCTACAGATTACTTTGATAGTGAGGTCACTGTAATAATATTAATTTTATTATCTTAACTTGAGATATCTTAACTCATGTCTTCAATTTCTTTCATCAGTATTTTATAATTTCCCTTGTAGATGTCTTTCACCTCTTTAGTTAAATTTATTTCTAGGGTTTTTTTGGTAGTTATTATAAACAGGATTGTCTTTTTTATTTCTTTTTCAGTTGGTTCATTATTGGTGTATAGAAATGTTACTGATTTTTGTATGTTGATTTTGTATTCTACAACTTTACTGAATTTATTTATCAGATCTAAACATTTTTTGGTGGAGTCCTTAGTTTTTTCTAGATGTAAAATTATGTCATCTGCCATGAAATGAAACTGAACTCATCTTTCACCACATATAAATATCAACTCAAGATAGAATAAAGACTTAAATGTAAGACATGAAACTATAAAACTGCTAGAAGAAAACTCAGGGAAAACACTTCAAGGTATTGGCTCAGGCAAAGATTTTATGGTTGAGGCCTTAAAAGTACAGGCAACAAAAGGAAAAATAGACAAATAAGACTACATTAAACTAAAAATCTTCTGCACAGTAAAGGAAACAATCAACAGAGTGAAGAGACAACCTGTTGATTAGAATAAAATACTTGTGAACTATATATCTGACGTGGGATGCATGTCCAGATATATAAGGCACTCAAACAACTAAACAGCAAAAAAACAAACAAACCAATAATCCCATTAAAAAGTGGGCAAAGAGCCGGACTCAGTACCTCAGCCTGTAATCCCGTGCCTTGGGAGGCTGAAGTGACTGAATTGCCTGAGCCCGTGGGTTCGAGACCCACCTGGGCAACTTGGTGAGACCTCATCTCTACCATAAATCAAAAAACTAGCTGGGTGTGGTAGCGTGCGCCTGTAGTTCCAGCTACTTGGAAGGCCGAGATGGAAGGATCACTGGAGCCCAGCAGGTCAAGGCTGCGGTGGCCAGGAGCGGCCACTGTACTCCAGTCTGGGCAACAGAGTGAGACTCCAACTCAAAAAAAAAAAGTGGGCAAATGATCTGGATAGATGTCTGGATAGAACATTTCTTGAAAGAAGACATACAAATGGTCAGCAGGTACATGAAAAAATGTTCAACATCACCAATCATCAGGGAAATGCATATCAAAATCACAATGAGATATCATCTTACCCCAGTTAGAAACACTATCATAAAACAGTCAGAAAACAACAGATCCTGGCAAGGATGTGGAGAAAAAGGAAAGAACTCTTATACTCTGTTGATGGCAATGTAAAGTAGTGTAGCCATTATGAAAAACAGCATGGAGATTTTTCAGAAAACTAAAAATAGAACTAACATGTGATCCACCAATCCCACTGCTGGGTATTTATGCAAAGGAAACGAAATCAGTATAATAAGAAGGTATCTGCACCCTTATGTTTATTGCAGTACTATTCCAAGATATGGAATCAACCTAAGTTGAATCAATGAATGAATGGATTAGAAAATGTGGCATGTATACACAGTAGACTACTATGTGACCACAAATAAAGAATATAATCATGTCATTTGCAGCAACATGGATGGCACTGGTGATTATAAGCCAGGCACAGAGAAACAAGTATCACACATTCTCATTTATATGTGGGAATTTAAAAAGTTGATCTCATGAAAATAGAGAGTAGAATGATATACCAGAGACTTGAAAGGGTGTGTGAGAGGGAATAGGGATGAAAAGAGGTTGGTTAATAGGTACAAAAATATAGTTAGATAGAAGGAATAAGTCCTTCCTTCCTTCCTTCCTTCTTTCCTTCCTTCCTTCCTTCCTTCCTTCCTTCCTTCCTTCCTTCCTTCCTTCTTTCCCCCTTCCTTCCTTTCTGTGTTGGAGTCTCACTCTGTTGCCCAGGCTGAAGTGTAGTGGTACACTCATGGCCACCCCGGCACAGACCTACTGGGCTTCAGAGATCATTCCATCTCAGCCTTCCAAGTAGCTGGGACTACAGGCGAGTACTACCACATCCGGCTAATTTTTTTGATTTATTGTAGAGACAAGGTCTCGCCAAGTTGCCCGAGCTAGTCTCGAACCCATGGACTCAGGCAATCCACTCGCCTTGGCCTACCAAAGTGCTGGAATTGCAGGCTGAGCCACCGAGCCCAACAAGGAATAAGTTCTAATGTTCAACAGCAGAGTAGGGTGACTATAGTTAACAAGAATTATATTATATATCTATAACTGTATTATATGTTTGGGTATGGTCCCAGTTATGTGGGAGGCTAAGGTGGGAGGATTGCCTGAGTCCAGGATATAGAGGCTGTGGTGAGCCATGCCACTGCACTCCAGCCTGGGCAACAGAGTGAGACCCCAACTCAAAAATGAAAACAAAAAATAATGTACTGTATACTTCAAAATAGAAGAGAGGACTTAAAATGTTGGCAATACAGTACATAGAAATGATAAATACTTGAGGTGATGGATATCCCAAATACCTTGAATTAACCATTATACATTCTGTGCATATAAAAAGCTATCATATGTATCCCATAATACATATGTAGAAATATTATTCATATGTATCAATAAAACACATTAAAGTTTTTTGGAGTTATGCTTATACCTTACTGTATTTTATTAAGTGTGCAATAGCATTATGTCTATAAAACAATGTACATACCTTAATTGAAATTTTTTTATTGCTGAAAAATGCTACTGATCAATTTAAGCCTTCAGAAAGCTGTAATTGCTTTGCTGTTGGACTGTCCTGCCTTAATATTGATGGCTGTGAACTGATCTGAGTGGTGGTTGCTGAAGGTAGGCATGGCTGTGGCAATATCTTAAAATATGACAACAATGAAGTTTACCACATCAATTGACTTTTCCTTTTGCAAAAGATTTCTCTGTAGCAAAGATGTTTGATAGCACTTTACCTTCAGTAGACCTGTTTTTTTTTTTCTTTTTTTGAGTTGGAGTCTCACTCCGTGGCCCAGGCTGGAGTGCAGTGGCACACCCACAGCCACCCCAGCATCAATCTGCTGGGCTCCGCGATCCTTCTGCCTCAGCCTTCCAAGTAGTCAGAGCTACCGGCGTGTGCTACCACTCCCGGCTAATTTTTGATTTATTGTAGAGATGAGGGCTCACCAAGTTGCCCGGGCTGATCTCGAACCCATTGGCTCAGGCAATTCATTCACCTTGGCCTCCCAAGGACTAGGATTACAGGCTGAGTCATCAAGCCTGGCCCAGCAGAATATCTTTCAAAATTGGAGTTAATCCTCTGAAACCCAGCCACTGTCTTACTAACTCAGTTTATGTAACATTCTAAACCCTTGGTTGTCATTTCAAAATATTCACAGCATCTTCACCAGGAGTAGATTCCATCTCAAGATCCATTTCTTTCTTTTTTTTTGCTCATCCATAAGAAGAAATTCCTTCTTCATTCAAGTTTTATTATGAGATTGCAGCAATTCAGTCACATCGTCAGGCTCTACTTCTAATTCTAGTCTCTTGCTATTTCTACCACATCTGCAATTACTTCCTCCACGGAAGCCTCGAACCCCTCAAAGTCACGCATAGGGGTTGCAACTGAATTCCTCCATACTCTTGCTAAGGCTGATATTTTCACATTCCCTGAATCATGACTGTTCTTAAAGGTATCTAGAATGGTGAATCTTTTCCAGGAGGTTTTCAATTTGCTTCTCCCTGATTCATCAGAAGAATCACTATCTATGGCAGCTATAGCCCGACAAAATGTGTTTCGTAAACAATAAGACTTGAAAGTCAAAATTATTCCTTAATCCATGGCCTGCAAAATGTAGTCACAAATACAACATTAATCTCCTTGTCCATCTCCATCAGAGCTCTTGGGTGACCAGGTGCATTGCCAATGAGCAGTAATAT
Organism: Cephalopachus bancanus; assembly: GCA_027257055.1. Lineage (NCBI taxonomy): Eukaryota > Metazoa > Chordata > Mammalia > Primates > Tarsiidae > Cephalopachus > Cephalopachus bancanus. Next base: position 7,171,155 of record JAPVLO010000010.1, on the reverse strand, counting down.
TTTGAAAGACATCTAGTTTTCTGAGCAGTGGTTCTCAACAGTGGGCTAAAATAGCCAATAAACCATGTCGTAAACAGAAGTGCTGTCATCCAGGCTTTGTTGAGCCACCATAGAGCACAGGCAGAGTAGACTGAGCATAATTCTTAAGGACCCTAGAATTTTCAGGTGGTAAATGAACACTGGCTTTAACTTAGAGTCATCAGCTGCATTAGCCCCTAGCAAGAGAGCCAGCCTATCATTTGCAGCTTTGAAACCAGTCATTGACTTCTCCTCTGTAGGTGGCATCTTCTTCCAATTGAAGGCTGTTTTGTCTACACTGGAAATCTGTTGTTTAGAATATCCACCCTCATCCATGACCATAGCCAGGCCATTTGGATAACTTGCTTCAGCTTCTCCATCAGCACTTGCTGCTTCACCTTGTTCTTTTATTTTACTATTACGTTATGGAGATGACTTCTTTCCTTAAATCTCATGGACCAACCTCTGCTAGCTTCAAACTTTTCTTCTCCATCTTACGTCTTCCCTCTCTCTCTCAGCCTTTCTAGGATTGAAGAGAGCTCTGGATTAGGCTTTGGCTTACAGGAATGTTGTGACTGCTTTGATCAGCACACTAAAACTTTCTCCATATCAGCAATAATGTTCACTTTTTTTTTTTTTTTTTTAGAAAGTAGGATTTATTGAAAGGACAGAGTGGAGCAGACCCGAGGAGGTTGCCCCACATTTTTTTTTTAAATCATTGGTATGTTCACTGGAGTAGCACTTTTAATTTCCTTCGAGAACTTTTTCTCTGCATTCATAACTTAACCGACTGTTTGACACAAAGAGGCCTAGCTTTCGGCCTATCTCGACTTTTGACAGACCTTTCACATGAAGCTTGATCATCAAAAGTGAGAGACGTGCAACTCTTCCTTTCGCTTGAACACTTAGAGGCCATTGTAGGGTTATGAATTGGCCTAATTTCAGTATTGCTCTTTCTCGGGGAACGGGGAAGCCCAAGGAAAGGGTAAGAGATGGGAAACAACTGGTCAGTGGAGCAGTCAGAACACACACAACATTTATCGATTAATTTCACTGTCTTTTATAGGTCTGATTTGTGGTGCTCTAAAACAATGACTATAGTAACATGAAAGATCACTGAGATCACGGATCACCATAGCACTTATAACAATAATGAACAAGTTTGAAATATTGTGAGAGTTACCAGATATGACACAGAGACATAAAGTGAGCACATGCTGTTGAAAAGATGGCGCTGATCGACTTTCTTGACACAGGGTTCCATAAACCTGCAATTTGTAAGATGTGATATCTGCAAAGCATGATAAGGCAATGCACAATAGAATAAGGTGTGCTTGTATTAGAATAGAAGGTCAGTTTCAGATTCACCCTCACTTTAGGGAGTTTTCCCATTGCTCATTTTCTTTTAATTAATATTTATACAAATATTTAATATCAATATTACATAAATTGACTGAGTAAAATTTAAGTAGGAAAACCTATATTTTCCTCCAGAAAAAATGTGCTAAAATTACTTTTGCAGACCACATTCAGTAAAGACTGGAGAAAAAAACAAAACAAACAGACCCCTTACAACAACTAATGGTGAATTAAGTGACAGAGTTAATCACCATTTAAAACATTCTTTGTTGCCAGCTCAGTGGCTCAGCCTGTAATCCCGGGCCTTTGGGAGGCTGAGGTGAGTGGATTGCCTGAACCCGCGGGTTCGAGACCCACCTGGGCGGGCGAGACCTCATCTCTATGATAAATCAAAAAATCAGCCGGGCGTGGTAGCGCATGCCTGTGATTCTGGCTACTCGGAAGGCTGAGGCGGAAGGATCACCAGAGCCCAGCAAAAAAAAATTCTTTGTTACAAATGTATGATAAAAATTCTAAAGACGCGTAACTGGTCGCTAAATCAAGCGACATGGTTTGTTATTTTTATTTTAAAGGAGTTACAATGTATAGAATTGGTCGGTGGCTCAGCCTGTAGTCCCGCGCCTTTGGGACGCTGAGGTGAGTGGATTGCCTGAGCCCTCGGGTTCGAGACCCGCCTGGGCAGGCGAGACCTCATCTCTACAATAAAATCAAAAAATTAGCGCGCACCTGTAATTCCGGCTACTCGGAAGGCTGAGGCGGAAGGATAGCCGGAGCCCAGCAGGTCGAGGCTGCGGTGGCCAGGAGCGGCCACTGCACTCCAGTCTGGGTGACAGAGTGAGACTCCAATTCAAAAAAAAAAAAAAAAAAAAGAATTGGTATATATAAGAGCCTGGAAACACAAATTCTTCAAAACTTATGTCAGTTTAGCTAAAATTACAACACATCATTATGCCGTAACATTTCTGCATATCTTGACTTGGGGATGAAATTCAAGGAATTGGAGCCTTTGGCCTGGCACAACATCAAGATCATGAGCAGGTCAAAAACTGGTGAGACTTGAAAAGGTCACAAGAACTATCGTCATTGCTGGTAGGGTGGGAGTCAGTTCATTTTGGGAAATAACTTGGCAATATAAAACAAAAGTCTGAAGATGCATGTTTCAGTTTTCTCTGGCTGCCATAACAGAATAACACAGGCTGGGTGTCTTAGACAACAGAAATTTATCTTCTTATAATTCTGGAGGCTGGAAATCCAAAACCAAAGTTCCAACAGGGTTTGGTCTCTGGTGAGGGCTCTCTTCCAGGCTTGGAGATGGCACTCTGACCTCACATGGCCTTTCCTCTGAGTGCAAGGTGGTGATGGTGAGAGAGAAGAACATTCATGCTATCCAATGTCCTGTCTTACAAGGAAACTAACCCTAGATAGGGCCCTCCTCTTATGATCTCATTTAACCTTAATTACCTTTTGTAGGCCCTATCTAAATAGCACCACACTGGGCGTGAATTTTCAACATATGAATTTTGGGTAGGAGGAAGCACAATTTGTTTCATAGAAATGTAAGTACTCTAGGGCCCAGAAGTCTCACTTCTGGAAACATTTCTTAGAGAAATTCTTTCATATGTGCACAGGGGAATATGTAGAAAGAATATTCATTGCTGCATTATTTATAATAGCAACATTAAAAAAATTTAAATAACCGCCATTAGGAAATAAAGAAGTTGTTAAATAAACAATAAAATAATAAACAGCAGTTAAAAAATGCAAGCAAGAACTCCATGCTGTGGCTTATCAATATGAATAAATCTTATAAATATAATTCGAATATTAAAATCAAGCTACAAAAAGTATATTCACACCATGACACCATTAATATAGAGAAGATAAAGTAAACAATAGATCATATTTTTAAAATGGATTTCTCATTTATATACATATCATATATATATATATATATATATATATATATATATTTTTTTTTTTTTTTTTTTTTTTTTTTTTTTTTGAGTTTGAGTCTTACTCTGTCACCCAGGCTGGAGTGCAGTGGCACACTCATGGCCATTCCAGTGCCCACCTGCTGGGCTCTGGCAATCTTTCCACCTCAGCCTTCCCAGTATCCAGAACTACAGGTGTGCACTGCCACACCCAACTAATTTTTGATTTATTGTAGAGCTGAGGTCTTGCCAAGTTGCCCATTCTAGTCTTGAATTCATGGGATCAGGCAATCCACTCGCTTCGGCCTCCCAGGGCTGAGATTACAGGCTGAGCCATTGAGCTTGGCCAAAAAATTTTATATGTGTATAATGACAAAGTGGATGGGAAGGATGCGCCTTAATTTCAGGCTAGGGACTGATTTAGAGAAGGAAGAAGGGCAAGAGCAGGATAGGTGACTTTAATTTTGTCTGTAATATTTTTTTTCAAGCTAAAAGTATCTGGGGTAAATATGGCAAAATAATAACATCCACTAAAGGGGAAGTGGTTCTATGTGGTAATTTTATATATTATTTCTATTCATTATGCTTGCAGTTTTCATAATGAAGCAACAACAAGCAAACAAATCTTTTTTTTGAGTCGGAGTCTCACTCTGTCGCCCAGACTGGAGTGCAGTGGCCACTCCCGGCCACCGTAGCCTCGACCTGCTGGGCTCCGGCGATCCTTCCGCCTCAGCCTTCTGAATAGCCGGAATTACAGGCGCGCGCTACCATGCCCGGCTAATTTTTTGATTTATTGTAGAGATGAGTTCTCGCTGCCCAGGTGAGTCTCGAACCCGCGGGCTCAGGCAATCCACTCACCTCAGCCTCCCAAAGGCGCGGGATTACAGGCTGAGCCACTGAGCCCAGCTGCAAATAAATCTTTAAAAGGCAAATGGACCTGGGAGTTAGAGAGATCGAGGTCCCAGTCGAATTCCTATTACTTACTAGCTATAAGTCCTTGAGCAAGTTACTGAACTTCATTAAGATGCTTTCATTTATTTATTTTTAAAATCTATATCTGCCTCTCGGGGATATTGTGAAATTCAATGGTATCTTTGGAGTCATTGGAATCGAAGACTTTGGGCTGGCAGGGTGTCAAGGTCATGAGCAGGCCAAGCACTGGCGAGGCTTGAAGGTCGCAAGAACTATCGCCATTGCTGGTGGAATGGGAGTCAGTTCATCTTGGGAAACAACTTGGTGACATAAAAAAAAGTCTGGAGATGCAAGTTTCAGTTTTCTCAGGCTGCCATGACAGAATACTACAGGCTGGGTGTCTTAAAAAATAGAAATGTATCTTCTCATAATTCTGGATGCTGGAAATCCAAGACCAAGGTTCATTTCTTCTAAATTAGAAGAAAGCTCTAGATAGTTGCAATGAGACAGCATAATCTTCCTGTTTGCCTTATCTTGGCCTGTCTTTACTTTCAAACTCCTATCTTGTCCCAGGTGTTGAAGTGTGTGTGTGTGTGTGTGTGTGTGTGTGTGTGTGTGTGTGTGTGTGTATTCATGAACACATAAGCAATGTTTTGCAAGTGCTTTGGAGTAGAGGCTAAGCTCTTGGAAGGTGGGAAAGTGATCTGTTTAATTTCATATAAGCATGAAGGATCTCTTCATTTGCAGGTTCAGGAGAATTATATTGCAGTGAGACCGGAAATCACTTCAAAGTTTTTGTGTTGAGAAAGTGCTTGCTGGTTGAATTCTCATGGTGTATGTGTTCTCTTTTATTTTTATTTTTGTGATGGAGGTCTCACTGCATTGCCCAGACTGGTCTTGAACTCTTGAGCTCAAGCAATCCTCCTGCCTCAGCCTCCCGAGTAGCTAGATTTACAGGCATGTGCCACTGTACCCAGCTGCATTCATTTTTATGTCGTCTTTCATATCAGTAATAATGAGCACAGTTTTGTGCAGTCAGCTTTCAATTATCCTTGCTGTGAAGATATAAGAAAGCTTAGGAAAATCCAGAAACTTCACATGGATCAATAATTTTCTTCTTTTTTTAAAAAAATTGCCATTTCAACTAGCAGAAAAGATAATAGATTCAAGTATCCAACCCTTTTTGTTCTTCTTTTTCATGCCAGATAATTGCTTAATGGAAAATGCAAGTCAAATCATCAGCAGCAATAAAGATAAATAATAATAATAATAAAAGGCCTCTGCTACTTTGGGGATAAAATGCCTAATGAAAATCAAGCTGACTTAATTGGTTGCCTTCAAGTTTATGTTGTGTGTCTCCAGACTGAAGATCAGAGCTACTAGAACTAAGCTTTGTCCATAGAGGAGGAAGAGATGTCGAGAATAGGCAGAAAGGAGGCTAGATTACCCAAAGACTGCCAGGTGTGTTGTGCACTGCACAATTCCAGAGAACACCATTCATATGAACAACTATGCATGCGTGAGGTGGTCCTGAAAGGAGGTGTCAGTGTAAAGAACAGAAAAGGCCCCTGATGGTGCAGGAGAGTCTTGTCTCTGAAATTTTCCACATCTAACTTTATGGGTAAAGCAAATTCTCACTTCACTACACAAATGAGTGGCAGTTGGTGGAGAATCAAAGTTCATGGTGTAGCTAATATATAGGATTATTTGGGGAGATTCCTCTCAAAACATGGAAATTAAGAGAATGAAACTAACAAGAACCAGCATGTAATGAAGAAGGTTATCGATCTGCAGAAGTTATCCAAAAGATTGAAATGGAGTAGCAAACAGACATAATAAACAGTCAAATCTAATTTGGAAAGTAGATTAATATATATGTTGTGTAGTTGTATTTAAAAAGGTAAAATAAGCCGGGCATGGTGGCTTATGCCTGTGATCCCAGCACTTTGGGAGGCTGAGGTGGGAGGATTGCTTGAGCCCAGGAATTTGAGACCAGCCTGGGCAACATAGTGAGACCTCGTCTCGACATGAAATAAAAAATATTAGCTAGGTGTCACAGGCTAAATTTTACAGGCACCAGCCTGTCGTCCCAGTTATTGTGGAGTTGAGATGGAAGGACAGCCTGGGCCCAGGAGTTGGAGACTGTGATGAGCTGTGATCATGCCACTGCACTCCAGCCTGGGCAACAGAGTGAGACCCTGACTCAGGAAGAAAAGGAAACAAACAAACAAACAAACAAAAAACGAAAGATAAAGCAGTGCTAATCAGTATTAGTATGAATATGTGTATTTAATGAAATAACCATCTTTCCATTAGTGAACACATCCGAGGAACCCAGTTTATGTAGTTTTGCAGCTCTAAGAATGAGCTTTCTAAGCATGTAGAAAAGATAAATAAGTACTAGAGAGTTTTGAAGAGCATCTGGAGTTTCATTGCTTTGATTGGAAGGTTAAAGTGGGTGAACCCCCAAAGGCCCTTCTATTTATATGTGAAATCAAGGGCAAGTTTATGAGTTCTTTTTTAGTTTTAAGCATCTGAGATTCTATTAGCAATGATTGGGTGACATCCAAGGAAGAGGAACAGAAAGAAGTCATCTCTTTCCGTGGATAAATGCTCTCCTTTCTCATTGTATCTATATGCGATTAAATTCTTTAATTATGGTAAAACAATATCCTAGTCAAAATGCTTTGCTCCAGATCTGAATAGAAGGCCTTTGATGTAAACAATGCTGAGCAGTTGTTTTAAAATGTGATTCGGAGATCAAGTTCTTGACCTAATATGGTCAAGGTCTATTTTGGACTCTTTAATTTGAAACTAGCAACAACAGATTAAAGACAAGTTTGCACTGCAGATTCAAAGTAGAAATGTCTTTTTTGACCAACGTCTATTTTCTTGCTTTTTTGTGATTCAGATTTGGTAAGTCTTTGGGGGTTGAGTATTAAGATGATGTCTCTGCCTTGTGCAGAAGAATAATTCTAGTCTATAAAATGGAATGGGAAGCGTTTGGAAAGGGCCATGACTTGTTTTCATGGCACATTGACAACTACTGGCTTGTGACCCATTAGTAGGTCAAATTCATTGTCAGTAACCACCATATTATCCTAACCTCTCCTGCTGGTCACAAAGCAAATGGACCAGAAGATAAGGTTTTTTTCTGGATCACTAAAATTTTGGTAGATTTATCTTTCTTAATGTAGCAAAGTAGCAGTAAGCATTGTAATTTCAAGAGATGAGGCAGAGGTGTTATAGAGGAAAGCCAAATGTCTGCCAACGTAGTTCTCACTCACTGGTGGTGACCTGATGAGGTCCCCACTGTCCTAAGTCTGTATTCAGATCTTCAGGTCTAGAACTGGCTGTTTGTACATCTAGATGTGACTGGGCTGAGCGACAGCAACAAATAACCAAACTTACAAAGGACTGATGTAAAAATCAGTATTACACGTTCCTAATTATAATGGTAAATATCACTGTCTCATGAACAGATTATTTATGTCCCATACTCAGAGACTGCTCTTTTAAAGAATCTTGATCTCGGGGAAGCTAAGTGAATTTAACAAAGATGCTTGCTGTATCAGCCACGGTGACAGAGCACCATGACAGAGAAAAACCACACAGTAATTCAAATGGGGAATTTTTGATATAAGAGAGAGAAAACACAATCAAAAGAGAGAAAATTTGATAAAAATAGGAAAAAAATCACATAGTAATTTTAACAGGGAATGTTGAATATAAAGAATTGTTTACTACACCAGAGAACTGAAATAATAAGGAATTGCCTAGTATGAAATATAAATAACTCTGTAGACTACAAGAATATATTGTAATACTATAAGAAAGAGATTGGCAGTAGTGGGAAACTGACAGGGGAGGGAGGGCACACCTCATCAACAAGGGTACCTGAATAATGAATATTTGTATACCCAACCCTGAATTGTACCCCACAAATTTAAAATTACATCTTAAAAAAAATAAAAGAGCCGGGCTCGGTGGCTCAGCCTGTAATCCCGTGCCTTTGGGAGGCTGAAGTGAGTGGATTGCCTGAGCCTGCGGGTTCGAGACCCGCCTGGGCAGTGAGACCTCATCTCTACAATAAATCAAAAAATCAGCCAGACGTGGTAGCGCACGCCTGTAGTTCCAGCTACTTGGAAGGCTGAGGCAGAAGGATCGCCGGAGCCCAGCAGGTCGAGGCTGCGGTGGCCGGGAGCGGCCACTGCATTCCAGTCTGGGCGACAGAGTGAGACTCCAACTCAAAAAATAATAAATAAATAAATAAATAAATAAAAGAATAGCAGGCCAGGTGTGGTGGCTCATGCCTGTAATCCCAGGACTTTGGTAGGCTAAGGCAGAAGCATTGCTTGAGACCAGGAGTTCCAACATACAAGAATAGCAGATCTAAGGAGTGACAATTAGTCCTAGGGTTGAGATAGAGCTTCCAATAAGAAACAGATCTTATTGGAGAGGGTCCAGTCATGGCTCCCAGATGACTGATAAGTCACTGAGATGTACCACCAGTAGAACTTGCTGGGAAGCCACCCTCTGGGGTGTTAGGGAAGCTATTCACAAGGCAGTAAATTCCACAGCTCAGGAGTGTGGGAAAAGATGCTGGCCACTGGGTGCTGGTAGCTGCTTTGTGCTGTAGGAGCCCGGCAGCAGCCACACACATGGAAAGAATCTAGAGAAAAGAACAGACTGGAGCCATGAAGGGAAACCCCTTTCTCCTCCAGTGTCAGGGTTTAGCTCCATTCTCTCAGAGTAGGTAATAAAAGGTGGATTGAAGCTGATGGACAATAAACTGACAATTGGCACCATTTCTAAGTCAGTCAGTATGAAATTCATTCAAGGAAAGGTAGATAGTCTTGAGAAACACGTCATTCAGGCCAAGGGAAAACTAAAAAAAACTCTCCCTATCTGGAAACAGAACATACCTCTTTATTTTTTTTAAAAAGTGTCGATGGGTTCCAGATTCATAGGTCCTTTGGAAGTTCTGGATAAACACAATCCAATTCTTCACCTATTTTCCACATTCTATTATTACCATCTTTGTACTGTTTGGGCAGGATATAATACAGTCAACATGCTTTATTTTTTGTTGTTTGTTTTATTTATTAAGTTTGTAATACATTTATGTCCTATCTCTCTCACATTATAACCTTTTTGTTTTTATGAATCTTGAGTATTTCCTCTTGTCTTCAGCCATATATTACAATCTTTGGGTGATAGTTACGATGGCTAACTCTTCCAGGTCAGAGTTCCATACCAGAGATTACCTTAGTTCCAAGTTACAAAAATATCTTTTTTTTTTTTTTTTTTTTTTTTGAGTTGGAATCTCACTCTGTCACCCAGACTGGAGTGCAGTGGCCACTCCAGGCCACCACAGTCTTGACCTGCTGGGCTCTGACGATCCTTCCGCCTCAGCCTTCCAAGTAGCCGGAATTACAGGCATGTGCTACCACGCCCGGCTGATTTTTTGATTTATTGTAGAGATGAGGTCTCATTGCCCAGGTGGGTCTCGAACCCGCGGGCTCAGGCAATCCACTCACCTTAACCTCCCAAAGGCGCGGATTACAGGCTGAGTCACTGAGCCCAGCACAAAAGATCTCTTACTATAGCCTCTTTCATGGTTAATAGAGCTCTAATTCTCTCCAACCCAAACTGTGAGAGAGGCAGGATAAGTTTAACTGTTTAGGCCAATAGTAATTCAGCAAATCACTAAAAAATACAAAAGAAAAAAAAAAAAAGACTTCATAGCTTTTCCTAACAACCTTTCTTATCCCGGAAATAAGTTTTGCAAAGGGGAATTAATAAAGTCAAAAGAACACTTATGCAGAAATATAACTGTTTACTAGCTGTGTAATTTGAGGCATGCCTTGTCCCTTGATTTAACACAAATGTAAAATATGGATCCTAATAGCAACCATTTCATTGGGACATTGTGAAAATCAATTTAGTGACTGCATATTAAAGCACTTAAGTCAATACCTGGTATATATCTAACATTCACAAGTGATGCATATGATCTGATATGAAAACTAAGAAACAGCTGGCAGAAATTATGTCCAACTTGAGAGAAAAAGATCAGTAGAATAGAAAATTTTAATGAATTATTGAAATAAAAAAAGATATCATACCTTTTAGTACTAGACCAAGTACACTTCCATTGACTATAGTCAGATATACTCTATTGATGAAGCAGAGTGGAAACTTGGGAGAATGTAGAAATTCCGTCCATTTAGGGCCTAAAAAAATCCAGGAAAAGTCTCCAATTGGTTTATGATGAATTGAGATGCAACATTCACTGTCACTAGATGGCGTTATAGAGCAATTAAGCTTGGTTGCTTGTTAAATGTGATTTTAAACATTATTTTAAAAATAGATTATACTTATATAAACATTTTGCACAGGTATAGGTGGTTATGTGAACCAAAAATGGTATGGGTATGTTCACCAGAATTTTTACCTTCAAGCAGTTGGTGGGGCAAGGAGGAGAAACTTTGAGGGCAAGTGAGTGACCAGGGAAATGGTAGACACACAGGAAGATAACTGAGCAAAAACCAAGGTCAGATTCAGGAGCTGGCTGAGGTCACAAAAGGTGATAAAGCAACCACGATCCAACGTCATCTTGTCACAGTTGAGGCTAGCGTTGCTAAAATGAAAATGTGAGCTACCTAAACACTGCAAAAATAGAGCATTAAAGGAGTACGATTTGTTTATATCTGACGTCCCGATAGTGTACCTGATGTTTCACTACCTAGTCCACAAAAGCAGGGCTAAGTAGAAATTATATTTTTTTCCCGGTCTTGCTTTGGATTAGTATCTTCCCTTTGTAAAGGACTTGTTTTAAGGGACCTAAGCAATAATATATTTTAAAATTGTATTTAAGATTTGGTAGAGCATTTTTATGGAAGTAATAAGGAGAGAGGCAGGAAGCAAACAAAGGAGAGAAGTTGGCTTGACTTACACATGCTAAGGAAGATTCTAAAGAAGGAAAAGAAGGTGCCAGCCAAGTTGAGACATTTGACTTACATTATAGTGCAGTAAAACCCATCGTTTCAGTTCATTGCCTTCAATTGCTGCCATCAGAACAGCCTTGCCAATTTTTAAACCAGCCGGCAGAGCAAGAATGACTGGACGGCTGTGCTGCGATCCATTTACTGTACTACACAGAGCTCTACCTAGGTTCCTACCAAACCATAACATCAAGAAGCAGATTGCACTTGACCTGCAGACGAATGGCTTTTGATAGGGACTTAGATGGAGATAAAGGAAGTCAGCTGCTATGGCTTTAACTTTAGAAATGGCAGGAACAGGAAACAATCTAACGAAGAAATGGAGATAAGAGATTTACAAGGTCAAGAAATGAAGAGAAAATGGCTACCTATTCTTTTCTGGTACATTGGAGCCTTAAATAGTAAGAAATGTGTGTGGGGTGTGGAGGAGAAATGTCTGATTGTGTTGTAACTCAGGACGCTTGTTGGTACCCAAAGGTATAACATCTTGGTAATCTGGATCTTGGAACCTCCATTGGTTTTCATGTTGTAGTCTTGACAGTCTCTACCAAGCTGACTTCAGCTGAGTCACTGATACTTCATTAACGATTTTTCATTATCTTCAGAATATTAGACTTTCAGTTTGAGTTATAGGATTCCCACTACAGACATCTTAAAATTAACTAAGGGCACATGTCTGTAATTCTTAGGTATTATCACCAAAGTCAAGGTTCAGGTGATAATTCAATTGAAAAGTCCGTTTCTGGATATAATGATACAGAAGAAATGTTATTTCCGCAGTAGCCAGTATGAGAATTCCATCTCTGAAGAGGGTTTTGTTGAGCCCATAAGATGCTTCAAAAAAAAAAAAAAAAATCTAGGCTTTCCCCTGAGCAAGAATTGGACCACTCATCCCAGGCCTCCCATGGCGACAAGGCATCCCGGGTGAGAGGTGAGAGAAGGATTGGGGAAGGTGCTAGAAAAAAAGAACGAGATGCTGGTGAGAGGGCAGAAAGGGGGCATCTCCTGTGGTTCATCCGACCTATAGAATTACTCAACACATGAGATGCTTAGTGTGAGATTATCTGGGAAATCCCTGAAGGGGTCGGTGGATATTGTGTCCAGCTGGCATTTTTGAATTCAGAGGAAAAAATAGAAACAGTTACCATGAGAAAGTATGATGTTGGGCATTATTAATATCACATTGACCGAATGCAGTCATTTAAGCTGACAACACATCACCCAGCTGGAGAAAGGCAGACTCCCCCTTTCCCCTCACCACACTCACCCTGATAGGGTGGAAAAGCCGACAATTGTACAATGAAACGTGTGAACGTGGTGATGGGTGAAGTCTCCCAGCCCCCAAACTTACCCTCTTTATCTACAGAGGGTTCCAAAAAAAATGTATATACATTTTAAGGAACAAAAAACTGTATTAAAATGGTAACACTCAATAAGATGAATACAAGTCGCGTTTGGCTCCTGCGATTACAAGAGGCGCTCAGAATGGTTACCAACAGCGTCCAGACACTTCTGATGATGGGAACATTTCTTAAAATGTGTATGTCTTTTTTTGGCACCCCTGGTATTTACGACCCTATGGTAGCCGAGCCCTCACTGCCCCCTGAAGAATTAGATAAACTGAGTAGCTGTTAAGTACTCCTTCAGTTGACTTATCTGTGAGATGGGGAATTAATAGGACCTCTTCCATGAGGTGTGGTGATAATTCCTCGAAAGTTCTTAAACTATTACCTGCCTTGTAGTTGAATATAGACTATATGCTAGGTTTTATCATTAAAACACGACCTAGTCTGATACTCTGTATAGTAGCAACAGAAGAAAGAACCATGACCTTCAGTGTTTAAATTTTTCTCAGACTGCTTCTTGACCATGATTTTTGAGTCCCTAGAAAAAAACACCATGGCGATGGGACTTTTCCAAAGCCTTGGTACCCTATCTCGAGAAGAGGCCCAGAGATGTCACTGCCGAACAGTCCCCTCTCCAGCTGTAGGCACTGTGACCAAAAGACAGACCTTAAAATATTCCAAGGAAGATAAAGACTGGAGCCAAAGCAGAAAGAAATCAGAAGGAGAAAAATAATCATGTTAATGACACCCAGTTATCATTAAATCATACAGAACTAAAACTGAACATTTTTTGTTACACCCTATATGAGTAATGTTTGTACTTGGAAACTTTTGAAATATTTAAGGCAAGAAGAAATGAAATGCATGGCAACCAGTTAAGGTCATACATTTAGGACAAAAATGATAAAATATTAAAATGAAAGAAATAAATGTTCTAACTGAAACATTGAGATTCTGTGGAGATGAATTATTCAAAGTAGGAAACACGTGTGAACTTCAATCTATTATATAATGGGGGAAAGGGTAGTAAAGTTCAAGTGTAGAGCGATGCCAAGAAATGAGGAAATGACAGCAGGTAACGCTTAACAATATTCAAACTCTATGCTTAGATTCAAGGGAGAGGACTTCAAAGAAAGAAGAGGTAAGCTGGGGCTTAAGATTGGTATATTTCCTTCAGGACACCTGAGTGGTCAGGATAGACAAGGTTACGCTGCTGTAACAAACAACCCCAGACCTCAATGGCTTAACACAAGACAGTTTTATTTCTTGCTCACAGTAGATATCGATCATGAGTTAGTAAAGATCATTCTGCTCATCAGTCACTTGGAGATAGGGGCTGTGATGGTAGAGCCACCACCTTGAACTTTACCGATCCTTGTTCTAGAGGAAAGTTAAAGCCTAGGATTTCAGATCACATAAAATACTAAGGTTCAGAAATGACTCATGTTGATTTTGCTTAAACTCCTTGGCTAGGACCACTTCAAGTGGGTTGGAAAGTACAATCTTACCCTGTGCCCTGAGGTGAGGAAGGAACAAAAGATCTGGAGACCCTAGTGATTTCCATGCAGCTCCACTCTGCACTTGGTGGAAAGAAAACCCTCTAGCTTGGCTGGGAGCTTCATGCATCTCTTTGTGCTCAAGAAAACAAGCTCCTGACCCCAGCACTTAACACGAGCAGGACATCTGTAACTAAGATGCTCATGAACTCAGAGTGAATTTGAGGAAAAGACTTTTAGCTTTAATTTTAGTATTAATTGCCCTAAATGTCACAGAAATTCAATAGACTATAGGGACAGGCAAGGGTTTTTGCAATCATCTAGCCTCGGGGTCTGGAATTCAAATGGCTACCAGAGCCAAGGCAGGAAAATGTGCGTGTGGAGAAGGCTGGGAGTCATGCAAGAAGGTGTGGTCAGGACAGGGTGCACAGAATGCATACCTTTCTGCAGGGAGTGGCTACTTCTCAGTACCAGCTAATGATCATCATGAGGGATTGTGAGATGAATGTTGCTGTGTTTTCTTCCTTCCTCTTTTTTTTTTTTTTTTTTGAGTTGGAGTCTCACTCTGTTGCCCAGGCTGGAGTGCAGTGGCAGGCTCATGGCCATCCCATTGTCAACCTGCTGTGTTTAGGAGATACTTATGCTGCAGCCTTCCAAGTAGTCAGAACTATAGGAGTGCCCTGCCATGCCCAGCTAATTTTTGATTTATTGTAGAGACAAGGTCTTGCCAAGTTGCCCGGGCTGGTCTTGAACCTGAGGGCTCAGGCAATCCACTTGCCTCCCAAAATGCTGGGTTTACAGGCTGAGCCACCAAGCCTGGCCTCTTCCTTCCTCCCTCCCTCCCTCCCTCCCCTCCCCTCCCCTCCCCTCCCTGCTCTTCTCTTCTTTCTCTCTCTCTCTCTCTCTCTCTCTCTCTCTCTCTCTCTCTCTGTCGCCCAGACTGGGGTGCACTGGTGCTATTAGAACTCACAGTAACCTTGAACTCCTGGGATCATGTCATCCTCCCACCTCAGTCTCCCAAGTAACCAAGACTACAGATATGTGCCACAGTCCCTAGCTAATTTTTATTTCATTAACTTATTTTTTTTTTGTAGGAATGGGATCTCACTATATTGCCCAGGCTGGTGATTTTCTCAAATTTTTTTTGAAGATAAGCCTCGAGACATCATTGATATTTTTGTTTGCTTTTGGTTCTCTAATTTTAGACGTGAAATCTGTTTTTTAAACATTGGCTTTAAATTTCTAACATTTTTAGAACACCGTTTTGAACCGATGAAACAGGGCTATAGTCTACCAGTTTGTGACAGATAATTTCGCCAGGGTTTTCCACGCCTTCCCTGCCCCCACACCTTCCCTGCCCCCATCCTGAGCCCCAGCAGCAGAACCCCTTTGTTCCATCAAAATCCACATCAGAAATCCAGTGTGTAGAGTGGACACACCTGGGAGCTGACCTGGCTGAAGCAGAGTGAGGGACCCAGCTCTGAAATCCAGTTCTTTCCACTCTTCTCCCAGAACTCAAGAAGCACAGTTTGAAATCCACAGAATGCATGGCGTGCCAACCCTTCCTGCAACGGAAGAGTCAGACTGGGACACGGAAACCATCAGAGGCCTGACTCCCCATCCAGGGATCCTTCCAGAGCACCAGGGGCCTTGCAGAATGCGCTCCTCAATGCCCTCGCTGCAGCATCCCCTGGAGCTCCCTGTGGATCAGAGAGGTTCACCGGAGTTTCCACTGGACATCATCAGGAATCGGGTTCTGAAGAGATTCTTGTGCAGGACACCCTGCTGGCAACACATGGGACCAATGGTGTGGAAGTTGCCTTCTCTAAGGTATCAGTTTCTAAGAGGTACATTTCCATCTTGGCAAGCTGGGGAGGTTCAGAAAAAATGCCCAGGTTCTGTGCTCTGAAGCAGTTGAACTAGTAAATTAAGAGGAATACTATCTCAGGGGGTGTCAGTGCGGGTGCTGTTTGGGCAGTGGGAGATGGACAGCGTGAGGGGCAAGATGGACTCGCAGTGGGGGTGGGAAGGAGTTACATGGGGTCCTGGGTGTGTGGCAGTTGGGACACAAGCTCTGCATTACTTTACGCAGATTTCTGTGTACCTTCATCCAGACTATTAAGCTCTGCAATAGACCTTTTCAGGTCTAAATCATATTATATATTATATATATATATATATTATATATATATATATATAATATATATATATATATTTCTTTTTTTTTTTTTTTTGAGTTGGAGTCTCACTCTGTCGCCCAGACTGGAGTGCAGTGGCCGCTCCCGGCCACCGCAACCTCGACCTGCTGGGCTCTGGCGATCCTTCTGCCTCAGCCTTCTTATTAATATATATTAGTATAACATATAAAATAATATATAATATGTTGCATTATATTATATACATATAATTTCTCCAGTGAGTTTTATTTTATTATTTATGTGTGCAATTATTTATTTATGTAAGCAGGGCCTCACTCTGTCGCCCAGGCTGAAGTGCAATGGCATAATCCTGGTTCACTGCAGCCTTGAACTTCTGGAATCCTCAAACACCTCCTGCCTCAGTCTCCTGAATAACTGGGACTACAGGCACATGTCACTGTGCCCAGCTCATTTTTCTATTTTCTTTTTAAGAGTTGAGGTCTTGCTGCATTGCCCAGGTTGGTCTCGAACTCCTGGGCTCAAGCGATCCTCCCACCTCGACCTCCCAAATTGCTGGGATTACAGGCATGAGCCACTGCACCTGGTAAATTTTCTTTTTAAAATATAAGATACACAAGTCATTTATTTAAAAAATTCAAATACAAGTAAGTGCACAGAAAAAATTTCACTCTTAATTATCTAATGCAGGGCAGCAAATTTTGCCCTGTGGGCTGAATTCAGCCCACTGGCTGGCATCGTCTATAAAGTTTTACTGGAATGCAGTCATGCCCAACCACTTACGTACTGCCTCTAGCTGTTGTCACGCTGTAACGGCAAGTGGAATAACTGTGACACTGACCTCACGGCTCACAATGTTTAAAATCCTTACTACTGGCCACTGACAGAAAGAGTTCACCTCTCTTGTCTAATCCCACTCACAGGAGAGCATCCACCTTATCTGACATATTTTCTTCTAATATTTTTCTATATGTGTATTTTTCTATACGTTTTTTAATGCACACATTGGACAAAATAAAACAATATTCTACTTCTGCAAATGATGGAAATGTTCTAAATCTGCTCTGTCCAGTATAACAATTGAGTACTTGAAATGTGCTTGGTGTGACTGAAGAACTCAATTTTTTAACTTTATTTAATTATAATCAATTAAAATTTAAATAGCCACATGTGACTAGTGGATGCCATAATGAAAAGAGCTTCCTTGAAATATTATTTGCTTAATATTTCATGATCGTTTCTTTGAGTCATCAGATATTCTTTATAAACCCTCTCCAGTGACTGTATAATATTATAATGTATGGATGTGTCATCATTTACTTAGCCAATCCCCTGCCATTGACACTTAGATTGTTCCCAATTTTTCAATATTATCCATTTCTGTGGTGAACGTTTCTGTGCATGCAAATATTTGCACATGTCTGCGATTATTGACTTAGGATAAACTTCTAGATGCAATCTTATCTGATCAAAGAACAGACAAGCAAGAGAGACCAAGTCTCATTCTACTGCCCAGACGGAGTGCAGTGATGCAGTCACAGCTCACCACAGCCTCAACTTCCTGAGTGCAGGGGATCCTTCCACCTCAGCCTCCTGAGAAGCTGGGACTACAGGCGTGTGCTACCATGTCTGGCTGATTTTAAAAATTTTTTGTAGAGATGAGGTCTCACTACATTGCCCAGCCTTGAACTCCTGTGCTCAAGCAATCCTCCTGCCTTGGCCTCCCAAAGTGTGGAGATTACAGGCATGAGCCACTACACCTGCCCAAAACATAAATATTGTTCATATTTTTGAAATATATCGTCAAATTGCCAGAGATATTTCCCTTTCGCATACGTGACAGTAGTACAGGAGAATGCCTATTCCTCATACGATTCTGTGTGTATTTTTAAGAATTGTCTTGAAAAGGCTCTTTTTCTTGTCTGTTCCATCTGGATGGCAGTGTCCCTTTGGACGTCAGAGGGATAGTGGACGTCAGAGGGATTTGATGAAGACCCATCGGTGTGTTGAGAGAGGTGAGGACTGAGAGCACAGTGGAGTATTTTCCACCAACGTTGTCTACACAACCAAGCCTTTGGGCGACTTGATTCATTTGGGCGATCACTTCTAAATTTAGTGGTGCGGACAAAGTCTTCATGCTGTGGTGGATCCTGACATTGAAATATTCTTGCTTGGGGGTGATTAAGACTTAAGTGAACTTGCATGTGGGAAGATGAAATCGAAATGCAAGTGGGGGGGCAGGCAGTTGCTCCTTTCCATTCTCTACCTTCCATTCTCTGGGGCGGGGGGAGTTTCGAGAAACAGGAAACAGAGAAATAGAGGGATGGAGGAATAAGCCCACTCAAAGTAAATAGGGAGTTCAGACACTCACTGCCAGAGGTGTAAATGACAATAAGATGCAGGAGACCAGAGTAGGGTCTTCTGGTAAGGAAGATATAGGACTGAATTTTATTCTGTCATCTCATGCACCTGAGTAAATGGCTTTATCTCTCTAGTCCTCCATTTCCCCAAGACAACAATAATAGTAACTTATGTCTAAGGATTATTAAAAAATAATCTATGTGAGGGCTGGGCACAGTGGCTCACACCTGTAATCTCAGCACTTTGGGAGTCCAAGGTGAGAGGATGGCTTGAGCCCAGGAGTTCTTGACCAACCTAGGCAACATAGTGAGACCTTGTTTCTGTCAATATAAAAAAAATTGACTGTGCATGGTGGCACATGCCTTTAGTCCCAGCTACTTGGGAGGCTAAGGTGTAAGGATTGCCTGAGCCCAAGAGGTAGAGGCTGCAGTGAGCTG
Source organism: Cephalopachus bancanus (assembly GCA_027257055.1). Lineage (NCBI taxonomy): Eukaryota > Metazoa > Chordata > Mammalia > Primates > Tarsiidae > Cephalopachus > Cephalopachus bancanus. The sequence continues at coordinate 7,152,132 of JAPVLO010000010.1, read as the reverse complement.
TGATCGTGCCACTGCATTCCATCCTGGGTGACAGAGTGAGACTTCAACTCAAACAAACAAACAAAAACAATGAAAAAATAGTGCATGTGAGAAATTCAGTGCAGGGCCTGCCTCATATTAATGGCACTACCAGGACCAGTGAGGGCCATTGATAAGGTAGGACTATCTTTGCCTCACACCTAAACCAGGGGGCTGTCTCCTCCTGAGTCTTGGCCCACCCACTCCCTCTTGTAAGTTTCCGCGTCACCAATGGGCAGGTCCTCTTGACTTGCGCTCCCAGCCCTGAATAGCGTATGTGCTGCTCAAAGAGGAAGGCCCTTCTTGAATTGTGCTCTACTCAGGCATTCCTGAAATTCAGTGACCTGCTATTTAGGATGGCCTGGGTTACCTGCTGCCCTCAGGATTTTGGGGTAGAGATGACTGTCCCCTCCCCTGCCTTAATAATTACTGTCTTCCAAAGGGCTTGCTAGAAACTCAAACCTCATCTGCACACAGTTCGCTTAGCAAATCCTCATATGTACCCCACAACTCTAAAAATAAAATAACAACTCTCTTCCCAAGAACTCATGATACTGGGTAGGGTCGGACCTTCCCGAGACTACCTATGCCTTTGGACATTTTCCTTCAATGTTTATTCTTAGCCTTTCAAATGTACCAGTTCTGTCTGTCTGTCTGTCTCCATCTCCAGCTCTCTCTCTAATTTAGGGACTCTGATCCCTCTAAGCTAAGACAGGGGCAGCACTGTTGCCTATCTGTTGTATAACACACAGAGAGAAAGAGAACGCATTAGTCAATTTGCCGGTAACTATATTCTTCTTCTCTTGTGGATGTTTCTCTGCTTCCTTTAAAATAAACAAAGGCCAAAAGTGACTGGGGAAAGTGCCCAAAGGGAAGAAGAAAGTCAACATGAAAGACAGTTAAAAGCAGGCTTTCCAGATTCATAAAAGCAAGGACCTCCTCCCACCTTGCTGCTACAACACATATGTGCGCCCGCATGTGTGCACGCACACACCACACACACACACCACACACACACACACACACAAACACACGCTCTCCTTTTTTTTTTTTTTTTTTAAGTCAATCCCTCAGTTAGCACAATTTCAGGAAGGGTTGAAGATATTTCTTTAGGAAATAATGGCCAGCACAATTCATAAACTAGTGAAGCTATCGCTTCTCTTACTTTTGCAAAGGTGAAATTATGTAATCCAGACATGATTGCTAAAAAGAATCTACCACGCTGTTGCAGGGTCAGAAGCTGAAGTGACAGTGTAGATGGCTTATCAAATTCACAGTGGTTGCTGAAAGCACTTTTGAAACAAAAGTAGTGGCTCCCATGGAAAACAATTGCAACCCAATCGAAGGACTAGGACAGCTGGTTTAATTACTAACAGGAGAATGTTGACTTCTGTGGAGCTCAGAAAGTGAGCACATAGGTGATATTTTCATAAAGATGTATGTTGCTAGGGCATGCAAAACCAGTCCTTGCTTGCTCAAGAAGAGACAGAGATCCTGAGAGTGGATGTTCTTTCGGGTTCCAGCCTGTAAACTGGTGGTCAGGTGGCCCCAACTGATAATCTTCATGAAGGCACGCCCGGGAAGCAGTCACCAGCCTTTGAGGAGATTCTTCTGTCATCCTTACCTGTACCCAAGTGTACATTCTATTTACCTGATGCATATCCTAACGAAACAATTAGTTCCATGTATGGAACTAATTATGATACAGTTAAAACTTTGCCACCTCTTTTCTACAAATTGAATTACTGAATCTCAGACTGAATTTTTAAAATCTCTTCTTGAGTCTTTAGGAGAGGAAAATAATGACACATGTTGTGAGACTTGAATGTCATGGTCTCCCCATGTTGCTGCCAGTGGGGAAGTTACATGCTCCTGGAGCAGTGAGTGAATCTGTGTGACAGAATAAATCCCTCCTTTTGCTCACATCACTTGCAAACAACTGGAACCTAAAGAATGAATGAGGATAGTTTGATTCTTGCTGGGGAATAAACCTCTTTAAATCTTGAAAGAAAAAAAGAAAGAAAGACAATGGCCAGGCACAGTGGCTCATGTCTGTAATCCCAGCACTTTGGGAGGCCTAGATGAGCCCAGGATTTCGAGACCAGCCTGGATCTAGTGAGATCTCATCTCTACAAAAAATACAAAAGTTAACTGGGTATTGTAGCATGTGCCTGTAGTCCCACCTACTCGGAAGGCTGAGGCAGAAGGATCGCCTGAGCCCAGAAGGTTGAGGCTATGGTGAGCTATGATTGAGCTACTGCACTCCAGCCAGGAAAAAAAAAAAGGAAAGAAAGAAAGAAAAAGAAAAAAATAAATCAGAAAATGGGAACTTCAACTAGATCTTTAAACTAGTCCCCATGGAGCACAGAACTCAAAGTAATGACACAGTTGGGCTTGTCGCTGAGATGCAAGGCAAGTGTACATTGACCATTTTTCAGTTATGACTCCCTTGAGAAATTGTGATGTCTGTCATGTCTCGGACATTTTGCACATTTCAAATCATAAAATAGGATGTCCAGAATATTCTGAGTGGCTGTATTTACATCATCCATTTTAACTGGTGTGTCACCATTCATGTTGCTGAAGAAGGAGCTTTGGAAACTACTGTTCTGAATGCAAATAAGTGACGGAAGATGCCAACCTTGTCAAGTGGTGGAAAACTACAAATGTTTTTTTCAAAAGCTCTGTATGAATAGTGTGTGTGTGTGTGTGTGTGTGTGTGTGTGTGTGTGTGTGAACATGCACTTGGATGTGATTTTGTGTTAATAAGCATAAGAAAGTTAGGCCACACAAATAACACTCATTTTGCTAGAAGCTCACATTACATTAGGATATTTTTCCCCAATGGTGTTTCAGATCAGGATGCTTTTACCTAAAATACATTGAAACATGCAACCATGAGATTCTACAGCTCTTCACTTCTCTCTAATGGTAGATCAGAGGTACTATGGGAGACACAAAATAATTAACCCCAGACTCAAACCTCAGGGAATTTACCCCCTATGAAGGAATACAATTGACCAGGCACGGTGGCTCATGTCTGTAGTCCCAGCAATTTGGGATGCCTGAGCCTAAGAGTTCAAGACTAGCTTAGGAAATACAGCAAGAACTTTGCTCTACAAAAAAACAAAAACAAAAACAAAAAACAAAACCAAGCAACAACAAAACCGAGAAAAATTAGCCAGATGTAGTGGTATATACACCTGTTATCTCAGCTACTCTGGAGGGTGAGGCAGAAGAATTGCCTGAACCAAGGAGGTTGAGGCCATGATTGAATTGTGATAGTGCCACTGCACTCCAGCCAGTGAGACTCCAACTCAAAAAAAAAAAAAAAAAAAAAGGAGGGTCATTGGTTTGTTAAGTTCTGGCTAGGCCATGTGATTTTTGAGCTATGACTGCCATGTTTTCCTAAGCTCTGGCCCTGCCTATCTGGGGAGGTGAATGTCCCCTTCTCTCTCTCTTAAATCTACTTTCTAAATAAACTGTATTTTCCAATTCAAAAAAAGAAGAAAAAGAAAGAGGAAAGAAAAAAAGAAAAGAAAAACTATGTTTTCCCCAATAATAGAGAATTCAGATACAACCAGTCTCTACCATTTGTTGTCAAAAATAGAAAGAAAATCATACTCTGCTGGTACACATTATTAAAAATGCAGAAACGGATGTCAACATAGCAAACTTAATTTAAAGTATCATGGAGGCTGGGTAGGTAGCTCAGCCTGTAATCCCAGCACTTTGGGGGTCTGAGGCGAGAGGATTGCCTGAGCCACCCAGGCAACTTGGTGAGACCTCGTCTCTACAATAAATCAAAAATTAGCCAAGCGTAGTAGCACGCGCCTGTAGTTCCGGCTACTTGGAAGGCTCAGGCGGAAGGACCACCGGAGCTCAGCAGGTTGGGGCTGCAGTGGCTGGAAGCGTGCCACTGCCCTCCAGCCTGGGTGACAGAGGGAGACTTCAACTCTAAATAAATAAATAAGTATCATGGAATTGGAAATCCCTTATTTGACCAATAAACTGAATCAACGGAATTTTAAATGATTGTCCAGGGTCACACAGCTGTTTAACAGCCTAAGCTTCCAGATGGAGACATGTACATTAAGAGTTCAATATGTAGCTGGGCTCGGTGGCTCAGCCTGTAATCCTGCGCTTTTGGGAGGCTGAGGTGAGTGGATTGCTGGAGCCCATGGGTTCGAGACCCGCCTGGGCAGGCGAGACCTCATCTCTACAATAAATCAAAAAATCAGCTGGGCCTGGTAGCGCACGCCTGTAGTTCCAGCTACTTGGAAGGCTGAGGCGGAAGGATCGCCGGAGCCCAGCAGGCGAGGTTGCGGTGGCCGGGAGTGGCCACTGCACTCCAGTCTGGGCGACAGAGTTAGACTTCAACTCAAAAAATAAATAAATAAAAGAGTTCAATATGTGTTTGGTCAGGCCCTTTCTGGGGTTCTACAATGCTGTGACTCTACAATGCTGTAACTCTCTGAGAACTCTGAGAACTCTATGATCACAGTGACACTCTACTGCCATTCTTTTAATTAACAAAAGCATTTAGTTGAACTAAAATGATTTCATTAAGATGCAGAAAATGCCACATTTAATCGCTAAAAATGGCATAATGTCTCATTCACTTTAAGAAAATTTTTATATTTAAAATGTTAATATTGAGACATTTTAGAGAATTGGAAACAAGGAAAGGCAATCAGTCTAGTATTGCATAATATTTGATATCTATTAACTTTGATCATATCATTGAACACATAGCAAATAACTATTGCTTCCTTCCACTAAAACACAGGTAGAAATTACTCTGTTTTCATCCTGCCATTCTAGTCATTTCTAGGATTTTTTTTTTTTTTTTTTTGAGTTGGAGTCTCATTTCATTGTCCAGGCTGAGTGTAGTGGCATGCTCACAGTCACCACAGTGTTAACCTGCTGGGCTCAGGCAATCCTGCCTCAGCCTCCAAGCAGCCAGGACTACAGGTGTGAGCTACCATGCCCAGCTAATTTTTTGATTTATTGTAGAGATGAGGTCTTGCCAAGTTGTCCAGGCTATTCTTGAACTCGTGGGCTCAGGCAATCTGCTCACCTTGGCCCCCCAAAGTGCTGGGATTACAGACTTGAGCCACCATGCCTGGCCGTTTTTGTTTGTTTGTTTTCATTGGAAAGATGTTTCTAACTGAGCATTTGTTGTCACATTGTAACCCACTGAAAATGTGCTCTGTACGTCAGAGGTCCCCAAACCCGGGCCACAGACCGATACTGGTCTGTGGCCTGTTAGGAACCAGATCAAAAGCAGGAGGTGAGCAGCGGGCAGGCAAGTGAAGCCTTTAAAAATTCTTATTCTTTAAAATTTTTTATTTTAAAGATGTGGGGTACAATTCAGGGTTAGGTATACAAACGTTCATTATGCAGGTATCCTTGTGGATGAGGCAGTTTCCTTCCCACTACTGCCAATCCCTTTCTTATAGTATTACGCAAGGTCTGCTTATGAGTGAGAACATGTGGTACTCGATTCTTTGGTTCTGTGATAGATCACTCAGTAAAGATGTGGAGTACGAGCCGGGATTAGGTGCATATGTGGTCATCGTACAGGTGAAGTTTGGGCCTCCCATTTGTCCTCACTTCGCCTGGTTTGGGATCAGGTACCCTTATTGATGTCATGTGCCCTTCTCCCCTGGCAGTGTCCTGCTACTGCCAATCCCTTTCTTGTAGTATTGTGATAAATGTTCAGGGTCCTCTTATGAGTGAGAACATATGGTACTCAGTTCCTTGTTTCTGTGATAGATCACTCAGTATGATGGAGTCTAAATCCATCCAAGAGACTGCAAAGTCCATAATTTTGTCCTCTTTATGGCTGCATCGTATTTGCAGCCACCCCCATCACTGGCATTACTGCCTGAGCTTTACCTCCTGTCCAATCAGCAGTGACATTAGATTTTCATAGGTGCATGAACCCTATTGTGAACTGGATCTAGGTGGCATGCACCTTATGAGAACCTAATGCCTGATGATCTGAGGTGGAGCTCAGGTGGTTAGGCTAGCGCTGGGGAGTGGCTGCATATACAGGCTAATATTAGCAGTGAGGTTTGACTGCTCAGAGACCGTAAGAAATCATTTGCTTGCAGACTCATGTCAAAACCCTATCAGTGAGTGGCAAATGAGTTGATGTACTTCAATTGTACAGCTGTATCTGGTGGCAGGCTTTAAGTAAGAATCCAATATTTATTTGTGTCTGTGTGTGGCCTGCCCATTCTTTTATTTACCACTTCTGTCTGCACCTTTTTTCCCCCTGTGGTGAGTTGTATAATTATTTTATTATATATAACAATGCAATAATAGGCCGGGCTCAGTGGCTCAGCCTGTAATCCCAGTACTTTGGGAGACTGAAGTAAGTGAATTGCCTGAGCCCGTGGGTTCAAGACCAGTCCAGGCAACTTGGTGAAACCTCATCTTTGCAATAAATAAAAAATTAGTCAGGCATGGTAGCTGAGGTGGAAGGATTGCCAGAGCCCAGCAGGTCGATGCTGGGGTGGCCGTGAGTGTGCCACTGCACTCCAGCCTGGACGACAGAGTGAGATTCCAACTCAAAAACAAACAAACACACACATAAAAGCCAATGCAATAATAATAGAGATCACATACACAATAAATGTTATGCACTTGAATTACCCTGAAACCTTACCCTTGCGCCACGTCCATGGAAAAATTGTCTTCAACAAAATCAGTCCCTGATGTCAAAAAGGTTTGGAACCATTGCTGTAAGTGCTTCCTGAAGAATGCAAGCTTGAAGCGAACTCTTTCAAATCCATGCATGAGGCATTGTTAGGATTTGCTATGAGTTCAACCCTAAGCTAGGCTTATGAGGAGGAAAAAGAAAGTTTGTGCTTGTTTTTATCACATGTGTTCAGTTGCCTGCTTTCAGCCCCTACCTCCCAAATCTTGGGAAGTCAATAATTGTATTAGAAGGCTGGAGCAATCATGATAAAATGTGGCATTTGCTCTGAAACTTTGTTTCAATATACTTTCCCACATAGTATCTCAATAACCCTAAGGTAGGCAAGAAAAAATTATTATGAGGCAACTGAGACTCAGAAAGTTTGGATGACCTGCCTGAAACCTGACAGAGGGCGGACCCAGGACTAAAATCAAGGTGGCTGGAAGTCTAGTTTTGGGTCACTCCTCATGACAAGGAAGTATTTATAAAGAGCTTGCTCAATTTCAAGCTTCCTTCAGCCTGGGGAATATTTCTGCTTTTGCCCACCTGATAACTGCAGGATTGGATCTCTGGCTTCTGGGTACCCATCCTTATCTGACATGTGTCCTGGCCACAACTTAGCCTACAGCATTCATGTACTTTCTTGTGTTCTGATCTGTCTGTTGGTGCTTTGATATGTTAATCATCACTATCTTACTCCCTCAATTTTATTTTTGGAGAAATTGGAAGAAACAGTTTAAAAACTTTGGCGTATAAGACTTTGATCCTGATTCTTCATTCTCAGTGTCAACCTTTGCCTATACTTCAAAAACGATGGCATTAGACTAGGAAAATAGTATCATTAGTATTTACTGAGCATCTAAAGTGCTAGACATAAAACTAAGATCATTGAATGTTTCCAGTGTCATACCGAGATGGGGACTACAGGGCTTTGAACCCAGGCAGTCTGCTCCAGAACCTAAAACTTAGTCATGACAGTGCCATTGTCTCCCATGACGCTATTCTTGCTAGTTTTGTGTAACATAAACATTTAGAAATCTCTTTAAAATTATGAGATTTTGGATTTTATTCCTCTCCTGTGGCTTAAGCACCAAATAAGACCATACCTAATGAACAGCTGCAATTGATATTTTCATCTTAATTGGAGATTAAATATCAAAGACATTGTTCTGTTTGCATGATTTATGATGTCCTAACTTTCCCAGTTGTTCGTTTCAAATGGATTTTTTTTTTGGTAAGTTGTGGGAGAAAAGAAAACCATGGTAGATTTTAAAAGTGTGTGTGGGAAATTAACTAAACATATTAAAAAGATCACTCACCCATTGTTAGCATTTTTTTTTTACTCCTGAAACAACGACAACCACATGAACAAATGAGACTATTTTTTCTCTTTTACCTTTGTTGTACTTTTTTCCTTGAAAATAGGCCCATTAGTAAAGACATACAAAAGGGAAATTTAGGTGTCTCAAGACAAATTATGCTAAAACTTTTTGTAAAGAAGCAGTTTTATCAAAACAAATTTGCATATAAAAATAACTACCAAATTAGCACATTAGGGGAGTGTAGCCATTAGGCATGTTTTTATTATGCAATAATTTATCCATGAACAGTTTATACTGTATTTCACATCCATATTATAGTGTTTTCTCCTGTCACTGGGAGTACTCAAGCAGAGCTGAAAGATACTCATCAATCAGGAAAGTTCCAGAAGGGATTTTGCAGTGAGTGGAAAGTTGTATTCTCATTCTTACAAGTCCCTTCTCATTTGAAGACTCTATAATTTCCAACTCAGCCAGCTGAAATAAGGTCAACCTCCTTGGACTTGATTCCATAGTGAAGGTGGTATGTAGTGGTAGGCTATATGGGCTGTGGAGCCAGTCTGCCTGGTTTTGCTGTTGGCCTTGACCACTTACTTGCTGCATGACCTTGGGCAAGTTATGTCTCCTGTCTGTACCTCAGTTTTCTCATCTGTAAAATGAAGACATGAATAATACCAACCTTGTAAAGTTATTGTGAAGATTAAATGTGTTAATGTAAGTAAAATGCTTAAAATGGTCGCTGGCACGTGATAAATATTCTATGTCTTGGATGTGCTATTATTTCCACAAAACGATGGGGCTAGGTTTTTCATTTTATTCTATTTTATTTTATTTTGAGTTGGGGTCGCACTCCATCACCCAGGCTGGATTGCAGTGGCATGCTCACAGCCACCCCAGCGTTGACCTGCTGGGCTCCGGTGATCCTTCCACCTCAGTCTTCCAAGTAGCTGGAATCGCAGGCACGCTCTATGATGCCCAGCTAATTTTTTATTTATTGTAGAGACAAAGTCTTGCCAAGTTGCCTGGGCTGGTTTCAAGCCCATGGGCTCAGGCAATCCGATTACCTTGGCTTCTCAAAGTGCTGGGATTTTAGGCTAAAATACCGAGCCTGGCCTAAATTGTTCATTTTAAATGAACAACCTTATCTGGTCCTTCTTGTTGTCTCCAACAAGAGACAAATGGTAGCCCATTCTGCATTTAATTAAGAAGAGGTTAGGGCTCATATCTCATCTGAAGTAAAGAAAATAAGAAGAGAAGGGGAGGAGTAAAATGAATTATTTTATTTAAAGGGAGTGGAGAAATGCCTGATGGTCATGGGGAGAAATGAACATTCCATGGGCCTAGTGATATTGGGAATGAAAGTATGGGACCACCATAAATCTCTGTAAGCTCTGGCTCCCTCCTCAGTCTGGGAGAGGTGCATCCCCTTTTATTTTCTCCTCTAATCTACTTTTAAAATAAATCAACTTTCCAATAAAAAAAGAAGTATGATAAGAGGAGAGAAAAGGAGATGGTACCTTTTCTCATCACACACACATCACACCGAGAGAGAGAGAGAGAGAGAGAGAGAGAGAGAGAGAGAGAGAGAGATGGATATGCATGCATATATTCCTCAGCAAACACTTTTGGGGATTACTGCTCTATCTGCACCTTAAAGTTTCTACTTTAAAGTAAGTATTCAGTTCTAATATTGACCTATGCCAAATTGCCTTCAATTTGGCAGTTCAAGTCCACAAATTTGCCCTGAGCCCCTGCTAAGTACCAAGTGCTATGGAAGCAATGAATGCCACTTAGGGTGCTGGGTCTAGAAGGAGAAGTCTGACAGGCAACTGTAGTACCCATAGTTTGTATTAGTGCAGAAATGATATGATCAGTTTCTATGCAGAACACTATGGAAGCTCAGAGGAGGACACTTAACTGAAGACCATAGGGACAGGAAAGACTTCCAGGTAGAGGTGAAAGCTTAAATTAGACTTGAAGCAGGCATCAGACTGATGAAGAAAGTAAGTTGAACAAACCAAATCAAACCAAAACAAAACAAAACCCAAGGAAATTAGACTAAGAAATGTATTAATTCCATCCATAAACTTTGAAAATAGAGTGGCCTAAAAGTGAATCTTGCTTCTGCTGTGGATTTGCTATGTGACATTGGACAAGTTTGTTAAATTCTCTGAACATCAGTTTAGTCATCTCTGTGATGGTCTCTGTCTTACTGTGATTCTAAGAATTAAGGAAACAATGTATGAGCACCTCATATCCTTGGGCCTCACATAAAGACTGTGTGCGGGTTTATTTTGAATATCTGTGGTATTAAATCACTCATACTAAAACATAAGAAAAGGGGAAGTGGTGATTTATTGAATTTAAATTAGGAAATAATGCCAAGGAACGCCAAGATCAGCATAATACACTCCATGTTAAGGCTCATGTGTCTATTCTTGCCAGAGACTAACTCAGAGCCTGGATAGAAAATAATTGGCCAAAGTCCACTACATTCCATCTAATGATGTGCCCGCAGTGGGCTGAGGGTGGAATGGGGGGAGGGGGAAGGGGGGAGGGAGGTTTTTGGCAACTCACCTTGTCTAGTGCCCTCCTGTTATAATGACAAAGTTCCAGTCCAAACTCAAAATGGAAAGAACGGTCATTCAGATTCACCTTCCCAATGACTATGGCATTTAATCTGTCCACAAAAGTGAAATGCAAACTATTGATCTGTTTTATTAGCACCATCTGTATTTTCACCTTAGAAAGATGAAGCAAAACAGGGGTCTGGAAGTCAGTCTACAGTATGATCACAGCTCTCCTATGAGTTGGGTACTCTTTATTTGTTCTTTCTAATGGGTATTGCAACTGACAAGACAGTTCGGTCTCACTCACAAATGAAGAACCCGAAGCACAATGGGTAACTTCACAGAGGCCCCACAGCTCCTAGGTGGGAAGCCACCAGAAAGCAGATCAGCTAATTTCAAAGCTGCTTGATGCATCCCAGACTAGTGTCCTTGTCATTCTGTCATTCTGTAGGGAGATACTACATGTGGTTAAAGAGCTTCCGTACCCCCAGAACCTAGGGAAGGCCATTCTTCCTCTTTTTGCTTCTGTGGTGATGCTACCATGAGGTTGTCATCTTCTTGTAAGTTATGAATTTTCCCAGAGAAAAGAAGAGGACAGTCAACATGAGAGAGAAGACTAGTTGGAACTCTTCAGAGGTGAGTGAAGGTAAGAACCTGACCCAACAGTGAGTTTAGTCATGCCATATTTCTGCTTCACAAATCATTCCAGATGCAGATGCAGCCTCTTTAAAAAGAGAGGGGAGCCGGGCTCGGTGGCTCAGCCTGTAATTCCACGCCTTTGGGAGGCTGAGGTGAGTGGATTGCCTGAGTCCATGGGTTTGAGACCCGCCTGGGCAACGAGACCTCATCTCTACAATAAATCGAAAAATCAGCCGGGTGTGGTAGCACATGCCTGTGATTCCAGCTACTTGGAAGGCTGAGGTGGAAGGATCGCCCGAGCCCAGCAGGTTGAGCTGTGGTGGCCGGGAGCGGCCACTGCACTCCAGTCTGGGTGACAGAGTGAGACTCCAACTCAAAAAAAAAAAAAAAAAAAGAGGGGATTCTCTGATTGTGAGGATGTATATTAACTTCTTAGGTGGAGTGGGACACCTTTAAAAAGACCTTGGTTCAAATTCTGTCTCTGCTACTTAATAACTGTGATTTAACCCCAGCCTCATCTACTTATCTTCTAAATGAAATTAATAGTATTTACTTCACTTTAATCTTCTGTAAAATGATGATAATGCCTACCTCCCTAGGATGGTTGTGAGGATGAAATGAGAATAAAACTAACAGTGGGAAATACGCCCTGTAGTTACCTATTAATATTTTTATGATATTATTTTCATTAGCCATGTGATAACACTCATATATAAAGTACCTGAAAGTGATAGATGATCAATAAGTGACAGTTATTGCTAATAACAGATCATACTTTTGTGTTGGTGCTGGAAGAAATGAATGGGGTGCCATGAGAAGAAAGTCTAATTCCATGACAGTTAACAAATGTAACTATTTAAACAACCCAGCAATTTAAAAAATCAAAACTAGAAGGAAAAGAATCCTAGCCTGAGTCAACCAACTTGTTACCAGAATTTAGTTATTAGGAATTGCTACAGTATAAATATGGTCTTTAAAGATTTTTAAAAACGTGTGTGTGTGTGTGTGTGTGTGTGTGTGTGTGTGTGTGTGTGTGTGTGTGTAATTCTTTCTTTTGTGTTTACCAAAGTCCATTTGAAGAGAGGAAAGTCCAAGGAAGAGAGGAATAGAAATTTACATTTTTATTTACTTAGTTTTGCTTTGTAAAAGAAAAGAACCCAGGTCAGGTCTTAACTCTACTCACCTCCGAAGAATTCCAAGTAGTACTTTCCTTTCCCTTTTTGGGTGGTGCTTTGTCTATGTGTATGGTGGGGGGGAAAATGGGGACCAGACATTGCAAGGGTGATGAGGACAGAATTAAAGCACCTAAAGAAAGTGAGACCAATTTGGGGGAGAGAGTGAGGCTCCTTTGTAGTTAACCTTCCTGTTCCTGAAAGCCATTCTGCTTGTTTCTTTGCCCTGTCCAGGATCTTAGTGGAGCTCAATTCATTATGTGGTCAAACTCCCAAGCCACTGCTGACTGGTGAGATGGCTGGAGCCCAGTGGGTTGGCCTGAAGGATTGCGTGAGGGGCCCTGAAGCAATGAATCCCTGGGATGGAGGCAGGGCAGCTGGGTGGCCAGAAAGCATAGCATCCCTGAAACTGTGATCATTTGCAAGGATTGTTGCCCATAGTGAGTCACCTGACCTATGAACAGAGACTGAAGGGGGGTATGCCAGCTGGAGGCAGATGTGGGAGGTGGGGTGCTGGGGTAGTCCAGTATGGAAATAGGGAATTCTCTTCAGGACACAAGGACTCACAGCTTATGTCTATCCATAGAGCCCGCAGATCGAGACTGCGGTGGCCGGGAGCAGCCACTGCACTCCAGTCTGGGCAACAGAGTGAGACTCCAACTCAAAAAAAAAAAAAAAACAAACATCTACTCATCTACCTAACTCTATGTGTAGGTGTGTTTTGGAGTAGGGTGGAAACCATATTCGTCAGTGTTGTCCAGAGAGACAGAACCAACAGGAGATATATCAATATTTATATTGGTATTGATACCAATATTGGCATTGATATAGATAGATAAATGAAAGGGAGATTATTAGGGGAATCGGCTCACTTGATTATGGAGGCTGGAAGTCTCATGAAAGGCCATTCACAAGACCCTGAGATGCTGGTAATGTGGCTCAGTTCAAGTTCAAAGGTTTCAGAAACAGGGAAGCCAGTGGCATAATTCTCACTTCAAGGCTGAAGTCCTGGGAACCCGGGGGGCTGCTAGTGTAAGATTTAGAGTTTGAAGGTCAGAGAGTCTGGGGTGCTGCTGTCCAAGGCAGGAAGAGGATAGTTTCTAGCTTTAGGAGGGGAGGGGGGAGGGAAGGAGGAAGAGAGGGGGAAGAGATAGCAGGGTGGGGTGGGGTGTGGAGGGAGAGGCAGAGAAAGAGAGAAAATAACCTTTTGTCTACCTTTTTTGTTCTATCTGAGCCCCCAGCAGTTTGGATGGTGGTGCCCACACTGAGGGAGGATCTTCCCCACCCAGTCCACCAACTCAGGTGCCAATCTCTTCTGGAAACACCCTCACAGACACACCCAGAAATAATGCTTTATCAGTTCTGTAAGTATTCCTTAATCTAGTCGAGTTGATATCTAAAATTAACCATCTCAGGGACACTGCTATTTTTAAACCTACCTAGAATTTGTGCCTAATACTCTAGAGATTGAGACAGAACTCATTTTTGGAGAAACTAACCTTGTGATTGAAAAAACACTGTAATAGACTTATTGGTTATTCAAAGATAGGGCCATGCTTCTATTCTGGAAGAAACAGATTAAGACAGAGAAAAGCTAAGCTTCTCACCAGAGATTTTTTTTTCTCTAATAGAATTTATAGCTTTCTTGGGGGAGAAGCAGACCAGGAGAGAGTGAAGACAGGCAGAGTAGAGATAAAGGGGCTTGTGGAGAGGAGGAGAAATGGACTTCGGCATCATAGTGGCAGGCAGGAGGTTAAGAGCATCGTTTAATCGTAAGGGATTCATTTGACAGGGTTATTACCAGTGGGCCTTAGGTGCAATAATATAGAGTTTTCTATTTCCTTTTCTGTGGTGTTGTGGTTTGGTTGTTTGTCCTGTCCAAACTCTATGTTGAAATTGGATCCCAGTGTTGGAGGTGGGACCTTATGAGAGGTGTTTGGGTCATGAAGGAGGATCCCTCATGAATAGATTAATGCCCTCTCTTGGGCGCAAGTGAGTTCTCATTCTATTACTTCTCAATAGAGATGGTTGTTAAGAAGAGCCTGGCCCCCCTCTCTTCCCACACTTACTGTCCTGACACATGATCACTGCACATGCCAACTCCCCTTTGCCTTCTGCCAGGGGTGGAAGCAGTCTGAGGCCCTCACCAGATGCTGATGCCCAATCTTGAACTTTCCAGCCATCAGAATTATAAGCCAAATAAATCTTTTTTCTTTATAAGGGTATTCCTTTATAGCAACTCAAAATGGACTAAGACCTATGGCGTAATGCCTCATGTGTTCTCAAACCAACCCTCAGTAAAGTTGTGACACCTTCTATGGCTGGTGTCAGCTATGTTGTTGGAGTAAAGGGCAGAGATGGTGCCCATATGGGACAGACAAGTAACAGGAAATGAGGTCAGGAGACAACAAGAGTTGGTTGGTGGTGATACTTAAGCAGAAATTCCAAACCAAGGTAAACCATTTGCCTATAAATTCTCAGAAGTTCTTGGGAAAGAAGACTGGATATCTCTTGGTCACACAGAGTGGGGTTCAGATTATTTGACAGAGACATTGTCATAGACATTTGCCATCTGGGACACTCTGATGCCCACAGACCCACTTTTCATGTTTAGGGAGGTCCCCCACTGTATGAGTCTCCATGAGAGTTAGAGCCATCGCCATGATGGACGTCAGACAGGCCAGTGACTTGTTTTTCTGGTCCCACTCCCTTGCCCTGGAGTGGGGGCATGTAGCCCGGGCTTGGCCAATCAGGCAAGGACTTTGAGTTGAAAGCTAGTGAGCTGAAGAAGAGGGATAGTGGAGAAGAGTCTGCTCTAGAGAATGGGGTGGGTGAGGTGAGGAACAGCTAAAACCAGTTTCCTGGCAGCAGGAAAAAGTAGAGTTGGTAGAACTTTTTAGTTTAGTATCTCCAAGAAGTAGATGCCAAGATGGAATTAGAGGTGCAAGAGGTTTATTAGAGAAAATGACTCTGGAGGATGAAGAAGAAAGGAGTGGGCATCTATGAGACATCTTCAGACTGAGAGACTGGTCTGACAACTGTGAAAGAAGAAAGGAAAGGAAAGATTGGTGGGAAGAGCCTCAGATTGCAGCACAATTCTGAGTAAACTGGCTTGGTCAATGGATGGTCTCTAAGCAAAAGCTGTGTTATTCATCTCTTGTTGCTGCTGTAACAAATTACCAGACACTTACAACACAGTTTTCCTCCTGATTAATAATAATAATAAGTAACAACTTACTTATTAGGCTCTAATATTTTTCTCATGTTTTATAAAAAACACTACTGACTCCTTATTCCTCCTCTCTCCTGTGCCTGCCACTTCTACTGAACAACCTGGGAATTTCTCCCCATACTCCACTGATATAGAGTTGAAATTGAAAATGCATATATTTAAGGTGTACAATTTGATGATTTGATATACGTGTGAGGGGAGATGTTGGTCAAGGGGTACAAAGTTTCAGTCATATAAGATGAGCAAATTTTGGAGATGTAATACACAATAATGTGAATATAGTTATCGATATTGTATAATATATCTGAAATTTGCTAAAAATGTGGATCCTAAGTGTCTTCAACCACACAAAAAGTAAAAAATGAATAAATAAAAGAATGGTAACTATGCGGGGTGAAGAGAATGTTAATTAGCTTGATTATGGTGAACACCACAAATCTGTTATCTTATAGTGCCAGAGGTGAGAAGTCTGAAATGACTCTTGGTGCTAAAATCAAGGAGTGGACAGGACTGGTTCCTTCTGAGGGACTCAAGGCATCTGGGTCTTGCCTTTTTCATCTTTTAGAATGGGGTGTCTAACCTTTTAGCTTCCCTAGACCACATCGAGTAAAGTGGAATTGTCTTGGGCTGCACATCAGTTATATAATATAGTTAGTGTATATACATAATAAGACTTCCTTTTAAAATATTTTTTACTTTAAAGTTTAGAAAAATGAGACCAATATAAAATGAGTGGGAAATTTGGCTTTGTTTTTGTAAAACTAATCTATCAATGTCTGGTTGGATAGAAGTGGTTCCAATCCTTAATGGATTCTCAAGGTGCTCATCAGAAATATTTGTTTGAATTTTGCTCTTTGTATGCTTCATAATTGAAAACAACTGGATGGATGCGGTGGTTCAAGTCTGTAGTCCCAGCACTTTGAGAGGCCAAGGCAAGGGGATTGCCTGAGCTCATGGGTTTGTGACCATTACTAGCTGTCCTGGGCCGTATGTGGCCTACAGGCTGTGAGTTGGACATGCCTGTTTTAGAGGGTGCCAGCATTCCCTGGCCTGTGGTCACATCACGCCAACCTCTACTTCTATCATGCCATCTCCTACTCCCCCCTCTGATCTCCTGCCTCCCTTTCAAAAGGATCCTTGTGGTTACATAAGGCCTACCGGGGTCATCTAGGATGCTCTCCCCAGACCACATGCATAAGGTCTCCTTTGCCATCTAAAATAATATTCTCAGGTTCTGGGGACTAGGACATGGCCATCTTTGGGAGGCCATTTTCCAGTCGACCACAGTTCCCAGTTACAGAAATCTTGCAACAGGCAGGAATGGGCAATTTCCCCTAGGAGACTCCGTTACCTTTTGTGAGCAGCCCCAGAGAAGCAAGATCTCAGTGATGATGGGACAGCAGCTACAGGCTTTAGTCAACTCTGCTTCCTACAGCAGAGTCTTCTGAGGGAACACTGAGGAGAGTAACTCCACAGACGCCACATTGTGGATCTGGTTTCCTGTGCAGGAAACAGGAGTGCAAGCTCTAGTATCCAATGTCCAAGGGTGTCTGCAGAAGTGCCCGCTGCTTGCATTCCTGTGGCATGATTGGCCCTTTGGCTCTGGATACCGAGGCTCTCTTTCCTTTTGCCTGTTTTCTGAACTTTCTTCTCAAAATGTCTTGGTGTTTCTGTGAGTTCCTTGGTCGCCTTATAATGAATTTTGTTTCTACTTAACCAGAGTCAGTGTGGCTGGTCGTTATTGGTTTAGTATAACCTAATGAAGTCAGGGTGCTCTGTTACTGAAAGGAAAAGGGGAAACAATGGCTTCAGCTGAGCAAATGGTCACAGGGCAAGAAACTAAATTTTGCAAGCTTCCTTGTGGCTGGACTTAGCTGTGTGGCTAATTTCTCATCAGAGAAACATGAGCAGAAGTGACGTGTATAACTTCCATGTCACTTCTTCAAAAAGAATACACTCGTATTCCCTTTCTCCTCTCACCCCCTCTTATGGGCTCCATATATCTGTGGTATTGAGGAACTGGCTTTGTTCAGTGAAAAAGAGCAACATTTGAGATCATAGGACAGCTCAAGGGATATAGCCAGCCTCCTCAATGACTTCATAGAGCTGACTCAACTTCCTACGTTAGAGCATCTGTGTTCCTCTGGACTGATACCTGAGAGAGAATGAAATCTATATTGTTTGAACCATTGTGTTTTCAGGTCTCTTTTGAAAGCACCAAGACTATTCTAGGTTCAGTATAACCTAATGAACACAGCCCATTTCTGTTTAGTCATCCTGAGTAGCTGAGAAATAGCAATCAGGAGTGATGCCAGGACCTCAGGAAAAGGAGACAGGGAAGGATTCTGGGATGGATTGTCTGGAAAACTGGGTATCAGGGCAATAAAATTTCAAGTCTATAGCAGTATTGGGGAATGAGAATTTGTTAGCCTATGACTTACAGGGGTAGGACATCAATAGTTTTAGGAGTTCAAGTAGCCACTGCAACTGAATAGCATGGATGGAAAGAGTCACACAAGGACTGTTGGGTGGCTTGGTTAATATTAACAGTCAGGAGTAGCTTAAATAAGGAAAATAACAAACTCAAATCACTGCATTCTCAGCTCAAGGCACAGTCAAGAAAAAAAAAAGGGAATCATACATAACTATGCTAAAATAATCTCTGGCAGCAGGGCCAAAATAGCTGCAAACCAAATGCAATGGTTAATTCTGAATTTTGCTTTGATCTGTTGAATTCTCAGCCTTGCCAGTAGAACACTGAACATAAAAATGTGGAACCCTGAGGACTGAAATGGGGACCTATGGAAGGATTCAGAGACTGCAGAGAATTTTGGTCCTCCATTGCCACTTCCCCTCTGTGGGTCACAGAGGAACATATGTGCATAGGTCACAGTTCATGAGGCCCTATAAAGAAGCCAGCCTTTGAAAATTCCAGTGAATTTTAACAGCATCATGGAGAAAATGTCTCAGTCCTGTCCGGATGAACTTCAGCTATCTGAAGAGGCTGTTCTTGTCTTCTCTGAAAACCCTGTAATAACCTCTCTGAGGACTTACTCCACAAGGAAATGTCAATTTTCATTTCCACATAGCCAACATCCTTCATTTTCTACAGTGCTATAATTAAAATGCCAGCATTCTTGGGGGGCAGGGGCAGTTCCAAAGTCAATATCAAAAGAAAAGCCTTTATAGAACATAATTATTTTTTCCCTATTTTATACTAGCAAAAATATCTGTGGAAGATGTTTGGGGAATAGATTATGGGGTGCTATGTCAAGGAATAAAGAAAATAACAAACTCAGATCATTACAAGGCAGAAAAAAAGTAATTTTACAGTGAAGAAACTTGACCCACACTTCTTCAGCCAGGTGACTGAGGTCAGTATTAACAGTCATAAACTCTGTTGATAATTGGATATAATGTGATGAAAATGGCATTTTACATTTGTAATCTTTTCCCCCAAATTCATAACCCAATTCTAATTATGAGAACATCATCAAATTCTGATGGAGGAACATTGTGAAATTTTCCTGGCCCTACTCAAAACTGCCAAGGAATGCCAGGCACAGTGTGCACCTGCAATCCTAGCTACCTGGGAGGCTGAGACCAGAGGATTGCTTGAGCTTTGAGTTTGAGACCAACCTGGGCAGCACAGCAAGACCTTGTCTCAAAAGTAGTGTATGAGAACATACACTAAATTAAATTGAAGAGAATCTGTCTTCATCCTCCCACCTCAGTCTCCCAGGGAGTGGTTTTCTAGAACATTCACTAGGTTCTACTCAAAGAGTTAATCAAACCAATCTAACATTCATGAGGAAATTGCAAAAATTATTGTCAAGGGCAACCCCCTTGGATTCCCTCCCACTGTGAAAGATTTTCTGTCCTCTCAATAAATCCTGCTGTAAAAAAAAATAGTGTCAAATTAAATATTGGAAGCATATAGTAGCTTGGTAGCCCTATGTAACTTTCTTTTTTCCTTTTTCTTTTTTTTTTTTTTTTTTTGAGTTGGAGTCTCACACTGTCACCCAGGCTGGAGTGCTGTGGCACAATCATGGTCACCCTAGCATCGACCTGCTGGGCTCTGGTGATCCTTCGGCCTCAGCCGTCCAAGTAGCTGGAACTACCATGTCCAGCTATTTTTTTTTTTTTAATTGTAGAGGCAAGGTCTCACCAAGTTGCCTAGGCTAGTCTTGAACCCATGGGCTCAGGCAATCCACTCGCTTTGGCCTCCCAAAGTCCTGGGATTACAGGCTGAGACACCACGTAACTTTCTGATTTGACTGGAGTGGAACATGGATGAATGTTAGCTCAGTGGATTATGGTAAAACTTAAACACTCGAAGACTGCAATGGCAATTTCTACTCCTGATGAAGTCTCCTTACTGGAAGAAATTATTAGAGCCTATTACCGCTTTTGTTTATTGTTTTTTTCTCTATCCCAAGGGCTGGCAGATGGTTTTTTGTGCAAGGCCAGATAGTATAACTGACTGGTTCTATAGACCATATGGCATTGACTACACCTACTCAACTTTGCCACAGGCAGCCACAGGCTGGGCATAAGCAAATGGGTGTGATGTGTTCTAATAAAACTTTATTTACAAAAACAGGCAGGAAGAACACCAATAGCAGCAAGCACATCTAGTGTTCATATCTTGGTTACTAATATCATTCTCCGATAAAAGAAACTAGAGCTCCCTGGAGAAATGGCTGACTCTAGAACTGAGGTAAGAAATATGTAAAATGAAGCATCTTGCAGTGTCAAAAAAGTAAGGATGTGCTCAAAACAAAACAAAAATCGTCATCAGCACCACCACCAAAACACACACAAATACACACACATTGATGGGGGATGTCAGGGCACAGGAGCCAACTTAAAGAGCTCCCAATGGTACAGCTGAAACAAGTTGAACAAGAAAATAAAATAGGCCAGGCGTGGTGGCTCAAGTCTGTAATACCAGTGCTTTGGGAGGCTGAGGTGAGAGAATTGCCTGAGCCCGCGGGTTTGAGACCAGCCTGGGCAACATGGTGAGTCTTCATCTCTACAATAAATCAAAATGTTAGCTGGGTGTGGAGCACGCACTTGTAGTTCTGGCTACTTGGAAGACTGAGGCAGAAGGATCGTGGGAGCTCCGCAGGTCGATGCTGGGGTGCCACTGCAATCCAGTCTGGGTGTTGGAGTAAATAAAGTAGTATGGGAGCATAACTCAAACTATAAAGTCAATCTTCATGAGCCTATACTGATATAAATAATGATTGAATAAATTAATAACTGGCTAGATAGGTTGACTCATACCTGTATTCTCAGCACTTTGGGAGGCTGAGGTGGGAGGATTGCTTGAGCCCGGTAGTTCAAACCAGTTTAGGCAACATCGTGAGACTTCGTCACTACAAAAAAAAAATTAGCCTGGCATGGTGGCATGTACCTGTAGTCCCAGCTACTTGGGAGACTGAGGCGGAAGGGATTGCCTAAGTCTAGGAGGTTGAAGCTGTGGTGAGCTGTGATTGTGCCATTGCACTCTAACCTGGGTGACAGAGTGAGACTCTGACTCAAAAGTAAAAAATTTAAAAAATAATAGGATAAGAGACAAATCTCTCATGTATAAGAACTCCAAAATTGTTACACGGATACTCCTTTCTTAAGGTAGGGAGCATAACTGCCTTCTTGTTAGTGTGGGCTGTGCATGGTGACTTCTCTACAGAGTACAGTAAGGAAAGGGAGAAAAAAGTAATTTTTACAGTGAAGAAACTTGACCCACACTTCTTCAGCCCCGTGACTGAGGTCAATATCAACAGTCATAAACTTTGTTGATAATTGGATATGATGTGATGGAAATAGTACTTTACATTTGTAATCTTTCCCCCCAAATCCATAACATCATTCTAATTATGAGAAGGTCATCAGATTCCAAAGAAGGAACATTGTGCAATATTCCTGACCGCTGCTCAAAACTGTCAAGGAATGCCAGGCACAGGAGTGTGTATCTGCAATCCTAGCTACTCGGGTGGCTGAGGCAGGAGGATCGCTTGAGGCTTGAGTTAGAGACCAGCCTGGGCAGCACAGTAAGACTCTGTCTCAAAAGTAAAAATAAAAACTGCCAGGGTCATCAAAAGTAAAAAAAAAAAAATCTGAGAAACGTTTCATAACTATGGCAGCCTAAGGAAATGTGACAAATAAATGTAATGTCGTACCATAGATAGTATCTTAGAACAGAAAAATGACATTAGGTAAAAATTAAGAAAGTTGGAATATCACAGCTGGAAAGAATCACACAAGGACTGTGGGTAGCAGGGCTAATACTTACAATCAGGAGTAGCTTAAATAAAGAAAATAAAAACTCAAATCACTACATTCTCAGCTCAAGACACAGTCAGAAAAAAGGGAATCATATATAACTATGCTAAAATAATCTCTTGCAGCACAGCCAAAATAGCTGCAAACCAAATGCAATGGTTAATTCTGAATTTTGCTTTGATCTGTTAAATTCTCAGCCTTGCCAGTCGAACATTGAATATAAAAAAGATTATTTAGTAATGGTGTATAAATATTGGTTCATTAATTGTAACAAATGTACCATACTAATAGAAGATGTTAAGAATAGGAGAAACTAGATATATTGGAAACTCTCTGTGCTAACTGCTCAATTTTCAATAAGTATAAGACTGCTCTGACAATTAAAGTCTATTAATAACATTTTAATAGGCGAGGGCTGGGCACGGTGGCTCATGCCTGTAATTTCAGCACTTTGGGAGGCCGAGGCAGGAGGATCACTTGAGCCTGGGAGTTTGAGATCAGGCTGGGCTAAATAGTGAAACCTTGTCTTTACCAAAAAATAAAAAATAAAATGAAATAATTATCCAAGCATGGTGGTGTGTGACTGTAGTCCCAGCTACTAGGGAGGCTGAGATGGGAGGACTGCTTGAGTCCAGGAGTTGGAGGCTTCTGTGAACCAGGATCATACCACTGCACTCCAACTTGGGCAACATAGTTAAATAAAAATAAAATTAAAAGACAGCAAGTTATATTTTGCCTTCAGATTCCACTTTGCTGACACCTGCTCTATCCCATTAAGCAGAGAAAATAGTCAAATTTTCTTTCACCTGGTAGGCATAGTACAACACCTTTATTATTTTGTCTCAGGGCTCTACCAAATTTCAAGCATTATACCACAATACAGCAGATAAGTACCTCGAACATCTCATCATCTCATAAAACATCACAGAGTTACAGGTGCACGAAATTGATGACCTCCTGATGATGGGAGTTGAAGAGTGGAAATTAAGTGGTACCCTAGATGTCTTGATAAGATAGATGTCTGTAAGAGGGAAGGGAATATACCCCATAAAAGTATACGAAGGACGCTACCACTTCAGTGACGCTTCCAGGAATCTCATAGTCTGGTGATATTGGAATATCATCTTCAAAGGGAGTATATTTGGTACATATTTTAGCCCCACCTTTTATAGCAGGCACTCTCTGGGTACTTTGATTTTTTTTTGTTTGAGTTGGAGTCTCACCCTGTCGCCTAGGCTGGAGTGCAGTGGCACACTCACAGTCACTGCAGTCTAGACCTGCTGGGTTCAGGTGATCCTTCCACCTCAACCTTCCAAGTAGCTGGAACTACAGGCATGCGCCACCACACCTGGATAACTTTTTAAAATTTATTGTAGAGATGAAGTCTTGCCAAGTTGCCCAGGCTGGTCTCAATCCCCTGGATTCAGACAATCTTCTCACCTCGACCTCCCAAAAGACTGGGATTACAGACTTGAGTCACTGTGCCCAGCAATTAAAAAAAAAAATTATATGAATGCAGTTTGGCTATCTTGTCTTTTTTTAAAAAAATGTATTCTATTTTTCAAAATTTAATTTGATTTATTTTAGACTTGTGGGGCACAAGTGGGGGCTTGCTACATAAGTAAGCTGCATGCAGGTGAAGTTGGGGCTTCCAGCTGGCAATGACAAACATTGGAGAGAGGAAGCCACATTTAGCAAGGGATGCTGGGAAAACCAGCTCGCCACATGCAAAAGAATGAAACTGGACCCCTACTTATCACCATATTACAAAAATCCATTGAAAATGGATCTTTGAATATTGTAGACAGTATTTTACAATTGAATGTGTTGCTCTGGCCCACGTACAGAGTGACCTGAAAGGCTTCTTAGGCTCACACAGGATGTAAGGAACAAAGAACAATTCATGGTGGCAGTGAACAGGTCATATGGTAAGATTATACTGGAAAGGAAGACAATTTGGGAAAAGTCCAAATAACCCGAGCTAAACTACTGGAGAACTAAAAATCATTGCTATTGGGGATGCAGCAAAAGCTTTTGTCATAACATCTACTGACTTAGCTGTTGTCTCCAGCGGTTGGCCGTGCTCATGATTCAGGTCTTCCAATTCGGCTCATCGCCACTCATTTTTCTCTTCTTCTAGAATGAATTATCTTCTCTCTCTTGGCTTCTGTTACTACTATA
The DNA here is from genome assembly GCA_027257055.1 of Cephalopachus bancanus. Taxonomy (NCBI): domain Eukaryota; kingdom Metazoa; phylum Chordata; class Mammalia; order Primates; family Tarsiidae; genus Cephalopachus; species Cephalopachus bancanus. Next base: position 7,128,004 of record JAPVLO010000010.1, on the reverse strand, counting down.
GTTGAACAGCGTTAACCTCCTTTATATCTCTCTAGATTTCTGTTTTCTCATAACATTTTCCGCCACCTGGGTTTTGCCTACTGCCTCCTTTTTGTGCGTGTGTCTCTTGACCTCTCTCACCTACTGACTCTCTCTGAATCCTTTGCATTCAATCTCTTTTGCATTTCTGATTGGGTGGTTAACTCTCGTCCAATGTCCTTTCATGGCAGAGCTCTTGGACACCCTCACAGGCTTTGGGAGAACCCACGGAAGGGAACAACAGCCATCCCTGGGCCAGTCAGAGTTGACTGTGGCTGTGATGTCACATGATACAAACACACTGACCTTAACACAAAGGGTCTTTGGGGAGAGCCTGGGTTGTGGCAGTCACTTTGAAGCTTCTCAGAATGGGGACATGGTGGCTAGGAGGCCCCTTTGCTGCCTGTCTAGGGCAATCCTTAATGCCCTCTAAGAGTTAAGGGGAAAAAATAGAAACTCCTGGTGACTTTAAGCTCAAGCATTTTTTTTTTTTTTTGAATCAGAATCTCACTCTGGAGTTCAGTGCATGATCACTGCTCACTGTAGCCTCCAACTCCTGGACTCAAGCAATTCTGCTGTCTCAGCCTCCCAAATAGCTGGGACTAAAGGCATGTAACAGCATACCCGGCTAATTTTTTTTTTTTTTTTTAGAGATGAGGTCTTGTTACGTTGCCTAGGTTGGTCTTGAATTCCTGTGCTCAAGCAATCCTCTCACCTTAGCCTCCCAAAGTGCCTAGATTACAGGCATGAGCCACTACACCTGGCCAAGTTAGGAAGTTTTGACAGAGAGAAGGTACTTGGGGAGACTGCCAATCATCAGTGGACTTTCTATTCCCTTTTCTCTGATTATCCATGTAAGTTTTCCCCCACGGTGGGTTCTTGGTTTATGGTGGGAAAACAAGTAGGGTTGTAGAGGAAAAGAGTACAGTACAGTGGAGGCCTTACCATGGCAATGCTCTGGGATTAGAGTCCAGCAGATGCTTTGTTCATTCCTGCCTGGGCTGGGTCCTATGTGCACTCATTGTCTTCCTGCTCTTTTTGTCTTCTTGTCTTTTTTTTTCCTGTAAAAAAATTAACCTGAATCTACAAAGGCATATGCAATAGTATAATGGACACTGGAGCCTCAAAAGTGGGAGGAAAGGATGGAGGGAAGAAAAACCACCAAATGGGTACACTGTGCACAGGGGGGAGCGGTGGGGACACTTAAAGCCCAGACTTCTTCGCCAATACACAATGCAACCATGTACTACCACCACCAACAAAAATAATCTGAACTTGGGGACTACATTTTTGCTCATGGAAACCTGGTCATCCAGGCCCTTGGCATTGCTGGTTCGATTTTTGATTCCTGGCATTTTATCAGCAGGCTTCCTCCTTTGGCATAGACTGCTGAGCTTAAAAGGCATGAGTCCTGAAAGTTCATCTTTGGGGTTTTCTTTCTCCAACTACCTGCCACGACCAGCTGCTATCAATCCCTGGATTCATTTCCCTTTGAATTCTGTGAAATTCTCTCCTTAATCATTCAATGTGAAGAGAAACTTTTTCCTGATTTATTGGGGGAATGGCTTACAGATTTTCTTCTTAATAGCAAATAGACTTCTCCAATAGCCCCCTTATTCCCACAGACACTCCTTACTGATACTCTGCTGTTGTTGTCATTTTATATCCATGTTAAGAAATTATGTAATGGAATCTTCTTACAATAACCGCTCTTACATTAGCTCTTATTTTGTTTGTCATTTTGAAACCAAAGATCTATTGAATTTAAAGCATAGCCTCCTCAGACACGAGGTTCTCAAACAATCATTGGTTACCATATTTTGTGTTGAGCTTATGATTCAAAAAGAGAAAGACTAGGTGAAGTGAAACATACCTCAGATACTCAGAAGTCAAGTCTCCAAAAAGCAATCACAAGTTTTATTTTTTTTTCCAAATAAAAATAACATCATAGAAGGATTAATTCAAGTTAATAGCTAAGGAAATGTCAACCTACGTACAGTACATGGCTCCAATTCCCTGTATCGTTTTGCTAGGAGGAACTATATATTTTATTGGACAAGCACACGGAAAGCCTGTCATATTATTCATCACCCCTAGAAGCAGGTCATAGAGCAGCAAAGTAATGTCGCTAACAAGAAGCAGTTTTCTGTAGGAGACAGCAATTCTTACCCTGTCGTGGATTTATCTTATTATTGACAGCAAATTTGGCTGGCATTGACCAGAACTGATATTTTACCCAGCCCCATACCAGAGCTTGAACATGAAATAAGCTTATACCACACTTAATGTCAGTCCCATATTTCCTCCGTTCAAAGTCACATCCCTCTTCTGATCTGGATGATGAAAGAGGACGTTTAAAACACAGACATTTCTCTGCTTTATTATACGGTGGTTGGTAAGTGCTATTTTGCAATGCCAACTTCTGTATGGGATGCCAGCCGCAACTGCTTTCATCTGATTAAAAGTAGCAGTATTCACTACAACAAACGTGGTCTAACATTGACCCCCAGACATTTTTGTGTGTACGCGGCCGCCTAACTTTCTACTTACTTCATTCAGAAAACGTCAGTGTGGAAATTTGCTGAGCTCACCAATGACCCCATGAGGGGTTGGCATTCTATTTTTCTAGTTCTGTTTTTCCTGTTGTCTTTTAAAGATGTGTTGTGTCATGAAACTTCAAGTGACTCTCCTTTCTTTAAAGTCACTTGAGGGATGAGCCGTCCATGGGAATCTCGGGATGGATACGGACCCAGTAGCCACTGAGTGTTGCATGAGTCATTGAGCTCAGGGTATGCAAATAAGCAGAGAGTGGGATGTGCCCCCTCAGTGAGCAAGCACGTGTTTGGAAGCTGCTGAGATGGGAACCTTGCTGGGAGTCCCTGGAGTGACTGAGGCAGCAGAGACAACTCCAGAAAAGATGATACCTGCCACTGAGACCATCCGGATGATAGTGTGGCTAGGCAGTGTTCACCTTAGAACAGGGGATGAAGAAAGGGGACCTCTTGAAAGGAAAAGTCAACCTTTCTAGCTAATCATTGAATATGGCTTGGAAAAAGGACCAGGACCAAGAAAAGTGAGGCCATCCTTTTCTCTCTGCCTGGAATTTTTTCATTGCCATCCCTTTATCTGGCTAGCTCCTACTTCTTCAGTTTCCAGTTTAAATGTCACTTCCCATATTGCCGTTAATGCTGTCCTTTTCTCTAATGCTTCTGCTTCACAGCAATTTTCACAGTTTATAATTATTTATGATTAGAGTGTTGATTTGATTGATGGCTATCTCCTAACCAAACCTGGATTTAATCATTCAGTAAGTAGTTCTTCAGCACTCACCATGTGTTGAGTATAAAAGTTGTCAGAGATATTTGGTGAATGAATGAATGAAAAGAAGAATGAGTGAATAATGTGATAATTTGATTTCCAAAGACCCAGGGCTATTGAAATCCCCGGAAGAAAAATGAAGAAACCAGTAGCATATTTTTCCAAGATGGCTTGATAAAGGAATTTTGTGTGTCAAAGAAAGAGCTTCTTGAAGCTGGGTCAAATGTAGAACCCAGAAAAAGTTTAGAAATTGTGGAATGAAGGAGCTAAGATTGGCATGTGGGTCTGGGGGTCACATTTGGTGGCAGCTTATGGGAAGGCTTTGACAATTTCACCAGGTATAAAGCATATAGAGGCAACTTAAATTCTTATTAGATAAGAAACCATAGCATTTTGATTTTTAAAATATGGTTTTCTCTGTAAACTGGGCTAAACAACTCCATTTTTGTCTTCTGTTGTTGTCCAGAAGTATGAAAGGTTTGAGATCTTATCCTACTTGCAAGTAACACCTTGTCTTGCCACAACATTGAATGCTGGCAGAAGGCATGAGACTCCTAGATCAGAGACACAGGACTTGATTATTCATAGCACAGCAAAAAGCACGAACATCACCATATTTGTGTTCAATTATCCTCGCTCCCAAGTCCTATGAGAGAGATACAGGTCGGCCTAGTTACATGCCTGCACGTGTAGTAGATTTCATCACATGAGAGGAATCCTATGCTTAGGGAACTCAGATCTTTTATATTAGGCAGTAAGCATTCCTCATCTTGGCTCCAGAGGGTAACGTTATCTTTATTGTCCAAGGCTATAAGCAAACTACTCTCTGCTCTGGAGGGAGCCATCTATTTAAGTTCCAAGACTGTTCGTTGTACAAACATCTTTAAAAAGACAATCTGAAATAAAGCACAGCCCAAACCTGTTTTCAAGACAGCCAGAAATGTGACAGACCAATAGACAGTTGTCTCCCAATAATATCCACCCCTTGTTCTTGCTCTCTTGACTCCTGAAGGATTTTCCCTGTCAGTGGGCCGCTCCACTGACTGATCTGAGTAGTCTGGTGGACAGAGGCTGAGACCAGATTCATTCGATATGTCTCATACAGCACTTAGGAGGCTGCTATGAGGCCCCCACAGTTAAGGCTGCTATCTTCAGGATTCCTAACAGTAGGATGAGGGCAACCTGAAGTACCAACCTCAACCATACCCCCAGAGTTCCAGGCTAACTGGTTAAGCATATCTTGTAAACCAGCCAGGTCTCAGAAAGCAGGTGGCTTTCTCCTTAAGTTTCCGCATTGAGGTCAAAGGCATTGCTCCAGGTACAGAAGGACATGTTAGTGATTGCACAGTCTCCCCCTTAGCACATGAAGAGGAAATCTAGGGCAGTTCTATCATCCATAACAACCCTGACCACTGAGTTGAGGCTGACCTAAATGCCTTCCAAAGCTCAGATGGTATCACTGATGGCTTCAGGTAAAGTCAAGGACAAATTTTATACTAACTTTTCTAATTGGATAACTCCTGATAACTGATTTCAAAGTATGCATACATAAAGAGTTGGTTATTTATATCTCCAGGAAGCAACCCTGAGTAACTAAGAGTGGGCTCACTTTGGAGAGATCCCCATGTCATAGGAAGGCTATATGATCTACTAATGGTGCGTGCTTAAGCACTTGAAGGTCTCTTGTGACCATCACCTCATCCCAAGGTCTAAGTTACCCTATTTTTGAGAGGGATGCAAGTTAACGCCTGGCTTCCACACAAACAGTACCATGCTGGGGGTACACATGGTACCAAGGAAAGAAATTCTTTACAATTGCCAGAGACACTTAAGTGGGACCTACAGCAATTGTGGACACAGGTTGATAATACCTGAAATGTGACTCCTAGCCTATTGGCAAACCACAGAGTTCACAATCCATTTCAAATAATGGAGTCCAGTCCTTGTTTTTTGGAGAAAAGATTATTGATCTCTATCTATCTATCTATCATCTACCTATCTATCATCTATCAACCCATCATCTATCTTTCTAATCTACAACTCTATCTCTAGACATAGATGTCCATATCTATAGTAATGTACTATATAACATTTTGGTCAATGACAGACTGCACATATGACAGGGGTTCCATAAGATTATAAAACCATATTTTTACTGTGCTGTCTCTATGTTTAGATAATGTTTAAAGGCATAAATCCGTCCATTGTGTTGTAAGTGCCTACAGTAGTCAGTAACATGCTTATAGGTTTGTAGCCTAAGAAAAATAGGCTACACCGCGTAAAAGTAGGCTACACCACATAAAAATAGGCTACACTATGTAGCCTAGTTGTGTAGTAGGCTATACCCATCTAGGTTCGTGTAAGTACATTCTATGATGTTCATACTATGATGAAATGACGCATTTCTCAGAATGTATCCCAGTTGTCAAGTGACGCATGACTATATATAGATCAAAAATCACGTTGAAAAATTATCCTTCCAGCCTTGTTTTGTTAAGAATTTGGTCTAGACTATATTTGAATTTTATCAAATGCTTTTGGGCATCTGTGAAGATAATCATATGGTTTTTCTTTTTATATGTGGTAATGTGAGAAATTACATGAATGACTTCTAAATAGTGAAAGTTGCATACATTCTTCACAAACCCCAGTTAGTCATGGCGTATTATTATTTCAGTACATTGCTGGATTCTGTTCATTAATATTTTATTTATGATATTTTTATTAATAGTCATAAGTGAATTTGGTATGTTGTTTCTTTTGGGTGCAATCTTAGCATTTGCTGTATTTACTCACTTCATTTAAAGAACATGGAATCTTTCCTTCTTATGCTCATTTCATTGAAAAACTATTTGTGAATAGTCTCAGTAGCATTAGAATTGTCCTTCCTCAGAAATTCACATAAATTCTATGTGAAACTCTTTGGGAACATTTTTTAGGGGAACTTGAGTTCGATCTTTAATGACTTTGTCTAATTTTTTAATAACAAATTGATCTGTGTGGATATCTTTTGTGAAATCAGTCTCAGAAAACGTAAAGTATATATTTTCTTCTTCCTTTCTTCCTTCTTCCTTCCTTCCTTCCTTCCTTCCTTCCTTTTCCTTCCTTCCTTCCTTCCTTCCTTCCTTCCTTCCTTCTTTCTTTCCTTTGACAAGGTCTTACTCTGTTACTGAGGCCGGAGTGGCACAATCATGGCTCACTGCGGCCTCAAACTCCTGGGATCAAGAGATCCTTCTGCCTCAGCCTCACAAAGCTGTGGGATTACAGATGTAAGCTACTGCACCCAGACAGAAAATGTATTTTTCTATGTAATTATCCATGTATATAGATCTTCATAATGAATTATACACATTAGCATTATAAAGTGCCTTTCTTTGCTTTGTTTAATTCTTTATGATTCCAATTAATCTCCTCTGATATTAAATCATGACCCCTGCCTTCTTTTTCTTTACACTTTTACAGTATAAATTTATGCACCTTTTTATTAATCTTTGTTAAGTGCCTATCTTTTAAGCATTCTTTATAAATAACACGGAGCTGGATTTTCTCTGTGATCCAATTTGACAAACTTTTTCTTTAATAGGTGGATTTAGCTTATTTACATTTTTGTCATTTAAAAAATAGTATGTTTTCTATTTTTTGAGGCTTTAAAAATGTTTTTCCACTATTGGGTTATCTTTGTTGCTTTGTGTGTGGTTCTACTAATAATCTGGTACTAGTGGTTGCTTTATAAATAAAATATTATAAAATGCCCTTCACCTTATATTTCTTTAAGTAGAGGAAAACTTCAAAAAGTACAAATAAGAATGTGGCCTGTATATAGTATTTAGAATTTATTAAAATTTCTCCATGGCCTGCTACATAATACACTTTTAAATAATATTTAATAAGGATTTGGAAAGAATATGTAGTTTTGTATATTGGGTAGCTCATTAACTGTGTGTGATTTAAGCTCTATATAATGTTTTCTTCCCTGCCTCTGACCCTTAGACCCCCTCTCTTAAGATAGCCAATGTCAACAATTTCTTGTACATTCTTCCAGGAGAGTTATTTACATATTTAATATTATATATGTGAATATCATTTCAAATATATACAATTGGATTATTTTATAAACTGTTATACAACCTATGTTATTTTTAATTTAATATAATTTGGAGATTCAGTCATAGCCATACATGTAGATATATCTCATTCTAAATAGTTTTTTTTTTTAATTAAAATAATCTTTTCCTCCATGTAGTTAGATTTATTTTTGATACATCTTGTTATTAACATTTAGCTTTCTTGCATAATGATCAGAAAATGTGGCTGTATATAATATTTTGAGTTTATTGAGTTTTTTCATGGCCTGATACATCATAAAATTTTAAAGCGTTCCATGAGGATTTGGAAAGAATGTGTGTTTTGAGTCTTGGCTAGCTTGTTAATTGTTTGTGATTCAAATTCTCTAAAACGTTATAGATTTTTGACTACTTGACCTGCCAAGTTTTGTGCAGTATGAGTCGCTCATTATGATTGTGGTTTTGACAATTCTCATTGCATTTCTAACTTTTGGGGTTTTATGTATATTTTTAGCACTGTTGCTCAGTATAAAATGGTTTCTGGCTATTTTATCTTCTTTGTGTATTGTATTTTAAAATCTATATATTTATAAAATATCTCCTATTGCACAATCTAATGATTTATGATAATTTTTATGTCATTTATTTTGCTTTAGGCTGATATAACTTTGCTTACTTTGTATGTTCAACCAGTGACAGTTGCTTTAAGTACATTTCATGGAAATAGCACGTAGCTTAATCTAGCAGCTATAAGAAGTCTGAAGGGTATATAATGAGATTTTTTTGGAGTCTCTCAGACTCAAATCTAAATCTTGGTTCCACCACTTACTGGCCATGTGACCTCATGCAAATCATTACTTCTTCAAGACTCAGTTTCCTTGTTTGTAAAACGGGACTTATATTAGTTGAAACTTTAGATTGTAATAAAAATGAGGTTACCGGAAGCAGACAGCAGACATTCTTGCTGTTGTCTTGCCCATTGTGCCCTTCACAATGTATCTTTCCTTAATAAATCTACTTTTCTTAGCTCCTAACTGTATTGGTGACAACTTTCACCCTCTGTGACTCCAGCCATACCATACCCAGCCTGCCACTTATGGGGACTTCTCCTAATGGAGACCTCCTCCCCCACTCTCTTTTCTCTTCCAACTCCAAGACTCAACAGTGGACTGTGTCCGAGACCAGAGACAACTGGTGTTCCTGGCAGGTCCTACTCCTCGGTAGGCCAGAAGTTCCCAGAGGAAGGGTGTCAGACTGCCATTGCCCAGTTGGGTGAGAGACAAGAGTTTGCTTTTAGCAGACAGTAGACACTCTTGGTGTTGTCCTGCTCATTGTGCCCTCCACAGTGTATCTTTCTTTAATAAATCTACCTTTCTTAGTTCATAAAAATAAATAAAAAAATTTTTTAAATGAGGTTACCCACAAAGGAAAATTTCTGTGGTATCTCACTGCAAGCAGTAAAAACCAAATCATGAACAAATGCAGGGCTGCTCTGGCCTTTCATTCATTCTTCCTATAGCCCAGCTTTCTCCACCACCTGCCTCTTCGAATTGTCTTCTAAAAGGACTCGCCTCATACCCTCTCTTTGTCCCAAACTCTAAAATCTCAGGAAAGGACTTTTGACCACTTTGGGGTTCATTTGAACCACATCATTCAAATCAGGGAAGAAGCATTTCCAGAGGGAAGGCAGAAGAGAAACAAAGCGGTCCACCCTGCAGGATGAAGTGAGGACTGCGTATGATATTCTTAAAGCCCCACCACATGGTAGCTGCTCAATAAATGCTAGACCTCACTGCTAGCAATCCCTGTTCTTCATAATCATAATCAGTGTTTTGTTTAAATAAGGAGTCTGCTTCAGTGGAGAGGACTGTTTTTCTCCAACCTGGACATCAAGAGGGAAATACTTTATCATGCTTGCTTTCATGCCGGATGGCTGACGTTCACCTATGAGATGATTCCTTCAAGAAACAAACCTCTCAGCTTCACTTATCTTTAAAAACTGAACACTCTCAAATTAGTTCTGAGCATCAAGGGGGACAAAGCCCAACTCACTCTTCCCTGGACTATCTTTTAGGATCTTAAGTTATGCCAGAGATGTCCTGTTGTAAAATCCCTCCCTCCTTCTCAGCTCGTCTTCCCATGTGCATGGGGCGGGACAGATCCTAACAGATAACGACCCCACGAAATGGAGGCTCCATGCTCTACTGTCAAACAGGCTGTTTGCAAAACTCCTTCTCAACCCTACCTACATCTATACAAGACTTAACCGAAGTCCTAAAACACAGTAGCAACTGACCCCTGATGATCATCGCACAAATCCATCCAACAGAAGTCAGGCCTCTCTGTCCCATTATCTTTTGCAATGAATATAGCTGTTGACCTGAGTCCTCGGACAAAAAAACAGTTCATCCAAATTTTGTGATCATGTACTTGGAGGCTTGAGTCAAAAGGGTAAGCAGGAACCCAGAGGAAGCTGAGACTGGATGAAGTGAGGTGCTGAGAGGAATTAAGTCTAAATACCCAAACTAGTTACTCGAGAGGCTCCCTTGAGCCCAGGTGTTTGAGGTTGCAGTGAGCTATGATCACACCACTGTACTCCAGCCTGGATGACAGAATAAGACCCTGTTCCTAAAAATAAATAAATAAAAACTAGTTCTGACCTTGAAGATGGGATAGAGGCTGAAGTTCTGAGCAGAAGCCCATATATCACACTGGCAGGTGGCAGCCACTGAGATCCTGCCAATCAGGGTCCTTTAAGATATGACTTCTGGCTGGTGACCAGGGAATGCAGGGTGGGACCAGGTGAGTAAGTGAAAGACGGCAGGCCAGCAGGTTGGGGTTTCACATAGTCCAGCAGAGGGCTAATGGGCTGGGTGGGGAAACCAGGGGATTCCCAGTCATACAAAACGTCCCCCGTCTCCCTGTTCTCAACCACCTACTCGTAGCAGGACCTGCACATTCTCTTCCAGAAAAGCTCCTAATCGGTTTCCTCTTATCTCTGCCTACTGCTACCCCAGTCTAATCTAAGCCACCTGGACCAGCCTCCGCTAGAATGATACAGAAACTACTCTGACTTGTTCTCTATACCAGACGGAGAGGTCTTGTAAAAAATGTAAATCAGGCCAGCTGTGGGGGACTCAAGCCTCTAATCCCAGAGCATTGGGAGGCCAAGGCAGGAGGGCTGCTTGAGCCCAGGAGTTCAGGACCAGCCAGGGTAACATAGGAGACCTCATCACTACAAAAAATTTTTTAAAAATTGGCCAGGTATGGTGGCATGAACCAGTAGTCCCAGCTACTAGGGAGGTTGAGGCAGGAGGATGGCTTGAGCCCAGGAGGCTGAGGCTGCAGTGAGCCATGACTGTGCCACTGCACTCCAGCCTGGGTGACAGAGACCCTGACTTGAAACAAAAATCCATAAATCAAATCATGTATGTCTAAATCTCTCCAATAGCTTTCCATCATACCTAAAGTCACACCCTCAGAGCTGCAAGGCCCTGTTGGGTCCGCCGCTGCCTCTGTTTCCTGCCACTACCATGCTGGTCCCTCTCCTTGCTGAGTGGCCTTTGCACAGCATCCAGGATGCACCCCCATTCCTTCCCACCTCCCAGGGTTTTCACTTTCTGTCTCCTCTGCCTGGACCACTGCTCCGCCCCTTCATTCCATGGCTGCCTCCCCCTCCTGTGTGTATCTTGTCACCTCCTCAAGAGCCTAGCCCTTTCCTGACCTCCCTTCTAAAGCAGCCTCTTCTTGTGCTCTTCCCTATTGGGGTCCCTGCTTATTTTCTTTGCATAGTTGATCTCGCATCACGTTTGATGTAAGTGTTTACTATCTCCCTTTGCCATCACGATGCGAGCTTTGTGAGGGCAGGGACTGGATGGGTCTTCTTCCCTCCTCTATCCCTTGTGCCTCACCGGTGTGTGATGTGTAGCAGGCCCTCAATTCAACATGTTTGTGGAATGAAGACAGACAAACTGGGCCAGCATAGTGCTGAGTTGAATTGCATCTCCCTCAAAAAACGATATGTTCAAGTCCTAACCTGAAGTACCTCAGAATGTGACCTTATTCGGTAAGTCTTTACAGATGCAGTAAAATTAAAATGAGGTCACTGGGGTGAGTCCTAATCCAATAAGACTCTTGTCCTCATAAAATGGGAAAATTTGGCTGGATGCAGTGGCTCAAGCCTGCAATCCAAGCACTTGGGGAGACCAAGATGGGAGGCTTGCTTGAGCCAGGAGTTCAAGACCAGCCTGGGCAACGTAGTGAGATCTCATCTCTACAAAAAACAAATTTTAAAATGTTAAAAAGAGAAAATTTGAACACAGACTCAGATGCACGGAGGGAGGACCTTGTGAAACCACATAGAGAAAAGTCCATGTGGAGATTGGAGCAATGTAGCTTCATAAGCCAAGGAATGTCTGGGGCTATCAGAGCTGGATGAGACAAGGAAAGATCCCTCCCCAGCAGGTTTCAGAAGGGAGAACACTGCTAACACTTTAATTTTGGACTTCTAGCTTACAGAACTGTGAGGCAATACATGTGTGTTGTTCTAAGCCACCCACCTTGTGGTACTTTGCTACAGTGATCCTGGAAATAAATATAGGAAGGGGGTCAGTTAGGTACCAAAAACTCACTTTGAGCATTCTAGATGGTATATGGACACAAGGCTCATTACAGACTCCACCAGGTAGGGGTCCAGGCTGCTATTACACTGAGTCAAGGAAGGTTCGGGGCATGCATGAACGAAACTACAAGCAGAAGATGCTGGTGAATACAAATGGGGTGTGCCTGTAGAACTCAGGGCTGACCATGGAGAACTCAGCATTGTGGAAGATGGTACCTTTGGAGAGAAGGAAAGCATTTCTTCTTCTGCGTGGAATTGGTTGTTGAGTGTGTGAGAAGTCAGAATCGTGAAGGGAAACCCTCAAAATGGAATAAGTCTTCAATCACACACTATCCCTGTTTCAGAAGCATAAAGCATACCAAGAAAACCCAGGCAGGATACAGTTTCTGAGAAGTTTTTGGAATGTCGGAAGTAATGGTGGAATTAGAATTTTAAGAGTTATTAGGCAGGGTAAATTAACAAATTGCATGAGAAAAACTGAGGAGGAAAATGACCTCCTTTCGTCCTTGGACCTTTAATTATCCATGAAGAGAAAATACTTGCAAACTGTATGGGTCACTCTCACCAACCAGGAACTTTTCAAAGATCCTTGTGAATAGGACTGTTTGTGTGGTGAGGCACTGAGTGACAGTCAGTGTAGAAAGCTGATTGGACTCATCAAGATTTATGTGATCTGAATCCAAGATAAGGAAACAGCCACATGTGTAAGTCATTCTATTGAGCACAGCTGGGAATTATGGACACAGGCTTCTATGTAAGAAGCTTACACTATGTCCCAAATTAGAAGACATTAGAAGTAGAACCATTAAACCCTAATGATTCTGCTTACCTTTCAGTGAATGTAGCCCAATCAGCTTCTTCCTGTTCTTTCAGTACCATCCCCAAGTATAATACAAAGGGTTTTCTTCTGGCTTTTGTTCTTGAATTCAATGCTTTCCATTGGTTTCAAGTGAATAATCAGGGCCTTATGGTTAAAGAAAAATATACTTTTTTGCAATATTTTAAATTTAGCTAAAACTGAGAAGATTTTTGTTCGGTTCCCACCATTCCACCATGATTTTATGAGGTTGACTTTTTAAAAATGCCATACTAGGCCAGGTGTTGTGGCTCATGCCTGTAATTCCAGCATTTGGGTGGCTGAGGAGGGAGCATCACTTGACCTCAGGAGTTCGAGGCCAGCCTGGGCAATATAGTAAGACCTCATCTCTACCAAAAAAAAAAAAAAAAAAAGCCAGGTATAGCTAGGCACCTGTAGTCTCAGCTACTCGGGAGACTGAGGCTGAACGATCACCTGAGCTCAGGAGGTTAAGGCTGTGGTGAGCTGTGATTGTGCCACTGCACTTGAGCATGGGTGACAGAGACCCTGTCTCTAAAAAATAAATAAAAATGTCATACTAAAAAAAAAAAAAAAAAGGAGAAACTAAAAGTGAGTAAAACATGACCACATTTACTTTGACCGTTGTATGTGTAGTTCTTCATCTTGACTTTGTGACAAATAATACAACAATATGAAGCACTTTTTCAATCAGAAAGGGAGAAATATGTAAAACCGAGGTCAGAGCAATGACTTCTTCTAATCTTGCTCTGTGCAGATATTCAATTGTTCATAAAAAGAAGACGGTTCAGAAGCTGAGCGGTCCAACGGATGGGTCCATGTTCTAATATGTTGACAATCAATTTAAATAATGATGTGACAACAAGTGAGTTTTTCGTCTTCAAACAGATACTTTCTTGAAGTCCAACCAAAGCTTCTTTGTATTTCAGCCTCATGTGTTTTTCTGTGACACATGGCTGGATGGAAGTACAAATTTCATCTCCACCAGTTATCAGTCTAGTTGTCATTTACTCGTCCTGTATCTTGATGACCCAATGTTTCTGTTATGAAGTGTTAGAGTCCTTCAACTTAATTTTGTCCAGGACTGTTTATCACTAGATGTTTTGATGAAGGTCTCTGCCAGTCATAGACAGAAACCTGAGGAAGCCTGTGCTAATATGCATTTAGAACTCTCACCAAAGTCTTCTTCATGTTAATATTGTTCAATTTTTCTTTTCTGCACTGAAATTGGGTTGTTACCAAGCTGTTCTTCCAATGGAGGAACAATGTGTATTGCAGAAAATGTAATTGACAAAAAGATACAAGTTGATGGCTGTGCCCTTGGGGGAGGGACTGGCCTGCTGTACACAAATGATGTTAAGGAGGACAAGTGGGAAAAGACATTCCCCAGGTAGAGAGAAGTTATCCACATCTACCCTCAACAGTCCCTGCTGTGACTAACTTGGGAAGTTCCATCCTGAGATGGCTCTGGTTTCCATATCTGCCCAAGGCACTTGGCTAGAAAGTTCCTCTAATCAAGGAACTACATGGATGAAAAATACCTGCTTGTACCCCAGTTGGCAGATACTAGCTATTTCTTTCTTTCCTTTTTTTTTTTTTTTTTTGAGTTGGAGTCTTATTCTGTCTCCCAGGCTGGAGTGCAGTATAGCACACTCATGGCCACCCCAGCGTTGACCGGCTGGGCTCTGGCGATTCATTTGCCCAGCCTTCCAAGTAACTGGAACTACAGAAGTACGCTAATTTTTTTTTTATTATTATTATAGAGATGAGGTCTCGCCAAGTTGCCTGGGCTGGTCTCGAACCCACAGGCTCAGGCAATCCACTCGCCTCAGTCTCCCAAAGTGCTGGGATTACAGGCTGAGCCACTGAGTCCGGCTATTTCTTTTGAAATTCAATAACCTTGCCCCTCCCTGCTCTTTCCTAGGTCCCTACCTTCCTTGTTTTTTCAGCTAATTGGGGCATTTTTAAAAAAATCCAGCTTCAAGCTGGAGTGGTGACATGGATACCATCTTTTTGGCCCTGGCACACAAACTCAGCACAATCAACTGTCTTGATATTTCTGGGCTGAAACTCTTCTCCTCCCCAGATCTGATGTGCATCCTGGTTCTGTAGCATGTCTGCACTCATACCCATCAATTAGCATGGCGGGATGCCCACTTAAACAAGGTGCGGAGCCAATCTCAACAAGGCAACGTGCCAGTCCAATCCTGGCTCAGACAGGGACTGTAGCAAGTGGCACAGCATGTCCACAAAGAGCCGTCCTGGTGGACAGCACTGCCAAAGCAGGGCCTCGTGTTTCACTCCAGGGAACTGTCGCCGTGGAAATCTTTAATCACCAGGCATTGTCTCCACTCATTCTTTTTCTTGTGAGAAAAGAAGTTTGTACCATAGGATTCTGTGGATTCAGGAGTCTTCTTTTAAAATGAAAATTTCTCTTGTGCAAGCAGAAGATACGAATGTGGGCATTTACAAAGCATAGAAGGACACAGTAAGAAGTGTTGGGCATCCTTCCTCCCCAGAGCCACAAACTGCCTTGGCAGCCAGACAAGCGTGATCACAGACAGACAGCGAATTCCTCTTTGTGTGCTAGTGTTGGGACCTAGGAAAGGAGGCCCTGAGCATTGTAGAGAAGCTGGAAGCACTATGGCAAAAATACCACAAAGTTTTCTTTTCCAGGAAGCTACCACATTTAGCTCATGGATAAAGGCCTCAAAGGAGTCAGAGGCAAAAGGAGAACGAGTAGGTAGATTATAGGACTGGGATAAAAAAGACAACTTAGCATTAGTTTAAATAATTCATACATGGAAAGGACTTGTAAAGCTTTGCTCTGACAACAAATAAGTAAATAAATAGGCCTGGCACAGTGGTTCATGCTTAAGATCCCGGCACTTTGGGAAGCCAAGGCTGGAGGATTGCTTGAACCCAGGAGTTTGAGACAAGCATAGACAATAGAGCAAGATCTCATCTCTACTCAAAATTAAAAAATTAGCTAGGCATAGTGGCACATACCAATAGTCCCAGCAACTCAGAAGGCTGAGATGGAAGGATTGCCTGAGCCAGGAAGTTGAGGCTGCAGTGACCCGTGATCACGCTATTACACTCCAGCCTGGGCAACTGAGTGAGACTCTGACTCAAAAAAAAAAAAAAAAGGTCATAAAAGAGTCTACCTTTTTAAGAACTATCCTCAAGGTGGAAAGAACTTTTCAATAGTGAGGCAGGTTCAGGTGAGCACACTGGAGCCATCTGAGTTCAGGCAAACAAGAAAAATAAAGGTAATTAAGTTGATCATTTTTTTTTTGCCTTCAGGGGGTAGGTTTGTTTAATATCCTTTCTATTTAACTATATTTTCCCATTTCCCCCATGAAACAAAGATTGATTGCTTTTTTTAATAAGAAAAAAAAAATAACAGAAAGAAAAACTTCATTTTGGAAAAGAAGATGGCAAGGTATAAAATAAAGCAAACTAGCCGGGCACAGTGGCTCAGCCTGTAATCCCGCGCCTTTGGGAGGCTGAGGTGAGTGGATTGCCTGAGCCCGTGGGTTCGAGACCCGCCTGGGTAGCGAGACCTCATCTCTACAATAAATAAAAAAATCAGCCGGGCGTGGTAGCGCGTGCCTGTAATTCCGGCTACTCGGAAGGCTGAGGCAGAAGGATCGCCGGAGCCCAGCAGGTGGAGGCTGCGGTGGCCGGGAGTGGCCACTGCACTCCAGTCTGGGCGAAGGAGTGAGACTCCAACTCAAAAAAAAAAAAATGAAGCAAACTATGGCCAAAGGAATTTGGGAGACTTGAACAAAATTCAATGGGCATTTTTTTTGGGGGGTGGAGGAAGGGTCAAGTAAGGCATGAAAATAAAAGAAAGGCAAGGAGGAAGGATTATGGAAGTGCAAGGAGCCTTCCTAGAGCCTGTGCAGCTGCCCCATTGGCTTAGGATACAGAGAATAGAGCCCTTATTCACAGAAAGTAATGAAAAGCATGGACTTGATGCAGTTGATCTTGCTAAATCAGTACAATTTCGTTTTTCATTAAAGTCAGTGTGCAAGAGCTTCGGCAAACCTTGTGCTCTGGGAATTGTCCGAGCCACAGCTCTAGATGCTGCTGGAACACCAGGTTTCTCTGCCCCAAGTGTGCTATGCTCTGAAGCCCGGGGTCGGTGGGGTGCAAAAGCCCATGTAGACAGGCTGACCACAGTCAATTGTTACAGTGCCAAGAATTTTGCCTGGGATTGTTCAACACAGCCATGAGTTAAAATTAAATTATATGAATTGGCAATTAAATACATTCTATTGTAAACAAAAACAATAAATACTTAAAACTCATCACGTCCTATTTTACCATGATCTGTGTTCTTTTTGGGGGGGACGGGGGATGTCACGGTTTTATTATTAGTTTTGGGGAGCAGCTCAAATCCGCCTAATCTCCCTCAATCTGTGTTCTTTTTTTTTTGACAGTCATAGTCTCCGCAATAAAGGACAATAAAGTCAGTCAATCTGTGTTCTTAAAGTTATGCACACCTGTTGTATTTGTACAGGGAAAATAATACAGAACGGTGCAATACTGTCCCTCTTGTCCCAGCTCTGTGTTTAAGGACATCACGTTGGTAGCTTGAAATTAGCCATGGTGGGAATGTTCACCGTGGAAATCAGCAAGTTTCTACAAATGAGGGCTTGTATTGATTTCTTTCTTCCCGAGACCTGGTTGTTAAACATTTCCCAGCACACTACTGCCTGAAATCCACAAAAGCCAAGTTTGCATGCTCTGTAAATAAAATGGACAGAATCTTTCACACCCCCTTGTACATTATTCTCAAGGCTGAGTTCTGCCCTGGATTTCCAGAATCTCAGAAAGATTGTGGAACAGCCCCTTCTGTCCTGCTGTTTTTCCCGAGGACTCAGGCACAAGCTGAAGCAGGCGTGGGCTGTTGGGAAAGAATGACACCAGTGCTAGACTAGGGACTTCCTCCCTCTGAGCCACACCATGTGTCTGTCTCCTCTCTTAGATCCAGTTCTTCCCCAGGGCTCCTCTCAGTCCCTCTTGTTCATGTTCTGATGCCACCAACCCTGAAGGTCACCTTAGTCTCAAAGCTCTCAAGACTAGGGAGGGAGTGGCGGTCTGGGCTACTACAGTGATACCAACAGGAACAGGATAGAGGAAAAACAAAACAGGACAGATTTTGAGCAAGAAGGAGCCTATGATTATACTTTGTATCTAATTAGTTACAGGTGAGATGAAAGAAGAAATCGAGTCAAAGATAATCCAGGTTCATATTCTTTGACCCCACTAGGTTCAGTACTAGGAGTTGTCGGGATTATAAAGAAAAATAAATTCTGGCGGAGACTCATACCCAAAGAGAGTTCAACACGCAACCTTATAAACAAGGACAATGATCAAAGAGAAAAGGCGATTATATTGGCTTGAAAATACTTCACTCAAATTGAAGCCAAACATGGTGGCACACACCTGTAGTCCTGCTGCTCGGGAGGCCGAGGCAGGAGGATCACTTGAGTCCAGGAGTAAGAGGCTACAGTGAGCTGTGATTGCATCTGTGACTAGCCATTGCACTCTAGCCTGGGCATAGGGAGAACCCATCTCTCTAATAAATAAAAAAATTAAAAATCGAATTTTTTTTTTAAGAAAAGTTTTTAAAAAAAACTTTTAAGGGAGACCTTTAAAGTCCATTTGATTTGATGGTGTTTCTTTTTTTCTTATTTGACCCTTTGAGAGGGAGGAGGAGGAGAGAGAGAGAGGGGGGAGAGAGAGAGAGAGAGAGAGAGAGAAGATTCAAGAGAGGGCGTACATGAGAAAGACAAAAAGTCTTATTTATTTTAAGGAAAGGGCTCACAGGATAATGGGAGCTGGCAAGTCTAAAATCTATAGGACAGGCCACAGGCCAGAAATTCAGGCAGGCAGGCTTTCTATGCCATAGTCTTGAGGCAGAATTCCCTCTTCTTTAGAAAATTCAGTCTTCCTCTGATGGCCTTCAACTGATTGATCAAGACCCACCCACACCATCAAGGATAACCTCCTTAGAGTCAACTAATTATAAATGTTCATCACATTTACAAAATACCTTTGTAGCAACACATAGACTAGTTATTTTGGACACCAAAACCTAGCTAAGTTAACACAAAATTATCCATGACAACCTCCAAGCAGGGCCTTGGTTTGGGTCCTTCCTTCCAGTCTCTGGCATCTTCCATTGCACACCTCTTAAATCCTCCAGCATACATCTGCGTTTGGGGAAGCCAATTTTCGGAGTTAAAAAAAGATTTATAAATGTCTTAGTGGAGATAGAACTGTCAAAATCACCCAATACACCTAAGTCAATTGTGAAACTTAAGACATGATTTTGTTAGTTCTGAGGCAGTATACCAATAGCAAAAATTTTCATCAGGATAGAAAATTAGAATGAAGAGGGATAAAAGGTCCTTAAACTCTTCAGACCTGACATTTCTGGGTTCTCCAAAGTTTCATCTTCAGCGCTTTTCTCTTCCTGGTCAACATTATTTAGGTGAGGGTCTCACCTGTGTTTAACTTTCAAGGATACCAATACACCAATGTCTCCAAAATTATGGCCCGAATTTTAAGTAAGTTTAAGAAGTGCCAGTGACTATACCTTTTGTTCTTGGACATTTGCGGTACACGGGAGCATACTAGAGGCTCTGTGAAGTCCTGCAGTAACCAGTCTGTGGAACATCTTTGGGAAAACACTGCCTTAAATCTGTATTCTGAGCCCAGATGCCTCTCTTAAGTTTCAGATGGCGTTGCCAGCTGCTTCCTGTATATTACATGTAGCTGCACTATGGCAGTTCAGACTTAACATGATCAAAATTGACATCATTTTGCCTGACCCAAAGCTTCTCCTCTTATGTCCTTTTTCTCCTAAAATCCCTGTCTCTTTTCATAGTTAGTACTTCAGCGGTTCAAGAAAAAGACCTGGGAGACTCTTCCCCATGATTCTGTATTTACCATTTTACTTATGTGAATTCCATGACTCTACCTTTTCAGAATATGTCTAATCTGCTCCCTCCCTGTGCACGATGCCCTCAGTCCTGCCCTGACATTTGTCCTTTATCTGCAAAAATAACCCCCTCGTCGTTTGTGCCAGGGGCCTCCTTGCCTCCAGATGGATGGTCCAAAACACAAAATGATGATATTACTTTCAATTTTAATACCAGTGAGTTGTCTATGGATAGATAAAGTCACACTTCTCATGTTGGGTGATATTCTGTTGGATTTACAATTACAGGGTCAAATGTTCTCAGTTCCCCCTGAGGGATTTAAAGAGAAAGTCCGCTACTTTCCTTTAGAGATAACAACTGTGTCTCTTTTGGACTTGAAAAGACATTGAGGCGAGACCTCGTCTCTACAATAAATACAAAATTAGCTGGGCGTGGCAGTGCACGCCTGTAGTTCCAGCTACGTGGAAGGCTGAGGCAGAAGAATCACTGGAGCCCAGCAGGTCAACGCTGGGGTGACCGTGAGTGTGCCACTGTGCTCCAGCCTGGGCCACAGAGTGAGACTCTGACTCAAAACACAAAAAAGAAAAGAAAAGACATTGAAACAATCAAATTAAGTGTGGGGAACATAATTATAGGGGGCATTTGTTGGTATTTAATATTTATGGGTCATTTGTTTTTGACCAGAGAAAATTGAGCACTGTCTATTTAGGTCTCACTAGCCCAAATAGTCTGAACAGCCTCTTGATTGAGTTAGGAAAACGAAACACATCACACAGCAACTACACTGAACTTCCCTCGGAGTCAGGAAATTGGGAAAAGTCCTGGCTGCTCTTTAAAAAAAAAAAAAAAAAAGATGGTTCAAAAACATGTGATGATATAAGATGTTGTGCTATGAAGGAAAGTAAGTTTCAGAACAATATTTAAAATATGATTTCAGCTTAAAATTTTCACCTCAAGTGGTGGGACTCATATATTTGTCCATACGAGGAAACAAAAACCCTGGAAGGATATGTCCCAAACTATGAGGGGACTTTATCTCTAGGGAGGGTTAATTTATCATTTTCATATTCTTCTTACTGCTACATTGTGTTTTCTAACAGGTCTACAATGAATATGAATTATTTTTGTAATAAGGAAAAGATGATTTTAAAAAATCCTTAAGAAATCTTGGCAGCCTATTAGACTGACCAATCTTAGTCTACTTTGTCCAAGATGACCTCAATCTACCTCCTTTCCATCTCCCTCAGTTTTATTTTTCTTCCAGAAACACAGCATGTCAATTTTGAATGGGCAACAGTGTCCTTTCAGTGCCCACCCATGTGGTCTGGCATTTAGCACATTTTCCACAAGGTGGAACAACCCAACCATGATGACAGCCCTTCTAAGAAAACTCTAGTCTCCTGGTTCAGAGTTTTAAAGTAAAATTTGCAAACTCGATTTTATTTTATTTTGGGGGGTTGGAGTCTCACTCTGTCACCCAGGCTGGAGTGCAGTAGCACAATTACAGCTTACCACAGCCTCCTGGGCTCAGACAATCCTCCTGCCTCGGCCTCCCAAAGTGCTGGTATTGCAGACATGAGCCACCGCACCCGGTCTGCAAACTGGTTTAATCTCAAAGATGCATCCTGAAGTACCTGCTTCATCCTGAAGTAATTAAAAGGTCTTGCATTTAAACTAAACCAATTATTTATTTTGATTTATTTGTATATTGATCCATTCTAATATCCTAGATATTTTATAAACTCAGCATGAATTTTTTTCCTCTTTTTATTTTCATATGTGGTCTTATTATGATGGGATGCCTAATAATTAACTTTCCCATTGTTTTCAAATAGAGTTAAATTTTAGTACCTAAAATGTTAGTCTTTTTTTACCTTACTTGGTGTGGGTGGCTGCTTTACTTATTTGTTTTCATGCTTTTCTTTAAAAAGTATTTTTTTTCAGTATGGCCTAATAAAAGTAATTTTGAATATATTTTATACAGCTTTTTAAATTGTTTCTTGGCTGGGCATGGTGGCTCACACCTGTAATCCCAACAATTTGGGAGGCTGAAATGAGAGTATTGCCTGAGCTCAGGAGTTCCAGACCAGCCTGGGCAGCATGGTGAGACCTCATCTTTACAATAAATCAAAAAACAACTAGCCGGACATGGTGATTCATGCCTGTAGTTCCAGCTACTCGGAAGGCTGAGATGGAAGAATTGCCTGAGTCCAGGAGGTCAAGGCTGTGGTAAGCCATGATTATGCCACTGCACTTCAGCCTGGGCAACAGAGTGAGACTCCGACTCTAAATTAAATTAAATTGTATCTTTACCTCAATAATTAGTTTCAAAACCAATTAAGTTCCTTTGACTCTAATATCTGAGGGGGAAAAAAGTATATGTATTTAATTCAGTTAGACTGAATAACTTTTTATTTTATTATTTTGTTTAGTAAATTTAGCAAATTTTAAAATGAATACCATGCAAGTTTCTGAAGTAAAATCTTTCCTTTTTTAAAATTCATTTGTTGCCCAGGCAGGTCTCAAACTCCTGGACTCAAGCAATCTCCCCACCTCAGCCTCCCAAAATGTTGGGATTACAGGCGTGAACCACCATGCCCGGGCCATAAAGCCTTTTCTAAAGGATCACAGTACAGTACTCTCTTCCTTCTCCACATGACATAATATACTTACACTTAATACAGTTCTCTGGTATCTGACAACTTGACTTCCTGAAGTTTCAATAAACACGCTAGTCAAAAAAAAAAACACAATGTAAAAAAATGTGAGGTAGATTTTCTTTCTTGGAAATCAGTGCTCTCCAATAGAATGTTCTACAGTTCTATATCAATACTGTGCAAGACTGTAGCCCCTAGCTCTATACAGCTATTGAGCATTTATAATATGGCTGGTGTGATGGAGGAGCTGAATTCTTAATTTTATTTGATTTTAATTAATTCTAATTTAAATAACCACATGTGGCTGGTAGCGACGGCATTGGACTGCCCAGCTCTAGAATTATAGTCCATTGAATTATGTTCAGATAAAAGTGTTCATGGATACTTGCCACTTAGTAATGTTCCTTTTGCCTTAATAAAATCAATGTTGGGACTTGCCTAATTTCCCAAAAAGAGTAAATTAGCTGTTTTCATTACCTCTTTACTTCCAGTTCTTCCCTAGCAGATGGTGGGAAATGAGAGCTCCATCTATTTCCCCTGAGAATACTGTTGGCATTTCTCTCTATCCCAGAAATTGTCTAGTTGAGCCCCAGGGACTATCCTGATGAGTCTCAAACTGATTAAAAAAATGAAGTCCTTTATTTTCTACTTACAGGAGAACAATGAGCAATGATATAACTTTTGTTTTTACATGCGACTAAAGAGTATTTACTGGTAATCTACTAACAATTATTAGAGCTTCCTTTTGGGGATCTAAGGACAACAATTATGTTTCTGTCCCCACCTGTATTTGTCAGGGTCCCAACAGGAAACAGAAAGCACACTTAAATGTATAATTAAGGAGAGTTTACAAAAGGACTCTTGTGGGGTGCTGTAGCTCACACCTTATAATCTCAGCACTTTGGGAGGCTGAGGCAAGAGGATTGCTTGAGGCCAGGAGTTTGAGACCAGTCCATGCAACATAGCAAGACCTTGTCTTTACAAAAAATAGAAAATTTAGCTGGGCATGGTAGCATGTACCTAGAGTCCCAGCTACCTGGGAAGCTGAGGCAGAAAGATCACCTGAGCCCAAGAAGTCGAGGCTGCAGTGAGCCATAATTGTGCCATTGTACTTCAGTATGGGTAGCAGAATGAGACCTCAACTCAAAAAATAATAATAATAAAAATGCTAAAAGACTCTTTACAAATCTGTAGGTTGGTTAAAGGAAACCTACAAGGGCTAGCAACAGATTTGAGCTGTCTCACTATCCTAGAACTTATAGAGCAAGGGGAAGAGGCATTTTCTGGAACCATGAGAGTTGCTATTGTAGAAGATTGCTTGATAGGAGCTGTGGTCTTTATTAAAGGGACACAGCCAACCCTGGCAACCAGCCACGAGCCAGCATCAATTACCAGCCCTCTTAGACCAGGCGCCACATGTGAGTAAAAAAGCCATCTTAAAGTGGATCCCCTAGCTCAGCCACCATAACTGATGTCACGTGGATCAGAAAGGTGAACCACCCAGCCAAGCCCTTCCTGGATTCCTGTCTTGCAGAATCAAGGGCAAAAGAAAATGGCTGCTTTAAGTCAGTACATTCTCTGGTAGTTTGTCACATAGCAATAGAAAACTGGAAGACTCTCCTCGGTGGGCTGTTCTTGGATGTTTCATAACAGTCTGTATAGATTCTTCTCATATGGTTAAGCAACTGACTGTATTTTCCTGTGATTTTGTGGTCAGCATAAGACAAACATCACGGAGCTGCCATATTTGGTCAGTAAAAGGGTAATAACTGTGGTATAGCGAGGCTGCTCCTGAACACTATATCCCTGACTTCCTCCCTCCCCTGACTGTGTCCCACAGCTGCCAATCCCTTCCTTGTGCTATTTTGAATAATGTTCAGGCCCCACTTATAAATGAGAACATGTGGTTTTTGGTTCTCGGTTTCTGCAGCAGCCCACTAAGAACGATTGTCTCTAATTCCATCCAATTTGCTCACACGTCCATGATTTTATCCTTTATGACTGCAGAGTTTTCCATGGAGTTCATGGAGATGCTCAAAGATGTTGGTGTCCTACCACCTGCCCATTTGGCCATGGCCTTCCTTATCACCTCGTGAAAGTGGTACTTTAAGAAAACACAGTCAGCACATTTTCTTTATCTGGTCTGCTTTCAATGGAGCTCATTGTTGTCTTTTAGCAAGACCCAAGTATCTCAGTAGCAGTCTTACTACACCACAATTGTTGCCCTTTTACTGACCCTAACCCTAACCCTAACCCTAACCCTAACCCTAACCTTAACCCTTACTAGAAAGAAAGAAAATAACAGGCTCAGGGCATCTGATTATCAACTTAAGTCATGCTCTGAAAGCCAGAAACCCTCTTCGGCAATTTTAAATGAGGTTCTCATCTCCTGCAGCTGTACTTAAAATTGGTGTGGGATGCGATTATAAAGTGGCAGAGCTGTAAAGAAAACTAAATACCCAACTTGACAGGTTCTTGATATCAAAGTCAGGGTCTTGATAAGGAAAGAGTAGAAAACTGAGACCTAGGATGGAGATATTTGCATAGACAAGCCTGGATCTTTCTGGCTGGCAGAAACAAACTGTTTCCCCTTAACAGGGGTAAAGAATAATCCCACCTGGAGAGCATGCAATGCTCTCACCTGAAGCAGGTGCCTCCCAAAATGATGCTTGTTCTCAAGTTTTCCTCAAGACTCCCTCTAACCTCCCCTGATTGCCTCCAGGCTCATAAACAGGAGGAAGTACAAGCCCTGTTAGGGAAGAAGTGGCCTCCTTCTCAAAGAAAATGTTGAAATATGCTGCCAGGAATTGTGGGAACAGCCGTGGGTAGTGTCTCATGTCCATCCATAGGTGAGAATGGATCGACTTGAGACACTTTGCTGTGACTTGAGATTAGGTGTTCCAGTAAGGACACCTAGAACTGGTCCTTATACGATGGCCTAAAGTGAATAAGGTAGAGATATTTGGAACATTCTCATTATAGTTTTGAGAAGGGGGTCAGAAGTCTCAAGGAGGTGGGCACGTGAGATGGATTTACTTCATAAGACCTGATACCTGACTATGTTTCTGTAAAGGACCACTTTCAAAAGGTGATAAGGAAGGCCACGGCAAAATGGAGTAAGGTGGGGTGGGACACCAGCATTTTTAAGCAACTCAGTGGTGGCTGTGCTCTGTAGGCCACAGTGGAAGATGCTACTGTGGAACTGGGTCCTGTTTTCTTCCTGATGGTAAAAGGAATAGGGCCTATTAAAGACCAAGTGGAAGCCCTTGACCATCAAAGGAAATATGGACCTAGTGAGCATTATGAGCATCAAGCCTTTAGCATGAGTGAGGGTGCCTGCTTTCAAGGATGTGTAGCGATGGGAAACTGGCTAGGGTGAGACTTGATTTGGATAGCAACATCAAGAGCTGTTGAGCAGAAGGCTATCATTGCCTTCCATAATAGAAAATTGCCCTCCATCAATGAGTTTCCAGATCTAAGTTAACAAACCCAAAGCCTATTGATTAAAGGAGATTCTGGAGCCCCTTGAGGAAGGACCCTATAGTCTATTGCAAGTATGTACAGTAAATTTTCCTCCAATCCTTCCGCAGACAGAACTGAATCTATTTGTCAAGGTAACTGTGCATTAGGGAAAGAGTAAAATGTAGACTTTTAAGGACTATTAGCTACAGTGTATGAGATGATATTGATATCAAGAGACCTGAAACACCATGATAGCCCTCTGGTTAGAGACTTACGGAGACCAAGTCCAGCTACTGACAGGTTTAGTGGTTTGGAATACCCACTTTGCAATGATTTCTCTGGCTCCCAAATATATGATGGAGAGAGATATACTTCGCTTCTGGCTGTACCCTCAAATCAATTACCTTTCCTGTGGAGTAAGGGTCATTGTGGTGGGAAGGGCTAAATGCAAGTTTTCTCAACCTCAGTTCCATTAACATTTTGAGCCAGATAATTCTCTGCTATGGGGCTATCTTGGGAATTGTAGTATATTTAAGAACATCTGTGGCCTCCACCCACTAGATACTAATAACAACTTATAGTTATGACATCAAAAATGTTTCTAGACATTGTCAAATGTCCCTCGGAAGAAGGGTAAAAGCATCCCTAATTGAGAACCACTGGTCATGTTAGTCCCTGAAATGGCTTCATCCCTTGCTAACTGCAGGAGTAGTACCACAGTCCTTGAAGAATAAGAGTTGGAATAAAAGTTGGAAGGAGTCCCATAATATTCTCTTGATCCAACTCCCTGGCTTGTGTAAAAATTAAATGGATCCTGGTGAATGACAGTGAACATAACCAGGGGATAGAGCTAATCAGTGTTGCAGTGCCAGATGTGGTATCTTGACTGTAGCTACCAAGCTTCTAATACTTGAGTTCTAGCTATTGATTTGGCAAAGATTTTCTTCTCAATAGCTATTAGCAGGAAGAAAAGAAGCAGCTTGCCTTTATGTGGCTGTCAAGAACTATGTGAGGTCTGAGGTTTCACCTTATTTGCAAGATAACAAGTAGCCCTTCCAACACTTTCATGGATGTTGGCAGAAGACATAACAAGATCCTGGGTCACACACAAAGGACTTGATCACTCACTCACAGAAAAACAGTAGCCAGAGTATCACGTTCATTTGTATTGGTATCCTGGGCCACAAAGGGAGAGAGAGTGATGACTCAAGTGTCCAAGGGGATGCCTAGTCACGCAGTGGGCCTTATTATAGAAGATGAACACCAAGCTTGAGGAATTTACTGCTTTTACTCTACAAGACCTCTATGCCTAGGAAGATGTTACCTCATCCCCCGAGTTGCTCACTGCAAACACAACCCCGAGACATCACCTGGTTAAAGAGTAGTCAGAGCCTTGTATTCATGACACTTCCAGCAGCACTGTTTGGGGACACCCAAGGCTTATAGTAGGTTATCTCTCCCAATAGTGGTGCTATGGACTGTATCTTTGTGTCCTCCTATATCTTTGTGTCCTCCTAAATTCGTGTATTGAAGCCTAAGTCTCCAATGTACTGGGAGACTTACGTGGAAGAAAGCCCTTTGGGAAGTCATTTAGAACTCTCATGACGGTGATGATGCCCTTAAGAAGAGACACAAGAAAGATAATCGCTCTATTCACAATGTAGGGATATGTCAAGAAGGTATCCATCAGCAAACCAGGAAGAGAGGCCTTCATTAGGAGCTGATCTTGGACTTCCCAGCTACTAGATGATGAGAAATAAATTTCTGTTGTTTAAGCCACTCAGTCTATGGTTGTTTTTTTTTACAGCAGTCAAATGGACTAAGACAAGAAGTAAGGACATCTTCACTGTCTTGCCTCAGTGCAATGTCTGCTCTGTCATAATATACTTCACAGAGACCACAGAACACCACACTGGTCCACAATATTAATAAGGTCATGCTAACTGGCCAGGCTTGGTGGCTCAGCCTGTAATCCCAGTGCTTTGGGAGACCGAGGTGAGAGGATTGCCTGAGCCCACAGGTTCGAGATCCACCCAGGCAACTTGGCGAGGCCTAGTCTCTACAATAAATCAAAAGTTAGCCAGGGTGGTAGCGTGCACCTGTAGTTCTAGCTACTTGGAAGGCTGAGGCGGAAGGATCGTCGGAGCCCAGCAAGTCAAGGCTGTGGTGGCTAGGAGCATGCTACTGCACTCCAGTCTGGGTTACGGAGTGAGACTCCAACTTAAAAAAAAAAAAAAAAAAGTCATGCTAACTGAATGTCAGTAGGAGATTTCAAGAACCCTGGCTATCTAGCAAGTCACATGCATGTCAGAGGGTAGGAGATAAATTTTACAGATATTCAGGGTCTTCCACAATGATGAAGTTTTTAGGGGTCACCTTTCTTTTTTTCAAGTTTCTACACCCAGCATTGAGGGGGTCACCTTTCAAGATGCCTGAGCCACATCAGGATAACCCCTTTAAAATAAAGAAAAAAAGTACTTGAGATTTGTATCTTTTACAACTAAGAGAGGGGTACAGTGCACTTTGGCCTTCTTTGGATTTTGGAAGCAGCTGGTAATTCACTTGAGAATGTTTCTAGATGGTGAGCTCAGTATTATCAGATTCATTAGTCATAAAGTTGGGCAGAAACATAATTTGATGGAAATAGTATATTCAGGATCAGACTCAGATTAATCCAGAAGGTATCAAAAAATTATTTGTACAGGTGAACTAAATCTTATGTCCCCTATCTCCGTTGCACCAGTGGTTCTCCCTTAATGCATGTTTATGGCCTCAAAGGAAGGGGACTACAATTAGCTGATAGAGAAAGAAAAGTTTAGGCTTGGTTCACAGAGTCTGACCTTCCACATCCTATGCTCACTCTATTCTATGTGGCCCTGCAGGGAGTGTGGTATGCTTTCCTAGGCTGTGAGTTCATGTGACTTATAAACAGCCGTCAGTTTTATCTGTCCAGTGTTGAGTGTCATGTTTGGCCACCCCATACATCTAAGGATGGAATCCCTTTCTTTCCAACAAGGTAAAGAATGGGCAATTAGAACAGTAGGACTTGCCCCTCTTCAAACCCATGTTCTCCTGGGTCAGAGATTCTGGTTCCAGGAAAGTAAAGTCCTGATTAAGAGAAAACAGTGAAAATTCCACTAATCTAGAAGCTATGTCCAACTACCTCCTGGACACTTTGAGCTTCTCATGCTAGTGGAGCACCAGGCAAAAAAAAAGATGGGAGGTGTGGGGGTAACTACATGGGCTGGTGTAATCCACCCTGATGACTATGAAAAGCTATGATTACTACTACAACTTGGAAGCATCCCTCGGATATAACTGAAATGGGACCATGGCTGCCTTTCTTGAGAGAATCCTTGTCTACCCTTTGCTTAACATCCCGAGGAGCTGGATTTTCCTAGGATG
The DNA here is from genome assembly GCA_027257055.1 of Cephalopachus bancanus. Lineage (NCBI taxonomy): Eukaryota > Metazoa > Chordata > Mammalia > Primates > Tarsiidae > Cephalopachus > Cephalopachus bancanus. The sequence continues at coordinate 7,098,665 of JAPVLO010000010.1, read as the reverse complement.
AGGGCAAGGCTCTAACATCACTGCCATCATGAATGGCGTGATAAAAACCATGACAGCTTTGGAGCCTAGGACCTAACTGACAGGACCCACTGAGGATCTGGCTCTTCCCACCCAGAGGATGTGGCATCTGACTTCTCCACTGGCTGCTTGGAAGAGGCAGTCAAGCAACACAGATGTGTAAGGGAGTGAGTACCCTGTGGGGCAGATTTTGACCAGTGAGAAACAGTACACAGATTGGAGAGTGGGAAGGGGGAGGTAAACTAGTAACTAATTCTCCCTTCCACCCATTGAAGGAATTTTCTGAGATGCTGGTTCCTCATAGTTCCTTTGAATGAATACATCATCACGTGTGACAAGGTAACTGCCTGTGGGTTTTTCTTTTTCTTTGTCAAAGCTGTGGCCAGCATAGTAATATATTACTTTACATCCATTCTTTTTCCTTCCTTTCCTCGTTTATGTTTCCTTCATTCCACTGTTGCCCTAGGATTACATCCCTTCCCAATAAAATTTAGCAAGTACAAGGTCTGAAAATTAGGTTTGCAAACACTCCTAGAAAAAGTGCCACATACTTCATTGCTGAATATCACTACGGTCACTTTCTAAGTACTCTCCTTGGGAGGCTATGCACCGATGCCAGGGCCTCGTCCACCCATCAAAGAAATTTTGCAACTCTTTTTCTGGAATGACCATCAGAGCCATCATTATTAATTGTTGAGGTCTGACACTTAAGTTCATGAACTTGCCACCAAGCACTTGCAGCACTGTACAAATAACTGTATTGGAGCACCTTCCCTATTCACCTGATCTAGCCCCCAATGATTTTTTTTTTTTTTTTTAGTTGGAGTCTCACTCTGTCGCCCAGACTGGAGTGCAGTGGCCACTCCCGGCCACCGCAGCCTCGACTTAACCGAAGATAAGGAAATATTGAACGGTAGACATTTGATGACATTCAGGACATACAATGAAGGCTCTGATAGCCATTCCAGAAAAAGAGTTCCAAAATTGAAGGTGACCATAGTGATATTCAGCAACGAGGTATGTAGCACTTTTTCTGGGATGTGTTCACAAACGTAATTGTTGGACCTCGTAAGCTTCGTCTTTAGGTTCTGTTTATCGTCTTAACTTATGCTGAAACAATGTGCAACAACAACGGGTTTCAGAATATTTCCACCAGAATAAAATTTTCCTACTCGGTAAAAGGCATAAGTGGAGGCTGGCTACAATGGCTCACGCCTGTAATTCCAGCACGTTAGGAGGCCAAGGTGGGAGGATCACTTAAGCACAGGAGTTTGAGACCAGTCTGGGGAACATAGCGAGACCTTGTCTCTACAAAACATCAAAAAATTAGCTGGGTGTGGTGGTGTATACCTGTAGCCCCAGAGACTTGGGAGGCTGAAGAGAATGGATCATTTGAACCCAGGAGGTTAAGGCTTCAGTGAGCCATGGTCATACCACTGCACTCTGGCGTGGATGGCAGAGAGGGATCTCAACTCAAAAAAAAAAAAAATGCAGACATAGAAAAATATAGTATTGGCAGCTGAGACAGGTCACTTTTTACATGGGAGCTGTCCCATCTTAAATGAGACGGGAAGAATTAAGGGGGCTGAATTTTCTACCCAAAACAGAGAAAGAAGCGGTGTAGTCAAAGATACTTAAATCCTTCTCCCAGAGTCATTAAACAAATAAGTGAGTTCTCCTCCCACTGGAAATAATGAGTGAGGGACAAAGTTCACCTAGGAGCTATTCGATTACCCAGATGTCATATATGACTCTCCTTTCTCCATGGTGACTAATGTTTGGCATTTGTTCCTTTTATAATTGCCCCACAGTTCTTGGGCATTCTGTTCCGTCTTTCTTTCTTTTTTTTTTTTTTTTGTCTTATATTTCAGTTTTGGAAGTTCCTATTGCCATATCTTCAAGTTCATTGATTCTTTCCTTGGCTGTGTCCAGTCTATTGCTAGCCTAGTAAAGGCATTCTTCATTTCTGTTACAGTGACTTTAATTTGTAGCATTCCCTTTAATTCTTTCTTAGAAGTTTTAGTGCCCCATTTACATTACCTATCTATTCTTGCATGTTGTCCATTTTTTCCATCAGAAGAACCCTTAACATAGTGATCATAATTGGGTTAAATGCCTGGTCTGGTAATTTCAAAATCTCTGCTATATCTAACTCTGGTTCTGATGCTCGTTCTATCTTTTCAAACTGTTTTCTTTGGCGCGGGGGGGTGGGGAGTTCTTTTAGCATGCCTTGTAATTTTTCGTAGGAAACAGGACATGATGTAATGAGAAAAAGAAACTGAAGATACTAAACCTTTAGTGTAAGGTTTTATATTCTCTGGCCAGAAGTTAGAGTTTGTTTACTGTTTGCTAAAGTTAATTGTATCAGCGGCTAACATTTTTTTTCTGGTGGCCTTGGTTTTGTCTCATCTGTTATCTTTAGGTTTCTCTCAAGACTTAATAAAGTTGAAGATGTGCAGTTATTTCAGTTGTAATCCCCCATTACTTTGAGGAGACTTACTGATGTGTGTTGATAAAATGTAAGCAGAAGGAGAAGCATTCTACAGTCATGTGATGAAGTCTCAGCATTTTAATGACCCTGTGCCCCTGGACTTTGACCTTCACACATGGTTTTCAGGGTGTTCCCTCCCCCCATCTTAAATGAGACAGGAGGAATCAAGGGAGCTGAAGTTGGGTGTTTCCCTTCCCCAAGGTCAGTTAGGCTCTGCTAAAATCCATTTTGAGTAGGCTCTTGTAAATTAGTTTACCTGGAAAGTAGACGTGGTTAGAAAGAATGGAGCTCTGGTTTATTTCAAAATGACTATAGACTTCTCAGACTTGAAATGGTTTTACTTATAAATTTTCAAATTTACAGTGTTGCAGAACTATATGCATTTAGTAGAAAATGTATGTTGAGTACCCATACAACCATTTTGATTTTCATTTTCAGTACAGTATTCAATAAGTTGCCTGAGATATTCAACACTTCACTGCAATACAAGCTTTGTTTTAGGTAACTTTACTCAACTGTAGCTAATGTTAATGTCCTGAGCACATTGAAGTTAGGCTAGGGTAAGCTATGATGTTCAGTAGGTGAGGTGCATTGAATGCATTTTTGATTTATGATATTTTCAGTTTACAATGGGTTTATCAGTACATAAACTCATTGTAAGTCAAGGAGCATATATATATTTCCCTTCCCACCGCCAGAAACACAGGGGATTTTTTTTAAATTTTCACTGTAAGAACGTAGTAGGGCTCCTGGAGGTAAAACTCATAAAAGTGTGGAGATCTGCTAAGATTCCACCTGGCATTTTTAACTCTCAAGCTGTCCACAGGAGCCTCTAGCAATTCATCAATTACAGTTTAGTTTTTCTGACCCTGGTACTGCTTCCTATGAAGGTTTCTGCTTGGGTTTCTGCTCCAGTAAACTGTGGTTTTCTGAATCTGCTCGTCTAACTCTTCAACTTTTGGGGCAGCAGTTTTTTTCTATGACCTCAATTATTGGATGTATCTAAAAAAGAGAAGATTTTCATTTTGCTTAGCATTTTTCTTGTATGAATGGGAGTGATGACTTCCAAGCTCTTTGCATGCCAGACTGGTTATCAGAGATGAGACTTGCCTTTTGCTTTTCACTTATAAACTAAAATTTTAATGAGAATTTTGTTCAATATTATACTAACAAGGTGGCCTGCCATGCCCTGCAATATCATAAAATTCTTGCTGTAGTGGGGTAAACATATGCAGATGATGAAAAACAAAAACAACAAAACCTGAAAGGTAAAACTGGAATCACACATAGGCCATGAGGTCTTATGCTCTGCCCAAGTGGGCCATGACCAAAGTTTGAGAATCACTATAGTATGTTGTGACCTTGCTACTTAATTCCCAAGGCTACTGTTTGATTCCCATACCTCTACTAAATCTGAAATCTCTCCTGCTATTGCCACTTTTAGACCCAGGAGACAACAGCAATAGATGCTCCAACTGTGTGCAGAGTCTTGAATATTGTGCCACGATTCTAGCGATATCCTTGTCTCCTCTTCTACTCCAGTAAAATGTCAAGCAATCCTTCTTATCCCAGGAAAGAGATGACCTGAGAAATCTGCCTTGTTCCTTTTCCCTTGGTCCTAGCTTAGCCCACTTCAACCCTCCAGATCTGAAGATCCCTCCTAAGCAGAAGGCAATCCAAGTTTCATCGAGAAGGGAAACCACATATCCTTCCAAAGGTGAGTCTTCTCATCCTTGACGAGTAGGAGGCAGGCATCCTTAATTCCAGTGGGTCATTAGGGTTTATGTGGACCACCTGCATCCGAATCAATTGCAGCATCTATTAAAATTACAGATGCCTGGGCTTCTGTCCAAACTTACCAAATCAGAAATCCTGAAGTTATAATAAGTTCCCCTGGTTTTCTTGTGCACATCAGAATTTGAGAGCTCCTGGGTTAGAGCAGCATGAAGGGTGTGAGGACAGGCATAAGAGGTAATAGTCATCATTAAGATTTGAATGCAGTCTGGGAGCCATGGCTCACACCTGCCATCTAGATGTTTTGGGAGGTCGAGGCAGAAGGACTGCTTGACACCAGGAGTTTAAGATCAGCAAGACTTCTCCCCAGCTCTACAAAAAATAAAAATAATAAATTAGCTGGGCATGGTGATGCACACATGTTGTAGTCCCAGCTTCTTGGGAAGCTGAGGTAGGAGGATTTCTTTTTTCTTTCTTTTTTTTTTTTTTTTTTGAGTTGGAGTCTCACTCTGTTGCCCAGACTGGAATGCAGTGGCCGCTCCCAGCCACCGCAGCCTCGACCTGCTGGGCTCCGGCGATCCTTCCACCTCAGCCTTCCAAGTAGCCGGAATTACAGGCATGCGCTACCATGCCCGGCTGATTTTTTTATTTATTGTAGAGATGAGGTCTCGCTGCCCAGGCGGGTCTGGAACCCGCGGGCTCAGGCAATCCACTCACCTCAGCCTCCCAAACGCGTGGGATTACAGGCTGAGCCACCGAGCCCGGCTGGGTAGGAGGATTTCTACAGCCCAGGATGTTGAGACTACAGAACCATGATTTCATTACTGCACTCTAGCCTAGGTGACAGAGGGAGATCCTGTCTCAAAAAAAAAAAAAAAAAAAATATATATATATATATATATATACCTTTATACCCATTCTTTGGTCAAATTCATCAGGCAAGGGTGATTAGCTCAGGGTCCTAGGGTCACAAGTTTCTTGGACATGGAATTATGATCCTTTAAGTAATCATAAAGTAAAAATAATTTGTATTACAAAGAGTATACATATTGTATGTAAGATAATTCTATATATTCTAAAGTACTGCAAATGAGATTATAATGTAAGACACATGACTACTACGAGTATTTATCTGTTTTTACTAATAATGGTAATAGTGACTGGGCACAGTGGCTCACGTCTGTAATCCCAGCACTTTGGGAGGCTGAGGCAAGAGAATTGCCTGAGCCCAGGAGTTCAAGACTAGACCTTATCTCTACAACAAATCAAAAAATTAGCCAGGCATAGCGGTACATGCCATAACCCCAGCTACCAGGAAGGCTGAGGCAGAAGGATCGCCTGAGCACAGCAGGTTGAGGCTGTGGTGAACCGTCATCATGCCTGGGCAATAGAGTGAGACTAACGCATAAACAAACAAATAAATAATAGTAATAGAGGTTAACCTTTATTAAGTGCTTAATCATACTTGAGACAGGGTGTTAAGTGGTTATTTATTAGCTCAATTAATTCTTACAGAAATCATGTGAGGTAGGTCAAATGATTGTTCCCATTTTACATACGATGAAACTGAGGCCAAAATAAATTAGGTAACTATTCAAAAGCATGTATCTAGCAAGCAGCAGAGACAGAACATAACCCAGAACTGCCTGTCCAAGCTCATAACCACTGTCTCATTGTATTAAAATTAATTGGATAATAACATATTAAAAAAATTATAGTCCTTTGTAATATTGGTCATTTCTGACCCCTGCCTTTGCTGCTTGGTTCCTTTACACGATAAATCTTTGATACTTAATTTCGAGCTTGTAGATGGCTGAATGTGCCTACATTTAATTAAAGAGAAGTACATTTAATTTGCTGGCAAATTTTAAGTGCTTGGCTATCCTGAGTTGGCAAAACCTTCTCCATTCCTAAGTTAACCCTCGTATTTCCAGAAGTTTTGCTTCACAAATTAAAGTTTATTTACATCATGAAAATGTAGCCACTTTTTGAGCTTGGGAGTTTTCCTTGAGAGCAACATACCAGCTCCTTTGTCTGATGTGCGAAGGTGCTCCTGGGATTTTGTGGGAAATGGCCTTCAGAAGGCTCTTTGCAGGCCTTTCCCAGGTACGCAGGACTTAGCCACCTAGCAGTTCTCAGATTATTTGATAAAAATCCTTTCTGCTTAGTCAGGAGTGAGTAGCAGTTTTAATTAGGGGCTTAGGACAAGGACATTTGAATATCAGCCTCTGAGATTTTAAAGCTCTTTTCAAAACCAGAACCGATATTTTCTACACAAAATGCTAAACCTTCCAGTCCTCATTTGCAAATAAAAGACAGCAAGCTTCTGGCATTTGCTTACTGTCATTTCTCCTGGCACAATAATCGAGCCCCCTGCTAATGACAGTGTGACTGTCAATATCACTTTCAAGTTATGAGACCTATTCAGGGTAGGATAAAGAAGAGAAAGAAGATGGTCAACAGGCAATCCGGCTTTCATTTTAACACTCCCTGGAGGATTTTCATTACCCTTTCAGTATCATACCTTACCTTTTCCCTCCTCAAGGTCAGCTCTGTCTAGACAGCTTCTAGCTTCAACTTCCTGCGGCTAATGCACGTCAATAGACTCGCGCCCACAACCTCACACTATGCCCTTCCACCTGAGTTGGGAGAGCCCCTTCTTTTCTGTATTCCTCATGACCTTTCTCTAGGTTAAAAGGTCTCCTCTGCAGCAGGCAGGTCTGACTTGTTATGGTGATTGCACTGCAGAAAGCTGCTTCTACCTTGTTAGAAGTGACATCACTGTACATTAAAGACATCATATCTCCTTTCATATTAAAATGCCTGTCAGTTCTCCGGCTCAAAGGTTGTAAATCTGCCAGGGTAGCCTGAGCTTGGGGAGTTTTCATTATGAAAATATGAAGATAAGCGCTCTGTTTTACT